>JAVANC010000011.1:8701600-10085365 GCA_033319125.1 Parnassius glacialis | reverse complement strand
GCCGAGTTGAATCCGTCGATTGACCTCTCGGTCGAAGTTGGACTTACCTAGTCGGACTATTTGTCCCAGGTAAACATACTCGTCAACAACTTCGAGCTTAGTGTTCCCAACAACTACCGGCATAGGTGTGACATGGACATTAAACATGATCTTTGTTTTGTCCATGTTCATCTTAAGACCTATCCGTTGGGAAACACTATTGAGGTCATTGAGCATAGTGCTTAGGTCCTCCAGCGATTCTGCCATAAGGACTATATCGTCGGCAAATCGAAGGTGAGTGATGTACTCGCCATTGATGTTGATACCGTATCCTTTCCAGTCCAGAAGCTTGAAAACGTCTTCCAATGCAGCGGTGAAGAGTTTCGGGGATATGACGTCACCCTGTCTTACACCTCTCTGCAATTGGATAGGTTTCGTACTCTGGTTCTGTACTCGGATAGCCATCGTAGCCCTACTGTACAAGCACTTCAACACTTCGATATACCGAGAGTCAACTTGGCACCGCTGAAGGGACTGCAGCACCGCCCAAATTTCGACGGAATCAAAGGCTTTCTCATAGTCCACATACGCCAGACATAGTGGCAAATTGTACTCCTCGGACTTCTGTACAATTTGCCGTAGGGTATGTATGTGGTCTATGGTGCTAAAGCCCTTTCGGAAACCGGCTTGTTCGGGAGGCTGGAAGTCATCAAGTCTGCGCGCGAGACGATTCGTAATGACTCTCGAAAACAGCACGTAGACGCGGCTCAGAAGGGAAATCGGTCTGTAGTTCTTCAAGAGAGCGTTGTCGCCTTTCTTGAAGAACAAGACCACCGCACTTCTGCTTCACGCCTCCGGTGTAATGCCACCATGGAGGACGGAATGAAAGAGCTTCTGAAGGACTTCAAGTACCGGTTTTCCACCCGCTTTCAGAAGCTCCGCTGTAATTCCATCCTCGCCTGGGGCCTTGCCGTTTTTAAGGTGCTGGAGAGCCATTCTAATCTCGCTCAGACTGACGTCCGGGATATCATCGGAATAATGTCGGATAAGACTCGCTCTTGGATCGTTACTCACACTTGCGTGTGGCTCCAACGATGACGTGTACAGCTGCCCATAGAACCTCTCAATCTCACTCAAAATCTCAGGTGCCCCGGAAACGATGCTGCCACATTCGGTCTTCAGCTTTGACAGTTGGCTCTTTCTGGCAGACAGATCTCTGGCAAAGACTTTGGAGCCTTGGTTCCGCTCGATCGCTTCTTCAATACGAGCTGTATTGAAGTTGCGTAAGTCCCGCCGCATGCATTTGGAGATCTGTCTGTTCAGTTGCCTATATGCTGTCAAATCTGTTGAAGAATGTAGCTTCATCTCCCGTCTAACAGCCATGAGATTAAGAGTGTGATCGGAGAGTTTTTGTGTTCTTCTGCGGCGGGTCTTGCAGAACTTAGCTCCGACCGCATGGACAGTTTCCACGAGCTTGTCATTCAAATCGTCCACTTCATTGCAGTCTTCTAGGCACTGAAAACGGTTTTGTAACTCGAGCTGAAATGTTTCGGGACCTTGGATTAGAGCACGCGGGGGACGGAGCGTTGACTTCATCAGACGAGACCTCTCCAACTTAACATTTAGGTTCAGTGTGCCTCTAACCATTCGGTGATCGCTGCTGGTTTTCACCCTCGCGATCACTGAGACATCACTGAACAGTTGTCGTCTGGTCGTCATAATGAAGTCAATCTCATTTTTTGTCGAACCGTCGGGGCTCGACCAGGTCCACTTCCTGTGGGGCCGCTTCTGGAAGAAAGAGTTCATCATAAAGAGTCCCTCTTTCTCCATGAAGTCGGCCAGCTGCTGGCCCCTTGGGTTCCGTTGCCCTATTCCAAATTTCCCCACTTTCAGCTCACCGTTCTCTCTTGTGCCTAGTTTTGCATTGAAGTCTCCCATTAACACCGTATATTGGGTTTTGGAGGAATGCATGGCTCTAGAGATATCCTCATACATTTCCTCCACCTCCTCATCGGGGTGTGCCGAGGTTGGTGCGTAAACCTGTATGACCTTCAGCGAATACCGTTTGGTGATTCTGAGTATAAGGTACGCAACCCTCCTCGACACACTCTCAATCTTTACAACGTTGTTAACGAGAGACTTGTGGACGATAAATCCGACACCTCCTTGGGACAGATGGTCGCCCTCCCGGTGATAGAACAAGTTGCCGGATTCGAGGATTACCGTGTCCTCCCCCTCTCTTCGGACTTCGGATAATCCTATAATATGCCAGCGTAACTTGTCTATCTCTTCTTCCAGCTCCACAATCTTCTCGTCAGTCCTCAGGGTCCGTGCGTTGTATGTTGCCAGGTCAAGTCGTTGTAGGTGGCAACCGAACCTCCACCGGAGATTCTTAGCACCCCCTAAGGAGATGGGCAGCAGCATCTTCCTGGTAACGGCAAAATACAATAAAAAACTGCGGTTGCCAACCCGCTCGCCAAGCGTGGCAACTATGGCAATATACCCCCCATAATGAAAGTTACGAAGAGACGGCCCCCAGTCCCCGGCGGCCCCGCTATTCCTGGCTACGGTGGCGACCATGGTAACGGCGGGGCAGGGTAGAGGTTACTAAGGTGAAATTAATGCGAACTCAGTCATCAAAACCTATAGGTTACTTCCCGTTGACCTAGAATCATGAAATTGGACAAGAAGCAAAGTCCCATAACAAAAGTTAAGGAAAACATCCGAAAATAGTCAATTTGTATTTATAACAAAAAAAAATTAAAACTAAATTAAAAACATTTGTAGTTATGGAATCGACCATGATGTAGACCGAAGTATAGTAAAAATTTTCCACTGCAAAATTGAGTTTGTCCTTCAATCCGACTTACCTTTTTTGTTAGAATTATGTTCGGTGTTTACCTCACCAATAATTCTCAGATTTGATAAACTATCTACAGACATAATAAAGTTACACGGAATGCTCAGGGCGCGAGTCCAACTCGTCTTTGTTCGGTGTTTTTTTTTCAACTGGCTTCAAAAAAGTAGGAGGATCTCAATTCGACTGAATTTTTTTTATGCGTGTTACCTTACAACTTTTGTCTAGGTGAACCGATTTTGATGATTCTTTTTTTATTTGAAAGCTGGTGCTTCTCATGTTGTTCCATATAAATTTGGTCAAGATCCGACCAGTAGTTTTTTATCCTTAATAATGCGAATTTAATTGACTTCGACTACATTGATGATGTTCTCATTTTATCTGCCGCCTTCCAAAAAGGAGACGGTACTCAATTCGAGTGTATGTTTTTTTTTCTTTTTTTTTTATGTGTGTTACCTCGTAACTTTGTACTGGGCAAACCGGTTTCGATGATTCTTTTTTTATATGAAAGCTGGTAGTTCTCGTGTGGTCCCATATGAATTTGATCAAGGTCAGACCAATGGTTATTGAGTTATTCTTAAATAACCTATATTGAAGTCGGCTGTACAAAATTTTTAATTTTAAATTATTTATATTGAAGTCGGTTGTACATCATTTTTAATTTTATCACTTCTTTACAAATACTACTAACACCAAAAATAAGGTTCTACAGCTCCTTTTCTGTGTAAGAGGTCCACTCTTACATAATTGAGTCGCCGAGCTGCACTCACTCACTGCTGTTTTCCACTTTGAAGTTTGAAGGGTAAGGGTGCTAGCATGCGTTTCATCTATACTCTGCAATCACCAACGTTTCCAAAAAAAGTTTATATGATATCGGTTGATCGGTTGATGTAGATGAGGTCGGTTGTTTGGGCTGCGGTAGCTGCATGCTATCGCGTGGAATGTTTGCTTATTTTTTGAAATTATTAGATAGTAGTTTCCATTTATGTGGACATGCAAATGTTTTAAAACAATCACGTAGTGTAATAAAAAAAATGAAATGGTTAAAGTGAACAATCGACAATAACAAACCCATAAAAAAAATGTTTTTCACTCTTATCAACAACATAATGTGAACAAAAGTAACAAAAATGAGCAGTACAAAAATATTGATTAACTATCAAAATGTTTATTTAACTGCATTTCAATAAATTTTTTGATAGTCAGATAGTAGTATTTTTGTAGATCTCTAGCATATAGTAGAAAATCCTAGTATGGTGGTAATGGTTATTTATATAATAAAAGAAAAACAAACACAAATTATAATTTTTAGAATAAACTATATCATACTACCTGGCCAGGCAGACGTTGTTCTGCCTTCTCCGACGACCCTGTGTCCTATAAAAATTCTTAAATTCGTAATTAAAAATATTGAGGGTCACATATAGGGATAAAGACTATCCTATCTCTCAAGTTGGACCAAACTGCACACAGTGTGTAAAATTTCATTGCAATCAATTTAGTAGTTTAGGAGTTCATCGCGGACAAACAATGTGACACGTAATTTTTATATATAAAGATAATAATTTCTTTAAAACCATTCGAGATATTACACTGAAACATCATGAAGTAGATGTTTATGAGTTACAGCATCCACTTAATATCAAAAACTCAGCCGATCACTGGATAATTATGTTTAACCTTTTTAAATTTCATGTGGATAAATTTTATCTTTTTCGTGTGAAATATTTTCATACAAAGGACAAGGGACAAAAAAATGTAGTCGTGTTAAATATCACATATACAAACAGCAATAACATTTAGAAGCTAAAAATGAAAATATTACACATAGGCAATACAATATCCTCTATTCGTTATTCATTATTCATATAATAAATCTCAATCCCGATTCACGTTGTTCATGCGACGAATACCCGCCGTGGATTAATCACTGCGATAACCTCACTTTCGACCCTGAGCGAAGTCATTCTAAGCTTCATTAGCGTCCAAACAATGGTTTGTCTTTGATCCTGTATCACTGAGATAAGCGCTCCGAGACCCGTCTAATTCAACTGAATCATTTCTTTTTAAATGATAACACGATGTTATCAGTTCTTCTATTTCATCAGCCCGTTAAAGTCCACAAACTGGACTTGGGTTTTCCCTGATGTATATGTCCGCAGGATTATGATAAAACCTGTTTTGATAAAAATCCTAGGCTTTGATCAAGAACCGAAAGAAGACAAAATTACTACTTTATGTTTTCATAAACCTGAGAAAGACCTGAGAAACCTAGACTGATTTAATTTTCTACCGACTTCAAAAAGGGTACCACCTCTTTTTTGAATTCGATTCAATTCGACTGTATGTTTTTTTTTTAAGTTTTTTTTATGTGTGTCCTCATAACTTTGTTCTACGTGAACCGATTTCGATTTTTTTATAATATTAAACTAACCTAATCTAAGCTTAAATTTTATCATAAAACTAAACAAGTTTTGGTTTTTGATTAAAAAAACAGGATGCTTTCAGGTTAATGATAAGATAAAGTAATAACTATCATCTTCTTCTTCTTTTGATCAAAGGCCGAGGTTTTAGATCAAAAACCTGATTTTATCATAAACCTACGACATAATATAATATACACTTTCTATCATTAACCGACTGTATGGTCATTAAAATTTTAGTCGAAAATATGACCATGTCTCCGAATATGGCGAAAAACTCAAGTGGCTTCCGATCCGTCTTCGCAGGAATACTCACATTCTCTCTCTCTTTTATACTGTACTAGCTGTGCCCCGCGGTTTCACCCGCGTCATCACGTGTCGGAGGTGCGCGACATGACATGACACCTAGTTCAAGCATTTTATAATTGCAATTAAATATTTTATATGATAGCAATGTATGGAAAAATTGGCATAATTAATGGAGTACTTTTATCTGTCGGCATATTATGTATGATGTAGAGCGAAGTTAAGTTTTATCCACTTTCCCGCCCCCTCCTGGTTGAGTGCCCCCCCCCCCCCCCTCACGTCCCAGAAATTGTCCCGAAGCGCGGTTTTTTCCAGTTTTAAAAAAACCGTACACGATACATGAAAAGTGTGTAGGCGTGAAATGATTCTTGATAAATTTGCTATCGAACTCTTATACTTATTAATCAATAAAATTTTCAAAATACCATAGCAACGTGAAATGAAAGAGTTCAGAAATGAACCAGATAACAGAAGTAACTTTCGTTCGTAAGGATAAATAGGCCATGCCTAAATTTTCAATATTTTTTGTCACAAAATACCTAATTATTGCTTATGTATAAGAAATAGACATATAGTATCGCGGACTTTTTTTTAGACGGAGTAAAGGTCTATATTTTCTAGAACATTGTATTTACGTATCTCTAACCATAACACCAGCGTACGCGGATAAATCATTTCGGGAGCGCTTCTTCTGACTTGCACTTCTGACTATCTTCTTCTGACTTGCTTAACAAATATCCATATTTAAGGCTAGCTGAGTGATATAGCTTAATGCTAGATAGGCTATACTATTCCACATGAATCTGGCTATAATATACAAAAATAATTTTTCAAATCGGACTGGTAGTTCCAGAGATTAGCGCGTTTTGTTTAACAAACACAAAACAAACAAACTCTTCCGCATTTTTATATTATACTGTATACTATTCAATCCCACTTCCCCTACTTACCTTAAAGAGCGGTTTGAATTTCTTGGTGACACTCACTGTCGCTATCTTCGCTCTGATAAAAATCTCACCCTAAAAATTCCATCTCATAACACTTCCTTCTATTCTAAATCCTTTTCTGTTGAAGCTGTTAGGCTCTGGAACTCCCTACCGCTGCACATTAGAAGTGCGCAGTCTATTGATAAGTTTAAAAAACTTGTCAAAGCGCACTTCTTTCCTCCTTACATAGTCATTCCTCTAAAAACTTACTACCTACTCATTTTTCCTTACGTTTAGGCTTTGACTTCACTTATTTGTTTAATCCTTTCTGCTCACGTATATGTATGTATATATTGTTGTATTTAAAATGTATTTATTTATTATAGTATGTATGTATTTATTGATTATATAACTATATGTATGTTGTGTGCATTTTCCAACAACCTACGTACACCCTTTCTCACAGGTCATTTTATCCTCTGCAATGGTTGCCTGGTAGAGATCGCTCCTAAGCGATAATATAAGGCCGATATAAGGCCGCCAATTAAATTATGTTTTTTTTTTCTTTCATATGTAGTTTTTGGTGTACAATAAAGTAACATTCATCAGCATCGATTTTTTTTTATTATGGTAAGAAATATTACATATTTGAATGTTATGTAAATAAATTATATAATATTCTAATAATCAACATAAGTCGAGTTTATTGATGTCATAAAATACAGTACAATAATGTACGAGTAACATAGCGATGTAACATGGGTAGCTGTCGCACGGTGCGTTAGTTACCGGGGTAGATTCCTGCCTTCAACTCACCTTGTTTTTCGAGATATTATAAAAACGTAATATAATATATTTTATATATGTCCCTACCATAAACAAACGCGTGTGTAGAATATTTATATTTTAATAACTTACAATTGCTTTACCTACAGAGCTGTGTTCATTTTTTTATCAGAAGTTCAACAGTATTGTAACAGCAGATTTTTTTTTAAATATTTTAACTGGTAATTTTCTTTTAAGAAAGGTACTATCTTAAAAGAAAATTACCAGTTAGACTTTCATTCCAAAAAGCTGCCTCCTAAAACTACGTCCGGCTTCCCGACCATGTCCAAGGGTTTTTGCCTCTTCAGAAATAATCGGAATTTTGCTTACCCTTTTAAAAATAATCCAAACAATTTCCCCAGTAGTGGAACGTTTGAAGGCTATAACTTTACTAATAACTTTACATTGTTCCGCAGCCGATAATCCAGAGGTACTGTCCGGCGATCGCGGCTGGCGGGAAGGCGTGCTGCAACAATGAGCAACTGGAGAACCTCGCCGACAAGATCCGCATCGCCGAGAATATCCTCGCGCGTTGCCCGGCCTGTTTCGACAACTTCGTGCAGCACGTTTGCGGCATGACATGCGCTCCCGACCAGAGCAACTTCATCAAAGTGGTCAAACTCTCGCCGTATAACGGTGAGTAGATTTATGATTGATGAAAATGGACAAATATTTGGAGGCCATAGAAATATTTGTTTTGTGTGCTATTCGAACCAGTGGCCCTCAATGCCGCACCTGTATCACGGATCTGTGTTAGTGGATACTATATTTTATCAATATTTACATTTATCTTCGATTAAGAATAAAATTCAGATACGTTGTCACCCTTGAGGTCTATGGTGGCATGCCTCGTTATATTAGAATAAGGGCTTTCCGGTTCTTGTCACTTACCATACCGTGCGAAACACAACAGTATTATACTGCTACTTTCCGCTGCCAACTGCAGCTACAGATGCAGCGTAGCATCTCGTATGTTGAGCTGCCATTTTACGCTGGTATTCTGTGTGAGCGTGGTCCGGTCAAGCCGACCCATTAGTGCTACTACCATAATGTAGCTGCAGCCAGGCTCTACCACACTCCTCCTTACAATGGTAGAAGCCCGTGTTCAAATGCTTTTAGTGATGAAAAAAAGAAGAAAAGTCATAGTGCTCTAATTATCCTATTGATATTTTAAATTACTTTTACTTTCAAAAAAAAATTACTAATGCCTATTTAAATTTTAACCAAATATTATAAAAATAATTGTAATATTAGGAATTATGACATTAATTAACTCAATCAAATTAATTCAACAATTGTATATAAATAAAAAAATAATTAATTAATTAAAATTTAAAATTATATTTTCAATTTCCTTTTATAAAATGCAAATTATATTGTAAAAATGTTATATTGTAAAACTTATTTGGCATGGAATAAAAGGCTTTCTTAGTTATTTATTTTATTTTAATAGTGGAACTCTTTTTCTCTTGGGTAGGTGCCATCCTCTTACTTATAACGTATGAGATAGAGAGAGCCAGTATAATGATAGGCTGTAAGGTATTCCATGTTAGTCATCAGAGGTGACAACGCATATGTAGGCTCCGTTGTTTGAAGTTGGCTGCAGATGTTCTTGGAGTACAGTAGCCACTTACCGTCAGATGGACTGTAAGTTCGTTTTTCATTACAGTTTTATAAAAAAAAACGAATAGTTTAAAATGATTATAATATACAATATTTCGTGAGTAATGTTTTTACGTGTGTTTAATGTGTTTGAAAGAGATGAGGCAGTGACAGACTGCAATATCGTGATTGGAGATGAACAAATTGAACAGGTGAAGGAGTTTGTCTATCTGGGTTCAATGTTTACGAGAGATGGAAAGTGTGAGAGTGATATCGAAAGAAGAGTGAATGCAGGAAACATAGTGAATGGAGCTTTGTACTCCTTTATGAGCAGTCGGAAGGTGTCTAATAAAGCTCGTTTGGCTGTGCATAAGGGGGTGTTGGTTCCGACACTCATGTACGGAAGTGAAAGTTGGGTATAGCAGAAGAAACATGAAAGCAGAATAAATGCAGTTGAGATGAGAGCGTTAAGAAGTATGATAGGAGTTAAACTGAGTGACAGGATAAGAAATAGTGAGATAAGGAAACGTTGTGGTCTGAAAGAAGATGTAGTGACAAAAATTGAAAAAGGTATGCTGAGGTGATTTGGCCATGTCGAGAGAATGAATGAAGAACGTTTGACAAAAAAGGTGTATAAGGCGAGTGTGAATGAAAGTGTTGGAAGGGGTAGACCTAGACGGACGTTTCTAGATCAAATCAAGGACGTATTGAAAAAAGACCAGGTCAAGAGTACTCTAAACCGAAGAGTATCTATGAAGGGAATAATGAAAGTGGACGAACCGAAACAAGTATGTAAGGATCGTAGCAAGTGGAAGGAAGTGGTCTCTGCCTACCTCTACGGGAAAGAGGCGCGATTATATGTATGTATGTATGTAATGTTTTTACAATGCTGTTTGTATTTTCTTTTTCAGCCACGAACCAACAGATAGAAGAGATTGACTATCACCTCAGCACCACGTACATGAATAGTACCTTTGACTCATGCCGCCAGGTAATTTAACTATTGTTTAGAATGGAAGATGGTCGTACGTTTTTTACAACTTGGACACAAAATACAACAATTTCTACACTAACTCACTATAAAATATATCTATATGTATTAATACAGGGAATTATTTTCGAGTAAACTCTTTACATGACGGTGAAAATTACATCAATATCTATTAAGTCGTTTTTAAGTTTAAGCGAACACGAATTTTAATAATTTTATCTTTACAGTTAGGTGACAGAAAGAGAAGAAAGCACGATGATATTGATAATTACAAAGTATAGATGAATAATAATTTGTACCAACGCACATTCTGTGTACTAGTAATGCAACCATTATTAGTGTAACCTAACAAAAAACCGTTTATAATTTTTTTTTAAATAGCGGAGAAATTGTGATTTATGTAATTTTCCAATAGAAAAACCTTCATGAGATATGGTTGACTCTTACCCACTAACCCGACCACCTAGTGTCTTGAAGCATCTCCTTACTATGTGCGATCGCAGTGGTTCAAACTGTATTGTCAGGGACGGATCAAACTCGGGTGGACAGCGTTCAGGAGATTACGACACATTTTCTCATCACGTATACCTCAAAACTTAAAAGAAAGTCCATAACCAGTGCGTATTTCCAGTGACGACAAATTGATCTGAGTCGTGATCCTTTACTGGATCGATCACGACTCAGATCCATTTGTCGATCGTATGAAGAAGTTCAAAGCCACTCGGCGAGCTGAACGGATATGCTCGGGGTTTCTCTGCGTGATAGACTTCGTAAAGATGATATCCGTAATAGAACTACCTCTGAGGAGTAAGATGGAATACCTCGTATCTAGTAAAAAGGGTCTCCGGTTCTTTACACTCATCATACTAAACAAGGTAGCGTTGAGTACTATTATTATTTTACGCTAATATTCTGTACGCTAAGTTCAGAGCGTGACCCTACCTCGATAGAGCCGACCCATTCGTGTTACAGCCCTAATATAGCTGCCGTGTTTCGTTTGGTTTAGCTTAAACATTTACTTGGCAGGTCCAAATGCCGTCCAGTAACCAGCTGGCGCTGGACATGATGTGCGGTTCGTGGGGCGCCGCGTACTGCACGCCGCAGCGCTGGTTCGACTTCATGGGCGACGCGTCGGGCGCCTTCGTGCCCTTCCAGATCAACTACATCTCCGGAGATCAACCAGCTGATGGCTTCACTCCCTATGCTCCACCCACCCGGCCCTGCAACGTTGGTATCAAGGTATTGTCAAAGAAATTTAATCATCTATATTCCGTTGCTCATAGGCTCATATTGTTTTTACCCTCAGATCTAAGTGTTTTACATTCTGTTATTTTTGCAGTTTTCTTATTTTAGGCTGTGAGATATCATTATATTCCATGTATACAACGACCAGACCGTGGAAAGTTAGTGGTTTATCAATATTATATAAATATAATTAATTAATAAGCAGTCTAAATATTTTGTTTTATCATTGATATTTTTTATAGGATAAGGGCGACAAACGAGCACACTGTCCACCTGATGGTAAGTGGTTGCTGCGGCCCATAGACATCTACATCTATCCTCGTTTGCGAATCAAAATGCAGATGCGTTGTCACCCGTGAGGACTAAGATGGAATGCCTCATTTCCAGTAAAAAGGGCCTCCGGCCACCTGCACTCACCAAGCGAAACGCAGAGGTAAACCTCTACTTCACGCAGGTATTCTGTGAGGTCGTGGTACCACCCCGGTTCGAGCCGGCCCATCCGTGCGACAGCAAAAACTGCCGCGTGGCTCTACCACTGTTAATAATAAAAATAAAATAAAAAAATATTTAAAATTCCTAATACGTTGTTACCACTTAGGATTACCAGTACCCATTAATTCCGTATGATCAGAGGCGGATTAAATGTAGACAGCGCCCGCGGCTAGCACTTCACCGTTCTGGCAGCCATATATTATGTATTATAACTACCTATTTTGTAAATAAAGTGTATTATAATTTATAGTATAGTTCAGTTGTAAATTAATATGGTCAAACATAACGTGGGCGTGAATGAAAAACGTGATAAAAGTGAGAACGATGTAGGAGTAATGAAGTAAACGTGGCGCACTTTGGAAGCTTTAGATGTCTGTAGAAAGTATATTTCTTTATTTTATGTAAGTTTACTTACTTAATTTCTTTTTTCGTTTAAAAATATCCGCGCGCAGCCCTTTGTAAACTTGTAGCCTCTAGGCAAGTGCCTAGTTTACTTTGAGGATAATCCGCTACAATGTGTGGTGGTGGTGTAATATAATCCATCACCTGTTTCGTTCCATGGTGTTGTAAGCGGTGACTGTGAGAAACGCCAGCAAAATCTAACAGTTTTTCATAGCACCCGGTTACGCTAACTAGCTAGTAAAATCTAGCGGCATGTGCATTACATTGTGCAACATGCATTTCATGTGCCATGCGTGAATTTATGATAAAATAAAAGGATGACAAACGAGTAAACAGTCCACATGATGTTAAGTGGATTCTACACTCAGCTCAGTATATTAAACACAAAATATATAATATAAAGCTTCTATTTTACGCTGGTTTTTTATTAGAGTTTTCTTCCGTTGAGGCTACCCATTCGTGCTACAACCATAACATAGCAGCAGCATGGCTCTATCACGTAGAACAAATTCCTTGGAAGATTAACAGCTAGCAATTAACCTAGCAAGCTAACAGCATAGCAAAGTGGCGAAGCAATCAGCTTTGTAGCGGTTTCTAACGGTTGCCCTTGAGCAATCAGTTTCAAAATAGGAGGTTCAGATGCCTGGGTGATCAGTAATCGATTGCTGAAAACAGAATTTGAAAATTCGAAACCGTTCTCGAGATAATCGTGGGACAGACGGACAGACGGACAGACATCGTAAAATCAATGTGTCTTCGCAAGCTTAGCCACTTAATAATAGGGGTCGCCGGGCTGCTCGTGCCTGGACTGCGCGGCGTCGTGCCCCGCGCCGCCGCCCCGCCCCCCGCCGCCGCGCCCCTTCAGCATCCACGGCGCCGACGGCTACGCGGTCGTCATGGCCATCGTCTTCCTCATCTTCACCACGCTCTTCCTGGGCGGCGTGTTCTGCTGCAACCAGCGCGAGAACATCGTCGGTGAGTGCCGCGCACGCACACGCACACACACACGCACACGCACACACGTATACACACAAGTACGCACACGTCCCGTAGCTGTCATAAGAGGTGATTGTGAGATTTGTCACAAAGATCTTATGGATTTTACAGATGGTGCCAACTATCTCGTTCACGCTAAACGTGAAATGTATAAGACGATAACGGGAAATGACGTCAAAGACCGGAACCATTAAACCGCCTACCAAGCGTAGCGATTATGAAAAATCCTGTCTACAATCAATAGAACACTACAACATTCCACAATAAATATGCACAGGTTAATAACGAAAAAAATATCTACAATATTGACAATGTGCAGTGACAATTGCACATGTACGCCGGTCCTAATGGTTGACAATTTTCTACTGTGTAATTATCAGTACAACAAAATTTATCTCGCGGCTGAATAATAATTGGCGATGCTCATCTAAAAATGGCTTATGGTTATATGTATCCAAAACTTGAGTAATTATTGAAAAAAATATAAATAATATCGAAACCTTTGCTAATAATTTCAAAGAGAAAAATTGTGTATACTCTTAGTGAACACTATGTACAAAGCACGCACGTCAATGCATACGTAATGCAACAGATGCGTACGTTCACAAAAATATATTTCTTAGGTATAATATAATATAATATGGTAATAAATTGTTATACCAATATTAAGCATTTTACAACATAATATGAAATGAAAGCTAAGAAAAACAATGATTTAACTCTACTTCAAAATTTCTGACTAACGATATCATTGTTAAATAATGATACTTTGAAATAATTTTGACTTACCTAACTAAAAAGATTAAAATAATTGTTGTATTGGTAACGCCATCTTCCGCAAGTCTACCGAATTCGTCAATTCACTAAAAAAAACTTATTTATATCAAGCTTTATATTTTAATATATTGTTTGGTTTACACCACATCCTTTTATTAATACCAATAACAACGTATTCTTTTTACTTTATGTTATGCGTATTTTCCACACATGTTAATATTTAGATGTATACAAAATTTTATTTACAGATACTTTTTATATGGCAAAGGTGATTTAAATTAATCAAAAGTCGGTGAAGGAATATATAAACAGTATAACATAAAAAGTAATGGAGCAATATTACACAGTCGTGAAATTAATAATCTTCTCTACCCCTTGCAAAATTACTAAGATTACTTTTCATGTAATAATAATGTCCTCCAGACTAAATTTCGGCCACGGCGTCCGGTCTCAACGGGACTAGCCATCTGCGCAGGACAGGATTATAGTGCCCAAGTGTATGCGCAAGCACAGGTGCACTCTCTCTTCCGTCACTCTTATAGTCCGGTGGAACGGAAATTCGACGTGACCATCAGGCGCAGGTCCAACGGCTTTTAGTTGCTAGTGAAACACCACCAACTTTTCTGATTTTGAGCTCCTACTGAGAATTTCTTGATACGAAAAATCCAATAACTGATTTTGGTCCGACCCAGGATTCGAACCCTGGTAACCTAGTAACGCTCATAATCAACAATACATTTTCTATGTAATCATGGTTTCTTAAAGGTACATATTTTAAAAACATGACAACTTATGTATAAAAACAAACATTGTGATTATAAATATAAACCTTCTATAGTATAATGATTTAACAAGACTAATTGTGTTTGTGTAGATGCAAAAGAGTAGAAAGATAGACAACTGTTTTCTTACATGTTTACATTTTTACTTTTATAACAGTCGTAACAGTAACTAGGGTTTGAAGAAACTGATAAGTAATACTGCTTCGATATAAACAGCTTCAAATTAATAAGGAAAAAGACAATTCAATGTCAAAATATTCTCTACTGGTGTAATATTGGTCCATTCTAAAATTACGCACAAGGTTATATATTCCACATATTCTCTTTGCTTTGGTGACGGATTTGTAGATTTTTAATAATTTAAACAATTTGTATATAAGACTTGTGCGTGGTGCTGTTTCCTCTTGTAAGGTATCGGTTATGGGTTGCCATGCACTATAATATTTTTGTTACTTTGCCTCTTTATGTATTCATATTTAGTTTTTAACAAATAAGTTAATATATGAACATAAATTATTGATGTATGCTAAATATTACTTTAACAATGTATATTGCATGGAAATTCATTGTTTATTATTTCTTATTCTATAAGACTTAATAGTAAATCTATGAAATCCATCTTATTGTTATCCAGTTTACGGTTATGTTTCATAACATATTTCGAAAAAATTGTTTCTGCTGCAAAGTCATATCTTACATTTCCTTATTTGATTTCCGATTGGCGGACGTTTAGAACACTTCCTAGTGTTGTTAATATTTTGTAATCGTCCCAAGTTTTCAATAACAAGAATAGATGAGTAAAGGTCGCTTTTAAAGCTTGTTTTGTCAAATGCCGTAACGTGATTGTATCGAGTTTTAAACCTCGAAATATTTTGGAGTAAACATAAAAATTGGGTTACACAAACAATGTGTTTCTGTCGTACATAATGACATTAAGAATGGATATGTAGTAGTAAAGTGCATTAGCAATAAGGTGGATTTGTAAATAAGAGCGTTAGGGCAGACATTAGGTATAAAGTGAAGGGTGCTAACGCGGTGCTTGGGACAGACGGGTGGGCGCGGGGCGCGGAGGCGCGGCGGGGCGGCGGGCCCGAGACCAGTCCGCTGCACAGCCACCGATCTAGTACGTATGCACCGCACTGCGCACGCTCGCACGCACCGCGCGCACCGCACTACACCGCACTACACCACACACCTTGCTCACCACGCCATAAGGCTCTAATTACATTGCTACTGTCATGTACGTTTCCACATTTTTTATACGGTAGTAATCTATTTGCGGACTTTCGCATTAAAACTTTTCTTTAAAAATTACTTATTACTTTATAAGAAGCATAGATGACGTCATGGTTGCCTGTAGTAAAACACCTCATTAAACATTTATAAAAATTACATTAAATTTAGAGAAGAGACGCCCTAGACGAAAGTTTATCGACCAAATTGGCAATATATTGAAAATAGGCCAAATCAAGAATACCTGTAATCGACCAGCGTATATGCGTAGGTATATGGATGTAGAGGAAGCGAAAGAGATGTGTCAGGATCGTGCCAAATGGAACTCCATAGTCTCTGCCTACCCCTCTGGGTGACAGACGTGAGTATTTATGTATTATGTATGTAAATTTAAAACCAACTAAACTTAACCAAGTTTTGAGACGTTGCTAAAAGTAGCACAAATTCAAATAATATTATAAATAAAATTAAATAAATAGTAATGTTTTATTTGTCAGGCATTGTTGGTCCATCACAGCATGTTCGTAATACCAATAATACCAATAAACTTAAATATTATAAACTTAAAAAACTATGTTACTACTTATACTATGTAAATATAAAATGAGTATGTTAAAGATGGTGTCAACAATCCAATTCTCTGTAAGAATTGTTATGATATTCAGTATTTGTTAAACCTGTTGGATAAAGTTCAAAATACATTTGTCAAAGATAAAAATGTATTACTCTTCACATTTAGATCTTTGATTAAATAATACTTGGGTACACCAAGTTGTCATTGATGATGATATGATATTATTTCTTACATCCACCCGAAACTTAAAAAATATCACATAAAATAAAAGGGCAGATTCATGCTTTTTCTATTGGGCCTTAATCCATGTAACGTGCCAAGATCTTGTAAATAAGTACACCATTCGCTGTGAAATATACATAAAACACACATAGTTATAGCGTTATTTATAATATATATATATAAGTTGTTCTTGCATGCTGTGTTTAACATTTTATTGTGATCATTGCTTTATAACCTTTTATGCATGCTATGTCTGTATACTTAGAACCGCTCTAACATAATGAATTAATAAATGAAGTTCCTTCCTACAAAGAAAATATATATCGGTTCTACCATAATGTAGTCTTTGACTGTTTTTTATTTAGTTTATACTGTGTAGGTACGATTTCAATCTTGTGGTATTTATTTTAAGACAAATCCATTGACAACATCTAGCATTTTTCATTTCATAATTATGTCGAAATTACACAAAAAAAATGAAAACTCACACTCTCATGTTTTCGTAATACGCAGTGTGTGCGTTTCTATGTGCCTATAAACTGAGTGAAATGTTTTGTGTTTTGTGACCTCAATGCTTTTATTCATTGTATACAGTGTACACTAGCTCGTAGATGCATATATACATATATAGATTATGTGTTACCTACATAATACATAGTGGATGTATGTATATATGCAATACACTGCGTGTTTTTGTGTGTACTGGATTTATTGGTTCAAAACCCAGCCAATGTGTTAGAGTGAGTATCCTATAAATGATTGGTTTTATCGTCGGTATTTATGTAGTTTCTATGCTTGATCGACTCCGTGATGAGGATATCTATAGTAAAAACAGAGTAACTGGCAAAGCTCAATGGATCAGTATGCTTAAATGTCAATGGACGGTCATATAGCTCGAAGAACCGACAACCGATTGGGTAGAAAGGTTCTCGAGAGCGAAGTGGGCCCACCACTAGATGGAGCTAAATAAAGTCTGGATTAGGGTGGCCCAGGACCGTGCTTTGGAATATTTCTTGAATGAGGTATGTTCATCAGTGAATTTGTGATGATGATGATAATTATGACGATATCGGACTTCTGTACAACTGGCCGAAGGGTATATATGTGGTCTATAGTGCTAAAGCCCTTTCGGAAACCGGCTTGTTCGGGAGACTGGAAGTCGTCAAGTCTGCGCGCGGAACGATTCGTAATGACTCTAGAAAACAGCACGTAGACGCGGCTCAGAAGGGAAATCGGTCTGTAGTTCTTCAAGAGAGCGTTGTCACCTTTCTTGAAGAACAAGACCACCGCACTTCTGCTCCACGCCTCCGGTGTAATGCCGCCATGGAGGACGGAATTAAAGAGCTTCAGAAGGACTTCAAGTACCGGTTTTTCACCCGCTTTCAGAAGCTCCGCTGTAATTCCATCCTCGCCTGGGGCCTTGCCGTTTTTAAGGTGCTGGAGAGCCATTCTAATCTCGCTCAGACTGACGTCTGGGATATCATCGGAATAATGTCGGATAAGCTCTTGGATCGTTACTCACACTTGCGTGTGGCTCCAACGATGACGTGTACAGCTGCCCATAGAACCTCCCTATCTCACCCAAAATCTCAGGTGCCCCGGAAACGATGTTGCCACACTCGGTCTTCAACTTTCACAGTTGGCTCTTTCTGGCAGACAGATCTCTGGCAAAGAATTTGAAGCCTTGGTTCTGCTCGATCGCTTCTTCAGTACAAGCTGTATTGAAGTTGCGTAAGTCCCCTTGCATGCATTTGGAGATCTGTCTGTTCAGTTGCCTGTATGCTGTCAAATCTGCTGAAGAATGTAGCTTCATCTCCCGTCTAACAGCCATGAGATTAAGAGTGTGATCGGAGAGTTTTTGTGTTCTTCTGCGGCAGGTCTTGCAGAACTTAGCTCCGACCGCATGGACAGTTTCCACGAGCTTGTCATTCATATCGTCCACTTCATTGCAGTATTCTAGGCACTGAAAACGGTTTTGTAACTCGAGTTGAAAGGTTTCGGGACTTCGGGAAGGGAGCACGAGGAGGACGGAGCGTTGACTTCATTAGACGAGACCTCTTCAACTTAACGTTTAGATTCAGTGTGCCTCTAACCATGGTGATCGCTACCAGTTTTCACCCTCGCGATCACGGAGACATCACTGAACAGTTGTCGTCTGGTCGTCATAATGAAGTCAATCTCATTTATAAATTAAATGCAAAAATAAATTAAATTATTTCAGTAGTTTTGGGTTTGAAGTTATTGTTTGCTATTTAAAAAAAGCAGCTACTTGACATCATGGGCCTAAAATGTGTTGTACCTTTGCTGGTACGTGGTTAATACATGAAAATATTTGAATGGATTTTACTAGGAGTTGATTTTTATATTTACTGGAATTGCACATTAAATGAAACTAATTTTGTTGATTTTTATCGTGTTCATTTCTTATTTTATTTTGAAATTTTACCCTAAAATTATAAAAGTTAAAAAGTAACTCAAGTTTAAAACCTTAAGATGTCAAATACGTCTGTTTGAGAAAATGCGATAAAATCCGAAAAATTACTTTCGTTAAAAACTGTAGTTAGATTTAAAAGTGCTTAATTTTGAATCTCATGGAAATAAGTGGAGGTATGTGCCCTAAACTGGATCGTTGACGGGGGCTGCTTGTTATTTATACCAGTTAAAAATTTTACATGCCATTATTAGTCTATCGCCTGTATGTTATTAAAAGTGAAGAAGTGCTACAAATAACGCGTTGTGTCAGGTGTAGCTTCAGAAACAAACCAAGAGATGGCCACCAATCCAACATCCATCGGTTGGACGGTGGAGCAAACGGACGGTGTCGGCGAGGCCACTTTCTTCGAGAGGCTCGGCGCTGAGACGGAGACCAAAATGGAGGACTTCTTCCAGTGGTGGGGCTGTATAATGGCATCGCGGCCTTGGGTTGTGCTGTTCTTTGGTAAGTATCAAAGTGATATTTACTGAATTGTTTGGCTTTCAGATTGAAGGCTGTTTTTTACATACCTTTCGCTTCCAATAGGCATCGCAAAAGTGCTCTAAGTGATAAACCACGTCCACGTCAAGATATATCACGTCCAAAATATTGTCTTTTGAAATATAACGGTCTTACTTATGATCGTTGATTATTGCTTATACTTCTCTCTATACCCGTTTCATTCTATAATCATTTAGTAAAGAGTGAGAGAGAGAGTGCCCCTTTCCCTTTCTCTCTCTATTATACACAGTCAGGTCCTAAGTATTGTCACACAGTAAAAACTTTTCTTTTAGAATGCAGGCCACAAAAAAGTTTATTGAATTCGAATTTCGAATTATTCATGAAAATAAAACTGTATACTTTTTAGAATTTTACTCATTTTTAAATATGGAGTGGACGCTTAAAGAAGACCGTGTTGCAGTTATTGCATTGCATCGTTGCGGTTACGCGCCAATTAAAATTTATGACATACTGAAAAATTTGAATATAACCAAAAGATTCGTTTATCGTCAAACGATACAATGAAGACTCTAGTGTAGATGACAGGTCAAGAAATGGTCGCCCTCGGTCTGTTAGGACTCCAGCAGTGATAAAAGCTGTGAAGGCGCGAATTCAAAGAAATCCCAAACGTAAGCAGAAACTGTTGGCCCTTCAGATGGGGTTAAGCAGAACCACGTTGAAAAGGGTGTTAAATGAAGACTTAGGGCTTCGGGCATATCGAAGAAAAACAGGACATCGTTTGAATGCTCGTCTAATGGACCTGAGACTGAAGAGATGCCGCGCTTTGTTGAAGCGGTACGCGGGAAAAAAATATCGGGAAATTCTTTTTTTGGATGAAAAAATTTTTACCGTAGAAGAGAGCTACAACAAACAAAATGATAAGGTGTACGCACACAGTAGTGAAGAAGCGAGCAACCGTATTCCGCGTGTCCAACGAGGTCATTTTCCATCCTCGCTCATGGTATGGTTGGGAGTTTCTTATTGGGGCTTAACAGAGGTACATTTTTGTGAGAAAGGTGTAAAAACGAATGCAGTTGTGTATCAAAATACAGTCCTGACGAACCTTGTGGAACCTGTTTCTCATACCATGTTCAATAACAGGCACTGGGTATTCCAACAAGATTCGGCGCCAGCTCATAGAGCGTATATAAATGGTTATATAATGAATAAACTTGTTTCAATTATTTTATATTAAATATGTGACAGAATTTATGACCTGACTAGGTATATATATCTCTATATTACTAAGATGTGACTTTGGTGTGTCCTTATCGAATAACTAATATTTGCCATTGCGGTAAAACGGTTTGCTAATTTGCTATATAAAAACTGATTGATTTATCTTTTTTGTGTCAGACATGGCTAATTATCAGATGGTTCTTTTGTTGAACCCCATTGCTTTGCAGTGGTGGTTTAAGAGAGGAGCCTCTTTGGGTGCTCCTGGCCGCTGTACAATCAAGGTGACGATTCCTTAATGGAGCCATAAACTGTCCAGGAGATATTATAGTTTCGACAAGTGCAAGTACAAACTCAAAAGCACTCCGCCAAGTCAATTGTAACAATTATGTAATCGGAGTTAAGCTAGGATTAATTTGCGAGTGTCCAATTGAAAAGTTAGCTAGGTTATCCTTCTACTACGATTGCAACTTTTTCTTTTCTCATTTTTGCTATATTATTTCAAGCTATCTTAACTTAATAGACTATGTATTCCTATTAAATTTTATCAGAGGAGATCAAACCATTATCTGTTTTAAGACGAAAATGTGTATGTTTTATTTAAACTATACAGTCAGAGTAATATGTTTTATTTAGTGTAGTGACAAAAAATAACCTTGTACATTGAAATTAGTGCGCGTTGTAGGCAAGCAAACGCGGTGTTTGTTGGTCGCGCATGCACCACAGAGCACAGTAATACAACTGGCGTACACCATCATGCGTGAAGCACGCGTGAGCCAGCAGTCATAATGTAAATCTTGTTGCAAACACTCCTACGATTAAATGCGAATAGCCTACTTTGAGAAACCGTTTTATTTAATTTTATATTTATGCTTATTATATTGTAAATGGAACTGTAACATGCCATCTAAACAAGACCAGACAGTTTTTTGCTGGTTCTTCTATGAGATAGTCTTGTTTTCCAAACCGGTACAGATTTTGACTTTCATAAGAGCTTCAAACAAGACTAAACTAAATAATTTTTTTGAGTGTAAGTATGTTAAGATTCAGAAGTGTGATGTGATGGTGTTATCCATAGGTCTATGCCTCGTGGTGGGTCTGGGACACGGTATCAAGTACATGCAGGTGACCACGGATCCGGTAGAGCTGTGGGCGGCGCCCCACTCGCGCTCACGCGTGGAACGCAACTACTTCGACTCCCACTTCGAGCCCTTCTACCGCACCGAGATGCTCATCATCAGTTCTAAAGGCTTGCCCGAGATCGAGCACGACACGCCCTCAGGCACTATTAATTTCGGACCAGTCTTCAACGCCACCTTCATGTTGAAGGTGCTGGATCTGCAGAACCGGATTATGGGTGGGTATTTCTAATTCTTTAAAAATAAACATACTCTGAGGGATTGTCTGACTAATTTCGCGAGTTTTGTAAAAAAATTAGAGCACGAATGGTTCGATTTAACCATGGAAAGACTATGCCCGAAAGAAATATCAACGTGAAGCAGCAGCATTATGCTTCTGTGTTTGTATGGTGAGTAACAAGAACCAGATACCCAATCGTGGCCTCCTTGGTTTGAAATTAGTTTTAGGTGTCCATGATCTGTGGTCACTTACATCAGGCTTAATAAAAATGCAATTGAATTTAAAGAATACGTATTAACTAGACTCATATATAACACTAACATACAAAAATAAAAAAATAATTGAAGTATATTATATTATATTTAGGATATACGAGTCCAATAAGCCTAAGTCAGATGAAGGTTTAAAAGCTAACAACTTTACGTCACATAAAATAGATAGAAACACATGACTGTGGACTTCTACGGATTGAAGAGAAAGAAAAAATAATTGTTCGTAACGAGTAACTTCAAGCGATAGATTCGGACGAAATATTTTATAAATATAGCTTACTTAATCATCAAATTATTCGACTGACATGGCGATTGTAATTAATTCTTTTGGGAGGAGTCAAGCTTTCAGTAAACTTTACTCAGTACTCTTGGTAAATTAAAAATTACTTAATAAATTATCATCTATGTAAATTGCAATCAATTTCTATTTCTTATAATATAGTATTATGACACTTGTACAAAAGGTTATAAAGTTGATATTCCTCCGCAGCCCTTGGCAACGCGACAAAAATCCAAGACATTTGCTTTGCGCCACTGACGTCTTCATTCACGGGCCCCGTCACCGCGGACAAGTGCGCCGTGCAGTCTGTGTGGGGCTGGTGGGAGAACGACGAGGAGGAATTCAACGACACGCTGGAAAACAACGAGTATCTGGACAAAGTGCTGTCCTGTTCCAGGTACTTGTTCTACAATCATATTTCACATGCTGAGTTTTATGAGTACTGGATTTCAATGGCCTAGGTCAAGGGTCGGCAACCTTTTGAGTCGGATGAGTCAAAAATTACAATTTACAAAATTGCAAAGTTTTTAAAGAGCCACAATTTTTTTCTTGCCACTCATAAATAGGACTTGCATAAATAAAGTTTTTTGATAAAAAAGTAATCTATTTATTCATCAGAAAAATATATATTTATTAATATATAAATAATGTTTTTCACAATAAATTAGAATCTAATTTCTATTTTTATCGAATTATTAGATAGTATATATATATATATATATATATACTAGCTGACCAAGCAGACGTTGTTCTGTCCTTTCCGAACGACCATTTGTTTTCCCAAAACAACTCCTGAAATTAGCAATAAAAAAATTGAGGGTCACTTATCGGGATAAAAACTATCCTATCTCTCAAGTTGGACCAAACTGCACACAGTCTGCAAATTTTTTTGAAATTGGTTCTATCTGTTGAATACTTACAGCAACACGTGGTGGTTATACTACTAAATTGTAGCTTATATTAAACGTTTGTATTTTTAACATAGCGCCATCTATTAAATATTTACTCAATCCAGTCAACAGATATCGTCATCTGACAGAATCGTTTGGAGCTAACTGGTAATTGTGACTGTCAAATAATAGAGAAATAATTTTCAATCAAATAATATTGTATTGCGACTATAAATTGAGATGTAAGCTATCCTATCTTTTAAGTTGGACTAAACTGCACAAATGCAAAAATTTCATTGAAATCAGTTCAGTAGTTCAGGAGTCCATCGCGGACAAACAACGTGACACGTACTTTATATATATATATATATATATATATATATATATATAATATATATATATATATATATATATATATATATATATATATATATATATATATTTACGTGTAGTGGCGGTTAAGAATATCCACTACCCCATATCTTCCCGTGGGTGTCGTAAAAGGCGACAAAGGGACACAGGCAGGAGATGGGCAGCAGCATCTTCCTGGTAACGGCAAAATACAATAAAAAACTGCGGTTGCCAACCCGCTCGCCAAGCGTGGCAACTATGGCAATATACCCCCCATAATGAAAGTTACGAAGAGACGGCCCCCAGTCCCCGGCGGCCCCGCTATTCCTGGCTACGGTGGCGACCATGGTAACGGCGGGGCAGGGGGTGCTAAGAATCTCCGGTGGAGGTTCGGTTGCCACCTACAACGACTTGACCTGGCAACATACAACGCACGCACCCTGAGGACTGACGAGAAGATTGTGGAGCTGGAAGAAGAGATAGACAAGTTACGCTGGCATATTATAGGATTATCCGAAGTCTGAAGAGAGGGGGAGGACACGGTAATCCTCGAATCCGGCAACTTGTTCTATCACCGGGAGGGCGACCATCTGTCCCAAGGAGGTGTCGGATTTATCGTCCACAAGTCTCTCGTTAACAACGTTGTAAAGATTGAGAGTGTGTCGAGGAGGGTTGCGTACCTTATACTCAGAATCACCAAACGGTATTCGCTGAAGGTCATACAGGTTTACGCACCAACCTCGGCACACCCCGATGAGGAGGTGGAGGAAATGTATGAGGATATCTCTAGAGCCATGCATTCCTCCAAAACCCAATATACGGTGTTAATGGGAGACTTCAATGCAAAACTAGGCACAAGAGAGAACGGTGAGCTGAAAGTGGGGAAATTTGGAATAGGGCAACGGAACCCAAGGGGCCAGCAGCTGGCCGACTTCATGGAGAAAGAGGGACTCTTTATGATGAACTCTTTCTTCCAGAAGCGGCCCCACAGGAAGTGGACCTGGTCGAGCCCCGACGGTTCGACAAAAAATGAGATTGACTTCATTATGACGACCAAACGACAACTGTTCAGTGATGTCTCAGTGATCGCGAGGGTGAAAACCGGCAGCGATCACCGAATGGTTAGAGGCACACTGAACCTAAACGTTAAGTTGGAGAGGTCTCGTCTAATGAAGTCAACGCTCCGTCCCCCTCGTGCTCTAATCCAAAGTCCCGAAACCTTTCAGCTCGAGTTACAAAACCGTTTTCAGTGCCTAGAAGACTGCAATGAAGTGGACGATTTGAATGACAAGCTCGTGGAAACTGTCCATGCGGTCGGAGCTAAGTTCTGCAAGACCCGCCGCAGAAGAACACAAAAACTCTCCGATCACACTCTTTATCTCATGGCTGTTAGACGGGAGATGAAGCTGCATTCTTCAACAGATTTGACAGCATACAGGCAACTGAACAGACAGATCTCCAAATGCATGCGGCGGGACTTACGCAACTTCAATACAGCTCGTATTGAAGAAGCGATCGAGCGGAACCAAGGCTCCAAAGTCTTTGCCAGAGATCTGTCTGCCAGAAAGAGCCAACTGTCAAAGCTGAAGACCGAATGTGGCAGCATCGTTTCCGGGGCACCTGAGATTTTGAGTGAGATTGAGAGGTTCTATGGGCAGCTGTACACGTCATCGTTGGAGCCACACGCAAGTGTGAGTAACGATCCAAGAGCGAGTCTTATCCGCCATTATTCCGATGATATCCCGGACGTCAGTCTGAGCGAGATTAGAATGGCTCTCCAGCACCTTAAAAACGGCAAGGCCCCAGGCGAGGATGGAATTACAGCGGAGCTTCTGAAAGCGGGTGGAAAACCGGTACTTGAAGTCCTTCATAAGCTCTTTAATTCCGTCCTCCATGGTGGCATTACACCGGAGGCGTGGAGCAGAAGTGCGGTGGTCTTGTTCTTCAAGAAAGGCGACAACGCTCTCTTGAAGAACTACAGACCGATTTCCCTTCTGAGCCGCGTCTACGTGCTGTTTTCGAGAGTCATTACGAATCGTCTCGCGCGCAGACTTGACGACTTCCAGCCTCCCGAACAAGCCGGTTTCCGAAAGGGCTTTAGCACCATAGACCACATACATACCCTACGGCAAATTGTACAGAAGTCCGAGGAGTACAATTTGCCACTATGTCTGGCGTATGTGAACTATGAGAAAGCCTTTGATTCCGTCGAAATTTGGGCGGTGCTGCAGTCCCTTCAGCGGTGCCAAGTTGACTGTCGGTATATCGAAGTGTTGAAGTGCTTGTACAGTAGAGCTACGATGGCTATCCGAGTACAGAACCAGAGTACGAAACCTATCCAATTGCAGAGAGGTGTAAGACAGGGTGACGTCATATCCCCGAAACTCTTCACCGCTGCATTGGAAGACGTTTTCAAGCTTCTGGACTGGAAAGGATACGGTATCAACATCAATGGCGAGTACATCACTCACCTTCGATTTGCCGACGATATAGTCCTTATGGCAGAATCGCTGGAGGACCTAAGCACTATGCTCAATGACCTCAATAGTGTTTCCCAACGGATAGGTCTTAAGATGAACATGGACAAAACAAAGATCATGTTTAATGTCCATGTCACACCTATGCCGGTAGTTGTTGGGAACACTAAGCTCGAAGTTGTTGATGAGTATGTTTACCTGGGACAAATAGTCCGACTAGGTAAGTCCAACTTCGACCGAGAGGTCAATCGACGGATTCAACTCGGCTGGGCAGCGTTCGGGAAGCTACGACACATCTTCTCGTCAGACATACCTCAAAACCTTAAAACGAAATTGTACAACCAGTGCGTGTTGCCAGTGATGACTTACGGAACTGAGACGTGGTCCTTCACTGCTGGCCGTATGAGGAAGCTCAAGGTCGCTCAGCGAGCTATGGAGAGGGCTATGCTCGGAGTTTCTCTGCGTGATAAACTCAGAAATGAGGATATCCGCAGTAGAACCAGAGTGACCGACATAGCACAACGGATTAGTAAGCTGAAGTGGCAATGGGCCGGCCATATAGCTCGAAGAACCGACAACCGATGGGGAAGAAAGTTTCTCGAGTGGCAGCCTCATACCGGCAAGCGAAGTGTAGGGCGTCCCCCCACTAGATGGAGTGACGACCTGGTAAGATATGCAGGAAGTCGATGGATGCAGGTGGCTCAGGACCGTGCTTTGTGGCATTCTTTGGGGGAGGCCTATGTTCAGCAGTGGACTTGTGAAGGGCTGTAATGATGATGATATATTTACATTGTAAGTCCTTACAACACTAACTTGTACATTAATAACAAACAATTGAGCAAACAAATTCAATGGGAGCTTTGGCTTTGTATGGTTATTCAAGTAGAAAATTTTAACTTTACTAAACAATGTAACTTTTACTTAAAATTAAAAAAAACAACAACATACATTTAAGCAGATAAATTGAATGGGAGCGTTGGCTTTGCATGGTTTGAGAAAGTTTGGATAAATTTGGCTCATAACTTGTTGTTTTACGTTTCAAACACGACTCTGAATTTTCATTTGTTAATTGGCTTCTTACTTTACTTTTAATTATATTTATGCAAGAGAACGCTTACTCGCACGAATATGTCGATCCGCAGATAGTCAGCACTCGAATGCCATCTTCTTCATCTCACTGTAGCAATCTGGAAGATTCCATGCGTCGAATATAAGTGCCTCGCGGCATTTCTTTTAAATCTGTTCATTTTTGTTGCGTTACGTACATACATTTCTGGACCTCCAACTCTTTCAACTTGCTTTTCAACTCTGTAAATTTTCAACTCCACAAAGCTTTACTTTATAAATCGATCAATTGCATTTCTAGAGATCCAGTATCAACTCCAAATGGCTCAGTGTGGATCGATTTTTAAATGTTTTTTTTTTATAAAATAATTAATATTTGTGTATGAAACTAAAGAGCCGCAGATTCACATCCAAAGAGCCGCAGGTTGCCGACCTCTGGCCTAGGTCAATACTTCTATATCATTAGTTTTAGGGTTCGGATGTATTATTACTATCTCTAAAATTTTAATATCACACGCTTTTTATAGCTAATACATATTTGGTAGTAGAGCTTTTTAGTTTTATTTGTCTTAGGACTTACTTTGATGATATCAAGTTGATTGATTTCTTTCATCAGTTGGTAAAAGTTGACTATTGGACATGGGCTTCCTCATATTCATTTTTTGATATTAATTGTTACTTCGTGAAAAAACGATCGATTTGTATCCGACTCGAAGGATCAAATTTGTCTGGTGAAAGTCCAACAAATTAATTTGTAGAAATGGCAAAACACGGAAGTAATCGCACAAATATAATAGATTAAAATCATTGGTAATATGGTAATGGTTAACGGTATGAGCATACGGGGCCTGGTTGATGACCGATCGTAAACTGTCTTATTAGCTATTGCGATATTAAATCTTAAGTAATTTTTGGTCAGCGTTTAAACGATGACTGCTCATGTGATGTGATTAATAGTACAATGTAAGTGATTAATGAACATAGTTCACTTGATAGTACGTGAAGGCTACGTAAGGTTTTAAGATGATGATGAATTCGTTTTTCTTTCCTATACTCATTACAATTTATCAACAGTTTAATATTTGCTATATTTGTTACTATTCGCCTAATAAGGCAGGCAAAGGTCTTAGGTCATAGAGCCTTTTCTGATGTGTACTGCCCCTGTCCATCTGTTTCATTTCCCCTTCGTTGCATGTTACTACAATGACGAGACGATATGAGGTAGTGTATTCTGTGTGAGCGAGTATTAAAGGAATATACGGTGTTATTGTGATGGTGCAGCAACCCGTACACGTGCCTGGCGCCGTACGGCGGGCCGGTGCTGCCGGGCGTGGCGCTGGGCGGCTTCCTGGCGCCCGGCGAGCCGCTGTCGCCCGCCGCGCGCTTCCACCGCGCCACCGCACTCATACTCACCTTCATCGTCAACAACCGCCACGACAAGAACCAGGTGCGCCCCGCTCCACTACACCATCACACCACCACACCACGCCTCATACTCACTTCTTTACACACTTTTTTACATACATAAAAGTTATCAATGATACTATAATATTTATACTAATTTTTCCTCACAGTTGAAAGGGGTGCTTGAATGGGAAAAGGAGTTTATAGCGTTCATGAAGAACTACACGGAGAATGAGATGCCGCCGTACATGGACATCGCGTACACTTCGGAGCGCTCCATCGAGGACGAGCTGGACCGCGAGTCGCAGTCCGACGTTTCCACCATCCTCGTGTCCTACTTCATCATGTTCGCCTACATCGCCATCTCGCTCGGACGCTTTACTACCTGCTCCAGGCTTCTCATCGACAGCAAGGTCACTCTGGGACTCGGAGGTCAGTCCTCCGTCTTTGCGTTCAATTATGGCAAAGTTTAATCCTATTTGTTATCATAAATTGATGTTCGAAATAACAAACTTCTTATCCGTAAACAGAACTCGGATGACTTTTCTTATAGTAGTGATATTGTTTCTTACATTTATTATACAACATAAGAATGGCTATTTTACTTTGGTATTTATTAAGTTGGATTTAAAAAATTTAAGGTATTTAATGGATTTTTTTATGAATATCTTTATTCAATGTTTAAATTTACTTTAATCATTACATTTAATCATTCATTTATTGATAAAAATTTAACTGTAGTTTTATTCAATGTAACATGATAAGTATTTGAAGATAGTAAACTAATGTTGTGTATTTTTGTGAAAAGCGTATTTAACAGTGTCTCCTAGAAATTTCAATTAGATGCGAGGATAACTAAAGTTTGTTTATATTCTTATATGTGTACATATATACAACATCTAATGTAATTAACACACACCCTCAGACACCCCAATTAGAATATTATGCTATAATCATAATACACACACTGAATTCTTAGTTAAACATGTTGTTACGGCCCTCAATTGCCCCAACAGAAGTCGACTGTACTAGGGCCCATGAATAACACAGTTGACGGGCAACCAGAGGGTTCGGGCCCGAATGGCCTATGGATAATTATTATGTAATGGCTGGATAAGCAAACACAAACTTATCGAGTTCTGGAGGTAGGGTCGACCACAAAGTACCGTCAAGGGCAAGTAAGTGGTATGTAAGTCGTGTGAGATTGGTGTGTAAATGTAACCTGACGTCACCGATGTAATCGGCCAGCAGACCCACATGCGCTGCCCATTGTGCAATCACTCCAGTGGGCGTTCACCGTTATCTGAACTCGTTTAACGTCACTTAGCCCAAAACTATAATCGAAGAGGAACGCGATCTCCTCTCGGGTCACGGAAGTTTTAGCGTTCCATCCGACAAAGCAAAAATTCCTTCGTACGATATTAAAATGCCATACAAGCAACTCGTCAACGCAAATTAACGGCAATCGAAGTTAAGTTAATCACTCAAAACTCAAGGCTAAGCCTCGTTGTAACGTAAACACACGAAATAAGACAACGCAATCAGAGGCGGTCTTAACGCGACCTAACGTTCTGAGCGTAAATTCCAGACATCTAACCGACACGACCGTCGCAGACAATTCATTCTTCCAGACTGGGCAGGGCGCGGCCGCCGCGTGCAAAACGAGTGCCAGCCGGCCCAAGCCGTCAAACCGGTTTTGAATGCAAGTTTTAATGTGTTAAGATTAGGCCTAAACACATGTTTATGTATTGATTATTTATTAAATTAGCTTTACTAATTCCGGAAGAATGTTGTGGTCACCGTACAAATCCACAAACGCTAGGTCTTGCTAGGCTAGCCTAGTAGGTATTCGCTCGCGTTCCTGACGAGTTAACGCCGTCGCCGCTTGACACAATTGTAGGTAGGTATTAGTGCCGAAAAAAGCCGACAATACATGATTGGATACGTTAAAGAAATACCTACCTATGAACATTCACAGATGTCAGAATTCCGTGCATTGAGTTGTTTATTTAAGTGTAGTAAACATTTGATTGCATCTTTCCACCACATTTTTCAGGCTTTGGACTTTTGACTCTGAATAAATTTCTTTATTGATTATGATACAATGTCAATAGACAATATTCGTTGTTATGAATTTTCATAACATTTTAATTGTAATTGTAAATAATAATGAACTTCTAAAAATAAGAAGCAATACGACAACATAATCCAAGTACGGCGTGTTTAAAAGATGTGAATGAATATTACAATAATCTTGAGAATCAAATATTTAACTTACTGATATAGGCTATAATATAAACACGACTTTTAATACACAGATAAAATATTAACGGTGAAAGTTCCGGCGAATTTGCAGATTCACTATTTAAGTTATCGCTCACTGCACTTGAATAATTTGATTATATGTAATTTTTCTTCGATTGGTACGTTAATTACGACTCGTACGCTATTTTCTCACCGCGGTAAATACTCACTTTAGTATCTTTGTATGTACCACGTAAACGTTCATTGTTTAAAATGTAATATTGCACCATTTCATAGTTTAAAGTATCCGCGGTTCGAATATTTTCGTTCAATCACTGGAAATGTAGCGTACGTAATGAGGTCACGGTCAACACTGCTAGCTGTCGGCCGGGCGAGCAGACATAGATACTTAAGGTATAACGATAGAAGGGAAGGCAGACGCGCTATACAATGTACTTTACCGAGCGTAAGGGTTTACGAATATATGTGCGTGTAAGGTAAAATCAGTTAAAATAATGCATTACCACGCGTTTAGAATTTAAAAGATAAAAAGGACAGAAAGTTTGAGATGTTTTTTTAAATTAGTTTTTCTTCACCATTTGCCTATGTTACTTATTCTGAACCGTCTCTGCAAATTTGGCTGGTAATTGCTAAATAACTCTGTATATTCAATGGAATGTAATACTGTATTTTATTCATGACAATATTATACATAACAAAGTATAGGCCAGAGGTTTCAAGAAACTATTATGTTGCATTGTGTCAGGCGTGCTGATCGTACTCGCGTCGGTGGTGTGCTCGTTGGGCATTTTCGGGTTCGTGGGAGTGGCGGCCACGCTCATCATCGTCGAGGTGATCCCCTTCCTTGTGCTGGCCGTGGGCGTCGACAACATCTTTATCCTGGTGCAGACCAACCAGCGCGAGCCCCGCCGCCCTAACGAGACTGTCGCAGAGCACATCGGCAGGACGTATGTATCCTTACTAGTAAGAACTTCCTGTGTCCAGGAAGCCTTTTACATGCATAGATGCTTCAATAAAAAAAAATTAAAAAAAGTAATATTGCGTATGGCACATGTGCGCAGGCTGGGGCAGGTGGGACCGTCCATGTTCCTGACGTCGGTGTCGGAGTCGGTGTGCTTCTTCCTGGGCGCGCTCAGCGACATGCCGGCCGTGCGCGCCTTCGCATTGTACGCCGGCGCCGCGCTGCTCATCGACTTCCTGCTGCAGGTCACCTGCTTCGTGGCGCTGCTCGCCATCGACACGCACCGCCAGAACGCTAACAGGTGCGCACGCACACGCACGTACACACACACGTACACACACACACACACACAGCGCCGCGCTGCTCATCGACTTCCTGCTGCAGGTCACCTGCTTCGTGGCGCTGCTCGCCATCGACACGCACCGCCAGAACGCTAACAGGTGCGCACGCACACGCACGTACACACACACGTACACACACACACACACACAGCGCCGCGCTGCTCATCGACTTCCTGCTGCAGGTCACCTGCTTCGTGGCGCTGCTCGCCATCGACACGCACCGCCAGAACGCTAACAGGTGCGCACGCACACGCACGTACACACACACGTACACACACACACACACACAGCGCCGCGCTGCTCATCGACTTCCTGCTGCAGGTCACCTGCTTCGTGGCGCTGCTCGCCATCGACACGCACCGCCAGAACGCTAACAGGTGCGCACGCACACGCACGTACACACACACGTACACACACACACACACACAGCGCCGCGCTGCTCATCGACTTCCTGCTGCAGGTCACCTGCTTCGTGGCGCTGCTCGCCATCGACACGCACCGCCAGAACGCTAACAGGTGCGCACGCACACGCACGTACACACACACGTACACACACACACACACACAGCGCCGCGCTGCTCATCGACTTCCTGCTGCAGGTCACCTGCTTCGTGGCGCTGCTCGCCATCGACACGCACCGCCAGAACGCTAACAGGTGCGCACGCACACGCACGTACACACACACGTACACACACACACACACACAGCGCCGCGCTGCTCATCGACTTCCTGCTGCAGGTCACCTGCTTCGTGGCGCTGCTCGCCATCGACACGCACCGCCAGAACGCTAACAGGTGCGCACGCACACGCACGTACACACACACGTACACACACACACACACACAGCGCCGCGCTGCTCATCGACTTCCTGCTGCAGGTCACCTGCTTCGTGGCGCTGCTCGCCATCGACACGCACCGCCAGAACGCTAACAGGTGCGCACGCACACGCACGTACACACACACGTACACACACACACACACACAGCGCCGCGCTGCTCATCGACTTCCTGCTGCAGGTCACCTGCTTCGTGGCGCTACTCGCCATCGACACGCACCGCCAGAACGCTAACAGGTGCGCACGCACACGCACGTACACACACACGTACACACACACACACACACAGCGCCGCGCTGCTCGTCGACTTCCTGCTGCAGGTCACCTGCTTCGTGGCGCTACTCGCCATCGACACGCACCGCCAGAACGCTAACAGGTGCGCACGCACACGCACGTACACACGCACACACGCACGCACTCACATCATACTATTTTTGCAACGGCGCTGTTATCGCGCCACGGGTGAGGCGCACAGATGACTAAATCACACTATCAAAGATCTGAAGTACTGTGGTATATATAGAACAGGTCTGTACTAACACAAGGCGTAGGAGAAGTTGGCCGAACCCTGGGCTGTGTGATTTCCTCTTTTCCAACCACGGCTTAACATTTAAACTGGGACAATTGTTTTTAAAAATTTGGTCTTATGGGGCCTATACACCATCGGCCATGATGGACGAATACTAGCGATTACGATCGTGTACAGGGCTTAATCCTCTATGATTGCACATGATTGGTGATGATCCAGCGTAATGGTCGCTGTGTCGGTTTTTCGGACAAACGTCAAAGGAAGTTCGGCCATGATTGTCCGCGTGTCTACATAATCGCTGATCACTCAGTTTTTATTTGTTTACGGTACAGTGAGGACGTGTGCTGTTTTGTCATAGTTTATTTTTACGTAATTAATTTAGGTATAATCCAATGTAGGAGACGAATTGAGCTAATGATGAAACATTTAAATTCATCGTACTAAAATGAACCCGCAATATGGAATCCAAATAATTAATATCACAAAGATAAAAACTAATATTATAAATACGCGAATGTGAGTTACTTGTTAATCGTTGTCATGAAATTTTGTTATCAGTCGTTTTCAGGGGTACAAGTACCTAATGCTCGACACACACATTCAGTTAATCTGATCAGTTAAAACGAATGTAAGCCAAAATAATTTCCCCACTCACTGGCTTTAAATTTCAATTTAAGATTTCATACTCACGGTCAGTTCTCGTATGTGCATCAGTTCAACTGATCAGTTTAATTGACCGTAAGCCCGGAAAATTCCATGGGTTGTAGATTGCCGTCAATTAAAAATTTCAACTTGAGATTTCACACTCACGGTCAGTTTTTGGATGTACGTCAGCTCAACTGATCAGTTTAACTAACCGTGTGTGTCGGCAATAACATAGTTGTGTTCTACATATTTTAACAAAGGTTCTAAGGTTAGGTGATAATGGCTACTATCTACTGTCGCTGGCACTACCAGATGATACTTTGGAATTTAATTAAAAATATACAGAAATTCTGCAGAAAAAATAAAATTAAAATGTTTCAAATTAAAATAGCGGCAGCTGCTACTGTTTAAACGTTCATCTCGTACAGATGACAAGACAAATATCTAGGGTGCACGATTATGTGGGAAGCCGCGCAATTATTGTGACAAACTTGTCCCATTCTGTGATTGTCAATCATGGCCGATGGTGTATAGGTCCCATACAGATATAATGCAAACAATGAGAAAAAGCAGAGCTGGCACATAGTAATACAAAATGTAAAAGTTCTTTCGTATAAACATAACTGTGGTTATGTACTTAGTACAATAAGAGGTATTTTATAATACCTATTATATGAAGCTCATAATATAAGAAGTGAAGTAGAAATGAACTAGTCTTTATTAAGTAGGGTTTTAATGACATCCTTGTTATAATCGTTGTTATTCTCGTAGCAGTTTGGAGTAAGAAAGTTAGCAGTGATTAACCCCCATGCTTCGTAAATACGGTTGGTCCTGCGCCTGCTCTCTTTCCGGTTGTGATGTATTGCCGTTCCACCTAGCTGCAAGAGAGGGAATAGAGAGTGCACCTGTGTTGCTACACACACACTTGTACTAATATCCCAGTCTCTGTTTGAAACTGTCGGCCGTGACCGAAATTCGGTCTGGAGGATATTATATTAGAAACACCTCAACTACCACATACATACGACAAGGCAAACCAGGCAAAGCAGGTCCATCGAGCTGGACATCGTCATGTTTAAGTACTTATTAATATTGTGTAAATGAATTGAACATTGTACAAGCGTTAAACTTTTGATTGTAGAATTTTTTGTTTAATAAATTTTATATTTAATTGGTGTTAAATTGTAACATGCCATAGCAAATTTGGCAATTTTGTTATACAACCAAACAAATGTTAGATATTTTAAAGCTCGAGCTAATGTAAATGTACACCTCGTCAGATTCGATGTGCTGTGCTGTATGAGTGGCGTAAAAGCGGAAACCCCGGCGGCGGGTGAAGGCGCTCTGTACAACTTGTTCCGCCACGTGTACGTGCCATTCCTTATGAAGCGGGAAGTGCGTGCATCCGTTATGATCATTTTCTTCGCATGGCTGTGCTCCTCTGTTGCTGTAAGTGAAGTTTGATTTTATGTCTTACTCTAATTATAAGAGCGCTCCTATTATTATTTAATTAATTAAATATATATCAAACTTTACACCAGCGACGGTTTTTCCGTTAACGAAACTTTAACGTTGATTTACGTTTGTCAACTAGTTAATCAACTAGTTGAATTCGTCAACGAGTTAACGTACTACTAATGTCAAGTTGCAACGTAAACCGTTAATTCGTTGGACGGTTTAATTCAACGCTATGACGTTCAATTTTAAAAACAATTTCATTCAATGTAAGTATTTGAAAACGTTTGATTAATGGTTCTACTTAGATGACCTTTCGTTTATACTTTTTCTTTAGGCTTAGGACTGATTGAATACAATTAGCTATAAACCATATTCTACTCAGGCGTATTTAAAAGATCATCTGATTCTATGTGCGCAAATAAATTATTTACAATGTTTTTTATAGTTGTTTTTTTTAATATTTTTTGGCTATTTCTTATTTTTTCGAAATACAGTCACAATTCACTGTTACTAAAGTATGTCCCGACATTTCCAATGTTGTACCTTGAGAAGTCCTATTTTATTCAAATATACACAATTATATTAACACAAACAAATTTACACCGTCACTATAAACATTAACTAAAAAGTCTAAACTCTAAAAATTTACGCGCAACTTGTCACAAACTGTCAATCAAAAATTAAAGAAAGCAAACTTCATATATAACTATCATATCGTTCGTAAACGTAAACAAATAAACTAGTATTAACCTAATTCTCTCGGACGGCACAATCGGGGCGCGCCATTCCACCAATGTCGTCATAAGTACTATTCTTAAAATAAATATTTCGAAAACAAACTCTTTTGTAGGCTCTTTAGAGTTCAAACTGTATGACATGACCATCGCTCGCAATCTATGACGTTATTTTCAACTTAAGTTTTTTAATTTGCTCAGTTGCGTTAACGAGACGCACGAGTTAAATTCATATACGTCGTTGACGAATTCAACTAGTTGATTCATAAACCGTTAACGTTAATACGTTGACGGGAGATCAACGGTTGATTCAACTAGTTCGTTGATTCAACGCTCATCGCTACTTTACACATGTTACAAAAGAAGAAATTATACTCGATAAATTCCGTAAAATTAGTTTAATTTAAAGTTTACATGTGATAAAATAAGTGTCTATTTGATGTGCAGTATTCACGTCAATATAGGAATTCGGTGAAACCAAATCATAGTTCTGGTTTGTATATAAGTATAGATATTAATTTACCTGTAAATAGATAATTTTTATTATTTTTGTTTATTGTATTTGATATATTCACAGGTCGCACCTCACATAGATATTGGCTTGGATCAAGAGCTATCAATGCCGCACGACAGTTTCCAACTGAAATACTTCCAACATCTGAACCGATACCTGAACATCGGACCTCCAGTATATTTTGTGTTAACAGAAGGATTAGACTTTTCACAAAAAGAAGAACAAAACATGGTCTGTGGAACGAGGTTCTGTAACCAAGACAGTGTCTCAATGCAATTGTATTCTGGTGAGCATCTCATATTTACATCTATTTTACATATAATAAATTTGTACAATATTTCTGTCTTCATGATTCACGCAAAGGTACTGCACAAATTTTCATGAAATTTTGTATGTAGACAATAAATGACCGTGTATAACATATAGGCAACTTTTTATTCGCTTACGGAAATTTAAAAAAGGGTTGTTTTCCCTTTTTATTTTAGTTTATAATCATTGTGGCTGCTGATGGTGGATTAGTCCTAGAGAGGATTTACCTATAGGTATAATAAATCTATAAAAAAAAGTGTGTGTATGACAATAAACTCTTTGCACTACCAACCAGAAAGAGCAGAATAACGTCTGCCGGGCCAGCTAGTCTTTAATAAAAAGTATGAGCTTATGTACATGAATAATAAAATATTTCTTTAAATCTAAATAAAAAGTATTTAAAATGTTTAAGGGCAGTTTGGTAGTAATTAAAATTATTATATTATTTAATTAATGGCCAAATACTCAAGCGTTCAATTTTCATATGTCGTTAAGTCTCACTGTGACACCAGTCATTTTAAAGTGACAGACAGCACGAGACTTAACGGCATCTTAAAATTAAAATTGAGCAGCGTTTTTACTAGTTGGACATAAGTGGTCTTTTGATTATAATTTTTATAAGTAAAATGAAAACTTAATTATAATATCCCTGCCATTATGAGACCTTATTTTAATTTTGATATTAGAGTATGGGCATTACATACTCTAATATTAAACCTTATTAGCAGTGTTAAGGCGGCGTAAGAAAATCCACTTCCTCATACAAGAGGGAAATGAAACGAGAGATGGGCTGTATTATCTTCCTGATCCAATCAATTTTAATAAAAAATATGTGTGGAGTTAACACGCGGTAAAAGTCAAAAGTTCAGAAAAAGACGCCGCGATAATTTCTATCTTATTATCTCGCAGGCTAAATCCTATAAATATAGTATGTTTATTTCTTTTTAGTGTCGTTTTTGCGTTTTATCGAGTTTCAAATCATATTGAATCTAGAGAAGTATTCACGTCAGAAATTAAAACGGTGGCTGCTAACCCGCAAGCATTACAACTATGACAAATATCCTCATAGAAGACAATCTATTTTGGGGCTAGGGGGGGGGGGGGGGGGCTTTATTTAACAGTGGATTTTTAATAAATGTAAAATAAATGATAGATTATTATACATCCATTATTATGATTTATTCGTTTTATTTATTAAATATAAGACTACATAGCGACACTCCTTGTTAAACTAAACTATTTTTGCAGCATTTCTGACGTCTAACGAGACGTACTTGGCGCAACCACCCAACTCTTGGCTTGACGATTTCTTCGACTGGAGCGCCTTAGAAAACTGTTGCAAGTACTTCCCAAGCAACTCTAGCTTCTGTCCGAATGATTTCAGTGGTAAGTAAATTAAAGTTATTTTGGAAAAAAGATATATTTTTATTGGTTTGTCTTTAGTTTTTATAAAGTATTTGCACGTAATTTATATAAAAACAAGTTTTACGTAATATTATTAGTAGTAGAGTTAGGACAACGGATGGGAGCGAGTGCGCAGCGAGGCACCGCACAGGGCCGATGGCCGCTGGGGATAATTCAATAAAAAAGACGTTTTTTTACAGCTCGCGCCCTGAGACAAGTGAAGTTATAAAATCCAAAAGGCTAACAACACAAACATGACAAACATCATCAGAAACCACCATTATTAGTATATACAATATGTAACAAAAACCCTGTGGTTCCCGTGAAGTGCGTTATCAGAATTAGTATTCAAACGCATAGAATTAACTTTACTTCAGAAAACTCGGCATAAAAATAATCAAATTAAATTTAAATCAAAAAATAATATTTGTAAATTGTGTGTGGATTGATTACCTCTGCGTAATCAATCCACGATTAAGGCAAGTTCTCTCTGTTAATAAAAGGGCCCGTACTGGAGTTTTACGGGCTGATAAAGATGAAGAAGGAAGTAATTAGTATTAAATATAATATTACATTATGCTAGAATATTTGCCACGCTTAGCAGGATGGTGACGATCACAGATGTTTCGCCAGTTTGCAGCTGTTACCTTTTCAGCATTAGCTGAGATCTGAGAAAAATGTTATAATGTTATATGCCTATAATTTTTTTTTTATAGTTTAAGGGTGACAAACGAGCACACAGTCCACCTGATGGTAAGTGGTTGCTGCGGCCCATAGACATCTACGTCTATCATCTATTACAAATCAAAATGCAGATGCGTTGTCACCCGTGAGGACTAAGATGGAATGCCTCATTTCCAGTAAAAAGGGCCTCCGGCCACCTGCACTCACCAAGCGAAACGCAGAGGTAAACCTCTACTTCACGCAGGTTTTCTGTGAGAAATTTAGATTAAGAGATTTAGGGGATAGGGGGAAAGGGTTTTTCATATACTCCCCTTATCTAAACGAGACTACTACCTATCGAGAACCTTTGCTTGGCTATCGATTGTCGTTTCTGCGAGCTATTTGGACGGCCCGTTGTTATTATATCTTACCTATTGTTGGACAATGTCAGTTACTTTAGTTCTGCTGACTACTAATATTTAAGTATACTGTGTCGTAAAGAAACTCCGAGCATAGCTCGTTAAACGACTATGCTGCCTCCTAAGTTTATCCTAGCTACACATACAAGTTGTGCACTAATCTTGCGAGATTTCAAAATGTGATGAAATTTCTCGAAAATCATCTTTATTCTCATTATACAAGAAAGTATTAATAAATAAATTTCTTTTGCAGGCTGTCAAAAATGTAACATATCGCTTATAGGCGACGAGCAACGCCCAAGTGCGAGCGACTTCAGCCACTACGTGCCGTTCTTCCTGCAGGATAACCCCACAGTAGAATGCTCTAAAGGAGGACATGCGGCCTACTCCCGAGCAGTGAACTACAAAATGTACAACAAATCCCTGGCTAAGGTCGGCGCCACGTTCTACCAAGGATACCACACCGTGCTCAAAACGAGCCACGATTACTACTCGGCTTTAAGAGCGGCCAGAACTGTGGCGGCGAACTTAACCGAAACCTTGAACAGAAACCTCAAGGAACAGGGCAAGAACACAACGGTCAACGTTTTCCCGTATTCTGTGTTCTATGTGTTCTATGAACAGTATTTGACCATGTGGCCCGATACACTGAAGTCTATGGGCATATCTGTGCTGTCGATATTCATTGTGACCTTTATTTTGATGGGCTTCGACTTGTTCTCGGCGTTGGTGAGTTGATTTTAAATACGATATTACATTTATATTATATTACAGCCTGTCAAAAATCCACTGTTGAACATTAATTTGTAAAACCCATTAATTGCCTATTAGCGGCATATCTATAATTACAAATTCGTTTGTAATTTTAGTTAAAAAAATTGTAAACACAAACGTCCAAATACGGAACAATTATTTTTAAGCCATACAAACATGTTCCGTGCGTGATTTTAACCCACTGCCCGCAACGCCGTAGCAAAACGCTTAGCCCCTGCACTATTTAGCCGTCAACTTTTCACTTTGTTGCGGGAAAAATGTATCAATAGTATTTATATATCTTATTAAAACAGGGACGTCATTAAGAATGCCATTATTTCAGGTGGTTGTGATAACGATTACGATGATAGTGGTGAACCTTGGCGGCCTCATGTACTGGTGGGGCATTAGTCTTAACGCAGTCTCGCTCGTCAACCTGGTAAGTCTCAAAAACCATACGAGTATAATATACTTATAAAGCAACTGTCTTTAAAGTTGTTCGCACTTTCTATGCTTGCCTACATAACAAAATTTGCACAGACTCTTGATGTTAATACTGTCTCAATTAAGTCCTCTAAAGGATAATCATAAATTTTCCAAATAAAAATCTCTTTTTATTTTACTCTTATGAATGATCATTCAATTTAAAAATACTGCAGTATTTCATTAACATTGCTGTAGAAATTTAGTTTGGCATTGTTAAATTTCAATTACGCAGGTGACTTAGAATCCTACAAGAGTTATTACGTTATAGTGACTTGTAATTAATAAAATATTTTATTTATATGTTTTAAAATAATAGAAATTTATTTAATCCTAAAATAGAAAATTTACTATGTTATGAGACACTAAAATTAATTAATCTTGTTCATCATCAATTCGGTATGTCATACTCCACTGCTGAACATAGACCTTCCCATAGACTGACTTGCAGTGGGGTATTTGCCATAGTTGCAATTATTCGAGTTGTTATTTAAGGAGATGCTGCTGCTTAAGTCCAGATTCAATTTCCCTCTTTCACGTCTTATGACCCCGACGGGATGATATGGGAGTAATGAATTCTCATATGCCGGCGAGAAATTAATCCATGATGGTGTTGAGTATACAACTTTAGTAAAACTTTGGATAATTATACCACCATTGAAATAATACCACCATATTATTTGTATTAGAAACATTACTTTTACTTCCGATGTCAATCATGTTATGTTAAAACTATCGTATAGTATATGTTTAAGTAAATGTTGTCCAGTGACAAACCATTTTGTAATATCGCATGCCAGGGTCCTCAGATACAAGCTGCGCTTAGTTTAGGACCCGCAGTTACCTGTGTTTTTATACTTATGTTGTTAAACAAGTAAATAAAAAATAAAATAAATTGTGTTCTCCAAATCAATTTCAATCACGGCTACAAACTAACCATAACAAAGATTTGACAATACATATTTTGAACCATATCTTCAATACACCAAGTGTAACGGCAAATATGGAGGCATTCGATCGTGTTAATGAAATATGTGTGTATTCATATATCTTCCATATGGTAAAATAATGTCCTTGATCATCATTACCTAGTATGGAGGTGGATTCTATATTTATTAGCAACAAACGTCGATTCCTGTTGTATGTAGCAACATGTCTCAGTTTCGATATGACTTCCAAGACTGTGGCAGGAGTGGCCATTATACAGTCTTTTCAGACCATACATAGCCGTGTTTTTGGTCATTATCACTTATCAGGCATCACATATATTTTTTTTAATTAATTTATTACAAATTATCAAAAGTCCACTACTGAACTAAACCTTCTCTTATAGATTGCCTATATGTGTATATTGGTCATAGTTGCCACAAATAAGTAAAAAAAATCTATTTATTAATTCGTGAAGAAAAAGACAACAATGAGGGCATCCACTACTTTTTCTGCCACCAGGGCGGCGCCACTTAAAAGTAAGGTATAATATTTGACAGATTTCATAGCGGGGAAGTGAATTTGTTCGGAAAATGTAAAGGTTAATGTTTCTTTCTGTGGTATTAGCTATACTTTACCAAACCACAGATTTTAATGAAAGTAGAAAAATTAAAAATAAGTTAAAAATGTGCAAATAATTAAAGAGCAAACTACTGAGGTATTTTTTGTGTATTAATATAATACTCTAAACTGATAAACTTTTATTAAAAACTAACTTCTCAATTAAATGACATTGTGTAACAAAAAACTTTACCTCTGTGTCAATTAGCGACATCTGGTGAGCAAAAAATTATTAGTCCTCATTAAACAATCGAAATGTTCATAAATGACTTAAGGAATAATGAAAGTACTAAGCGCTTCAAATAGGAATAGGACTGACCTGGTTCTAATTTGTTACGTCATAGCTATCAATTCAAACCAGTTAGGTACGATGAGCAAAACAGATATTTTTCAAATAATATTTATTTACAAATTAATACATAAGAGCCGTGAAAAAATTTTTTATTCGGAATTTAGCACTTCAACAATTATTTACATTATTAAATCAATTATTTAATTTATTTATTTAATTTATTAATTTACTTTTGGCGAAATGATGCCACCAATGGAAATAGAAAATAAAAAGCAGTTTTAAATTATTTTTAAAACTAAATATGGCTTCAATAGATATGCTAAGACTCGGTTCATCATCAGCATCATTACAGCCCTTCAAAATTCCAATGCTGAACATAGGTCTTACCCAAGGGATGCCAAAATGCACGGTCCTTAGCCACCTGCATCCATCGACTTCCTGCATGTCGTACCAGGTCGTCACTCCATCTCGGTGACTCTTAACACTCTTCACGAGTGATATCTCCAAATACCCACTGCAAACACTGCTCTCTTCGTCAACGATGCGAAACTCTTTGTATCAGACTATAATAATTCCTATTATACTTTCTTTGAAACTCCAAAAAGCTACCCAGTCACTTAGGTGAATAGTTCCGCATATAGTGAATCCCGAAAAAAGTGTAGCAATATACTCTCAACGGAGTTCAACGCAAAATAGTTTCGAGAACCAAAAACAAAGCTTTCTATTATTTCCTTATACGGCCCTATCCCCTGGGAAGACGACAAAATATCTGGGAGTCACGTTCGACGTCCGCATGAGTTTCACGAAACACATAAGTGTAGTTCGCAACAGAGCCAAGACAGTCAATGGCCGTCTCCACCCTGTTGTTAATAGAATGAATAAGTTGTCGCTAAGACACACATTTCACCTGTACAAAAACTGAGTTAGACCTATTATGTCATACTCAAGTGTAGCCTTCATCCACACGTATAGGACCTATACGGACTACAGAAAATCTAATACCTTTACATTCGAAAATCCACCAGAGCACGGTGGTATCAACGGAATCCAGATCTACTTTCAGCTATAGCTACTTTGATAGCGCCGAAACTCATCCAAACCCGCTAGTGGCAAACACAGTCGACTACGTCCCGATATCAAACGTCGCGCTCTCTCCTCCGTAGACCGCGTAACGTACTTATAGAACAACCACGTTCGCTCGATCCCGTCGACCCAAACGGCGCAGACACATCAAACATTAACACTACACCACGCTAAATGGGACAAGCACAAGTAGGATAACGGATGGGGCGCGTCGCACTCGTAGATGAGCACGACGCTGTCCGGCACACACCGTACACCCACGTATCTGGGCGGTTCTCACATCGACCATCGACCGACACGAGCTAACTCGTGGTGTAGTGGTAGCGTAATATGCGTGGTGAGGTTGTTTGCTATACCCGTGGTGTAGTTGTGGCGTAATATGCGTGGTGAGGTATATGTACTATATCCGTAGCGTAGTGGTGGTGTAATATGCGAGGTGATGTATGTGTAATGTCTGTGATGTAGTGGTGGCGTAATATGCGTGGTGAGGTTGTTTGCTATACCCGTGGTGTAGTTGTGGCGTGATATGCGTGGTGAGGTATATGTACTATATCCGTAGCATAGTGGTGGTGTAATATGCGAGGTGATGTATGTGTAATGTCTGTGATGTAGTGGTGGCGTAATTTGCGTGGTGAGGTTGTTTGCTATACCCGTGGTGTAGTTGTGGCGTAATATGCGTGGTGAGGTATATGTACTATATCCGTAGCGTAGTGGTGGTGTAATATGCGAGGTGATGTATGTGTAATGTCTGTGATGTAGTGGTGGCGTAATTTGCGTGGTGAGGTTGTTTGCTATACCCGTGGTGTAGTTGTGGCGTAATATGCGTGGTGAGGTATATGTACTATATCCGTAGCGTAGTGGTGGTGTAATATGCGAGGTGATGTATGTGTAATGTCTGTGATGTAGTGGTGGCGTAATTTGCGTGGTGAGGTTGTTTGCTATACCCGTGGTGTAGTTGTGGTGTGATATGCGTGGTGAGGTATATGTACTATATCCGTAGCGTAGTGGTGGTGTAATATGCGAGGTGATGTATGTGTAATGTCTGTGATGTAGTGGTGGCGTAATATGCGTGGTGAGGTTGTTTGCTATACCCGTGGTGTAGTTGTGGCGTGATATGCGTGGTGAGGTATATGTACTATATCCGTAGCGTAGTGGTGGTGTAATATGCGAGGTGATGTATGTGTAATGTCTGTGATGTAGTGGTGGCGTAATATGCGTGGTGAGGTTGTTTGCTATACCCGTGGTGTAGTTGTGGCTTAATATGCGTGGTGAGGGTATATGTACTATATCCGTAGCGTAGTGGTAGCGTGGTGATGTAATATGCGTGGTGAGGTTGTTTGCTATATCCGTAGTGTAGCGATGGCGTAATATGCGTGTTGAGGTATGTTTGCTATATCCGTGGTGTAGTGATGGCGTGATATGCGTGGTGAGGTTTGTGTACTATGTCTGTGGCTTAGTGGTGGCATGATGACGTAAAATGCGAGTTGAGGTATGTGTACTATGTCCATGCGGTAGTAGTGGTGTAATATGCGTGGTTAGGTATGTTTGCTGTGTTCGTGGTATAGTGGTGGCGTAATTTGCGTGGTAAGGTATGTTTACTATATCCGTGGCTTAGTGGTGGCATGGTGTGGTGATGTAATATCCGAGATGAGGTATGTGTATTGTGTACTATGTCCGTGGTGTAGTAATTACTACACCACTAGTCACTACTACACTACGGATATTGTACACATATCTCACCTCGGATATTACATCACAGCAAAAATATCTCACCACGCACATGTTCGTGGTGTAGTGGTGACGAGTGGTGATGTAAAATGCGAGGTGAGGTATGTGTACTATGCCCGTGGTGTAGGGATTACGTGGAGACGTAATATGTGAGGTGAGGTATGTATAATATGCCTGTGGTGTAGTGATTGCGTGGTGATGTAATATGTGAGATGAGGTATGTGTACTATGGCCATGGTGTTGTGGTAGCGTAATATGCGAGGTGAGGTATGTGTACTATGTCCGTGGTATAGTGATTGTGTTTTGATGTAATATGCGTGGTGAGTTATGTGGACTATGTTCGTGGTGAAGTGATTGCGTGCTGATGTACGCACAGCAGTTAAAATAATAAAATAAACAATAATAAAAGAAAATAAAAAATGCATTTTTCAAACAAAATAAATAGCGTAAAATATTGACAAGAAATAAATCATTCTTCACAATATTAGTTTACTGACCTGAAGCGACTTGTAAAAGCGACAACGTCGCTAAGTTCCGACACTGAGTCCCATTTCTTGTCACTTCGCGCATAGAGAATTATGCCTTAAGTCCTTAATTTTAAGTAAATTTTTCGCTTGAATTTGTTTTCACACACCCGCAGGGCACGGTCCGTTTGTATTTGATTTCGCGCGATTTATAAAATTATGCCTTAAATTGTTAGCCGTAAGTACATTTTTTCTTTATTTGAGTAATTCAAATTGGCAGCGTTTAAACTACGTATATCGCCTTCAAATGCCATGGGTCTTTGACCTTCTAGTATTCATCAAGTGATATCTGTATGCATTTACATGATATTATTTAATATTAAAACGAAAAAAATGTTACCGCGACTAAAATATTAATTGTTATATATTTTTTTAGTTATGTATGTTTAAAGAAATTTATGTAGGATACGTGTTTTCATTTAATGTGATAACTTTATCATCACTCGGTATATACCATGTGCGTGGTGTATGTGGCTTGGTGATGTACAAGTGCGTGGTGTGCAGGTGATGGCGGTGGGCATCGCGGTGGAGTTCTGCTCGCACCTGGTGCACAGCTTCAGCGTGGCGGAGGGCGCGTCCCGCGAGGCGCGCGCCGCCGCCGCGCTCACGCGCATGGGCTCCTCCGTGCTGTCCGGCATCACGCTCACCAAGTTCGGCGGCATCGTGGTGCTCGGCACCGCCAACAGCCAGATCTTCCAGGTCAGTGCACTGAGCGCATGGGCTCCTCCGTGCTGTCCGGCATCACGCTCACCAAGTTCGGCGGCATCGTGGTGCTCGGCACCGCCAACAGCCAGATCTTCCAGGTCAGTGCACTGAGCGCATGGGCTCCTCCGTGCTGTCCGGCATCACGCTCACCAAGTTCGGCGGCATCGTGGTGCTCGGCACCGCCAACAGCCAGATCTTCCAGGTCAGTGCACTGAGCGCATGGGCTCCTCCGTGCTGTCCGGCATCACGCTCACCAAGTTCGGCGGCATCGTGGTGCTCGGCACCGCCAACAGCCAGATCTTCCAGGTCAGTGCACTGAGCGCATGGGCTCCTCCGTGCTGTCCGGCATCACGCTCACCAAGTTCGGCGGCATCGTGGTGCTCGGCACCGCCAACAGCCAGATCTTCCAGGTCAGTGCACTGAGCGCATGGGCTCCTCCGTGCTGTCCGGCATCACGCTCACCAAGTTCGGCGGCATCGTGGTGCTCGGCACCGCCAACAGCCAGATCTTCCAGGTCAGTGCACTGAGCGCATGGGCTCCTCCGTGCTGTCCGGCATCACGCTCACCAAGTTCGGCGGCATCGTGGTGCTCGGCACCGCCAACAGCCAGATCTTCCAGGTCAGTGCACTGAGCGCATGGGCTCCTCCGTGCTGTCCGGCATCACGCTCACCAAGTTCGGCGGCATCGTGGTGCTCGGCACCGCCAACAGCCAGATCTTCCAGGTCAGTGCACTGAGCGCATGGGCTCCTCCGTGCTGTCCGGCATCACGCTCACCAAGTTCGGCGGCATCGTGGTGCTCGGCACCGCCAACAGCCAGATCTTCCAGGTCAGTGCACTGAGCGCATGGGCTCCTCCGTGCTGTCCGGCATCACGCTCACCAAGTTCGGCGGCATCGTGGTGCTCGGCACCGCCAACAGCCAGATCTTCCAGGTCAGTGCACTGAGCGCATGGGCTCCTCCGTGCTGTCCGGCATCACGCTCACCAAGTTCGGCGGCATCGTGGTGCTCGGCACCGCCAACAGCCAGATCTTCCAGGTCAGTGCACTGAGCGCATGGGCTCCTCCGTGCTGTCCGGCATCACGCTCACCAAGTTCGGCGGCATCGTGGTGCTCGGCACCGCCAACAGCCAGATCTTCCAGGTCAGTGCACTGAGCGCATGGGCTCCTCCGTGCTGTCCGGCATCACGCTCACCAAGTTCGGCGGCATCGTGGTGCTCGGCACCGCCAACAGCCAGATCTTCCAGGTCAGTGCACTGAGCGCATGGGCTCCTCCGTGCTGTCCGGCATCACGCTCACCAAGTTCGGCGGCATCGTGGTGCTCGGCACCGCCAACAGCCAGATCTTCCAGGTCAGTGCACTGAGCGCATGGGCTCCTCCGTGCTGTCCGGCATCACGCTCACCAAGTTCGGCGGCATCGTGGTGCTCGGCACCGCCAACAGCCAGATCTTCCAGGTCAGTGCACTGAGCGCATGGGCTCCTCCGTGCTGTCCGGCATCACGCTCACCAAGTTCGGCGGCATCGTGGTGCTCGGCACCGCCAACAGCCAGATCTTCCAGGTCAGTGCACTGAGCGCATGGGCTCCTCCGTGCTGTCCGGCATCACGCTCACCAAGTTCGGCGGCATCGTGGTGCTCGGCACCGCCAACAGCCAGATCTTCCAGGTCAGTGCACTGAGCGCATGGGCTCCTCCGTGCTGTCCGGCATCACGCTCACCAAGTTCGGCGGCATCGTGGTGCTCGGCACCGCCAACAGCCAGATCTTCCAGGTCAGTGCACTGAGCGCATGGGCTCCTCCGTGCTGTCCGGCATCACGCTCACCAAGTTCGGCGGCATCGTGGTGCTCGGCACCGCCAACAGCCAGATCTTCCAGGTCAGTGCACTGAGCGCATGGGCTCCTCCGTGCTGTCCGGCATCACGCTCACCAAGTTCGGCGGCATCGTGGTGCTCGGCACCGCCAACAGCCAGATCTTCCAGGTCAGTGCACTGAGCGCATGGGCTCCTCCGTGCTGTCCGGCATCACGCTCACCAAGTTCGGCGGCATCGTGGTGCTCGGCACCGCCAACAGCCAGATCTTCCAGGTCAGTGCACTGAGCGCATGGGCTCCTCCGTGCTGTCCGGCATCACGCTCACCAAGTTCGGCGGCATCGTGGTGCTCGGCACCGCCAACAGCCAGATCTTCCAGGTCAGTGCACTGAGCGCATGGGCTCCTCCGTGCTGTCCGGCATCACGCTCACCAAGTTCGGCGGCATCGTGGTGCTCGGCACCGCCAACAGCCAGATCTTCCAGGTCAGTGCACTGAGCGCATGGGCTCCTCCGTGCTGTCCGGCATCACGCTCACCAAGTTCGGCGGCATCGTGGTGCTCGGCACCGCCAACAGCCAGATCTTCCAGGTCAGTGCACTGAGCGCATGGGCTCCTCCGTGCTGTCCGGCATCACGCTCACCAAGTTCGGCGGCATCGTGGTGCTCGGCACCGCCAACAGCCAGATCTTCCAGGTCAGTGCACTGAGCGCATGGGCTCCTCCGTGCTGTCCGGCATCACGCTCACCAAGTTCGGCGGCATCGTGGTGCTCGGCACCGCCAACAGCCAGATCTTCCAGGTCAGTGCACTGAGCGCATGGGCTCCTCCGTGCTGTCCGGCATCACGCTCACCAAGTTCGGCGGCATCGTGGTGCTCGGCACCGCCAACAGCCAGATCTTCCAGGTCAGTGCACTGAGCGCATGGGCTCCTCCGTGCTGTCCGGCATCACGCTCACCAAGTTCGGCGGCATCGTGGTGCTCGGCACCGCCAACAGCCAGATCTTCCAGGTCAGTGCACTGAGCGCATGGGCTCCTCCGTGCTGTCCGGCATCACGGTCGCCAAGAAAATATGGTAGCTAGCTAACCTATACATAGCTACAGCACCAATAGGGCGACTCGACCGAAGTAACACGCTCTCACGGAATACTAGCGTGAAACAACGAAAATAATGCTACTGTTTCGTATAGTAAGTGTAGACCATCTTAGTCGTCAGGGGTTAGGACGTATCTGCATCGTTATTCATAATCGATAATTAATGTATACGTCTATGAGTGAAGCCTATGCATTTACCGTCATGTGAGCATTATGTTCGTTTCTCAAATATTTTATAAGAAAAAATGCAATGACCTTCCGATAAATGACATTACCTATACCATCTTGTCTACACTAGACGTAAATTATGGCGCGGCAAAAGAACTCGGCGTCAAATGTAAGAGACGTCTGGTACTGCAATCATCAACCCGCCCGTCGAGCGTTGTTTAGGAAAATCTTTCCTACAATGGGAGAGACTCTTAAGCAGAAGTAGACATATCAATCTGATAAGAATCATTTGATCAGAAACAGTCAAGAGCGTTTAATTGATCTATAGAGGTTTACTGTTTACTTTTTACTTACTTTAATATCTTGATTAATTATATATTATGTAATATCTCTTTATATATTAAATATTAGAATATTATTATTCAGATATTTAATAAAAATATTTTTTATTTCACCCCATTCAGGTGTTCTACTTCCGAATGTACCTGGGCATCGTGTTGTTCGGTGCGGCTCATGGTCTTATTTTCCTGCCCGTTATGCTCAGCTATATCGGTGAGTCGCGCAAAAACACTCACAGTGCACACATAATCCGACCACTGCCTACATTTGACACACATTGAAATGTTATGTACATTACATAGTAGTGCGTAGCTATAGCATGAGTAACATGATAAGAACTCCATAGAGCTTTTTAAGACGAGAAAAAAGTTTAAGATCCTTTTAGAAAATAGTAAAATACTGACACGTATATCTAGTATTTCTAGTGTAACTTCTTTGTGTTTTGCCGTGGTAATTCAGGTAATGAAATTTCCCCTTAGAAGTTTCATAGCACGCGAGCAGACAGAGTTCAAAATCCAAATGCATCTCTAGAATAGCCAATTGCAATTTTGGGACTGATAACCATTTTGAACTTATCGGTAGGGAAAATATCACGAGGAAAGCTTGTGTTAGAAATTATACATTTCGAGAATACGATATGCAGTCTGCCACGCGATAAAATTATTGTCCTCTGCCCAGCGATTGGACATATACATAAATTCACTAAGAAAAATTAAGTAAGTTACAGCCGGTGGACGTATAAGGTATTTGCAAATTAATGGCCGCATTGATTAGCGGTCTTTGGCGTTAATCCTGAGCCCAGCTAAAATTCGAGCAACAGTTGATTTTGGGCCTTACTCTTACTGTCCCTATTAAAAATTATATCGGCTTCTTATTATATTGAACCTTTCCAGATTCAATATTCATTAGACGTTAAGGTCAGGACGAGTAAATGAATTTGTTTTTTCTTTTCGAGTTAATTTGAAATTTCTTTGCATGCCTTTCGTTTCTTTTGTTGTTGTTGACTTTTTCTTTCTTTTATTATTTTGTGCTTGTATATTGGACCTTTAATATAGTATGATTTAATTATAATCTTTATATTTTTGTTTGCATTTACGTTTACCAGTTTCTTAATGTTTTAATTATGTCTTGCACCGTATTTCACTTAGCAGACATTATTTATTTTTGTTATGTGAGTGTCAAAATGGCGTATTAAAAATAAATTGAGTTTTTTCTCACCAAAGCTAACTCATTAATAATTATACTAAAAATGATAACAGGTATGTAAGGGTAGTATGCTTCTAATATGGGTAAGGTAAAATTGCTTGCATTATAATCTTAATAATGAGACTTGATTATTTAACATTATTATTAATAACCAATATATATTAAAATAACATACAGTCGACTCTCGTTAATTCGAAACTCGAGGGACTCTTAAGATATTACGAATTATCGAGTATTTGAAATATCAAATGGTTCGAAATTTTTGAGAGAAAATAAATAAAACTTCGAATTATTAAGTGTTGATCAATTAATATTTATTAACTGCTATTCTTTAACAATGACCATAGTTTAGAGGTACTTTCGTGTACATATTCATAATGCGAATTAATTAATCTTTCGAAAGAACTCTGTTATACTGGTTTGCTTCAAAGCACATTGTTGCTGTTCAAACTGCTCGATAAATTCTTTTTTTTTTTGAAAAAGTGTCTTTCTGCAACTTTGAATTGTCGAGTGTTTGACGCTGATGAGTTCGAATTAACGCGTAGTTTTGTTACGTATCAATGATATTTTCGTTCGAATTACCAAGTGCATATATATTGATTAAGTTCGAAATATAAAGAGATTTTGTAGGGAACTCGTGATAACTTTGAATTATAGAGAGGTTCGAATTATCGCAGGTTTGAATTAACGAGAGTCGACTGTATTTACATATTACCACTATTCGGTTATACGATCAACTAGCTGTCTGCTGACTTAGATTTATTTAAAGAGGATATTCTGGAAATTCCGGACATTGAAACTGAGTTGTTTTCGGGAACGGAGCTCTACAATTGAGTTTAAAATATGGGCCAAAATTGACGGGTTTGTGTGCGCTGAATTTGTGTGCGTGTGTAAGGATACCGATTATTATAGAGATAGACGAATTATCACGTACACTCCAACACTAATCACAAAAATTGGTACTAAATTGTCGTGAGGGTAATACCAGCCAATTGTGGCGATTTTTTTCCAGTATATTTGCCAGACGGAGCGTTGCGCCGTCTAGACATTAGTTTATCTTAATTTCAGGATTAATTTTCTAGATTAACGTTGGAATATAGATAATATCAGAAATATACAAAACAGAAAATAGTTTAAATTATAGCAAACGGAATAATAAAACTATCTATAGAGAAAATTTTATTGTATCGTGTATTGAGCGGATACATCGTAAGGAGAAATAATGTATCTAAATTATTAAAAAGAATCAGATTCAAAATGTAATAATCTGGCTATCAAAAACCAATTTTAAAACGGACAAAAACAGGAACACGCAGCCTTAAAAATTAATTAGCTAAGATTTGCGTAATAAAATAAAAGGATGTTATCTAGTTTGAAGCACCTCTTGACCTCTTTTAATTACGTACACTATCCCCCTCACCGCTAATCCGAGCACCACTATACTAAATAATTAAAATTTTTGTGCAGCCGACTTCAATATAAGTTATTAAGAATAACTCAAAAACTATTGGTCTGACCTTGGTCAAATTCATATGGGGTCCCATACACGAGAAGTACCAGCTTTCAAACAAAAAAGAATCATCGAAATCGGTTCACCCAGTTAAGAGTTATGAGGTAACACACATTATAAAAATCGTACAGTCGAATTGAGTACCGTCTCCTTTTTGGAAGTCGGCAGATGAAGGAAAGACACACCACCGTTCATATATGATACATGTTTGGCCTCTATACGAGGCATCCTCAGGTGAAATAGACTTTATATTGTCCATTATTGCAGTCAGACACGTCAGATTCGCCGTAGCGGTGACTCATCATATTATTTTATTTCACGGATCGTAGCGAAATAATTTTGTAACATATTTAATATAATCGATTACCGCAAAGTAACGCCTGATTCTATTAATTACCAATAATTACTTTATTTTTGTGGTTTTCAAACATTTGCGTAACGGTCATCAATAATTTAATATTATATGAATTTAGGATACATTATAAACGTTACCGTCTACGGCTGTGTTTGGAAACCACTGTTTTAAGTTATTTTATTTTAAAGCCTATTTTGAAACAGTTAATGTGTCTAAAATTCATTGACCGGTGAGGCAGGTAACTTGATTCCTCTTCCAGGTTCGCCCATCAACAAACAAAAGCTGGCCAATCACATGCTGCGTGGGAAAGAGATGGGCGTTGCGGAGACGTCGTTAACACGAGTAAGAGAGGGACAAGCATATAGGCAATATAATTTTGACACGCTTCTAGCGTGAGCTTGCAACGAACGAGATTGGACTTTGTTGCTATCATCTGTAGATTTTGAATTTGTTTCAGTTGCTCTACCCTATTAATTCCATCCAGTTTGTGAACAAAACGTTCGAAATGTCCATACAAATTATTTGTAAACTTTTCATATGATTATTAAATAAATCGTTGATTATTTAATAATCAAATGAAATTGTTTAAGTATCTTAAACATGTACCCAATCAAATTTTTTGAAATTTCATTTATTTCGTTCTTGAATAATATTTAACAAAACAATATCATTTATTATCTTTTAAATTAGTTTCCCAGTACGGTTAAGTCTAGATCAAAAATCTAAGATAAATTGTGCTTTAGCCATGAATATTATTTACTCTCCTTTATTCCCTGGTTACACGGAAAAATCTTTTTCGACATTATGTTGACGTTTTCTTTACTATTAATATTTTATACAAACTTAAGTCCACCTGATGATAAGCTATTGCAGGCCCCATGTGCACCTGCTACAAACTTCACACAAAGAAGGCTAAAGACGCGTCGTCACCTCCGGGAACTAACATAGAATGCCTCATACACTGTAATTATGCTGGCTTTCTGTACGGTACTGTTTTGCGGCAGTATCAAGTAAAAGGGTGGAAAAAATTGGTCCTACTACCGGATAAAGTAATAAAACAAGATCGTTGATAAAGCAAGATTTTGTTATAGTTTGTCCGTAATCAAATCTGTAAATAATTTCACAACCTGGATGGAGCTCAGTGATGTGCATTGTCTACTCTCGTATCGATTACTAACGAACCGGTTATGGTTTTGGGATAGTCGGTTTTTAAAGAATGATAAATCAGACCTGACTTCTAGAAATATTCTTTCTTTGTAACGATCGAAGGTACTTTACCTTCAGCGCTGCAAAAACATAACAGGAATACGGTTTTCATCCCAGTATAATTGTTAACGCATTTATTTCTATCTTAATTACCATAGAAATTCGTAATGTATTGTAAAACATATGTTACGAGTTTCTAAACAAAGGGTATGGTTCTAACCACTGTTTGGTTTAAGGGACACCCTGCTTTAGGGAAATATACGAGTGTTTTCTTTTATTGTCTCTTCTCTTTCTTCCATTTGCATGTCTATGTTTATCTGTATTGATTATAGCCATTCCTATTTTTTTCGAATTTAGTTTTTATCTATATCTCGTGTTGGCTTAAGATGTCACTGCCTTGTTTTATTGCACATTCATGGAACTTATTCGTGTCCGCGTCAGTACTTAAAATTAAGTACTTAAAACATTTTAAGTTGCAGCAACATGGCGGTAGCTATGTACTTTATTATTTGTTTTTAGTTTTTTTTTTTTTAATTAGGCAAATTTTACATTAGGCTTTAGTTTCACAGTTCCATTATAATGTTCATTGATGTGAGAGCGCACAGATGTGTGAAGACATGAATTGTAAGTGAATCTATGAAAGTTATATTTAATTAATCTTCTTTTGTATATTAAATTATTTTTGAAATTCATATTTATTTGTCGAAGTTAGAATTTCGATTAAGCAACTTGAAAACTCGTTCAAATACTAGAGATATTTATTGACAAAAATTGTATTTATTCTCGGCGCATGTTTGTAAAATATTGGTTTAAGCCCATAAATGTAAAAATGAAATCTAAATCTAGAATATTATTTTTTTATTTAATTTTAAATATAAGAGATTGCAATCTATTGCGCGATCAAAACTTTCTTAACTAATCTAGTATTCTAACCTAGTACTGTAAACACGGCTGGTTTAGTATAAAAACAATTCATCAATATTTTATTGGAAATATGTTTTGTATTACAACAATATTACAAATATGCAACTACATTAATTTTAACTTTTATTATTATTTATTATTTTAACAAATACATTATTCAACAGCCTAAACGAGTTTTCGTTTAAATATGAAAAATATTTTTTGTTGATTCTACACTGAATGGCACAAATCATGTGAGAAATGCGGATTTTATTATTTCTTTAATATTTTTATCTGCGAGTAAAATATATATTAATTGGCTGTGCTTTTTAATATTATTTTGCAATAATGACATGGCTTAAAGGACAAGCATCCAAGTCAAAAAGTTCTTGATATATCATTAAAAAGTTATTTATTTCTATAAATCTAAAGATAGCTTTATGAAATAATCGATAAATAAACAAATTATCGAGTTATGATTTCAGTATTATCAGCCAATATTTTTCAGACTGTATTAAATTTCAAACCGTTAAGCACGTCTCTGGTTGTAATAGGGTTACTCTAAGCTGAGTTTTTTATACACATAGTATTATTTTTTATCTCATTTTAGTAACTAACGCAATACTGGGCACTGTATACAATGAGGGCTAATAATTTTCTGCTCACCAGATGTCGCCAGTTGACACTGAGGTAAAGTTTTTTGTTACACAATGGCATTTAATTGAGAAGTTAGTTTTAAATAAAAGTTTATCAGTTATAGAGTATCATATTAATACACAAAACAATGTCTCATGCCTGGTTTGCTCTTTAATTTTTTACACATTTTATTTTTTAAAATTTTTCTACTTTTATGAATATTTGTGGTTTGGTTTATTTATTTTTAATCTTATTAATATAAAATATTGATAATATTACCGAAAGAAACATTTACATTTACAATTTTCGAACAAATTAACTTCCCCGCTATGAAATCAGTCAAACATTACCTCACTTTTAAGTGGCGCCGCCCTGGTGGTAGAAAAAGTCATGGATGCCCTCATTCGTTGATGTCGGTGACTAAATCCATTAAGTGGTGTTGGCAATTGTATTTTTACTTAATTACTTTTTTAAATTACTATGGACATGTAATTCTTACAGGTACGCCTGTAATGCCCAGGGGAATTAAGAACAAATAATATTTATTCTAGCAATATTTCTACGTGTTGGTTTCACTGTGTGTAATTATATTTTAGCTTTTATTTGTGATTATATTATATTACTTAAAGAGATTTCAGTGTAAGTGGGTGCCCTCTATGTTCCTAAAAATATACATATAAAATATATTATCGTGATACTAGCGAAATGTAATTTTATTACGATTAAAATGAATTTGTTAGAACAATTATCGTGTATACCCAGGAATCTCCTACTTAAAATTAGTACTTATCCTTAAAGGGGTCTTTACATTGTCCAAAGTTTATGGTTAATATTGTAATAACATTCAGCTTTCATATTGTAATAGAAATAAAAATAATGTTTTTTCCATTATTTCCTTTTGTTTTATTTTTAGTTTTAGAGCACCTGCATGGTATGGAGACACTTTTTTATGTTATTCGTTTTATGTTTAATTTTGCATGACAGGTGCCGCCATATTACATTTACCGCCTTTTAATGATCGGGTATGTATTCCGATATACACTGTGACCACTGTAAGGTGTGACGTCAATTCCGTATACTGTGAAGCCGTTCCTTTTTAGTTTGCCATACTGGTTACTGTTTAAAACGGAACGCAGTCCAGTATACTGTCATCCCCATTTTTCGACACTGTTTTCAATTGAAAATATTTATCATGTACACGTTTTCAGTTCAACAAGAAAAATTATTATTTGAATGTAGTTGCTTTTAAAACTTAATGTCCGAGTTTATTTGAATAACAATATTAATTAATAATAATAATAACAATCATTCGTGGAAGCTGTTAAATCTCTAGGCGCTGTTATGTTTTTTGATCACGTGATCAAAGTACTGAGAGCACCTTAACTCGAAAGCGCCAGTGCTCACTATAAAAATGGCAGCGATTTATGACGCCATATATTTTCCTGGGGTACTGCGTTGGCAGTATACTGGCGGTCCATAACGGAACGAATTTTTACCAGTGAGCACACTGAGCAGTGCTCGCAGTGTATATATATATTGGAACACGACCGACATAAGGAGGTCGCCTTACACGAAAATATTTTTAAAAACAATTTGAAACATTTTTAATTGTTTATTGTATATATCTGCAAATATTTGTATTTTAATTACTACACAAATCATTGTAAGGCGACCTTTGTCAACATTCTAGGTTTTTAAATATTTTGCGTAAATATAGTAAAGGTCCAATGTACAAAAAAGCGTAAGAATTTGGCATTTTTAAGAAATAAATAACTAAATTATTCTTTCCTTCTTTTCTTTGTTCTAAAAGGAGCGTCTCCGTGAAATTCAAAACAACGTAAGAGAAGTATTTATTTTAAAATATTACCATAATATTAAAAACACAATTAAGGAGTTCTCATATTATTTTATAATAAAGCTTTATAAATTTGCAAAAATAATTACGCACGGTTTATTGGTTCGATTTACTTTTTTTTTAAATAAATAAATACACTGCTATTGTTATACTCTTTATGTGCACATAGTAATTTTTACTCGAAAATAACTGAATGGTGATGCAAAAGTAATAAATTTATGAATTAGACCACATACACAATACATGTGTTGGTGTATATTGTAAACTTGTAAATAACACATTTTCGTAAAATAACACTTTAAACTAGGACCTTTCAACAAAACATTAAATACATTATACTTAGTACATATTGCATTTTAATAAAAAATATTAATCCCAGAACATGACAAAGTAAAAATGATTCTCGCATCTTTTCCGAACAATAAAATGTTGATCATATAACAGTATTTGAAAATAGCACAAATGACCACATATTATACTGCTTTCGAATTTCATCTTTTTTACCGACTACCCCCGAAGGGGAGTAATGTTTTTTGAGTGCTAATATGTACGTATGTCTTGATTGTCAGTGACACAGTCGTTTCTTGAATTGAAAACTTCTTTAGAATCGCGATTTGAAACTCGATAAAATGAAAAAGCGACACTGAAGAGACAAAAATATACATCTATAAGATTTAGCCTGCGAGAGAATGAGATAGAGTACAGTATAGTATACAGTGTTTCCTATTACCTCGGTCTCTTCTTTATTTTTCTGTATTAAAGATGGTTAATATAAGTTTTTTTTAAATAAATAATATTAACCATTTTGTATAAAGTTATCGTAGTCAATCCGTCCATATCAATCCACGATTTCTTAACTTACCGATTTATATTAAATTAGTCGTATTTAGGCCATCTAGCGTCTATTTTACGTACCACCTTGAAAGTCAAAGAATTTGTAGTTTGTTCGATAAAATAACTTTACCTATAGAATGAAGAAGATGGCGCTATTACAAAGCAATTTTACTAGCAATTTATTGAAGATTTCACTTCTCCCACGTGTAAACTTTGCATGCATGTTTTTTTTTAAGTTTTGTTTTAACCATAGGACTTGTTTAAATAAATAAACAGCACAAGACATTGACGTCCATATCAATCCACGATTTTTTAACTTACCGATTTATATTAAATTAGTCGTATTTAGGCCATCTAGCGTCTATTTTACGTACCACCTTGAAAGTCAAAGAATTCGTAGTTTGTTCGATAAAATAACTTTACCTATAGAATGAAGAAGATGGCGCTATTACAAAGCAATTTTGCACGCATGTTTTTTTAAAGTTTTGTTTTAACCATAAGACTTGTTTAAATAAATAAACAGCACAAGTAATAATTATTATATCTTTAAAAGTTCTTTCTTTTTACTCAATTTTTAGATATTATTTATTACATTTATTCATCACACTACAGCTTAATTTTAGGTAAAAAAATAATTAAATCTGTAATGTTCAAGTATGTAACACTGTGCTATAGTTAAAAGCTAATTATATAATATATATACTTATGTACAAAGCAATTTTGATCCAATTCAAGTCTGTTTGGCGAGAGTTGATAAATATTATGAAAACTTCTCGCAATAGCGGGCTATAATTTGTAATGCTATGCTTATGTCCTGCTTTTTATTAACTCTCGCCGAATAACTAATAATATGTGTAAATTTTCTAACACAAAGTTTCCAAAATTGGAATATGTTTATTTAAACCTTGCTTTTAACTATAAAACAGTCTTGCAGTTAATATTTTATGGAATAGTTTCTCTTTAATAATCAGTTCACTTTATTTTTCTAAGTGCAGGAATTATTTGTAAGCGCAAATAATCCACTACATTAAAATATCTGGACGCTGTCTGCGGGTTGAAAAATTTTGACATAACTGGATTACCCCATTTTTTCCCTCTATTTAGCCTTTTTTGTAAGGATGTTAAGGATGAAGTGGTGATCCCTTTTTCACACGAGCCGCACCGTTTTAAGTAAGGGTTAATTTTTATGGAATAAGGGTGACAAACGAGCACCCAGTCAACCTGATGGTAAGTGAAGGATACTGTGGCCTATAGACATTTACACCTATCCTCGATTAACAATCAAAATGCAGAATGCGTTGTCATCCCTGAAGACCACGATGGAATGCCTCGTTTTCAGTAAAAAGGGTCTCCAGTTCTCTACACTCATATGAAAATTCAGCGTTTGGTTACTATTTCACACCGATATTCTGTGAGAGCGTGATCCTCGATCGAGCCGACGTATTAGTTCTACAACCATAATATAGCAGCAGCGAGACTCTACTATATATGAAACGGAGGATATGACACCCCCATACCATCCAGTACTGTGTAACGGAAATTATTCACCAGGCATAACCAGGCCTCGGGGACGCTGGCGAGTGTCAGGACGCGGCCACACCTACGGCAGTCTAGACGCTACGCCAGGCCCCCACGTCGCCGGCAGCGCCGCCGAACCCCTCACCAATGAGATGTAGCTGTGAACAGCTACGTCGGGATTCGCTATTGTAATTCAATATAGTAATAATATATTATAGATGACTGCTATGAAAATGGCCTGTGTCTTAAAATTAGAAGTGATTCTAATTTAATTGAAGGATTTTTTTCGATGATCTTACAAAAGTTGAAAATTTTAATGTATTTGGACAACGAACTTATTTTTAATTTACAGTTACATAAATAATATAATATGTTCTGAAACAAAATCTTTGAAAAGAAATTCCTTAATTTTATAACAATAAAGAAAGTCTCTTTCTTAAAAATATGTTCGGAGATTCTTAAAGTACATTGGTGTAAATTTTGTATTATAATTTTATAATACAAAATTCAATGACAAACGCTAAAATGCCCCTTCCTGCTAATTTTCGAAACATCATAAAAAATATAAAATTGGAAAATTTCTTCTATATACAGTGAAACCTGGTTAATTGGGATCTCAAGGGACCAAGACATATGTACCAATTATTGAGGGTTTCCAATAATCCAGTTTCCCAATCAAGCGGGTTTTAATTATAGTTGTCTTATTTACAGAGGCCCTGTAATAAGTACTGACAAACAAAGCATGCGCGAAAGACGACGCGAAATGTATGTAAACAAACATGTCAAAACGTGTTAAAACCAGATTAATTTGTCTCATTTATACAGGTACTACGGAGTCTCAATTGAGGTAGGTTAACATCGATAAATTCTTAGAATTCAAATCTCATTTAACCAGGTTCAAAAAGTCCTATTAACAGAGGTAATTTAATGAAAAAGAACCGGAACCTCATTGCAACTCTCAATAATAGAGGTTTCTCACTTAACCAAGTTTCACTGTAATAAAACTATTATTTTACAATTATTGGCAAGTACGTATGCGCAGATTATCGTTATTTTAAAAACACAAGGTCCATTTTATTTGTGAGGAGAAGATACTTTCAAAAGTATCTTAAATAACGATGGCCTGTTTTTATAATATCGGCACAATTAATAATACGAAAAATTAAATCACAAGGTAACACTTAGACAAAATTCTATGATTCAAATAAAATATGTAACAAGCACATTACTTGACCAAACGATTATTATTATGAAACCAAAATGATTTATGTTTAACACTTTCACTGTCCGGTTTCCAGACACAGTGTAAGACAATAGCAATGACCCACATGTGGGTCACGGCACGGTGAACACGTTAAGCTATACCACATCTGTGAAAATTATAGCTTATTATAAAAAGGTAGCTAAAGTGTACTTAGTAAGTAGTCATGTTATAACTTTTATTACAATGGCGAATCTCGACATCGATTTTAAATCGAAAACAATTAAGACAGTAGTGTACGGTGGTGTTAGTGAAAAGCTAAAGTTAGTTGTAATATTTAATGAAATATGATGGAAATGTCAACTTCATTGAAAAACTACAAATACTTGATATTACAAAGATGTGTGTGTATTAGAATGAAAATTAATTAAAACTAATAAGTTATTTTTATAACAGACGTTTTGATTATATACGTCACAATAGAGTATTGCATTATTTTTCTTGCTATAACTATTTGTGTTGCGTCTTCCATTTATTTTATTTATACAACAAAACAAAATAATTCTGTAAAATTATCTTTAAAATTCACAGTTTTATCAAAGCACCTTTACATAAGTGCCAGAATTTTAATGTTTGTTTTATTAAATAAATATAATTATGTACCGAAAAATATTAAAATTTTATATTAAAAACCAATGATATTCTATTGTTACTTATTAAAATAATTGTAGTTTGGTTCTTATTACTGTTTTTTTGCATATTATTAAAAAAAAGTCTCGAAAATATCTCGAACTATTTTAATTTTTTAAAGCCATATACCTATAACTTATTTGGTATTATAAAACAATTCGTAATATAATATCATATTGTTTTTAATTTCATACTTTTAATCTAACATATTTTTTAACGAGGTATGAAAAAGTAACAAATTTTCGTAATTTTTGCATTGATCATTAAATATTATCTACATTTGTAAAAACTGCGGTATTATAATAGTAATTTACATTTTACAATTTTTTTTACAAATTTTAGGTGGTAGAGCCATGCTGCAGCTATATTATGTAGTATAGTTGTAGCACGAATGGGTCGGCTCGACCGGGGAAGGACCACGCTCTCACAGAATACCAGCGTAAAATAGCAGCCACTACTGTGTTTCGTATGGTGAGAGTAGGGAATCGGAGACCCTTTTTACTGGAAAAGAGGCATTCCATCTTAGTCCTCACGGGTGACAACGCATCTGCATTTTGATTCGCAAACGAGAATAAATGTAGATGTCTATGGGCCACAGCAACCACTTACCATCAGGTGGAATGTGTGCTCGTTTGTTACCCGATCGTATAAAAAAAGAAATTTTTGAGACAAGGCTAGGCGAACCACTTGTAAAAAATTTCTTATAACTTATATTATCTATCAATAAGATAATTATACTAAAAATAATCTTAAAACTAATAGTAATAACTAATAATGTTTATTATTACTGGGTGTAATCCAAAATTTTATTGATTCTTGTGATAAATATATTATGACTAAGTCAGTTTTATATTACCATCAATATAATCTCTCTGATGCTGTGAGGCTAAAAGCAGAAGTATTTTAATAACCTTGATAAATTGATCGTTTATAAAAATTATACTAAAGTATATCACTGTTGTAGATTTATTAGTTAATATGGGTATTGTATTGTATTGTTTATTAGCTCTTAAGATTTTAGTATCGTTCGAATTTTGAAATTAGTAATTTGTATAGCAACAAAATTGATTAAAACTTATCACGGATTGTAACTTTATCTTCCGCAAAGTATTTACTTCCAATATTTTCAGCCGCGAATCCTGTGCTCGTCAAACCTGCAATCGATTAGATTTATTAAACTTTATAAGGTTTCAGTTTCAAAACACAATAGTGGCGTAGCGTGGGTTGACAAAAATGCCGCTCCTCACCCCTTCCTTTCATTTTCCCAAGTACCTTAAAAATATAAAATCAGTAAGTCTTCTATGTATGAAATTGCAAAAAACAATATACATAGGTAATAATTTTTATACTTTATGCTTATCCCTTACCCTAACCTTAGCAAGTGCATGTGCGTGTGTGTGTACATATTACGTCTATTTTCAAAACTTTGATTGTTACAATGTTCCTGATGTTTTAATCAGAATTTTTCAGTAAAAGATATTATTCAAATGAGTTGCGATTTTTACCGGCATCATTTAAAAAGATAAGGCCGTGCCTTAAAATTTGTCCCCCCTCTCCTTGCTACGCCACTGATAGGGTAGATACACGATCACATGGACCAAAATAATTTTTCTATTCTGTAATTTTTGTTGAAATTTAAAATAAATACTATTTTCTGTAAAGTATATATAGATACATTTGTGTATAACCTAAATAAAGTCTTAAAGCCTAGCAGTGCTTGAAATTTTATCAAATTATTAACATCTAGAAATTAAGGCCAGGCAGCTTGCGCGTATTTATACTTGACCACTTGACAAAGGTGAAAAGCTGTTTGCGATTTGTAAATCCAAATATTGTTTTAGTTATATCACTTTTATATAAAATATTTTACTAATTAATAACATGGTAATTAATTATTTGACTTTTATTTAAGTTGGAGTTCTCTTAAAAGTTCTCTCTTCTCTTATGATATTTTCAATTATGGTTTTCTCTACTAACGCTAGTTTTTATCAATGTTTAAAAATTATTATGTTTAGTCTGTGCCTTTTAGAATGTCAATTTACGCTAAGCGTGTATCTCTATTGTTTTTCTTTCAAATATTATTAGTGGTGTATAGTCTATTTATTAACGGATGAGTTGAATGACACACAATTGTACCACATTATGTATAATATATACTATCATGTATATAATATATGCGTTATGAACCTGTGTTTGACAATTTTGTATATGCTATAATTGTATAAAAATCCTATAACTTATCCCAAACTTTAATATTGTATAAGTAGGTATTCATTTTATTGGATTATATTATAAAAGTTATTTTAACCAGCAGCCAATTCAGGCTTAGACTCACAAGACCTGGGAATAGGACGGCAGAATTTGAGAGGCGCCAAAATTTAAAAACGCATCTATAATATTCCAAAACTGATTGGACATTTGAGTAGAATTTTTTTTTAAAACCCCTTTATGGAAAAGAGCACCGTATCGGTCAGAACTTAGGGCGCTATTGAACTTAAGCATCCCACTGATTACATCAATGGTAAACACAAAGGAACAGCTGTCAGATCCTAAATGTCACCAAACTCGTGCTGTAGTAACATAGACTAAAAAGGTGTAGAAGTAAACGTGTCTATATTACCCGTATACGATAACTTGAGACCTTTGCGCGGTGACGTCACAACCGGGCCAGAGAAAAATGGCGCTGCTCACTCTACACTTTCGCACACTAATAATCTTCCCCTAACTAAATGTCGCTAGTTAGGACTGAGGTGAATTTATTTGTCCCACAGAGTCATCATTGAAAAGTTGCGTTTTAGATAAATGGTTTTCGGTTTCTAGTATATGAATAATGGATATACTTAAAACAGTGCCACACAGTGGTGTGATCTTTAATTTTTTCTACATCTTTGACTTTGTTCATTTTTTCATTTTCTTATTAATTATTTTACTTTTAGGGATATCCGTAATTTGGTTTTTCAATATCTAATATATTATTTCATATAAAATAAGACTAATATTTCAGAGAGACACATTAATCGTTACATTTTTCTATCAATTTTATTTTCCCGCCATTAAATCTATCAAATATTTCACCCCATTCCAAAGTGGCGCCGTTCATGTGGTACATTTATTAGTACAAACACAAGTGTTGCTAGTGTTGAGGAATTTAATCTGTTGCAAGTCTGATTTTATACGCAAGCGATGAAATCGAATATCTAGCAACAAAATAGTAAATAGTACTTTTATTAATAGTTTGTTTCATGTATCGTAGAATAATTTTCTGTTCATTTCTCAAATCTTAACAGATCTATTTTTAGATATTGTTTATATACTAACCACTTTTTGTATGAAATATTTCAAGTTGCTATGAATTTAATATGACATCTTAGTATTTACTGTAGGTGCTGAAGTTTTATAAGCATTACAAACTGTAATCAGGACATAATGAAAAACAAATTATTGGTATGTAAACATTTATTTAGAAATTGCATAACATGTACATACAATTATAAGGGATAAAAAGTAAAAGAATTATTTGTATTTTAACTGTATATAATTCCTTATTTAGTTTTCAAGTAGTTTTCAGTGACCAAGGCCAAAAGTTTACTTCAATAATTCCTTGTAGGATTTGGTAAATATTTTCTAAAGTATGTAATAAAAGCCTACAGACTATTGGGGTTAAAATTTGGTCTTAAACCAAAAGCAACAAGTCATAATTTATAATTATATCTGACGGATAAGGAAAAACCAGTAATTTTTATTAGATTTGAATTATAAGTAGTTAGTATTTTCAAATGTTTTCTCGTCTGTCTATACTAGTATGTCTGATACCCCAAGCCCTGTTTACACTGGTACAATACCCCTAAATTACATGTGTAGTGTTAAATGAAAAAAAATACAAATAAATTGCAATTGATTAAATTTCTGACATCTACACAAATTGGGACAGTTAAATTACTGAGATATTTTTCAATAACTATGAGTGCGACCAAAGGTAAAATCATTAGAAAATGTAAATTATATTTCGTTTTGTTTTCTTTTGAGTACCCTAGTGTAAACACGGAACGAGATAAATATTAAGAAATATATTCAAGAATTAAAATTATACTGTTGCTGTAAATAAAGGTATATATTGTAATATATAAATAACAAATTGTAATACCCTATTGACACCCCTCAGGAGTTGAATTTTCCAAAATCCTATCGTAGTGGGTGTTGAGAAAGGAGTAGGTATATATTATGCCAAATTTCAAATTAATCCGGCGTATAGTAGTATTTCGCTTATATACATATATATATATATATATATATATATATATATATATATATAATAAGCAATCTAAAATGGCGGCTGCTATAAGTACTCGTATTTACAGATTGGACGGTCAGCAAAATATGCTCACTTATCAAGTAATTCCTCATGTTTTTTTTTTCTTTTTGAGGTAATATTTCCTAATCTTAGCGGGCACATTTTATACTACACAACATTTACCGAAACTAAAAAAAATATAATCTGGAGTTAAACGAAAAGTATACATAAAACAAGAAAATTGTAAAAGAGGAAGTTAAGTTATAACAAAAATATTGTAACAGGAATGTATATCTACACTGATTACTATTTCCATGTAGAAAAACTTATGTGAATTTAAACAGGAATCACGTGCAAGTGAGAGAATATGAGGAGCGCCACCATTTCAGATTTCGTTTTTTTTTTTTGAAGCGTGTTATAACTATTTCAGTGTTTTATACTTATCATTGTAATTCGTATATTTGCTATTTACTCTGTATATAAAGCGTTTATTGCTCTTCTAATAAATTCTCTGTAATAGTGTTTTTAATAAAATGAGTTAACGAGTTCTTTTTTTTTCATTTTGTACTGCCATAATACCAAAATTAATTTCAATATTAAGCAAAAAAAAAAACAGTGGATCGTTGGTTAAATATTATTTCTAAATAGTTTTGATATTTTTTTTTATAAAACAATTGACAAACGCACTAACGACCCACCTGATGGTAAGTGGGCTTACTGTAGTCCATGGATTGTTGATGATGATTGTTCGGATTAATTCCGGCCGCCAAATTTTACGAACGCACATCGCGTCAAAATTCACGATACCATCCTTGCCATCTGGATGCTTGGCGATCCACGACTGCGTTTTACTAGGAGTTTTGTTCCTCGTACAAATTCTCTGTGGAATTGTTTACCACCGACGATTTTTACGGACCGTTACGATTTAGGGACCTTCAAGAAAAGAGCTTACACCTTTCTAAAAGGCCGGCAACGCATCTGCAATTCCCCTGGTGTTGCAGTTGTTCATGGGCGGCGGTAGTCACTTACCATCAGGTGAGCCGCATGCTGGTTTGCCTCTGCTTCTATAAAAAAAAACTAAACGAAGGAGGCTACAGATGCGCTGTCCTCTGAGGACTAAGATAAATAGCCTCGGTGTGTAATTATACTGGGTCTCTTTATCCTTCAACCAGGAACAGCGTGCAAGCACTGCTATTTGACCGCAGAAATATGTAACAGGGTGGTACCAACACAGACGGGGTCCTAGACGGAAAGGATTCCGTTTTCCTTCCTTTTCCACCTTGGACCTAGGAGGAAAAGTTGGAGGAGAATATTACGTTCATTTTAATCGTTTAAGAATTAATTAATAAAAAAATAACCATCAAAATTGGTTCACAATCTGTGAAGATATCGTGAAACATACATACAAAAAACACGCTCGAAATGAGTACGTTCTCCTTTTTGAAGTCGGTTAATAAAAATGGTGCCAATTTAGATCTTTATCAGCTTTATCTCTAAAATAAATACAGTGATGATGTGAGAGTGACAGTTCCAAAACACAGGTAGCATGGGGGGCAAATGTATCGGGCAAATAAATAATCCAGATCCCACAGTTTTGTCATTGCGTAATATAACGTCATTCAATCTCTAAAACATCATTCCGTAGATAATAGTTATAATAATAACGTCTTTCAGACCAAATTTCAGTCATGGCGGCCAGCCATAACGGAGACGGATGCGCAGGTTAGGATTATAGTGCCTGAGTGTATACGCAAGCACAGGTGCACTGTATAATTAGGGTTACCAGATGAAAAAATCAAAAGTCCTGAGAAAAGGCCTGATTTCCATTGAAAAATCCTGAGATTTTTACGGTTTGAGAAATTTCTCTCCAACGTACTTAACAATTTCATTACAGCAGTGTCGCACACTCACTCAGTTCCACCCCATTTCGAAGATTGGACTGCTTTAACCATACTCAAGTAAATCATAATCATCAATCAATCTGAATTTAAAATGAAATACTCAATACCATGCTTTAACCATTTTCAAGACAATAGGTATTTCACGATTACGATGGGGGCTCAACGGTCGCATGAAAGAAACCGACTAACGGTGTCTTCATTTCGAGCTATACTTTTAATTCAATATAATTTGAAAAGTTTAACATGTGGGACAACATGCCCCACATGTTATACTCTACAAATTATCATAAATCAATACTTAAAGAAATAATTTAAAATTAAAAATTTTGTACAGCCGACTTCAATATAAGCGACTTCAAGACAGGTTATTTAAGAATAACTCAATAACCATTGGTCTGACCTTGATCAAATTCATATGGGACCACACGAGAACTATCAGCTTTCATATAAAAAAAAGAATCATCGAAATCGGTTCGCCCAGTACAAAGTTATGAGGTAACACACATAAAAAAAAAGCAAAAAAAAAAACATACACTCGAATTGAGTACCGTCTCCTTTTTGGAAGTCGGCAGAAAAACCTTACTTAAGAAGGTATCTTCACATAATAAGTATGATAAAACTGTTTAAGTACCTACTTGGATAAATAAGGTTTGATTTTAATTGTGCAATTATTACCAAAGAAAGATTATTTTTAGTTTGTTTAACTTTTTATTAAATAGATCTTTAAAATGTAAGCTGTATTGTATTGAAAATTCTAAAAATCCTGAGATTTCATGAGATTTGCAAAATCCAGCCGCAATCCTGAGAAGAGTTCAAAAATCCTGAAATCTCAGGACAAATCCTGAGATATGGCAACCCTAACTGTATTCGATGGGACGGCAATAAGACACGGACACGACCAAGTATATTATATTATATTAGCTTCGTTGCTATTAAGAATTGAATATAAATACAAGTTGAATGAACTTCCGCTCTCAAGCAATTAATATTTTCAACAAACTGTATGTATTTTCCGACGCCGACGTACTAACATCTTATTAACACGCTGTTTCTTTTTCATGCGCTCTTGTGATGGTTATTTTTAGCGATATTTTTCGGTAAGCGATATATTAATTTTAGCATTCACCTCTACATCTTTCAGTGACGTCAGATATTATTTACAAATTGTGTATGTTCTTTTCAAGTCTTTGTTGTTATAGATAATTTGAAGATGTTGAGTAAATGGGAATCCAATAAGGTGTAACTTTGGATTATGTCGTATAAACATTGTAAAATCATTTTGTCTCAATTAAATAATTTTTTGCTCGGATTTAAAGAGAGTTCACACAAGAGAAATAAAGAAACTAGTGTAGAAATCCCAATCGGTTTTAGGATATAACAAAGTCTTCGCTGCTTTGTGTTAGATCCAGATCCAGACGTATGTAAACGTTTCGTCATCATCAGCTTACAAAATTTCACTGCTGGAAATAGGCATCTCCAATTGTAAGGAATATATACCATAATCGGTAGACTTGACAGCGAATTGGCCATCGCAGCACCAGACGTTTTGCACCTGTGATGTTACGAGTACTGTCTGTTTTACGTTTGGAATGGTTACACTGCCATCCATCAAAAACCATGGCCGTTTCAGTATTTCCCATTGTCACCTCTTTCGACAACCACGGGATGAAATGTGGTGATGAATTCTATTAACCCGCAAAGCTGCAGTTTCACACTTAATCTTCAAATATGCAAGCTTGCCGAGTTCAGCTCAACCAAAACAATGTATCGATACTATTTTTCCATGTTGCTGCGTTGCGGAGTTACCTAACAATATGTGATTTTGTTAATTTAAAACGATTTCTTCATCGTAATAAGTTAGAACACGAGTGCTATGAGTAATATTAATACTTAAGGCTAGTCTACACAGGTGGTATTTAATTGAGAACGTTTGGTAATTGTATTATAATGGAAATAATAATTGCTCAGTGAATTTTTTAGTTTACGCGAATACTAGGTTTACACTAAATAAAACTAAATTTACTGATTTTAGTGCGTTTAATTTTAACCCTTTTTACCTTTTGTAAAATCCCAACGTTGATGAACATCGATTTTAAACATGGGGGAAGGGTGACTGAGGCGTTTGATGCCCTGTTTTCATAGTTAATCCAATGAAGGTAGCCCTTCACCTTTCAATATTAAGTTTGGGTCCAATTAGAACGAACTTACAGTATTTTGAAGACTTGCAGTGGTATGGTCGAGTTTGGATGTAACTTTATTAACGATGGTATCCCAAGCGGGATAGGGGTACCCCAGTCATCTTTTTTGAAAATATTTTTTAAATTTCAATAGCCTTGCGACTCATCCTTGTTGTTTACCTAATCTGACGTTATGGCGGGGACGATCCTGAAAATGTTAACAGACTGCAGCCTTCCATGAGCGGAGCATACAGAGCTCAAACGAGTGCTCCAAAAATTGGAACGGATATATCAGTAACAGGCAAATAAGGTCACAGTTAAAATAAAAATATATGTGAACGTCTTTGGATGGATATTAGTGATAAGTGGTAAAATAAAAAATAAATGTTTAACAGACTTCAATATAAATTATTAAGGATACCTCAAAACTACTGATCAGACCTGGATCAATCAATTTATATGGGACCACATGAGAAGTACCAGCTTTCAAATAAAAAAAGAATAATCAAAAACGGTTCACCGAGAAAAAAGTTATGAGGTAATACACATAAAAAAATACAGTTGAATTGAGTACCTCCTCCTTTTTGAAGTCGGTTAATAACTGATATTTTTTCATTGAATATAATATCATTATTATTTAAGTAGATTTTAGTTACACAAATAATACATAGTTCCTGGGCAGTGCTTTCTTATTCTTACTTAAGTCTATGTTCAGCAGTGTCCTCGTGAGCGGCACCTAATAATGATTTTAAACATAATATAATATGTTTGCTAACAATATATATAACAATAACAATAATAACATAAAATTTTAAAATACAAGAATACATTTTCTTTTAAATAAATAATACAAAAAGTAACACTTAACTGCTAACAAACAAGTTGAAAAAATTCCCGTAAAAATAATTCACACAGTTCATTTTCAGCACTTAATGCACATTACACAAACACATATTTATAGTTCTAAGGGTCCGAACAGATGTTTTGCTGGACAGTCGTCACTTTGGTCACCGAGAAACTGGGCGAACAGTTCTTGATATCGAGTCAGCGTAATGCCACCTCTTCTTCGATCATCATCCTGGAAATATATTAAAATATATTAGTTTCATATAGGTTCATCATCGTCTTCATCACCATAAACGTACAACCTATCAAAGCCCACTGCTGAACATGCCTCCGTCTAGATTGCCACATAGGCATAAACCCCATCATGATCTGTAAGAAAACTGGTGATCCAATTGCAAAATTTCTCGGGAAGCCCATAAGAGGGAAGCTTTGAAAGAAGCACTTTGTGCCAAATTCAATCGAAATTTTTCGCTATGTCCAAATTAACCGCCAGGACCTTCCACTTGGTACCGACTGCTTCCTCCCACGGCGAGTCAGGGAAAACAAGATGATCACCAGCTGAGCGACCTCGACGGAAACCGCATTAACGGTCACTAATCAGTAGCCGCTAGAGGGGTGCTGCTGAGATGCTAGCCTGGGGCGCTGTCGACATTTAGTCCGCCTCTGCATTGTGCATATGGTATATAACTACAATATATTTACTCCCCTGTTTGATCACTAGTGAGACTGCAAATTTTTTTACAGCCTATATTGCAGAACTTAGTCTCCCTGATGGTTTAAAGTTTTAAATAATATAATGGCTTCGCTACAACAATTTCAGAAAAACAGGGTAAAGTACGCGAGGGTAATACCTTAAGCTTTGGCACCCTATAAAACCAAATCTAGGAGGTGGACAGAGAGAAATACACAATGTCGCATACTATAACTAATATATTAAGAAAAAATAGAAACCAAGCCTTTGCATTAATGAGTAACGTTTCGAAAAATGAACTTAAAAAAACTCACTACACTACGCAATACTAAAATCGACTAATAAATTTACTATAATATCAACTGTTAAAATGGCCACGATAAAGCAGCGCCCTTTCAACCCTTTATTATTTGAATGACTGGTGAAGAGCTATCGTATCACAAAACCATCTATGCAAATAAGGCTGTAGTTTTTGAGTTTTTTTATAGGATATGGTGACAAACGTGTACACAGTCCAGCTGATGGCAAGTGATTGATGTAGCCCATAGATATCTAAATTTATACTCGTTTGCGAATCAAAATGCAGATGCGTTGTCATCCGTGAGGACTAAGATGGAATGCCTCTTTTCCAGTAAAAAAGGGCTCTGGTTCTTTACACTCACCAACTCACCATACGAAACACAACAGTGTTAAGCTGCTATTTTACGCAGGTATTCTGTAAGAGCGTGGTCCTTCCCCGGTCAAGCCGACCCATTCGTGCTACAACTATACTACTAATATAGCTGCAGCATGGCTCTACCACGTATAACGTTATACGAAAGTGACCATATTATATTAACCGAATGACCGTATTACCCTCACGTAATATGAATAAGGCGAAAAGAGCCTTTTTCTTTTTAAAACACATTGGTATTTACAATGATATACTTCTTTTTGTATATAATATTATTGGGTATATATTAATTTAACATTTCAATGTTTTAAATTTAATATTAAGGAATATTAAAGAGTAAACTATTATATTTATAATATTATACCTATTCTCACTATGATCATCAGCATATGACCAAAGTACACGTTCCCTATCCGCAAAACAAACAATCGAAATGTTCATATAAGAATCACGGGACAGGGAAAAAGTTAAGGTCGCTGCATACAGGACGGAATCAGCACGTGCACGGGACGGAGACGGAACGTGGTTGTATGTCAACACGGACGGGAGTTTAATGCATACGCACCGTGACAGTGACTCGAAACTAACATGCTAGTGTTGTGAAAGTGGATTTTTTATTTGAAGAATTTGCTATTGCTTTAGATGATAAAGCTACAACCGTCAAAAATAAATTCAAAGGAGAGAAAAATTCTAATTTTTTTTCAATTCTCATGCCGGCATTTTTAACATGAATAAATACTAGCACGCTTACCCATAAACGCACTACAAACACATTTTAACCAAATACTCTGTTAAAAAGTTGGTTATGTACCTACTTGATTTCTATTGTATTTAATTCTACTTGTGTAATAAAAATCGACATGTAAAACATGAGTCTACTTTATTTACGTACCTATCTTTTGATTTCAGCATAAAAAAGTTCAACTGTTATTGTTACATATTAAGATCTATTGTAAACTTATGAAAACAATAAATGAAAAATATAATTTATACTAACTATTAGCAGTGAGTGATAATTCGACTGCAATTTTACGCCGCAGAATTTTTTTATATTTTATGTCCAAATACTTCGGGTTTGCAAAATTATACAGACATGGTTATGATCGTACAAATTCAATTAGTTTTTCGTCGTCAATTTTGTTCAGCACGCGCATCACTGCGGAGCCAACGGAGCGACTATGCATACGCAGCGGAACCACGGACGAGACGTGGCGCGCACGGGGCGGGACGGGGTAAACATCGTCGCCGACGATATTTTTCTCATCCCGTTCATGCCACGTCTCCGTCACGTCCGTGCACCCGTAACGTATGCATTTTCACGTACATTTTCTATGAAACGATATTTCCAAAATTTCACGTCCCGCTCCGTCCGGAATAAAACACGTTACGTATGCAGCGACCTTTAAAGTCTAAATATTTTTTCGTTATTTGTAATTCTACTGCCAAAATGAATTAATATTTATAGTTGCTTCAGATTTCTTGCAAAATGCATAAAAATAAAATCATTGTATGATACCGAGGCCCACGCTTCTGTACTCTACAGTAGTGTTTTCGTTGACCCCAGTTGGATGGACGCCAGGAGAAAGCTCTTGTTAGCAAAATACTATTCATCTTGTTGCATAATTTTATTCGTCGATGTTATTTTCAGGTATTACGGAAATGTTTTATTTCTTGATTTCGTTTTATTTATTAGTATTTTATAAGCAAAATGTTTGTTATAAAGCACCTGGGTCCCAAAGGAAGAAATAAGAAAACGATACCTGTAAACTATTTTTAAATCTTATTCGGTAATCTATCGTTTAAAAGAAATCTCATTATGTTTTTTTTACCTATAATGCATGTATTTATGTATGCAATACCTTTACTACCATACCTTTAAGGCAGTGATGTAAGAAGTGATATACGTAGACGTAGATCATACTGCAATTTCTTTGGGATCCGACATTGATAAGGATTGGAAAAGTCTGGCCTTAAAGATGCTGACTCAATAGTGAAAATGAAGATCAGTCAGGTCACACGAATTAAAAAGTACGCTGAGAGTTGCAAAACGCGGGGTCTTTTTTGTCGTTATGGGAAGCAGGCGAGTTATGTCAGGCTTCATCCGACTGAAACGCCACGGTCGTCTACCTCGGCTTTGAAGCCGATGAGAGCGACGGATCCTTAATACAGGACGCGAAATCGTCCCTTCACTGCTGTTACTTCACCTCGTCCAGTGGCTGCTATCGAACCCTGCAGCCCCCGGGAAACTGCTCTAACTTAAAAATTGCATAATTACTCTTGCATTGAAGACAGCCATGTTGTAATCAGATTGAAAGATAGACGTTAGCAAAGTTTTGTCCCATGTTGGACTGGGACTCATTGGTCCCATGTTTATGTCTAGTTTACTTAAAACAAAAAAGAATGTGCCAACTGTGTTACTTGCCTAGCATGTCCTAAAAGGTAACCATTGTGATTGGGTTTGCGATTGTGTAGGCGTCAGGGTTGCTACTTATTTCATTCACTATTTTTCATCTACACCATTTTGTACGTGGCAGAGTCACACTGAAGCTATATTATGGTTGTAGCACGAATGAGACAACTAGACTCGGGAAGGAGCACGCTGTCATAGAATACCTGTGTAAAATAGCAGCTTAATACTGCTGTTTCGTATAGTGAGTGTAGAGAACCGGATTCCCTTTTTACTGGAAATAAAGTATTCCATCTTAGTCGTACGCATTATTACGTACGCACATTTTGATTAATAATTTTTTTTCTCTTATGTGTCCATGGGTCATAAAATTCACTTACCATAAGGTGAACTGTGTGCTCGTTTGTAACCCTTATTCTATAAAAAAATATCTTTCGGTAAAACGTGATCCGAGTAGCTCGCTGCTCTTTGGACTTCGCCTTCAGAGATTGCAGGCTTAACGCTACGTTGACAAAATATTCTTATAGAAAATTCAGAGACATTTGTTCTCCAACACCATTTTACGCACTTTGAAATAAATAGACAGAATACCACTAAAGTTCTAGTGATTCCGAAACCATGATCAATTTCTTGGCACGCACTCACGCATACATCTTTCGTCTTCCTATCATTATCAGCCTGTAAAATGCAACTGCTGGACGCACACATATGCACCTAAAACTAAAACCATGTTGTTTTGTTGCAAATGTTTTAGATGCACATTTCTATTTTTTAGGTTTCGACGGCAACGGTATTTAAATCAAAGAGATTCAAAGGTTAGAGCGGCCATTGGGAACATTGTCATACAAACGCTTTGATCTCGTTATCTAGCTTTAGATAGCAAAAACCGGATTAAAATAATGAGAATAAACTTCAGCGCTCACGGTATATTTTCTCTTAGCCAAAGTTATTACACACGAATGCGGAATATGACCTATCGTGGCCTCATACTTTTTTTTATAGAATAGGGTGACAAACGAGCACACAGTCCACCTGATGGTAAGTGCTTGCTGTGGCCCATAGACATCGACATCTATCTTCGTTTGCAAATTAAAATGCAGATGCGTTGTCAGTCGTGAGGACTAAGATAAAATGCCTCTTTTCCAGTAAAATGGGTCTCCGGTTCTCTACACTCACCATACGAAACACAGCAGCATTAAGCTGCTGTGTTTCGTATTTTACGCTGGTATTCTGTGAGAGCGTGGTCCTTCCCCGGTCGAGCCGACCCATTCATGCTACAACTATACTATTAATATAGCTGCAGCATGGCTCTATCACGTAATAACCACACTAAACCTATGCACTGGACCAAGCCAAGTAATTGATTACGATTTTGATTGCTTTGTCCCGTCTATCGCTCGTTAATATTTAAATGTCATTGCTAGAAACGAACGCTCCTACCTTATGCTATTTTTGTTGTTCTGAGATTGCCGTATAAATAAAACTTGAAGCAAACACTTGATTTATGCTAACAACGCCATTGCATTACTAACAGAAAACAACATGAGCAACGCAAACATATTTCCGTTTTTTATTTATTCTTATCATTTGAATTGTGTTCACCAACCCGTCTACGCCCAGCCCGGTGAGCAATAAATATGGCTAAATACGTACTTTGACAAATTGTGAAAAGTCCTATATCTAGCAGAGATTCTAAAGGCTGTTGAAGAAAACGTTGTATTTATAGAAATGCAGTTCAATAACTGTAATTGCAATGTAGGTTAGGATTTATTTATCGGATAAAATTAGAAATTCTAGCGGTTTATTAATATTCTCTCCGCTGCTCGTCTTAATTACATATATGCGAAGTACTTAAATGAAACTGTACATTGCTGTAATAGTAATTTATGTGAAACCGTTTATTAAACGTTTGATTTCTACATATGCCAGTAACTACTTTTCAGTATATATAAATGTACTCTGTATAACTACTCTGAGCTATTGACATAAATCTAAATGGCATCCACCTTCTGCCAAAATCACGCGGGAAATTTCTACAGGCTGTGTCAAACGTTTGCGAAACGCGTAGAGAGTAAATTAAATTTTTGGACTGTGTATAAAGGATTTATCTGGATAAGATAAAGTGCTACAATACCAAATTGCAGGAAAAAAATTCTCTGTACATAACACATGAAAATAAGAAGCTGTTCGCGCAAAAGCGCCAATGTCAAGCATCGACGTTAGATGGCACTCGGCTCGGCGCGATACGGGATGAAGTTAGTCCGAGCGTGTTGAACGGTGGGTGTCGAAAACGCGCTAGAAAAATTGAGAGTCCAAATTCAGAGCTGCGATCGGCGGCACGCTGTTTTTTTGTCGGGAGTCCTGGGCGTTGTCGCTCCCCCCCTGATTGTTTATTGTAATTAGAAACTTTTCACCTTTGGCCTGTAGCAGGCGCGACCAACATCTGCTTGTGGGTTCTCCGTCTATGGGTCCCGGGGGATACTACTGTTGGATAAGCAGCTGCTGGCCGTAACAGAAGCTCTTCGCCATTTTAGGAGTATGAATGACAAACGACAAATAGTTTACTTTTACTAGGTGATAGAAAGCAGGCCTAGGAGTTCGTCTGCCTAAATACCACACACTCTTATCTATTTTGCCGCCAAAGAGCAACGCTTGTATCACTCTTTTTCGGTCTGAAGTTGTCTGCAGGTGTCCACGGACTGCAGTAGCCACTTACCATCAGGTGGAATGTAGGTTCGTTTGTCACTTCGGTTTAATAAAACAAAAGAAAATCTCATAGTAGCCTCTTGTGACACTCCCCAGACGAAATGGGGCCATAGATTCACCGCCAAATACTATGACCATGTTACAGTGGTGGTGTAAGAATATTGACTACCCCATATCGTCCTGGGGGTATGGTAAAAGGCGACAGAGTGAAAACACCAGGATGTGTGCAGGAGCGTCTTCGTAATAACAAGGATTATTTAAAGTAAAAATCGACTCCCCACTCGCCTGCCAAGCGTCAACGGTGGCAAATATGGCAATTATGGCCTTATTTGGCAATTTATGGAGAGGCTGTACAGATATATTAGTAGTATAATAGTAATAATAATAGTAATGTCCTCCAGACCGCATTTCGGTCACGGCGGCCAGTTTCAACGGAGACTAGACATCGGCGCAGGTCAGTATTATAGTGCCCAAGTGTATGCGCAAGCACAGGTGCACTTTCTATTCCCTCACTCTCATAGTCCGATGAGACGGTCAACCGACACGACCGGAGAGAGATCAGTCACAGGACCAACGGCTTTACGTGCTTTCCGAGGCACGGGGGTGAGGCACCGCCAACTTCCTGACTCCGGGCAGTTACTGAGAATTTCTTGATGGAAAAGCTCAATAACTGATTTTTTGGCCCGACCCGGGATTCAAACCCGGGACCTCATGATCAGCAGTCGCACTGCTACAACCACTAGACCAACGAGGCAGTCATATATAATTATATGATAATATAGTATAATTTTAGCACGAATGAGACGACTCGACCGGGGCCGGGACCGGGGTCGGGACCACGCTCTCACAGAATACCAGCGTAAAATAGCAGCTTAATGCTGCTGTGTTTCGTATGGTGAGTGTATAGAACCGGAGACCCCTTTTACTGGAAATGAGGCATTCCACCTTAGTCCTCACGGGTGACAACGCATCTACATTTTGATTTGTAATAGAGGATAGATGTAGATGTGTATAGGCCGCAGCAACCACTTACCATCAGGTGGACTGTGTGCTCGTCTGTCACCCTTATCCTAAAAAAAATTATAATAACAACGATTATTTAAAGAAAACCGACACCCCACCCGCCTGCCAAGCGTCAACTGTGACAAACATCTTCCTTATTTGGCAATCTATGGGGAGGCCTATGTTCAACAGTGGACTTTGATAGGCTGTAAAGATATATTAGTAGTATAATTGTAGCACGAATGTGTGGGCTCGGGATAGGACCACGCTCTCACAGAATACCAGCGTATGGTGAGTGTAGAGAACAGGAAACCCTTTTAACTGGAAAAGAGGCATTCCATCTTAGTCCTTACGGGGGACAACGCATCTGCATTTTGATTCTTTATTGAGGATAGATGTAGATGTCTATGGTTCACAGCAACCACTTACCGTCAGGTGGACTGTGTGTTCGTTTGTCATCCTATCCTATAAAAAAATCTATATTTAATGACAAAAAAAAATACTTACATTTAATAAGGAATAGTACGCCTCGTCAATGATTTTGATGTCTTCAACCACTATCCTTTGCACGCAGTCGTATCTGTATTCTTCTAAGGCTAAAATTCCGTCGTTATTGAGATCAATCAGTCTGAAATTTGATTCAATAAATGCTCTCATTGCTTGCGGAAAATCTTCGTATCGGCGGCCTACACAGCAATTCATAACCGCCTGTTTGAATTCGTCCACTGTTACTATACCATCCTAAAAAGTAAACTAGCATTTCAATAAAGATGGCTGACAGTGTAACATCACAAAAAAGCGCGAAGCGTGAGCAAGCGTTACATATATACAAAAGCGCTTTATTATTTTAAATCAAAACATGCAACATTTTATTCCGTGTGATAAAGTAAAGTCTGTGTAGATCATTATTGGCTGCAAACGTTCGAACGCCACAATTTGTGTCATGTATAGATTCGTAATTATGTGATATCAATGCTACCAACTCCCCTGCTAAATGTGGCAATATCTGCCACCATACAACGGGAGAGAGCTATGATCTGAAATGAACGCTTAAGTGTTGCCAAGGAGAAGATAATATGATATCACGAGTTGAATATAATTAACCAAAATAGAAAGTAATAACGATCTCTAGACCAAATGTCAGTCACCAGGCTAGTCTCGACGGAGACTAGCGTGCAGCCTCGCAGGTGCACGGTGCACTTTATTTTCACTAAATCTCATAGTCCGATGGGACGGTTATCCGACACGACCGGAGAGAGATCAGACGCAGGAAAAACGGCTTTACTAAGCACGGGGGTAAGCACACACCAACTTCCTGACCCCTTGTAGTAAGTATTTCTTGAAAGAAAAACTAAATATCTGATTTTTGCCCGTCCCTGAATTTGAACCCGGGACCATATTTTACGGCCACTAGATCAACGAGGCAGCCTAGAAAGTATCTTTGAGCCTATACCTACCCTTTATAAACATAGAACAGACACCAACGATACATCTACAGCCAAATTTGCAGGCGTATCTACGTCTAAAGGGATACAAGTTTTGAAACTATGATTGTATAATTTATAAAACAAAAATGGAACAATTATATTTAAACTGCAATTGTTTTGTGACTTTGATGACACCGTTCTCTACAGCTTATTAAATCCCAACAAATTGCCGCATAAGGGGATAAATGACATCCACGCTTGGCATGCGGGTTGACATGACAACCGCAGTTTTCTTTCTACTTGTTATAAGGAAGACGCTGCTCTGGCCATCTCCTGGTTTGATTCCGTCTGTCGCCTCTTACGACTTCCACAGGACGATATGGGGTAATGCCATTATTTACCCTGTGGTAGTGGTAGTCTATCACCGCCAGTACACGGTATTACGACAGCGTATAGTCTACTGCAAAAATTAAGAGATTGACCAGTTTACATACATACATTTCACAAGGAAATACATCCAGACCTGGAACAATTATAAATGGGCCGTACAAATATTTGTTACGTGCGGGATTCGAACCTGCGACCCTTAGCGTTGTGACTCATTGCTGAACCACTGCGCCACGGAGCCACCAATTTCATTGAATTATATGCCAAAAAATATTTGTGTGATTTTGATTTTAATTTTCTTTTATATTTTACCCCCACTCACAAGTATTTTCTCCTGTATCGTGGAGGCAATAATTATTTAAAATAGCCAGGAATAATTATTATAGTTATACCCGGAATAACTATTAATTTGTAGACTGTAAAAACATATGATGAGAGCGGGATCTGAACCCGCGCCCAGCAGCGCCGTAACCATTCACCTAATCACTGCGCTAATGTGCCGTCACATAACATATTTAGACATAAACATTATATTGTAAATAGCTCAAAATATATAATATAATACAACCTCAAACTAGTCCATTATCATTATATTTAAAATCACCTCTCATAGTTTCATATTATGTACGTAGGTACTTAAAATTTTTCTTTAACACTTTCATAGCCAAACCAAGTGTTCGTTTTGTATATTTGGCCCGTTATCACCTTCAAGTGTACAGGTACTTTACGTGATTCAAATAACTACGCCCCTTTCCTATAGTTCAATAATTTCTCCAGAGCTCAGAGTTCCCTAAACAAAACATTTGTCATTATATGAAATTAAATTAAATTCAACAAAGCCTTGTATCCCTTTAGAAGGCGGCGGAGCGTTGCATACAGTGCAGAATAATGTAAGGGTGTGATAACCGACATAGTCTGGCACCTTGTCGAAGTCAGCCAGCTGGGCGATCTCTTCCCAGAGGCTGAGCATGATGTGCTGGTACTTCTGTAGGCGCGCTTTGCTGCACTCGCCCTTTCCTTCCAGCACACAAGAGCGCAGCGCCAAGCAATGGAAGTCGTGCGCGTCTAAGTAACCATTGCAGTCGATATCTGCAAAAAGTTTTCAATTGCCTTAATTACGTAGTACTATTATTAAGTGGCGAAGCTTGCGAAGTCACTTATTGATTTCACGATGTCTGTCCGTCTGTCCGTCTGTCTGTCCGTCTGTCCCACGATTATTTCGAGAACGGTTTCGAATTTTCAAATTCTGTTTTCAGCAATCGATTACTGATCACCCAGGCATCTGAACCTCCTATTTTGAAACTGATTGCTCAACGGCAACCGTTAGAAACCGCTACAAAGCTGATTGCTTCGCCACTTTGCTATGCTGTTAGCTTGCTAGGTTTATTTATTCTGTGATTTAGTTTATTAGCGATTAGGCGAGCAGACCACAGAGTACCTTACATACACTGAAAGAATATAATTAATTTGAAGTTTTAATTAGTTGTAAAACTTTAATTAAGAATTGATGTTGTTTTATATTAGTTATTATTGTCAATAATTTGATAAGCTTTATATATTATTGAAATGTTGTTTGCTAAGCTATTTGACAATACTAATTTAAAAAAAAATGTGTATAGGTATTTGCTTTATAAAGTCCAAGACTAGAGCGTTAGCTAAACGAACACATTGCTCGTAAATTGTGACTTCAGCAACATGGTTACTATGTCTAGGGTTACTAATACAGTCAATATTCTAATTTCGTTGTCGAACGGGCAACACAGCTGTTAACTTGGCAGGGACGTTGTCTGAACTAATTGCGTACGCGTTTTAATAATTATTGTTGCACGTCGTTTCATTGGAAAGACGTTATTACAAATTACATATTAGATATTCATTTATTTCATTCCAGCATTCTCCAACTTAGACGTTCACTTTCTAATAACTTCTTTTTTTTTTGATAATGTTCTGTTTACATAAGTGTAGTGTTAGGATTTAGCTGATACCTGCGATTTCGTCCGAGTTGCTTGATATATTAACAAAGTATTTGTATTTTTTTTTATTTGCAACAACATGAAATTGTTCAAAAGAAAACTTAGGAAATACGTACGCACATTGTAATCTTTTTAACACATGGTACCTAATATGTATAAGTGCATAACCTAAAACTATATCGCTTCCAGCACTAGAGGTAGATGTGATAATATTATCAAATTATAATAATTACTTTGTATCTCATTATAAGTGAACCATTGTATGTTCTTATGAGAAATAAAATTCTTTAAACCGAAGTATTTGTATGTGCGAAGGAAAAAACATCAAAAAGATCGCAAGCAAAAATATACTTTGCTCACAACATTTCTTTGTAAACAATGTTATTCGTTGCTCCGTTTGTAGATAAAATATATAAATTACATTGAGTTATATGTACTACGTACTAGAGAAGCCATTCCAAACAAAAATTGTGTCCTACTCTATGTCTTCGCGCATGCGCGGTAGTAGTAGTCGCGCATGAGCGAATACTTTAATTTGATATAAAATAAGATATTGATATAAAATAAATATAAGAATATATTATAAAATATCTTAATTTAATCTAAACATATTTCTAAATAAAATGTAATAATAATTATTTTATGGAATTCACAAATCTTCAATTTACACAATATTTAGTTTGTATGGACTGTAGGGACTGCACTACAGTTCAGTTGAACATAGTCAATGTTCGGAATGGCTTCTCTAGTACGTAGTACATATAACTCAATGATAAATTATATCTGGGCTAGTAACGCGAGAGCAAGCGACGTACAGTAATGACCGTGTGAAAATTAAAAACCTCGTATAAAAATCGTTCTTTCTTAAAACTTTAATATCTTTATTTTAAATGAATATATCGCATTTTTTTTATTACGCCCAAGTGTCTAAGAAATAAAACTTACAAAACCTAATTGAAATCTATCCATTAATTTTTCCGTGATACGCGCGCAACTGCAAACCTCTATCATCTTATTTATATGGATTCTTTAAATGAAAACTTATAAATTACCTTCATGTTTTCTTATTATTATATTATTATTGTATGTTCTAAATGAACTGTGAGTTTTCGAATCAAATAAATGTAAATAAAATAAAATACATTCAAGATCTAATTGCACTTATAGGCTAGATTACAGGCGTAGGTTCTCGTACAGGGCACAGTTGGAAATCCAGGCGTGTTTGTACAGGAAAATTACCATTCGCAAAATATTAGGAAATTATCGAGAAAAGTCTACAAAAATGGGAGAAAGTGGCGGTCTTACGCGTTTCGATCGTGACTACTATGTGTTCAGAAAATCCTTTTCGAAAAGTCAACGTCAAATTCCACTGACTCGTAATTATTTTTTAAAAAACGCTGCCCTCACACAAGGTATTTCTCACATTTCGTAGAATCGTTTTACAAATTCATTTCTAAAACATACAAATATACTTGTTTCGAGGATTGCATTCGTATCAGGATTCGAACCCACGGTTCGTAGCGCCACTGCGCTCAATAAGCTGCCAAATTAGGAGCATAAATGCGTGGCAGTAGTGGTAATAATTAACGGCGTAGTGGCAGTGTAGGAATATCCACTACCCCATATCGTCCTGAGGGTGTAGTAAGTGGTGACAGAGGGAAAATTAAACAGGACAAAAAAAGAAAACGCCAACCCGCTTGTCAAGCATGGCAACTATGACAAAAACCCTCCACGAGGCGATCTGTGGGGGAGTCTATGTTCAGCAGTGGACTTTTGTGGGCTGTATTGGATGGATGGATTAGTGATAATAATTAAAAGTCATTGCCACTCATCGACACGGGTCAAGTCCAATTTAACTCTGGCAGCCGCGACGCCAGTCACTGGCATCGTAACCGAACGCGATTTAACTGTATGTCGCAATTGTCTGTCCAACGCACATTTGGCTGCCCGCATCGCGAAAACAATATATCGTATTAGTTTGTTGTAGATCTGTGCCAAAGTCTGCGGGGATAGATAATTAAACTCCTCTAGAAGTCTAGAATGAACGGGTCGAGGTAATATGCAAGAGATACTAGAGGTACCTAAATTTAGATTGGCTAAAACTAGGAAACCTTTTCTGAAATGCATACAACTTATAAAGAAAAGAGACAGATATCATCATCATCATCATCATTATAACCCTTCACAAGTCCACTGATGAACATAGGCCTCCACCAAGGAATGCCACAAAGCACGATCCTAAGCCACCTGCATCCATCGACTTTCTGCATGTCTTACCAGGTCGTCACTCAATCTAGTGGGGGGATGCCCTACACTTCGTCCGCCGGTACGAGGCTGCCACTCGAGAACTTTTTTTTCTTCAAGCTATATGGTCGGCCCATTGCCACTTCAGCTTACTTAATGCTTTGGGATATGTCGGTAACTCTGGTTCTACTGCGGATATCCTCATTTCTAAGTTTATCACGCAGAGAAACCCCGAGCGTATTCCTCTCCATAGCTCGCTGAGCGACCTTGAGCTTCCTCATACGCCAGCAGTGAAGGACCACGTTTCAGTTCCATAGGTCATCACTGGCAGCACGCACTGGTTGTACAGTCTAGTTTTTTTAAAAGTATTGAGATATATCTGACGAGAAGATATGCCGTAATTTCCCGAACGCTGCCCAGCCGAGTTGAATCCGTCGATTGTCGTCGTCTCTCGGTCGGAGTTGGACTTACCTAGTCGGACTATTTGTCCCAGGTAAACATACTCGTCAACAACTTCGAGCTTAATGCTCCCAACAACTACCGGCATAGGTGTGACATGGACGTTACACGTGATTTTTGTTTTGTTCATGTTCATCTTAAGACCTATCCGTTGGGAGGCACTATTGAGGTCATTGAGCATAGTGCTTATATCCTCCAGTGATTCTGCCATAAGTACTATATCGTCGCCAAATATAGGGTTAGTGATGTACTCGCCATTGACGTTAATACTGTATACTTTCCAGTCCAGTAGCTAGAAAACGTCTTCTAATGTAGCGGTGAAGAGTTTCGTGAAAATAATGTCACCCTGTCTTACACCTCTCTGCAGTTGGATAGGTTTCGTACCTATGGTTTTGTACTTGGATAGCCATCGTAGCCCTACTGTACAAGCGCTTCAGCACTTCGATATACCGACAGTCAACTTCTGCTGCTTACTGCAACGCCGCCCAAATTTCGACGGAATCAAAGGCTTTCTCATAGTCCATATACGCCAGACATAGTGGCAAATTATTCTAAGGTGGCAAATTGTACTCCTCGGACTTCTGTACAATTTGCCGAAGGGTATGTTGGTCTACGTAAAGAGACAGATATAGAGATAATTAATACTTTATTTAAATAACCGATATTTCATGGCTGTTAATCTCTAAAAATATAGTGTAGATAACAGACTCAAATTTTTAAAATTTATTAGGGAATTAGGTTAAAAAAACCTATAATTTTATAGACCGATATTTTGAGGACAATGAAAGTGGAAATAAATCTTACTCTGCAAAAGTCACATGTCCCTTGGCTACTGAGATATTGTTACAATTGACTTTAATTTTTTGTTTCGTATCATTTTCTACATTCGATTACTAATTTAAACAAATAAATACCTACTTCAGTTGACACTGAAGAATAACCAAGTATAACCGTACGAGTCCATGACTAAAGAAAAAAAACTTCTTTAATTGTGTCTAATAATATTCAGTCTATCTTGGAACGATGACAATTTCTGATTTTTTAACGGGAATTATTTTTATTTTAGACGCACCGTTAGAGCAGTGGTAAGTTTAGAATAGGCCTTCACCATTAACTACCTACCTAATTAACCTGACTGTTAGGGAATGAGCTGTTGCCGTTAAATTCCCTATTACACGAGCAATACGGATTCGTTCCCTATTGGTATCAGTGAAATAGTTTATTTCAATTTTACCATGTTGTGTACCTATGAAGTAAAAGATCATATTTAAGAAAACTTATTATATAATATTCGAGGGCATGTCAACTCCGATAATACGCACTGGCAAAAGGAAGAAAGTTTAGTAGTCGAAATCTATTCCAAATATCCTAAACTTTCAAACAATTAAACCTGTTGTTATCAACATTCATGTATTATGTGTAAAAGAAGCATTCAAAATTAAACTTTATATTATTTCACTTCTACCGCGTGGTGAACTGCACACATGTTTCGTTTTTATTAGCTTTAGATTTTAATCCTTAGGAAGCCTTTTAAATTTCACTATTGTAAACCGTCCCGTTTACTAATACATACTTTATTTTTATTTTATTAATTATTTGACAATTTTTTTCGCAGTAAAAAAAATCGTGTTAATTAAACAGAAATAATTTTTGTAGCGTTAAACAAAATACTTGTTTCGGTAATTAATAAAAGTAAATTGATTATTCAAAATATTACATAAGCGTTCGAGGTGTGCACTTTTGGATTTACCTCTGTTCTGGGGAAAACCAGCAAGAAACCTAGCAGGAATATATTTTTTTAAACATTTAGGTGTAAACTTATAAGTTTTTTTTGCAAGTGACGGCTCCGTGGCGCAGTGGCTTAGCAATCAGTTGTTGCGCTGGGGGCCGCGGGTTCGAATCCCGCACGGAACAAATATTTGTATGGCCTTCAAATAATTGTTCCGGGTCTGGATGTTTTGTCCTTGTGCAATTTATGTTTGTAAACTGCCTGCACGACACAGGAGAAAATCCTAGTGTGGGAGTAACGTTTTTAAAAAACGAGTATTTTAGAATATTAATAGAATAGAATAGTATAGAGAATTTTAATAGAACCAGCATTGTGATGATCATCTCATTGTGGTTATGTTCATTCATGTATTCCTTGATATTATAATAACCCTTTTTGTACAAGTTTTCTTTAATAAAACTTTTAAACTTGTTTATTGACAAACTTTGAACATTTTCTGGGATTTTGTTCTAAAAGCGTATACCTACATTGCCCCATAGATGTATTTACTAATTCTGTGGAGTCTAGTAACTGCCATTAAAAGCTTATGTTTGTTCCTAGTATTTAAAGTATGAACATCTTTATTCTTATCAAAGCTATTCATGTTTTATATAAGTACATACACATAAAGTTAATATGTTGATTTCTTTTTAAATTTTAGTCCGAAGGTCTCTTTACAGCTCTCTTTTGCAAAACAAATATGGTTTCAATGTCAGTCGCATTAACTCATAGCAAAATTCTATAAGACATTACGCTATGAAAGTAACTAATTAAAATAAACTAATCTAGCTGCCTCAAATTGAAATGTTTAACATTAGTTATTGTAAGTTTAATACATTTTGTCTTATTGCCGTTTAAGAGCAAATTGAACCAATGTACTAATTTCGATAGAGCATTACACATTTACATCGTCATAATTAATTGACTGCCGTTTGAATTTGAAAATTAAAGAGGTATCATCAGCGAATAATGCTACTAATATATCGCGTTGTCTACAAGATAAGGTAAGTCGTTAATATAGATTAAGAACAGGAATGGGCCAAGAATCGAGCCCTGAGGAACGCCAATTAACACTATCGATCCGAAAGAACCTTTACCATTGATAACATGCTATGTGGCATTCCTTGAGGGAAGCCTATGTTCAGCTGTGGAGCTGTAAAGGGCTGTTAAGATGATGACGGTGATGATGATGAAGTCTGAGACGTAAGTACATTATACTTCAATGTTTAGTAATAGAATTTTCCCACTCGTTCTCACTCAAACAAATATCCGTTTACTAAACATAGCCGAACCCGAAAATCAACGACTAACTATTTGCACAACAGTTGGTCTCGGCTGGGTATGAACCCAGGAGTTGCCTTCATCATTCAGGGCCTTGTGGCCACTCACTCTCAATAAAAATAATGCTATAATTATATATATATATATATATATATATATATAATATGTAAATATATCTATATTAAGACTGTTTTCGTATTAATTCAAATTATATTTACACTCTTTGGTTATACCATAATGAATTTTAAAAAAAATCAAGAAAATAGCAGTTTTATTTTCAAAAGTTTAATTTGTAATTCTAAAGAAAAATAGGTTATATGATGATTCTTGTATTAAATTATAATTATGTATGTGAATTTCAAAAACCGTGGAAATTCCCTAAGTGTTTAATTTTGCTAAATTAAAACGGGACGAAATATTAAATAGCAGCTTCAAGTTATGAACTTTATACTGTTCATTTATACTAGAAGTAATTAGATAAAATTTTATATAACTAATTAGTCGCTGGTATACAGTAATATGTGCTAATTAGTTCAGGTTGATAAAAAATGTACCTTATTAACTGATATCTAGACCTAGTTACTAGTTCAAAAATATTAGTTCAGAAATAAGAAATACAGTGGTAAATTACTTTAATTTACCCACTGTATTTTTTATTTCTGAAAAATCGAGCTTCAACTTATAACGAACAATTTCTGTATTACTTACCGTATAAATATCTAACAACGAATGCAACTCGATTATCCCATGAAGAAGCCATTGACGCACCGACACTAAATACCTATCCGATTTTCGATATATACTCAGAAGACGAGCGAGACGAGAGGACAAAACGCGGCGGCGTTCACGCGGATTTACTGATGACTGTGGGCGCTCTGAGAAATCGATCGAGGTATTTTTGACTATTTCTAAGATCGACAAAAACTATCACACAAATATGATTTAGACATATATTTGAATTAGAAGATAAACATTACTAATCCATTGACCACCAAGAAAATGTATATAAAAAGTTAAAAAATGTAATTATGTGTTAGAAACATTAATAGATTTTAATGTCTCTAAGCCGACATCACCCGTAGTCTTGATTAAAAGAATATTAAAATTAAATGCGGAAACGCAGGCATATTAATATAGTTAAAAAGTTATCAGCTAAATTGCTTTATGCCATTTCGAAAATATCCCTATAATATAAATACATGTTTTTATTATTATTATTATTATATATATTTTTATTATTATATTATTAATTTATACATACATATATATACCGTGTGGCGGTGTAAGAATATCTACTATCAATTCAAAATAATAAAAACCTGCGGTTGCCAAACCACCTGCCAAGCTTGTAAACTATGCCATAATCTAGGGGAGCTTGATGAGGCAATATATGAGGAGCCCTATGTACACATACGGCACCTCATATATACCGTACTATCCGTATAATATGTATAGATGGATAATAAGCAGAATGTACTTATTTTATATATAGTATATAATGTTATGTATCTAGCAATATTAGCAATGAATTATTCCGACTAAAGTGCCATCAGTATTCCTCAATATAAAGTGTATAAATTATTTAAATATTTTAATTTATTTGCTTACGCTGTGTTAATGGTATTCCGAGATTTTCTATTTTCATCTCTAAATCACCCGCGCAGCTCCGCCCCTAACATGAAATAAAACAACAATATAGTGAAGCGCATTCGCGGGCTACGTCATCTGACGACACCCGTTTAAATATATCTCCTCAACGTAGCATAAATTTCGATCTATTTTGTGATCAGATTGGAAAAGATGGTAAGATTGTAAAGATGGTAAAGGATGGTCGAGGACATCATCACCGCTCACCACCAGGTGGTATTATGGACAAGTGCTGGCTTATAATAAAAATATATTTTAAATTAAAAAATAAGTAAAAATATATTTTGTCATAAGAATATAATGTTTAACATTCTTCTGTAATAACTCTATCTTTAAGCACACCATTTATATATACATATACAAGAAATAGTGTTGCTGAGAGAATGGACCCTGAGGAACTTCGACATCAGACGCAATAGGCTCGGACTTGTAGCTTCGGAACAGAAATGGCAGAAAGAGCAACCAACGGAAGTCAAACAACCATCCAAAACTCCGAATTTCACAGAATAATGTTGCCCCTGCATTTATCAGTGCGCCCGCCATCGGTTGTGAGAGATCTCTTTCATACAACACTTCGCACATTACACATTTATGGCAAGATTTAGCTGTGGAATTTAAAAAGTAGTGATAATGGTTGGTGAAATAAAAATGGCCAGGTTAAGAGTACCCTAAACCGTAGAGCATGTATGAAGGGAAAAATGAAAGTGGACGAAGCGAAACAAGTATGTAAGGATCGTAGCAAGTGGAAAGAAGTGGTCTCTGCCTACCCCTACGGGAAAGAGGCGTGATTATATGTATGTAATAAAAATGGCTTGGTTAAGGCAAAGTCACGCAAAGTAGTTAAATATTACTAAAGTAAATTGATCAAAACTGATTACAAAAATATCTAAGGATAATTCATTATCAATAACTAACGTAATTTTTTAAATACATATTAGGATAGTAATTTTTCCAAAGAAAAAAATACAGTCATACTTCTGTTTTCTGGTAAATTAAGTTAGGGCTTAATAGGGTATGGATTTTAGGGACATAAATTAATAACAACTAATTGCGCGTTGTCACCAGGACTTTTTAATAAATTTGCTATAATTCAGTTACGAAACATTCAATTTAAATATTTACCTCATTTTGGCGCATACATGGCAAAATTTTCCGTTCATCGCGCATAAGTATATCTTTTCGCTAAAGACACGGTCGCCCATCTCGATCGGACTCAAACTACGTAGCGTAGGGACCACACATTTACCTATTTGGTGGCAAATAGCAGTGCTTGTATAATTAGACATTTTTCCTCAATTCTCGGAGGTGACAACGCATCTGCAGCCTTCTTTGTTTAAAGTTGTAGGTTTTTTCTTTTTTTTTTATAGGATAAGGGTGAAAAACGAGCACACAGTCCACCTGATGGTAAGTGGTTGCTGCGGCCCATAGACATCTACATCTATCCTCTGTTACAGATCAAAATGCAGATACGTTTTCACCCGTGAGGACTAGGATGGAATGCCTCATTTCCAGCAAAAAGGACCTCCGGCCACCTGCACTCACCAAGCGAAACGCAGAGGTAAACCTCTACTTCACGCTGGTATTCTGTGAGGTCGTGGTACCACCCCGGTTTGAGCCGGCCCATCCGTGCGACAGCAAAAGCTGCCGCCTGGCTCTACTGGCCTGGTTGCATTTGTCCTTTGCTGCAGACCCAGCTACTATCCATGTGTCAGGTGGATTGTATGTTCGTTTGAAAAAAATCTACATAAAAGGAATATCTTAACAACCTTACTACAACAACAACAACAAAAGATCAATAAAAAACCGCGTTAAAGAACACATAGCTGATGTAAAGAATCGACGCTCCGGGAAGGCTGCAATCTGTGAACACGTACAGGATCGCCCCCGTCGCTACATTAGATTTGATAGACCACAAATCCTCGCTAAAGAATCCCGATTCCTTCCAAGGATAATTCGCGAGGCTATTGAAATCAAAAAACATCCTAATTTCAATAGAGAAAATGGCTGGGTACTACCATCTACTTGGGATCCTATCTATACAAATAAATAAAATTGAAGTGTCTGTTTATAATGTCCAAATTACGGCTTTTTACTAAATGCATATGAAAGTACATACGATACTTTCATATGCATTTAGTAAAAACACAATTTTTAAAATGTTTGTTTGTCTGTCTGTCTGTTTGTTCCGGCTAATCTCTGAAACTGAAAATTTTGACGGGACTTTCACTGACAGATAGCTGATGTCATAAGGATTAACTTAGGCTACTTTTATTTTTAAAAAAGAATTAGGGTTTCGCGCAAAAAAAATTAAAACCCCAAATAACACGCGAAAAATCAATAATTTTAATCTGGAGGTAGCCGTGGTTAATAACTGTGACATTGTGATGTCGAACACCTCAGTCGCTCCCGTGATAATGAGTGCTGTAAAAGTGCTCGAAATGTCGGGAATATAAAATAAGTTAATATACGCGATAAAATCCGTAAATACTAGTTTTTATTTAAACCTTACAATAACATTTAAAATAAACTTAATTATTTTAACAAGTAATTTATGTTAATCTTCGCGGTATCGATTTCTTTTAATACGTTTTAGCATTTAAATTTTTAAACGATTTCAATTAACATTTTTAAAATTATTACCGACTAGCTGTGCCCCGCGGTTTCACCCGCGACATCACGTGTCCGAGTTGCGCGACATGACCTAGTTCAAGCATTTTATAACGGCTAGGGTTTAAGCGTCGTTCGCGCGCCCAGCCCAGTATTGAATTATTTTAATTTCACATTATCTCTTAAACTATGCGTCCAAATAACATGGTAAAAGAACAAAGTTTATCTCCATAAAATTGTCTTGATGATGGAATAACTTTCGTTCGTAAGTATAAATAGGCCATGACTAATAATAACGCTCATAAATCACTTTTAAAATTTCAATATTTTTTGTCACAAAATACCAAATTATGGCTTATGTATAAGAAATAGACATATGGTATTGCGGATTTTTTTTTAGACGGAGTAAAGGTCTATATTTTTCTAGAACATTGTATTTACGTATTCCTAACGATAACACCAGCGTACGCGGATAAATCATTTCGGGAGTGCTTTTTCTTCTGACTTGCTTAACAAATATCCATATTTAAAGCTAGCTGAGTAATATAGCTTAATGCTAGATAGCCTATACTATTCCATATGAATCTGGCTATAATATACAAAAATAATTTTTGGAATCGTACTGGTAGTTCCAGAGATTAGCGCGTTTAAACAAACAAAAAAACAAAAATCTCTTCGGCTTTATTATATTAGTATAGATATAAAAATACTTATTCGTCTAATAATTTTTAAAATTTTTAATAAAGTATAATTATTAACGGTTGCCAACCCGCCTACGAAGCGTGGCAACTATAGCAAATATCCAGCTACTTGACAATTTATGAGGGAAGCCTATGTTCATTTCAGTGAAATTTTGATAGGCTGACGATAATGAGTTCTACTCATCTTTGCAACCCTTAATATTTACGATAGAGTAAAAACAAAAAATTAACATACCCGAAAATATGAAAGAAATAATTATTCTATACATTTACATTTATTGCCCCATGAAAAGTAAAAAAAGTAGCAGCTTACATACATGTTACTGCCCAGTAGTAACATGTATGTAAGCTGCTACTTTTTTCAGGTTTTTCAGACCACAAAGAATTTTTGACCAAAAAAGTGTTCGCTGCGCTGATTCCAACGCGGGACGACCTCAACTGTGAAATTTCTCAGATATGCAGGTTTTCCTTCACCGCCGAGAAGGTGGTAAATTGACACTTCAGATTGCAAATAAAGTGTATGCCAAAATTTATAATAATGCTCACGTACCATGAAATTTAAGTTTTAATCAGTTTGATTACTTTGACAAGTAAAAATAAAATAAACAGTTGTTTAAGTCTTTCCGTAAGAGCCTGTTCATTTACATATTATGAGCTATGAAACCAGGACTTATCTTAATATGTCTGAAAATATGAAAGTTTGTTTAAATACAATTCATAAAAACTGAAACTAAACTTTTGCATGATTGTTGACCACATCTACCCAGTAATAAGGCATCCACAAATTCTAATTATTTACATCGTATATTCAGTAGCATTCTATTATTTAATATTATCAGTGACTCACCATTTTAGTTCATTAAGAAGTAAGTAGATGGCGCTAGTATTAGATGAAGCAATGAAAGTCAGAACTATACTATCTAGTAACAGCGACAGAAGCGAAAACTAATATATTTATTATAATAATAAGGCATAAAGTGATGGCAATTCTGTTAAAGGTTCTATTTCTGTTACAAAATACGCTATCAGCGCCGCTAGATTTAATGATATCGTCATATGACTATATCATGAAATAGCAACGTTGAGTTTAGTTATTAATATCTTCAAACGATTTCTATTCAATTATTTGGTCAAGCTATATCATTACATGGTCAACAAACAGTGTTAAATATCATGAAATGACCACATCATTTCAAGAATATTTTATTATGATCAATTCTACGATCTGGACACTACATATATATAAAAATCTCTTTAATAAAACTTTAATGATAAGAAACATTTTGCAATAATTGCAGCCAAACCAGTTTTGGTCATTTTACATATAGTTTAGTAATTGAAATATAAACCTTGTAAATTTTCATATTTTTGATAGGCGTCACTATTATCTATTGTAATTATTACACTTTTAAAATAAAATAACAAAAATGCTGAAAAACTAAACGTTAGAATTTTCAAATAAAATTAAAAATCTTATTATTTAAACATATAAATGTAAATTATTTATATTATTTAATTTATTAATAACTGAAAGCAAAATATAATACTTTTTCCACTTGATGATAGATGGCGCTATTTTGATAACCAAATCGGTGTAGTTTCAAATTATTCCACCAAGGTTAACCTTCTTTTTTCAAGTTCCATAATCGGATAAAAAGTACTCTATAAGTTGCCCCGGGTTACTAACTACCTAAATACAAAATTTCATGTAAATCGGTCCAGTAGTTTTTGCGTGAATCCGGAATACACAGACAGACAGACAGACAGACAAAAATTCTAAAAACCACTAATTTGGCTTCAGAACCCTTTATTTAGTCCCCTGGACTTGTTTTTTCAAAAATATCTTAGAATTACAGACACGACTTTTCTACAGATTTATTATATGTATAGATTTTCAAAAATATCTTAGAATTACAGACACGACTTTTCTACAGATTTATTATATGTATAGATAGATGATTCCGGATAAAGAATATTGACGAAGTTCATGGAAAGTTATATAGATATAATTGAGGGTGATAAACAGGGCGGGGGTTCTACTCCTAATTCTCGCATTTTTACATTACTTATAAGTAGGACTAGATTAACACCTATTCTACCCTGCTGTCCGGCGAGCAGTTTGGGGAATGTCTCTGGGGGAGAGCGCAGGTTGTGATGATCCCCAGGGCAAGTCTAAAGAGTTCTTCCTTCAAGTGATGGCTGCCTGTTATTTGGTCTGGTTCAATAGGAAACAGACAGGGAACAGAAACACTCAGACAATCCTCATTTTATTTCTTTTTATCCCACCCTCTTTTTAGGGTTCCGTACCTCAAAAGGAGAAAACGGAACCCTTATAGGATCACTTTGTTGTCCGTCTGTCTGTCTGTCAAGACCCTTTTTCCAAGGAACGCGTGGAGGTATCAAGCTGAAATTCATATCAAATACTGAAGTCTACTGTCCCTTGGAGCTATGGAAAAATTAAACTTCTAAGCCAACGCAATCAAAAGATACAGCCGTTTATGCCGCAAATTTTCAACATTCGCAAGGGAATCAAAACCTACAGGGTACTTCCCGTGAACTCAGAATCTTAAAATTTGGTACGAAGCAACGTATTATAGCACAGATAAAGGAAAAATTGCGAAAAGCATAAATTTTTAGTTACTTATATACCTACGGATTTGTTCGGAACCCTCGGTGCGCGAGTCTGACTCGCATTTGGTCGGTTTTTTCCTATCTTAACCCAATCCAAGGTGTTATATAATCCTGGGATGTGTATAGAGATAGCCTAAGAAGGAATTTAGAAACGTTTCCTAAAAGCATTAAAACGATTGAAGGTCTGGAGTTAGCGGCGTAGACGTTAACCGTAACCTTGTAACCTAAGTGAAACCTTCGACGAAAGTTGTCCCGTCAAAACCAAGACCTCAATATGAAAAGTTCCTTGGTGGAATACTAAGCTAAAGCAGCTTAGCGAAAAGACCAGGAAACTATTCAATAGGTCTAAAAGAAACCAAAGAATGGGATATTTATAGCGCAGCCCTAACCGAATATAATAAAGAAATTTGGAAAGCTAAGAGAGCCTCGTGGAGAAAGCTATGCGAGGAAGTTAAGTCATTGCCTCGCAGTGCAAGACTACACAAAATGCTATTGAAGGCTAAAACTAATCAGATCGGGTTTCTTAAAAAGCCTTCACTACTCGTAATAGTGAAACGGAAACACTGGAGCTAAGAACAAAGAATTTTACATTTCATAAAGTGTCATCAAAAGATATTGTACAATATTTTAAAACTATTGATGTTAAGAAAACTGCGGATCTGTGGCGGATTTTCGTTAAAGTTATTGCGTCTATAATAGATACAATCGCGCCTCATTTAGCTATTATTTTTAATACTAGTATCGAATCTGGTCTGTTTCCTGATTTAATGAAGCATATTAAAGTAATACCTTTATTTAAACCTGGTAGTACATTAGACCCCGCCAATTTTAGACCTATTTCTGTACTACAAACACTTAGTAAGATTTTTGAAAAAATTGTTCTTGATCAAATGTTAATTTTTTTTAATTTAATTTATAAATTTACTTCATAAAAATCAATTTGGTTTCACAAGGGGTCGCTTGACAACTGATGCCGGTGTTGAGCTGATTAAATATATCTTTAATACATGGGAGAATTCACAGGATGCTTTGGGTATATTTTGTGACCTATCCAAGGCCTTCGATTGTGTTCACCATGAAACATTAATCAGGAAACTTCAACACTACGGTGTAAGAAGTGATGCTCTTAAATGAATTATTTCATATTTAAGTAAGAGAACACAAAAAGTTGTCGTTAACAATATAAGCTCTTCCGGATCGATGGTACAAATGGATGTGCCTCAAGGCTCAATTCTCGGACCCTTTCCGTTTCTTGTATACATTAATGACTTACCTTACATTGTAGGGGATAACCATGATATAGTATTATTTGCAGATGACACTTCTTTAATTTTCAAATTAAGTCGACAATTACTAAAATATGACGAATTAAATAATGCTATATCTAAATTAGTAAATTGGTTCAATGTTAATATTTTGCATTTAAATGGCACTAAAACGAAATGTATGAGATTCATGACTCCAAATGTCAAACAATTAAATACTAATGTGATTATAAATGGGGAGAAACTGAGTCTTGTAGATACCACCATTTTTCTTGGAATCACACTAGACGTGAAGCTTGAATGGAGCCCCCATATATCAAAACTAGCAAGCAGACTTAGTTTTGCAGCATATTCTGTAAAAAAGATTAGAAGTCTAACCAGTGTTGAAACAGCTAGACAAGTTTACTTCAGCTATTTCCATAGCATAATGTCGTATGGTATTTTGCTGTGGGGACACGCAGCTGACACTGAAATTATATTTGTTTTACAGAAGAGGGCCATAAGAGCAATTTATGATTTAAAACCTAAAGAGTCGCTGCGATAAAAATTTAAGGAAATTAATATATTAACTTTGGCCTCTCAATACATTTATGAAACTGTAATGTACCTACACAAAAATAAAAGTAGTTTTACAAAAATAAATGATATTCATTCTGTAAATACTAGGAACAGACACAAGCTAGTAGTACCAGTTACTCGACTCCATCGAGTCAGTAATTCATTCTTGGGGCGATGTATACGCTTTTACAACAAAATTCCAGAAAATATACAAAATTTGACCTGCTCAAAATTCAAAAACCTTATTAAATTAAGTTTGTATAAAAAGGGTTATTATAATATTAAGGAATTTATGGATAATAATAACCCCTGGAAATGAGGTGATCGCTACCAAGCTATTTCTAATTTGTTGTGTTGTTAATTTGTGTAACATCATGATTGTAAGCAGTTATTTAAAAAAAAGTCCCGCTGGGTTTTATTGCTGATACTTCCCAGGACAGAGGTTTTTTTCGAACCAGTGGTAATTATACAAAAGAGTGACTTTCAATAAGTATTATTTATAATCTATATTGAATAAAAAACTTTCTGTTTCTGTTTCTGCTACTAGCGTCAACCCATTTCCCAGGGTCACTTATGACTCTGGCCTTGAACTCTTGCAGAGTCCTACGAAGTCCTTGTAATGAGGACTGGTGTAGGGCTACAACGCGGTAGCGAAGCGCCCACAGAAGCCGAGAAGTCGGACTTGCCCTATCAAACTGCTCAATCAATAAAATCAACTAATAAAATAACTCGTAAACTGTTTCAAACTATTTCAAAATTCCCGCGCGCTCCTCTTCTCCTCCTCTTCTACACAGATTATGGCCTCGTAGACTTAATATGTAACGTCAACACTTGGCAGATTGCTTTACTGCGCGATACTGCTGTCATAAAAAAGGAGTTGAGTTGAGCATTTAGTCGTCTCTCTCGCACGCGTGGGCAACGGTAAAAAACCGGGCTTTCAAGAAGTCGATCGCTCCCTTTCTAACCTGTGGCAAAATGTTCTATAATGAAATATAACTACGATTGTTTATATAGCAATTAGTATGGCGCCAAAAGCCCAGCTTTTGGTGTGAAGTTAGTCGAGCGCGGGGGCGCCCGGGCGATACGTTTGCAACTTCACTTCACATTTCAATGTTTACTCTGTGTGTTTACTTGAGCGAATGAATATTGCGAGTTAAAAATTTATGCTTTTTTTAAGATTTTTAGTGAAAATGAAGGATTATCCTGTATGAAGGAGTATTCCTTGTGATGAATTGAAGTGTATTAAAGTGCTAATCGGCGAGGAAAAGGTAAAATGTTTAAAATTTGTTGAGAAAAAACAGCTCATATCCACATAAACAGTTATTGGTACAATTAAAACTTTCACCAACATTTTACGCGTACGTAATCAAATGTTTCTTTAAGAAAGAGAAACAATTCGATTTAGAATATAAATAATTTGTTTTTTTTTTTTATTTTGTACATAGGTTGTTTGTACTTTATTTATGCTTTTCTTTTGTCTGTGTATTGTATTGTATGTAAATATCTTTTTCTTTCGCTCAAGCAAACCCAAACGCCTTTTTTCAAAGCCACCGAAGGTATGCATATAGTCATACAATCTATCTAGCAGTAGTATGCCTTCTGTGTGCTTAATAAACACGTCCTCGACACCACTGAATATGAAACTGAAGAGTGGAGACAGATCAAGATTGGTGTATTTTTATAAAACTGCTAAAAACAACAATACCATATCTTGGGCTTGCTCTAGTTTGGAGCCCTAGCTTCGCCACTACTACAAAGGTAGCCAAAGAAAAGATAGAAAAGCCAAACCTGGTGCAGCGGGCTGTTGACTCCTTTAAACCATAGGCAAGTGGGGAGTATGAAATATCATCTGGTGAAAATCTTCAGAGTAAGTTTTGCATAGGGATATATTCTACAACGATGGACAATTATTAAAGTTCTATTTATACCTAATGCTGATAGAAAGGACTACGCTTTACCAAAGTCCTTTAGACCTATAAGCCTTTCTTCCTTTCTTCGTAAGACATTGGAAAAGGTTATAGATAAATATATTAGGGATGTAGCTCTAGCTACGAGACCTATACAACCAGCATGCTTACCGCAGAGGCAAATCTACGGAACTACAGCCCTGATCAGTGTTAGTGACAGGGTCGAAAAAGCGATGGATGATGAAGAAATAGCTCATTTTGACTTTCTAGACAGTGAGGGTGCCTTTAACAGCAGCCCTACATTACTCTTGGTTGGGGGCCTGACATCTAAAAATGTTGACCCCACAACCATCAGGTGGGTGAAGTCAATGCTCTCAAACAGAAAAGCAAAATAGAGCTGTTTCAAACTTTGATTGCGATTGCAACTACAAGAGGCTGTCCATAAGGTGGTGTTTTGTCACACCTCCTTTGGACTCTTACGGTTGACCAATTATTGTACAGGATAGCAGACCTTCGCATTGACACACTGGGTTATGCTGATGATCTTGTGATCATTGCGAGGTGCTTTTGCCAAAGTACTTTATCATTAATCATACAAAGAGCCCTAAACATCATAAACAACAGGTGCAGGGATAACAGTTTATCAGTTCATCATTATCATTATTACAGCCCTTCACAAGTCTACTGCTGAACATAGGCCTCCCCCAAGGAATGCCACAAAGCACGGTCCCGAGCCACCTGCATCCATTGACTTCCTGCATGCCTTACCAGGTCGTCACTCCATCTAGCAAGGGACGCCCTACACTTCGCCTGCAGGTACGAGGCTGCCACTCGAGAACCTTACTTCCCCATTGGTTGTCGATTCTTTTTTTTATAGGATAAGGGTGACAAACGAGCACACAGTCCACCTGATGGTAAGTGGTTGCTGCGGCCCATAGACATCTACATCTATCCTCGTTTGCGAACCAAAATGCAAATGCATTGTCACCCGTGAGGACTAAGATGAAATGCCTCATTTCCAGTAAAAAGGGCCTCCGGCCACCTGCACTCACCAAGCGAAACACAGAGGTAAACCTCTACTTCACGCTGGTATTCTGTGAGGTCGTGGTACCACCCCGGTTCGAGCCGGCCCATCCGTGCGACAGCAAAATCTGTCGCGTGGCTCTACCACTGTTAAAAAGTGTTCGAGTTATATGGCCGGCCCATTGCCACTTCAGCATACTAATTCTTTGGTCTATGTCGGTTACTCTGGTTCTACTGCGTATATCCTTGTTTTTAAGTCTATCACGCAGAGAAACGCCGAGCATAGTCCTCTCCATAGCTCGCTGAGCGACTTTGAGCTTCCTCATAAGGCCAGAAGTGAAGGACCACGTCTCAGTTCCATAGATCATCACTGACAGCACGCACTGGTTGATCTAGTTTTGAGGTTTTGAGGTATGTCTAACGAGAAGATGTGTCGTAATCTCCCGAACGCTGCCCAGCCGAGTTGTCCCAGGTAAACATCATAAAGTAAAGTAAAGTAAAGTTGCAGCCTATTTACGTTCCACTGCTGGGCACAGGCCTCCTCTCATTTCTGAGAGGGTTTAGGGCAAGGAAATGTCCGCCGCGCTGCCCCAATGCGTGTTGGCGAACTTCACATGTCTTCGAAATATTTTTTTCTCACTTTTCAGACATGCAGATTTCCTCACGATGTTTTCCTTCACCGCCGAGCACGTGGTAAATCAGCACTTAAAATTGCAATTTACAATTCCATTGGTGCCGGTGGGGATCGATCCCGGGTTGCTCGAGTACTGTGAAGCTTACAGCGAGCGCTAACCATCTGAGCTAGCACGGCTCTTCATATTCGTCAACAACTTCGAGCTTAGTGCTCCCAGCAACTACCGGCATTGGTGTGAAATGGACGTTAAATATGATTTTTGTTTTGTCCGTGTTCATCTTAAGACCTATCCGTTGGGAGACACTATTGAGGTCATTGAGCATAGTCCTCCAGCGATTCTGCCATAAAGACTGTATCGTCAGCAAATCGAAATTTAAAGGCCGGCAACGCATCTGCAATTCCCCTGGTTCCCCTGGTGTTGCAGTTGTTCATGGGCGGCGGTAGTCACTTACCATCAGGTGAGCCGCATGCTCGTTTGCCCCCTCTCCTATAAAAAAAAAGAAGGTGAGTGATGTACTCGCCATTGGCGTTAATACCGTATCCTTTCCAGTCCAGTAGCTTGAAAACGTCCTCCAATGCAGCTGTGAAGAGTTTCGGGGATATTACGTCACCCTGTCTTACACCTCTCTGCAGTTGGATAGGTTTCGTGCTCTGGTTCTGTACTTGGATAGACATCGTAGCCCTACTATACAAACACTTCAGCACTTTGATATACCAACAGTCCACTGGGCACCGCTGGAGGCACTGCAGCACCGCCCAAATTTCGACGGAATCAAAGGCTTTCTTATAGTCCACATACGCAAGACAAGAAGGCAGATTGTACTCTTCGGTCTTCTGTAAAATTTGTCGAAGGGAATGTATATGGTATATGATGCTAAAGCCTTTTCGGAAACCGGCTTGTTCGGGAGGCTGGAAGTAGTCGAGTCTGCATGCGAGACGATTCATAATGACTCTCGAAAACAGCACGTAGATGCGGCTCAGAAGGCAAATCTGTCCGTAGTTCTTCAAGAGAGCGTTGTCGCCTTGCTTGAAGAACAAGACCACCGCACTTCTGCTCTACGTCTCCGGAGTAGTACCTCCATGAAGGACAGAATTAAAGAGCTTCTGAAGGACTTCAAGTACCGGTTTTACACCCGGGGATTTGCCGTTTTTAAGGTGTTGGAGAACCATTCTAATCTCGCTCCGACTGACGTCCAGGATATCATCGGAATAGTGTCGGATAAGACTTGCTCTTGGATCGTTACTCACACTTCAGGTCAAGTCAGGTCACAAGACACCTCAGGTGTCTTGCAAACGATGCTGCCACATTCGGTCTTCAGGTTCGACAGTTGGCACTTTCTGACAGACAGATCTCTGGCAAAGACTTTGGAGCCCTGGTTCCGTTCGATCGCTTTCTCAATACGAGCAGTATTAAAGTTGCGTAAGTCCCGCCGCATGCATTTGGAGATCTGTCTGTTCAGTTGCCTGTATGCTATCAAATCTACTGAAGACTGCAGCTTCATTTCCCGTCTAACAGCCATGAGATTAAGAGTGTGATCGGAGATTTTTTGTGTTCTTCTGCGGCGGGTCTGGCAAAACTTAGCTCCAACCTCATGGACAGTTTCCACGAGCTTTTTATTTATATTGTCCACTGCATTGCAATCTTCTACGCAATGAAAACTATTTTGTAACTCGAGCTGAACGGTTTCTGAATTTTGAATTAGAGCATTAGAGGGACGGAGCGTTGACTTCTTTAGACGACACCTCTCCAACTTAATGTTTAGGTTCAGTATGCCTCTAACCATTCGGTGATCGCTAGCAATTTTCACCCTCGCGATCACTGAAACATCACTGAACAGTTGTCGTCTGGTCGTTATAATGAAGTCAATCTCATTTTTTATCGAACTGTCGGGGCTCGACCAGGTCCACTTCCTGTGGGGCCGATTGAGGAAGAAAAAGTCCAGCAAATCTTTCTCCATGAAGTCGGCCAGCTGCTGGCCCCTGGGATTTCGTTGCCCTAATCAAAATTTCCCTACTTTCAGCTCACCGTTCGCTCTTGTGCCTAGTTTTGCGTTAACGTCTCCCCATAACACCGTATATTGGGTTATTCTCCACTGTAGTTAAATACTTGGGCGTAACAATCGACCAAAAACTAACGTGGAACTCTCACCTTAGCAATGTATGTCATAAGGCTAAAATTGTTTTAGGTACATGCAGTCGCATGGACGAGAACAACTGGGGCTTGCGTCCCAGTATGATCCTATGGCTGTACAGCAGTATAGTGAGGCCGATTCTTACCTATGCCTTCACTGTCTGGTGTAATTAGGCCAACTAGAAAAAGAAGACTGCGGACAGACTAAATAGTCTACAAAGGACTGCCTGCTTAATGGCAGCTAGAGCAATGCAATCATTGCCTGGAGCGGCTCTTAATGAACTTCTAGGCCTAACGCCCCTTGATCTTTACTTAGACAAGGAAGCAAAGGCTAGTATGTATAGGATTAACGCTCAGATCGGTTTGAGCTTGCTTTCCCATAGATTGAGACCCATGCTAGACTCATTCAAGGAAACACCGGTTTTATGCATGTTTTAAGATATCATGCGTCCACTATATACTTTTAACAGAAACTATACTGTGGGACTACCCTCCAGAGAAGACTGGCTAAATGGGCCTCAACGTAGGCTTTGTAATTTATGGGAAACGCCCCAAATTCAAACTTAGTATGAATTTGGGTAGATTCACCTCTATCTTCCAGGCAGAAATTTTCGACGTACTTCAGTGTGCGGAAATCCATCTGCAAAAACACTACGTTAACCATATAATCTATATTAACTCTGATAGTCAAGCAGCACTGTTAGCGCTGAGATCAAACTTAGTGAACTCGCATTGGAGACTGCGTGAACAGTCTAAACGCACTGGGAGCTAACAACAAGGACGTTTTAAGATTGGTACCGGATCACGCGGGTATTGTAGGCATTGAAACTGCTGACAAGCTCACACGGGAGGGCTCAAAGAGTACACAATTTAGACCCGAGTCATTTTGTGGAATCTCAAAAAGCCTCGCCCAATTGACCCTGGAAACTCTTTACCACAATAAATCACTTAAAATCTGTAAAATATATATATATCTTATATATTATATATAAAAAGTACGTGTCACGTTGTTTGTCCGCGATGGACTCCTAAACTACTGAACTGATTTCAATGAAATTTTTGGTCAATGTGCAGTTTGGTCCAACTTAAAAGATAGGATAGCTTACATCTCAATTTATAGTCGCAATACAATATTATTTTATTGAAAATTATTTGTCTATTAATTGACAGTCATAATTATCTGTTAGCTGAAAACGATTCTGTAAGATGAAGATATCTGTTGACTGGATTGAGTAGATATTTAATAGATGGCGCTATGTTAAAATACAAACGTTTAATATAAGTTACAATTTAGTAGTATAACCACCACGTGTTGCTGTAAGTATTCAACAGATAGAATCGATTTCAAAAAAATTTTGCAGACTGTGTGCAGTTTGGTCCAACTTGAGAGATAGGATAGTTTTTATCCCGATAAGTGACCCTCAATTTTTTTATTGCTAATTTCAGGAGTTTTTTGGGAAAACAAATGGTCGTTCGGAAAGGGCAGAACAACGTCTGCCTGGTCAGCTAGTATATATATTTATATATATATATAAAATTACGTGTCATGTTTTTTGTCTGCGATGGACTTCTAAACTACTGGACTGATTTCAATAAAATTTTGCATACTGTGTTCAGTTTGGTCCAACTTGAGAGATAGGATAGTTTTTATCCCGATAAATGACCCTCAATATCTTTTATTACGAATTTAAGGATTTTTTGATAGGACAAAAGGTCGTCGGAGAGGGCATAACAACGTTAGTCTGGCGAGCTAGTATATATATATATATATATATATATATATATATTACGTTATTATACTACTTTCTTCTTTGGCGACCTAAAAATGATAGAACAGAAAATAATGATTTGGATCTATGAAGCTGCAAATAATATTACAAATTAAACAACACTATGGTTGTTATAAAAGGTGACTTAAGGTAAGTTATAGATAAAAATATGCCTAACATTTATGTATATTGCATTATTAGAAGGCACGGATGGGCTAATATATACAATATATAATAAAGTCAAGTAATAATGTCCATAGTCTCTGACCTCAGAATCTCTCTCTGTAGGTAAACATGCAAATACCTACCTGGTATTTGCATGTTTGCCTACAGAGAGAGATTACTTACAGATGCTAGATTGTACTTTATGTAATCGTTGCTACTTTGCTTCACTTTTATTATGTAGGTACCGTAGGACCTACCTAACATGAATGTTACTCCGTTTCCGTATAATTTTGTTAATCATTTATGCTTACTGCTCAGACCCATCACACCGAAATAATGCAATGCGTAACGCAAAACTTTTTCACATAATACGGCAGAATAAATCAAGAAAAACCTTATTAAAGTATGTCCTTGAAAGAATTTATTGTTAGCAATGTAACATCACTATTTACGAACAACAAAATTTTATAGATACGCAAAGAATGATAAGAAGTAATTGAATTATATGCTTTAAAGGTTTCGGGTAAATAATCTACTTAATGTCGCATAAGATATAGTTAATCGTTTTTACATTATATTTACAGCATAAAATAAATCACTCACATATGAAATGATAGTTCGCATGATTTTTGACTATATTTTGAGGCACAGCCTCTTACACAACACTTAGTCATCTTCGTACTTTATAATGAATTGGAAAATTCACAAAATGTTCAAGTTAAGAAATATCAAACGACTTTTTATAACAGCAAATCTGAAACAATAAATGGCGGAATCGGCCGTAAGGCGGGGTTTAATGACGTCATCTTAAAAATGTTTACCAGAATACGAAACAATTTCTATTATCTGTTTCATTTATGAATGACACTTAAACTTACACTTCGCTGAGTGATATATAAGGGAAAGAGATAGGCAGCATATTGACAGTTCAATGTCGAATATAACCATTAAACGTAGTGATTATATTCTCTTTGATAACCACAGATTTAGTATATACTTAGATTGGCAATGTAAAAGAGAAAGGGCATAGCTTATGCTTACGTTAGAACGAGATAGAATGGCTAGACCATACACGTACACGCTATCAGCCTGTATCAGCCTGACGTCAATGGGTAACGAAACAAATCCCACTTATTTTCGCGATATTTTTGATTTTGAAGTATTAATAAATATTTAAAATGTGTGATTAAATATGGTGACGTGTGACATACCTGAATTCAGTTCATCGAGAAAAGAAAATCCACAAAATTACACATTTTACATGTAAGTACAATTAAATTATTTAGCACTCTAAATTCAATATTTCAGAACTAGTACAAATGTTTTATACACAAATGGATAGAGAAAAATATCGCATTTTATTACGATAATGCTCTAAATGCGTGAGAATTATATTAAAAATAATAACAAATACGTGAATTCCCGCTATTTCTGATCAAATTTTTGTAGGGATTGACACTATCAATAACATCTTATCGATAATATGTTTATAACAGGCAAAGGCATATCCTTGGATGCAGCCTCTTGTAACTTCGTTTTTTTTTAATTTTCAATTTTTACGTTTTAGTGTTTCGTAATAGTAAATACTTACGCATTATTGTAAATACTTTAATGAGATGACTTAAACTCTTATATTGTTTCAGATTTCCAAAAAATATTCAAGATAAACAAAAATGGTTTAAAATGATAAATAGAGAAGGATGGGTTCCCAAAAAAAAAAAATCAACTACATGTAGCAAGCACTTTGAACAAAAATGTTTTTATCATAGAAGTGCACAAAGAGTAAATCTGCATAAATTCGTTTTGCATAAATGCCCACATTATTTATGCCCGTGCGTATTTTATTAATTATGTATTTTACTGTGTATATGGTCATTTCGTTTGCGCATGTTCAAATGTGTACAACTTGTTGTTGTCATCCACGTGGTGTATATTTCTTTATAAAACGAAAGTAACAAAGGAACTTACAGTATCACTTGATAATAAACGGCTACTGAAGTACTTGGTCACCTACAGTCATCTTCAAACAAAGAAAGTTACCAAATTTTTTACGTGGTAGAGCCATGCTGCAGCTATATTAAAAGTATAGTTGTAGCAGGAATGGGTCGGCTTGACCGGGAAAGGACCACGCTCTCACAGAGTACCAGCGTAAAATAGCAGCTTAATTTGTTTATTGAGTATAGAGAACAGGAGACGCTTTTTACTGGAAAAGAGGCATTCTATCTTAGTCCTAACTGCTGACAATGCATCTGCATTTTAATTCGCAAACGAAGATAGGTGCAGATGTCTATGGACCACAGCAACCACTTACCATCAGGTAGACTATGCTCGTTTGTCACCCTAATTCTATATAAAAAAATGTGTTTTAACCCCTGAGGACTAAGATAAAATGTCTTACAACTTATAATTATACAGGCTCTCTTTACTCAAATGGCTGGAACGCGGCAGTGTAAGCACTGCTGTTTAGTGGTAGTGTAAGCACTGCTGTTTAGCGGCAGAAATAGGTAAAAGGGTTGTATTTTTATTAATTTTAATCATAGATAAGTACATAATGTGTACACTTATTATATTTGTTTGTGGGTTGTATTGAACCAGTACGCAAAGCATCCTCATGTGTCTACGGAGATATATTGCCAGTACCCAGTAGCTCAATTGCAAACGTTTCTGTTATAGACAATTCCTCGAGAAAGAAAAAAAATGAAGAAAACTATTGATTCGGACAAGATTAGATATGAAGCAAACACTGAAAAATGTAAGAGCACAAAAAAAAAACGAGTTAATAAAAAAGTAGAAAAGTTGTATTAAGTTATAAAAAACCTAGAAAGACTTCCCTCACTTCAAAATATGATTAGTGCTCTAATAGCATCTAGTTCAAACGATTTGTTGCAGCATCTCATCGAAAGGGTGATAAAGAAAAAGTTTATTAGATAGGTATTCGTTCTGAACGAGTTTTTAGAAAACATGTGTAAGAAAAATTGTAAACGAAAATATGTTTCGAAAATTAGTAAACGAATGCCTAGTGTCCTGCAATTTTTTTTAACAAACTTAACATATATTTGTACGATTCGCCAGCACTATCAAACACTAAACACTTATTTATTAAATTAATAATCAAAACTTATTTGATAATTAGATTGAAGTATGAAGCAAAATTGCAAAATACCTCTTAAGGAGAGCTTACGAAATTTTTACAATAAATTAGTTATTTTTGGTGGAAAATAAAAATTACAAACTTTTTGTTTGTAGTTTTATTTTTATGCCCTCAAACATAATAATATTCATTTTATGACACAAACACAGCGTTCCGTATCGATAATTGAAGTTGATACATGGCGCAACACTATTGTTGACGCACGCATGCACATTTTACTCACGCGGGTGCATTTCGTTTTTGGTCTCACCCTAATCACGCCATCGCCAATCTATTGTATACTATATCTATGTTGATAACCATATTTGTATAACCAATAAACATATAGACGCTCTGGGCAGCTCCTCTATTTTCTATGCTTTAAATGATTGACAGTGACAGCTGTTACTGTCAGTCTGACAAATGTAAAAAAGTGGGTGATCGATGGGTGATCGGCAGCATGACCACTTTTAGTAGATTTCTACTTTTTTAGTAGATTTGAAGCAAATAAGACGATAAGCTAGTAGGATAAAATGTCTTAGTAGAATTTAGTAGAAATGAGAAACACGTCGGTATGTTTTGGTATTAATTCACTATCAAAGAATAATAGGCTTAAAACCAAGCATCCATGACCAAAAAGTTTTAATTTTACAGTTGACAACACACGAAAGTGATTAGGGGATTCCCTTATTATTGAATGAACTTTACAGTGGGCATAGTAAATTGAATTTAATTTTCTAATAGATAAAGACTGTTTTTGTAAAATAGGTCTTTCAACTTAAATCATTTTTAAGTTGCTCCTATAATGTCAGACAACACAGTTTTATTAGTCGTTTTCGTTCATTTGTATTGTTTGCTTTCACGGAATCATACATTTATGTAATTTAAAATGAAAAGAAGATACGATCAAACTTATCGTGCGGAATGGGAGGAAAACCCATTATTTTCAAAGTGGCTTAAAAAATGTGATGAAAATAATGCTTATTGTAAAGCTTGCAATTCTAAAATTTTAGCAAGAATTGCGTCTATCAAAGAGCATAGTGCTTCAGCAAAACATTTAAAAAATATGATTGGTTTTTCTGGATCGTCTCAGGTACATGTTTGCATTAGTCTATGCGTTTAATTTTTCATGTAGTCAGTCACATTTATGCGCAGCAACGCAGTGTTTTGTATTTCTCAGTGTACTTAGTTGATTAAATAAGTAAAAAAATTGTTTTATATGACGGGTGGATCATACATTATTTTACAGATTGATAAATACTTCAAGAAGACATCACTTGACAGTGATGTAAAGAAGGCAGAAATGTGTATCGTTGCTTGTCTTGTAGAGCACAATGTACCTTTCCGGATAATGGACCACCTGAGTGAGATCATTAATCGAGTCTTTCACGATTCTGATGTGGCTAAAAAATTTTCTTGTAAAAGAACCAAGTCTGCTGCTATCGCTTACAATGTATTAGGAGAGCAATTTGAAACAAGAATGTACGAAGATTTAAAGTCCGGATCGTCCAAATTTTCAATTATAGTTGACGAAAGCACCGATGTCAGCACTACAAAGGTTTTAGCAATCGCCACAAAGTATTATTCCGAAAATGATTTACGCGTGAAAACTAGATTGTTAAGTATAATAGATATAGACGGTGAAACAGCACAAGACTTGTTAAAGGCACTCAAAACTGTATTTCAAGAACGTGGTCTTAAATGGGAAGATATGATTGGCTTCGCAGCTGACACGACAAATGTTATGTTTGGCGAACATTCTGGAATTGTGACTAAAATGAAAGAACTAAATCCACACTGTGTATATGTTAAATGCGTGTGTCATTCCGTTGCGTTAGCTGTGAGCCATTCGTGTAAACTACTGCCACGAAAATTAGAGCAATTGGTCAAAGAAGTTTATAATTATTTTTCTCAAAGTAGTAAACGTCAGCGCGAGTTCACAGAATTCCAAGAGTTTACCGATACAGAACATTATAAGCTACTCAGACATTATGATATACGCTGGCTTTCCCTTCACGGTTGTATTAATCGAATATTACAACAATGGTCAGCATTGAAATTATATTTTCAGGGACAGTATTTGGGAGATAGAAACTCTAATGCATCTGCGGAATTTCTTTATAATGCCTTAAATGACGAAACTATAAAACTATATTTCTATTTCCTTGATTATATATTACCGTTCACAAACAAATTCAACACGATTTTCCAAGGAGATTACCCTGTCGTGCATCGCTTGTACAATGACATGCGAGCCATGTTTGTCTCCATCTTGAGCTGTTATATGAAGAGCCAATATGTAAAAGCTACATAGTGAAGAATATTGACCCCAATTCTTCCGTTAATTATTTACCCTTAAACAATTTGTATTTGGGTGTTAATTTTGCCAAACATTTAGAATCACATCGCAATCAAATACCCCCGCAACAGCTTCAAGATATTTTTAAAAGGTGCCAAGAATTCTTAAAATCTTTGTGTGTGCAGTTAAAAACAAGACTACCATTTGATGATGATATTTTTGAAATGATGTGCTTTTTAGATCCCCAAACTGCTGTACATGCTGAATTTACAAGTTTGTTTAATGTTACCTCAAAATTTCCAAACATTGTTTCCGAAAGTGACATTCAACTAATCGACAATGAATTCAGGGAACTTAAACTTAATATGGAAGTTGCAAACTTATTATGCAGTACTAGCAGCAGAGAGGCTGTTACTAATGTTGAAGAGTTTTGGGCGTCAGTAAGTAAATTACGTCATGCCGACAATAAAGCTCAATTTGGAAATATCAGTAAATTCGCAAAGCAAATGCTTTGTTTACCAGTATCAAACGCCAAATGTGAACGCATTTTCTCTGCTATAAATAGAATAAAAACAGAAGATCGTAACAGATTTAGTAATCTAAACGTTCGTGCAATTTTACACGCTAAGGAGGGGTTAAAGGAATCGGGAAATTGTACAAAATTTGAACCTGGTACTTCGATGTTGGAAACAATGAAAAATGAAAAACAATTATATAAAAATGTTAAAAAATTCGATGACATTGACAATTAATACAAAAATGTTAATCATAAATGATTGATTACATGTAAGGTTCATTAACAAATGTGTTTTATTTCGAATCAAAACATTACTCTAAAAATTAGTAGATTTTACAATGCGACCTAGTAGATTTCAGTAGATTTTAGCAGTGTCTTTGGTAGATTCCCTCATTTAAAAGTGGTCACGCTGGTGATCGGCACAGAGTACATTATATATATATAGGGAAGTGATCGGTGTATTTACTGTATTTCATTTTGATTCTGTTTAATAATCATAAGCATCATATTTTAATCACGTTAATAATAATAAACAAGAATATTTAACATTAACAATTGCTTGTGACCAGTACAATGTATATTCGCAACAGAAATATATTGTTGTTGACAGTTGTAATAGTGCTAAGTATGTACACATATTAGAACTGTATAGTTTTATATTATTTACTTGTTGTTGCTTTCAGTATCACTTGAAAATAACCATGTCTTATATTCCTTAATTCACGTTTGTTTAGAAATACCATGTTAATAGCCATGTTTGGAAGCGAAAAGGGTACCGTGTCGGCAGTGTGTATGTGTATCAAAACAAACCATTTTGAGAATAATACAATAAATAAACTTATTTAGTTCTTAAAATCAGAATATCCTATAATTATTATTTACTAACTCACAAAACACTTATTAACCCATATTTTGGCATTGACATAGATCATTGCACATATACAAAAGAAAATAGGGTTGTCGGTTTTGCCATTTTCCATAACAGTTTATTAAATTACAGTTAGAGGAATGTACCATGTTATTCAATTTACTTAAAAGAAAATTTGATATGTTATTCAATATTAAATTTATATTTGGACAGAAATCCAATTGTTTGGTTTATTAAATGTAACCAAACTACTAGAAAAGTTAAATTTTAAGCTTTTATTAAATAAACATAATTTGTTAATTATTATTAAAAAATGTCAGGTTATATATTCATTCTGAAAGCCAGCTCTTTTTCATTTCTTTTAACCCTTTTGCTGTCCCGTGCACTACATATAGGCCATTGCTATTGTCTTACTATTGTGTCTGCAAACTGAACAGTGAAAGTGTTAATTTTAACACAAAGTAATTCAGAGAAATTGTAACTTACTTTATAATGACTCAAAATTTTAAAACACACTTCTAACTTAAACTTCAATATTAACTTTTTTATATATTTTAACCTATATTTATTTTAAGGTTTACCAGCTTTGGCAACACAATTTGATGTTGATGAAGAAACAAATGAAGTAATTGAGAAAGAAGAAGAACCAGACATTCCTAATGTAGATGAATCAGAATCTTTGCTTTCGAATGTTGTCTCAGATGTAAACAAAACTTTGACAAACTTCTACAACCATGTAACATCAGCAAATATCACAGCAGAGAATCGGACGCAGAGTGGTAACGAAACCCGTAAACTTGTTAAATGCAAGGAGATTGTGTATGAAGGAACTGAGGACATAGAAGTGGAGATCATCAATGGAACACATTTAGCAAAGCTCTTACAAATCAAGCCAGATATTACAAGTCGTGATGTGGAGGCTGATTGTATTCTTGTCTTATTTTTTGCAAGAGCCTGCCCTTTCAGTGCTCATGCAGCACCTCACTTCAACGCACTTGCTAGAGCTTATCCCAATATAAAATTAGTAGCACTTGATGCCTTAAAATATCATGGAATTAATGCTCAATATGGGATAGTTGGTGTACCAACACTAAAAATGTTTCATAATGGCAGGCCAGTTGGTAAATTTAATGGGACAGAGTACAATATCCAATCTTTTAGTAAGTTTGTACATGCAATTACTGGCCAGTATCCACTAGAACTTTTAGTCACATCCAAAGATTTCCAAGGACCGGTTTCAAGTGTGGTTGAAAAGGACACAGATTATTTCTTGGTATTGTCTTGGTTGTTTATAATAGTATGTTCGATATACTACTTCATGCAATCAAAGTGGTGGAAGATGATAGTTGAAATGGTGCAGAATAACTGGAGAGAATCTGAAGCCCAACATGAACATAACGATTAGTAATGTCACAGAACTAAATAAGTTTATTCATAAAAGTTTGGATTCTAGGTATTCAAAGGGACGGTCCCTTTGTATACCCAGTGAACATGCAATAGAGCATGTGTAGGTCTAATCATTTTTGAGTTTTGGGGGTGTGGGTGTTTGAAAGTAACTCGAAATGGTTTAAAATAAGACTGTTAAATAAATTATATTGCTTTATAATGTTATGTTTTTGTGGAATATCTTACATATATGAGCACCTTCGTTTTTAACCAAAGGAAGTTAAGGTCTTTCCACTGTATGCATGTATTTATATCTATTTATTTGGCACACTTTGTAGCCTTGTAGGCTTGATGGATTTTAACATATGGGATGTCAAAAATTTGTCTAAGTTGTGGAAGTGACACAAGGTAAAAATAATCTATTTTCAGTTAACCAAGCTGCTAAAAAACTTTTTTAGGTAACTTGCTTTCTTCAGTCACTGTTTCAACCATTGGACTTGTTTATTATAGGTATTGCAACTTAGTCCTCAGTAGTGATATCACATCTCTAGTTTTCTTTGTATAAGTTGCTTGCAGGTGTCCATGGACTGCACTAGCTACTTATCAGATTTGGTAAAGATTGTCACTTCAGTTTAAAAATAAATATTCTAGAATAAAGATTATAGAATGATCTCTTATATTCATGTGAACACTTCACATTGTACAAAACTACTTTTACGGATCAGGGAAGACCCCTGTGACGACGGGTGCTGCCAAGCATCTGAAACGTCGGGAATTAAAAATAATTAGAATTAAACGTGATAAAATCCGTAAAAGTAGTTAAATCTGTAAACATAAAAAAGTTATTCAAAGCTGTTGCTAGTTTATTCAAAGAAGAAAAGATTAAAGGTCGCTGCATACAGGACGGAATCAGCACGTGCGCGGGACGGAGACGGAATGTGGTTGTATGTCAACATGGACGGGAGTTTAATGCATATGCACCGTGACAGTGACTCGAAACTAACGTGCTAGTGTTGTGAAAGACGGATTTTTCATTTGAAGCATTAACTGCTATTGCTCTAAATGATGAAGAAGCTAGAACTGTCAAGAGTAAAAGGAGATTTTATGTACATCTTACGTGGCATAAAAGAGACCAAGAAGGTGAATAGCACTCTCTACAAAGAACTTTTGGATGACGAGACTCAATTTTATATGTATTTTCGTATGACAAAAGAATGTTTTGCTTTACTGGAAAACAAGCTAAGCCCTCACTTACATAAGAGGGACACTTTTAGAAAAGAGCCATCAACCCCGTGAACGATTGGCTGTATGTTTAAGGTAATAAATAATAAACACTTTATTTTTTCATATTTATTTTAAAATTTTGGCATATTAATTCTTTGTACTATCATACTCTCTGAGCTTATACTGCGAGAAATAAGATTGTATTGACTCTGTTGTCTTTGGTTGTTCAGAAGACGGCGTAGATGATAAAATAACCGGCATTGATGAAGATGAAGGCAAAGGAGAAGACATTATAATAGGTGTAGATGGAGACGATGAATTAAACTTTCAGTCAATTGTTGAAGCTCCAAATCGTGAATGACTTTAAAAATTTGCCCTTTAGCTAAATACTGATAATAAGGAGAAAATGATTTCAATGTTAGTGCCAGTCCCTTCAAAAATGCGTCCATAGGATGTTCCTCTTCATCTCTTTCTTTAATTTTGTTTTTATTATTCATAAGAACATAAAGTACTCGAAGCAGATTTAGAATTGGGACCAGACATCGTTGTTTTCAAATGCTTAGTCATCTGAGTCGCCGATAATGGTTGGTTTGGTGGACACTCTGCTTGTTCATTGTAGCCGAAGATGTTGCTGGTGACATTGCTGATGACATGGGCAATGGACTAAGTACAACATCACCGTGGTCCTGCAAATTTAACTGCTGATTTGTGTCAATTGAATGTTGCTCATAGACTGTATCTCAGATGATGGAGAATGTATCGTTTCACTGATTGTACAAAATTGCTTATAGAATCTCTATCTTCGTCAACACCTTTGAGAAATTGAAGTTGTTCAGAAAACTTATATATCGAGGGTTTACTGCAAAAACCTGCTAAGTGACATTTTTTCAAAAAATAAGATAAATATATAAAGGTACTAAGATTTTTCGACTCTATATGCTGGCAAAACCGGCTAAGTGATATGTCAAGCCGTTTAGAATTTATTTCATGGTAAAACCAGTTAAATCAAACTAAACGGCTTAAACTTAATGGCTAAAATAACATAAACTTCTTTATTAATAAATTTCTTCCTAATGTTAACCAGAAAAATATGTTAAGCAATCTTAACACCTTTTTGTTTTTGATAGGTTATGCAAAATGCTTTCACATACCTTCAGTTAAAAAAAACTAAAAGTACATAAACGCATATGATAGAATAACTTAGAATAATCTTGCCATTAAATCTTTACTGCAAAAACCTTCTATATAAGTTTAACTGCAAACATTTGTACTAAAATATTAGATTTGTCTCGGATTGTTAACATGTAAAATCGACTAAACGATTCTAGCTCGTTTATCTAAAAAAAAATGCAAAACATTATTACCTCATAATAGTTAATAAAACAAAATCTGACATTATCCAAAGAATAAAAAAAAACACTTCGAATCATTTCCTTGCATGGAAGCCCACTACAGTAGAAAAGACACTCAACGCAAATATTTAGATCAAAAACTTAATATTTGAAGTATACAATTATTGTACAAAGATGAACATTTTTCGTTGTGGTTCTGAGCCAGCTTCTGAAATAACTTACGGGAGAATATTTTCAAAAGAGAATAAGTCTGAGTTCTTTTGTGCCTAGGAGAGACCGACGCTTAATTTGTACTAAATATGCCCAAATAGAAACACTGAAGAAAAGATAACTTGAAGTCTTGAAGATACCTACTCAGCTCACCAAGAAAGAAAGAAAATTTGCAATCGAGAAAGAGAAAAAAAAAAGATAAAGATAGAGCATTTTAGCACAGTAACATTTGATTTGCAAGCAGTGCTCCAAATACCTGCCTGCGCCGTAGGTCTGTTTTATTATTTTGGGTAGCTGTGTGTATGCAACCTCACCATATACGAAGCAGCTCTACCCAATAATGCTAAATCAAAGGTAAAGGGAAGGAAAGATGGCTCCAAAAATGGAACTATACTATTACACCACCTTTTAAATTGTTTCCGTAATAATGATACAGAAATAAGCTTATTTTCAGACTTATTTCTGTAACATTAACTTGTCGCGGCCAAAACCGAATCCAATTTGTGGTTGCTTTGCTTTTTTGGGCTGTCAAAAATTGATCACCTTAAATTCATAAAACAAAAGTATTTAGAATCTGGGCACACGCAAATGGAAGCAGAGCAGAGTCAGAATCAGCAAAAATACCTCTTTATTTCATGGTGTATTGGATTTATATTTTCAAACGTGCGAGACATAGACAAAGTATAAAAATTGAAAGTAAAAAAATTACAAACACATACCATGTAAAAGAATTTAAGTATCACGAGTTCCTTGTTATTCTTAGTTGTTAACATCGATGGCGAGTGCATCACTCACCTTCATCACTTCACGGCAGAACCGCTGGAGGACCTACAATGCTTAAACCCTCCAGCGATTCAATAGTGCCTTCCAACGGATAGGTGTTAAGATGAACTTGGACAAAAACAAGATCATATGTGGTAAAGTCCATGTCACACCTATGCCGGTTGTCGTTGGGAGCACTAAGCTCGAAGTTGTTGACCAGAATGTTTACAAATAGTCTGACTAGGTAAATCCAACTTCGGCCGAGAGATCAATCTACGAATTCAACCTATTTTGAGGTATACCTCAAAATTCAACAACAAGATTGCACAACAAGAGCGTGTTGCCAGTGATGACTTGTGGATATGAGACGTGGTCCTTCACTGCTGTCATATCATGATCAAGCTAAAGGTCGCTCAGCGAGCTATGGAGATGACTGTGCTTGGAGTTTCTCTTTCTGATAAACTTAGAAATGAGGATATCTGCAGAAAAACCAGAGTAACCGACATAGCCCAACGAATTAGTAAGCTGAAGTGGCAGTGGGCCAGCCATATAGCTTGAAAAATGACATGAAATGACATGAAATTTTCAACTATGACATGAGCAAAAACTTTAACGTAATAGTCATTGGAGATGATCCATCAACTTCCCAATCAGATGGTGCGCTTAATCACAGCTATTCAATGCGAAAGAAAAAGCGACTGACTGAATATGATTTATCACTTGTAAATCATGAATTTCCAGATCAGTTATACCGCTTAAAAAATATATTTAAATCTGTGTAGGAAAAAAGATAACGAAAATTTAAATGTTAACAAAAATGTAAAAAAAATTGCTGGAACCAGCAATAGATGAAATTGAAAGTCGAGAAGAAGAGTGATTACTTAATATTTTTTTAGGATAGGGTGACAAACGAGCACACAGTCCACCTGATGGTAAGTGGTTCCTGTGACCTATAGACATCTACATCTATCCTCGTTTGCGAATCAAAATGCAGATGCGTTGTCACCTGTGAGGACTAAGATAGAACGCCGCTTTTCCAGTAAAAAGGGTCTCCGGTTCTCTACACTTACCATACGAAACACAGCAGTGTTGAGCTGCTATTTTACGCTGGTATTCTGTGAGAGCGTGGTCCTTCCCCGGTCGAGCCGACCCATTCGTGCTACAACTATACTACTAATATAGCTGCAGCATGGCTCTACCACGTATAAATATATTTAAGGTACTTGCTGAAATTAATGAAAATACAATTGATAGTACACTCCACACTCTTCTTCTTCACTTTCAAACTGATTCTTTTTTTTTCGTTTCGTTTTATAAGCCAAGAAAAATAGTATTGTGAATTTAACTTTTTTTGTTATTACACCTTTATCCTAAAAGCTATAAAACATTTACAGGTAAAACCAACTAACTTTTTTCTTATATCTCTTACGCTTTAAATTAATTCGTTAATGATTGTATGATTACATAAAATGCAGTTACTTATTTGCAGCTTATCCACCATTAATCATAAACCATATAAAACATCAAAAATCTCGGTAAAACTGCATTTTAGCAATTGACACGTAAAACCGACTAACTGCACGACTTTACTTAAAAAATCCCTTATATCAAGATTTCTATCATACGTATTTATTCAAACTACACAAAAATATAACCTTAAATATATATTCTAACATATGACTACTAATGTATGTGGGACCTACCAACATTTTAGTTATTAAATTAAGTGAAAACTTTTAAAACTCTTTAACTCAAAACTATCTTCGCTGAACTTAGCAGGTTTTTGCAGTAAACCCTCGATATTATCTTCTTTGCAGCTTGGCCAGTAACAGTGTTTTGATTTTTTATATTTTTTTTTTGCACTGGTGTCTTATATTTCTCCATCTTTGTTTGCAGGAGACCCAATCTAAAAAGTTAAAAACATATTTATTAACAATAAAGTTTAAGTCATATTTGTTTTTTTTACATTTTGATTTTTTGCCACTGGTGACTCACATATGACAATTTCATTTAGCTACGTTTAGGTCATAGCACAGTTAATAAAATTGTCAAAGAGACATACAAAACTATTGTTGACCAATTGATGAGTGAGGCATTATTCGAGATGGCTACAGAAATGTGGAAAGCGGTTGCTGAAGACTTCTGCTGGCTACTGTAATTATTGAAAAATGTAGTTATTGAAGCGCCACCCAACAACGGATCTTTATTTTTTAACTATAAGTCGACATTTTGTATTGTTTTGTTGGCTCTAGTAGATGCACAATGCAATTTTATTTACATAAATGTAGGTGCTCAGGGAAAAAATAATGACGCAGGAATTTTTATGACTTCTTCGCCAGGGCAATGTTTAGAGAATGGTACTCTAAACATACCTCAAAACAGAGTTTTACCTAGTACAAACATTGTTGCCCCTTATATCATCATAGGCGACTCTGCCTTTCCACTAAAAACATACTTGTTACGTCCGTATCCATATAACAGTGGAAACCGCTAATTTGAAGTCTTCAGCTATTGCTTAGGTCTTGCTCGTTACTGCGTAGGAAATACTTTCGGTATTGTTACTCAGAAATTTAGAATTTACCAAGGAAGAATAAAAATGAATCCAGCATCAGTAGATAATATAATACTAACAACATACAATACAATTTAATTTAATTCTACTGATGTAAATAAATATCGACATTGTAAAACATGAGTCTATTTACGTACCTGTCTTTTGATTTGAGCATAAAAAAGTTATTGTTACATATTAAGATCTATTGTAGACTTATGAAAACAATAAATGAAAAATAAAGTTTATACTAACCATTTGTGACAGTGAGTGATAATTCGACTGCAATTTTCGGCCACTGAATTTTTTTATATTTTGTATCCAAATACTTCGGGTGTGCAAAATTATACAAACATGGATATGATAGAACATATTCAATTAGTTTTTCGCCGTCCATTTTGTCCGGACCAAGCAGCGCAACCACGGACAAGACGTGGCGTGCACGGGGCGGGATGGGGTAAACATCGTCGCCGACGATATTTTTCTCGTCCCGTTCATGCCACGTCCCCGTCCCGGTCCCGTCTGTGCATTCGAACGTATGCATTTTCACATACTTTCTATGAAACGTTTTTTCCAAAATTTCATGTCCCGTTCCGTCCGGAATAAAACACGTTACATATGCAACCTTAAAACAGAATTGATTGTTCTATAAAAATTGTCATTAAAACATCAATTTGAAACATCTGAGTAACAAGGTATTTTTTTATATATATAGGATAGGGTGACTAACGAGCACACAGTCCCCCTGATGGTAAGTGGTAATTGTGACCCATAGACATCTACATCTATCCTCAATAAAGACTCAAGATGCAGATGCGTTGTCACCCGTGAGGACTAAGATGGAATGCCTCTTTTCCAGTAAAAAGGGTTTCCGGCTCTCTACACTCACCATTTAAAACACAGCAGCGTTAAGCTGCTATTTTACCAAAAATATATTTTTACTTTTTCAGGCATGTAATCATACATTACATGCCTGTCGTAAATCAGTACTTAAAATTGTAATTAATTGCATCATTCAATCAAGTTAATATAATTTCAACTACAACTTGGTTTCCAGGTGTACTTTGATATTTTTAAGTGTAATATAATAAATAAAATAATTTTTAACTAATTATAAATATATTACTCTTACAACATATACATATTGTATATAACATAGTACAATGAAATAAAATATATTGATACATTCACTTAAGTTCAGCCGGCATTTCTGACTCATTCAGAGCAGCCAAAATATTGTTAGCTGTTAGTTCACTCATTGTATTTCTTGCTTCTATGGGAGCACTGCCTATATGAGGTAGCACCACACAATTCTTAAGTTTAAACAATGGACTGTCTAAGGGTAAAGGCTCTGGTGTTGTCACATCCAAGCCTGCTGCTCTGATAGTGTTATTTTGTAATGCTTCAATCAATGCATTTTGGTCTACAGTCCCACCACGGCTTGTGTTTATGAATATCGCAGTTCTTTTCATTTTCTCAAACGCTGCCTTATTAAACAGTTCTTTAGTATCTGGCACTAATGCACAGCAACATACGACAAAGTCACTTTGTGTGAGCAACTCATCAAAGGTAACTTTGATTGCACCAGTTTCTTTTGCCTCTGATTTCTCACTGCGGTTATAATAAAGTATTCTCTTAGTGTTAAAGGACTTCACTCTTTTAGCTACTGCTTGACCTATTCTACCAAATCCAACAATTCCGACTGTGGAACCCGCAAGCCCTGGCCCTGTCATCCAAGTTGGTGCCCAAGAAACCCAACCACCAGTTTTTGCTTCATGTTGGGCTTCTGGTAGACGCCTTGAGGTTGATAAGAGGAGAGCCAGCTGTAAAAATATAAATTTTTTGGTGTTTGCTGTTTTTTTAATATTATTTGTTGGTCACAAGTCATGAGGTTATGAGATAAAGTAACAACCTGGTAAGACATACAGGAAATAATGTTTTATAGTGTTCCTTGAGGGATATCTATATTCAGCAGTCGACTTGTGAAGGGCTGTAATGATGATAATATAATAGAATAGAATAGAATAATGTTTTATTCAATATAGATCACATGTGTAATTCTTACTGAAAGTCATTTTTTACTTTACCACTGGTTCGAAAAAAAACCTCTGTCCTGGGAAGAACCCACAAGAAACCCAGCGGGACTTTTTTTTAAAAGCATATTTTGCATTAATGGTTGGTACAAAATTTATTTTAGAAACAGCTTGGAATGATGGTATGATGGCAGCCTTATATGAAAAATTCTCATAGAATCTCATAAACTCTGAAACATTGTGTTTTTTTTTTGCTAGGTGTAACATTATAATGACGAGGGTTTCCAGAGTGGACTTTTTATGGGGTGATAAAGAAATGTAATGATCTCTATCTCCTGTTTTTGTTTCCCTCTGTTGCCTCTTTTGACACCTACAAAATGATATTGAGTAGTGGATTTTCCTGCGCCACCACTAAATGTAAATATTTATTTTTGAATAGCAAATCATTCACATATAACATTTGAGTAAAACACACATTAGTAGTTTTTAAATCTGGATGACCTGTGACTCGTTATTTTTATGAGTATCTAAGCCCACTACTGATTAGACATCCTAAATAAGTCATGATAAAATTAAAATTAGTGCCTGTATGGTACAATTACAAGTTACTGACTTATGGGAGTTCTTTATCAATTGTGAAATAAGCAATGAGAGCATCATACCAATCGTTTTCAGAAATTAATTAAGGTCATTGAATTTCAACAAATTACTTACTGTAAGTTCAGCTGTAGCATCAGTTAGCACATCAGGTGTATATCCAATCCTGATACCCCTTTTCCTACATTCTTGCACATCTATATGGTCATAACCCACTGATATTGTCGCCACAACTTTTAAGTTAGGTCCGGCTGCATCTAACACATCTTTGTCAATTTTGTCAGTAAGAGAGCAGAATATGCCATTTGCACCCACCACACTTTTTAGGAATTCAGATCTTGGCACTGGGGATGGTTGATCCCAGAGTTTGAGATTGCATCTGAAATATTATAAAAGGAAGACACTATTATTAGTAGTAAATTAGCAAGTCTGAAATTTTTAAGATTTGCTGTAAATTATTCCACATACACAGCATTTTTCTTATAACATGTGAAAGGCAAGTGCTAAAGCAATTAAGGAGGTGGAAGATAGACAGACTGTGATCTTAACGTTCTATAGACAAAGTCTACAATATTTGCACAGCTTGTTACGGGTGGCGAGACCCACCAAAATCTGCATCAGCAGAATGTTCTGATTGTAGATCACAGGCATGTGCTAAGTGGACAAACAGAAACTGCTGAGCTTCTGTGTGGGCTCTTATACATTAGTTTTTAAGCATAGAATATTTAGTTAGTCTTAGACGAGTTCTTGTAGCCATTAAACATTTTTTAGTTAATAAAATCAGTATTTTTAAAACATCCTCCGACCCCTGCATATCTTGACTTGCTAGTTGAATGTCATACTAATACTACTAAAACAAGACTAGATTTTAAAGCTCTACCCTCACTCTTATTATCTTTTTTATTTTCTACCCTGTTTCCAACATATAAGAGGTATAAATTGAAACTTCCACTTATATGAGCAATATAAATATAGAAATGGTGCATATAACTACAAAGGAGAGGAGAATCACTACACCAATAAGGTGTTGTGATTCTGTCCATTGTGGTAATTAATGGTAATTAGTGCAAACAAAGGTTCTATCTATAGTATAAGAGGCTTTTCTGTGTCAGATTGTTCTTTGTTCTGAGATATTAGTGCTATAAGACTTTAACAACATAATCTGACTCTTTGTCAGTTTGTGTCAGGCTGCTTAAAATCCACATAGTTTCCCAATAACAAAAAGCTAAAAACAAAGTAAAAAGAAACTACATGGTCAACAATGCCCCTCAGCATTTTGATAACAGGCAACATTATCAGTTCAGCAGTACCATGGTAATATTGGGCTACCATCGAGAAGTTCAATCATGATGAAACTAATCTAACTTCTACATGTATATTTCAAATACATGCTAGTAATCATTGAGAACTTTTTTCATGAAGAGATGGTCACTCATCTAAATTCGGTGTAATTAAATTTTGCTATGTATTTTAATACATATACTTATTAAAAAGATATATAGGTAGCCAGTAAAATCTAAATTGATTTCTCAAAACCGAAGTTAAAAAGTATTCAGCAAATTTAATAAAAGTGTATAGTATATCTAAATACGTAATATGAAAATAATGTTTACTAACATTATTTTTATTATATAGTAAAACACTCACAATTCTATTTAGGCATGTTAAAATCATACTTACTGTTTTCTAAGTAATTCTATACCACCATGTGGCATATCAGAGCGGGTGACATAAACTTGGTATTTTCCTGTGCCACTCATGTTTCTAACAAATTTGCACAATACACCACTATTAAATAAATAAGGTGTAACTGCCACAAGACCTTTATAATTCATGAATATAAAGATATATTTTTTTTTGCCACTTGTCAGTTTCCGTACAAATAAACTTGAAAAGATTATTCTTATCCGGTCTATGGCAAATACTTCGGCGGTGCTTGAGCTAATTTTTTATCATTAGTTTCCTTGAAAAACGACGGTTTAGCCAAGTAAATGGCAAGATGTAATGCAAATACAGTTCCTAGTATAACTTTGCCTTTAGTTGACTTTACGAATGATAGACCGGACATACTATTTTACTGTTTATAAGATTTAGCTGAATGGATTTATGGGGATTGATTAAAAAACTGATAACTGATAACCTTTAACTTTTAAGTTACAACACATCAACGTGATAGAAGTTTATAGCTAATAAGAATGATCAGTAATTTATGAGAATAATGTAATCACTATCACCAAGTAATAGAAATAGGTAAAATAAAAATGCTGTGATCAAGAACGTTATCAATTTACATTTTCTTTTGACAATTGACAAAACTGAACCACAGAATACTTTACTCCTAGCGGAGAAACTGAACACTGCCAGGCAGTGTTGCCAGATGCCTCGAACCTTTTATCTGTAGTAGAAACTGCTAAAATCTGTATTAAATCTGTATGCTATTTTTACTTAAAATCTGTATAAAATCTGTATAATCAAATAAACCAAAATAGAATTATTGATCATCATCATCATTGCTTTTTTTTAAAAAATAACAAGGGATAAATACTAACGTGATAATGTTTAATTATCGTTATTAAATAAAAATATACACTAAAATTTTTATATAGCAAAAATGAAAACATTAGTTTAAAGAAACAACATATTAAAACTTAAACATTTGCAACAAACGACCTAATAATTACTTTATTATTACATAGTTTTGTTAAATTTCAACAGTAATTTATTATCAACCTCTAGGCTTTAGTCTAAAGAGCTAAAGACTAGGCTAATCACTTCAATAATATCTGTACTAAGTCTATTGCGTTGTTTTGTCTTTATTAAATTTATAGATGAGATCGTATCTACGGCGGCTCTGGAATGAGGTAGACTTAAGATAGCAGAATCAAATTTGGACAGCGTAGGATATAATTGATTGCTGTAGTTAGCAAGATCACGGGCTGCAGTGACATTACACCAGTAGGTTTCGAGACCTGAATCATCAAGAATAATGTTAGCGATCTAGATCCACCAGGACTTGAATTTACGTATTTGTTTGTTTTCGTGTGTCCGAAAAGATCATTGTTCCCGGCACTTCTTCTGTTGCTGGTTGTTCTTCTATTATTAGTGAGGATTGTTCTTCTGTTATTATTAATGGCTGTTCTTCTATTATTACTGATGATAGTTCTTTTGTTATTATTGATGGCTGTTCTCCTTCTGATGTAATTACTACTTCTTTCGAAATATTATTTAAATATAAGAAAGGCAAATTATTTATGTCCACATTTTCCAGATTTGTGAATATAGTAAGGTACGTTGGGGTAATACCGGACGGATTTTCGAATAGTTGGAAGAGCCTGCCAAAAACTTAAATTTCTCGACATCCGTGTACGTGAGATTTCTGGAACATGGAGCAAACCGTTAGTCGTTACATGTAGTTTAGCTCTGAAAATCTTTTGCTTGCGTATACTCAACGGCTTCTGCTTTAAAAGTGTGCGAAAACTAGACATAATTTTTTATATGCATAATGAAAAATTGGCCATTAAGGGGTAAGACCGGACTTAAATTTAAAACCACTTCTACTGCTTAGAGAACAAAGTTTATAAAAGAGATTTGTCCTATCTTTAGCGCTCAAAAACATATTTCAATATGATCTATAAATTACTAGAAACAAAAATGTTCCAAACAATTTTCTTTTTTTTTTGTTTCTTGGCATCCGATCTTATCCCTGATATAAAGAAATTGTAATTTTATGTTTCTCAAACTTTGTTATGACATAAGATGGAATTACTCAATATTAGGGAAAGATTGGATGCATTTGATTTTCTTATGGGAAAAGAAAATTAACAGTAAGGACTGGCGAAATGCCCTAATACAGGAGTTGAGGGAGATGTAAATATTTTAGAAAATCGGCATATGACGAAGCAGGTAGTTAGGTAAGTAGTTAATTAATAAATTATTTTGTGTGCATATTTGTATGTGTATCAATAAGCAGGCGTGAGCTTATTTATAGAGTTAATTAGAATCAGAATAAGGGCATGAAGTCGGAAAAAGTAAAGCAAAGTTGACTAGGCCAGGAAAGGGAACGTGGGTTGAAAGTTTCCCATGAAACTGAATTAGTTCTAAACTTTATCTAATGAGATAAATATGTAATTTATTATTATAAATTATATTTTAAATAATTATTATAAATTACATATTGATTTGTAATAGAGGATAGATGTAGATGACTATGGGCCGCAGCAACCACTTAACATCAGGTGGACTGTGTGCTCCTTATCCTATAAAAAAAATATTTTAATGTGTACTTAAAAGTAATAAACCCATCGTATTGTTTTATTACTTTTAAATATATAGACTTGCTAACGAGACTGAGTCCCATAGTGACTTGTGTAATCTCCGAAAAAATATACACGAACAATGAAACTTTTACAACCACTGCCATATTTATAACGGTCAAAGATCGGACAATATTCATCCGATCTTCACTCACGCGGGGAAACATCGGATCTCGGCCTACAGCGATCTTAGCCCTGCATGGACCAGCTTTATCTAGCTATAACTTCATAAAACTTAGTATTCACACAAAATAACAACAAAAGACGCCATATTCTCGCTAAAAATCGTAAATAAAAGTGATAGGGAAAGATCGGATGGACAAAAATAATACAAAAATTACATTGTTTTATAAAATGCCGCGCAGCACAGGTCCCACTTGCTGGAGTGACTGGCTGGAACTGAGGGTCGGGGCAGGATGAAATGGCGTCGTGTAGCATATTGTTAGCATTTCAAAATATAGCATAATTCGCTGGGAATTTGAATCCTACGGTCTTGCCCCACCACCGATCTTACCCCAACGCACCTTATTTTCTTTAACAGGATGTTTTAATTTTTTTTAAGGTATTTTAATTTTTAAATCTTTGCACAGTTCACGTATTATTTCATCGTCGTCGCTACTCATTTTTATTTTTTCCTATAAAAATAAAACAATCATTAATTTAAGAAGTAGGTACCTATATTCATGAAGTCGATGAGAAACTTTAATTAACTAATTATATTTAATACAAAATAAAACACGATTATCGTTCTTTGTAACACTACGTAACTCCCGATAAGTAATAGAATTAAAAGTACGTAAGTCACGCAAACACTTCTAACATAATTTTCTAACCAAAACAGGTTCTTTTTAATGTAAAAATGTCAAACTTAAAGAGTAAATGTATTTAGAAAAGCGACACAATAAAATCGTGTAGAGAAATAAATAAATAATGCTATTTCTTACCTTTTTCAATTAATTCCCCGGAGCAGCTGGCAGTTGGTCAAACACTATGGAACAAAACTGACTTACGTGCTGTTGGTTACGATTGTTTGATGGATGCCGTGCTGTTACTTTTTACTTTACTTTACGAGTTTCTATTGGATGATGCTTGTTTCTAATTGGCTAAAACAACGCGTCTTTTGATTCTCTAGCCAATGGCATCAAAATGTCAAAACCGCCAAATAATTAACTTACTTGATGTTGCAGTTTGCACTGCATTACGAGGACGTAATTAGCTTGCTACATATATATTTATCTATGGACGTAATGCAGTGCAAACTGCATTACGTCCCCGTCACTGTCAATATCTTTTTTACCAGATAATATTTTATTTATATTTTTACAATATGTAAATATAAAAAATCGACATACTAAATTAATTAAAAATTCTATTAATTTATCTTTATGTTCAGAGCATGTTAAAAAATTAAAATCTAAAAATAAAAGAATAATTGTTTTTATGTATTCCCTGAGAGCTTTTTGTTTTAAATTATTACTTAATATTTTATATATAATATCTTGCATGTTAGATATGCATGTTAAAAAATCTGGGCTAGGGCACAGTATAAATATGAACAGTATGGAAACTAAGCCTAGTTGAGGATATAATTACCTACGCTCCATTGAAGCAATAGGGTTGTAACTTTTAATGTTTTGATATTGCTTTTTTTTATCAATCAATCGAATTTAAATAACTAGCTTACAATTAAATAGGTGATCTCAGCAAAAAACGATAGTTTAAACACGGAAAACAAATTAATATTAACACAACAACTTGTAGAACTATAGATCTTTAACTTTGTCATTACGTCGTAACCTTTTGTAAGTTTCGGCGGGAACGTACGGGACGAAAACGTACCTTTATTCTTCACTAGTTGTTCCCTGCGACTTCGCTCGCGTGTTAGGGTTTTTATTATTTAGCGCGGAACTCTAATTCTTTTTCTAAAATAGAAGTAGCTGTTATTTTGACATTACAAACAGACACTTCAATTTTATTTTTTAAAAGTCCCGCTGGGTTTCTTGCTGGTTCTTCCCAGGACAGAGGGTATTTTTTCGAACCAGTGGTAAAGTAAAAAATGACTTTCAATAAGAATTACACATGTAATGTATATTGAATTATGCTATTCTATTTATTTGTATAGATTATTACAAATTATTTACAGAAAAATATTTTCGTCTGCTACGACAAGTTCGGAATTCTTTATTATTGAATTTAACTGTGTAAAAAAATATCATTCTAATGAACAGGATTTTTTTAAATAAACTGTTGGGAAACAAGGACAGGGTACTATGAAACCGATTTTGTTTATTTTTTTGTAAATTAGATCAGCTACTTTGCAGTTTATGTGTTCTTTTTTAAAACAACAACGAAAAATCGGTTTCAACACCCTCAAAAACCATGAATATGACACCCATGACGAAAAAATTAATACCTGTTGCAGCCGTCATCTTGGATTTACATTTCAACAGCACTATCGGCTTCAACATACTCAAAAACTATGAAAATGACTCCCATGACGAAAAAATTGATACCTATTGCAGCTGCCATCTTGGATTTACATTTAAACAGCACTATCGGCTTCAGCATACTCTAAAACTATGAAAATGACACCCATGACCAAAAAATTGATACCTATTGCAGCCGCCATCTTGGATTTATATTTAGACAGCACTATCGGCTTCAACACCCTCGAAAACCATGAAAATGACACCCATGTTTTTTATTAGTGATCGATGCACCCATGACGAAAAAATTGATACCTATTGCAACCGCCATCTTGGATTTATATTTCGACAGTACTATCGACTTCAACACCCTCGAAACCCATGAAATTGGCACTCATAACGAAAAAATGATACCTTGGATTTACATTTTGTTACCACTATTACACTATCAGCTTTAAATAGCCTCGAAACCGCCGCTTTCTGGATGTACAAATAAGTTCACGAATTCATTATGATCAATCACACGGACTTATAATTCGATAACGATTATAACAATGACAATAAAAATAATTCTTACCTTTCAAAATCAGCAGGAAGCTTAAAATAAGATAGCTCCGGTTTTGATGAAGCCGAGTTCAAACAGCCGTATACTACGCAATACGTTCGTGGCATTTTTAGTCTTGAGACGACACTCGCTACTGAGAGAACCGCGACGAGCGCTTAGAAGTCTCGTCGTTGCGCATGTTCGTGTGAGTGTGCCGTTTCTAGCGTTTGTAGGAAGTTTCCATACTGTTCCTACTATATATTTACTGTGGCTAGGGCTGGAAAGCCAACGACGATTGGCAAATTCTCTACTTCTAATAAAATCATTTTTAATTTCGTTATAGAGATTACCCTTACAAATTTCGCAGGACCTAAATATTTTATTTTTCGTTTTTCTTAAAAAATATCCCGAAATATAATGTAGGGGCCCCATTAGTTGGGGCTGACTTTTTTCCTCTAACGGTGTAAGGGTAATCTCATTAACAATATCTAAAAAGATATCACTAGTCGTCGCATCTTCGCTATTTTTTGTAACGATGAGGGCATGTAGTGCAGTGCATTGGTCTTCTTCACAATTTGCTCCAGGGGCATGAACACTGGACAGGTTATTGACCAATAAGGTTATTAACGCTGATTCGAATCCTGCTGGCGTTGAATTTGTGTTACGGCACCCATGGCTTCTTATGGCCCCAAAGAAATTCTCGATTGGGTCTTGGTTTAGGTGCCGCATCCATAAAGACGTAATTTTGTGGTCAATAGCTAATATTTTAACTAATGTTTCTATGCCTTCCAGTGTCCATACCCAATTATTAATAGTAGGTACACTTTGTTCCTTGCTTTGGATTAGTAATTTTGTCAGTAGTCAGTTTCAAGTAAATGGGATTATTTAACTTTTATTTGTAACTCATGTGTTGAAATCTGTCATAGGTTATATCCGTAAACCCACATGTGGCGTGGCCAAATATTTAATAAAGAAACTACTGAAAGTTTTTAGTTTTGCTGCTCGGTTACCCCCTCTTATATAAAGAATAAATTAATATAAAAATAAAACTATTCTGTGATAACGTAGTGTTATTATTCATGTCTAAGATTTACTCATAGGACTCCATTTTTTTAAAAGTGGTGTATTTATAGACTCATATCAAACGTATTTCTTCTTAATTATTTTACTATTTTTATTTCTTAAATCAGACTACCTATAAATTTTATGCAGCGATCCCCTAATATTTATACGTCTTTCTGTGGTATCACTCATTTCAAGTATTTGTTTTTGAAATCAGAATCCCAGGTAACATTTTTGATCCAAAACACCCAAAATTTTTGTGTTTTAATGTTTTAATTTTTGTTATTGTGCGGTTTCAGCTTATTGATGTATGAGCTTGCGAAAAAAATATGACACTTAGTCAGAGTAGACTGATTGAACGAATTTATACTCTACACTTTAGATTCTACAGGGACATCCATTCCACTCGGCACACTTTTCGTGGGGATTCTTTGAGGAATATGTTTAGTAGTAGAATTTTGTGCATGGAGATTCCCTGAAGAAAATGTTTAGTGTTGCCTACATAGTAAAAAAATATTCGTCAAATAAGTTAGAAATATATTTAAACACGTATAAGTGGCTTGGTAGTTGAGTGATATCCTCCCACTAATCAATTCTTTCCACCAATAGAAAAAATCGCTAGCTACTAAAAGCAATATTTCTCCACTAAGAGGAAGATCTAAACAGCCAGTTTTAGTGGAAAAGCTACTAAGTTGGCAACACTAGTCGCGCCCAGTTCAAGCTGGAATCCTCCCCAATGATATCAGAATTTAATATGTCAAGATTTAGTGAGGAACTGGTGATAATTAGTGACTTCAGAAAAAATATTAGCGACTGTAGGAGATATAGCACTTCTTTTTTGGAGGATTCTTACTTGAAATTAAGGTAACTCTCTCGAAAAGACCAGTATTGTTAATCTGAGATGTGTTTTCTATTTTAAGATTTAAGGGCCTATTTGGTGACTTTCATATAGCGAGATTGAAACCTATCGCTTCAACGGAACAAAAGTTATTCATATGCCTTGGGGAGGATTCTGGTTTGAAGATTACAACATAAAATAGTCCTTTTTTTTCGCTTTGAACTATGTATCAAGATTTAGTGACTAATTAGTGCCTATAACTTTAAAAAATTAGTATGGTTTATCAGGTAGAACTAAGGGGAAAAGTTATCTAGTTACTTAGTGGATAAGTAAAATTTACATAAAGTGCTACGCATGCAAAGTTTTAGTGATGCAGAATTGTAGAATTAACCTGCTTATGACAAATTAATAAAAGCTAAAAGAGAATATGAAAGTAAAAGAAAAATCGGTGTTTCACATCAGCTATTTCACGCGAATTTTTATAGATCTTTTTGTTTGTACTATACATGAGAGACCACATTCGCAATCAAGGTTGTACACTCCTGCATCTTGTAGAGAGGGATATTAAACTTGTAGATGGTAAAAATAAAAACTAATTCACACGTGAAGTGATTTCGTTTTTATTGAAAATTACCTATATTTATAAGATGAGAAACTGTAAATAATAAGTTGGTTAGATTTAATATGTTAAATATTTCGTGTAGAAGTGGTGAGTTGCGGCGTAAGAGAATTTATTATAATTATGTAGTAATAGATAGACGAGCAGCTTATTTATTTGGCGATATCTGCGTTCGTGTTTTATAATAGTCCAAGTCCACATCGAGAATACACCAAATTGGATTGTCTTTGTACTATATTTCCAGTATATTTTTAAAACTAATCACAGAGGGAGCATCCACTACGTCTTGAAGTAACTCGTTCCATATGTTTATGATGTTTAGTGTATGATGTCCATAATTAGTGTATAAGCGGGTACGATCCAACCTCTTTTTTGGCTCGTACCCGACGAGCCAATCACGGGCTCACTCTTGACCTGCATCTGACCCGAGGGCAAAGGTGAGGTCTACGAACGAGTTTGCTCAAGAGAATCCTGTTCACAAGCACCTTGAAGAGGTTCAGGTTATACGCACTCGGAAAAATATACGCAAGCAGGGCATTCCACTCCTTGGCTGTGCACATTAGAAAAGATGACTTACCTATAGCGTTTAATGCGAATATTTGGAATGTATAGCTCGGTGAATCTGCTGATGTTAAAAATATGTGACAGCTTTTTGCAATTTTATTTTTTTTGTGGGTCAATATTTTGTAGATCTCAATAAAGTCTCCGATACGGCGAGATTTCAGTAATCTTCCTACGTATGGCTTTTTGCGAAGGCATAAAGGAATCTTTGTGGTTTTTCTTTGTACATTCTCCAGCAAATCTACATCCTTAACAAAGTAGGGGTTCCAAATTTGAAACCCATACTCTATCAGCGGTCGAATGTACATAAATGTATGTTTTATATGCCTTGAGCAATGTATCTAGAGACAGATGCTGAAACGATCGTCTGATTTCATACAAAACGCTGTTTGCCTTGTTTGTTTTTTTGAAAATGCTATGGATATGGTCAGCCCACTTGAGATCTAATGATATTAAGGTGGTAGCTCCAGGGTGGCCCGCGAAATTCAAATTTTAAAATCACCAATACGGGTTGTAAGTTCATATTAGCCCTTTGTATGGCTATTTCCAGAAAAACTCATTCAAAGGGCTAATATGAACTTACAGGGTTGTATTGGTGATTTTAATGATAATAATTCTGTAAACACATAATCGCTACGGTCGCGAATCATATTTTGTTAAATATACAACCTAACCCTGACCTGCAAATTCCAAAAAACGCAAGAAAATTTGAATTTCGCGGGCCACCCTGGAGCTTCCACCTTAAGACACCTAAATCCTTTTGTGAGTTAACTGATTGTACTGTTGAATATCCAATGCTATATACTTCACTGCGATTGTTTTCATCTAGATGCAAAACTGTGCTTTTATCAGGGTTAAGTCTTATTATTTAATTTTTTGTCCACTCCTGTATTCGCTCTAAGTCTTTTCTTAAGGTTATCTAGTTCAATAAAGAATTTCCGAAGTATTTCACATCATCAGCAAAAAACAGGCTTTTGAGCGTATCATAGAACTCAGATCAGCAACAAAAATGCCAAAGAGGGTAGGCGCGTGTACTGATCCTTGTGGCACTTCACTGAAGATGAAGAAGTCTTTGGGTTGCACATATAGATTTTGCACTCAGATAATTTTTGACCCATTTCAGAAAATTTCTTCGTATACCCGTGTGTATACGAAGAATGTCTTCGTGTTCCTTCTTAATCAAAAGACGTCTGTGTGGCACCTTGCCAAAGGCAATGCCATGCTGGTTAACCGGAATAATTTTCTAAGCTGCTAGGTTTTTTTTTTAACTTTTTTTTACATATAATCTTTTCTATACATTTGTAAACGATACTAGTGAGACTGATTAGCCTATAATTCATCATCATCATCATCATCATTACAGCCCTTCACAAGTCCACTGCTAAACATAGGCCTCCCCCAAGGAATGTCACAAAGCACGGTTCTGGACCACCTGCATCCATCGACTTCCTGCATGTCTTACCAGGTCGTCACTCCATCTAGTGGAGGGTCGCCCCTTGCCGACGATATAGTCCTTATGGCAGAATCGCTGGAGGACCTAAGCTCTATGCTCAATGACCTCAATAGTGTCTCCCAACGGATAGGTCTTAAGACGAACACGAACAAACCAAAAATCATATTTAACGTCCATGTCACACCTATGCCGGTAGTTGTTGGGAGCCTATAGTTAGCTGGATCTAATTTATCACTCTTCTTAAAACCAGGTATTAGTAGATATAACATATATATTATACGGAGGGCGGCACTGAAAATTTCGGGAATCAAGGAAGTGACACAACATTACTATTTAAAAATGTATTTATTGCTTTTAGAAGTATTCGCCGCGAAATTTGACACATTTTTCCATACGATGGAACCAATCATTGAAGCAACCATTCCATTCGGAAGTTGGGGTCTCCAAAATGGCCGTTTTGTAGGCGTCCACAGCTTCTTCAGGTGATGAAAATGTCTGTCCACGCAGTTTATTCTTTATTTTAGGGAAAGTATAGAAATCATTAGGGCTTAGGTCGAGGCTGTACGGCGGATGGTCTAATAATTCTATGTATTCTGGCTCTAAAAACTCTTTTGTTCTGTGTGCGGTGTGAGAACTCGCATTGTTGTGATGGAGGATGATGCGGCGGTTGCAGTTCTCTTTACGGAGTTCAGAAACGACCTGTGGCAAACAAATGCTAGCATACCATTCTGCATCAACCGTTCTTTGTCCCTCAAGAGGAATAGTCGTAACATGGCCGGTTTTGGAGACAAACGTGGCCACCATTTTTTTTGCAACACTCCGTGAACGAACAACTTTTGTTGGCTTTAACTCATTTTCGAACACCCAAACTCGTGACTGGTTCTTTGTTTCGGGTTCGTACGCGTATATCCAGGATTCGTCACCTGATACGATGTTGTATACAGCATGTGAGGATCCTGCGTGGAATCTTTCGAGAGTTCTGACGCCCCAAGTAACGCGAGCCGCTTTTTGCTCGTCACAGAGCGAATGCGGTATCCATCGGGAAAACAACTTTTTTACACCTAATTGTTCATGCAAGATTATTTGTATTTGACTCATGCCATTGTCTAAAGTTGCCTGAATTTCGCGGTATGTCACATGTCGATCTTCCTCAATCAGCTTACGCACAGCATTAACGTTTTCTTGGGTGACTGCAGTTTTTGGACGACCTTGACGGGGATCATCACTGAGCTTGACACGTCCACGTTGAAATTCAGCAAACCAGCGATAAATTGTGGTCTTGGATGGGGCTTCATCACCAAATGCAGAAATCATCAGGTCAACGCACTGTTTTTGTGTTAAACCACTTCGAAAGTCATAATAAATATTCGCTCTTGAATTTTCTCGAGTCAATTCCATTTTCTCAACAACTAAACAAGTTTGACAAAACCTTGTGACAAGACCGAGAATCTTTTTTTAAATAAATAAATGGTGTTGCGGACGGCGAGGGAGCCGCCGCCCCGTCGGCCCTTCATACCCCGTTGCGCCCCGCACACCCCGCACACTGGCAGCAGATCGACGACCAATCAGCGTGCAGCATCGTCGTGCGACGCTACTCACAGGCTAAGACGCTCTCTTGCGGCACATAAGAAGGGCGTTTTGGTCTGTGAGCGGTTCATTTCGGAAGCGGCACTCGAATACAACAAGAGAAGAGACCTCAAGAGAGAAGAATTTATACTCCATTGAAGACTTCCTTTGTGTATATAGTTAATTAGTGAAAGCCGCATTGTAAATAGTTTAATACAATATAGTCTACAGTACCATCTTTTCTTTAAGCAGTCCCCTAGCGTAATATCAGTTCAGTAATCAATCAATACAGTCCACTAGCTCCAGTAAATAAATACAGTCCATTTTTATCCCTTATAAATGGTATCCGATTTTTAAAACCAAGGAGTTTTCAATTAAAAAGATTTTAATATGACAGGAACAGTGGAAGATTACTACTTTACCATTACTTTTAGTGCAGCCTATGTATATATATATGACTCTATTTCGATTTATAGGATTGGTATGAAGCAACAATGGGAAATGCATTTAAGACCTCAAAGAGATAATAGATAATACACCCATTCCTATAAGTTCCTATAGAAACTTTACCGTGCGTGGACTCTACAGATTAATATTCTCAACAGCGGATAGGTTGAATAAATGATCATCTTTCAGAGACCTTTTTGATATTTACTCTTGATTCACTACTATTACTTCTTGATGATTGCTTTGCGTTATTAACTAAGGCTCTAAATGAGGTACCCTAAGATGAAATCCTGCGAAAGTATCAACGCATATAGAATCTCACATACATCTTTTATGTATTATGTAGGCACAGTTTTACGTTTTAATTTCGCCTTGGATAAGTAGGATTATGTACATAAGTTTTTCCTGCAACTTATAACGAACGAGGCTCCCGACGACTGACCTATGCACACCAGTGTGAAGATATTGGATATATGTTGACCAAACCACCTGCCCAGGCTGGTTAATATAGGCAAGGCGTACTTTCATATTTTTAGAAGTGAATTTACAAAGACTGTCAAAGAAGAAAACAGAAGTTGCATGTGGTACGAGGGTGACACTGGAAGTTCTTAGAAAATCAAAAACTGAACAAACTAGCAAGTTATTAGTTTTATTATATATTTTATTTATATCCGATGGAACCACTCAGAAAAGCACTTTGCCCACTAGTCCTTAGGGGTCTCTTCGACGGCGTATTAAAATGTAGCCACTGCTTCCTCTACGTTCATAAAACGTTTTCCTCGAAGTATTTCTTTTATTTTCGGAAATTAATAAAAATCGCAAGGTCAGGTCAGTTCTATAGGGCAGGTGATCCAGTAATTACACGTCTGACGTCGCCAAGTAGTCGATTGTTTGTATGGCGGTGTGCGACGAGGCGTTGTCGTGGTGAAGGAGGATCCTACTGCGAGGTCGTTTCTCTCGAACTTTTCCCAAGACAAGTGGCAAACAATTGTTAGTTTACCACTTTGCAGTAACTGTTTGGCCTCGTTCTTCGAAAGGACAGGTAATTACGCAACAATTGTTTTGAAGGATCGAAAAACCTTTAAAACAATTGTTGCGTAATGACCTGTCCTTCCGAAGAACGAGGCCACCGTCTTTTTTCCCACCTCTCTTCACTTTAGTTGGCAACTCCTCGGAAGGAAACACCCAGACAGCAGACTGTCTCTTAGTTTCGGGATCATAACAATAAATCCAGATTTCGTCACCCATAAGTATATCGAACACAGCATTTGAGGCACCTCCATTAAATCTTTGAACCATTTTACGACACCAATCAATACGACAGAGTTTTTGGGCCTCTGTCAAATTATGAGGCATCCACCGGGAACGAAGCTTCCTGACCGCTAAATGTTCATAGATGATTTTGTGCACTTGACTCATAGCAATGCCTAAGCTTGTCAGAATCTGCTGATAAGTCACTCTTGTCAGTCTCTATCATATGCCGCACAACGCTGATGTTATTTTCAGTCGTCGCCGTAGGAGGCTGTCCCTCTCGCAGATCATTGGTGAGATTAGTGCGACCACGTTTAAACTCATTAAACCAGTTGTAAACAGTGGTACGAGATGGGTCTTCATCGTGAAAAGGCAATCGAAGTCAATCATAACTTTCTTGCTGACTTAAATGACATCGAAAGTCTTAATAAATCATTGTACGCAAATTATCTCGCGTTAAGTTCATGCTGACGTGACACAGACAATTTTCAATTTGCTGCCAAATCGTAAACAAATGACAAATTAATAAATGCATACACAATAATATTGGCAGAGTTCCATTTTCAAAATTTACCTTATTATTACTTATAACTTATTTTTGCATACCTTAAGCAAAAGCGCAAGGTAATGTTCTACTATCGCCTAAAAATTAAAATACCAACATTTTATCGAATAAAATCGTATCTAGCAATCATATTATACATATAAATGATATAAAAAGCACATTGTTAGAAAGATAAATTATTGTTGAACTTATTAATAATTTTTTTAAATCGATTAATTGCTATTTTTAAATAAAAAAAGGGTTTTAGTGGCTTATGGTGTGGATTTATCATGTCCCTGTGGCTTGTAAACACTATAACTTTTGAAAATATCAATTGTTTAACTCAATCTATTTTTTAATCTCTTTATCTATCATGTGGGAAGCCACTGAATGTAAATGGCAGTGTAATTTTGTTTTGTTTAGCTATAATTAATTTTTTTCGGCTCCAAAATGGCGAAATTTTCGTTGATTTGCTTGCCTCGTATATAAATTGTTTCTGTAAATGGGGATCTACAGCCACAGAGTAGTTTAGTTCACAGAGTACCTTTGTATTAACTTTAGTTCGGCTCACACAACACATTCGGCTTCAGTCGCCGTCGTGAGTGGACGTTGTTTCGGTTGTTTTCAGCGGCTCAAAAAGATCGCTGTACAAATACACAATATTCGAATAACCAAATTTCTTAAATACTTGATTAAAATAATAATAAGAGATTTTTTTATTACAATATTTAAAAGCACAGAATAAATAATAGTAGTACCTACTAAAAGTAAGTAGTATAATTTTTTTTGTCATGGGTGACATTTTAATGCTTTTCGAGGGTGTCGAAACCGATAGGGTTGTCGAAATGTAAATCCAAGATGGCGGCCGCAATAGGTATCAATTTTTTCATCATGGGTGTCATTTTCATGGTTTTCGAGGGTGCTGAAGCCGATAGTGCTATCGAAATGTAAATCCAAGGTGGAGGCTGCAATAGGTATAAAATTTTTCATCATAGGTGTCATTTTCATGGTTTTCGAGGGTGTTGAACCTGATAGTGCTGTCGAAATGTAAATCCAAGATGGCGGCTGAATTAGGTACCAATTTATTCATCATGGGTGTCATTTTCATGGTTTTCGAGAGTGTTGAAGCCGATAGTGCTGTCAAAATGTAAATCCAAGATGGCGGCTGCAAAATATATCAATTTTTTCATCTTGGGTGTCATTTTCATGGTTTTCGAGGGTGTTGAAACCGATAGTGCTGTCGAAATGTAAATCCAAGATGGCGGCTGCAATAGGTATCAATTTTTTCATCATGGGTGTCATTTTCATGGTTTTCGAGAGAGTTGAAGCCGATAGGGTTGTCGAAATGTAAATCCAAGGTGGCGGCTGCAATGGGTACCGTAAAATGTTCCTACTTTGCTCCTATATGGTTAATTATACTCCAATTCTCATAAATGTTTTATCGCTTAATATGTCCAAATCGGCGCAACATTTCGTTTAATTGTGAACGCATCCGAAAAATTTTACTAATAAGTGGCAACACAGAACTGGTAAATTTTTCATCCGCCATTTTTTTCTCATGTCAGGTGCAGCTGTAGTGTAAGACAATAAAGGTTATTTTTTTTTGTATCCGAAAAGGCCACTTCCATATTGAAATCTGCATAGCGCATTAAGGTAATTATGTTCTAATGTTATTGTGTATATAATCGGGTAAACGAATACGTAAATATTTCATTGAATTGCTGAGTTTGTCATAATCTAACCCCACTTTTTTGGCATGCTCATATTTTCTTTGGTACGATAAGGTAACTTTGCGCCTGGAGCAAAGTAAACCCAAACATAATCCCTACAAAAGTAAACATAGTTTATTCATTGTAAGTGGTTATTAATACACTTTTTATCAAAGAAATTACTATTTATTTTCAGAAAAGATGCCAAGAAATTATAAAAAACGTATAGGGTCGAGAAATTATAAAAATTACAGCGCCGAAACTTTAAGACAATGTTTGGCTTCCATAGAAAATAAAGAAATAACGCAAAGAAAAGCTAGTGAAAAGTATGGCATCCCACGCAGAACCATTATTAATCAGTTAAGACTCCTACGATCTAAAATGCCATCTCGACCTCCAGGCGCACCAACAACATTTTCAAGTGAAGAAGAAGCCTTATTTGTCGACTGCATTTTAAGGCTGAGCGAGTGCGGCTTTCCTCTCACAATTTTCGATCTTCGCATTGTTATTAGAACATATTTGGAGAAAATTGGTCGGAGAGTTACAAAATTTAAAAATAATTGTCCAGGTACTGAATGGGTGTCAAGTTTCCTAAAAAGACATTCATGTTTATCACAAAGATTTGCGACCAACATTAAACGCAACAGAGCAGCCATTGACAAGGAAACCATCACTGCCTACATAGAAAACTTGAAAGAGGTGGTTAGAGACATACCGCCCGAAAATTTATGGAATTTTGATGAGACTAATTTATCCGACGACCCTGGTCAAAAAAAAGTAATAGCGAAGCGAGGTGCAAAATACCCTGAACTTATAAGTAATACCTCCAAAAGCTCAACTTCTATCATGTTTTGTGGTAGTGCTAAGGGAGAATTATTACCGCCGTATATTGTCTATAAATCTAAGCAACTATCGAATACATGGACGGAACAAGGGCCAAAAGATGCCAGATTTAACAATAGCCCATCAGGTTGGTTTGACATGAATATATTTAACGATTGGTTTTTTACACAAATTTTGCCAATATTAAAGAAACAAGAGGGTCCGAAAGTTATAATAGGAGATAACTTGTCATCTCACATTTCTGTAGACGTCCTAAATGCTTGTGACAAAAATAATATTAGATTTGTTTGTTTGCCACCTAATAGCACTCATCTAACTCAGCCGTTAGATGTTGCCTTTTTCCACCCAATGAAGGTAGCATGGAGAAAAATCCTGACCGAGTGGAAGGCGAGTGTTCAAGGTAGGCGAGAGCAAGTACTCCAAAAAAGCAGTTTCCCAGTTCTGTTAAACCGACTCATTGATATTTTGGAACCAACGCGAGAGGTAAACCTCGTTTCAGGTTTTCGGAAATGTGGAAGTTATCCGGTTGATGCCAATCCATTATTAGAGAGGTTGCCTACAACTGTTGACAAGACTGCTTTGCAAGACTCTTTTCTGCAGAGTCTTGAAGCTAAGAGGCTAGAATGGACGACAAATGGAACTACAAGAGGACGTCGCAGGAAACTACACATCACTCCTGGAAAAAGTGTAACTGAAGAATTAAGCACACTTTTGGATGATAAAGAAAATGAAGAGTTGGCTCAACCGTCAACTTCAAAGATACCATGTCGCCGCAGAGCCAGTAGTGAAAGCTCTTACGCAGAAAGTAACGACATGTCAGTTCATGATTCTTCCGATCTAGGTTCTCTTGGAGATTTAGAAAATCTTGAAGCTAATACTGATACAGCGGCCGAAACTTGTAATGAAAATTGCAATTTCAAACCAATTGTGAAGGCGGTCGGGCAATATGTAGTCTTCACGTATGAGGAGGAAATTTTTCCTGGTAAAATCACAAAAATAACTAAAGAAGGGCCGTATATCTCTTCAATGAAGAGGTCACTAAAATCCTGGACGTGGCCTAAACCCGTCGATGAAATTCAATACAATTGGCAGGATATATTGGGATGTATTGAAGTCCCTAAAAAAATTAGTACCCGCCGTGAAATATATTCCGTCCCTGAACTAGACCAAACTTGGGGTTTTTAAATATATCAAGTTTAAAAATGTTGAAGTTTCATAAATACTTTTAGATGTAAATTTTCATTTTTGAGAAGTGTATCTCGTTAGTTTATTTTTGATTGATTTTTGTCCAAAGACTAAACATTTGTAACCAAAGTTACTAGTTAAGATAGCAGTGACTATTATAATTTAAGAATATAAAAAAAACCAATGATACAAAGTGATTTTGTAACTAAATTTAAGTATATAACACTATTTCTTTAAAAAACACGGTTTTTTTTTAATTTTCACCCATTTTTCGACCATTGATACTATCAAAAAAGGTAAAGAGTAATTTCACGGGAGCAAAGTTTGAATAAGGAAAGTATAACTTTGCTGAAAAAGCTTCCACAATGGAGATTGCTTGTGAAATATACACAGGCGCAAAGTTACCCATAGTCATGGGTAACTTTGCGCCTTGTTCGTAGTTTTATATATATTATAAAATACTTAATTATGTTGATTTAACTTTAAAAATATGTTAGATAACATGTTGTGCTTCAAATTAATACATCTAAGTATATTTCATAACTAATAGTTTAAACAATATTCGTAATTTCCTTTTTTTGGAGCAAATATTGGAGCAAAGTAGGACCATTCTACGGTATCAAATTTTTCATCATGGGTGTCATTTTCATGAGTTTCGAGGTTGTTGAAGCCGATAGTGCTGTCGAAATGTAAATCCAAGATGGCGGCTGAAGTAGGTACCAATTTTTTCATCATGGGTGTCATTTTCATGGTTTTTGAGGGTGTTGAAGCCGATAGTGCTATCGAAATGTAAATCCAAGATGGCGGCTGCAATAGATATAAATTTTTTCATCATTGGTGTCATTTTCATGGTTTTCGGGGGTGCTGATGCCGATAGTGCTGTCGAAATGTAAATCCAAGGTGGCGGCTGCAATAGATATCAAGTTTTTCATCTTGGGTGTCATTTTCATGGTTTTCGAGGGTGTTGAATCCGATAGTGCAGTCGAAATGTAAATCCAAGATGGCGGCTGGAGTTGGTACCAAGTTTTTCATCATGGGTGTCATTTTAATGGTTTTCGAGGGTGTTGAAGCCGATAGTGCTGTCGAAATGTATTTAAACTACTTTAATAATTCCGTATAATCATGTTATACGTAATTTTTTTAATGCGCTTAAGGTATGCCCAATTGGATTTACCAATATATTTTATTATATCGTTTACAAGTCGCCAGTTCAAAAATGTTTCAGTATCGCCCTCGTATTTAAAACTTAAGAAATATCTAGATATAGGTATAGGGTTATTTTTCAAAGAATAGCCAAATTTTAAACTTAAGTTCAAATATATAAATATTGATATACCATTATTGCAGTTTTTGAAAACACGAGTAAATAAGGCTTCTAGTTTTATTTGAAATTATCTCAAATTGAATGTGATTTATGGGCATTTTGCCTACCGATCGACCCACACGAATGTAGGCGTGCGAAAAATTAGTTAAAGTAATGTATTACAACGCATTTTGAAATTAAAAGGTAAAAAGGACATATTGTTTAAGTTTTTTTTTTAATTTTTTTTCTTTACCATTAGCCTATTTTATTTATTCTAAACCTTCTCTGCACATTTCGCTGTTTATTGCAAAACAACCCTATATAGAACTCAGATTATTCGCGTACTATCTCTATTATGGACTGCAGTGGACTGTATGAATTTAAGGTGTTGCTAGTGGACTGTATGACTGATTAATTGACTGATACTACGCTAGGGGACTGCTCAAAGGAAAGATGGTATGATATACTGTATTCAAGTATTTACAATGCGGCACTATTATCTATATAACTATATATACAGAGAGTACAAGCAGCTTCACGAATTGGTGACGTCCATTCAATATGGTGGGTCTCTTCATCTGGCTGTCCACGTCGGCTGCGTCGATTCTTCCCCTGGCATGTAGTATGCCATCTTCCAGTACGGGGTCGAGCTTCATTAGCGCGCTGCCGGTTGCCAGGTTTTTCCCCCGCTGAAGTCGACTGATGTCTTCAGCGAAGCTTTCACGTTGGCTGTGCTCTATCCACATCCGCTCTGCCCTCTGGAGGTGCTGCAATGTCAGTCCGTGTGCCCTTCCTCGTATGGCATCGACGAACTGCTGTACTCGTGCTGTGGCTCTGATCAATCTCTCGTAGGAAGAGAATCTTTCTATGTCTGGCAGGTGTGAAGCGTCCTTGGTGTCGCTCTGATGCGCCACGATTTCCTCCAGTTCTTCGTCATCCCCTGCCCTCTCTTCCTTCCGGTGGGGCTACTTATCTTCTTCCTTGTAAAGAAAGGACGGTCTGGTGAACCATTGGTCACTTTCTTCTTTGCTTACGTAGTTCACGCGCGTCGCCTGGTCTGCGATGTTTTCTGCAGTCGGTACCCACCTCCATTGCTCGGGTGATGTCTTCTCAGCTATCTCCCCTAACCTATGAGCCACGTATGGGGTGTAACGCGCCGTATCATTCTGTATCCCGTGAAGCGCCGTAGTGGAGTCTGTCCAATATAGAGTCTCTATCGGCTATCACTCTGTACTCGCCTTGCACGAATTCCGCGAGTCGCGCGCCAATCAAATTCGCCTGCAACTCTAATCGCGGTATACTTTGCGCCTTAATCGGAGCGACTTTCGCTTTGGCCGCCACTAATCGTACCCTAACCGTTCTGTCGCTGTATCGTATTCGCCAATATGCCGCGGATGCGTACGCGCGTTCACTTGCGTCGTTAAAAACATGAAGTTGACGCTCTACCACTCCCCCCGTAGGAGCAAAGCACCTAGGCAGTCGTAGTCGTGACACCTCCTCGACGACTCGCAGCCACTTCTCGAACTCATCCGCTGCCTCCTCGGGTAGTGCATCATCCCATCCGACCTTCTTCATACGCCATAGGTCTTGTAGCAGGATCTTGGCAGTGATGGTGAGGTAACTGAGTAGTCCAAGTGGGTCAAATACTGACATGACCGCGCTCAGTGCCTCTCTCTTGGTCGGTGGTCACTGTAGCGTCTTCACTTCGTGCGGCACCCTATTCATTGACGTGTTAAATGTTAAAGCGTCTTCGTCGGCCATCCATAACAACCCTAGGGTTCTGCCTGGGCTGTCTTGCCTTAAGCCTACTTCCTTAGGCTTGCTCGCCAGTAGTTCCTCCGGCTTGTCTTCCAATAGGGCTGCGTGGTTAGAATTTTAGCCTGCCAAGGTGAAACCGGCCTTCTGGTGCACTTCCGTAACCTGCCTCGCCGTATTTACCGCTTCCTCTACCGTTGCATAACTGTCTAAATAGTCGTCCATATAATGACTACGTACGATAGCGTTAAGCGCCAACGGGTATGTCTATGTGTGTGCGCACGCGTTATAATCTCTAACACTATGTGCGAGAAACGGCGAGCTTCTCGCGCCGAAAATCATTGACGTCATAACGTACTCCCGCGGTGGGCTGTGTCGCTCGTTTCCTCGCCAGAGAAACAATTGCGCGGGTTGGTCGCGACGGTCGATTTTTACACGCAAGAACATTTCCCTAATATCCGCGGACACGGCTATCTCATTCTCTCTAAACCTAAACAGTATGCCCGGTAAGTTCCGTAATAAGACATCTACTGGATGCGCGCGCTGCCGCGTCGAACACTATTTCACCGGCTTGTTCGGGTTCCGTACTGCGAAGTATGGCAGGTACCAGCTCTTGGGGTCCTCTCTCTCCGTCCCCTCGGCTTCCCTTGCGTATCCTTTCGCCAGGAGGTTGTCTATCTGGGCTGTGTAGGCGTCCCGAAACTCCGGCGACTGGTCCATTTTCCTTTCAATCGTCCGTAGCCTTCGAGCTGCCATTTCATAGCTGGGTGGCATCCGCACGTTGTCGTTCTTCCATGGCAGTCCAACTTGGTATTGCTCGCTGACCTTCTTGACGGTGCGCTGGAATATGTCGGCAGCGCACTCCTCTTCCCGTCGCGGCCTACTTTTTAGCGAGATACCTATAGAGTCTATCTCATACTGCCGTTTGAGGAGTCCCTTTAGCTCCTCGTCCTGACTGGCAAACGTTCGGATGTCCCTATCTGACCGTCCGCTAACGCTTACGACGTGTAATACGGTCTCACCGTCTTCCCTACACGTGGATCGCGGCACGGTTCCCTGTATTATCCACCCTAATAACGTACGTGCAGCTATAGGCTGCCTTCGACGTCCTATTCTCAAATTAGGGGTGATTATTAAATGCCAGTTGTCGGCGCCTAATAATAATCTCGGCCTCGCGTCGTCGTAACATATCGAACTCGGTAAGTCGCGTAAGTGCTTTAACCGTAAGCACTCCCTACTCACAGACTGCGAGCCTATCTTTAAATCTGCTATTGTTGGTGCGCTTACACTATACATTTCACTGCGCGTCTTGCCACGTATCCCTATATTAACTAACCTACTATTGGCCTCGCGCTGACTATTATTTACGCCTCTAATATTGAGCAGCTGTACCGGTCCTTCCGCTCCTAACTCGCGAGCTAAGTCGTCGTCGATTAATGATATAGTAGAGCCTTCGTCAAGTAGCGCATACGTATCAACTTCCTTACCACGCGGTCCGCGTACGGTAATGGGGCACACTTTCAGTAACACGGACGCATTACTATTAACATTCGACGCGACGAGCACGGTTTGATCTGGTTTTACCGACGTTTCAGGCAAGCGGGCCTTGCGGGCGTGAAGGAGGGCGTGGGGGGGGGGCGTTGCAGCCGACGACGCCGCACTTCCTAGGTTTACATCTAAAGCGTCGGTGTTTGCTGCTCAAACACCTAAAGCACACCCCATCTTCCTTAACCCACTTCCATCGGTCATCCAAACCCATCTGCGCTAGCTTCCTACATTTGGCAATTGGGTGTTCACCCCCACAACACATACATGAGGCACTACCGGTGTCCTCCTGGGTGGTGAACGTCTTTACGTCGCGGGCCCTATTCTCTACGCGGCGTGTCAACCCTATCCTTTTCGACGGCGGCGCCTCTCGTCTTACGGGCGATTCCTTAGTCGGCGTTACGGACGTATAGGCGTGACTTAACGTACAGTCAGCCTCTCTCATCATGAACCGGGATAGCGTGACAATGTCCGGTTCGTCCGCACTTCCGTAGTGCTCCGCATAATCGCACCAACGCGACCGTAAGTGAGGGCTAAGTTTGCTAGTGACCTCCCTAGTTAGGATCGGATTTTGTAAGTATCCTTTGCCGTCGACGTTCTGCATAATACACACTATGTTTTGCAACTTAATAGCGAACGAATTTAACTCCTGGACGGTTTGACCCGGGCGCGGAAGGCGTTTTAATTCCTTTAACGCACGATCTATAATTACTTCCGAGCGGCCGAAACACTGCTCCAGTGTCCGCATAATGTCTCCTGGATCCCTAGCCTCACCGCGTAAACAGTTCCTTAACCTTGCCATATTTTCCGTATTTGTAAATCCATATAAACGCGTGGATTCTTTCATCGCGGCTTTAAACGCTAACCATTTCACGGCCGGATCGTTAAAAATAGGCAAGTCCTGCTTCACGGCAGCGGGCCTAACCTAATCATGCTTTCTAAAGCTTCCGCTAATCGTTCTATACCCCTATCTTTCGGGTTCGATGCCTCCAAGGCAACCCCATTAGAAATCATTGAGCACACGCGGGCAGCTATTAAGACTATAATGGGCATAGTATCTGGACCAGGCTCGAAACTTAATAAGGCGGAGGTTAATAAGATATCGGCAACTGGGCAGGACCTTATCGCAATGGTGGCTGCGATGGAAGTGTAGCTGATGGAGGCACAGCTTGCATTATGCAGGGCTGAGCGAGACAAGTCTCAGGCTGTAGCTAAGCTGGCGCACCAGGAGGCCGCGCGTGCACCCTCAGGTGACGGGGACCATGCCTCCGCAGTCGGCAATACGTTTGCATCAGTATTAAGGATGCCGAAAGGTGTGGCAGCGATGCCTATTCCGGAAAAATCGGGTCCAGTTTTGGCGTTCTACCCGGCAGGCGAGCAGGAGCACCTGAAGACGGCCGACGACACTAAGGCGGAGTTGAAGAAATCCATTAAGCCGTCGGAAATAAGTGTTCAGGTAGCTAAACTCAGGAAAGTTGGTAATGCGGGGGTAGTGGTCCAGACCACGTCCCAAGAGTCTGCCAATAAACTTAGATCTGCAGCGCCACCAACGCTTCGAGTAAGTGAGCCCAAGCAGCGCTTACCACTTGTGGCCTTGCGAGGGTTCGAAGATGACGTAAAAAGTGAAGACCTACTGCCAGCCCTCCATGACCAAAACTTCGGAGATGACGATAAGTGGACCCTGGAGGTATTACAAAAGAACAGTAAGGTGGCTTTCAAGAAGTCATGGAGGGGCAGTCGCAGGACTACCGTGGTGCTGCAGTGTTCCCCGGCTCTAAGGGATGCATTAACGGCCCGAAGGCGATTGTATATAGGGTGGGACGTGGTCGAACCATGCGACTTCGTAGACGTCACCTGTTGCCAGCGATGCCAGCAGTACGGCCACCCGGCCAAATACTGCAGGGCCAAAGAGGCAACGTGTGGCAAATGCGGTGAGGAAGGTAATGCCAGGGAGAACTGCACCTCCGATAATGTGTGCTGTGCCACATGTAAGAAGTTTGGCAAGCCGGGTGCAAAGTCCCATGCCACGATGGCGAAGGCGTGCCCGGCTAGGGTGTACGCAGAAGAAAGGGCGGTCAACACTACGCAATATGGCGGTTGAAAATAATTTAATAATAGGTCAGCTCAATTTGGGACGGAGCGAGATGGCCACCAAAGAGTTACCAGCACTTTCCAGGGACTATGGCTTGGATTTAGTCCTAGTCCAAGAACAGTGGCCGCAGGCGCAGGATATTATTAACTTTGGCGATGGACCGCAGGCTGGCATTAAGGTCAGCAAAAATAGTGTAGGTGTTGCTGGTTTACCACACCTTAGTAACCCCTATTGCGTGGTGTGCCATGTGGAGAAGTACGGTCTCCACGTCATCTCAGTTTATTTTAAATATAGCGAGAACATTGACAATCATTTACACCATCTGGAGACCGTACTTGACCAGTTAAAGCGCAAGCGCGTTGTAATCGGAGTGGATTGCAACGCGCAATCGCCGCTCTGGTACAGCGATCACTCACAAACAACGGGCAGAGGATATGAAGCGGAACATAGAAGAAGTATGATGGAGGATTTTATTACATCGCGAGGGCTCACCCTGGCCAACGTTGATGGACAACCGTCCACGTTCGCTGGGGCCATGGGTGAGTCTAACATCGACCTCACCCTCGCGACGAGAGGTGTCGTAGTATCAGGGTGGCGAGTACTGGATTGCGCCAGCATGAGCGATCATCGCCTCATTGTCTTCAGAGTTGAGAGGGAGCGCCGTGCGGAGCTCGCGGGGTCGGTGGAGGTGCCTGCCCGTTTTCGGGACCGGCGGGTTGACTGGCGCTATTTTCGCGGTACAATTCATGTAAGAATGGGTAATTTGGAAGTTCAACAGCCGGCTGACCGACTCTGTGCGCAGTTCACAGAGATCGTCATTCGATCTGCGGAGGACGTGTTGGGAGCTGCGCGCTCGGGTCGGGACGGTGGCTATGAATGGTGGACGCCTGAACTTGACAGGGTAAGGAAGAAAGTGTGTAATGCGAGAAGGGAGTGGCAGAAGACCAGAAAAAAGGGAGGCAGGTCTGAGGAATTAGCTATGGAACGATTCCATAGTGTGAGAGCGAGATACCGACAGATGATGGGGGACGCGGAGCTGGCCCAGTTTCGGAAAATAGCCAATACTGGTAACATTGAACCTTGGGGGCGTGCTTACCAAGTGGCGAGTGGGAGGTACCGTCCTCCAAGTAATGTTATAAATGCAGTAAAATTTGCGGAGGGGCACTCGGGGAGTGTGGGAGAGGCCATGCGGGATCTGCTCGGGGCGCTGTGTCCGGACGACGATTTGTCAAAGGACACAGAATACCACGGGCGGGTACGCCTGATGGCTGCTCTCGCACCATCTGGGCCGGCTGCCGCTCCCCCTACCATTGAGTGTTTGGAAGGTATAGTTAGGGCTTTGCCCAACACTGCTCCGGGATTGGACGGAATTAGCGCAAAAGTTGTTAAGAACGTGTGGAAGGCTGCACCCAGGGAATTCCACTGGGTGTATGCCAAATACGTGGAAGAGGGGGTTTTTCCCGAAGTATGGAAGAATGGACGGCTGATAGTTATTCCGAAAGGTAATGACAGGCCTCTGACGGATCCCAAGGCGTACCGCCCGATAACGCTCCTCCCCATCTTTGGGAAACTGCTGGAGCGTGTACTGATACGATGTGCCCCGAGCTTGGTGAGGGGTATATCGGAATACCAGCACGGGTTTTCTCCAGGTCGGTCCACAGTAACGGCGCTGCAAGACGTGCTTAATACTGCGCGCGAGTCGCAGCGCAAGTATGTACAGGCCGTCTTTTTAGATATATCGGGAGCATTTGATAATGCGTGGTGGCCGATGATACTGCTGAAGACCAAGCAAGGGGGGATTCCACCTAATGTCTACCGTATGTTGGTGAACTACTTCACCAACAGGCGAGTGGGCATATTCGTAGGTGAGTGTGCTGAGTGGAAACGCTCGACCATGGGCTGCCCCCAGGGATCGGTCCTTGGACCGACCTTGTGGAATTTACTGCTGGACGATTTGTTGAGGCTGCCATTTCCTCTTGGTACGAAAATTCTGGCGTACGCAGATGATGTGACACTTCTGATAGAGGCGAACTCTAGAGCAGAAATAGAGAGAGCGGCCAAATCTGCACTGGAGCTGGTATCGTCGTGGGGTGAGAGGAACCGGTTGTCCTTCTCCTCCGCGAAGTCATGTACCATGACCATCAAAGGCAAGTTCCAGCGACCACCTGTTATCAGGATGGGGCTGGAGTCGATAAAAAGCGTAATGTCGACTAAGGTATTAGGTGTCACGATAGATTCTAGTCTATTTTTCATTCAGCATGCCAAGGACATAGGAGAAAGGGCTGGGAAATGCTTTGGGAAGATGTCGCGGGTGTCGGCGTCTTCTTGGGGCGTGCGCTACCCGGCTCTTCGTGTTTTGTATAAGGGAACATATGTCCCAGTATTGACTTATGCTGCGTCCGTTTGGGTTGACCGGGTGGGGAATTATACAGTGCGCACGGCACTGCTTAGAACACAGAGATCTTCACTCGTATTGCTGACAAAGGGCTATAGGACGACAAGTACTGCGGCACTCCCGGTGTTAGCCGGCGTCCTACCGGCTGACCTGGAGGTCATACGTGCGGGTAGAACTTGTCGGATGCGTGGGAATGCAGATAATGGGGAGTTGAGCAGGCGCAAGCGCGAAATTTGGGTTGAAGTTGTGAGTGCATGGCAGGAACGGTGGACGAATGAGACGAATGGCAGAGAACTATTCCGCTTTTTCCCGGACGTGGCGGTGCGACTCAATGCTAATTGGGTCGTGCCGGACTATCAAGTCTCACAAATGCTCAGTGGGCATGGATGTTTCAGAAAGAGACTGTGTGATATGAAATTGGTTGAATCGGGTATGTGCGAGTGCGGTGAGGCCTATGAGGACAGGCACCATGTCCTGTGGGAGTGTGTGTTGTATGATGACCTGCGATGTAAGATGATGGACGGAATTGTACGCGAAAGGGAAGGTCCCGTGTTCTACCCGGAACTCGTGGACGGTAAGGTGAACTTTGGCCGGCTGCGCGAGTTTGCGCATGGATGGCACGCGAGAAGGACGGCAATGGCAGTAAGAGACGTTCAAGTAGCCGAAGATCAGCCCGGAACCGAAGCCGTGTTGTGTACGTCCAGCCCAGAAAGGGAGAGTGACACTACGGGACAAGGATTAGATTAAATAACTTGTAGAGAGTCAAGAAAGTGCACGCGGGAAAGAGCCCATAGCAAGTACCGCGTGCATCTCTCGAGATTCGGCCCGTATAACCGTGAGGTTGGTGGGGCCATGGGAAGGTGGAGGGTTACCCCTATCTTTCCCTCGCGGGGTGAGCGACCTATCTCTATCCCTATTTCTCTCTAGCCTACGCTGTGGCGCTGGCGACCTATGTACACCTACATCCTTATAACACGGCGACAATAATCTACGATCCGCGTGGCGATGTGGCGATGGCGATCTATGTATACCTACATCCTTACACGGCGACGGTAATCTACGATCCGCGTGGCGATGTGGCGATGGCGATCTATGTACACCTACATCCTTACACGGCGACGGTAATCTACAATCCGCGTGGCGATGTGGCGATGGTGATCTATGTATAGGCGATAAAGTGCGGCGTTGGACGCGCGACGGCGACGTAACCCGTACACGGCGATCCACCTGGTTCATTTCTACGGCGACTCCACTGTCCCTCTGTATCGTATCTTCGCGACGCGGTTGAACATCATTCGCAACCGACCTCCCCTGGGCATCTTCAGCGTGGTCGTAACCGGTTCCCCTATTCGGTAGGGCCTGCTCTATCTCGATGCGGGGCGCGGGCTGAGACGGGCGGTAGGGCGTCTCCCCCCGCACAGTCTCCACGTTCTCTAACAAACTATCAACGCGCTATTTTCCACTAAATCGTCTTCTTTTACACTTTCCCTATCAGTTTCTTCCTGCAGCGACGTCCCTAGCGTATTTCTTTTTGATAAGATCTTCTTCGATTTGCCATTGCTTCCTTCTAATTGCAGCTAGTTCCTCCGCGGTATTATACTCGATTTGTTTTAACTTTGCTATTGCGCTAGCTGTCGACCGGGCTGAACGGATTGAACGGACCGACTGGGCGCGGGGCGCGGGTCTATGTACAACGTCTGCTACAGGCGCGACGGTACACACTATCGAACTAGTTTCTGTTACCGGAAGATCTTCTATAATCGCGGCGAGCGTCTCTGTACGCGGCGCGGATGTGCTAACCTCTCCCAAGCGATGGGTTGTAGACACGGACATAGCGGGGTGCGGCGGCACGGGCGCGGGCATAGATGCGGGCGCGAGCGGGGCCTGGGGCGCGGCGGTGGGCGCTTGTGCCAACCCGAGATAATCGGACGGGGACGCGGGTGCTTCCTCGAATATCCGCATTCCTACCGGCGTTTCGTCGTCGTTCCGTGTCTTCTGGCTTCTTGTCTTCCTCATGACGTCCCTCGTAACGACCTCCGATCGTCTTCAAAAAGACGCACGTATTGGACGCCGTTCCCGCCGCAAGTACGTTACCAGATGGTCACAGTTTGGCACCGTTAGGGAGCAACCACCTGGCCGCGTAAACGCGGTTTAAGAAACAAGAAATTGTCTGGAAACAGGCAATAGACGTATATGACGTAGCCGTAATAAGAAACAGAGAAGAAGTTAGTACCGACGATCTTCTCTATTCGTCGACGACCTTCTTTCTTCCTTGAAGATCCTCTATAATGATCTTCTTTCTTCTATGATTATCTTCTTTCTTCTGTAATTACCTTCTTTCATCTGTCATTACCTTCTTTCTTCTGGCTTCTTATCCGGCGGCGATGGACCAAAAATATTAGAGCTTCTTGCTTCTTATCCGGCTCGAAAGACCAATAACGAGATGGGTCTTCATCGTGAAAAGCCAATCGAAGTCAATCATAACTTTCTTGCTGACTTAAATGACATCGAAAGACTTAATAAATCATTGTACGCAAATTATCTCGCGTTAAGTTCATGCTGACGTGACACAGACAATTTTCAATTTGCTGCCAAATCGTAAACAAATGACAAATTAATAAATGCATACACAATAATATTGGCAGAGTTCCATTTTCAAAATTTACCTTATTATTACTTATAACTTATTTTTTATTATATCGTTTACAAGTGGCCAGTTCAAAAATGTTTCAGTATCGCCCTCGTATTTAAAACTTAAGAAATATCTAGATATAGGTATAGGGTTATTTTTCAAAGAATAGCCAAATTTTAAACTTAAGTTCAAATATCATCATCATCATTACAGCCCTTCACAAGTCCACTGCTGAACATAGGCCTCCCCCAAAGAATGCCACAAAGCACGGTCCTGAGCCACCTGCATCCATCGACTTCCTGCATATCTTACCAGGTCGTCACTCCATCTAGTGGGGGGACGCCCTACACTTCGCTTGCCGGTACGAGGCTGCCACTCGAGAACCTTTCTTCCCCATCGGTTGTCGGTTCTTCGAGCTATATGGCCGGCCCATTGCCACTTCAGCTTACTAATCCGTTGGGCTATGTCGGTCACTCTGGTTCTACTGCGGATATCCTCATTTCTGAGTTTATCACGCAGAGAAACTCCGAGCATAGCCCTCTCCATAGCTCGCTGAGCGACCTTGAGCTTCCTCATACGGCCAGCAGTGAAGGACCACGTCTCAGTTCCGTAAGTCATCACTGGCAACACGCACTGGTTGTACAATTTCGTTTTAAGGTTTTGAGGTATGTCTGACGAGAAGATGTGTCGTAGCTTCCCGAACGCTGCCCAGCCGAGTTGAATCCGTCGATTGACCTCTCGGTCGAAGTTGGACTTACCTAGTCGGACTATTTGTCCCAGGTAAACATACTCGTCAACAACTTCGAGCTTAGTGTTCCCAACAACTACCGGCATAGGTGTGACATGGACATTAAACATGATCTTTGTTTTGTCCATGTTCATCTTAAGACCTATCCGTTGGGAAACACTATTGAGGTCATTGAGCATAGTGCTTAGGTCCTCCAGCGATTCTGCCATAAGGACTATATCGTCGGCAAATCGAAGGTGAGTGATGTACTCGCCATTGATGTTGATACCGTATCCTTTCCAGTCCAGAAGCTTGAAAACGTCTTCCAATGCAGCGGTGAAGAGTTTCGTGGATATGACGTCACCCTGTCTAACACCTCTCTGCAATTGGATAGGTTTCGTACTCTGGTTCTGTACTCGGATAGCCATCGTAGCCCTACTGTACAAACACTTCAGCACTTCGATATACCGACAGTCAACTTGGCACCGCTGAAGGGACTGCAGCACCGCCCAAATTTCGACGGAATCAAAGGCTTTCTCATAGTCCACATACGCCAGACATAGTGGCAAATTGTACTCCTCGGACTTCTGTACAATTTGCCGTAGGGTATGTATGTGGTCTATGGTGCTAAAGCCTTTTCGGAAACTGGCTTGTTCGGGAGGCTGGAAGTCGTCAAGTCTGCGCTCGAGACGATTCGTAATGACTCTCGAAAACAGCACGTAGACGCGGCTCAGAAGGGAAATCGGTCTGTAGTTCTTCAAGAGAGCGTTGTCGCCTTTCTTGAAGAACAAGACCACCGCACTTCTGCTCCACGCCTCCGGTGTAATGCCACCATGGAGGACGGAATTAAAGAGCTTCTGAAGGACTTCAAGTACCGGTTTTCCACCCGCTTTCAGAAGCTCCGCTGTAATTCCATCCTCGCCTGGGGCCTTGCCGTTTTTAAGGTGCTGGAGAGCCATTCTAATCTCGCTCAGACTTACGTCCGGGATATCATCGGAATAATGTCGGATAAGACTCGCTCTTGGATCGTTACTCACACTTGCGTGTGGCTCCAACGATGACGTGTACAGCTGCCCATAGAACCTCTCAATCTCACTCAAAATCTCAGGTGCCCCGGAAACGATGCCGCCACATTCGGTCTTCAGCTTTGACAGTTGGCTCTTTCTGGCAGACAGATCTCTGGCAAAGACTTTGGAGCCTTGGTTCCGCTTGATCGCTTCTTCAATACGAGCTGTATTGAAGTTGCGTAAGTCCCGCCGCATGCATTTGGAGATCTGTCTGTTCAGTTGCCTGTATGCTGCCAAATCTGTTGAAGAATGTAGCTTCATCTCCCGTCTAACAGCCATGAGATTAAGAGTGTGATCGGAGAGTTTTTGTGTTCTTCTGCGGCGGGTCTTGCAGAACTTAGCTCCGACCGCATGGACAGTTTCCACGAGCTTGTCATTCAAATCGTCCACTTCATTGCAGTCTTCTAGGCACTGAAAACGGTTTTGTAACTCGAGCTGAAAGGTTTGGGACTTTGGATTAGAGCACGAGGGGGACGGAGCGTTGACTTCATTAGACGAGACCTCTCCAACTTAACGTTTAGGTTCAGTGTGCCTCTAACCATTCGGTGATCGCTGCCGGTTTTCACCCTCGCGATCACTGAGACATCACTGAACAGTTGTCGTTTGGTCGTCATAATGAAGTCAATCTCATTTTTTGTCGAACCGTCGGGGCTCGACCAGGTCCACTTCCTGTGGGGCCGCTTCTTGAAGAAAGAGTTCATCATAAAGAGTCCCTCTTTCTCCATGAAGTCGGCCAGCTGCTGGCCCTTTGGGTTCCGTTGCCCTATTCCAAATTTCCCCACTTTCAGCTCACCGTTCTCTCTTGTGCCTAGTTTTGCATCGAAGTCTCCCATTAACACCGTATATTGGGTTTTGGAGGAATGCATGGCTCTAGAGATATCCTCATACATTTCCTCCACCTCCTCATCGGGGTGTGCCGAGGTTGGTGCGTAAACCTGTATGACCTTCAGCGAATACCGTTTGGTGATTCTGAGTATAAGGTACGCAACCCTCCTCGACACACTCTCAATCTTTACAACGTTGTTAACGAGAGACTTGTGGACGATAAATCCGACACCTCCTTGGGACAGATGGTCGCCCTCCCGGTAATAGAGCAAGTTGCCGGATTCGAGGATTACCGTGTCCTCCCCCTCTCTTCGGACTTCGGATAATCCTTCAATATGCCAGCGTAACTTGTCTATCTCTTCTTCCAGCTCCACAATCTTCTCGTCAGTCCTCAGGGTCCGTGCGTTGTATGTTGCCAGGTCAAGTCGTTGTAGGTGGCAACCGAACCTCCACCGGAGATTCTTAGCACCCCCTGCCCCGCCGTTACCATGGTCGCCACCGTAGCCAGGAATAGCGGGGCTGCCGGGGACTGGGGGCCGTCTCTTCGTAACTTTCATTATGGGGGGTATATTGCCATAGTTGCCACGCTTGGCGAGCGGGTTGGCAACCGCAGTTTTTTTATTGTATTTTGCCGTTACCAGGAAGATGCTGCTGCCCATCTCCTGCCTGTGTCCCTTTGTCGCCTTTTACGACACCCACGGGAAGATATGGGGTAGTGGATATTCTTAACCGCCACTACACGGCAAGTTCAAATATATAAATATTGATATACCATTATTGCAGTTTTTGAAAACACGAGTAAATAAGGCTTCTAGTTTTATTTGAAATTATCTCAAATTGAATGTGATTTATGGGCATTTTGCCTACCGATCGACCCACACGAATGTAGGCGTGCGAAAAATTAGTTAAAGTAATGTATTACAACACATTTTGAAATTAAAAGGTAAAAAGGACATATTGTTTAAGTTTTTTTTTAATTTTTTTTTTCTTTACCATTAGCCTATTTTATTTATTCTAAACCTTCTCTGCACATTTCGCTGTTTATTGCAAAACAACCCTATATAGAACTCAGATTATTCGCGTACTATCTCTATTATGGACTGCAGTGGACTGTATGAATTTAAGGTGTTGCTAGTGGACTGTATGACTGATTAATTGACTGATACTACGCTAGGGGACTGCTCAAAGGAAAGATGGTATGATGACTATACTGTATTCAAGTATTTAAAATGCGGCACTATTATCTATATAACTATATACAGGGTATTTTTGGAACGCTCCCGAAAACTAAGACAGGCGACAGCACCAAGTATATCTTTGATCATGGGTCACAAATAAATTCGATCCTGATGAAAAAAAAAATCATATTTTTACAACGTTTTATTAGCTTATTCACGCGCCATCATGTTAGTACAGCTAAATGAAACGGTAATTTCATAGCATCGCGCTTTGTTCGCTCCAAAAATACAGTCGCATACACAGCTTACTTTGCGACTCGCGACGATGTTTTAAAAAGGAAGGAAAGAAAAATTATTTATATCTATTGTTTTATGACTAAACTAGTGAACGAAAAGGTAAATATGATAGGAGAAGGTGAATGGGGAAAATTGTGCAGTAAAGTTAAAAGTGTTGAGGAGGAATACCGAAAAAAATACCATGTGATCGACCTGATGACGGAAGCTCAAGCGAAGATGAAAGTGATGATGAAGTAGCATCCAGTAACACCAACACACCATCAACATCTGGCTTCCATGTGACCCAAGACGTCATAATGGACGGCGTGTCACCCTTAGCTTAAGTTTTCTTGTAATAAACTACTTTATATTTTACGATAGAAATAACAAATAATGCTCAAGTAAACATTATCCATTTTTAATTCCCACCTCTTCCAAAGTTCTAAGTAGCAAGTAAAACACCTATTATGATTCTACAATAAAACAATTAATTACTATAATATTATAAAACAATAGCCTAATACCATGTAGTACTTTAGAACGCGACTGTACCCACACTCCCTCCGCTGTCGACCTGTATCTAGCTCGGTACGAAACAATGCTGCGGTCATAAGAAAAAAGGGCGCATCTAGCAATTTTTGAATAAATGAGTTAAATATACCATTCGACTCATGATAAGAAGGTGCATCTACTAATTTTTTTTAATATTCACAAATATCAATATTTTAAAAATTATCGTAAGAATTTTAGACGTAACTGTTGATCACAGATGACATTTTTTTAATAGAAAAGACTTATACAAATTCAATATAAAAGAAAAGACTTATTTAACCAGTTGCTACGTCATCTTTAATAATATTTGCATTGATTACTTAAATTTCAATTATTCTTGTCTTATTATTCTATATCTTATTATTAAGAGCTTATATCTTATTATTAAGAGCTGGTATTTCACATGTGGTCCCATATAAATTTGATCAAGGTCAGACCAATAGTTTTTGAGTTATCCTTAATTATTTATATTAAAGTCGGTTGTACAAAATTTTTAATTTTTAATTATTATCGTAGTAAGTCTTGTATGTTGTATGATATCCCATTTAAAATCATTACTCAAGAGTTGCGGGTTGTTATTTTTTGCGTCTCACTACCAATGCTTTTCTAATATTTACTAAGAAAAAGGTAGTAAATTACTATTAGCGTCCTTTCAACTTCAAATGACTTTTCCAAAATATGTAAAAATGTAAAATGAATGGCAGTTTTTTTTATTTATTAGGTTGGAAAGACGCAAATAGTTATATGCGTCTTTTCTTCGATGTTCTTGTGTTGCCAGGTGTATTTTTTAAGCTAAGATGAAAACGAAAATTCGTTTTATTTAAATAAATAAACAAATTATCAAAAAAATAAGTTCGTCCTTAAAATCTTCATGTTGTTACGTATATATTTCAATTTTCATATAGATACCTTTTAATACACTTTAGACACAGAGTCTGAAGGAAAAATTCATCAATTAATTTTCTATTTCCATTTTACGTTTTTGTTAGTTGCGTCCTTCTTTATTATGACGGCAGAATGTAACCCGGCCGGCTCGTGTCGCCTCACGCTGTGACGCAGTAGGTTACAGTTTTGTCAGGGTTCGTTATTAATTGTAGTTTTTGAAATAGTTCCGTGTTGATTTTGTACACGCGTGCGCGAGCGACAGCTCAATCGTTTTGTTTATTAAATTGTTATTACTTGTGATTACGTGTTGGTATTATTCTTGTTGTTACGTTTTTTGTTTTAATAATGCTTAACGCGTACGTTTATAGTGATTGTGAATACGGCAACATGCTACGTATCTAAACCTAGGTACAAGAAATATCGCTAAATAAATTGTTAAGACGTCGGGATGGAACAAGTGTGTCATACTGTGCACTGCACAAAGTGTTGAAGCGTAACCTAATGCGCCCATACAAATTGCACAAAGTGCAAGCTTTAGTTCCCGGCGATCACAACCGCCGACGAGTTTTCTGCCGTTGGTTATTATACCAGCAACAACGTGTGCCTGGTTCCATTGAGCACATTATCTGGACGGATGAGTCGAGATTTACCAGATACGGCCTGTGGAACCGAAGAAATACACACGTGTATTCAGAGGTTAACCCGCACGCTGTTCGACAAACCGGGCACCAAACCCGATGGTCGGTTAACGTATGGGCAGGTTTATTTAAGGATCGCATACTGGGACCAGTGTTTCTGCCACAGCGACTGAACGGACAGCGATACCTAAACTTTATAAATGAACAGCTATAATGAACCTATCGTTGGCTGAATATCACCGCACATGGTTCCAGCATGATGGTGCCCCTCCACATGTCGTGAGGTTCGTCCGTGAGCGCCTCAATGAGCTGTTTGATGATCGCTGGATCGGCAGACTAGGACCACACGCTTGGCCACCTCGCTCACCAGATTTAACCCCGTTAGACTTCTTTTTGTGGGGTATGTGAATGAAAGGGTCGGGAATCGTGAGTGTGATAGTGCTGACGAAATGCGCCAAAGGATCGTGGATGCTTTCGAGAAACTACGTACAGACTGTGTCGAAGACACGATGATGCCCCGCCTGCACCCAAATCTACCATGAAATGAATGGAGCACAATTTGAGCCGCATCTCATAAGACCACGGAGGATTTAGAGCGATAAGCTATTTCAGAATTATTTTTTTAAATAACTTGGTACTGGATTAATCTGAATAGGTACATAACTGAATACATGAGAATAATAAACATACCTACACGATGAATAAAAACGCATGACTCCAACCTTGGTAACATTTCATTTAAGTATTTTTTCATTAGCGGTGAATCGAACCAGTTATTTGGGTTATTTAACCTGTAAATTCGGATTAAAGTGGCTACGTGGAGACAAGCACAGTGGCAAAATTTTAGGCAGGTATTGTGGTATGGCCCGCTAGTTGCGGGCCGCGCGAATTTGCGTTCGCGCGTACATTTAACTTTACTCAGGTGATATCAATTCAGTCATTCCACTGCTGGTTTTATGTTTCAGTATTTTCATGATATTTTTTATGAAATTATCGTTTCATTTAGCTGTACTAACATGATGGCGCGTGAATAAAGCTAGTAAAACGTTGTAAAAAGTTGAATTTTTTTTCATCAGGATCGAATTTATTTGTGACCCATGATCAAAGGAAATACTTGGTGCTGTCGCCTGTCTTAGTTTTCGGGAGCGTTCCAAAAATACCCTGTATACAGAGAGAGGGGTGTCTTCACTTTTCAATCTTCTGTGGAGTCTTGATTTCTTCGCTTGCTGTTGTCTTCGAGTGCCGCTTCCCGCTTCCGAAATGAACGCCTCACAGACCGAAACGCCCTTCTTATATTCCGTAGGAGAGCGTCTCAGCCTGTGAGTAGCGTCGTAAGGCGATGCCGCGCGCTCATTGGTCGGCGACATCACGTGATCTGCTACCGGTGTGTGGGGGTGCGCGGGGCGCAACGGGGTATGAAGGGGCGACGGGGCGGCGGCTCCCTCGCCGTCCGTAACAATCTCCATAGATCATTGCAAACCATTGAGTTATATGTACTACGTATACAACCGTCTATGTTCGTATAATTCCTATGTATGGCTATTTCCAGAAAATCTCATTCAAAGGAATTACACGAACTTAGGGGGGTGTATTGATGATTATAATGATTATAACTCTGTAAATACATACTCGTTACGCTCGCGAATCATATTTTGTTAAACATACACCCTGACACTGACCTGCAAATTGCAAAAAACGTAAGAAAATTTGAATTTCGCGGGCCACCCTGGAACTTTCACCTTAAGCAATAGCTTTATAATTAAGTTATAAATTCGAAGCCACATATATTTCAAACAAGTAAGTAAGTATACGCAATCGATAGATAGTGCCGTCGGCACCAATGAAATTGTTAATTGCAATTTTACATGTTTATTTACCACGTGCTTGGCGGTGAAGGAAATCCTGCATGTCTGAGAAATAAGAAAATTAATATTTCAAAGGCACGTGAAGTTCGCCAACACGCATTGCGGCAGCGCGGCGAACATTTCCTTGCCCTAAAACCCTCTCAGAAATGAGAGGTCTGTGCCCAGCTGTGAGAGGTATATAGGCTGTAACTTTAAGTATACGTAATTCAGCGCTCTCAAATCCCATGTCAATATTTTCAGTGGTTATAAATAATATCAACATCTCCCCGAAATATAAACTCAAAGACTATGATTATTAAATACTGAAAGATTTCACGTTACTTTTGATATTATTTTGTCATGTTTTGACGTGTGAAGATAGTAACCTATTAACCTTTAATCTATGCATTATATTAATATAAAAATTCTATAAAATCTCCTTATTTTGCGAAGAAAAGTATTTGAGAAAGAACTGAATTCATGTAGTCACGTACCATTAAATTTTATTTATTTTTGAAGAAACTGTAATGCTCGGGCCACAGTAACGAGAAACGTCAATGCCCATAAACGCAGCAATTATTGCCTTAATTTTAACGCGATAAACTGAGTGGCCACACTTGGAACGGTCGACGTCATTTGCCGTTCAACGGCGTTAAAGTAAACTGACCATTTATTTATTAACTCAAAACGGGACATGGGTTTATTTATAGATACTCCCCAGTTAGCAGGTTAACAATAAAAAGAAATTATTATTTATTTAAAAAACTGTAACTTTATACAATTAGTGTTCACTATAATTATAATCACATTAATTATAATTATTTATATATTAACAAATTGTGAAAAATAAAAATTAATCACCAGTTCACCAGCTTCATTAAAGCAAAGCTCCTCAGACAGTAATTATTAAATGCAACAATTTTTTTAATTATATTTATATTTGTCAGTGGAACAAATTTGCTTTAATAAAGTTGGTGATGATTTTAAATAAGGGCAAGTTTTTTTTTACATTGATTTTTGTTATCAACATCGCCTTTAGAACTGAAACCTGTAAGTGATTTTTTTTCAGACGTCCACAATTTATTCATAATAGAAAAATACTTTTTCTACTGGAGCATTTGTACCAGGTATACATAAAATATATTCGATTAAAATGGAAGAGAATTTATGTTGAGAATGTTGGTGAGAAATGTTTGAATCACCCAACGAGTTTCTGCGAAAACTTTGAAATTATCCCATTCGCTTATTTTTGGGTCGGTCCCGCTCTCGCACCGTTCGTGTCTGACGAACTTCATAGTTTTAAAGGAGACGGTCCATTTCTGGCCCAGTCTATGTACACTATACTGTAAAAGAGAGAAAAATTCAGGGATTTTGTTAAAAATAAAATAAGAGAATAAGTCAAACTAAATAACGTGCAAAAAATAAAAATGCAATCCTAAGTTTTTGATGGTTTTACAGGATGGCGCCCTTTCAGTCATAAAAACTAAAAAGACGCGGTTATATGTCAAATGTCATTTCTGTCAAGTGATATTTTTATTTATTCCGAGCATGGTCGTGTAGTTGTGAACTCGTGAATGCGTTTAATTGTGGATTTCTTTGGCGATTTGATTTGTTGTTTGGACTTTGGATCTGTTTTCTACTTGTTTGGCTCGTTTCTTCGTTGATATCGGAAATCTGTATTCTGTAGAGTCACATTTTGAAACAGTAAGCAGGTATGTACTAAAGAAAGATGTTTCCTTATGTTATTAAACGCATTTGAATAACATGCTTCTGTCTGTAATCTGTTAATAATTATTAATTTCTACACAAGTTCATAATGGCTGCAAAATCTTAATATGATGTAATTATCTTTCAGTTCACCTGTTATAACATGTTGCACTGTTTAAAATGCGCTTCTGCAATAGTAGAAAATGAGCAATATTACATTGCTGGAGATATGGGTCCAGAAATCATTACCATTCTGGAAAATGCAGATCAATTGGTAGGAACACACATACTTGAATCAGATTACTTGGCAATATCTGGTCCATAGAAAATGTTAGTGTATTAAAATAAGATTGTTATGTTTTAGATGGATGAAAATGGAGCAATATGTTCACAATGTTTTGCAAACGTATTGCAAGAAATATCTGTCGGTACAAATTTTGAAAATGAGCTCCAGCGCCCTAATGCCAACACTATCAATATATTGTGTGTTTGGTGTCAACGAAGACTGGGTAGCGGACGTTGTCATTCTGTTTCAGAGGGGCCTGAGAGATATTTGAAATCACATTACTAGAGATGATCTGATAAGCAGGAATTTATTAATACCTGAGGGCTTATTCGGTAACAGAGAAGAGAGAAAGCCAATAGTCATATGCGACGGAACATACATATACCTACAAAAATCCTCTAACTATTTTTTTCAGAAAAAAACATATAGCTTGCACAAATATCGCAATCTAGTTAAACCATTTTTACTAGTAGCTACTGATGGTTATATCCTGGACATTTTGGCCCTTACCCGGCAATTGATTCTGATGCCAGTATTATGAAAGCCTTATTCCAAAATGAAAATGGCGATTTTCGCCTGTTTTTTATGGAAAATGACATTTTCATCTTGGACAGAGGCTTTCGGGATGCTATTTATTTTCTCGAAGAATTGGGCTATGTAATACATAAGCCATTGAATTGTGAAGAAGGAGAGGCTCAATTATCGACGATTAATGCTAATAAATCCAGATGTGTCACCTTGTGTAGATGGGTAGTAGAGGTGGTGAATGGAAGATTAAAAAGAGATTTTAAATTATTCCGACAGGACCACTTCAACGCAGCTGCCACCCATCTAATGGATGATTTGCGTATTTGTGCAGCTATGATTAATGCTTTCCATCCAGTTATTGTTGATAGGCCGGATAACCAGGTGATACTAAATCGTGCACTACAAAGGCTACATATGCCAAATGAATTGGCAGAATTAATTGTAGCCAATAGAATTAACAGATATCGAGCCCATTTCACAAGAATTGACGCACAACTTCCAGAATTAGATATTTTTCCTGTAATGACTATGTCTGATCTCAATTTTTTTGGATTGGGGACATACCAAATTAAGCAGGCAAGAAGCTATTATGGGGAACATATAAGACAGCATGGTTCATTTCAGGTGGAAATATCTAATGATCTGGAAGTTGTGACCCAATTAATATCATCCCAACAAGACGCTGTTTTAATAAGAGGCCGCATAAAATCTCGCCATCACTCGGGCAGAGCCTATTATTCATATAATATACTGTTGGCGAGACAAGAAACAAGTTGGGATGAGATGATTGCAGGATATTATTGCAGTTGCACTTCTGGACAACGGACAGTGGGTTGCTGTGCCCACATAATGACCGTTGTTTGGTATTTGGGATGGGCTCGGTATCAAAATTCCATAACCGCACCGGCCTCAATTCTGGATGGCATTTTAGTAAGAGAGGATTTTGAAGTAGGATAAATAAATAAAAAATAAAAAAATTAAGCTGTTTTATTTATCTATACAAATAAATAAAATTGAAGTGTCTGTTTGTAATGTAAAAATTACAGTTTTTTTTCTAAATGCATATGAAAGTAAATACGGTACTTATAACTAAAATACAATATTTAAAATTTTTGTCTGTCTGTCTGTTTGTTCCGGGTAATCTCCGAAACGGCTGGACCGATTTTGACGGGACTTTCACTAGCAGATAGCTGATTTCATAAGGAGTAACTTAGGCTACTTTTATTTTAGAAAAATAATTAGGGTTCCGCACAAAAACATAAAAACCCTAACACGCGAGCGAAGTCGCTGGGAACAGCTAGTATTACCATAAGTATTCAAAACATGATTGACCTAATGTTTCACTTTCTATAATCATAGGACTGTTAACCTTTGTTATGACATTATCCAGGCTTCAAATGTCTGTCAAGGCTCAAGGCATACTCTGACACGCTGAGGACCTGTTATATGAAAATATTTGTACGCCGGAAACGGCAGAATATTTAGGATGCCAATTCTTTTGTAACAACTGTAATGTACCATAATATCACAAATAAATTATATTATCTATGATTGTACCCTAGCACTTCAGCAGCCCAGATACACATATACTTGAACCGAAATTATTATTTAGGATTATTCTGTTTATCCACCTTATGACAGCCACTCTAAGGTAAAATAAGTTTAATATATTCTATAAGATTAGTGCAATAAAGTAGTATCTCACGGTGGATTTTGGGCTAATGAATGCAATGAAATCATTTTGTGCGTAGGCACCGTTGATTTATCTCAACAATCTTCTTGTCTGGAATTAGGTAGTACTTTTTACATTTGTTTTCTCCTGAACTGCATTTATGATATGCAAATATCAACAAGAACGTTAGTTGTTTTAAGACCAAAAAAGCACATACACAATCTACAATACACTTTATTCGTGTTTTGATCAAAAACTACAACTTTTTTGCCCTACTTTCCTACTAGTTTCGAGACATTTTAGCTATTTTACATAATAAATCTACCTGATAGGCTATAGGTGATATGAGTATATCACAGACTAACTAGTAGATTCTACCCGAGAGTATATTTCAGAGATGACAGCTAACGTCAAATCAAAACGACGTCAATCTGCCATTAGGGTTGCATTTATTGGTGAGAATAATATATAATTGCACTGAAATTAAGGCGAATTTGTGGATTTGAAAGATCAAAAGTGGTTTAATATTTTATTTTAATTTATTTTCATGCTTGTACATAAACTAGGCCTACGCTCCATACAATTTTGGACCGTCTCCTTTTCTCGCGGTTTAGGATAACGGGACTATTTTGCGTCCCGGAGCTTTGTTTGGGAACAACGGGACAGGTGACCGAGAAAAGGGACAGTCCCGTTCAAAACGGGACGTATGGTCACTTTACGTTAATATTCCTTGAATTTCAAGCAAGATGAACGTTGACGCTGCTACACTATGTTTGATGAGTGTAAATTTTTATTATATGAATATATTTTATCATTGCCTAAGCATGGCTCTGTTTGCAGAATCTCAAGAAACGTAATAACTTTTTCATTATTCCACTCTATCGCAGCCATACGTGCGACTCCGTTGCGCTCACTGTGCACAATGAGACAAACGTAGTGTGGCCGCTTCAACGCGTTAATTCGTGCGTTAATCTCTTTGATGTACCGACACTCGAGTTATCGTTCAACGGGAAACGGCGTTGTTCTTGCCGTTGTAGAATTATCGCGTTAAGTGGTGGCCACACCTACATTCAACGCTCATCAACGCGATAATTAACGGCATTTCTCGTTAGTGTAGCCCGGGCATAACAGTATGCTTTTGTTCGTTTTACATAGATAACGATCCAGTAGAAAAATTATTTATTACTTGATGGGGAAACCTTGCGCATAGCCGTAGGAATCCGAAAAGGAGCGGCGACGTGTCAAACTCATCAGTGCCCTTGTGGTAGTAGTGTCGACCAGTTTGGGCTCCACGGATTTTCTGCCGACTTCCAAAAAGGACTCAATTCGACTGTATGTGTTTTTTATGTGTGTTACGTCATAACTTTTTACTGGGTCTAGTGCTTATCATGTGGTCCCATATAAATTTGATCAAGGTCAGACCAATAGTTCACACACAATCTTCGGAAACTACAGCTTCAAGCTTTCGTCATTATCCTCTACAACCCCTACCATTCACTCCCAAGCATCGTCTCCAGCAGTCTTCAGCTCCTGCAAGCCAGTCCAATTTGTCTTCCTCTAGACTTACCGCAGATTTATAAGATCGACTTCTGGCATTTGCTCCGACTTATCGTTCTCACCGGCATCATTTGCAAATGCTTAGTACGACATGCATTACACACCGGCATATCGTTCGCACCAGCGTCACATGGCCTTACGGACACAGCATGCACTACCAACGGGCATTAAGGACGTATCGGCAGCCAAACTGCACCGTCGAGCTCCGGTTTGATCAGTGGGGTGATGTGGCGGCGCTGTCGTTGTGCCACAAGCAAAACGCATCGAAGCCTAAATTACGCTATTAAAGTTCCGAAGTACAGTGGTATATATTAAATAGCTCTGAACTACCACATGGAGCATTGGCTGCTCCCCAGGCTGTACATCTTGTTCGGTGGACGATCTCCCCTTTTCCTTCCACACAGCCAAAAAGGTAATGAAGGAAATTTTGTTTTTTATACTCTACTTTTTCCTCGTCTGTTCTTAGGTGTTGTTATTTAACATATAGAATAAGGTTGACAAACGATCACCCAATCCACCTGGTGATAAGTGTATGCTATGGCCCATAGACGTCTATATTTATCCTCGATTAAGAATCAAAATACAGATGCGTTGTCACCCATGAATACTAAGATGAAATGCCTCGATTCCAGTGAAAATAGTCTCCGGTTTCCTATACTCATCATACAAAACACAGAAGTTTTAAGGTGGAAGCGCCAGGGTAGCCCGCGAAATTCAAATTTTCTCACGTTTTTTTGCAATTTTCAGGTCAGTGTCAGGTTGTATGTTTAACAATATATGATTCGCGAGCGTAACGAGTAGATACTCGTTTCGTAATTTACAGAATTATAATTATAATAATCATCAATACAACCGTCTATGTTCGTACGAGGGTGGATTGAAAATTACTCGGCCTAACACAGATCCATTCAATTCTAAAAATCAAATCTACCCACATTATTTAGTTCAGTTCAGACTAGTTCATTGTGTGAAGTTCGAAACGTGTGCGATAATTAGTTGTGATTTTATAAATTTATTAACAAAGTAATCGGACATAATTTCCGCGAATGGAGCAAATCGAGCAGCGTGCCGTCATTAAGTACCTCCATAAGAAGGGGCTATCATCAAAAGCCATACATGATGACATGGTCAGTACATTAGGCGATTGTGCTCTGTCATATTCATCCGTCAAAAAATGGATAGCAGAATTTAAGCGTGGTAGAGAGAGTGTGAAAGATGAACCCCGCTCTGGAAGGCCTTCGACGTCAACTACTGACGAAACTATTAAAAAAGTACTTGATTTAATAATGGGAGACCGCAGATTAAAAATTAGAGAGATAGCCGAGATTATAGGCATCTCTTATGAACGAACTCAAAACATCATTGTCAACGAGTTGGGTTTCCACAAGGTGTCTGCGAGGTGGGTTCCGCGACTGATTTCAGTTGAACAAAAAAGGACGCGGTTGACTATTTCACGCGACTGTTTGGAGTTATTTGAAGCCGATGCAGATGATTTTTTGAATCGTTTTGTTACTATAGACGAAACATGTGTTCATTACTGTACACCGGAAACAAAACAACAATCAAAACAGTGGAGAAGACCTGGTTCACCACCCCCTAAAAAGGCTAAGTCGATTTTGTCGGCAAATAAGGTGATGGCTTCAGTATTCTGGGACTCGAAAGGTGTGATTATGATTGATTATCTTGAAAGGGGTCAGACTATAAACTCTGATTACTACTGCACTTTACTACGTCGTTTACGAGAGGAAATAAAAGAAAAACGTCGAGGAATGCTCAGAAGAAAAGTCCTGTTTCATCAAGATAACGCCCGTGTTCACACGTCAGTACAGTCAATGGCTGAAATTCACAACTGTGGCTTTGAACTGTTACCGCATCCGCCGTATTCACCTGATCTGGCACCATCAGACTTCTTTCTGTTCCTTAACCTAAAAAAGCACTTGGGAGGTCAAAGATTTTCGACAAACGACGAGGTCAAAGCAGCTGTAGACGCATATTTTGACTCTAAGGAAGAATCATTTTTTTTCAACGGTCTAAATGCTTGGAAGGGGAGGTGGCAAAAGTGTATTGAACTTGATGGTGATTATGTAGTAAAATAAAAATATAACTGATTTAGTATGTGTTTATTTTCTTGGTTAGGCCGAGTACTTTTCAATCCACCCTCGTATAATTCCAATGTATGACTATTTCCAGAAAAACTCATTCAAAAGAATTATACGAACTTAGGGGGTTGTATTGATGATTATAATGATTATAATTCTGTAAATATGTACATATACATACTCGTTACGCTCGCGAATCATATTTTGTTAAACATTCAATCTGGCTCTGACCTAGCCCCTAAATTGCGTGCCCAACAGGGTCCATAACACTGGTCTCACATTATTTTATAACATCTTGTGTACATTATGGTTTAGCAATAAAAGTTTGAGTTTGAGTTTGACCTCCAAATTAAAAAAAAAAACGTAAGAAAATTTAAATTTCGCGGGCCAAGCTTTCACCTTAAGCTGATATTTAACGCTGCCATTCTGAGAGAGTGTGGTCCTTCCCCGGTTGAGTCGACCCATTTGTGTTACAATTAATATAGTGTAGTAATCTTTATTTATAATCTTTTGTATTCTTTCTATCAATAAACTTTTGTATGTTAAATGAAACTAAGTTTACAGATATTATCGCGTTAAATTTTAACTTTTCTACCGACTTCAAAAAGGAGACGGTACTCAATTCGACTATATGTTTTTTTTTTGTGTGTTACCTCATAACTTTTTTCTGCGTCTAGTGCTTCTCATGTGGTCCCATATAAATTTGATCAAGGTCTGACCTATAGTTTTGACTTATTCTTAATATTTTTTTATATTGAAGTCGGTTGTACAAAATGTTTAATTTTAAATTATTTATTCCCGACGTTTCGGATGCTTTAGAGCGGTCATAGTCAGGTTGGGACTAAAGTAGGTACCTTCAGTTTTTGAATATTAATTTTTGGTCCGATATACGCAGAACGACCTTACAGTATCTTGAAGTCTTGCAGTGGTATGCTTGGGTTTGGATGCTGGGGATTATAGGATCCCAAGCGGATGGTAGCACCCATTAATCTTCTCTATTGAAATTAGGACCCTGTAAGAGATGGCTGACAGATATTCCCTTGGACAGCCTTTGCAAAAGTCCCTAGTTAAATAAGAGGTAGAGAAAAGAGCTTGAGCAATTTAAAATCTTTGTTTTTCACCCTTATTTTTTTATAGAATAAGGGTGAAAAACGAGCACATAGTCTACCTGATGGTAAGTGGTTGCTGTAGCCCATAGAAATCTACATCTATCCTCGATTACGAATCAAAATGCAAATGTGTTGTCACCCGTGAGGACTAAGATGGAATGCCTCCTTTTCCTTTTCAGTAAAAAGGTTCTCTGGTTCCCTATACTCACCATACGAAACAGAGCAGCGTTAAGCACTATTTTTATAAAATAAATAATAAAAATAATTTTACATTAGAAAATACATTTTACATGACTAAATAAATATGCAATCGGAATACATATAAACATAACTAAATAAATATGCAATCATAACTTATTATTCATACAATTTGCGTTAATTCATAGTTACGAATTTCTGTTTTACTGCGCTGTAATATACCAGTGTAATTATTTTCGCCACGAAAATTAATTAACGAGACTAGTTACGAGACTTTCATTCTGAAGACTCAAGACGTTCAGCCGGGCACGGGAATCTTATATTATGGAATTCATTATGTGCAATGTTACTTTCATTCGGATAACGTTGTATTTATACAGACCAAATTATCTATATTATATATTGAGTTATATCTATTATAATCTATGTACTACAACTTACGAATATAGTATTTTTTATAGAATAAGGGTTTTTTTTTTATTGGATAAGGGTGACAAACGAGCACACAGTCCACCTGATGGTAAGTGGTTGCTGTGGCCCATAGACATCTACATCTATCCTTTATTACAAATCAAAATGCAGATGCGTTTTCACCCGTGACTAGGATGGAATGCCTCATTTCCAGTAAAAAGGGCCTCCGGCCACCTGCACTCACCAAGCGAAACGCAGAGGTAAACCTCTACTTCACGCTGGTATTCTGTGAGGTCGTGGTACCACCCCGGTTCGAGCCGGCCCATCCGTGCGACAGCAAAAGCTGCCGCCTGGCTCTACCACTGTTAAAAAAAGGGTTTAAAGTAAGGGAGAAGTAAACACACAGTCCACCTGATGGCAAATGGATGCTGTGGCCCATAGACAACGACATCTGTCCTCGATTAAGAATCAAAATGCAGATGCATTGTCACCCCTGAGAACTAAGATGGAATGTCTCGTTTCCAGTAAAAAGGGGCTCCAGTTTTCTACACTCACCTTAAGAAACACGGCAGCATAAAGCTGCTATTTTTTACGCTGGTATTCTGTGAGGGCGTGCTCCTACTCCGGTCAAGCCGACCCATTCGTACTACAACCATAATATAGCTGCAGTGTGGCTCTACCACGTACAAAATCTGTGAATTATTATCAGATTTTATCAAACACATTTTTCAATGAGGGCTAATAATTTTCTGCTCACCAGATGTCGCTAGTTGACACTGAGGTAAAGTTTTTTGTTACACAATGTCATTTAACTGAGGAGTTAGTTTTTAATAAAAGTTTATCAATTTCTAGAGTATTATATTAATACACAAAACAATGCCTCAGTGGTTTGCTCTATATTTTTTGCACATTTTTCAAATTTTTCTGCTTTTATGAATATCTGTGGTTTGGTTTATTTATTTTTAATGTAATTAATATAAAATATAACTAATAGTACGTAAAGAAACATTAACCTTTACATTTTCCGAACAAATTAACTTCCCCGCTATGAAATCTGTCAAATATTATACCTCACTTTTAAGTGGCGCCGGCCTGGTGGCAGAAAAAGTCGTGAATGCCCTCATTGGTAAAGTATCTATTAGCAAATATAACATGGAACGTATTAAACTAGCTCATTGCTCCTGATTGTTCGAAAGCACGTATAGCATGAAAAAAAAATCGTAATAACTTTCTTTTCGTAATTAGAAGATTCACACACGATAGTACGTCAAAGTTATTTATCAGTGCGACAAGCATACGCAGTAAATGCAAGATTAATGTCCGCGTGCAAAAACGAAATGCTTCTCAATTTTTTACTTTACGCTTTGCAGGGTTGTCATACGATTGATAAAATATTACTATATGTGTACGACTTCATTTGGTATGTGTACGATACTCAACAATAATTATTTATTATTAATACGTATTTTTTTTTCAAACTATTTTGAGTATGTATGTACACTTTTCCATACGTCTTAGTCATTTCAACAAATACCTCTGACAACTCTTTTGAAGTTTTTAAAATCAGCCAGTGTGTATTTTCCTTGTTAAACCATTGTCTTTTTCGTTTGAATATTTTGATAGATTTAATTCTGAATTATAGGTAATTTGACGTAATGATGATGTTTCGTCTGGCTAATTTATAAGTGCAAGTGTGTACTCCGTACAAAACATGCGTACGTACTCGTTCGTTCTATATTTACAGGTGAGGCTCCGGGGAACTATAGAAGTGGAAACGCTTAGTGACTTTCCAAACAAGACCAAAGAAAGTATTTATACAGTTTCACAATATGTTCTTCAGTGTAGCTCTTTAATTAATTTTTAATACAACTTGGCTTTTTTTTACTAAAAAGTAATGTTTTAAGTTTCAGCCCCTAATATCCCACCTCTTATTCCGTTCCGGGCTTTATCGTAGTTAGGTAGAGATTAACTTTTTTTAGCATTTAAGAGCGTAGTCGGTCTGCGCGGGAATTGAGAAATAGGTATTTGAATAAAATATTGCCGTCGCGCTATATATGGTCTGCCCCCATAGAGTGCGATAGGGACAACTGCAGATCAGAACGATTTTACCTACAAAAACCATGACAGATCGATGTTTCGTATTCTCCTGTTTCCTCCTCGAAAACTAAGCCGATTAAATTATTTTTGGTATCAAAATTTAAAGGAAGAATAGATCTATGCTCCTATTACTTGTTTTTATGTTAAAAACTTTTCAAATTTCTTGGGTAGTCGTCTGATTACGGAGGTTAAAACGGGGCATTTTTTTAAGTTTTTGGAAAGTCATATTTATTTTTGTAATAATTTATTGGAAAAAAATTATTGACAGAAGCATGCCCTCAATAGACCTAGATTTTTATAAACAAAAACGATTACTCTAGAGGCATTATCCAGGTAGAGAATAGGGGAATACATTTGTGTGGAAAAAATGCAGCCCGTCTACGCTCTTAAGGGCCTCTTGTAGTGCGGTGTGTAGTGAGGACCAGATCCGCCGCAGGGGTTAGGAAGGCAAAGTGCTTCTGAGTGCTCGATTTTCATGGTCCCACAGAATTCGCGCATCGAACACCGTAGCGCAGCTGGAGTAAGACGCCGAGGAGGTAGGCGCGCCTTGTGTTCCTGGTGCGCCTTGTGTTCCTGGTGCGCCTTATCTGAGAAATAAAAGGGGGAGGAGCAATCTTCTCTGAGGAGGGGCTGCTATGGGGCGGCCGGCACCGGTGGGGCCGCGGATGTGTGCGATAGCGTTCCCTTGGCCCTGCCAATATGCGACGAAGGTGGAGCACCATAGGGTTTTAGTCTTTTCATATTTTATTTCAGTATTTTAATATGCGTAGGCATTTCCCCATGTTCTATGAGAATAATATTAATTCGCTCCCCGCTAAGGAATAGTAGCTAGTACTGCCGGGCTGCTTAGTTTTTTTTAATAGGAGAGGGGGCAAACGAGCATGCGGCTCACCTAGTGGTAAGTGACTTTTGACGCACATGAACAACCGTAACACCAGGGGAATTGCAGATGCGTTGCCGGCCTTTTAAAAAGGAATAGGCTCTTTTTTTGAAGGTCCTCAAGTGGTATCGGTCTGGAAAAATCGCTGGTGGTAGTCGATCCCACACGGAAGTTGTGCGAGGAAGAAAACTTAACTAGTATTGAAGCGGAGAGAATTTTAGAACAAAACAACCTGTGTTTAGCCTCAAAGATGTCTTGGTGGGCACTGGTCGGGGGAGCCGTAAGCGCATGAACTGTTCGATTAAAAGATAAAACTAAAAACGAATTTGTAAAATATATTTACAACATTCCCTAAAAAATAATAAGCCTATTCATTTGGCATAAGTTTTAGATGGTTTCATTATTAAAGCTCTACAATGTAGACGTTTAAAATAATGTCCGATTGAATGTGACGAATGTCGTCTAGACCGAGTTTCGGTTACGACATCCCGTCACAACGGAGACTAGCTATATGCGCAAGACAGGATTATAAAGCCCGAGTGTATGCGTAAACACAGGTACACTCTCCATTCCCTCACTTTCATTGTCTGGTCGTACAGAAATCCCACACTACTGGAGAAAATTAGGCGTTCAATTTTTCGACAGTAAACTCAATAACTGATTTTATTGACCTGACTCGGGATTAGAACCCGGGATCTCATGGACAGTAGCCGCGTTTACGACTACTTGACCAGGGAGACAGTCGCCCTTATCATTTATTTATCGAGCCAATTATTATCATTTACGTTTCTTTCTTCACACAACTTTTTTTTTATGTTTCCGTCCATTCATCTATTACAGGTTATAAAAGTCTCCCAACATAGACATCTACCATAGATTGCCTAATAGGGAATAAATCCCTATGAGGCAATGGTAAGAGGAGAAGGAGGTGGTTTTTGCCATAGTTGCCACCGTTTGGCAACCGTAGTTATTTGTTATTTTGAGTTGTTGTCAGGAAGATGCTGCTGCCGATCTTCTTAGTTTCCCTTTGTCGCCACTTACGATATCCATGGTAAGATCGTATGTTTAATTTTAAAAAAATTGTTCTATTGCGCAATAATTGCATTTAAGAAGATTTACAGAGTTTAAACAAGTGATTTTTTTAAAACTTTATATCAAAAAATTTAATACACCACGTTTTCTTCCTACATTATCATCCGATTCTGAACTATGTTCAAAATTTCAAGTCTTTAGCTCATCGGGAAGTGCTCGAAATTTGAGTGGCATCTGATTCCAAACAGAACGGCAGACAGACAAGAAAGTGACTTTATAAAAACGTGGTAAAAAGGTTAAAATCGCTATAACGTCGCCTTAAGCGATTACACAAAAGTTCATGAATAAATCCTGTTAACATAATAATAATATCGCCTTAAAGCCTTAAACACTTTATCCATATTCCTGAAGAACATTTGTTTTTTTTTAATTATATAATAACTGCCTCCATGAACCGGAGAAAACCCTAGTGTGGGGGTAAATTTTTTTTTAAGAAAAAAATCTTACTTGTTAGTAATTTTGTGTACACAAAATGCAATTGTGTTTTGCGTTTTCAAATCCCGGTGCTCCGATTCTCACGTAACGATTATCCGTTTCGTTACACGTCGATGAGTAAGCCATCAGTTTTAACGGTCCCGGAACGGTTAGCCGAGCTAGATACACTATCGATTGTATATTGATTAGTGTACTATTATATGCGACGTTATTCTTATTTGAGGGGCGATGACAATCTTCGCCATTTTTTGGGGGCATAAAAGAATCTGTCACCTTAAACGAATTGTAATTTTTAGTTTAAAAAAAAATAAAAAAATACGCGCGATAGTAAACCGAACTATATATGTTAAAATATTTCATCGGTAAAACGATTAGTACAAAGATATTGTGTAAAAAAGCATCTCACGCTTTTTTACCATATACTTATCCTCGGTAATTATACTATTTTTATTTCTAAAAAAATATTTTTACCTTTTTAGTCGGTTTACCATTAAAGCGTGTTTTTTTTAAACTATAATTTATTTTTCAATTTTTAGTAATCCTGGCGATTCTGTTCAGGATTGGGAGGAGCTTGTCAAGTTATTGTATCGTCATCGGTCCTTAAAAAGAAACATACACGTGAAGCTAATATAAGGCGTATTAAAAACGCAGCAAGATCTTTTGATCTTCGATTGATGGGAGTCTAAACTTGCATTTATTGTTTACAAAAAACAGTTTACGTTCTAACTACCTTCACTAGGTGGTGGAACTTCTTTTCGTGGTTTAAAGTGCCTGTGGGGTATAGCAACCTATTCAGAATTTCAGATCGATTGCATGCTCATTTTCTTCTTACTATGTCAGAGATGACGTTTCGCATCCATACATCATGTATTGCTATATTCCAAATATGTTATAAAAGTACAAACATGATGTAATTGCGTATTAGCGCACCATTTTTGTTACCTTAGGTAATAACCAGTAGACAAAAACAATAGAATCAGCAATAAATCATCAATTTGTCAAAGCACTATAGTACTAATTATGTTTGTAATAAAGTCGTTTAAAACGTCACGTATCAATTTTAAAGAGATTTATGCAGCCAGCGGTGCATCGGTGCGTATATCCCATGTATAGAAGGTCTCTAGCAAGGTCGTTGTGCGTTATTACTGTGATATTATATTATTATAAATTAGTCTGGAGGTTAATTGTTATAAATATTAAAGTAGAGCGGATGTTCAACTTGCTCTCTTGCTTACACAATTAATCATTATCAGCAATAAAACAGCGCACTGCACTATACATTCAGTATATCGCAATACAGTTCGACCAACTGTAACATATCTCCATCACAATCACACACGGGTGTAACGTAAAGGATATAATTACATGATAACACCAAAGTATGCAAACCAACAGCAACACTACCCATCTCAATGTAATACAGGGCACCTTCTTAGCAACACGATTTCCTTGCCAATACTAGAAGAATAACCCCAACGGTCATAATAACGATAGCGAGACTCGTAGAATTACCAACTGATTCCTCTTAGTCACCTGCACGATACCTTACTAATTTCCTCGTATTTTCTATTATTTTTACCCTCATTTGTTCTGCTGGACAGTTTTGACCACGGTGGTGGCTATCGAATACAATTGTATTATATTAGGTCCTTAGATATGAAATTGGAGTTTTGTATGGGAGGAATATAAGGTCATTTTTTTTTGTAAAATATATTTAATTGATCAAAGTATGCACCGTTGTTATCTATCCACTTCTGCCATCTTATAGGTAGTTCAATGATCCCTTTACTAAAAAACCAAGGGGGTGAGAATCAATAAACTCTTTGAAGGCGGTTTGGACTGCTGCAGCGGAGTTGAATTTTTTTCCTTGTAAGAAGTTGTCCAAATTCCGAAAAAAATGGTAATCTGTTGGAGCAAAGTCCGGGGAGTACGGTGGATGTCGCAGACATTCCAATTGTAGCTCATCTAACTTAGTAGTTGTTTGTTGTGCAGTGTGTGGTCTTGCGTTGTCGTGAAGCAGCAGCGGCCTAAAGCGATTGACTAATCTCGGTTGTTTGGCAGCTAGTTCTTCCTTCATGATTTGCAGTTGCTGAAAATAGATATCTGCCGTAATTGTTTGGCCAGATTATAGAACGCTGTAATGAACGACACCGGCGCTAGTCCACCAAACACTCACAAGTAACTTTTCTGAGTCAATTTTCGTTTAGAGCAGGATTTGGCTGGGTGTGTTTGGTTCGAGTGGTTCAGACATTGCGACGAGCGCTTCCGATTATCTTACAGTATCCACTTTTCATCACAAGTAATGATTGGGTTTAAAATCCCTTCATTATTGTGTCGGTTGAGTAACACAGCAGTCAACGCGTGTTTGCAAGTTCGATTCACTCAATTCATGAGGTACTCATCGTTCAAGTTTTTTTACTTTCCCGATTTGCTTCAAATGGATTAATACAGTTTTATCACTTACTCCGAAGCCTGCAGCTATCTCCGAAGTGCTTTGTGATGGATCCGCTTCCACAATAATTTTTAATTCTTCCTTTAATTCTTCATTTTCCACTTTGGTCTCCGCTCTCCGGCCGTCCACGGGGTTGGTTTTGAAGGTCGAAATTTCCAGAACAAAAACGTTGATACCAAAAACGTACCGTGCTTTCTTTTGCGACACCAGCGCCGTACACATCATTAATCCTTCGAGCTGTTTCTGTAGCACTGGTGCCACGGTAGAACTCGTACTCGTAAATATACTATTTCATGTTTTCCATTGTGCGGTAATAAGCGACGCCAAAGAATAAAATAATGGGGAAAAAACAAATAAATGACTGTTTTCAAAATTCAAATGTACCAGCTAAATGAATTTATAAATTTGATTTTGGAATACTTAACCAAAGAGGAGATATTTCAGATCAAAATGGTCAGTACGACAAAACGCTAATTTCATATGTAAGGACCTAATACATACTTGTAGAGCCGTGGCAGTTCAGGGGCTAAATGCTCAACCCGGTACACGAGCAACCCGGGTTTCCGGCATCAATGAAATTGTTAATTGCAATTTTAAATGCTGATTTACCACGTGCTCGGCGGTGCAAGAAACATCTTGAGGAAACGTGCATGTTTGAGAAATAAGAAAAAAAAATATTTCAAAGTCATGTGAAGTTCGCCAACAGGCATTGGAGCAGCGCGGCGGACACTTCCTTGCTGTAAAACCCTCTCAGAAGGGAGAGAAGGCCTGTGCCCAGCAGTGGGAAGTAAAAAGAAGAAATAAAGTACAACGTTTTTGAAGATGACTAAGGTGTTAGTTAGAAACACGATGACAAACAAGGCAGTCAAACCCGAAGACCAACCACGTAGTAGCTAGCCCGCCATCGTCATAGAAACATTACACTATCTAATATAATATATAAAAGTTAATTTTAGTTTATTCGCATTTTATGCGCAGCCATCAGAGTGCGCTAAAACTTTGTCAACTTATTGCTTGCACTTGCGCGAAGGTTATAGGCATAGCACAATGAACTTACAGTAGGTGGCGCGCGTATACAATTAATGTATTATCATTCCTAACTATACAATGTCTTCCAAATTTAAAATTATATTTTCACTTTTTTTTCTGCGGCAGCAACGCGCCGGGTACCAGCTAGTAAATATAATAAAATCAACATCAACTCAGGACCGTGTTTGTGGCATTCCTTGGGGGAGGCCTATGTTCAGCAGTGGACTTATGATGGGCTGTATGATAATGAAACATAGCGTATAATGACTAAGGTACATAGGCTGCACTAAAAGTATCGGGAATGGAATATTTCCACTGTTCCTGTCATATTAAAATTTTTTTAATTGAAAACTCCTTGGATTTAAAAATCGAATGCCATTTATTTATTTAAAAAAAGATTCTCGGTCATGTCACAAGGTTTTGTCAAACTTGTTTAGCCGTTGAGAAAATGGAATTGACTCGAGAAAATTCAAGAGCGATGATTTATTATGACTTTCGAAGTGGTTTAACACAAAAACAGTGTGTTCACCGGATGATTTCTGCATTTGGTGATGAAGCCCCATCCAAAACCACAATTTATCGCTGGTTTGCTGAATTTCAACGTGTACGTGTCAAGCTCAGTGATGATCCCCGTCAAGGTCGTCCAAAAACTGCAGTCACCCAAGAAAACGTTGATACTGTGCGTAAGCTTATTGAGGAAGACCGACATGTGACATACCGCGAAATTCAGGCAACTTTAGACATTGTCATGAGTCAAATACAAATAATCTTGCATGAACAATTAGGTGTAAAAAAGTTGTTTTCCCGATGGATACCGTATTCGCTCTGTGAAGAGCAAAAAACGGCTCGCGTTACTTGGTGCATCAGAACTCTCGAAAGATTCCACGCAGGATCCTCAAATGCTGTATACTACATCGTATCAGGTGACGAATCCTGGATATACGCGTACGAATCCGAAACAATAAACCAGTCACGAGTTTGGGTGTTCGAAAATGAGTTAAAGCCAACAAAAATTGTTCGTTCACGGAGTGTTGCAAAAAAATGGTGGCCACGTTTGTCTCCAAAACCGGCCATGTTACGACTATTCCTCTTGAGGGACAAAGAACGGTTAATGCAGAATGGTATGCTAGCATTTGTTTGCCACAGGTCGCTTCTGAACTCCGTAAAGAGAACTGCAAACGCCGCATCATCCTCCATCACGACAATGCGAGTTCTCACACCGCACACAGAACAAAAGAGTTTTTAGAGCAAGAAAACATAGAATTATTAGACCATCCGCCGTACAGCCCCGACCTAAGCCCTAATGATTCCTATACTTTCCCCAAAATAAAGAATAAATTGCGTGGACAGAGATTTTCATCAACTGAAGAAGCTGTGGACGCCTACAAAACGGCCATTTTGGAGACCCCAACTTCCGAATGAAATGGTTGCTTCAATGATTGGTTTCATCGTATAGAAAAATGTGTCAAATTTCGCGGAGAATACTTCGAAAAGCAATAAATACATTTTTAAATAGTAATGTTGTGTCACTTCCTTGATTCCCGAAATTTTCAGTGCCGCCCTCGTAACGTTTTCTGAAACAAATTATATCATAAATTGTAGAGTCTTAGATGACCACGTAGTTTAAAGTTTGGTGAGCCTTACTCGGCCACATGCCCTAGTTTAACTACGAAACAAACCCATAAATTATTGATTTTTATGACCTAAATTATGTAATTAATTATTTTTTTCTTATTTATTCTTTATTGCGTTCCTTAAAAAGATGAAAAAGAAAGAGAGAAAAAGATTACAATGGGCGGACTTAATGCCTTGAGGCATTCTCTACCAGTCAACCCATGGAGTGGTGAAAATTTGACGTAGGTGCGGCAATATAGAATAAAATAACACTACACAAAATGATAATTAACTACATAATACATATATTTTACTTATAAATAAACTATACATATATGACGTTTACATACATATATATATATATATACAAATATATACATACAAATATACATATTTAAATACATATATAATTAGTAAATACAATATATGCGTCTGTTTAGCAATACATATTAAATGGATGAATCATGTAAAATGAGTTGTCTTCAATAGATGATTACAGACCAATTTTTTAAAAGCGTACTTATTGGGTGCTTTTCTGATGTCATCGGGCAAGGAGTTCCAAAGGCGTGTAGCCTGAACTGTGGAGGAGTTACCATAAATTCGGTGAAGTGAACAGGAATACAGATTTTGTTGTTAGAAGAAGAACGTAGAACCCTATCATGAGATGAGGAGAGATAGTGAAATTTACTCTTAACATAAGAAGGCGAAGATGGGTCATTTAAGATGGAAAAAAGAACAAGCAATATTCTGGAATTGCGCCTCTGACGGATTATAAGCCAATTTAACTTAGATTTATATTGCGAATTTTGCGAGCAATCAGAGGTTAATTTCCTCTAGCACTGTGAAATCGTAAATTGTATTTTAGTACTTATTTACCACCTGCTCGGCTGTGAAGGAAGCCATCGTAAGGAAACCTATTTTTTATAAAATTGAAGTGACAAATGAACTTACAGTACACCTGTTGGTAAGTTGGTACTGTGGTAAATAGACACCTGCAATCAACTTCGTACAAAGAAGGCTATAGGTGCGTTATCACCTTTGAGGACTAAGATGGAATGTCTAACAGCCTGTTATTATATTGACTCTCTATAACAGGAATTACCAAACTGTTAAGGCAATGGAACACTTACCAAATCTCTTTTATTTTATGGAGCCCCACATCAAACAAAACAATTTTTTTATAGGATAGAGTGACAAACGAGCACACAGTCCACCTGATGGTATGTGGTTGCTGTAGCCCATAGACATCTACCCTCAATAAAGAATCAAAATGCAGATGCGTCGTCACCCGTGTGGACTAAGATGGAATACCTCTTTCCCAGTAAAATGGGTCTCCGGTTCTCACCATACGAAACACAGCAGTGTCAAGCCGCCATTTTACGCTCGTATTCTGTGTAGCGTGGTCCTTCCCCGGTCGAGCCGGCCCATTCGTGCTACAACTATACTACTAATATAGCTGTAGCATGGCTCTACCACGTATGATGTATCACAGATAGTGCAATTGAAATCTTATAATATAATTCTCAACATTAATAGCTTCTTCTCGTCACATATTTTGCGCCAATTCAAAATAATATTTGTACTAAAGTTTGAAATTATTTAACAAGCAAATATAATTAATTTCGCGGAACCCTGATGACTTTTCTACGGAACTATTAGGTTCCGCGGAACCCACTGTAGGAATCTCTGCTCTATGTCCTATAGACTGAAAGACAGCAATACAGGCACTGCTACTTGGCAGCAAAAAGTAAGAGGTTACTACATACCCAGAGGGACTCTTTGTCAGAAAGAAATCCTACCGACTAGTCGAGTAAGGTATGTGAGGATAATATGGTCACCTTAAGCTTTGCCGCCTTATAAAACCAAAACTAGGAGGAGGACAGAGACAAATACACAATGTCGTATACTATAACTAAGGCCGGCCACATACATACGAAATTCCGTTTCGGGATTCCGTTTCGGAATACCGATCCGGGATTCCGTGAATGCATCACACACATACGTTTATTTCTGTTCGGAATAACAAGGGTCAGTTGAGAGATGTTAGCCACTGAGTCTAGACATTGCCAGCGAATAATGACGACGATTTTCTGATTGCGAATCCATTTTGCTGTATCATTTTTACTAGGTGCATCCTCTTATAATAAGCCCTAATAATAATCCCCTAAGCTTGCAATATAGTCCCTTATAATAATCCCCTAAGCTTGCAATATAGTCAATAATATTATGTAAATAGATCTATATATCCAGAGATATTTTTTTTAAATATGGATGTTTGTAAACTCTTTCGACGAATTATTAAATGAAATAAGATGAAAGGTTACGATAAGCTATACACATATAAAATTAAATGTAAAAACATACATAAACACACCTGCTCGTTTTGGTCGTGCGACGAACATTGAGCGTGAGCGCGTTCCGTACGGAATTTACGAATGTGTGTTGCGACCATTGTGTTATATGTACTACGTACTAGAGAAGCCATTCCAAACAAAAATTGTGTCCTACTCTATGTCTTCGCGCATGCGCGGGAGTAGTAGCGCGAAGACTTTAATTTGATATAAAATAATATATTAATATAAAATAAATATAAGAATTTAATATAAAATATCTTAATTTAATCTAAACAAACATATTTCTAAATAAAATGTAATAATAATTATTTTATGGAATTTACAAATCTTCAAATTACGCTATATTTAGTTTGTACGGATTGCAGTACAGTTCAATGAACATAGTCAATGTTCGGAATGGCTTCTCTAGTACGTAGTACATATAACTCAATGGTTGCGACTCATACAAAATCTATGGAAGACTTGCGTTCGGAGCGACTTTTTTCCGTTCGGAATTCCGAACGCACAGGCGGTCGTACGGAATCTCGAATCGGAGAAAATCCCGTACGGTAAATTACCGTACGTGTGTGGTGGGTCATAGATTTTATATAGACTTGCTGCGTTCGGAATCCCGAATCGGAATATCAAAACGGAATCCCGAAACGGGATTCCGTATGTAAGTGGCCGCCCTAATATATTAAGAAAAAATAACAAACAAGGCTTGGCAATAATTACGAACACTTCGAAAAAATTACGTAAAAAATCTAACTACACTAGCCAATACTAAAATCGAATAAAAAATTTACTATAATATACTACTACTTTACTATAATACCATATAAGTATATTTTAAGAGAACAAGGGGACGCCAAGGAGTTATATCAATCAACGTTAATTTTGGAATAAAATGGTAACACGGCTTTTAAATCATCACCTTGTTATTTCATCACTATTTGAACGCTCCTAGAGGCAACTGCAATTAATTAATTGATTGTTCTTAACGAGACGGTCACGAGTTTGCAAATGTGACTGGATGCATATTATGTTCTGTCAATTTATGATAGGACTAGCTGTTCCCCGCGATTCCGCCCGCGTGTTATTTGGGGTTTTCATTCTTTTGCGCAGAACCCTAATTCTTTTTCTAAAATAAAAGTAGCCTAAGCTACTCCTTGTGTCATCAGCTATCTGCCAGTGAAAATCCCGTCAAAATCGGTCTAGCCGTTTCGGAGATTAGCCGGAACAAACAGACATACAGACGGACAGACAGACAGACAAAAACTTTAAAAATTGTATTTTTGTTATTAGTACCTTATATAATTTCATACGCATTTAGTAAAAAGCTGTAATTTTGACATTACAAACAGACACTTCAATTTAATTTATTTGTATAGATATTGATTTATGAGTACCTATAATGCTACTCTGATGGTTGGTACTCAGAGATGATCTCGAATTTTATACTCAAACATATATTTACTATTATAGTTTATACAAATTGAGAAATTTTGAAGTACAAATAATTGTTCCGTGTCTGGATGTTTAACCTTGTGAAATTTATGTATATAAACTACTCATACGTTACAGGAGAAAATCCTCGTGTGGAGGTAACGATTTTAAATGGGGGAAAAAATATGTCGAATTTGGACAATGCAGCTAGTTTTAAGTCATTTTATATGGGGTTGTAACGACATTTTTACAAATCCAAGTGCATTTTATAAGTTGGTGGACTATTACTCGTTAACTTCTTAATTCTACTTTAGCTGTGAGTTTTCCTTTTAATTTTATTATATGTACTACTATTGTGTACCAGAAAGGTAACTAACGGGACCCTATTAGTCAGCCTTCACTGTCCGTCCGTCCGTCCGTCTGTCTGCCAGCGGGCTGTATCTCATGATCCGTTATAGGTAGACAGTTGAAATTTTCATAGAATGTGTATTTCTGTTTCCGCCATAACAACAAATATAATAAAATAAAAATAAATTAAAAATTAAAGTGGGCTTTCCGACTACAAAAGTGATTTACGATGGTATGGAGCTCTTCATTCGCGAATCCGACTCATACTTGGTCGGTTATTTATAAATAGCAATAGAAATAGACTTTTTTATTCGATACATATTACAAGGAGATAATTTAAAATTAAAAATGTTGTACAGCCGACTTCAATATAAGCGACTTCAATATAGGTTATTTAAGAATAACTTAATAACTAGTGTCCGACCGAAACAGGATTTTCAACCGAAACCGAAACCGAAATCGAACCTTCGGTCTGGGTGTCAGTTTCGGCCGAAACCGAAACCGAAACCGAACCTTATTTGTCAGTTTCGGCCGAAACCGAAACCGAAACCGAACCTTATTTAGACATGTTCATTTTTTTATTGTATTTTGGAATCTGCTATATTTTTATACATATACAGATAGATAATGCATGTTAATGAAAAACACTAACTGTAATAGTCATGCAGCAAAATATTTATTTATTTTCAAGTAAAAATCAACAATTTTTACGTTAAGAAATACTTTTTTAAGTCAATTTTGTAAAAAAGATCAACACTTACACCCATAAAAAGTTGCACGCTAATTGAGAACATATTTTACTGTGTTCACAATATTGTTAATATTATTCAATGAGAGCATTTACTTAATATATCACACTCACACAAAATATACATACACACACCTTAACAAAATTCCAGAAAATATACAAAACCTGCTCAAAGTTCAAAAACTTTAATAAACAAAGTTTGTATAAAAGGGTTATTATAATATCAAGAAATTTATGGATGATAATAACCCCTTTTTTTTTTTTTTTTTTGCGGATGGAAAATCATCAAATGACGCCTTTCGCTCTGGGTGGAGCGGAAGGGAGTGTCAGACTTTTACTGACTAAAAACCATCCGTGTTCCTTCAGTGCCCTTACGTTCCGGAGCCGCGGTATCTCTTTCGAACAGCCCGCAGCCCCGGCAGGCGTCGGCCCTTGCGGGCCCCTTCACGATGCTGACAGCTCTTTGAGGCGCGCGTGGAACAAAACGCGCCGTCGACACGGCCTATCGTCGTTAGACGGACGGACGGCGAGCTACCCATTGCTCGCCATCCACAGGCCCGCGCCTACGGTGGCCGGGGGCCACGACGTAGCCCCCGACGCCCGGGGCGTCTCCCGCGGCGGCCGGGAAGGAAAGCTGCTGCTCTCACCTTCTCCCGCTCCGCCACCTCCTTCGCTAGCATCACTGCTTCGCAGAAGGTGGTGACGGCATCCCATTCCGTCTCGCTCCGGACCATGGCTTCGACCAGGGCCGGACGCGAGAGGTCGCCGCCGCCTATCGCCGCTACGAGGACACGGCGGTGCTCAGCCCAAGCAGGGCACACCTCCACGGTGTGCTCCACCGTGTCCTCCGGTCGCTCCTCGCAGTGGGAGCACCCGGGCGTTTCCTCCCGCCCGATTCGGTGCAGGAACCTCCCGAACACACCGTGTCCGGTGAGGACCTGCGTCAGGCGGAAGGTGAGGACGCCGTGGCGTCTCTCAAGCCACTCCTCAAAGAGGGGTATTATCGCCGCTATAGTGGCGTGCCCAGCACGGGGTTGCGACAGTCGCTCTCTCCATGTCGCCATGAGATCATGCCGGAAGTCTGTCCGCTGCGCGACAACTTGCCGCGGCAGCGGGGTTTCCCCCCGGCATAGTGCCTCCGCGCGCCATTCGTGCAGGCGCGCGAGGACTATCGCCTCCAGATCCCATGGCGGCAATCCGGCAAGGAGGCACGCCGCCTCGCGGGAGATCGTGCGGTAGCCGCGAACCATCTTTACGGCAACCACCCTTTGGGGCGCGTTTAGGTGGTGGACGGCAAGCCGCGCCAAACCACGCGCCCACACCGGGGCCCCGTAAAGGGCCATGGACCTCACGATCCCCGCGTAGAGCCTCCGGCAGGAGGCGTTTGGCCCCCCCAGGTTCGGCAGGAGCCGCCTGAAGGCAGCCCCGGTCCGTTCCAGTTTGGGAGCCAAACGTCGGAAGTGCTCAACGAAGTTCCATCGGCCGTCGAGGACGAGTCCTAGGTACTTCAACGTCGACTCGACGCCGATGGATACCCCTCCTACCATCACTGAGGATCCCGGTGGTGGCCTGTTCCGAGGACCATGGAAGTGCATGGCCTCGGACTTGTGCAGAGCCACCTCGAGACCCAGTTGCCGGATCCTCTCAACGACTATCGCAACCCCGCGTGTCATAGTTTCCGCCGCCGCCTCGTACGACCCCCCTTGTGCCAGTACCAGCGTGTCGTCAGCGTAGCAAACTACGCTGACGCCGGTAGGGAGGTCGGCGCGCAGCACCCAGTCGTAACCGATGTTCCACAGGGGCGGCCCCAGAACCGAACCCTGTGGGACACCGCACGACATCTCTCGCCGGTTCCACTCACCGTTGCGACCGGGGTAGATGACGGCCCTGTCCGTCAGATAGTCCCCGACTATACGACGGAGATAGATCGGCACCCGGTGATACCGGAGTGCCTCCCTAATGCAGCTCCAGGGCATGGAGTTGAAGGCGTTGGCGATGTCGAGAGACACCGCCAAAACAACCCCCCCCCCCTGGCCACTGCATCCCCCGTCGTGAGGGCTCTCACGCGCATGATGGCGTCCACCGTAGAGCGCCTCTTGCGGAAACCAAACTGGTGTTCCGCAAGATCCGGCCCCGTCCCCGCAAGGTGCTCGGCGAGGCGGTTTGCAATGACTCTTTCAAAGAGCTTGCCCACCTCGTCGAGCAGCACCACGGGCCGGTATGCGGACGGAGAGTCCGCAGGGCGCCCTGGCTTCCAAATGAGGACCAGCTTCCCCGTCTTCCAACGAAGCGGGAATTGGCCTCTCTCCAAGCATGCGCTTAGGAGCCCCTCCAGTCGGGGCCCGAGAGCCTCCGAGGCCAGGACCCAGGCTTTGCCAGGCAAGCCATCGTGTCCTGGGGCGGTATTCCTGGCCTTGAGCCTACGTACCGCCACTCTCAGGTCTACCCCGGTCCCTTCCGGGATGTCGTCGTCGTCGTCCTGGTGGTCCGCTTCCGGCACCGTAGGTGGCGGAGCCATAGGCGGGGGCGGATGTTCCGCTCGCGCAGGGAACAGAGCGCTCACCACGTCCTCCACGAGCTGAGGCCGGAGACTCTGCGTCAGCGGGGGGGCCCAGGTGCGGAGTTTATCCCGCACCATCTTGTAAGGGCGCCCCCACGGATCCAGCATCTCCTCACGGGCCCGATCCCGGGCCCGCATGACAGCCTCCCGGAGGGCGGTCTTCGCCGCTCTGTATCCCTCGTACAGCTCCGCCTCAATGGCTGCCGCATTCGGTGGACGAATGCGGAGCCTGCGATGCCTGGCGTACAGGTGCCGCGCGGCGACACAAGCCTCGCGCAGACACGTCAGCTCACGCGACCACCAATACACCTGACGCCGGGCGCTTCCTGGCCGGACGCGGGGCATTGCCACGTCACATATCTCGGACATGGCCTCCTGGAACCACCCTGCCTCATCATTGACGTCGGCAGGCCTATCCGGTGATGACACCCAGGCCTGCACGATCGAGGCTTCCAGGAGTAGCTCCCGGTCCAGCTGCTTCAGCGCCCAACGCGGACCACTCGGGGCCTGTTGGACTGGCGCGCTCGAGGGCTGGGTGGAGACGTCAAACCGGATGTACCGGTGGTCGGAGTAGGTCTCCACCCCCTCCATGACTCGCCAGTCAATGGCACGCGGCGACAGAGCGGGGCTAGCGAATGAAATGTCCACCACCGACTCGCCCCGCATCCGCCCACACGTGGGGATGATAATAACCCCTATGGTGATCACAACCAAGCTATTTCTAATTTCTTTTTTGTTGTTAATTGTGTTGCATATATGATTGTAAGAGTGGCGTAGCTACGTGTGGGCGAAGTGGGTCCTCGCCCACAGCCTCGCACTTAAAGGGGCCTCGCGAGATCCCCTAAAATGCGATGCCCCCAGACTTTACCACAGATAGCTAATCAATTTGATCACTTTTACCCTTGAAAAAGTGAAAGTGTGTTTGTTTGGAGCCTCGCAAGAAGCCCCCCTTAAATGCGACTGCGAGGCCTTTGAAACTACCTTCAAAGACCGTGATTGTTACATTGACGGAATATGAGACTTGTCAGGAATTAATAGATATCAGTAGGTATGTCGTGTCAAACCATATTTGGTAGGATCTATTGGGTAAGATCCTTGGGGAACGACGAGCAGGTACGAGGGTAACACATAAAGTTCTTAAAAAATCAAAAACTGAACAAACTAGCAAGTTATTACTCTTATTATATCTTTTCAAAATAGTGTCCATTTACATCTTTTTTAAGAAGTTTTCTTTTATTTTCGGAAATCGGCAAAGTGCGAGGTCGGTGCATGTGACCCAGTAATTCCACGTCTGACGTTGCCAAGTAGTGGATTGTTTGCTTGGCATTGTGCGACGAGGTGTTGTCGTAGTGAAGGAGGATCCTACTGCGAAGTCGTTTCTCCCGAACTTTTTCCAAGACAAATAGCAAACAATTGTTAGTGTAGCACTCTGCAGTAATTGTTTTTCAATCCGCTAAAACCATTGTTGCGTAATGACCTATCCTTCCGAAGAACGAGGCGACCATCTTTTTTCTCCACGCTTCGACTTCTCTTTACTTTAGTTGGCAACTCCTCGGAAGGAAACATACAGACAGCAGACTGTCTCTTAGTTTCAGGATCATAACAATAAAAACAGCTTTCGTCACTTGTAAGTATATTTTTTATAGGATAAGGGTGACAAACGAGCACTTAGTCCACCTGATGGTAAGTGGTTGCTGTGGCCCATTGATATCAACATCTATCTTGTATTACCCGTGTGGACTAAGATGGAATGCCTCGTTTCCAGTAAAAAGGGTCTCCGGTTCTCTACACTCACCATACGAAACACAGCAGCGTTAAGCTGCTATTTTACGCAGGCATTCTGTGAGAGCGCTGTCCTTCCCCGGTCGAGCCGACCCATTCGTGTTACAACCATAATATATCTGCAGCATGACTCTACCACGTATAAAACACAGCATTTGAGTCACCTCCGTTAAATGTTTGAATCATTTCACGACACCAATCAACACGACGGAGTTTTTGGGCCTCTGTCAAGTTATGAGGTATCCACCGGGCACAAAGCTTCACAACCGCTAAATATTCATGGAGGATTTTGTGGATTTGACTCATACCGATGCCTTATCTTGTCCAAATCTGCTGATAAGTCACTTTTTGTCAGTCTCTATCACACGCCGCACAACACTGATGTTATCTTCAGTGGTCGCCGTAGAAGGCCGTCGCCATTGAGTTATATAAGACTAAATCAATGGCCGTCCCTCACGCAGATCATCGGTGAGATTAGTGTGACCACGGTTAAACTCATTAAATCAGTTATAAACAGTGGCACGAGATGGGACTGCATCGTGAAAGGCCAACCGAAGTCTACCATATCTTTCTTGTTGACTTAAATAACATCGAAATTCATAAAAAATCAGTGTACGAAAATTTTTTCGCGTTAAATTCATGGTGATGTGACACAGACAATTTTCAATTTGGCGCCAAATCGTAAACAAATGACAAATTAATATACAATAATATTGGCAAAGAGTTCCATTTTGAAAATTTGAATTTATTTTTTTATTATATCGTTTACAAGTGGCCAGTTCTAAAAACTTTCAGTGTCGCCCTCGTATGTCATGTCAATGCATGTTACGTAGGATAGATCTATTAGGTAGACCCATAGAACGAAAGAAAAGGGGCCTCGCTGATGCAACTTCGCGCACGTTTATCTTAGTCCAGGCTACGCCTCTGATTGTAAGCTGTTATTTAAAAAAAAAGTCCCGCTGGGTTTCTTGCTGGTTATTCCAAGGACAGAGGTTTTTTTCCAACCAGTGGTAATTAAACAAAAGAGTGACTTTCAATAAGTATTATTTCAAATCTATATTGAATAAAAAAGGTTCTGTTTCTGTTTCTGTATAATTATGAATAATATACGAATCACGGACTCATCCGAACGACGCACGATAATCCACGAACACTGAGGTTCGGCGCCGCCGAAGGTTCGGCAGGTTTTTTGCCGAAACCGAAACTTTTACCGAAACTAGATTTTATGCCGAAACTTTGCCGAAACCGAAACCGAAACCGAATCTTCGGTCGGTCACTATTAATAACCATTGGTCTGACCTTGATCAAATTCATATGGGACCACACGAAAACTATCAGCTTTCATATAAAAAAGAATCATCGAAATCGGTTCGCTCAGTACAAAGTTATGAGGTAACACACATAAAAAAAAACAGTCGAATTGAGTACCGTTTCCTTTTTGGAAGTCGGCAGAAAAAGGTTCTAGATTGGCTGCCTCGTATCGGTACAGATGGCCGGCGCAGTGAGTGAGATATATGGTACTTTTATTTAATTAATTATTAATTAAAAAATAATAGTAACGATTTAAAAAGTAGAAATAATCAAATAGTTTAAGCCAATGTTGATGTTTATTTTGGTATAAATTTTACGTCAAAATTATGTAGAACTTCTGAAATACTGAGGCTTGTATCGAAGCTTTTTCGGTCGTTAATTGAATTATGTCGATATTTTTTTCCCTAGCGTGAAAGGCATATAACGAAAAATGTATTCTATGATTATTAAAGTGTAAGATATTTGGAAGATAAAAATATTTTTTTGATTGTCGATGTTCAATAGAATCTACAAATTAGAGCTCCCAAATCATGTCTACGAGAGTTTTTGCCTAAACATGCATCGGAAGAATGATTATTACTAAATAAATAAATAAGCTATCCTAAATTCGCTTTGAGCTTATTGTAGTAGAGAAAACGAACTATTTTTACCAAGTAATTGTTATTTCAAGCAACGAATGATAAACATACAATTTCAACGAGGAAACCTTGTAATTTCCCGTTTTTTTGTAATACTCCTCTTAAGCACATTGTATGACGGCCGTCGACGGATGCGAGTGGCTTATAAGAAATTAATAATTAATCTCGAAGATTGTTCCAGTGACTCTGATTCTGATGATGATGATTGTGCCTTGGGATGTACACCCTTGTGGCAACAAATTTATTATTGCTATTTTTTTATTAGCCCAAAATGAGACCTAATGTTTAAATACTTAGTTGAAATAAGTATTGAGTGCATATTTTTTTTAATATTTATGATTTATCGATATATCGATTTAATGTTCGCAATACTAGTCACATCAGAATGACAGCTGTCATTCTAATTAACCTATATTTAAAGAACTATAGGACCATAGACTTACTATATACTTACTTAGGACAGAGTTTTGTGCATTACTTGGCAGGGGTCTATATTCAGCACTGAACTTGTAAAACGTTGTTTTTTATTATTTATATTGGTAACTGGCATATAAATATAACGTCATCCATCACGAAAATATTCGACCTAATTTGCAGCGGAAGAGGCGATTAAACGCGTTGCGTAAAATTCGAACAAAGATGAGCATAATACAGTGTAAAAGCAGACCAATGCCGGGAAAAATATTACGACAACGTCGTTAGTTGTTATGAGAAATACATTTGCGTCAGCTAAGATCGTTAATTATCCGAATAATAATTATATATATTAATTACCCGTTAATTATCGAATCGCTTAATGATTTCTTATATTTACGCGAACATTTTGTTTTTTAATTCTCAAACAATTTCGACTTTTTAATTCTCGACGTTTCTCGTGCTTTGCAGCGCCCATGATCATGGAGGGACGTCGGGAATTAAAAAGTCAAAATTAGACGCGATAAAATCCGTAAAATTAGTTTAATTTAATCAAATCACTTGCTAAGTGTTGGGGTGCCCCTTGATGAGCTTGACTTGTGTATGAGAGGAAGAAACGGGGCATACATTTTCCGCACTAGACTGCCTCATCCTCATAGGCCCTTGTTTTAACAACGGTTTGTAAATCATGGTTTGCTTGTTGAAAACCAATGTAGGTACTAGGTGATGTCCGCTATAAGATTCTTGTAGTGTAGAAAGAATATACGAGAGACGCAATCAAGTGCTACGAATATCCCATTCGCAAGTGGTTGGTATAATATGCTTGCGTTTTTTTTTTAACAAAATTATACGGACTTGTCATCTAAGCGAAAATTTGCATTTGCTAATAGGGATTAATAGTTTGTGATATGACGTTCCGGTTCTTAAAATGATATGAATAATTTAATTAGCAAATTTATTATAGCCACTCTAGGTATAGTGGTAATTTTTCTTAAGCACGAATGGGTCGACTCAAGTTCTATAGGATCACATTTTTACAGCATTATACGAGGGTGGATTGAAAAGTACTCGGCCTAACACAGATCCATTCAATTCTAAAAATCAAATCTACCCACATTATTTAGTTCAGTTCAGACTAGTTCATTGTGTGAAGTTCGAAACGTGTGCGATAATTAGTTGTGATTTTATAAATTTATTAACAAAGTAATCGGACATAATTTCCGCGAATGGAGCAAATCGAGCAGCGTGCCGTCATTAAGTACCTCCATAAGAAGGGGCTATCATCAAAAGCCATCCATGATGACATGGTCAGTACATTAGGCGATTGTGCTCTGTCATATTCATCCGTCAAAAAATGGATAGCAGAATTTAAGCGTGGTAGAGAGAGTGTGAAAGATGAACCCCGCTCTGGAAGGCCTTCGACGTCAACTACTGACGAAAATATTAAAAAAGTACTTGATTTAATAATGGGAGACCGCAGATTAAAAATTAGAGAGATAGCCGAGATTATAGGCATCTCTTATGAACGAACTCAAAACATCATTGTCAACGAGTTGGGTTTCCACAAGGTGTCTGCGAGGTGGGTTCCGCGACTGCTTTCAGTTGAACAAAAAAGGACGCGACTGACTATTTCACGCGACTGTTTGGAGTTATTTGAAGCCGATGCAGATGATTTTTTGAATCGTTTTGTTACTATAGACGAAACATGGGTTCATTACTGTACACCGGAAACAAAACAACAATCAAAACAGTGGAGAAGACCTGGTTCACCACCCCCTAAAAAGGCTAAGTCGATTTTGTCGGCAAATAAGGTGATGGCTTCAGTATTCTGGGACTCGAAAGGTGTGATTATGATTGATTATCTTGAAAGGGGTCAGACTATAAACTCTGATTACTACTGCACCTTACTACGTCGTTTACGAGAGGAAATAAAAGAAAAACGTCGAGGAATGCTCAGAAGAAAAGTCCTGTTTCATCAAGATAACGCCCGTGTTCACACGTCAGTACAGTCAATGGCTGAAATTCACAACTGTGGCTTTGAACTGTTACCGCATCCGCCGTATTCACCTGATCTGGCACCATCAGACTTCTTTCTGTTCTCTAACCTAAAAAAGCACTTGGGAGGTCAAAGACAAACGACGAGGTCAAAGCAGCTGTAGACGCATATTTTGACTCTAAGGAAGAATCATTTTTTTTCAACGGTCTAAATGCTTGGAAGGGGAGGTGGCAAAAGTGTATTGAACTTGATGGTGATTATGTAAAAAAATAAAAATATAACTCATTTAGTATGTGTTTATTTTCTTGGTTAGGCCGAGTACTTTTCAATCCACCCTCGTAGCATAAAATGTCAGTTCAACATATTACTCGTAAGTGGACGTGTCGGTTAGTTCTAGCAAAAATCCAGTGTCAGTGCGTGCAAGTTTACTTCTTACGAAGCGCTTACTAATAACAGTTTCGGCTATAATCCCGCGTGTTGTGCGAACTATAAAAATAATATTTTAAACTATATCACTCGGTAGCTGCCTGTGGACTCGCGGGGTGCCTCACCTCACCCCCTGCACGATAAGAGACAAGTGACATAATTGCTGTCGCACTCTAGCGCCGCTTGCACCTGCATTGTTTGCATGTATACGTAGTTGCCGCGATTTTGTACGCAATATGCATCAATGCTCCGCCTGTCATACTAAGATTAAGGACTCTGAATGCATGCAATGTTGTGTCTGTGTGGCATACTATCATTGCACATGTGTCGCCATTTCGCCTGCTCAGCTTAAAAACCTATCTACTGAAGTTAAGGCAGATTGGCTGTGCCCTGAATGTCGGAATAAAAAACCGCGCAGCGATAACTCTAATACGCCGGTCCGGCCATTGACGCCCAGTAACCCCAAAGCAAACGTTACCTTGCGCCGTAAAGGCCCGGATTCACTCCTTGAGTCAGACGCCGGTACGAGTTTTAATGTATCACGGTCGGAGTTGCGTGCTATTATACAGGAGGAGATGAGGGTCATCATGGAAGAATGCGTGAGGGATTTGAAAGCTGACCTGAATGGACAACTAAAGGCTTTTAGGGGAGAGGTCACTGGTCTCACGGAATCAATACAATTCATGAATGATTCGTTTGAGCAATTTAATAAGGATTTGAGTGGCTGTAAGACTAAAATTGACACAATTATTAAGGAAAAGGAAACCCTACAGAGTGATCTTATCATCATTACTAGCCGTCTTAATCAAATGGAGCAAATCTCTCGGGCATCGAACCTGGAAATCCAATGTGTTCCTGAGCGTAAGTCTGAAAACGTTTTATCTATTGTAACACAATTGAGCAAAACCATATCTTGCCCTATAAATGAGTCAGATATTATCTTATATTGTTCACGCATTGCTAAGAAGAACCCCGAGAGTACCCGTCCTCGCTCTATTCTAGTTAGACTTAACAGCCCTCGCTCCAGGGATTCCCTGCTAGCCGCTGCAGTGAAGTACAATAAAACTCACTCACAGGAAAAATTGAACACGGAGCATATGGGATTGGGGCCTAACAGGAAGACTCCCATATATGTAGTAGAAAATCTTTCACCTGAGAATAAGCTTCTTCACGCTTTGTGCCGTAAACGTGCAAAAGAACTTCAATACAAACATGTATGGGTCCGGGGCGGCCGCATATACATGCGGAAAACTGATACATCTGAATACGTCTTAGTACGTAATAAATTGACCCTGGAAAATTTGTCTTAAGTTCTTTTTGTTATTTTGTAATCTATCGTGTAATAGTATACGGCTTAAAGTTCAACAGTTTAAATGTATATTTTCAAAACGTTAGGGGTCTTCGAACGAAGACGACTAACTTGTACAAAAACATATTAAAATATGATTATGATATAGTTGTGTTATGTGAGACTTGGCTAAATAGTACTATTTTTGACTCCGAGATGTTTAGTGACCGTTACGCAGTTTTTAGACGCGACCGCGAAACTAGCGGCTTTCATCAGCACAAATCTGGTGGCGGGGTATTGGTGGCTGTGTCAAAGCATATTTATTCCCGTAGGCTACGCCATTTTGAGAGTAAATGCGAGGATATCTGGATCGAATTGAATATACCTACGGAAAAAGGTACCCCAAATAAGCTTTTATTGTGTGGTGTCTACCTTCCGTCGCTCATTCAAAAACATTTTCTGGAACATTATATCGACAACGCTAATAGAGTCTTAGAGTCAAACGCAAAAGCGTTAATTTTGGGAGATTTTAATCTGAGTGGTATTGCCTGGAACGATACGGAGGTACCATTTGCTGTAAATGGCAATAATATGACTAAGACTTCATTTGAAAGCACTTTACTGGACTTCATAGCTTTAAATAATCTTACTCAATATAATACTACGGCCCTAAACCATAAAGGCAAAATTTTAGACCTGGTTCTCTCTAATCTTAATATTCTGTTGAATGTGACACGAAGTAACTCTGAGCTCAGTTCTGTAGATGATTATCATCCACCGCTGGAATTTACGCTGCCCTCCGGGTATTCAGCTAAACTTCTTTCCCATAATTATAATGAGAGACATAACTTCTATAAAGCTGATTTTGAAAAAATATCTAATTATTTAAGCTCGATACCATGGGAGAGTGACCTGGCTTCGTGCTCGTCGGTAGATGAAATGACTAACAATTTTTACTGAATACTAAGAAGTTCTATCTTAAAATATGTTCCTAAAAGCAAACCAGCATCAAAAAAGTTTCCCCCGTGGTATACCAGGGATCTTATTAGCCTTTCACGTGAGAAGTATAAGCTCAGGATGAGATATAAAAAGTACAATAACCCACTTGACGAACTGGCATTCCAATACAATTAAAAAACGGTGCTCTGATTTAACAGAATCTTGTTATCTTAAATATATAACTGATCTCGAAAAGTCCCTATCAGTAAATCCAAAAAAGTTTTGGACCTTTCTCAAGAGTAAAAAAGTCAATAGCAACGAGTATCCATCTGCAATGACATTCGATGATAAGGAAGAAACTTGTGGAACTGGTATTAGTAATCTTTTTGCTTCCTATTTTGCCTCGGTTTACCGGCCAAGCTTACCTCTCTGCAATGTACCTGATCTAGAATACTCAGTCTCTTGCTTCCTTGGAAGTCTCACCCTTAGGCGGGAGGATGTTCTGAAAACTCTGAAAGGACTAGATAGGACTAAGGGAGCTGGCCCGGATGGAATACCCTCTTTGCTTGTAGTTCAATGCTGTGAATCTCTCTCCTTTCCTCTAACAATAATATTTAATGAGTCTTTAATGAATGGCGTATTTCCCTCGATCTGGAAGGAGGCGAGAATTGTTCCAGTTTATAAGTCGGGAGATTCGGCATCCGTGAAGAACTATAGGGCCATTTCGATACTCTCAGTCTTTGGGAAGGCATTTGAATCGTTGGTTTGCCCGGTTTTGTCCTATCACATAAAGCATTTAATTTCTCCTCGCCAATCAGGTTTTTTGGCATCTCGCTCAACGGTAACTAATTTGATCCCGTTTGTGGATTTTGTTTCTAACTCCCTTGATTCCCGTATCCCTGTGGACACCATATACACCGACTTTAGTAAGGCTTTCGATTCAGTTGATCACAAAATTTTACTAGGTAAACTTTCTCGTTTGGGTGTGTATGGCAGCCTTCTGGAATGGTTTGAATCCTATCTTTATCAACGCAAATCGCACGTTGTGGTTAATGGCTACTCATCGCATTCCTTTCAGCCAACTTCCGGCGTTCCACAAGGTTCGCATCTGGGTCCAATCCTCTTTAATATATTTATTAATGATATCGTGGGTATCTTTGATCATGCTGCTTGTTTCCTTTACGCTGATGATATGAAACTGTCTATTCAGATCAGAGGTATTAATGACTCATTGTTATTACAGGAGGATTTGGATCGACTCGCTGAATGGTGTAGGGAGAACAGGTTATATTTAAATACTGAAAAATGTAAATTTATTAGATTTTCGAGATGCAAAACGAACTTGTCGCCGTCCTACAATATTGCCGGTCAAAAATTGCAAGAGGTAGACTCTATTCGCGATTTGGGCGTCATTATGGATAAAAACTACGCTTTCACAAGCACATTGACCAAGTCGCAACAAAAGGTTTCCAGATGCTAGGGTTTGTGCTGCGGAATGCAAAGGAATTCAAAAAGCTTTCAACAAAAATTCTCCTGTATTTGGCATTGGTTCGTTCGGGTTTGGAATATTGTAGTCAGGTTTGGTCCCTACATTATGAGGTCCATATTAAGCGAATCGAGCGAATACAGAAGAGATTTCTCTGGCACCTATCCTACCAATCTAACAAAGCCAAACTGCTGCCCTCGTATAAGGAACGTCTTGCCTATTTTAAAATGACTAGCGTACAAGGGCGAAGATTGTTTTTGGATCAATTACTTTTTTATAAGATTATCAATGGCCTCATTGACTGCCCTGCGTTGTTGCGATCTGTCAATTTTAATATCCCATATAAGTTGCCGCGTCGCGTACGTTACGTTCCATTCTCACCAAAAGGTGCCAAAAGTAGCTTAGGTCACTACGCCACCATGAATCGCTTACAGAGACAGTACAACTTAATATCTAAGTCTTACAACATCGACATCTTTTCTGACAAGCCGTTGAAATTTAGACGCAAGCTCGGTCAGTTTCTCGAGTCAATGGTGTCTATTTCATTCAGGTATCTATATCTATTGTTTGATTTTTTTTAACATATAAAAATAGATGTTTAAGTTTTCATTTGCTTAGTATTAACTAACCTATTTAAGTTTTTTTAACTAACCCATTTGCATAGTCCACATTTGCATGCCGTGGCAGCCTATAATTAAGATGACGCTTAGCTTTAGTTTTATATTAATTTTACCTCAAAATCCATGTATTAGTGTTCGTCTTGTTGGTTGTCCTTTTAAATAAAATAAAATAAAAAATAAAAAAATAACAGCATTATGCTGTTGGCTTTCGTAGGTTAGGCGTAGCGTAGGCTTGACGAAAACCCTTTGTAGTGGTTTCACGTCAATTGAAAACGCATCTGCATTCAGATTCTTAAGCCGGCTACTGACCTGCCTGCCGCAGGGGCAATCTAGGGAGCACGGCGATCGGAGCAATATCGAAGGTCGCAGGGCCGACTTAAAAATTGCCCCTGCTTGCCTACACACATCACAATTAAGGAGGCAATTAAGGGATGACCCTTAATTGCATATGGTATAGGAGTAGGGATGACCCTACTCCTATACCCTAGATTGCCCCTGCGGCAGGCAGGTCAGTAGCCACCTTTAATCGGCGATAGATGTATGTACTCCTAGGTGTCTGTGTGCATTCACTATCAGACTTGATTGCTTGACCGTTTGTCAACCTAGAATAAAAATGTATTTTATTACTAATTAGCAATCTACCCGGCTACGCACGGTTGATTTCTGGATCTTGACAATAACGCCACCTACCGGATTCAATTGTGAATCTAAACCAACTTACTCTCTAATCGACTTAGTCACACGCACAAAATTTCATCAAAATCGGTACAGTCGTTTGGAGAAGTTCAGTCACATATAAACGGACAGAAGAATTATATAATATATAATATGCATGTATTATCCTTAAATTATTCTGTCTATTGATGAAAACCGCATCAAAATTTCTTGCGCAGTTTAAAATATCTAAGCGTACAGACGGCGGGAGTAGGGTTGCCATCTGACCGGCTTTAGCCGGACACGTTTGGCTTTTTCGGATTGTGTCCGGCCAATTTTTTAAGTGACCGGCCTGTCCGGCTTTTGTTAGGCTTTTGTTAGTGTAACGCGTTGCACGCACCGCTTGCAGAATAAATAAATAAGTAACGTATACACTTGAAACTGTGCTGTGATTGATTAATAAATAATTAACGGATAAGTACGGAGTATTTTAGTATTTTTTCTCGGGGGGTTGGAGTTAGTGAGTTTTTTGGCTGCATGGCCTCATAAAGGTATGTTTGGCTAAAAATTACTGTCCGGCTTTTAGGGCCAAAAGTGCGGCTTTTTGGAGCGCCGAGTCCGGCTTTTTCATTTTAGGAGATGGCAACCCTAGGCGGGAGCGACTTTGTTTCATACTATGTTGTAGAGATGCACTCAGATAAATAAATAAATAATGCGTTTATTTCGGTAATATTGTTAACAACATATTGCTGAGACTTTTTGTAATTAGTATGTGCCATTTGAAATGAGGGAAATGAGGGAAAATGTGCCCACCAGTGGGACGTATATATATATATATATATATATATATATATATATATATATATATATATATATATATATATATATATATATATATATATATAGGCTGTAACTTTTAACTTAACGTGTATATTACGAAGTGTGAATGTGAGCGTAGGAGTGTTGTTGTATGTATGATGTGGGTGTGTGTGTGTCTGTGTGTGGGTGTTGGTGGATGAAGAAAGCATAAGTAAGAGGACTAGTTGCCTTGCAAAATAAAAGTTTACTGATCAAATATGAAAGACAGCGTACTGTTAGACTGTTACCTGTAAATGTGAGATGTTGGTAAGATAGATTTCAGACAATTCTATTTAAAAGATTTTCAACCTCGTCATAAGTAACTGAATACAATTTCCTTTTTATTTATTTTTTCGCTTTTATTAAAACATTACCCTCACACTAGGATTTTCTCCTGTATCGTGGAGGCAGTTTACAAACATAAATTGCACGAGGGCAAACATCCAGACCCGGAACAATTATTTGTAGGCCATACAAATACTTGTTCCGTGCGGGATTTGAACCCGCGGCACCCAGCGCAACAACTCTTTGCCAAGCCGCTGCGCCACGGAGCCGGCATAATTTTTTTTTGCATATATTTAATTGCATAGGATATATCTTATATATTTTATTTTATTTCTTATATATAAAAACAGACTGGCATGGGTATTGTCTAATAACAAAGACAGTACGTACAAAAGGTATAGGGGCCACAATATCAGTTCTTTTCTTTTTTTGAAGGGATTCATTAAATGGTAAGTATTTATGATATTTTAGAATAAGAGAGAACTTTACTAATCTGATATAGGATGTTAGTAGAGAATATTGTTAATTATTTATTTTTAATTTTTTTATTTAAAAAAAAAAGTTACCGCCACTCTAGGATTTTCTGCTGTGTCGTGGAGGCAGTTTACAAACATAAATTGCACGAAGACAAACATCTAGACCCGGAACAATTATTTGTAGGGCATGCAAACACTTGTTCCGTGCGGAATTCGGACCCGCGGCTCCCAGCGCAACAACTCATTGCTAAGCCACTGCGCCACGGAGCCGTCAATATATAAAAAGCACAATTAATTATTGTGCTCTTTATACATTGACTGCATCGTTGGCCTGGTGTTCGAAGCGCCTTTTTAAAATGATCCTGTGGTCCCGGTTTCCGTGTGTCCGGAATCTCGTGTGAAACCGAAATTAGATATTGGGATTTTCAGTTTTAGTTAAGCACGTAAAGCTGTTGGTGCTACGCCTAATTTCTCTCCGGTCTTATCGCATTGCCTTCCCATCGGTCTATGAAAGTGAAGGGATGGAGAGTTGGCCTAAACTTGCACACACATTCGCGAATTATCCTGTCCTTCTTTGAGACTGGCCGCCGTGACCCATAATGGAAATTCGGTCTGTTGGGCATTATTTTTGTGCTCTTCTGGTGATTTGTTATTATATACTAGACTGTCTCACTACAATGGTAGGCAACCGCATTTTTTTTTTATTTTAAGGCGTTATTACTAAGACGCTTTTGCAGATTTGTTTCCAATGGCGTAGTATATATTAAAATTAAGGTAAAATAAAAAAGGATTACGACACGAATATCATAATCATACAACGTAATATGTTTTCTGAAGGATTCTGTGTACTGAAAATGTATTTTAAGAGGATTGTGAAGTGAAGATACGCGACGCGAGTAGGTATTTTCAAAAATGCTATCTGTTTCATAACGCACGCTCTGCCTCCCCGCCGAGCTCCGGGCGAGAAGGCTAGAACAGCACAAATACAACTTACACTATAAGTCATTGTCACGCACACTACGATACCAGCAGCAGGAGCGTTCATTCTTTCATAGCCTATATTTGCGTACATTTACGACAAGTTACATAATGAATTTGTTTGTGTTACTTTGCAATTTTATTATCTATTTTGCATAGTCTATGTAAACGTGGGGACTTAATGGGACTTACTACATATACCTTATAGAAGTGGGCTGTTATTTTTTATGTAAGTATCTACCTATATACTATGTGAGTGATTAAAAGATGAGTATTACATTCATTCAACTAAACTAATTGTACACATTTTAGAATAGAAGATAAAGATTAGAGACAAAACTAAAAAAATGCAATTTGCTTCGTAAATCGAAAGGACGGGCAACTAACTTCTAAATTCAACAGCTCTGTACTCAACAGGTAAGTAGGCGTACTTACTTACTTATAATAAATTATACTTACATTGATCGCGTACCTTACCATCTTACATACTATTGTGTGTACATTGGTTGACTGGTAGGAGATAGAGCGAAATTTTTTCCACAAAATATAAAAGTATGGGATAGCTGATGTTGACTTGACTTCAAAAACGGAGGGGGTTCTATATTCGGCTGTATGTATATTTGTTTTATTTTTATGTATGTTCAACGATTTCTCCGGACCGATTTTGAATACTTACCGATTCTTTTTCTGTTCACAGTTGGTCTCATACAAATTTTATGGAAATAATTTCAACCATTAGTTTTATTGAAATCGGTTGTACAAAATTTTTAATTTTACCACCTGTCCAGTAATAATATTAGTCCGTTAGAAGAAGTTGTTCGTATCATTGTTACTGTGGAATTTCGATAATTCCAAGGAAAATGCAAAAATTTTCGATATACAAAGATTTGATTAGTAAAATTTCTATACGTGGTATAGCCATGCTGCAGCTATATTAGTTGTTTAGTTGTAACACGAGTGGGTCGGCCCGACCGGGGAACGACTACGCTCTCACAGAAATTTAAAAACGATGAACCGAATTATATAGGTAAACTATCTTTTCACCCACGACTTCGCCCGCGTTAGTTAGCTGTAAAATATAATTTAAACTATTATGCTTCTATTTATTTTTCAGTGACTCCGAGATAGACAAATAATTACCAGACAGTAATGTGCAAGGACGATGTACTTCAGTAGGCGAAGGAATCGAATCTGACAAAGAGAATCAAAAAGAATACCACAATAATAAGTCATGTAAATATATATATATAAATCACCGTCTTCGACTGTCGAGCTAATTATTTGATTGTATCGCAAATAAAAAAATATTTCGATTGCAATTTCATTAATTTAACATTTTGTAAAGAATCAAGATTAGGAAACATAATCTAAAAGTTTGGGAGTGTGGACTGTTTATTGATTCCGAAGATTATTATTTAGGGACAACTCCCGATGGGTTTATTGCACATGATTCTCTAAATGAAAATGTCTTACCTATTTCTGCTTCTAATATGCTACATTAGGAGGCCATAACTAAAAACAGATCAAATTTTGTTTGATACGAGAAGGACAAAAAGAAACCATGATTACTATTATCAGGTCCAGGGATAATTACATATCACTGGTAGGCAATTTTGTTTTTTCGTAGTATGGACACAACTTTTTCATGTTTTCGTACTTAATTTGATAAACCATGTGGTTCGGCGTAGGAAATAAATAAATACTGTGACCACTTTTGGGCAGCAAAAATGCAGCCAAGACTTTACTAATTTAATTTTTTATGTTTATTACCAGAAATCATTGACCCTCGAGTTCCCAGAGAAATGGCAGTTCGAGAAAGAGTGTAATTAAGTAATATGTAATAATAAACAATAATAATTTCTTCAAGTTCTTACTTTTTATTTATTTGCCTACCTACATTATTGTAAACTCGAAATATTTTTAATTTAATGTCCTTATTCAATAAAGACTAAATTAATAACTAAATAATCGATAAACACTGAATAATCACAGACATTAACTTTTTCATGAGAAGTATTATCTTTATAGGTTATCGATATTATTTTCTCCTCCCTAGGCGATAATGATATCGATAACACCTCTGAAAGTTACAGCCTATATACACGTACCACTGCTGGGCACAGGCCTCCTCTCATTTCTGAGAGGGTTTTAGGGCAAGGGAAGGTCCGCCGCGCTGCCCCAATGCGTGTTGGCGAACTTCACATGTCTTCGAAATATATTTTTTTTCTTATTTGTCAGACATACAAGTTTCCTCACGATGTTTTCCTTCACCGCCGAGCACGTGGTAAATCAGCACCTTGCAATTAACAATTTCATTGGTGCCGGCGGGGATCGAACCCGGGTTTCTCGCGTACCTACTGTGAAACTTATAGCGAGCGCTAACCATCTGAGCTACCACGGCTCCAACATCCCTACCATCACTACAATATGTCCCTGCCCCCCGACCCGTATCGTGCGATAGAGAGAGTTGCAAGTCTTGGAGGCAATTGCCTACATTTTCTTCTTGAAATATTGTTTCCGGCGATAACGTTTTTACCCCCCTAAAACTTTACAAAATAAGACAATTTTGGTCTTACTAGATTCAGTACACTTTAATCTAGGCTTGTACGTTTTATTTTTTTAGTAATCAATTTAGTATAATTAAAAAAAAATAAAAACGCCCGAGGTAGTTTTTAAGTCAAAAATATAGATATTTAGATGCTAATAACTTATATTGTATACAATATTTCTTTAAAATAAAAACGTACGGGCCTAGTTTTTTGTCATAGCTACAACATTTCTAAAAATTATTAAAATTGGAGTATATTTACGGGGGGGAAAACGTTATCGCTTTTTGTATGAAAATTTACAGCTTCACAATCCTCTTAAGAGAGAAAACATCTAATTGTTACAGATACAGGCATGTGTAAACTTCACGCAGTATGTTACGAATACGTGATAGGCCGCATATGGGCGGAAGCGTAACGGCGCGATTCTGTAAATTTTTGCAATTTATTATTTGATTAAAAGTTTAGGTACGTTATTGCTATTTTTTTTAAATAGACAAAATCAATAAAGCCTGGAAAATTGTGACTAATGTAATTATGATGGAATAATTGACGTTGATGGAGCCATGCTGCAGCTATATTAGTAGTATAGTTGTAGCACGAATGGGTCGGCCCGACCGGGGAAGGACCACGCTCTCACAGAATACCAGCGTAAAATAGCAGCTTACCACTGCAAGACTTCAATATACTGTAAGCTCATTCTGGGTAGATCGATTTTATACCAGCGTCAAATAGCAGCTTCATGCTGCTGTGTTCGTATGGTGAGTGTAGAGAACCGGAGACCCTTTTTACTGGAAAAGAGGCATTCTATCTTAGTCCTCGCGGGTGGCAGCGCGTCTGCGTTTTGATTCGCAAACGAGGATCAACGTAGATGTCTATGGGCCACAGCAACCACTTACCATCAGGTGGACTGTGTGCCAGTTTGTCACCCTATCCTATGAAAAAAAAATCGAATCAAAAATTAATATTCAAAAACTGAAGGTAGCTGGGCTAACAATGACATTGGGACGTCAAATATCTCAGCCACCCCCCTCCCCCCATGACCATGAGTTGCTGTAAAGCATACGAAACGTAGGGAATTAAAATAAGTAAATTAAACGTGATAAAATCCGTAAACATAGTTTTATTATAAGTAATTTAGTTATTACTTCATCAGTCAGCGTTCTAGTATTTTTAAAAACGAATCAATAGAAATTCCGAAAAATGCGGTTGAAGTTACGAAATCTACATTATTGTTTTCTAAATTAATTATAGCATTCTGCGGCTACTAAAACAGTCTAGTTTGAAATTAAATACATGCAAACCATTTGAAAATAATATCCAGTATTTGTTTGGGGCGTTCCAGAGCCAAGTAGTTTCTTTTAACTTTAAAATAATAAAGAGGTATTATTTGCAAGTATTTCCGGATCGGGACGTATGATAAAAGTGAGTGATGCCTTAGAACATCCACACGTCCTGATGACACTACACCGTTGAACACAGGCTTACGCTGTCAATTTGAGAGATATGATGATAAGGGATCACTTGATTTCTCAAATTCAATTCCTATCAATTGTATAATGAATGCCGAAGTATTTAGGTTTATTAATGAAAATGTCACCCAAAATGCCATGGTGCACTTCCTAAGCTTGTAAAATATGTCAAAATAGTTTTATATACCCAGTACCCACATTCGTTATGGATCTTACTGTTACGAAGAAGGATTGATTGTTATTTAAAATTTTATTTTTATTAGAACGTACAAGCATCTATTCTTAAATGTTACTTCAAATATTTTACTTAAAGCAGACGGCGCATGAGACGGTAAAATGGATTAATAGGATTTTCTTTGATGTCCGATTTCAATACAGAAACAATCTTCCTATGTTTCATTTGTTTAGGGGACTCGCCAGAACTTCAACACAGAAATTAAAAATCATCGTTAACATTGGGGCTATATCAATTATAATTATATCAAATATCCAGATTGAAAGCCTCAACAGATCTTCTGTTTTCTTTGTCGTTAATTTCCTGATGCTTTAATGATATCCGTAACGATAATATGCTTTAAATGAAAATCGGGAATATCTTCACCTACATGCTTTTTGAGAAATGACTATATGGCTAGATTGTAAATAATTTGTAATTTTAGTAGGAATATTAGGAAATTTTCTTTATATTTTAAAATACTGTCATTTAATTTTAAGGAAAACTCTTCCACTGTGGATTTAAGCTTGCCAGTTTCCATATTAATTTACGAGTATTTTTTTAACATTTTATCATTTTAATCAGTCATTATGATCTAAGATGTCATAATCATTTTGTGAGTGATAGCTTTCTTCAGGCGGGTCAAGCTAAATCATTGACGAATCACATCCAGTATTAAATTGCAGCATAGCACTACAAAAAGTCATAACTTAACGTGTACATTCTACAGCTTTACGATGAAGATCTTGTCGAAGGAATTTTAATTTGTTTACTTTCCATGTCAAACAAAATATTTTTTCAATAAAAAATCTACTTATGTTGAGAATGGAGCACTGACAGACTGACGGCTCATATAGCGTTGCGTTTTCTCGTTTTTGAATGCGTCTAGTCACTCAGTCGAATGAGAGCACGCGACGGTGTTGCATGTGTTCACAATTTATAAATTTAAATTCCAGATTTACGGAATTGTTAGATTTATAAAACTATTTTTAAACATTTTCAATGATATTATTATATGTGTGACAGTGAGTGTTTTCGTGCGTCGAAGTTTTGTGAATAAAACTTTGAAGCAGTTTATTGTTAATCGCAGTTTAGTTAAAATTGTAAGTACGCGCAAAACTTTCCTTTTTTGATTTCGTTTTAACAAAACTATGCTTCTAAATTAGTGTTATTACCATAGAATTTTTTCTATTACAATAAAAAAATTGTAAGAAATAATAAAATGACATTTCAATATTTTGTGCGATTACCTAATATTGGTTTCAAATTATTTGAAAATTGTAGCTTTACACTAAAACAATTTAGGAACTAACAAAAAGTTACGTTAGGTAATAGGTACTGGTTGTAGGCTAGTTTCGAAAATTTAATTTTCTAAGGAACATCCACAGAGAAACGAATTATGCTGAATTTTATGGTATTTGCATTTAGACATTTATCTTGCGGTGAAGCTTTTATTAAAAGTTTTGTTTATGTATTTGCTGTCTTTATGATATTATATAAAAAAAGAAATATATTATAAAACCGAAAATTAGTCCATGTACGTTATTATAATTCGTTTTTTAGATTCCTACTCATTCAAAAATTAACGTGAATTTGTTAAGGTCTATTCCAATTAGTTTTCATTGCTGTCTGTCTAACCCTGGAAATATTAACCTGTTAAACTTATTGCACTATTTGAGCAAAATACTCTTGATTAGGTAGGTAATCTATTTTAAAATTTAAGAAACTTTTTAGCTTAAATCATAAATTACCTATAAAAATAACCTATAAAGTTCTGATCTCTGATAAGAATCTGATTTGATGCAATAAACCGATTATTATTTTTAAATATAAATTTTATTGGTTTTTTATTGAAAATTGTTGTTGCTTTACCAGGTTTTAGCAAGTTTACGATTTTGTTGCAATCCAGTGACTATTATCGTAAGGTTTTTAGTTAAAATAGTTTCATGACCATTTAAAAAAATATTTAGAATATATATCTAATCTTTTGAAGTCATATGTAGAATAACAGAAGATATTAAAGGATACGAGAAATTCAACAAAAGTACCTACTATGACAAATTTTGTAAATGTTAACGAAAACATGTCGCGTACCTCCCGGGAATGTTGGGAAAAAGGTGACAGGTGGCAAGTCACAGAGCGAACAAGTTATAGAAATATGGAACTCAATTTAATATATAGGGTTATTGTGCAATAACCGCTCAAATTTGCAGAGAATGTTCAGATTAAGTAATATAGGCAAATGATGATTCAAAAATCTCAAACATTCTGTCCCTTTTTAGGGTTCCGTACCTCAAAAGGAAAAAACGGAACCCTTATAGGATCACTTTATTGTCCGTCTGTCTGTCTGTCAAGACCCTTTTTCTCAGGAACGCGTGGAGGTATAAAGCTAAAATTTATATCAAATACTCAAGTCTAATGTCCCTTGGAGCTGTGAAAAATCAAACTTCTAAGCCAACGCAATCAAAAGATATAGCCGCAAATTTCCAACATTCGCAAGGGAATCAAAACGTACAGGGTACTTCCCGTGAACTCAGAATCTTGAAATATGGTACGAAGCAACGTTTTATAGCACAGGTAAAAGAAAAATTACGAAAAGCATAAATTTTTGGTTACACCATAGAATAAAAATATTATTATTAATTTTAAACTTATATACCTACGGATTTGTTCGGAACCCTCGGTGCGCGAGTTCGACTCGCACTTGGCCGGTTTTTTCGTTTTTAATTCAAAATGCGTGGTAATACATTATTTTAACTGATTTCACTGCGCGCGCATACATTTGTAAGGTCAATCGGTAGGCAAAAACGTTGTTGCCCGAAAACCAAAAATCACATTCAATTTGGGATAATTTCAAATAAAAGTAGAAGCCTTATTACTCGTATTTTCAAAAACTGCAGAAACGGTGTATCATTATTTATTTACAAGTTTCAGCCAATATACATACGTCCCACTCCTGGGCAAAGGTCTCCTCTCATTTATGAAAGAGTTTTAGGATTATTTATGTATTTTAACTTATGTTAAATAAATAAATGTTTAAAATTTGGCTACTCTGAAAAATGACCCTGAGTGCTCAGAGGAATTGTTCGGATTAATCCCAGCCGACAAATTTCACGAACGCACATCGCGACAGAACTCCCGATACCATCCACACCATCTGGATGATTGGCGGTCCACCACTGTGCGATTTAGAAGATGTTTTCTTCCTCGCACAATTTCCTTGTGGAATCGATTACCATCAGCGATTTTTCCAAACTGTCACGACTTAGGGCCCTTTAAAAAAAGAGCCTATTCCTTTTTAAAAGGCCAGCAGCGCATCTGCAATTCCTCTGGTTCCCCTAGTGTTGCAGTTGTTCATGGGCGGCGGTAGTCACTTACCATCAGATGGGCCGCATGCTCGTTTGCCCTCTCTCCTATAAAAAAAAAAACTTGCGATACGTACTTGTCACGTACTGCTGTGATTGTATCGTATTGGTATCAGTCATCACTACGAAATAATTAAAGCGTCTGAGGAATTGCTTCAAAAATATTATGACATTTTGAGTAAACAAAATTTTAAATTTTTTATCGATTGCTTACGTAAGGTACAAAGCGTAACAAAACAGTTGAAAAATTCTTATCGCTTCATACTAGGTATGTAATGCACATTTTAAAATTACTAATGGCTTTTTCAATTCACGTAAGCGCGTTCGGGATTTCCACTAGATTCCTACGGATGTTACATTTTAATCTGTTTTATTTGCACGTATTACGTAATTAATTATTGGGACGAGGTCCATGTGGCATTGTTAGCAATAAGCATACGCATTAACTTGACATAAGTTTTTCACAAAAGTTTTAATTAAATACTGGTCAAGAAATTGCTGCATCATATAATTTGATATTGTCTCGCTTGATTTAAAGAGATCACAACAATATAATAAAGATCACGACAAGGCATCTTGTCCTTTGATAATAATAAAACTAATAAAAAAAATGTTTTGAGTTGGTGGTTTGGCGGCCACCATCCACAGCCCGGTAAATAGCAAGCATTTCACATGCATTTTCATACGTCTTGTATGGATTAACCGCACATATTCGGCCACACGCAACGCCGACCCTAGTCAATGACGCACTGTTTTACCGTAGTTAAATTTGGTTGTACCCAGTATAGGCAACACATCGTGATCGTGTACGTCGTTTGCATATAGCAGTGGCGTGATAAAACCTTCCGTCGTGATGTCCATCGTTAGACTGCACTGCCATACTTCAGACAGTGTTAACAGCATTATAAATTGAGATGGTCAGTGACCATTTTGTCATCAAAGCAGGTGGCGATAGCTAAAGTTTCTCAAAAATATCCTATTGTGGGAAATTAAAAAGAATCTACTTAATCTTGGCAAAAGTACTATTCGTAGATTTCCATATCCAAATAAAAAAAAATAGTTAAGCGGCAATTTAAAAAAAATTGAGGCCAATGAGGGAGGCATAGAGTGATGAATTAATGAACTACTGAATATGAATATAAAAGTTCACCATTGTGTCAAATTTTAATATGTGCTTTAGATCCCAATTCCACAACGTACAGGAGCCAACAGAGAATGTGTTTTAGAATAATAACGAGTTATTTTACTAATGGTTACTACGTAGACGACGTTGAGGTTCCGTTCCGTTATCTGATTGACATTTGACTCATCATCGGTGACAGGAAACAAAACAATGAAAATTATTCGTGTAGTAAAATTAGTCGTATATAGTGTATAGGATACTAGGTTTTTACCTATGAAATTGCCGTTTTTTATGAAATAAGTTATAGTTAATAAATAAGTTTTAAGTTTTTATTTCTATTAATCAAAGTGCATCCATGCATTTTGCAGTGCATGTATAGCAACCCATGCAATCGATGCATCTTTTCCAATGCAGTGGCAGTTTATTGATGCCCTTCTTGAAGAAATCAGCTGGACGGGAAGCAACAAATTCTTCAAAAGCATTTTGTACTGTCTCTCGGGTATTGAATTTTTTTCCTGCCATAAATTTCTTCGTTTGTGTGCCTGTTGAGCAGTACAAGGCACGTATCCGCACGTACTACGCGATAGCGATCATTGAGTTCGTGGGGTACACATTTGTCAAGCTTTTTTACCATGCAAATTTGACGCAAATGGACCAATATTGTTTTGATGCTAACGTGGAAAGCTGCTGCTAATTCAGCCGTAGATGGAGTATCATCAGCTTCCACAATCGCCTTTAATTCGTCATTGTATACCAAAGTTTTTGGACTAAAAGAGTCTCTTAGACAAAAACTTAAGGAAATGATTAGGTACATTAACTTTGACTTCCCAATAAATTTACGAAAATGTAATGTATGTACGAAGGGTGACACTGAAAGTTCCTAGAAAATCAAAAACTAAATAAACTAGCAAGTTATTAGTTTTATTATATCTTTTCAAATAGTGTCCATTTACATCAATATATCGTTGCATCCGATTGAACCGCTGAAACGGTATTTTCAAACGCAGTCACTGTTTCCTCGGCGTCCATAAAACGTTTTCCTCGAAGTTTTTTTTTATTTTCGGAAATAAATAAAAATCGCAAAGTGCGAGGTCGGGGCTATTGGGCAGGTGACCCAGTAATTCCATGTCTGACTTCGCCAAGTAGTCGATTGTTTGCTTGACGGTGTGCGACGAGGCGTTGTCGTGGTGAAGGAGGATCCTACTGCGAGGTCGTTTCTCTCGAACTTTTTCCAAGACAAGTGGCAAACAATTGTTAGTGTACCACTCTGCAGTAACTGTTTTTAGATCCTCTAAAACAATTGTTGCGTTAACCTATCCTTCCGAAGAACGAGGCCACCATATTTTTTATCACGCTCCAACCTCTTCACTGTAGTTGGCAACTCCTCGGAAGGAAACACCCAGACAGCAGACTGTCCCTTAGTTTCAGGATCATAACAATAAATCCAGTTTTCGTCACCCGTAAGTTTGTCGAACACAGCATTTGAGTTAACTCCATTAAATCTTTGAACCATTTCACGACACCAATTAACACGACGGAGTTTTGGACCTCTGTCAAATTATGAGGTATCCACCGGGTGCAAAGCTTCCTGACCGATAAATGTTCATGGAGGATTTTGTATACTTGACTCATACCCATACCTAAGCTTGTCCGAATCTGCTGATATGTCACTCTTTTGTCAGTCTCTATCATACGCCGCACAACACTGATGTTATCTTCAGTCGTTGCCGTAGAAGGTCATCCCTCACGCAGATCTTCGGTAAGATTAGTGCGATCATATTTAAACTCATTAAACCAGTTGTAAACAGTGGCACAAGATGGGGCTTCATCGTGAAAGGTCAACCGAAGTCTTATCATAACTTTCTTGTTGACTTAAATGACATCGAAGTTCATAAAAAACAATGTACGATATTTTTTTCGCGTTAAATTCATGCTGACGTGACACAGACAATTTTCAATTTGCGGCCAAATCGTAAACAAATGACAAATTAATTCATTCTGTTGATACTAGGATACATTTTCCGAACTAGAACCCATTAAACTTATTAGGACTTTCAATAAGTATTATAATCTATTTGGAATACAAAAATTCTAATCTATTGTATTTTATAATGGCAACGTCGAAATATTAATCAACAATTTTGTAGCTCTGGTAAAAAAATATTTTATGAATTGCCAGGAAAAGCGAATAATTAGATTTTAACATTTTAGTATAATGAACTTATGTACCTTAATAGGTTTCACCAGGTTTCTAAAATGGTAGGGCATTTTAAATATTTGCTAAGATCTGTTCAATAACAGTGACCATTCAATTCATACCGCCGCAACGGCTTGGCAAATAGTGATAACATGTCCTTGACGGTCACTTGTCATCACATGAACTGTAAACTAGTCTGTCACTTTAATCTCTAGATCGAATCTAATAAACACAACCGGCTGGTGAACAATCAAAGTAACTAGGTCCACTTGTTCTTTAATGTATGCGAATTAAGGTTAATCCTTTCTCAATGTGTTACTTTCACATTGCCTTATCAAACTGATAACTTATAATCAGTGTTTACATTCATTTGTCTAATTCGGGCGAGTCGTATCAGTTATTCTACGAAATACAATGAAGGCGTTTTTTTTTCAATCTCTGTTTTAAAGTAACCGTACTTGAAAACATAGAGTTGGAAAACACGTATCATTAGATGGATTACGGATTGTGATAAGATAGGAGGTGTTTGTTGATGTAATTTAAGATCCAAACCGCCGCGCCGTCACGATATACTTTGAATGATGGTTGAGGTTAGATATACATTGTGCTAAGAGAGCGTGAATGTTTTTTGTCATGATGATATTTGCTAGTAAATTTGCGGGGAAAAAATATGTAAGTAAACGAAGTAGAAGTTTAGGACATAGATATTTTTAATACAGTTGCTCAAAAAGTGGCGTATTGCAGGGACCTATAGCATTCGAGATGTGGGCTATTACATACTTGAGCTTTTTCTTTACCTTTTCTGAACTCGTGCGTTCTCTTTCCTAACTGTCAAAATAATGTCTATTAAAAAGAAAAAACCAACCACGAAGTTTTTACTAAAAAAAATTCATAGAAGTTTTTATGATTAATGAAAATATTTCTAAAAATAAGCTACTAATTTGTTTCGATACCAGATTTAAGGATTTGATTCAATGAGTTAGGTTAGGTTTCATTTCATTTCATCTCATTAAATTTCATTTTCATTTCATATCAATAAAAAAAATCTACTGAAGACTTGGCTGTATGGGCATAGTTCCCTTTGCCTACCCAGAAAGGGTGAAGAAAAAAAAACTCTGCTTATATTCTTTTTACGGTTGGTGCCATTTTCCAAAAATCTTCTTTATTAAATTGCTTCATTTTTTCGCAACTGTATTAAAAATAGTTAGGAGTTATAATATAGAAGAATAGTGTATTAGTAATAGTTAATAGTGCGGAACTGTCATTGCAACTTGTTCCGACGGTCAACCCTCACCTTCGGCTGCGCCTCGGCTCGGGTAGACATTTCTCGGAACTCTGCAATGACAGGCTTTCCGCACTCGTAATGAAATATACTACGAGGGCGGCACTGAAAATTTCGGGAATCAAGGAAGTGACACAACATTATTATTTAAAAATGTATTTATTGCTTTTCGAAGTATTCTCCGCGAAATTTGACACAGAACCGATCATTGAAGCAACCATTCCATTCGGAAGTTGGGGTCTCCATAATGGCCGTTTTGTAGGCGTCCACAGCTTCTTCAGGTGATGAAAATCTCTGTCCACGCAATTTATTCTTTATTTTAGGGAAAGTATAGAAATCATTAGGGCTTAGGTCGGGGCTGTACGGCGGATGGTCTAATAATTCTATGTTTTCTTGCTCTAAAAACTCTTGTTCTGTGTGCGGTGTGAGAACTCGCATTGTCGTGATGGAGGATGATGCGGCGGTTGCAGTTCTCTTTACGGAGTTCAGAAACGACCTGTGGCAAACAAATGCTAGCATACCATTCTGCATTAACCGTTCTTTGTCCCTCAAAAGGAATAGTCGTAACATGGCTGGTTTTGGAGACAAACGTGGCCACCATTTTTTTGCAACACTCCGTGAACGAACAATTTTTGTTGGCTTTAACTCCTTTTCGAACACCCAAACTCGTGACTGGTTTTTTGTTTCGGGTTCGTATGCGTATATCCAGGATTCGTCACCTGATATAGTGTTGTATACAGCATTTGAGGATCCTGCGTGGAATCTTTTGAGAGTTCTGACGCACTAAGTAACGCGAGCCGCTTTTTGCTCTTCACAGAGCGAATGCGGTATCCATCGGGAAAACAACTTTTTTACACCTAATTGTTCATGCAAGATTATTTGTATTTGACTCATGCCAATGTCTAAAGTTACCTGAATTTCGCGGTATGTCACATGTCGATCTTCCTCAATCAGCTTACGCACAGCATCAACGTTTTCTTGGGTGACTGCAGTTTTTGGACGACCTTGACGGGGATCATAACTGAGCTTGACACGTCCACGTTGAAATTCAGCAAACCAGCGATAAATTGTGGTTTTGGATGGGGCTTTATCACCAAATGCAGAAATCATCCGGTCAACACACTGTTTTTGTGTTAAACCATTTCGAAAGTCATAATAAATCATCGCTCTTGAATTTTCTCGAGTCATTTTCTCAACGACTAAACAACTTTGACAAAACCTTGTGAAAAGACCGAGAATCTTTTTTTAAATAAATAAATGGTATTCGATTTTTAAAACCAAGGAGTTTTCAATTAAAAAGATTTTAATATGACAGGAACAGTGGAAATATTCCATTCCCGATACTTTTAGTGCTGCCTATGTATTATCAAATTTATTTATTTTTATTGACTTAAAAATTAATCTATCTATAAATCTAGTATATAATTTGAAGCAAACTTCTTACCATTTTACCTGGCGTCACGGATTTATTGATAATTGCAACGCGTAAAGTAAGGTGCGAATTATTAAACTATTTAATTTTTTAAATAAGTGAAAAGTTTCTAGGTTCACAGTTTTCTAATTCGCTCTGCGCTCTATTTTTTCCCGACGTTAAAAATTCAGGCGGTAAAGTCATTATCATAATATAGACCCATCTTGTTTATACCAGAAAATATCCAGGCCGTTATTCGCCTCCAAGCGTAGTGACTAGGTACGGTATAACCTCTATGTAACGGGACAAGCTCATTTTCAGCAATGTCATTTTACGGTTTGAATAAGTATTTAGCAATAAACGTAGAGGTGACAATTTGTTTTACGTGGTAGAACCATGCTGCAGCTATATTGTGGTTGCAGCACGAATAGGTCGGGTCGTACGGTGTGGGACCACGCTGAGTGTAGAAAACCGGAGACCCTTTTTACTGGAAAAGTGGCATTCCATCTTAGTCCTTACGAGTGACAACGCATCTGCATGTTCTTGTTCTTAATCGAGTATAAATGTAGATGTCTATTGACCACAGCATCCACTTACCATCAGGTGGACTGTGTGCTTGTTTGCCGTTATTATATGTACATTAAGTAACTTAGTGCTTATAAGCTGACAATCGTATTCGTTAGTTGTTGATTGTTGTGGTAAATTGTTGTGATGCTCAACTAAATAAGATACAAATTATAAGTTTGTGTAACACAAATTAGATGTGTGTAAGTGTCTCTTTAGGGAGGATTTTTGCCAACGTTGCCACGCTTGGCAAGCGGGTTGGCAACCGCAGTTTTTTTAATTTTAGTCGTCATTAGGAAGACGCTGCTGCCCATCTCATTATTTGTTTCTCTCTGTGGACATGTACGACACTGACGGGATGATATGGGGTTGTGGATATTCTTACACCGCCACTACACGGTAACTGTGCTAAATATCTCCCCTATATGAGGCAATCTATAGGGGATAATCCACCAGGAGCACATAACTCACTAAGAAGTGAAATTATTAAATCAACAGTAATATTACAACTATGGCAAAATCCCTTCTATGAGGCAATGTATGGGGGAGGCCTATGTTTAGCAGTGGACTTTAATAGGCTGTAATGGATGGCTGTATAGAAGATAATCTACCAGGAGCGCATGGCCCACTGAGAGGTGAAATTATTAAATCAACAGTAATATTACAACTATGGCAAAATTCCTTCTATGAGGCAATTTATGGGGGAGGCCTATGTTTAGCAGTGGACTTTAATAGGCTGTAATGGATGGCTGTATAGAAGTTAATCTACCAGGAGCGCATGGCCCACTGAGAGGTGAAATTATTAAATCAACAGTAATATTACAACTATGGCAAAATCCCTTCTATGAGGCAATTTATGGGGGAGGCCTATGTTTAGCAGTGGACTTTAATAGGCTGTAATGGATGGCTGTATAGAAGATAATCTACCAGGAGCGCATGGCCCACTGAGAGGTGAAAATATTTAATCAACAGTAATATTACAACTATGGCAAAATCCCTTTTATGAGGAAATTTATGGGGGAGGCCTATGTTTGGCAGTGGACGTTAATACTGTGTATCGGTGTAACGGTAAATGTCTTTTTAAACTTTAGATATGGATAGTTTACTTAGCTTAAGTCTCTGTACTTTTTTAGGGTTCCGTACCTGAAAAGGAATAAACGGAAACCGATATAGGATCACTTTGTAGTCCGTCTGTCTGTCTGTCAAGACCCTTTTTCTCAGGAACGCGTGGAGGTATCAAGCTGAAGTTCATATCAAATACTCAAGTCTACTGTCCCTTAGAGCTGTGAAAAAATCAAACTTCTAAGCCAACGCAATCAAAAGATACAGCCGTTTATGCCGCAAATATTATGCCGCAAGGGAATCAAAACCTACAGGGTACTTCCCGTGAACTCAGAATCTTGAAATTTGGTACGAAGCAACGTTTTATAGCACAGATAAAGGAAAAATTGCGAAAAGCATAAATTTCTAGTTACATCATACAATAAAAATATTTTTAATAATTTTAAACTCATATACCCTACAGATTTGTTCGGAACCCTCAGTGCGCGAGTCCGACTCGCACTTTGCCGGTTTTTTTATATAAACTTAACGATCCATATCCAAACAGGTTATGTTTTAAGGAGTTGATAATTTCTGACGGTATTCATGAGTTGTGCTGTAGTCAAAATCGACTTGTAGAGCAATTATCATGAACAAATTTCCTATTTAAAGTAATGTACTTTCATTTTCATGGAAACATTCCTTTGTTTTGGGTTCAAGGGTACAATTTTCTTCGACAAACAACGGATACCAACTCCGATGTAAATATTAGCGCAATCGAGATGTGCTCATTTGAAATGAACCTTTATGCTAAGGAATAGAGTGCAAAATATTATGTACGTTCTCATACAAACATTCCTTAGTTGCTCAGACGCATTCAATTAGTAGCTGTAGGGTGTTCCTAAAATTTTGCTGATAGTCTTTGTTATTCTGTTTCTTCCTACATTTACTTTACATTTTGGAATTACTACAAAAATTGATTTAAAGTAACAAAAACTAGGAGCTTGAGATATGAAAGTTTTTAAAGTTTTACCTTTTTTACATAGTTATTGTCTTTGACACCTTCGCAAAGAGTTGAGGAGGTGGGATGGAGAAAGGATATGGGCGGGAGTCTCGGTTCTGTAAAAGATATTGCAAGTGATGATTGGCACTGCGTGTCGGGTAATGAATAAAAAAATACAAATAAAATTAAGAGCAATTCATTACATATTACAAACATATTGTAACTATTTTGACAGCAAATTTTTGACAGTTCATGTCCGCCATATTTAGTTAATGCAGCCTGAATATAGCCCACTACCGCATAATATCATCCCTTGGGTATCATGGTATCTTCATCGTAAAAGTTGACACATCGAAACAAATCAGTAGATTGGCAGCAGCGTCTTCCTATTAATAATTTCTAAAAATAAAAAAAAACTGCGGTTAACAACCCGCTTGCCAAGCATGGCAACTACATATGTCAAATATAAGAAAAGCTATGGGGGAAGCCTATATTCAGCTGTGGACTTTAATAGTAACACGGGCAGTTAAACGCAACCATTTTATTATTTACATTCTCTCTGGAAATTAACATGGTGATCCTATCAGTTAGGCATTTATGGGTGCTGGCAGTCGCGCTCGCTTGGCCGAGTCGGTATTGCTCTATCGGGGTATCGGGCTCTTTGTTCAAACGATTGTCGCCTGCCTCGCGTTTGTACCTTATCGGCTGCATTGTCAACGAATTCCTTGCGCCAGTCAACGCATTCAAATGCCCAATGTTAGGGAATGAAATACTCCTGCTTACAAAAAGTTTATATTTTAACTTGTACATGTGATAACGATATAACGCGTCTAGATATTGTGGCTCTTAAATGGGTCAGCATGTCCGGGGAAAGAGCACGAGCACGCAGCAAGCACACTCTTTTGTCCTAATCGTAGTACATTGGACTACTTATATGGTACACTTACATTACACGTGATGTCATTATAACTGTAGCTAAATTATACCTACTTGCAACACGAATGTATGGACCACGTTCTCATAGAATACCAGGGTAAAATTGCAGCGTGTTTCTTATGGTGAGCGAAGAGAACCGGAGAACCTTTTTTTATAGGATAGGGTGGTAAAAGAGCACACAGTCCACCTGATGGTAAGTGGTTGCTGTGGCCCATAGACATTTACATTTGTCCTCGTTTGCGAATCAAAATGCAGATGCGTTGTCACCCGTGAGGACTAAGATGGAATGCCTCTTTTCCAGTAAAAAGGGCCTTCGGTTCTCTACACTCACCATACGAAACACAGCAGTGTTAAGCTGCTATTCCCCGCTGGTATTCTGTGAGAGCGTGGTCCTTCCCCGGTCGAGCCGAACCATTCGTGCTACAACTATACTACTAATATAGCTGCAGCATGGCTCTACCACGTATAACTTTTAAAAGTAACGAGGCATTATATCTTGCTCCTCAGTGGTGATGGCGCATTTACATTTTGATTCTTAGTCAATGATAGATCTAGTTTCTATGGGTAACAGCGTCTACTTTCCCATCAGGTGGACTGTCAATGTTCGATCCCTATGCATTTAACAACAGTAGATAATGCACAGCTTCTTGGCCTCGGATATAGGGAAGAAATGACACGTAACTAAACGTAGTCCTAGACAAAAGTAACCCTTTAATAGGCAGAAATTGCATGTTATATAATTCAATATCATTATAATAGTTAGAAATGAAAATGCAGATGCGTTGTTACTCTTGAGGATTAAGATGGAATATCTTAATCATTTCCAGTAAAAAGGGTCTCCGGTTCTGTACACTCACTAATCTGCGTAAAATAGCAGCCTAATGCCGCTATTTTACGCTGGTTTTCTGTGAGTGTGGTCCTTCCCCGGTCGGGCCAACCTATTGAAGTTGTAACCACAATTAGTTGTAGTATGGCTCTACCAAGTTAAAGAACGAAGGAAGAAAAACGGTAAGGAGAAATAAGTGAATAATTGTATAGTAAATAAACAATTTTAAGAAAATTGTATTTCAGAATTAAACATAATATGTTAGTTTTCAATGTGATACAAACCTATTAATTCTAAATTCATCACTAGGCAGTCTTGTTGCACCAAGCGGGTGTCGGTTTCGATACAACATTAAACAAATGTTTAGTTGTCTGTTTATTCTAAAAGGTACGTTACGCTTTCCCGATTATGCAACCTTATCGCCGCCTGATATTTCTAACTACGGGAAGTTGCTACGGTGAATGCCAAGCGTCAAAAGTGACTTTATGGTTGAGGCATTACGTCGCGACCGGTAACACAATTTGCATACTCGCTCATGTCGATTGTTGATTTAATCGATTGTAATAATACCAATACGACGTAAATAAAATAGAAACATGCGTATAAATATAAAAGTCGGTTCTTATCAAATGCTTCTTCTTTGGATACGTGTGAACAAAAAATATCTTATAGCTTGTAGTCTTATGTAGCATTTACCTCAATACATACTGGTACCAATTTTTTTAGCGCTAACCATCTGAGCCATGGTAGCTGTAAGCTTCGCAGTACTCGAGCAACCCAGGTTCGATCCCCGCCGGCACGAATGAAATTGTTAATTGCAATTTTAAGTGCTGATTTACCACGTGCTCGGCGGTGAAGGAAAACATCGTGAGGAAACCTGCATGTCTGAGAAATAAAAAAAAATTTTTTTCGATGACATATGAAGTTCGCCAACACGCGAACTTTTTGGCAGCATTGGGGCAGCGCGGCGGACATTTCCTTGCCCTAAAAACCCTCTCAGAAATGAGAAGAGGCCTGTGCCCAGCAGTGGGACGTATTTAGGCTGCAACTGTTATCAATTTTTTTATAGACTAAGGTTGACAATCGGGTACATAATCCACTTAATGGTGACGGGGTTCTGTGCCCATTGACATTAACATCTATCTATCCTCGAATATTAATCAAAATAAAGATGCGTTTGAGGACTAAGATGGAAAGCCTCGTTACCAGAGTGAAGTGTCATCGGTTCTTTACACTCACCATAGGAAACACAGCAAGAGGATCTGCTATTTTACGCTTGTGTTACCTGAGAGCGTGGTCCTCCCTGGTCAATGACGTTGTTCTACAAAATTTAAATAAAATATTTTCCTAAAAAGCACATCGTTTGTGATTTAATTCAACAGTGCAACTGTGGGCTGGATACATTTTAGGTAGAATATTGATCAAATACCATATGAGGTAAATTAATTTCGGAAACAGTAATAATCTAGGTAAGTTTTGACTTGTTTTTGCGGGCCATGCCCGTATTGGACCGTCCTGGAATTTTATATCGAATGCGTGCGCAAATTCTATACTTGTACCATTTTTCTGTTCGCTCGTATGAATTAGAATGAAAATTAGGTCATTAATAGCGCCTATTATCACAACAACTTTAATTTTAGAACACGCGCATCAATGGAGCTTCATATCGTATATTGTATGGTATTCGGATTGGTAACAAAGAAATTTCGTTCAGTAAATCAAGTGATAATTAAGCAAGGGCGATTGGCAGTAAACTGTAGGCAGCTCTTCCTGTAGAGACAGCTACGTGGCGCTTCTAAGTAGAGGACTGTCCTGCTACCTGCTTATGACGATATTCGGAGGCGAGGGATACATAGAATAGAATAGAATCTAATATATAAAAATTAATGGTTTTTTGTTTCGACGGTTTCAACTCGGTTGGACAGCGTTCGGGAAATTACGACACATCTTCTCCTCAGGTATTCCTCAAAACTTGAAAACGAGACTGTACAACCAGTGCGTGATGACCTATGGAACTGAAACGTGGTCCTTCACTGCTGGCCGAATGAGGAAGTTCAAGGTCGCTCAGTAAGCTACGGAGAGGACTATGCTCGGAGTTTCTCTGCGTGATAAACTTAGAAATGAGGATATCCGCAGTAGAACCAAAGTGATCGACATAGCTCAACGGATTAGTAAGCTGAAGTGGCAATGGGCCGGCCATATAGCTCGAAGAACCGACAACCGATGGGGAAAAAAGGTTCTCGACTGGCGGCCTCGTACCTGTGGACAAAGTGTAGGGCGTCCCCCCACTAGATGGAGTGACCTGGTAAGACATGCAGGAAGTCGATGGATGCAGGTGGCTCAGGACCGTACTTTGTGGCATTCCTTGGGGGAGGCCTATGTTCAGCCGTGGACTTGTGAAGGGCTGTAATGATGATGATGTTTGTATTTTATGCGCTACCATACCGTTCATCAGATTGCGCTAAAACTTTGTCAACTTATTACTTGCACTTGGCGAAGGTTGCCTATAACCTTCGCCTAGTACAAAAAACTTAAAGTAGTGTAGTACTAGTAGTGTAGTAGTAGTAGTAGTAGTAGTAGTGGCGTGTGTATCGGACCGACAAATTTATTTGTAAGTCATATATCATTATTCAATTTCAATGAATGTATTATCATTCCTAATTCCTAATTTTACAATATAACCCTTACAAATTTAAAACGATATTTCCACAATTATTTCTTCTGCGGGAGAAAGGCGCCGGGTACCAGCCAGTATTGTTAACTTTTTAAATGACGGCGATTCGAACGCTTTATAAAATTCATGGTCGCGGGAAGAATTGGGGTGTTTGATGTCCTGATCTATCGTCAGCTTTTAAATAATACTAATTTTTTGGTTCGATCTACGCAGAAAGGACTTAAAGTATTGAGTATAATTTTTATTTGCTTTGAATATGTACATCATATAAAATACACATAAGAAGGCTACTGTTTACAGCTAGTAGCCGGCATACAAATTTTAAGGTATGTACACAATATATTAAGTGGACATATTTGCATATAACTTCATTACAACATTCATTAATTATTAATTATGTATACAACACAAACAAATCATTAATTATTCATCCAAATAATTATACTTTGAAATTATTGCTTCATTTAAATACTTATAACAAATTATTTCACTTACATGTCAGCACATGAAATTATTTAGGTCATAAATAGTGAAAAATCTATTAACCATTTTTAATTTTCTCACGAATTTCTAATTTTTTCGCGAGAATACTTTATTTTCTTAAATTTGTAGTTTATTCCGACAAGAGCATCTGTCTTTCCATTCTATTACAATGTGGGTGTCAGTCCGCTTCACTATCTTCGGCTGCATCAGCATATAACATCAGGTGGGTTAGTAGCGCTGGTATATAATAGTAAAAATAAATTATAATAAAAAAAAAACAAAAATAAACATGCATTATTAGTTAACGGAATTAAATAGGAAAAAACATTTTTTAGAAATAAAAATAGTATAATTAACAAGGATAACTATTATAGCAAAAAAGCTTGGGTTGCTGTTAAGAATATTAATTCATCGATGTGAATAGGATTAGTATAAATATAAAGATATTGTGAAAAAAGCACCCTACGCTTTTTGTACAATAATATTTATCCTTGTTAATTATACTATTTTTATTCTAAAAAAATATTTTTACCTTTTTAGTTGTGTTCACTATTAAAGCGTGTTTTTTAGTTTTTTTTTTCTTAAACTACAGTTTATTTTAACTTTTTAGTTCGAGTTATCAGCCTGTCTTTTAATCCTGGCGATCCTGTTCAGGATAAATGGGACGAGGTTATCAAATTATTGTATCGTCAGCGGTCTTTGATAAGTATGTAAACTTACAAAGTGGTTGAAAAGTAAATTTAGAAGAGTCGGTTACAAACATACTAATATACACGTGAAGCTAATAGAAATTGCAGGCGCATAAGCGATTTTCACGAACGAGTAGGTCAACTCTTTTCTTGAAGGTAAGGCCTAAATCCTATTAGTCTGGTTATCCTAAAGCTTGAACAGGATTTGGTTAAAGATCACCCTCACGAGGTTAGTGATGATGATTGCTAGATAGAATACGTCAAGCACACCGTTGAAAGAATAATCTTATAGTGCACTCAGTGAAAGTGGTTACGTGCATCATACATAAGAAGGAATTAAAGTTTACAAGACCACTTTCATCTTGTTACCATAGATGATAAAACAATGGCGGTTTATGAGAAAAATTTAGAGACGGTAAAAGTGTGGCTAGGATAGGGTTGCCAACCGTTCTGTTTTCCAAGGACATGTCCTAGTTTTCGTAGTGTCCTGGGATGTCCTGGATGGTTTCTAAGCAGTGTTTGTAAAGCGCCCTGATAAGGTAATCCTAGTTTTTTTAAATTTGAGGTTGGCAACCCTAGGCTAGGGGATCTGCTCTGCGTATTCATTGAACTTAAATGATACTATAGCCCTAGTAGCTTAGTGGCTATTGTTCTTAAAAGTAAACACGTTAATAATTAACTTTACTACTTTTCCCCGCGACTTCGCCCGCGCGTAATTTATTACGATTAGATTTCATGCGTTTTAATTTTTTGCACGGATCCCTAATTATTTTTCTAAAATAAAAGTAGCCTAGTTACTTCTTCAGTCAGTTCTGCCAGTGAAATTCCGGTCAAAATCGGTCCAGCCGTTCCGGAGATTAGCCGGAGCAAACGTACAGGCAGACAGAAAGAAAGATAGACAGACAAAAATTTTAAAAATCGTGTTTTTGTTATAAGTACCGTATATACTTTCATATGCATATAATAAAAAGCTGTTATTTGGACATTACAAAGAGACACTTCAATTTTATTTATTTGTATAGATAAAAGTAGTCTTCAAACAATTATGAACATAAGTGGTAAAATTAAAAATTGTGTACAACCGACTTCAATATAAATAAAATGAGAACATGATCAATGTAGTTGAAGTCAATTAAATACGCATTATTAAGGATAACTCAAAAACTGCCGGTCAGAAGTTCATCAAATTTATATGAGACCACATGAGAAGCACCAGCTTTCAAATAAAAAAAAGAATCATGGAAATCAGCTTTTAAGTTAAGAGGTAACACACATATAAAAAAGCACATAGAGTCGATTTGAGTACTATCTCCGTTTGGAAGTCGGCAGAAAAAGAATAATCAAAATCGATCCACTTAGAACAACGGTAACACAAAAAAGTATCGAATTGATTACCTCCTTGTTTTGAAGTCGGTTGAAAATAATTTCATATTCTACAGTCAAAAGTAAGATATACTTATTCTAAAGAAGAATTAAAGTTCCCTACTACAGAATGTAATTTTTGGAACGAAGTTCTTTATAGGACGGTACGAATATGGCGGATGGGGGCTAGGCGAGAAAAAGTGTATAAAATATTTCCGTTACGACCCCTTCTGACGTAGTGTAGACGTTCTCGGCAGCTATAAGGAAGCGAGATGGAATAATATCCATCTCCCTCACACTTTTTCTTATCTTGCCATGAATGAAATATAATTTTATTTTAAATGACGCTTCTAATTATCCTTGATGTATTGGAGGGACTTGCGATATGACATTTTTACCAGTTAAACATGTATATTATTTCTATAATATAATGATATATTATTCCAATATTTTATCTAATATAACTGTCAAAATAGAATTTTAAAATTATGTTATTGCATAATTTTTGAGAAAGTTATTTATATATTTAAAATCTTATTTATAGACACACCGTGCAATTTGCGCGGTCTATATTACGTATAATAAAAACATTTCATCAAGATGCGGAACGAGATGTCGGCGAAATGACTGCGAAATAGCTCTTATTTATTAGTTCCAATATTTTATTAAATAACGTAATATGTATTCTTTTTAAATTGGAATGTTCAAGCGGACATAACAGGCACTCAGATCCATAAACCATAGACAACGAGCCAAAACTACCGTTGCGCGTTGCTAATGACATCGATTGCAGAACTTTAAAATAAATTTACGTTTTAAGTTAAATAATTATTGCCAAGCAAGACTCTTCCAACTTTCTCGTAGCAATTTATATTATAATAATACTTATTAAAGTGTTTCTCAGTATGCTAGACTGATCCATCTTACCGTTACGTAATATTCTTATTACGAAGAAGAAGACCCAAAGATGTATAAAGGTTTATTATATACTAGATGTACCCGCGACTTCGCCCGCGTTTTATGGGGTTTTAATTTTTTTGCGCGGAACCCTAATTATTTTTCTAAAATAAAAGTAGCCTAAACAATCAAACTTTGTGACAGCAGCTATCTGCCAGTGAAAATCCCGTCAAAATCGGACCAACCGTATCGGAGATTTGCCGGAACAAACAGACAGACAGACAAAAACTTTAAAAATTGTATTTTTGTTATTAGTACCGTATATACTTTCATATGCATTTTGTAAAAAGCTGTAATTTTGACATTACAAACAGACACTTCAATTTTATTTATTTGTATAGATTTGAATGTTTTTTTTTATAGGATAAGGGTGACAAACGAGCACACAGTCCACCTGATGGTAAGTGGTTGCTGCGGCCCATAGACATCTACATCTATCCTCGTTTGCGAATCAAAATGCAGATGCGTTGAATGTCTTTGGTCGGAACACTTATTGATTGTTTTATTTATAAGTATTAATCAACGATTCAATCTATGTGATCAATAATTTTAAAAAGATTCACTTATTGCTTCTCTTTGGAAAAAAAAACGTGGGCCACATTTACAATTTTGACGAAAATTTTATAAAACTTTTACCTACAGAAAAACAATTTGAAATATTCTATACACCCCTACCTGATTACTCTAAGAGTCCTCGCAGACAACGGAACCCTGTGCCCCGATGTAAATTTAATTCACTTTACATCCCACAGAATATGTTAACTGTTTTTCTAAACGCTAACCAAATGGGGCGCTGCTTAAAGGATGACGGTTCTGTCGATCGATTGATTGCGATGGAAAATCCATTCAATAGACAAATCCCAATTTTGTCAGTGCCTGGACTAAAAGAAGCTTTTGATAAAAGTAAAAACAGATTTCAAAAAATTAAGAAGAATAAAATGCTCAATGTCCTAATAATAGCTTCTGAAATAGGTGTAACGAAGAACGCCCGACTTCAGAAGACATTATGAGAAAATTGTTTCATTCTTTTTAATTCTTTGATGTTTGTTTTTACTTTAAATAAAAGTTTAGTTTTTTTGCCTAATTCAAGTTGACTAAGCTTAAGGCTCAAATACCTAGAATGTCGTCTAAATAGGTTAGAAAAGAGAGTTAAGTATATGAAACTTCATCGCCTGATTTCCCACCCTTTTTTCTTTAAATCTAATTGCGACCGCCCGCAAGGTTCAGATAATTTAAAAAATAAGTGTTAATCAATCAGTTCACAATTGGCGAAAATATAGCGTATCATACATGTAAAAAAAAACCAGTGGAAAACGGCAAACACTAAAACGAAGTCAACCACGATTCCTACGAGAATTACAATCCCATTGCAGGATACTGCAATGCGACTGTGTAATTCTCTGCGCTATACTTATCTGACCAGCGTGATGATTATGGGTAAAAAATAAAATTCTTGCACATTTTTAACTTTTTTAATTTTTTAACTTTTACTTAGGCTTGGTTTTTTATTTTTAATCTAATTAATATAAAATATAGCTAATAATCCGAGTACAGAACCAGAGTACGAAACCTATCCAATTGCAGAGAGGTGTAAGACAGGGTGACGTCATATCCCCAAAACTTCACCGCTGCATTGGAAGACGTTTTCAAGCTTCTGGACTGGAAAGGATACGGTATCAACATCGATGGCGAGTACATTACTCACCTTCGATTTGCCGACGATATAGTCCTTATGGCAGAATCGCTGGAGGACCTAAGCACTATGCTCAATGACCTCAATAGTGTCTCCCAACGGATAGGTCTTAAGATGAACATGGACAAAACAAAGATTATGTTTAATGTCCATGTCACACCTATGCCGGTAGTTGTTGGGAGCACTAAGCTCGAAGTTGTTGACGAGTATGTTTACCTGGGACAAATAGTCCGACTAGGTAAGTCCAACTTCTACCGAGAGGTCAATCGACGGATTCAACTCGGCTGGGCAGCGTTTGGGAAGCTACGACACATCTTCTCGTCAGACATACGTCAAAACCTTAAAACGAAATTGTACAACCAGTGCGTGTTGCCAGTGCTGACTTACGGATCTGAGACGTGGTCCTTCACTGCTGGCCGTATGAGGAAGCTCAAGGTCGCTCAGCGAGCTATGGAGAGGGCTATGCTCGGAGTTTCTCTGCGTGATAAACTTAGGAATGAGGATATCCGCAGTAGAACCAGAGTAACCGATATAGCCCTACGGATTAGTAAGCTGAAGTGGCAGTGGGCCGGCCATATAGCTCGAAGAACCGACAACCGATGGGGAAGAAAGGTTCTTGAGTGGCAGCCTCGTACCGGTAGGCGAAGTGTAGGGCGACCCCCACGAGATGGAGTGACGACCTGGTAAGACATGCAGGAAGTCGATGGATGCAGGTGGCTCAGGACCGTGCTTTCTGGCATTCCTTGGGGGAGGCCTATGTTCAGCAGTGGACTTATGAAAGGCTGTAATGATGATGATGATGATGATGATGATGATAGCTAATAATACAGAAATAAACATTAACCTTTGCATTTTCCGAACTAATTAACTTCCCCGCTATGAAATCTCTCAAAGAGAATATAATCACTGCGTTTAAAATCTGTCAAATATTATATCTCACTTTTAAGTGGCGCCGCCCTGGTGGCAGAAAAAGTCGTGGATGCCCTCATTTATTTAATATTTCATATTTAAACTATGATTGAAAACATTTTTGGCGCCAATTCACACTAACCCTTAATAAAACTGCATCTGAATCAATGTGGAATATGATAATTTGTCTTGCACTATGCACCATAATGTTTCTTATGAGCAAGCCCGTTCCAAATAATGCAAATGCAAGCATATTTATTTTAACTTCCACTAATGGACATGTTTTACAATACATAAACAAAGGCACAGTGTATAAATTTCTGGTCTAAATACGGGCAACAATGACACTTATCGCTTCAGTCGCCGCGCGTTGTTGACGACAATTGTGGTCCTCATGACTTAATGTAACTGCGCAACTGGGTCATTATGCATACCATATACAATATACACATACAATTAGTGCCTCATTGCTATAGTGGTCGTAAATGCAATTGCTCATTTTGGGGTCCCGGGTTCGAATCCCGGGTCGGCCTTATATTGATTATTGGGTTTTTCTGTTGAGAAATTCTCAGTAGCAGTCTAGTAGAGTCAGGAAGTTGGCAGTGTTTCACCCGTGTGCCTCAGAAAAGCACGTAAAGTCGATAGTCCTGCGCCTGATCTTCTTCGGTCGTGTGGGACTCCCGTCCAATCGCCAATCGCCGCCAACTCGCCTATCCCTATGAGGAAAACTATGGCGAGGAACTAACTGAAAAGGCTAAAGAACTAGTGGTAAAATTAAATACGCATTATTAAGCATAACTTAAAAACTTCTTGATCAAATTTATATGGGAGCACCAGCTTTCAAAAAAAAAAGTATCATCTAAATCCGTTCACCTAAGAAAAAGTTATGAGGAAACAGACATAAAAATACAGTCGAATTGAGCACCTCCAGCTTTTTTGAAGTCAGTTGAAAAGAAGATAATGTGACTTATAATGTGATAACTTGACCGAATAGTTTCGTTTTCTACCGACTTCCAAAAAGGAGGCGGTACTCAATTCGACTGTATGTTTTTATGTGTGTTACCTCATAACCTTTTACTGGGTGAACCGATTTCGATGATTCTTTTTTTTGTTTGAAAGCTGGTACTTCTCGTGTGGTCCCGTATGAATTTGATCAAGGTCAGATCAATAGTTTTTGAGTTATTCTTTATAATTTATATTGAAGTCGGCTGTACAACATTTTTAATTTTAAATTATTAAATAGATAATTAATTAGATTATAACAACACAAAATATATTTGTTCGAAACAAAATGCTCACTTACAATTTATTTGACAACAAAGGTTCTGAAACATAAACAAAGTTTGTTTTTACCGTTAATGTGATGCGGTTTTATAACCTCAATAAGAATCAAAGGTTCTTTTAAAAATTGCTACCGCGTTTATGCTCTACTTGCTTAACGCGCCATTATCAACATTACCATAAAGATTTTCGAAATCAAAGACTAATTGCATACAAAGGCTAAGTTTTATGTAATTATTTTTTTCTTGGTAGCATTATAATGAACTAAAACTTCCTTACTCCAAGCGAGACTGGTCTTGTTCAAAATATTTCATATAAAATTGGATTTTAAAAAACATTTTTTTTACTAAGTCATAAAAGCTACGTCATCCCTTCAATAAGTTATTAAAGGTCTCCCGTGTGAGAAGCGGTATAAAACTCACTATATATAGTAGACTATTTTTCTCCCAACATTTATAATTTACCCTTACATATTATACTTACATATATAATTAAAAACATATAAGGATCTCATTATATCCACGCATATTTGGGTTGTTCATGGGCGGCGGTAGTCACTTACCATCAGGTGAGCCGCATGCTCGTTTGCCCCCTATTATATAAAAAAAAACATATTTTTCAATAATTTTTATTGTAATTTTTGTTATAAATGTTTTTTTTTGACAATAAAAATTTAACTTTTTCTCTGTATAAACGGCAACTATATCTTGTGCTTCTGCTACTAATTTTAAAAGGATGTCTGTGTGTGCCCATATGACTATTCATGACTCTTGTAATGCTTTTAAAATCAAACTTACTAATCATTTATCGTCAAGTTTCTGATTAAAATGATATTTTTTGCCTATTTGATCAGATTAGAAATTATTATATACTTTCTTAAAAAACTATACTCTTGAAGATCGTATAATTTCTCCATTTCTCTCCTAATAAATTATCATGGGTTTTCCCTAATAGATGTTTTCTTTTTTGGGTATAAATTACTACTTGAATAATTTCTCAGTATTGTATTGATTGGATATTATTCCTACTCCAAATTAATCCATGTTGGAGCGAACTGATTTATTTCCATGTTCGCTGAGTGAGCTCAGTAAAATGGCATATTATACTGTATCGTTGGCTACACTGTCGAATTAGGGTGCTCACCCTGTAATGATTGTGTATGTTGTATGTGTGTGTAAATAAATAAATAAATCCAAAATTAAGTTGCATGACTCAATCTGTGAATGTTATGTGCACTTGTAATTGATATGCATATCAGAGAGTATAAAATATATGTTTTTGTGATAACGTCGTATTATAGTATATGTGTATTGTTATTGTACTTGTTAACTAAATAATACATAATATGAACCCACTGTGTGTGTATGCGATCATGCTTGCTCGCATGGGTAGTTGATTTATCCTCGATTAAAAATCAAAATGCAGATAAGTTACCAATCCTGAGAATTATGATAAAATGTCTCTTTTTACCAGTAAAAAAGGTTCTCCGGTTCAGATCACTGACATACCAAACACAGCAGCAGTATTATGCTGGTATTGCGCGCTGATATTCTGTGAGAACCTAGAGCGGACCCATTTGTGTTGCAGCTGTAATGCTGCAGCGTGTCTCTTCCAAAATTATCACAAACTGTCATTAAAACGGGATATTGTTTTTTTTTACTTATATAATGAAATTTATATATGAAATTTGTCACCCTATTATTAGGGTGACAAACGAGCACACAGTCCACCTGATGGTAAGTGGTTGCTGCGGCCCATAGACATCTACATTTATCCTCAATAAAAAGAATCAAAATGCAGATGCGTCGTCACCCGTGAGGACTAAGATGGAATGTCTCTTTTCCAGTAAAATGGGTGTCCGGTTCTCTACACTCACCATACGAAATACAGCAGTGTCAAGCTGCTATTTTACATTGGTATTCTGTGAGAGCGTGGTCCTTCCTCAGTCGAAGCGACCCATTCGTGCTACAACTATACTACTAATATAGCTGCAGCATGGCTCTACCACTTATAAAAATTATAGTATTAGTTTTGTCATAATGTAGTAAGAAAAAATTGTTAGAGTACTTTTAGGTGGTACGCGAATCCCCTTCTTTCATTATAAGAAATGTGTAAGCTGGTGAACATCTATCTTATCTTACGTCAGTATGTATAATAATAAACAAACTATGTAAACTTATTTAGGTGTTTATTCACCTTAAACTTCTTATCTGTAACGTCTCTGTCACAGATAACAATATTGTAAATATAACATTTATCAGTTTTCGCGACGAACCAATTTCATATCAGATTTAAACCATTATAGGTTTTGATTATAATTATAAACCCAATTATATTATAGCGAGATCCCAGGGCCACCAGACGTCACTTATTTTCTGAACGAACGAAATGTGTATGATTGAGTAGTGTTATATGTACTATTACCGCATGGCTACCTGTTGCATGGCTAGCTAGGCCAGTGGGCCATTTTACCCAGGTATCAGGTAATCAAGGTACGTAAAAACATTACTCACCTTACGCTTATTCTCCTAGCTGATTTTTACGTAAATGTTAGATAATATCGTTAAAAACAGTCATCAAAACGCCCAGACACTTTTCGTCGGCAGTATTGTTTTGCAGACGCTTTATAGCTCAAAAATATAGTCAATTTTACTTATATTCTGAAGCTCCAATTTTATATAATATGACAGCCAGAAAACTATTTTAAAAAGTTTTACAAGAAGGCAGACCGATCCAATGATAATCTATACAAACAAATAAAATTGAAGTGTCTGTTTGTAATCTCAAAATACAGCTTTTTACTAATTGCATAATATGGTAGTATATTTATAGTACGGTATCTATAACAAAAATACAATTTTTAAAATGTTTGTCTGTCTGTCTGTGTGTTCCGGCTAATCTCTGAAATGGCTGGACCGATTTTGACGTGACTTTCAGCCGATGTTATAAGGCGTAACTTAGGCTACTTTTATTTTAGAAAAAGAATTAGGGTTACGCGCAAAAAAATTAAAACCCTAAATTAAAGTCCAAAACGTGCACCAATTCAAAAATAGGTTAGATAATCACTATCTGAACTGCAAAAAGGGTAACTAGTGGACAATAACAGGATACAGGCATTATCAGTTGTTTCAACTGCCTGCCTGCTAATATATAATAATAATGATGATAATAATAAATTACACGCGAGCGAAGTCGCGGGGAACAGCTAGTTCAAAATAATACGAGACATATTAAACAAACTCAGGCTACTATGACTCCTTTTCTGCCGTCTGTGTTGCTTGGTATCACCATTTCACTCATTTCTGCCGCCAATAACAGTGCTTGTAAATACTTCTGTGTATGAAGCGTATAGGGAACCAGTATATATATAATTATTATAATTACATTATTATATAATTAGTTATATAATTACCAATATATAATTACAGGATTAGATGGGGCATACCACTATAGTCATTCAAGCGGTTATTTTGTATTAACTTTTTGATGTGTAACATCTTTCCTCTCGCTCTCCCGCAATCTGTGGGAGTGATTTCATGAAAAGGGACGGAAGTGTATAACAGCAAGCCGGAGAAGCGCGCGCTATTTGATTTGTGAGCGCGTGAATAACGCGTGGTAAAGGTAGTAAAGTGGGCTGTTATATAAACTAATTTGTATATGTAAACTATATTAATATATGTATTTACTGTTAATAATATGTCTGAAAAAAGTGCAGATCATTTATAAAAAATGCAAGTGAGTAATAATGAATGATTATTCGTATTTAGCTTTTTTAAATTATGAGGTTTATTACTGTCGCAGCTCAATTGATATTTTTAATTTTAATTAAAACTAAATCTTATTATTTTTATCACAGATATTCCCTTATGTATCCCTTTCTTATATAAAACAATATTTTACATAACTACTAGCTGACCAGGCAGACATTGTTCTGCCCTTTTCGACGAACCTTCATATAAAAAATCCTTAAATTCGTAATAAAAAAATATTGAGTGTCATTTATCGGGATAAAAACTATCCTTACTCTCAAGTTGGACCAAACTGCACAGTCAATCTATGTATCAATCTATGGACTGAATAAATTAACCGACTTGATATTACATGGATCTCACAACTTTTTACGGTAGAAGAACTGAATTGCGAGACTTGGCTTTTTTTACAAGTTATGTTTTTGATAGCATCTCATTTCTTTTGGTAGATAGTTATATCTAGGTAGCTATTTACACCTATTATTCCGTTATACATATAAAGGTACACTGATTCATTCACTGCAAATGTAACTTTGTAATACTATATGTTTATATGGGATTACAAAGTTATTTATGCAGTTGGTGTATCTCGAAATATGGACCGAAATTGCAAAATATTTTAATTTTTTCTTGATTTATATACTAAACAATAACAGTATTCCAAATTTGAAGCTTCTATGTCTGCTAGAAGTGCCTTAGAGTTTTGATGATCGGTCAGTCAGTGAGTGACAAAATTAAGAAATTTTGACGAGTTATAATTCTTAAACTACTGGTTCAAATTTAATGAAATTTGAAATATACCGAGTTTATACTTATGCCTACTCGGTTAGTAAAAATTCAGGCTTCTAGTTTTATCCATAACGAAGTAATAGGGTTTCGGAAATGGCCTGAACTGCTTCGAGAAAAGGATGGTACGGCCGTGCCGCTTTTTTGCTCGACTTGGCGGGGGCACTGTCGTGCCCCCAGATTATCCAACAAATATCTTTACGTCCTAATTAATAACTTATAAAACTTTTTGACTCGATACGTTGTCATTAGAAACGTGCTAGTAGCGACTCTACTACCTCCCTGGAGCGTAGATAGTCTCGCTGTCGATAATACTTTGACTTTTTACGAAATATAATAATAATAAATCTTTATAAATAAATATAATAATAATGTTTTCAGTTAATGTTTTCGGATAATAAATGAGATCCATATCAGAGAAGTTAGATAAACCACAAAATATTAATAATAATACAGCTTGGTGGACGGAGGAGGCAAACACACACACACACACACACGCACGCACGCACGCACACAAATATATACATACATACATAATATAACTTATGGATGATAAGATGTCAGATGTTACTTGTTGGCTTGACTAATATGCCAACTGATGGTGATATCAGAGTGGTGAGTATGAGTGGTGTCAGTCAAGTGGTGAGTACCAGAAGCGAATCGAAACATGAAGATATCGAAGATGGTAATATGCACTGACTTAGCTTAACAAAAGCCTATTCACTCTTTCCTTGAAGACACCCAAATTGTAATGGCATGGAAAGACAGATGTCGGTAGATCTCGAGAGAGGCTAAGAAAAAAGGAGTGGAATACACTTCTTTCATTCCATCTCAGAGGTGACAACGCATCTGTAGCCATCTTTGTTTAACGTTGGCTTCAGGTCTCAATGGGGTGCAGTAACCAACATATAACTTTATTTAAAGTAAAAAAAAACTAAAAAAAGTTATAGCCTATACACGTCCCACTGGCCCACTGCTAAGCACATGCTTCTCATTTCTGAAAGGGTTTTAGGACAAGGAAATGCCGCCGCGCCACCCCAACGCATGTTGGCGAACTTCACATGTCTTCGAAATTTTTTTTCTTATTTCTCAAACATGCAGGTTTCCTCACGATGTTTTCCTTCACCGCCGAGCGCGTGGTAAATCAGCATTTAAAATTGCAATTAACAATTTAATTGGTGCCGGTGGGTATCGAACCCGGGTTGCTCGCGTACTGTGGAATTTACAGCGAGCGCTTAGCCTCTGGGTTACCACGGCTCATAACTTTAATTAAATTACTTTAATCGCTTGGAAATCTCTGAAGAAACAAACAAACAAGTCGTTTCACTATAGTGAAATGATTAAAAGACTTTTTGTTCTGTAGCTGCTCGAACAATTATTTCTCATCAAAACTCATAATGTTATGCAAGATGCATTCGTAAATCTAATTAAACTCGTAATACCAATTTGGAGGTAATTATGTGAAGAATGCATTAGGGTGACCATAATTTTATTTTTATTAAGACTTTTTTAAATTTCCATTCGTACCGTTGTGTGAATATTTACAGAAAATTGATCTTAAGAATATTAGGATAAAAAATATTTAAAAAAAACTGAAACATTTAACCATGTACCTATTATTTTAAAGCTTATATTTTTATGTATTTTGTAAGTTAAATTATTTAAAATTAATAAATAATTATATTGGGATAAACGTGAAAACTAACACCTTAATTACCAAAATAAATTAGCTATTTGTTTTTGTTAAACTTATGATGAAATAATAAAAAGTAATATTTTGTGTTGCAGTGTTTTTTCATACTATACAAAAATTAATATTGTACATACACCCAGTGTCAGAAAAGTTAATTGTAGGCTATACATGCTGGGCAAGCTAACCTTACGCTTAGTGAATGTACTATAGTTACATGTTATGTGTTAGAATGTATTAGTTCATTATTAAATCTATTTATCCTATAGTCACGTAAAAACAGATTAGAGACTGGAATACTTGTCAATATTCTAATCTCTAATCCTTTTCTGCCTACTTACAAAAAGGAGACGGTACTCAATTCGACTGTATGTTTTTTTAATGTGTGTTACCTCATAACTTTTTACTGGGTGAACCGATTTGGATGATTATTTTTTTATTTGAAAGCTGGTACTTCTCGTGTGGTCCCATATGAATTTGATCAAGGTCAGACCAATAGTTTTTGAGTTATTCTTAATAACTTATATTGAAATCGTCTGTACACATTTTATAATTTTAAATTGTATTTATTTACCTGACAATAGAATTGGTTGAATTTATAGAACGATTGGTTAAATCAATTGCTCTCCGCTAGTCTCTTTGATGAAATTTTTTGTGTTTGAATGGGTCCCTTTATGGTTTAGATCCACATTTGGACCCGGTAGGTGGCGCCGTTGTCGAGATCCAGAAATCACCCGTGCGAAGCCGGGACGAATCGCTAGTATAAATAAATAAATATTGTGAAACTAGTACGTAGTAAGTGTTTATCCAAATTACAAAAATGAAGCCTGGGTTTCACCAAGTGACAACAATCACAAATATAAATTAATAATAAACTATCACCAGCGATTTTCCGGACCGATACGACTTAGGGACCTTCAAGAAAAGAGCCTACTCTCTTTTAAAGGGTCGGCAACGCATCTACAATTCCTTTGGTATTACAGTTGTTCATGGGCTGCGGTAGTTACTGTGAACCGTATGCTCGTTTGGCTCTTCTCATATAAAAATAAATATATTAATGGATTGCTTATTTGATAAAGCATCATGGACAAAATAACATCCAAGATATTTTAATCCTTAACTGACAACCCTAATTGCATCCGATGCAACACGTAATTAGTAGAAATATTTTCACCAATTTCATTGTGGCGTCACTTTCACGCTGTAATCACTTTTTATGATAGGTTCACGTTAATTAACGCCGAAATATTACATGCGATTATGGACTGAAAGTCCTTTCAGTTATGAAAGATTTCGCCTGTTGTGAAACAATAGCGATTGACGTTACGTTTTCACATTCTGCAGAGGCCTAACTGGTTAGTGTTTCTTTTTTATTCAAACACTTAGTTATTAAAAATAATAATACTAGAGGCATTCTAAACAGTACAGGTACGCGAAGTTTCTTTTATAGAGATGTGTGTGACAGCTTTTAAAAATAGCATCGATAAATCGATATCACAAAGATAAAAATTACTAATTATTTAATTACTTAAAAGACATTTATTATTTGTCCTTCAATCTCTTAGTAAAATGCTTATTTCGAATTTTAACAGTTCAATGCTCTCTACAAAACATATGAAAAATTGATTTCATTACCGACATCATAAAATAAGTTGTACAACATCTTTTGTTTTAAAATAAGGCAACGTAAGTTCCATGTGTTTTACAGGGTTAAGAAGATTATATAGTTCATGTTTTTTTTATAGGATAAGAGAGATAAAAAAGCACACAATTCACCTGATGGCAAGTGGTTGCTGTGGCCCACAGACATCTATGCTCGATTACGAATCAAAATGCAAATGCGTTGTCACCCGTGAGGACTAAGATGGAATGCCTCGTGTCCAGTAAAAAGGGTCTCCGGTTCTCTACACTCACCATAGGAAACACAGCAGCGTTAAACTGCTATTTTACGCTGGCATTTTGTGAGAGCGCGGTCCTTCCCCGGTCGAGCCGACATATTCGTGCTACAACTATATGTACTACTATTACAGCTACAGCATGGCTCTACCACGTACAAACTTACGTTTTCACAAATTTGTATTATTTATGATTTGTTGTGTGACAGCTACCGCCTGTATTGCAAGATCACTATTATCTACAATTATAGTTCGTGCTTTTCTATTTCTTAAAGCGACAACCGCGTTGAGGATCCATCTGAAGGTTAGTGGCTATTGCAGTTAGTCTGTACCCAACATCAAACAAAGTAAGATGAAGTGAAGATGCTTGGCCTCACATGAGGACTAAGGTTAAAATTGACACGCTAATAATATAAAATTGAGATAATTGCCTATACCCATTGAGTTATATGTACTACGAGTACATAATATAACTCAATGCCTATACCATACAGTGCGACTGCTCCATATAAAAACGAGGGAACTTAGTTTTACAAGAGGGCGACGAATCATAAATCAAGGAAGTCCTTTGACAGTTTTCATTACATATTATATTAACAAATTGAAGTTTTTGGTTGTTTTTTAGGACAGGTGCTTACATTTTTTATGTTTTAATATGGTACAGCCACCAATAATTTTAAAGTTAAACATATACAGAGTGTTTTTTTCAAAGAGTAGCCAAATTTTAAACTTAAGTTCTAATATATAGACTTAAGTTCTAATATTATATAGATAATGATACACCGTTATTGCAGTTTTTGAAAATACGAGTAAATAAGGCTTCTACTTTTATTTGACACTAGGTATCCCAAAATGAATGTGATTTATTGGCAACATCCTTTTTGCCTGCCGACCGACCCCTGTGAAAACATGTGCGTGTGCAGTAAAATCAGTTGAAATAATGCATTACCACGCATTTTGTATTTAAGCGATAAAACGGATAGAATATTTGAGATTTTTTAACATTACTTTTTCTTCACCATTTGCCTAAATGCCACCTTCTATGTATTGACCGGTTTTTGCAAAATAACCCTGTATACATAAGCTAGTAGCCAATTTAAACCTTATTTATTTTTCCGCATTGAAGACAGTTATCATTATAGCTTAAATTCAAACATTATCTTAACGGTTATAAAACACCAGTTTCATACTACGCAAAAAACTCGCAAAAGTAATCAAGCGGTAGCGGTAGGTAATTTTTAAAATAGGCAAAGGTACATCGCGTGATAGAGCCGTTACGATCGCACAGGCATTGTACCAGCGAAAGTGAAACACGGGGAAGTAGCGTCTTTGGAATAAGAATTGTTTGTCTGCTTGTTATTTCTCTATTGTGTTTAGATTCACTTGTTCTTTTTGATAAACTCATTATTTCTAATACTATTTGAACGACATAATTATACATTTAATAAAGTTCGTAGGAACTAGGCGATGTAAATAGTCTTAACTCTTTATTCGGTAAAATTTTATTTATCGTTTTATGATACTATGTAAAATAAAAGTTAAGCTGATTTGATTGAAGACCTAAATTTCCTACTACCGACCACAGGCTTCTTCTTTTTTTTTATAGGATAAGGGTGACAAACGAGCACACAGTCCACCTGATGGTAAGTGGTTGCTGCGGCCCATAGACATCTACATCTATCCTCGTTTGCGAGTCCAAATGCAGATGCGTTGTCACCCGTGAGGACTAAGATAGAATGCCTCATTTCCGGTAAAAAGGGCCTCCGGCCACCTGCACTCACCAAGCAAAACGCAGAGGTAAACCTCTACTTCACGCTGGTATTCTGTGAGGTCGTGGTACCACCCCGGTTCGAGCCGGCCCATCCGTGCGACAGCAAAAGCTACCGCGTGGCTCTACCACTGTTGAAATCTTCTTATTAATGGTAGGGTAAAATTAAGTACGTTAACAAATGTTTTAATGTATGATTTATGTTACGATAATGATGACGATGGTGAAGCTTAAATCTAAACATTCCACTGCTGATCTCTGGCTCCATCTGCTTATTGGTAGGGTAGTAGCTGAGGAGTTAAGGGCTCGCTGTAAATTTCACAGTGTGCGAGCAACCCCGATAAGATCCCCACTGGCACCAATGAAACTGTTAGTTGAGAAATTAAAAAATATATTTCGAAGACATGTGAAGTCCGCCAACACGCAGTGGGGCTGCGCGGTGGATACTTCTTTGCCCTACAACAATCTCAGTAATGAAAAGAGTGTACCCAGAAGTGGGACGTATATAGGCTTTAACTAAAATAAAAGACGCATATACGTGGTATAGCCATGCTGCAGCTATATTAGTAGTATAGTTGTAGCACCAACGGGTCGGTTCGGCCGGGGAAGGACCACGCTCTCACAGAATACCAGTGTAAAATACCAGCTCAACACTGCTGTGTTTCGTATGGTGAGTGTAGAGAACCGGAGACCATTATACCGGAATCGAGGTGTTCCATCTAAGTCCTTACGGGTGACAACGCATCTCCATTTTGATTCGTAATCGAAGATAGATGTAGATGTGTATGGGGTACAGCATCCACTTACCATCAGGTGGACTGTGTGCTCGTTTGTCACCTTACATAAGAAAATTATTTATTTTATCGAACTTGGTAAATGTTTTTAATTACATAGGCAAATATGCAATAGTTATCACTACATATAAATTCCTATAATATTCTATTGCGTAACTAACAATATAATGTTATTGAAGAATGATAACATTACGTATGTAAAGAATCAACTTTTCACTTATATTATAACTGACGTTAATAATGTCAATAACGTTATATATATAGCTTAATAGGGGGGAGAGCATTAATTTTTTCTTTCTCATTTTGTTTATCGAGAGCTTCATTACTTCTAGATAGGCGGTTTTATTGTATCTCAGTCTATTAACATGTAATAATACAAAGACCAGACGAGCAACCTTGGTCGAAGTGAATGTCAGGGCGAGGCTTAAGTGGAATCGTTCGGCGCGGGCGCACGTTACTATAAGCATTGATGTGTTTTAGCAATGGTGCATTGGTTTCTGTTGCTTATTCAATAACATTGTAAGTAGCTAATCTGTTGGCAGTACTTATGTTCTTTTTAGTGTTTCTTGTTAAAACTGGCATAAAAGAATATTACCGTTACAGCCTATCCAAGTCCACTGAACATAGGCCTCCCCCATAATTGTCTCATAGGAAAGATATTTGCCATAGTTGGCCACGCTTGGAAAGCGGGTTGGCAACAGCAGTTTTTTTATTTTTAGTCGTTGTTCGGAAGACGCCGCTACCCATCTCCTGATTTGTTTCCCTCTGTCGCCTCTTAAGAGTACGACAACCACGGAATGATATGGGGTACTGTATATTTTTACGGAATCAGTTTATTATCAGTTTATCATGGTTTTTTTCCAAAGACTATTTAATTTACGGTGGTTTCACTTACCTAAATTTTACATTTGTGAGGGGGTTATTTGTGGAGAATAAAACAGTAAGTTAATAAAATACAATAATGGATTATTAATTATTTTACAGAACCCTAAAACAGCTGGCGTCTTATCAAGGTTTTCCCATAATATAGCTGCAGCGTGGATGTAAAATCTTTAACGTGGTAGGGTAGACTCTTGCTGCAGCTATGTTATGGTTGCAGCACGAATGGGACGGCTCGATTGGGGGAGGACAACGCTTTCACAGAACACCAACGTAAAGTAGCAGCTGAATGTTACCGTATTTCTAAAGGTAAATGTAGAGAACCGGAAACCCTTTTCATTGGTAGTGAGGCGTTCTATCTTAGTCTGCAGGGGTGACAAGGTATCTTCATTCGAGGATACATGTAGATCTATTGAACACAGCATCCACTTAATATCCAGTGAATTATGTGCTCATTTTTAGGGTTCCATACCGGAAAGCTAACCAACGGAACCATATTACTAAGCCTCCGCTGTCCGTCCGTCCGTCTCTCTGTCAGCGGGCTATTCTCATGATTCGTAAGAGGTATACAGCTGAAATTTTCACAGAATGTGTATTTCTGTTGCCGTTATAACAACATAAAAATAAATCCACTATTTGAAACGTGTTTTACGATGGTACGGAACACTTCATGCGCGAGTTCGACTCGCACTTGGCCGTTTATTTATCTTTTGTTCTATAAAAAACCTTAAAACTACACTTATTTACTTACGTATTATTTAATGAAGCAATTGGGACATGATGGCCTTGATATACTTTACAACGCCTCCATCACACGTCTGTATTCAACAATTATATTAATAAATAGTAAAAGCAAATAGTAGTAGTAAATATTTATATAATATAGCACTTATTCGTAAACAAATCGAAAGTAAAAAGGCGGCAATAAGTTTAGTGTTTAATAAATTAAGATTTTCACTTAAGTCTCTTAGCACCTTTATTTTTATAATTCGCAAGTGAAAATGAAAATCGGTCTTGTTACGTAATGCGAACGGCGAGACGGATTTTACTTTATCATATAAAAAGTAATTTTTGACTTATAATCATTTTTGTAAACCACAGCTACGTTAAAAAAAATCATAAACGTTTTGCGTTCTTCAGCACATCGTGACGCCACAAACCAAGTTTTTGTGTTACGTCTAATGTTAGCGTAAATAATAAATCTACGGTTAGTTGGCTAAATCTAAGTTTAGTTTTGAGCGTAGGCTAATATTTTTTTTTCATGATAACCGGTTACCGTTTTTTTACGTGGTAGAGCCATGCTGCAGCTATATTAGTAGTATAGTTGTAGCACGAATGGGTCGGCTCGACCGGGGTAGGACCACGCTCTCACAGAATACCAGCGTAAAATGGCAGCTTGACACTGCTGTTTCGTAGGGTGAGTGTAGAGAACCGGAGACCCATTTTACTGGAAAAGAGGCATTCCATCTTAGTTTTTACGGGTGACGACGCATCTGCATTTTGATTATTTATTGAGGATAAATGTAGATGTCTCTGGGTCACAGCAACCACTTACCATTAGGTGGACTGTGTGCTCGTTTGTCATCCTACCCTATAAAAAGAACTGTTACCGTTACCGTAACAGCTTATCAAAAGTCCGCAGCTGAATATAGATCTCCCCATAGTTTGCCTCATATTGGTGATATAAAACTACGGCATAGTTGCCACAGTTGTATTAGTTCTTTTAACTATTATTAAGTGGCGAAGCTTGCGAAGTCACTTATTGATTTCACGATGTCTGTCCGTCTGTCCGTCTGTCCGTCTGTCCGTCCGTCTGTCCGTCTGTCCGTCCGTCTGTCCGTCTGTCCGTCTGTCCCTCTGTCTGTCCGTCTGTCCCACGATTATCTCGAGAACGGTTGCGAACTTTCAAATTCTGTTTTCAGCAATCGATTCCTGATCACCCAGGCATCTGAACCTCCTATTTTGAAACTGATTGCTCAACGGCAACCGTTAGAAACCGCTACAAAGCTGATTGCTTCGCCACTTTGCTATGCTGTTTGTTAGCTTGCTAGGTTTATTTATTCTGTGATATTAGTAAGACTGCAGCCCATCATGTTTGTCTCTGTCGTCTTTTACAACACCCAAGGGACGATATGGGGTACTCGTAGTAGATATTTTCATACCGCCACTACACGGTAGATGTATATTATATACTGCATGATAATAAGCTTAAGTTTATATCACCTATATAAAATTAGTTCCGACTTTAGGGTGGTCCAAGGGTCTTCCCAGTCGCACCTACTGGTGACCGGTGACACCTAGTTTCAACTAAAGTTTAATCAATTAGTGTGTAGTTTTCTGCCGACTTCCAAAAAGGAGACGGTACTCAATTCGGGTGTATGTTTTTTTTTATGTGTGTTACCTCATAACTTTGTACTGGGCGAACCGATTTCGATGATTCTTTTTTTATATGAAAGCTGATAGTTCTCGTGTGGTGCCATATGAATTTGATCATGGTCAGACCAATGGTTATTGAGTTATTCTTAAATAACCTATATTGAAAGCGCTTATATTGAAGTCGGCTGTACAAAATTTTTAATTTTAAGTTATTCCTATGTGTGGTACCTCATAACTTTTTACTGGATGAACCTATTTCGATGATTCTTTTTTTATTTGAAATAAATTTGCTTCACATGTGGTCACATATAAATTTGATTAAGCTCTGACCAATAGTTTTTGAGTTATTCTTAATAATTTATATTGAAGTCGGTTGTACACCATTTTTAATTATAAATTATTTTTCGGGTGTTATTAATTTTTTTTATTGAAGTTTTTTCTTCAAAATAATATGTAATGTTATATTGGTTGATTTCTAACATTGATATATTCTAGGCATTCTACTTCTTCTTCCTCAGCCCTTAAAACTCCACTGCTGAACATAGGCCTCTCCCATTGTACAGAGGATGTGCCTCAATCGTCACACTTGTCGAACGCATTGACAATCGAAATACCAGACGTCTCGCACCTTAGACTTCGTTGCCGGTCGCCAGTCCGGATATTTTACGTCTCACGTATTTAAATAAAATATAGTCATTTTTTATAGAATAAAGCTGACTAATGGGCACATCTATCTAATGGTAAGTGGATACCGTGGATACCGCATGTATATACTCGATTAAGGATCGAAATGCAGATACGTTGGAATGCCTCGTTTCCAGTGAAAATTGCCCGGTTGCCTTCAACATACGAAACACAGCGGCATTAAGCTGCTATTTTACGCTGGTATTCTGTGAGATCGTGGTCCTACTCCAGGCAAGTCATTCGTGCTACAACCATAATATAGCTGCAGCGTAGCTCCACCAGGCACAAAAAGGTTATACCATCTATCGGAAGATATTAGATTTTTATGTCATTTCCTATAGTATTATATTTACATTCAAGTATAGATATTATCATGTTTTTATGGCACCTGTTTAAGTTTCTTTGCTTAGCTCGTGTTTGAGTGGTAGAGAATGTCTAAAGGCATTAAGTTCGCCAATTGTACATTTTAAGTGCAATAAAGATTTTAAATAATTAAATAAATATAGTCGCCTCTTACGACACCCACGGGACGAAATAAGACGATAGATTCTCCTAAGCCACCACTACACGGCACTTATGTAAGAGCTTTAAAGTACTTTCAGCGTGGTATACTAGAACCGTTTATGAATAGGCAAGGAGAAATTAGCGGTTGACGGTTTCACCTTAGACCGAGTGAAAGTGCCTAACTGCGGTAAATATCACTTAGTAATTCCGTGATATTATTGTCACACGAGTTTCTTAAGTGTCGGTTGCTCGCGCGGGCGCTATTCAGTTTCGTGGTTGAGTTGCAAATTTCTTCTCAACTTTAGATATATACCTTTCCCGTAGGTGACGCTGAATTTCACTCTGAATACACTCCGGATATTTAAAAATTATTAGTAACTCAACCATAGCACTTATCGTTTCTAGATTTTTTGATTTTCTTTTTTTAGCACTCAAAGGTTGTATCACGAATGGGTTGGCTCAATCGGAGAAGGACCACTCTCACACAGAATAGCAGCGTAAAATAGTTGCGATTTGTTTCGTATGGTAAGTGTAGAGAACCGGATACCAGAAACCCTTTTTACTGGAAAGGAAGCATTACAACTTATTCGTTACGTGTGACAACGCATCTGCATTTTGATTCCTAATCGAGGATAGATGTACATGTCTATGGACCATAGCATTCACTTATCATCAGACGATTTGTGTGCTCTTTGTCACCCAAATTCTTTAAAAGAAAATTAGCTACAGCGCCACCTATCAGATTATAGAATAACTATGAACTATCGTCAGAACAAAACAATTTTTTTTTATGAATATCGAGGCAATCAGTCAAGTTTTCAGAAGTTACACGATCATTTACAGACGGTCTTATTTAAGTAACATAAATATGTTTCCACTAGTTTAGTTTTAAAATAGATAAGTGCTTTATTGTACTGATTGTCCATTAGTCACAGCCAATTCGTATTAAGGCCGTTTCCTACCGTTAGTAATGATTTGTTGCTTCAGTGGGCCTTTGTTTCTATTCAACTTGAAAGTTTATAATATGTAGTTACTGTTTAAGTGTGTCAAATAATATATGAAATTAATGGAGCTCAAGTAAAATGGGCCAAATGTACTAATGAATATGTTGCCGTCGTCCATCGTTCACGAGATCTTAGTATGCTTACGAGGGTATTTCAATAAAAGTTCGCAAATGGTTATGAAAATGTCCAATGCAACCCACACAGATTGTCTACGCAGTTTTCACATGCATATTATGTTATTTTATTTATTGTATTTTTGGTGTATATGTATATATATGTGTATGTATGTTTGTGAGCCATCGGAATTAATAGGCAAAGATTCCTTCCCCTTTCCTCCAAAGCGAATGATTTGTTTGTATAGGACAGTGGACACACTCATTGACGTGGTGAAATTAAAAATTTTGTATAACCGACTTCAATATAAATAAAATGAGCACATCATCAATGTAGTCGAAGTCAATTCAATAAGCATTATTAAGGATAACTCAAAAACTACTGGTCAGATATTGAAAAAAATGAGACCACGTGAGAAGCACCAGCTTTCAAATAAAAAAGAATCATCAAAATCGGTTCACCCAGAAAAAAGTTATGATGTAACACATAAAAATAGTCGAATTGAGAACCTCCTCCTTTTTTTGAAGTCGGTTGAAAAGGATACACATGAAGTATTTATCTTAAATACAACTTAAATATGAAACAGTTTTTAATCTACGTGAAAACTTGAAGCATGTACCTACATAGTATAATATGCCGACCGGCTTTCTATTATGAGAGCGTAAGGTAAGGTTAAGAACTCGTGGTTATTTACCCGTCCACGCGATTTATTCCCGTGGCGCGTGCGGTGGCCGCTGTACCGGCACGGCGGACAAGGACAACTAGTAGAACTAGGTTCATAGAAACATGTGTCTCTTAAAATTATATATTATTCAAAATAAAAATACAGAAAAGATTATAACAAAAATGGAGGAATTTTTGCGGGAATTTGACCGCCTGCGAATTGCTGCTTCTGCGTTATTATTTAAATAATAATTTGGATTTTAATACGTAATGTTGCATCCCTTTGCATTTTCTTTCGCATCTACCACGGGGAGTGCTTTGAGGAATTGTTCGTATTGATTCCAGCCGTCAAATTTCACGAACGCACATCGCGGCAAAACTCCCGATACCATCCACAGCATTTGGATGCTTAGCGGTCCACTACCGTACGTTTTACTAAGAGTTTTTTTCCTCGTACGACCCTCCGTGGAGAAGTTTACTACCGGCAATTTTTCTGACCCCATACGACTTAGGGACCTTCAAGAAAAGAGCTTGCTCCTTTTTAAAAGGCCGGCAACGCACCTGCAATTCCCCTGGTGTTGCAGTTCAGAGGCGGCGCTATCTGGTGAGCCGTATGCTCGTAAAAGTGGTTCGATCGAGAAAAAATAATGGAGGTCTCCCTTCATTCTGGTCCTCATGCCTCGATGTAAGAATTCGTTTCGAATTACTTCCTCTAGTTTTTTATACAGGCTTATTTTGAAATAACTTGCGGAAAAAGTTCAGAATAAGTAAAATAGGTAAATAGTGAAGAAAAATTACTGAAAAAAATGTCCTTTTTGTCTTTTAAATTTAAAATGCGTGGTAATGCATTATTTTAAGTGATTTTACTGCGCACGCACACATTCGCAAGGGTCGATCGGTAGGCAAAAACGTTGTTGGGCCTTAAATCACATTCGATTTGGGATAATTTCAAATGAAAGTAGAAGCCTTATTTATTTATATATTTGAACTTAAGTTTAAAATTTGGCTACTCTTTGAAAAATAATGCTCTCACAGAATACCAGCGTTTAATAACATTTTAATGTTGTGTTTTGTTTAGTGAGTGATGAAAACCGAAGAGTCGTATTATTAACGAGGCGTTCCATCTTACCTTGAATTTTAATAGAGTATAGATGGAAGTGTCTAAGGGCAACAGCATTAACTCATCATCGAGTGGACTGTGAGATCGTTTGATCTTACTCGCATAAAAAATCGATTCGTAAGTATTCTTAATAAGGATATCGAAACATCCTGGCTTTAAATTTCAATTCTCACTCAAAATATTCAGAAGAATGTAAAGTAAGAGGCACAGACAATAAATAATGAAAGACACAACTATTTAAAAAATTACTTTAAAAAAATATCCTTTCGGTTGTTGCTATAGTCGCTGGTAACGTCGTCAATTCTGAGTTAAGCATGCATTCATTATGCGTATTAACAACCCAGTATGTGTAATACGACTGTTCCGGAGTCGTTCAACGTTCAGCACGATAACGCGAGCTTATCTAAGACTATTAAACTATGCTATATGTATATCTCCGTAACTAATAAACTACAAGGCAACTGTGGATTGCACAGTTCTAGGGAAGGAAGAAAACATTACAAACAGCCACTTGGAACCCCTCTGTGTACGTATTTGGGTAAAAAGATTAATATCATTGGGTATTTGATTTATCACGCAAAGAAACCCCGAGCATAACACTTACCATAGCTCTTAACGACCTTGAGCTTCCTCATACGGCCAGCAGTGAAGGACCACGTCTCAGATCCATAATGCAGATCGTCGATGGATGCAGGTGGCTCAGGACCATGCTTTGTGGCATTCCTTGGGGGAGGCCTATGTTCAGCAGTAGACTTGTGAAGGGCTCTAATGATGATGATGATGATGGGTATTTGATACCAATTAATTAATATTAATTATTGACTAAAATAATCCAATATACAAGATAAATTTCCTACTAACTATTAGTAGTATCATAAATGCGATTTACGCGGGCTTTGTGGGATAAGTAGTCGAGTACTGGCTATTAATAAGTTAAAAAAAAACTTATCGATATTCCGTTTTAGGATAAATACGATTTTCTAAGATTATAAATTGATTCTAAGATCTATGACGTCACTATACTATATTTTCATAAAAATGAGAATTATTTTTTTGTCAATTAACTAGAAATACCCCTCGATACGGAAAAAGGAAGAAGTGACGTAGTAATGACTGCTCTGTTATATTGCAGAGCAATGTAATTGACTTCTTCCGTAATGTGTGAATATCGAAACATAGTGCGTATTTAAATCGTCCACGTTATACATTTAATGTCGACAGTTTAAATACCTACTCGTCCTTTTGTACGCTTCTAGGCTATGATAAAAAAATATGCACCTACATACGAAAATACCAAAATTTATTCACATGAGTATTTCATTTTCTGCCGCCTTCCAAAAAGGAGACGGTACTCAATTCGACTGTATGTTTTTTTATGTGTGTTACCTCATAACTTTTTACTGGGTGAACCGATTTTGCTGATTCTTTTTTTTTATTTTAAAGCTGGTACTTCTCCTGTGGTCCCATATGAATTTGATCAAAGTCAGACCAATAGTTTTTGAGTTAGTCTTAAGAACTTATATTGAAGTCGGCTGCACAATTTTTTTTTAATTTACATTATTATTCGTTATGATCATCATTACAGCCCCTGACTAAACCACTGCTTCATATAAGCCTTTCTTTTGTAATAACACAAACTTCTTTTAGTTTATGAAAAGAGGGAAGAGATTCGAAAGAAGGGAAACCACAAGTCGCAACTTGTTTGTTGCAACTATGGCAAATAACTCTCCGCCCTCCTTATAAGAGGCTTATGTTCAGCTTGTTATGTGGACTGAAATGTAATGAACGAAAAAAAAAACCAATTAAATTATGCGTGACATGAAAATTGCTACATCATCAGTTTGCGCTTTGTCTGTCTTCTATATGTATCTCAAATAACTGGATACAGTTTAATTTTTTTCTTTGTTCTTATTTTATTATTATTTTACGGCTCGGTAGCGCAGTGGCTCAGCATTTGGCTGCGGTGCTGTGGGGCTGTGGGTTCGAATCCTGGAAGCAAGTATTTGTATATATACATTTATATGTGCTAGAGCAGTGCTGTAGCTATATTATGGTCGTAGTACAAGTAGATCGGCTAGGCCGGATAAGAACCGCGCTCTCACAGAATACCAGCGTGAAATAGCAGCTATATGCTGCTATGTTTCGTATGGTGAGCATAGAGAACTAGAGAACCTTTATACTGGAGACTAGGCATTTCATTTTAGTTCTCAGCGGTGAAATTGCATCTGTATTTTTGTTCTTAATCGAAGATAAATGCAGATGTCTGTTGTAGGCAACAGCATCCACTTACCATCAGGTGAACTGTCTGCTCGTTTGTCACTCTTATTCTATAAAAAAAGTGTATGTGTACTTATGTACGCCCGTAGGAAGTTATACTTCTTTAGCGTAACAAAACAAAAAACTTGAGAGACAACTACCCACTGATGTTGTCACTTTTAGGTGTCAGTGTGCGCGCGCATCGTAACAAATTCATGGTGTCGTTTTTAGATATCGGTGTGCGCGCGCAAATTAAAATTCACTCTCATCATTTTTCCCAAACGCATAACTTCAAAAACTTACAAATAATTGTTCCGGGTCTGAATATTTATCCATGTACAATAATTTATGTATATAAAAAGGCTCCACAGTGCGGGAACATATCCTTGTGTAATTTTTAAATAAAAATGCTTTTGCTTGGAGAGCTAACAGCTCGGCCAAAAAATGCACAGTATGCGAGCAACCCGGGTTCGCTTCTCGCAGGCACAAATGAAATTGTTAAATGGGATTTAAAGTGTTCATTTACCAGATCCTCGGCCGTGAAACAAAACGTCGTCTGGAACCTACATGTCCGAGAATTTAAAAAAAATTGTCCGCAGACATGTGAAGTCCGCCAACACGCATTTGGACTGTGTGGTGAACACTTCCTCGCCCTCAAAGCCTCTCAGCAATAAGATGAGAGGAGCACCGTGCCTAGCAGTGAGACATATTATGGCTGCAACTTTACTCTACTTTAAAAGCTTGTTATAATTTAAAAAAATCTCCACTATTAAAAAAAATCTAGTTGCAAGCATAGAATGTCACACGTTTAGATACTTAAATGATTTTATCGTTAAACCACTTTTTCAATACCATTTGACAAGATTCGCATAACATGTGCGCGAAACGTGCTACGCTCAAACACCTGACACAATTCTTGTTGTATTAACATTCTAGACCAGTAATCACCTAGAAACTATTCATCCTAAACATCGGCAGTGGTGCACACATTTCACTTGACCGATTGATCGCTTGGTGGGTTGATATCGCATTTTTCACAGTAAAAAATATATGAGAAAACTTTCAAGGAATTTGCAGCGAGTTTTTATTTGCAATTAGTTTAATGAAAACGAGAAATCTGGTACAGTATGATTCTAGACTAATAAATAGTCTGGGTCTAATACACAACATGTTTATGTTGTGTATAATTGCTATATTTGTGTTACGTTTATGTTGTGTGTAATTTGGGAGAATTTTTTTATAGAATAAGGGTGACAAACTAGTACTCTATCCACTTGATGGGTGAGCGAATACTGTGGCCCATATGGCCAAACACTCAAATGTTATACAATTTTAAGATGTCGTTAAGTGTCGTGTCGGTGTCGTGTCACAGTCACTTTGACTTAAAGTGATAGAGACAGCACGAGACTTTACGACATCTTAAAATTGTAGTAATAACTAAAATAACTAAGATGGAATGCCTCGTTACCAGCGAAAAGGACCACGCTCTTGCAGAATGCCAGCGTAAAATAGCAGCTTGATGCTGCTTTGTGTCCTATGGTGAGTGTAAAGAACCGGAAACACTTCTTACTGGTAGAACTGTACTGTGACTGTGGACTGTGTACCCGTTTGTCGCACTTATTTTATAATATAAAAAGAATTGGAAAATCCAAAAGTGCATACCTCGAACGCTCATGTAATGTTTTGAATACAATAGTAAATTCAAAAGGCTTCCTAAGCATTAAAATCTAAAGCTAATAAAAAAATCATAGCGATAAGTTCAGTTTTTCGAAAGATATCTTGTTCACATCCATACCGACCAACTGACGTCGAAGTGAAATTATTTTCATATTTTTTTAATAATAATTGGAATAAATAATCTTATAACTACGTCAAAATTATTAATTGAAATCTCCTTTTGCTATTGGTGTACTTTTTTTATTATATAAGTGCAATACAAAGCTGGTGGAAGTGATTTGGATGGATCGCGATTTTTTGATTTGGTGACAATAGAGCACTATATCTCCGCTTTGCGTTCCATGTGTGCAATAGTTACATACTCATGTTCTTCGGATATATCTGTATCGGATTTTATGTATAAAAATAAATAATACCAACTTCACTTCTGTGGCGAAATAGTAGCATTTGTCTGTTACACTACTGTCAGCTGTTTGTGCGATTCAATTATAGATCTAAGCGGCAAATTTAGTTTGTAAGGCCTCCGCGAGGGAGCGTTGACCCGCCGTGTCGTTTCGCGCATTAAGCGCTCATTTTGCAATTATGACACAGTAATTTAATAAGTACTGTTGCAATAATAAACTATTTTAAATGTTCTACTGAGTTATTTTAGAAAACATTGCATTTTTATAAACAATTGTAGTCACAGCTATTGAGTTCGATTGATAGCCAAGGACAGTTTTAACCGTGTTCATTAGCGGTAGCAGTGTAAATTCATATTACACTAATGAGGGCTTAATATTCTTCCACTCACCAGATGTCGCTAGTTGTGACTGAGGTAATATTTTTTGTTACATAATATCAGTTAATAGAGAAATTAGTTTTAAATAATAGTTTATCATTATCTAGAGTATTATATTAATGTACAACACAATGCGTCAGTTGTTTGATTTTTAATTTTTTGTACTTTATAGGTAACTCGTTTTTTAAAATTTTCTACATTTAGTTATGTTTATAGTTTGGATGATTCATTTCTAATCTTTTTAATATAAAATATATCTAATGAGTAGAAGTATGAGTAGTAATGAACCTTAAGGTTTCTTTCCTTCTCATTTATTTATTTAAGTTTACATTTTCCTAAGAAATTATCGTCCCCGCTATGAAATCTGTCAAATATTTTACCTCACTGTAAAGTAGCGCCGACCTGGTGGCTGTAAAAGTCGTGGATGCCCTCATTTGCAAAGATAACGAGTTTTTATAGTCACATAATTCGGCATAATTTCAAAGAGAAATAAAAAAAGCCGTCTTTGGTGTGTTTTACATTACCTGTATTTTTTTAATATAATAATACGACACAGTCCACTTGATCGTGATAGTAAGTGGATGGTGTGGCTTATTGAAAATAAATCTACCCTCGATTAGGAATCTAAATGTAGATATGTTGTCACCCCTGAGGACTAAGATCAAGTACCTCGTTACCGGTTTTCTACACTCACTATACGAAGCCTCCTTTTCCGCGTCTTCCATTACGTTATTACATAATCTGTTATGAGGATGATGATGATACATTCCGTACTGAATTACATTGACCCTGGTTGACGCATTATATAAAATTATGGTGATTATTTTTGTAGACTGTACAGTTATCGCTTTAAACGTAGCCTTTCATACAAGTTTATGAGACCATAAAATCACGCTGTATTTATCGGGTTGGAACGGATTTGTATTTTTTCGCCCATTTTTATTTGACCTGTAAACGACGATTTGTCCATGTCATGTCATGAATAATGAATTCGTTCTGCCTCCCATCCATTGCTGTCGTTAAAGTTAGATATTAAAAAGAAATGGAATTTAAATAGTCAATTAGTTTTGGGTTGCTAACATGTTGTTTTATCAAACCTCTTCATTCGAAATTCATTCAACCAATAAATCGAAGCTTATACTGTAGGTTATTATTATAGTTAAAGATCGTGATAAATAATTTAACAGCAGTATGAGAAGTTATTTTTTTATAGAAATAAGAGTGATAAACGAGTAAACAGTTCACCTAATTCTTTTTTATTTGGTTTTCCTTTAAAATGTACTAAGAGAAAATGTGTGTTGTGATCTGTGGGTAAGCCGACACTACTATTGTTCGATAAGTTTTTTTCATTCGTTGTTTGATCACTAGTCAGCAATTCCTGTAAACAGCAGGTCTTACCTTAAAAATATATCTCTTCTATAATCTTTAAACCCTAGCGAAAATAGTTGTTCACCATGCTAGTCAAAAAGTGAATTCGAATTCACGACTGTCTCTTCTTCCATCATTTCATTTTTCCATCCATGTTGAATGCTAGTTGTGTTTTATCTTGACTCCTCTCCGAGGTTCGATAAAGATGTCTATAGATAACAGAGACGACGCTTATATTCATAAAACCATTTTTAATGATTTTAGTTGTATATTTTCTGCCGACTACCAAAAAGGAGACGGTACTCATTTCGACTGTGTGTTTTTTAATGCGATTTCGATGATTCTTTTTTTATATGAAAGCTGATACTTCTCGTGTGGTCCCATAAGAATTTGATCAAGGTCAGACCAATAGTGTTTGAGTTATTCTTAATAATTTATATTGAAGTCGGCAGTACAAAATTTTAAATTTTTAATTATTTTCATAATATTTCATCATCGGAAGCCGGAAATGTTGTGTTTGGGAACGTAAACAATGTTCTTTATTCATACGTTTTTTTTGGACATGCGGCATTTGAGTTCGTCGACACAATTGCGCCACACACAGAAATAAGGAATACGTAAAGTTTTTACGTGTTGGGATTTTATTGGTGAATCCTGTTGACCGTTACGCGTTATTTTTGGTGTCAGGCTGAGTATTATTGTTTTAGTATATTATTTGATTATTTGTAAGTATAAGAATTGAAATAAGGTATTTACATTTTTAAATTGTCTACAATGGACATAGCATGGCAACAATTATTATATCAACTATCACTATTCGGCACTAAAATAGTTTTGAGATTTTATCTTCTTACTATACCTACCGGGTTAGGTGCCAATATTATGATAATTTTAGGATTAAGTTTTATTTAAAGCTGTAAATGTTGTAATATTAAAAGCCCTTCTTGAATACATATTTCACTCGTCATCATACTCTGAAAACTGTACTCACATGGATTTTGAAAGCAGATTATGTAGATAACTTTATTAGACAGTATTTAAAAATAAAATGTGATCGGACAAAGTAACAGGCACTTATTTTTCATATATTTTCACGTTTATTAGTCGAAAATGGTGCAATCAAAGATGTTTTAAAGGTCCAGATACCGTATACGTGCGCCTAAAACGCTTCCATTTCTAAGGCGCCAATATGGGCGTATTCGTTCGATCGTTCCGCCATTACGCCAGCGACGTTCACTGCGAACGTACATCACGCACCAGTGTTTATAATTTCGCAAATGACTGTTTGTGCTGTGAAATCATTTAAAAATTACTCTCGGAAAAAAGATAAGGATAAGAACATCACTTTTCATAACTAACTATACAATTTTATGGTGTATTTCTTTGTAAAAGAATACGAAAGCTAAATGTCAATACAAGTAATAATACTGCGCAATAATATTCGAGTGTTGCCTAGTCTATGAAATGTTTTTACCATTTTTTAATGTCATGATCAACCGTAAAGGTTATCTGTGTAGGGGTTTTAAACAGTCTAATTTTACAGATTTTACCCAACCTATAGAGTTAAACCGTTTTAAGGGTTAGGGTTGAACTACATCTGGCAGCATGAAATTGCACTTTCCTGTGCTTCTATCCTTTTTGGTCACTCAGAACCGTTATTTACTAGAGTTCCACCCTCAAAAAGACGATTGTAAACCGGTTTTAAAAGTTTATCTATCATTCTTGACAATCCATACTAATATAATATTATAAATGTGAAAGTGTGATTTTTTATCTATTTGTTTTTGTCCTTCCTTCACGCAGCAACGGTATGGAGCAATTTAAAAAAAATTAAACATTTTGCTATCTCTTGGCCGAAGTTTACGCTTAACCAAACTTACTTTTTTCGTCATTTTACTGAGGATTGAAAAAAAAATTTAAGGTCTTCGTAAAAAGCGGCTATATTTTGTGTACTACAGTACCAAAGTGTAGTACTCTGTATATATTTAGTAATAATAGATTATAAATATATGTTACATACATAAATATCTACTGTGATTTTTATTTATTTTAACTGTTACATTAATTATAGGTTTTATTACATATCTTCAATATTTTAGTGCGATGTTCGTACCTACATAAAACACACATAAGCAACCATATCCCCATATACACAGGCACACAAATGCACACGCCACGCACACACATTTTATACTCATAAGAAATATAAAATCTCCCATATTTTTTGGGTAATCGATTCGCACTGTTATTACCGAAGTCACGCACATTAATGCAGCTATGGTGCGTAAGATATGCGCGTCACGTGGTACTCAAGCACACATGAATCAAAGACTGTCTTCACTATGAACGTTGCGGTGTGTTAGCAACACGGTATCTGGACCTATAAAACATCTTTGGGTGCAATGAAGTGGACGATATGAATGACAAGCTCGTGGAAACTGTCCATGCTATCGGAGCTAAGTTCTGCAAGACCCGCAGAGAAACACAAAAACTCTCCGATCACACTCTTAATCTCATGGCTGTTAGACGGGAGATGAAGCTACATTCTTCAACAGATTTGACAGCATACAGGCAACTGAACAGACAGATCTCCAAATGCATGCGGCGGGACTTACGCAACTTCAATACAGCTCGTATTGAAGAAGCGTTCGAGCGGAACCAAGGCACCAGTCTTTGCCAGAGATCTGTCTGCCAGAAAGAGCCAACTGTCAAAGCTGAAGACCGAGTGTGACAGCATCGTTTCCGGGACACTTGAGATTTTGAGTGAGATTGAGATGTTCTATGGGCAGCTGTACACGTCATCGTTGGAGCCACACACAAGTGTGAGTAACGATCCAAGAGCGAGTCTTATCCGACATTATTCCGATGATATCCCAGACGTCAGTCTGAGCGAGATTAGAATGGCTCTTTAGCACCTGGCCCCAGGCGAGGACGGAATTACAGCGGAGCTTCTGAAAGCGGGTGGAAAAGCGATACTTGAAGTCCTTCAGAAGTTTTTTTAATTCCGTCTTCCATGGTGGCATTACACCGGAGGCGTGGAGCAGAAGTGCGGTGGCCTTGTTCTTCAAAAAAGGCGACAACGCTCTCTTGAAGAACTACAGACCGATTTCCCTTCTGAGCCGCGTCTACGTGCTGTTTTCGAGAGTCATTACGAATCGTCTCGCGCGCAATTTTGACGACTTCCAGCCTCCCGAACAAGCCGGTTTCCGAAAAGGTTTTAGCACCATAGACCACATACATACCCTTCGGCAAATTGTACAGAAGTCATTGGAGTACAATTTGCCACTATGTCTGGCGTATGTGGACTATGAGAAAGCCTTTGATTCCGTCGAAATTTGGGCGGTGCTGCTGCCCTTCAGCGGTGCCAAGTTGACTGTCGGTATATCGAAGTGTTGAAGTGTTGTTTATGGCAGAATCGCTGGAGGACCTAAGCACTATGCTCAATGACCTCAATAGTGTCTCCCAACGGATAGGTCTTAAGATGAACATGGACAAAACAAAGATCATGTTTAACGTCCATGTCACACCTATGCCGGTAGTTGTTGGAAGCACTAAGCTCGAAGTTGTTGACGAGTATGTTTACCTGGGACAAATAGTCCGACTAGGTAAGTCCAACTTCGACCGAGAGGTCAATCGACGGATTCAACTCGGCTGAGCAGCGAAATTGCGAGCGAGCACATCTCCTCAGGTATACCTCAAAACTTGAAAACGAGACTGTACAACCTGTTCGTGTTGCCAGTGATGACTTATGGAACTGAGACGTGGTCCTTCACTGCTGGCCGGATGAGGAAGCTCAAGGTCGCTCAGCGAGCTATGGAGAGGACTATGCTCGGAGTTTCTCTGCGTGATAAACTTAGAAATGAGGATATCCGCAGTAGAACCAGAGTGCACATAGCCCAACGGATTAGTAAGCTGGAGTGGCAATGGGCCGGCCATATAGCTCGAAGAACCGACAACCAATGGGGAAGAAATGTTCTCGAGTGGCAGTCTCGTACCAGCAGGCGAAGTGTAGGGCGTCCCCCCACTAGATGGAGTGACGACCTGGTAAGATATGCAGGAGGTCGATGGATGCAGGTGGCTCAGGACCGTGCTTTGTGGCATTCCTTGGGGGAGGCCTATGTTCAGCAGCGGACTTGTGAAGGGCTGTAATGATCATGATGGAACAAGCCATATTAAATTAGATTTTTTTTGTGTAAAGTTCACTGATAGTGCTAAGTAATTTAAAAGAAATGTAGTAGTTTTTAGAGATACAAAATTCAGGGCAGCCAGGTAACTGGCGTTATATAATTGAGTGATAAAAAGTAAATTACCTTTTGTTCTTAATTTTGGAAAATATTGTTTCCTTTTTAAATGCGCGTTTTACGGCGAGTATTACACAATACTGGAAGTCTATAACTTGTCATGAGAAATTTTAATTTACATGTTTTTGACATGACACATTTTTGGCCGTATATTCTACAATGAATTATAATACTGATGAAAATCGGTATAGGAAATAACATTGTTTTATTTTAAAAACGACGTTTATTTAAATGTAGTTCTGGAGATACTTGGTGACATGGTGGCGTGGCACAGGTACAGGCATGCCGCTTGAGTATAATTCAAAACACCGCTTTCATACATTTTATATGAAAACATTTTGAAACGGCATCATGTCTGCGCCACGCCCGCTTGTGCCGTGCCTTCACCTTATGCCACTTCTGTATATCTAATTTGCGCCTCAGACAGCGCCGTAACTCGCAGGTAACGAGCTACCGCTTCAAAGCCGACATTTCTTTAAAAATTATTATTCCGTAATTATGTTTTTGCAAAGTATAAAAATCTAAGGTATAAATGAACAACACAATAAATGAGGTCTATGAAAGTGAAAATTGTTAAATTGGCTTAAAAGAAATTACCAACGTGAACTCGGTGCCATCGTGTCGCGTGTAACCTCCGATTTGTTATGTTTGCGCAACCTACTTTCAATATGCGTCTCAAAGATGTTATTGTTCCCGCCAAATTTGTCACTGACAGCTTCTCGCTTCTTTGTTTAAAAATGGGGCAAAGGTATCAATTTTTCAAGGCCTACTTCACACACATTTTCAATTCATAATCGCAACTAAGTAACGTAACACAATGTATTAAGTTTGTACATATTTCTATTATTATAAAATGTTAGGAGAATTTTTTTTTATAAGGTATATTTTTTTAATTCAGTCAAAATGTCAATTAGGTGACGAACAGCGAACAGTTTACCTGGTGGTCTATGAACACTATAGCATAGCATAATGGACTATCATGCAATAGCACATAAATATCATAGAAAATGTGCATATTCCTCTACAGATTTGTCTATGGACACTAGCATAGCATGTTATGCAGTAATCATTCTTTGTATTTTGATTCTCGAAAGAGGAAAGATGTACTTTCCTCTTTCAGGAATCAAAATGCAGTAATGTTACACGACGGAATGTCTTGTTATCAGTAAAAGTTCCATTGGAAAATAGGGGATGAAGTTATTTATGTAACTATTCAGATATTCTAGTTGTTACCCTTGTGGTTGGAATATTCTTTAGTCCACTCAAAAATACCTTACTTTTCATTATAAATATAAAACTATTGCGGTATTCGGCCAGAAGTGAAAGCAAGTATTAACGAAAAGTAAATATATTAGAAGACAACCCCAATGTTGACGTGACATCTGCTGAGGACACACAACAAATAGATTTTCTTTGTTACCAGTTTACACGGACTCCTTTTTATTAGTGGTTCAAAAATCTCGGCCAAGGCAGCTGCAAGGCCATTGTGATTGGTCACTTGTGTATCGAAACGTTATATGTATGAAGGATTTGTTAGTTCTACCATCTCGTTTACACCAGGCATAATACGTACAAGTGCATCGTCAATCCGTGTGTCAAATGATTGATTAACGCAAATCCATCCTGCAACGGGAGAGACGCATGTCTAGCCTTGGTCTTTGATGTTCTGATTTATTATAATGATGACGTAAAATTTGCTTTATATTACAAATTAGCTACCCGCCTCGATTACGCCTGAGTAGGATTCATTAATATGGCGTTATTTATATATGAGACTAGCGATCCGCCCCGGCATCGCACGGGTGATTTTTGGATATAGAAAACAGCGCCACCTACCGCCAAGTGTGAATATAAACCATCTAGGGATCCATTTAAATACACACAAAAAAAAAACATCTAAATCGGTCTAGTCGTTTTTGAGTTATAGCGAGACTAACGAACAGCAATTTATTTTTATGTATATGTAGAGAAGATTCCGAAGCTTAGCCCGGACTGACAGACAGACAAAATTTTTAAAAATGGTGGTTCATGTCTTGACGACATGCAAATAACTCTTTGAGCTCAATAAGAGGCAGTTATTTCGATATTACAGACAGACAGGTAATAAATGTGTTAGGTATTTAAAACGATTAGGTAGAAAAAAATATTTAAATTTAAGCTCTTGGGGACCACTGGTAGGAAATCACTGGTCTAATGCTATCTCTTTCGGCGGAGCGTGTGGCGTTGCGGTTTCCCATACTACTCGAGCAGGCTTCTTCTTGTATCTTCTAAAACAGACTTCTAATACTTCTAACACAGCGTATGTTTAATGTTATTATAATACATGTCTCGAACTCCACTGAGGCCTTACCTTCACAGAGTTATTAGTTTGTTTCCGGTCATTTAGTGTAAAAGGCATTCACAGAACGCCCCACATTCCTACGTGCAACGTCGACCGCAATGTAGACTTAAATATATCTCGAGCATGCGGTTGTATTGATGTTTCTGATTTGGACTAAATATGGTGTCAGTGTTACTTGAATTTATAATACGGTAATTAGTTATGTAAATGTGATTATTTAATAATAGTTTACAACACTGTGTACAATTGTGGAATATTTCATTCTTCTTTTTATTCTCTATGGCGGTTTTGACTTTTATGGCTTCGGAAAGAGGTTTTAGCTTACTCAGACCTGCGACGGAGGGCAGTTCCATGCGTTCCATATGTTTGATACTGCTGTCGTCAATTCACCTACCAAGCGTGACGATTTAGGTTTATCCTCCCTAGAACGTGTGGGACATAGTTTGAGATCTAGCCTTCTACTGGTGAAAAAGAAGAACTCGGAGATTAGAGGAGGATTATACCAAACAATGAGACGAATGTAACTTTTTTAATTTTTTTTGTATATACAGGATAGGGTGATAAACACACAGTCCACCTGATGGTGTAGTTGCTGTGACCCATAGACATCTACATTTATCCTCAATAAAGAATCAAAATGCAGATGCGTCGTCACCCATGAGGACTAAGATGGAATGCCTCTTTTCCAGTAAAATGGGTCTCCGGTTCTCTACACTCACCATAGGAAACACAGTAGTGTCAAGCTGCCATTTTACGCTGGTATTCTGTGAGAGCGTACTGTACTAGTAATAGTAATATAGCTGCAGCATGGCTCTACCACGTATCAAAATTTTATAGAATAAGAGTGACAAACGAGCACACAGTTCACCTGATGGTAAGCGATTGCTTATAGCCCATAAACACCTACATCTATCTTCAATTAAGGATCAAAATGCAGATGTAATGACACCCGTGAGGACTAAGATGCCTCGTTTCTAGTAAAAAGGGTCTCCGGTTCTCTAGACTCACCATACGAAACACAGCAGCATTAAGCTGCTATTTTATTTTGTGAGTGCGTGGTCTATTTCGGTCGAATCGACCTATTCGTGCTACAACCATATTATTATAGCTGCGCCATGGCCCCGAAGCTTGAGAAAAATGCGTCAAGTTTTTTTTTTTTTTTTACCTATTATAAGCCAGTGCTTGACCACAATCCCACCTGGTGGTAAGTGGTGATGCAGCCTTAGATGGTAAATCGCACTGTCTTATCGTAACAAAAGTTGGAAAATGAAAGAGGATCCTCGAGTCGTGTATTATCTAGAAGCTTCTGCATGGCTTAGTTTGATACTGTATGAGTAAAAGTCATATGAGGCGGGCATTAGGGCGTGCGTTTTGTTAAATTGACCTAACGCTTGTACTAATGAATAGTGGGTGTAACTCATTGATCACTTAGTGTAACCGGCTCAAAGTGTCAAGGCCGTACGCGCCCACACATGCTTTGTCTTGCAATAAACCAATTTGCACATGTGCGATATTAGATTTGTGTTGATACACACGTTCAATGTTGGAATATTTAGCAGATATAAAAAAAAGGATGAAATTCTAAATTTTAACCGATTTTTATGATTATGACGTTGAAAAGGAAAAAAAAACAGTAATTATACATTTGAGGGCTTCAAGCATATTATGTACATCTACCACGTAGTACTTCAAGCGTACTACCTTCAAGATAATAAGATGTTAGTTTGCTTGTTTAAACGCTATAATATAATAAATAGCTGCAGCTGTATTATGGTTGTAGCACGAATGAGGCGGCTCGACCGGGGTAGGACGACACTCTCACAGAATACCAACGTGAAATAGCAGCGTAATGCTGCAGTGTTTTGTATGGTAAATGTAGAGAACCGGATACCCTTTTTACTAGAAACGAGGTATTCCGTCTTAATCCTCAGGAATGACAACGTATCTGCATTTTGATTCTTAATCGTGGAAAAATGTAAGTGTCTATGGGCTACAGCATCCACTTACCATCAGGTGAACTGAATGCTCGTTTGTCACCTTTATTCTATAAAGAAAAGTTTGCCAGTGCATGTTAAAAAAAGTTTAATTCACCACTTTATTATTAATATCTGATACGCTTTCTGATAGTTTAAAAATCTCATAATCTCATCAATATGGCAACCCTAAGTCGAGCTAAACTTGTCCTATCCACCCAACCGGTATCCGCAAGTCACCTTCACTTTTAAACTATAGCTAAAGCGAGCTATTATTCGAGCGAGGCAATGGTGTAACTGATCGTCACGATTTGCTTTGTCTGTCGGCACCGATGCTCTGTGGCCTCGATGTGTGCAGTTTTGCTGCTCATGTGACTCTATGGTACACAAAGTATTTAAAGATGTGCTGTTTTTAAATTCATTTTTAATTTCATTTGTAGCCTTTTTGTTTGAAGTAAGCTGCAGGCGTCTATGGACTGTAGTGGCCACTTATCATCAGGTGAACTGTGAGTTCGTTTGTTACTTCAGTTTTATAAAAAAAGCTCCTTTCCTCATTGGTCGGTACGACGTTGTATTAACGACCGTTTTCAAGGTCTAAGCTCTAAGCAAGCGCCTGCCGAGCGTGCCAACTATGGCAAATATCTCCCTTATGAGTTAATCTATGGAGGTTGCCTATGTTAAGCAGTGGACTTTGGATACACTATGACGGTAATGTCTTCCAAATTGAACTTCGGTTATAGTGGCGAGTTTCAAACCGGCCATCCAAGCATGACAGCATTCCTTTCATTCTCATAGTTTGATAGGACGGCAATCCGACACAACCGGAGAGGGATCAGGCGCAGGACTTTACGTTCTTTCAGAGAAACAGGGGAGAATCTCACCCAATTTCTTACTCCGGGTTGTTTTCTTGATAAAAAAATTCAAGGGCTGATTTTGTTCCGACTCGGGATTCGAACCCGGGGCCACATCATCAACAGTCACGCTTAAGATCACTAGACCAACGAGGCAGTAAATCTACCTAGTATGCAGTTATATGGGATTACGAAAGACGATATGGAGTTTTAGAAATATCTTTACATACAAAGAAAGCCGAGCAACTATTTATTACAACAAGAGAACATTTTGATAGATAACGCACGATAAATGATGATGTTACAGTAATGTGAAATTAATAGGAGATATGCTGAGGACGTTTCGTATCGTTGGGGATCGAAATTAGGTTCTTGTACCCTGAGCTATCATGGCTTTTTTATTACATCGCAATAACTTATTTTCTGGAAGTGAAAACTTATTTAGAATGAGGGCTAATGATTTTCTGCTCACCAGATGTCGTTAGTTGACACTGAGGTAAAGTTTTTTTGTTACATAAAGTCATTTAATTGAGAAGTTAGTTTTTAATAAAACTTTATCAGTTTCTAATAATAGACAAAACAATGCCTCAGTGGTTTGCCCTTTTTACTTCTTTGCATATTTTTAACTATTTTTTATTTTTCTACTTTTATGAACATCTGTGGTTTGGTTTATTGCATACCTTAAGCGAAAGCGCAAGGTATAGAATAAAATAGAATAGAATAGAATAATTTTTTATTCAATATAGATCACATGTGTAATTCTTATTGAAAGTCATTTTTTACTTTACCACTGGTTCGAAAAAAAACCTCCGTCCTGGGAAGAACCAGCAAGAAACCCAGCGGGACTTTTTTTTTAAAGCAAATTTTACAATAATGGTTATACAACTATATAAGTACAAAATTTATTTTAGAAACAGCTTGGAAGCGATCACCTCATTCCCAGGGGTTATTATCAACCATGTATTCATTTATACTATAATAACCCTTTTTATACAGTTTCAACTTAACAAAACATTTAAACTTGCTAATAGAGAGAGCCTGTACACTTTCCGGGACCCTGTTGTAATAGCGTATACATTGCCCCAAGAATGAATTACTGACTCTGTGGAGTCGAGAAACTGGTATCACTAGCTTGTGTTTGTTCCTAGTGTTTACAGAATGCACATCACTTTTTTTACTAAAACTACCTTTGTTTTTGTGAACATACATTAAATTTTCGTAAATATACTGAGAGGCCAAAGTTAATATATTTATTTCTTTAAATTTATCTCTAAGAGACTCTCTCAGTTTTAGGTTGTAAATAGCTCTAATGGCCCTCTTCTGTAAAACAAAAATAGTTTCTGAATCAGCCGCATTTCCCCATAGCAAAATCCCATAAGACATTATGCTATGGAAATAACTGAAATAAACTAATCTAGCTGTCTCGACACTAGTGAGACCTCTTATCTTTTTTTAAGCATAGGCTGCAGAGCTTAGTCTGCTTGCTAGTTTGGATATATGGGGGCCCCACTGAAGCTTTGCGTCGAGAGTGATGCCAAGAAAAACAGTGGATTCAACAGGGCTCAGTTCTTCCCCATTTAAAAACACATTGGTTCTCAGATTTTTAACATTCGTTGTTGTAAATTTAATACATTTAGTTTTATTCCCGTTTAAATGTAAATTATTAACGTTAAACCAATGCACTAATTTTGATATAGCATTATTCACGTCGTCACATTTAAATGATTGACGTTTAAGTTTAAAAATCAAAGAAGTATCATCAGCAAATAATACTATATCATGATTATCCTCTACAATAGAAGGTAAGTCATTAATATACACTAGAAATAGGAATGGGCCGAGAATTGAGCCCTGAGGGACACCCATTAGTACAGGTGAGCCGGAAGAACTTTTACCATTGATAATAACTTTCTGCATTCTATTACTTAAATATGAAATTATAAGTTTAAGCGCTGTGGTCTTGACACCATAGTAATGTAGCTTCCTGATTAATGTCTCATGGTGAACGCAGTCAAAGGCCTTGGAAAGGTCACAAAATATACCCAAAGCATCCTCTGAATTCTCCCATGCACAAAAAATATGTTTAATAAGCTCAACTCCAGCGTCAGTTGTTGAGCGACCCCTTGTAAAACCGAACTGATTTCTATGTAGCAATTTATTAATATTAAAGAAACTTAACATCTGATTTAAAATTATTTTTTCAAAAATTTTACTAAATGTTGGTAGTACAGAAATTGGTCTAAAATTGGCGGGGTCTAATGTACTACCAGATTTAAATAAAGGTATGACTTTACTGAGTTTCATTAAATCAGGAAACACACCAGATTCGGCGCTTGTATTAAATATAGTGGCTAGATAAGGTGCTATTATGTATGTATATGTATGTTCTACTATCGCCTAAAATTAAGATTCCAACGTTTTATCGAATAAAATCGAACCTAGCAATCATATTATACATATAAATGATATAAAAAGCACATTGTTAGAAAGATAAATGATTGTTGAACTTATTAATATTTTTTTTAAATCGATTCATACATGCTACACATACATACATTCATGCTATTTTTAAATAAAAAAAAGGGTTTTAGTGGCTTATGGTGTGGATTTATTATGGCCCTGTGGCTTGTAAACACGATAACTTTTGAAAATATTAATTGTTTAACTCAATCTATTTTTTAATCTCTTCATCTATCATGTGGGAAGCCACTGAATGTAAATGGCAGTGTAATTTTGTTTTGTTTAGCTATAATTAATTTTTTTCGGCTTATATACATTATTTCTGTAAATGAGGAGCTACAGCCACAGAGTAGTTTAGTTCGGCTTCAGTCGCCGTCGTGTCGTGAGTGGACATTGTTTCGGTTGTTTGCAGCGGCTCAAAAAGATCGCTGTACAAATACACAATACTCGAATAATCAAATTTCTTAAATACTTGATTATAATAATAATAAGAGATTTTTTTATTACAATATTTAAAAGCACAGAATAAATAATAGTAGTACGTACTAAAAGTAAGTAGTATAATTTTTTTTTGTCATGGGTGACATTTTCATGGTTTTCGAGGGTGTTGAAGCCGATAGGGTTGTCGAAATGTAAATCCAAGATGGCGGCCGCAATAGGTATCAATTTTTTCATCATGGGTGTAATTTTCATGGTTTTCGAGGGTGCTGAAGCCAATAGTGCTGTCGAAATGTAAATCCAAGGTGGCGGCTGCAATAGGTATAAATTTTTTCATCATGGGTGTCATTTTCATGGTTTTCGAAGGCGTTGAAGCTGATAGTGCTGTCGAAATGTAAATCCAAGATGGCGGCTGAATTAGGTACTAATTTTTTCATCATGGGTGTCATTTTCAAGGTTTTCGAGGGTGTTGAAGCCGATAGTGCTATCGAAATGTAAATCCAAGATGGCGGCTGCAATAGATATAATTTTTTTATCATTGGTGTCATTTTCATGGTTTTCGGGGGTGCTGATGCCGATAGTGCTGTCGAAATGTAAATCCAAGGTGGCGGTTGCAATAGATATCAAGTTTTTCATCTTGGGTGTCATTTTCATGGTATTCGAGGGTGTTGCATCCGATAGTGCTGCCGAAATGTAAATCCAAGATGGCGGCTGAAGTAGGTACCAATTATTTCATCTTGGGTGTCATTTTCATGATTTTCGAGGGTGTTGAAGCCGATATTGCTGTCGAAATGTATTTAAACTACTTTAAAAATTCCGTATAATCATGTTAAACGTAATTTTTTTAAAGCGCTTAAGGTATGCCCAATTGGATTTACCAATATATTTATTTTTAGTCTTTAATATAAAATATAGGTAATAGTACAGAAAGAAACATTAACCTTTACATTTTCCGAACAAATTAACTTCCCCGCTATGAAATCTGTCAAATATTATACCTCACTTTTAAGTTTTAAGTGGCGCCGCCCTGGTGGCAGAAAAAGTCGTGGAAGCCCTCATTGTTGTGATTTGAAACTCGATGAAACGAAAAAGCGACACTAAAAATATACAAACATTTATAGGATTTAGCTTGGGAACAATTTTACTCGAAAGAAAATATTCTTTTGATTTATTACACTAAAATTTACTCTCTCCCTGTCAAAAACTTTTATCTTAGGTATATTGTATGCCGTGCTTGTGGCTAAAAATTATCATATTGAATAAATAATTTGCTCTAAACAATTTTTATTTTATATTTCATGTCATTTGAAGGTTTCACTTTTGAATTGCACATGTTTTTTTTCTATATCACATAACTAATGCATGCTGACACACACTTCATTTTATAAACAAGCTAAAAGGTTAAAACAGTACTTTTAAAAAACCCGACTGCTTAAAAATTTTGCTGAAAAGAGTAACATTTTCAACCCTATGTACTTCCACAACGAAGCCAAATCTAACGTCGCCCCAAATGTTAAAATCCATCAAGCTGTTCAATGTTAAAATTCATCAAGCTGTTCAGACTAGCTACAGAGCTTGCCAAAGAAATCGACATACATACATAAATACATACTCTCGAACAACATTACACTCCTGGGGCAGTCGGTTAATACAGACGCCGCTATAATTATATTATATCGCAACATAAATTAATTCTTAGATCCAATAAGGATCTCTAACAAAATGCACAATATGCACTACACTCTTACGAAGTAGAACAGGTCGCCTAAAATGATAGCTGCAGTATGTTGCAATCATTGCTATGTAATTTTAAGTGTAGGTAGGTGTTTATCAACCATGTTCAATTTCTACTTATTAGCTCACATCGAGTTGCAGAATAAGCGATAAAGTTCTAAAGATAATATGTTGCTTTATTACAAAATTGTAAATTTATTACTTGAAATAATTTAATTAACAATTAAAGTAGCCTGCTCTAAAACTAAATTAAGTTGAAGTAAATAAGTTTTACAAAATTTTAGGTTTGCAAATCTATGCCGTTACCGTTAGAGGCTATTATAGTATACAGGCTAAAGTCCACTGCTGAACATAGGGCTCCCCCATAGATTGCCTCTTAGGGGGAATATTTGCCATAGCTATCACGCTTGGCAAACGGGTTGGCAACCGCAGTTTTTATTTTTAGTCGTTATTAGGAAGACGCCGCTACCCATCTCCAGATTTGTTTCCCTCTGTCGCCTCTTACGACACCCACGGCATGATATGGGGTAGTGGATATTCTGACACCGCCACGCCAAATCTATGCATTTAAAGTTAATTAAGATATTTTTTAAATTAAACATAAACATGCTTGATAGTGGATTTTTGAATAGATCCATGTTCAGCAGTAGAATTTATACTAGTAAAATGAATGCATAAATGAGATCATGTAACGTGTGACTCTGCATGATAGGGAGATAAATTGTGTGGTAAGAGAAAAGGGTAGTTTGCAAGAAAATGTTGTAACTAGGATTAAGAAAGTAAGAAGACTTTGGTGGTTGGGACACATGGAAAGTAGTGAGTGACAGGATTGGCAAGAGACTCCCTAAACGGAAGTTTATCAACTTAATTGTCGAAAATGGGCCAAATTAAAAAAAAAAACCCTTAATTCATGAGCATGTTGTATGCGTTGTGATATATGGATGTGAAACAAGCGAGAGAGGTGTGTCAGGATCGTGCCAATTGGAGGTTCGTAGCCTCTGTCTACCCTTCTGGGTGACAGGCGTGACAGTTTATGTATGTATGTACACTAGTATCGCCTGTGGTCAAAATTCCATTATTCATAAAACTTTTAATATTGTATATTTGCTTACAAATTGATTTTCACTTTAAACTGCATATTTTATAAAACACAGATACTTATATTGTTTTTTTGCTTTGAAATACACTCCACAATCTATTGAAAAAGGAACATTTGAAATCAATTTAAATTCACAGCTCATTCAGTCAATGTGTCGGTAAATAATTGCTGGCAATATTTTAAAATTCTTTAGCGACAATCTCTACTCTGTGCGACTGTTTGACAACAGATTATTACGTGTTTGACATTGGCATTATGAGAGTAAACAAATAATGTTCTATTTATTATAATTTAATGTCCTTGTAACACATTTAGTGCTACTTTTTGGATTCCTTTTTCATATAAACTTGTATGCCAAATCTCGGCGCTCAATATTCTTAAAAGGTGTACAAAGTTTGCCCTTCACGTAATTATATATATTTGTTACAACTATTATTATTTACGTGGTAGAACCATGCTGCAGCTTTATTACTGGTATAGTCGTAGCATGAATAGGTCGGCTCGACCGGGGAAGGACCACGCTCTCACAGAATACCAGCAAAATTGCAGCTTAGTGATGCTGTGTTTCGTATGGTGCGTGTAGAGACTCGGAGATCCTTTTTACTGGAAACGGGGCATTCCATCTTAGTTCTCACGGATGAGAACGCATCTGCATTTTGATGCATAATTAAATGGTTAAACGAACTTACCTTAAGTGAAGTTCAACCATAATTATACGAAGCTCCTTGTCCGAGACGTTCTTTACAATGTAGTATACGGTATTTTATACCAGTTCATCACAGCTATATCCAAGCTCCTAAAAAAAATTTTGGAACAGCAGAAGTATGCACATCACTATCGACCCGTCCGTCAAATGCAGTGTCATTATGTTTAAAGCAAGGAATTAGATGAGCAACCCTCAACCAGGGAGGGCTGGGTGGGAGTACCGTCTCGGACAAGGAGCTTCGTATAATTATGGTTGAACTTCACTTAAGGTAAGTTCGTTTAACCATTTAATTATACTCTCTCCTTGTCCGAGACGTTCTTTACAATGTAGATGTTTGAAGACAGGGTTGCGAATTATAATACCCATGAATGGAAAAATTTTGCAATTTTCCTTATTTTATAAGGGAAAATTTAAAAGTATTATATGTATATTACAATAACATAAATTAAATTATCCTTATATTATAAGGGAAAATTTAAAAGTATTATATGTATATTACAATAACATAAATTAAATTATCCTTATTTTATAAGGGAAAATTTAAAAGTATTATGTATATTACAATAACATAAATTAAATTATCCTTATTTTATAACATTTCCTTATACACGTAAGGCCCGTTTGATGGCAGCAGAAGTGGCCTGTAGAAGCACTATGATTGCGAAAAACATAATAATCTGGAATATCTGTTCTAGTTTAATTTAAGTAAATTTTAATTTAACATCTTATAACTTAAGAAATGCTTTTCTAAATGGGTTTTTGTGAGTTAATGTTAAATTTATCCATATCTTGTGTTATGCTTTCTATTAGATATTCACAGAGAAGCCTTAAGCTTCTCTCATTTATTTATTTTTCCACACAATCACTGTTGAAGTGAAATTCTACCTTATATCTTAACTATTCTTTGGATCTACACTTGGAATAATTGTAATATTTATGAAGGGCAATATTTAATAAATTTTATGACCTGTGACTCATCACAGCTAAGCTTGTCACTAGTTTTGCAAAATCAAACCTTTATTGCAATATTTTGATATTAGTAACCTAAACTAACTTATTATTAAGTCTGTTTGTAATAAAGCCTTAGTAAAAAATCACAAGCCCAGGAATTACATTACACTTACTGCAAAATTGATACTATAGAGAAATAATAATTTCACAATTTATATTATATTCAAGTATGAATTTTAGAGTGCCATACTTTTACAAAATGCTTCACTAATAGTACCTATGATATGTGTGAGATGCCTATGAGGACATAATAACATGTATATAACATGATAATAACAATAGTAGTGTATGATTCTCTGTCAAGTGGTGTTAATAATTTGTTATTTTATTCCAATGAATAATTTTAATCTTTAATTTAACATGCCTTGCACTTGATTCACATTTACTGCCCAAATTGTTGTTGTGGATAACAAAAACCTATGGTTCTATTAACTTTTGACATCATAGTAACAGCATAGCAATTAGTGGAAATACATAGAAGAATCACCCCCAATCTAATATAATGCCATGGTTTCTGAGTCATACCTACAGAAAACGATTGTTCTGTATAATTAGTATTATTATTTCTCAGTGCTAATTGATCAATTTTTAGTTTTGACACCACTTTATGATCTTGTTGAATTTACTAGAGAGACCTCCTATGACTATTCTTTGTTTACTTGGCTCAATTTCAGATCTATATATATAATTTTTAATATTTTTCATTAAATTGATAGAATTGAATCCTCAATAATTAATGAAAGAGAACCCTCTCTATATTGTTAATGTATGAAGCAGTGGTTTTATCAACTCTAGGGTGAAATTGTACACCATAAGTAGTATTTGTTTATAATAAGTATTATTCACAATATCTATATTATCGTTTTGTTTTAAAGGTTTGTATTGTATTCTACAATTTTGAAAATTATAAGCATATACTACTTCCATATCCAATAATAATAGTATATGTCATTTCCTCACAATGAAGGACTAAGACCCAAAATTTGTCTCAGTTCCAATGGCTTCTTTCCATCCAGTTGTGAAGTGTCAGTTTTTATTTCAAACAACTTTTTACTTTTAATTATATTATTATTTGTATTATTCACTACCCTCTAAGATCAGAAATTTGCAACTGAATATACCTTCCATATATATTATTATGTACATAATATTTAAAAAACACAACATTATTAACCTTGTATTACTGATAGCAATATAGCTTAAACGGCTTATGTAATAATAGCTAATGGCTTATGCTCAAATATAGAGTAGCTATTCATATCACAATTATGTGTATAAATATTTTTCCCTAATTTCCTTCACTAAAGCAAATTATTTTTGTTGCTAACATCTTTTCGTAATCTATTTTAATGCATCTGTCAGTAATAACTCTATTGTATGTTTACCATAGTTATTTTACTATATGAAGGTAATAATAACCTGGTAGGTATGAAACCCTACCTAAATAACTGAACAAAATAAGATTTTTACTATGTCCTTAACATATAACTTATATTTTAACTTGTCATAACCTATAAATATCTTATAATAGTAAAATTGTTTACCATAATCATTTTGAAATTTCTTTTTAATTGTTCAATGTACAATTGTTTTAAGTAGTGAATTTTGTAAGTTTTATATTTTCCCAAATAGATATTTTATGTACCGCTGTAAGCCATTTATGCATTTTGCACCTCATTATTTTATTAAAACCTAATGATGCTAAACACTGCTTTCTTCCTCGTAACTTAGGTAATACTAAGCTACATAATACAGCTCGGATGCAACAATGTGCCTTGTTTAAATTTAATTCATTAATCATGGTATGGCTAGAATGTGCCAAACAGTAGAAAGTTGCTCAATGGGCTAATTTTGGACTTCAATTATCTTTTTAAATAGTTTTATTACACCAATAATAATAATTCAGTGTTTACTTCCTGTTGCTGAGTTTTTTAATTATATTTTATTAAACTCTTAAAATTTACCATAAAACTAAGGTTATGAAAAATGTCCAGGCTCTCTGTTGTCTTTTTATTACTCTTTTAATAATGTAAGAAAATTATTGTAATTCTATCTCAAGGTAGACAATATTATTTTTGTTCTGCAGACATGCCAAATTTGGCTTCATAAGCTCCGTATGGAGTCAAGTAAATCCCAAGAGGATATAATTAAAATAATGGCTTCTTTGTATAATCTTTTAGAGCTATTTAAACCTGTAACCTCTTGATATCCAATGTCAAGGCAAACGGCTCTCATGTCACACCTTTTCTTACTTCCATGTCATATTATCCATTCCTCCGTTGCAGCCTATAAAAGTCCACTGCGGAACATAGCCCCCCCCCCCCTCCAATCAGAAGGGGGATGTCATATTATGTAACCTTTTTTTTTTTTTTTTTTTTTAAAGTGTCTATATAATAATATGTAATAATATACTGTCTTTAAATTTTAACATGTATCTATAAATCTCATAATTTGTTTGGGAATTACAATTTTAAAAACTAGTAATCTGACTCTCACCTTGAGCAACAGGATAGTTCCGTTCCAGAATTCAGTTATTATTTCTTACTTGTTTTGCCTATTTTTAAGGATCCTCAAGGTTTTACATAACCTTAATAAAACCCTTTGCTATCTTGATGCCCAGTGATCACGTGGGGGTTCTTTTATGTTGACAATTTCTAGACTTCTTTTTAACAAACCCCTCTGAGATTTTCTGATATTTTTACATCTGCGATTTTGTAAAAACTTTTTCATTAGTTTGTACTCATAATATTAGTCCCCTTTGTAATAAATTTTATACCATTATTTATTTTTATTCTAAATCCCAGTAAAGCACAATGTTTTACTTTCAAGTGGTATCGCTTTATATGTCAATTCAACCTGTCTACCCTCAACGTGATAGCTCTAAGGTCTGAATAGTTAACCATGTCTATCCTCGAAGTGATAGCTCTAATGGTTTAAAGTCTGCAGTCATGTCTTCCAAGACATAGCCCAATTTAATGTCTTTCCTCTAATCTTAGCGCTTTATATGTCAATTCAAAACCTGTCTGCCCTCTTAAGTGAGAGCTCTAAGGTATGAATAGTTAACCATGACTATCCGCTAAAGGATAGCTCTAATGGTTTAAAGTCTGCAGTCATGTCTTCCAAGACATAGCCCATTTTAATGTCTTTCCTCTAATCGTAGCGCTTTATATGTCAATTCAAAACCTGTCTGCCGTCTTAAGTGAGAGCTCTAAGGTATGAATAGTTAACCATGTCTATCCTCATAAGTGATAGCTCTAATGGTCTATATATATCGTTTTATATAACTTATGCTAGATATTCTTTGCAACAGTTTTAAGTCCTCAGTAATTTTCTTCTGCATTTTTGCAGTGCCTAATGTCTATTAGAAAATCCTGTCCCAAATGTTGATGGCATTTCAGCCTGAGTATTTTTTTTTTCTTTTATATATGAACCAATATTTTATATTGATATGAATAATTGAATATCATAAGTAATAGTTCTAATGGTCTGTTTGTAGCATATATATAACTCATGTTAGATATATTCCCCAGCAATTTATGTACAAAATCATCTGCATAACTAAGGTGGGAACAATTTTTCCCAATGACCAACTAAATGTTCAGAAGACGAATTGAACACCAAGTAAGAAAAACATATTTAATATATCACTTCAATTTCTCAACGTATCTCTAGTATTTATCTCAACCTTACATTTATTGGTTGGATACATATTTATTATTTAATATTATACTAGTGACGAGGTTATGTTATTAAGCTTAATAGTGGATTTCCATTGATAATTAAACATACTAGTTATTAAATATTTCGATACACAGTGTATCTGATTTTATTAATAGAAACTTTACAGTTTTACACGTCCTACCTTCGAAACAAGATGATTCTTGTTTACCTTTCATCAGTTTGCTCCATTTTGAAAAATCTTCTTTTTCCAAAGTATCACCCAATATTACCACGCAGGCATGTATAAATACAGTTGTGGTAGGTTTTGAATACAAAACATTTGATATTACACTAAACATATTTGATTTTTATAACAAAATTTATAAAAACACACCGTGACGGCTGGCACAAAAAAACGTAATGACACTGCATTTGACGGACGGGTCGATAGTGATGTGCATACTTCTGCTGTTCCAAAATTTTTTTTAGGAGCTTGGATATAGCTGTGATGAACTGGTATAAAATACCGTATACTACATTGTAAAGAACGTCTCGGACAAGGAGAGAGTATAATCGAGGATAAATGTAGATGTGAATGGGCCACAGCAACCACTTACCGTCAGGCGGACTGTGTGCTCGTTTGTCACCCCATCCTATAAAAAAATAAAAATGGAGTTCTCGAAAATAGGATAACGATATATGAACCAATATTCATGCGACATGTAATGGTGATCTTATGAGTACTTTTACATCTGATAAGTAGGTATGACCTGTATGTTACAACGACTCTTTGTAACATGCGGGTTCGTGAACCGCCATCGGGGCAAGCGCAGCCGCGCTCAGGCGCACTATGAATTATTAATGCTGCGTATCCTGGCCCCCCGCGCCGCGCCGCGCCGCGCCGCGCCGCGCCGGCTGTTTAGTATGCGCTTGTGGCTGTATAGGATTGTTTTGTATTTTCTGGGAAGTGAGCTTTAAATATAATATTATTCAGGCGACAACCATGTGGTCTGGAAATGGATTTTTATAATTTGAATAAAATAAAAAAAATTAAACTGCCTTTGTACTATATTAATAGTACATACTACATACTGTCTTAGCCAGACTAGTACTACATTAGACCAACTGCCTCGTTGGTCTAGTGGTTGTAGTAGTGCGACTGCTGATCATGAGGTCGATTCGAATCCCGGGTCGGGCCAAAAAATCAGTTATTGAGTTTTTCCATCAAGACATTCTCAGTCAGGAAGTTGGCAGTGTTTTACCCCCGTACCTCGGAAAGCTCGTTAAGCCGTTGGTCCTGCGCCTGATCTCTCTCCGGTCGTGTCGATTTACCGTCCCATCGGGCTTTGAGAGTGAGGGAATAGAGAGTGCACCTGTGATTGCGCATACACTTGGGCACTATAATCCTGTCCTGCGCCGATGGCTAGTCTCCCTTGAGACTGGCCGCCGTGGCCGAAATTCGGTCTGGAGGACATTATTACTACATTAGTAGAGCGATCGATAACGTTAAGAGCTTTTAAAAACGTTATATCGTTATAGACTACTAAAAGTCCACTGTTGGACCTAGGCCTCCCCCATAGATTGCCTGAAAGGGGAAATATTTGCCATAGTTGCCACGCATGGCAGACGGGCAACCACAGTTTTTATTTGTTAGTTGTTATTAGGAAGTCGCTGGTACCTTCTAGTTTGTTTACGTCTATCGCCTCTTACCACACGATGATATGAGTTAGTGGACTAAGATGGAATGCCTTATTACCAGCAAAGAGGTTCCAAGTATCGGTGTATATTTTTCTACTCATATCCGAAGATCGGCGCTGGAATGACAAATGTCAACATGTTTTACGCATTACCTCGTAAAGTGCACAAGATTCAATATTTGTTGTTTACACACAGTTTTCGTTTCACAACAAAGAGGCAATGTTACAAGACAGCTTGTATAGAATGGTTGGCTTCCTTTATTGTGTTGTTTTGTGTTATGCGGGTCGACGGCTGAGGGATGTTTTGTGGATTGATGGTTTACAAAGAGAGAGAGCGAGAGAGATAGAAAGAGACAAGAAAATTTGCGTTTACATTTTATCGACAGCTTCATTATCGAGTGGAATAGAAAGTAGTGAGGAAAGGGGGCAGAGACGTCGAGTAGCCACAATACTCGTCATGCCGCACGTCATGTTCATCGTCATGCCCTTTGATCCCTGTTTTGTCGGTTTTTTGAGTGCAAGTCAAAGGACTGGGTTATATGTTAGTTGACTTTTTAACTTCGGGATAAAATACGGATATATGTGAGGGATATATAGTAGACATATGACGTAGTATTTAGACGCGTATAGCATAGATATTTTCATTTTTTTATTGACATACGAGTATAATGAAATGAATATCTGAATAAATACTTCACATTTAAGTAAACTTTAACACACTATATTTTCTCGACGGTAAAGAAGTCAACCGTCATAGTATGTAGAGGTACTCGTATGTGAATATGGGACTAATATTTCTTTGAAGTTTCAATACGAAAATAGTTTTCAACAGAAATAAGAAAGAAAATGAATGAAGGGCTTATATTTTTTCATCTAGTGAGGGGTCGCCCTACACAATTATTTATTAATTTCATTGTATTTAGTAAGAATAGTTTATAAATACCTAAGTAAAGTAAAGTTGCAGCCTATTTACGTCTCACTGCTGGGCACAGGCCTCCTCTCATTTCTGAGAGGGTTTTAGGGCAAGGAAATGTCTGCCGCGCTGCCCCAATGCGTGGTGGCGGACTTCACATGTCTTCGAAATATTTTTTTCTTATTTCTCAGACATGCAGGTGTATCCTCACGATGTTTTCCTTCACCGCCGAGCACGTGGTAAATCAGCACTTAAAATTGTAATTAACAATTTCATTGGTGCCGGCGGGGATCGAACCAGGGTTGCTCGAATACTGTGAAGCTAAGAGCGAGCGTTAACCATCTGAGCTACCACGGCTCCTACCTAAATACCTAATAATAATAGTTTTTTTAAAGGCTACTTACAAATTTATTTATTGGACATACAATGAAAAATGAGCATAAAGGGCAAACAGGTGACCTCCGATTTCCTTTGTCTATCGACAACATCATGAAAAGAGTAAACATTGTATACAAGACATTCTTTTTCTTTATAAACAGACTGCTTAGCGCTAAGGATAACGAGTGAGAATCATGCGGAAGTACGAGTTAATCTGAAGTTAATTTAAGGTTAGCATGACGGTTTAGAGAATATACGGAAATAATGTAATTAGCTTACTTATTAGTATTTTACTTATACGGCGTGTTAGTGGGAAATTCTTATCATTTTTAATGATTATAGACATTGGCTGCGTGTTTGTGTATGCAATAAAGTACTACAAAGTCTATGGAGTGCCGGTGTAAAAATATTCGGTACCCCATATCATTTCGTGGCTGTATTAAGAGGCGACAGAGGGAAACTAAATTAGGAGATGGATAGCAGTATATTCCAGACAAGTGATCCACCCTGGGTTCCCACGGGTGATATCTGAATCTGGACAACAGCGCCACCTACCGGGTATAAATGTAAATCTAAACCGTCTAGAAGCCATTTCAAACAAACACAAATAATTAAATGAAACTAATTTTTACGAATTTTATCGCGTTTAATTTAACTTTTTAATTCCCGTACAGCGCCCATGGTCACGGGGGGTGGGGGGTGGGGGGGGGACTGAGGTGTTTGACGTCCCGATGTCATAGTTAGGCCGGTTACCTTCAGTTTTTGAATATTAATTATTTGTTCCGATCTACTCAGAATGAGCTTAAAGTATCTTGAAGTTTTGCAGTGGTATGCTTTGGTTTGGATTTAATTTTATTAATTGTCCTCCCGTGCCCTCCCGTCCCGTGACCATGTGACCCAACCGAAATCTCAGGAACAAAAAAGTTAAATTAAACGCGATAAAATCCGTAAACATAAGTTTTATTTAATGTGTAGCCTTCGCGTAAATATAACAAATCATACTGTGTGTATGATATAATAATTTCATCAAAATTAGTCGAGCCGTTTTTAATTGATATGTTTATGATTAAGATTTAATACGATATGTACCTCCTCTAAAACAGCTACAAACATCCATGAACTATTTAAATTATTCGCATAGGCAGGCTGATGGCCTCATCGACTTATAATGTATTAAAGGATATTTTTTCTGTTGGTTCCAGGGTCGGCACGATGTTGCAGCAGATCCTGCGCGACATGTGGGTGGACCCGGAGATACTCGCAGAACTCGACGAGACGCAAAAGCAAACACTCTTCTGCAAGATGCGTGAGGAACAGGTAAATCTCTAATGCCTATAGATATATATTCGTATAGATTACTTGTTATTCCCAATTTATAAATCAATGCAAACATATAATAAACTTTATTTGTTCATACAATAAATAAATAACGATTTTATTGATAGTATATAACAAATCGAAATCCCACCGTCTGTACGGTTAGATCTTTTAAACTACGCAACGGATTTTGATCATCAATAGATATAATGATTCAAGAGGAAGGTTTGTATGTATTACATTTTTTTATAGTATAGGGTGACAAACGACCACACAGTCCACCTGATGGTAAGTGGTTGCTGTGGCCCATAGACATCTACACCTATCCTCGTTTGCGAATCAAAATGCAGATGCGTTGTCACCCGTGAGAACTAAGATGGAATGCCTCTTTTCCAGTAATAAGGGTCTCCGGTTCTCTACACTCACCCTATGAAACACAGCAGCGTTAAGTTGCTATTTTACGCTGGTATTCTGTGAGAGCGTGGTCCTTCCCCGGTGGAGCCTATCCATTCCATTCGTGCTACAGCTGTACTACTAATATAGCTGCAGCATGGCTCTACCACGTATAAAACATATTGCATACATATGCATATTATTATTATATATTATATAATTCTTCCGTCCGTGGTATGTGACTGAACACCTCCACAACGGATGAACTGGTTTCGATGAAATTTTTTGTGTTTAAGTTGATTAGAGAATGGTTTAGATTCACAATTGGATCCGGTAGGTGACGTTATTGTCGAGATCCTGAAATCAACCGTGCGAAGCCGGGGCGGATAGCTAGTCTTAATAACTAACGAGTTAAAGCACTGGTACTATAACTCACTAACAGCTGTGGCAGTGTAAAACTATCCAGTATCCCATATCGTCCCGTTATTGTCGAAAGAGCTGACAGAAAGAAATGAAACAGGAAATCGGCAGCAGCATTTTCATTATAACGACTCAAAATAAGAAAAAAATCGGGTGCAAACCGCATGTCAAGCGAGCCAACTTCGTCAAATGTACTCTCTATGGGGCAATCTATGGGGGAGGCGTATACGCCTCATTCGCCGTATTTGCCTGACTATAATCAGTGGATATTCGATAAGCTGTAATATTAAAGGTATAGTCCACTCGATAATTGCGTTTAAGAAGGAATTCAAAGAGCCAATCTATTCATTTTCACCTTATATCTTACAAATGTCTCTAAAAAAAGATTGCATCCACAGCCTTCTTTGCTTGAAGTTGCCTGCAAGTGTGTACTGCAGTATTCACTTACCATCAGGTGGTCTGTAAGTTAGTAAGAAGTGACACTTCAGTTTTATAAAAAAAAATTATACATTCCTAATGTATATGTACATAACATTGATTGAAAGTTTGAGGAGTTTTGGCGCTAACTTGACCGGTGGTGGATTACTGCTCCTGTTTTATTGTTTAAAGAATGGTTTTAAGTGAATTTTGACATGTAAAAGTGGTGCGATTTTGTGTATTAAATGTCTGCGTATGTGAACTATTAATGCAAACGGTTAAATAAGTGCTCCGATGGTGATGTGAACCTCAAGATAAGGTGTTTGTCTTCTAAGGCGCCTTGAGATACTATCGCCAACTGTCTGCTGGCTCAAGTTCAAAATATCCCAAAAACTACGCAATGTGACGCATCAACAAATTGTGAAGCAGTGTACTTTAAATGATTATTATCACTTGATACTGAGCTAAATGAAGACATGGCCTAAAGTACAAGTATCCAAGCCAAAAATCAATTTTGTTTTATTAAAAGGTTGACATATAACTAATTGTAAAAATGGATATAAAGAATAAAATAAAATAACGCCAGATTTGACCCAGTGATCAAGAAGTATTTTCCTTGTAACAAAAATTCCAATTCACCTATATTTGTTTTTGATCCTTAATACACATCAACAGTACCTATTGACACTTGTTCCTAATATTAGATACTTCATTTAAATCACTAGAATCAGTCCCGCGAGATTCAAGTATATCTATGTGTATAATGTATATTTGGGGTATAGGGCATAATATGTACGATGACCGGTGTGAGTGAGGCCGCTCTACTTGTATTATGATTTATCTGTGCCTTACGCGTGGCTACGCTGCGTTCCCCGGCTGACGTTCTATACTCAGGCCTTACTCTAAAAGGATGCAAATTATTGTTTTACACCTTTATAACAACGTAGATATAAAAACGTAGCAATTTTCAATAACCTTGTAACAATGAGTGTAACTAATCTTGATACAAGTATTACGGAAAAGCTCGCCGATTGTCTCCATCAATGCGTGACTCAGTCGCTTTGTCAAGTAAAGCATCTTGCACACGACACTGAAATATGATAATTTAAAGAAAAATAGTACTTTGTATCGTTTTAAAATTTTGATATCAAAATGTTAGTGTGTAAAAAATACTACTAAGAATTATGTAAGGCGACAGTATCCATACCATATTGTGGACTGTGTGCTCTTTTCTAACGACTTCAAACAGGAGGAGGTACTCATTTCGACTGTATATTTTTTAATGTGTGTTACCTCATAACGTTTTTTTGGGTGAAACGATTTCAATGATTCTTTTTTTATTTGAAAGCTGATGCTTCACATCTGGTCCCATATAAGTTTGATCAAGGTCGGACCAATAGTTTACGAGTTATTTTTATTAATTTACCAGCTGTTCCCCGCGACTTCGCCCGCGTGTTATTTGGGATTTTGATTTTTTTGCGCGGAACCCTAATCATTTATTTAAAATAAAAGTAACCTAAGTTACTCCTCGTGACATCAGTTATCTGCCAGTGAAAATCCCGTCAAAATCGGTCCAGCCGTTCCGGAGATTAGCCGGAACAAACAGACAGACAGACGGACAGACAGATAGACAAAAAATTTAAAAATTGTATTTTTGTTATTAGTACCGCACATACTTTCATATGCATTTAGTAAAAAGCTGTAATTTTGACATTACAAACAGACACTTGAATTTTATTTATTTGTGTAGATATTGAAGTCTAAATTATTAAATTTATAAATCATTAAATTAATAAATTATTAAGATTAACTCAAAAACTATTGGTCATTGTTATTCGGCTAAAAGACTAGACCTTTAACCGTAAAATTAACTGGTGGGCTGTTTTATTACCTCAGACCAACAAAGGATGTTAGACGGAGTGTTGCGTATATTTCAAGTGACGCCGAAACCATGCTCTAACGTCTTGACACGCACTCACTCAAACATCATTTTTATTTCTTTAACGCTTTTCTCCTTTATTTAGCCTGTAAAAGTCCCTTGCTGGGCGCACACGTGCATCTTAAACCATGTTATTGGTTGTAAATGATTCTAAATGTGTATAATGAGTACGCGACTGCGATTTCTCAAGTAAGTGAAGCATGGTTTTGGCTTGGTTTCGGCGTCACTTGAAATGTACGTAGCGCTTCGTAGATCTTTATTTGTTGGTCTTATTTATAACTTATTGTTTTTTTTCTATTATTCACCAAATATCACATACACAGAAAATAGAGTAAACGACAAAATTTTTAAATACACTAAATTAAAATATATATTATTATGACAGGTACTATACCTATGCATGTAATAAAATTGAGGTGGCTGTCCGTAATATCGAAAAAACTTCCTTAAATTCAGATGAGGGGGCTATTTCCCATACCATTAAAATATGAATAACAATTTTACGTGGTAGAGCCATGCTGCAGCTATATTGGTAGTATAGTTGTAGCACGAATGGGTCGCTTCGACTGGGGAAGGACCACGCTCTCACAGAATACCAGCGTAAAATAGCAGCTTAACACTGTTGTGTTTCGTATGGTGAGTGTAGAGAACCGGAGACCCTTTTTACTGGAAAAGAGGCATTCCATCTTAGTCCTCACGGGTGACAACGCATCTGCATTTTGATTCTTTATTAAGGATAGATATAGATATCTATGGGCCGCAGCAACCACTTACCATCAGGTTGACTGTGTTCTCGTTTGACCTATACTTTAAAAAAAAATTAAAACTAAATCTGTCTGTCCGCGCTAATCTTCGGTATGGCTGATATGATTATAATGAAACTTGACGAACAGATAGAGCAATTCAAGAAGCGATCTAGACTATAATTTATCCGAAAAACTTGAACGTTTAAAAAAATAGACGATTGGAACAATAAATGGTCTTAAATTATAAACAACGCCACATTAATAGATCCTACCCAAGCGAAGCCGGGGCGCTTCGTTAGTCGTTCATCAATAACTCGTGGATTTGGACTGCAGTGGATTGACAGCTTTACAGCCGCGGCAATTACCACATCCTTTGCGATTTCACGCCATTTTCACGCCGAAGTTTTTTTTAGTTAATTTTGGTTTTCTAACAATAAATAACAATCGCGTATTACTTTTATAAAAAAAGGCTCAAGGACATATCGAGTCATTTGTTTTTTCATTTTATACAACCAATATGATTTATTTTCAATTTGGCGGTAGGCAACAATTAACGATTTTTCACTAAGCTTTAATTGTGAAAAATTGTTATTTTTTATTACCTGTTTTTATTGTTGTTGGCGCAGATCGTATTTAAATTGTAGAATTTGAAAAAGCTTTAAGAACATTATACATCATTCATCATTAGCTATGATGATCCTAGTAAGAATACAAGATCATAGATATAAAATTATTGTTTTGTGTACTGTTCATAATATGTCTGCAAAATTTCATATCATTCAGACGTCCGAAATCAAGTGATATCTGTGTTATAAAACTACTTTTTTTATGTGGTAGAGCCATGCTGCAGCTATATTAGTAGTATAGTTGTAGCACGAATGGGTCGGCTTGACCGGGGAAGGACCACGCCCTCACAGAATACCAGCGTAAAATAGCAGCTTAACGCTGCTGTGTTTCGTACGGTGAGTGTAGAGAACCGGAGACCCTTTTTACTGGAAATGAGGCATTCCATCTTAGTCCTCACGGGTGACAACGCATCTGCATTTTGATTCGCAAATGAGGATAAATGTAGATGTCTATGGGCCACAGCAACCACTTTCCATCAGGTGGACTGTGTGCTCGTTTGTTATTAAATCCTATAAAAAATACTACATTAATTCATCCATTCATGCATACATAAATACATTCTTACAGGTCAAGTTAAAAAAGTCTTGAAAAACGCGACATTGATATGAATTCCAGGTACTTTTGGGCTTTTTAAAATTAAATCTATTATATTTAGAGAAAATGATATAAATGTAGAGATTTTAAGAAAAACTATAGTTACGTTTTAAAAAAAAAGAAAGTTATATTATACCTTAATCTGCAGTTGATAGGCGACTGGCAACGCGTACCATAGGCCCGCTATTTCTAATCTTGTTAGACTTATTAACAAACTTGGAATCAAATGCAAGCTCATTAAATGAATAAAAAAATTGTCTCTTTCTTTTCAAAGTACGTTTGAACAAACATTCATAAATTACTGGTTATTATCCAGCGCGAGTTGCGAGAACTCCCGACGCACCATTTGTGGAGTGACTAAGTTACTTCATGACTCACAGGCTACAGGAATATTACTGCCGCCATAAATGTCTGCTAAATGACATATTATAGTCTGTTTTTTTTATTATTTACGGTGACAAACGAGCACACAGTCCACCTGATTGTAAGTTACTAACCATACGAATCACATCAGCATTTTTTTATTTTTTTTTATTTGGATTGCTAACATAAGAAACAGCAATGAGTGTTTGGTTATATTACAGTATTATAAATTTTACATGATTAACTGATCTTACTGCTGGTCGTATGAGGAAGCTCAAGGTCGCTCAGCGATCTATGGAGAGGGCTATGCTCGGGGTTTCTCTGCGTGATAAACTTTGGTAAGGCATGCAGGAAGTCGATGGATGCAGGTGGCTCAGGATCGTGCTTTGTGGCATTCCTTGGGGGAGGCCTATGTTCAGCAGTGGCCTTATGAAAGGCTGTAATGATGATCATGAACTGATCTTATAATTATAGACAATCACAGCATGCGTTGTGTTACAAAAAGTTAAACAAATTTAACAAACATATGTTTTTAAAAAAAATAAAAATAAAACGAAATTATGCTATTTTTTTTTATATGATAAGGGTGACAAACGAGCACACAGTCCACCTGATGGTAAGTGGTTGCTGCGGCCCATAGACATCTATATCTATCCTCTATTACAAATCAAAATATAGATGCGTTGTCACCCGTGAGGACTAAGATGGAATGCCTCATTTCCAGTAAAAAGGGCCTCCGGCCACCTGCACTCACCAAGCGAAACGCAGAGGTAAACCTCTACTTCACGCTGGTTTTCTGTTTGGCTGCAGCCATAATACAGCTATAGTTTAGCTATATCACAAAACATATAAACATTATTTTCAACCACAAAAGGCAAAAATTTTAAATTTTCATATAACTCTATTCGTTTCAGTAGTATAGTTATGGCGTCTAGACGTGTAACACCTTATTCCATGGTGACCATGGGTGCAAGGGGTGAAGTAAAAAGCAGATAATATTCGTAGAAATTACTTTAAATTAATGAATGGCTAGTTAGCGTTTAGAATACCAGCATAAAATAGCAGTTTAACATTGCTGTGTTTCGTATGGTGACTGTAGATAACCAGAGACCCTGTTTACTGGAAACGAGGCATTCCATCTTAGTCCTCACGGGTGACAACGCATCTGTATTTTGATTCGCAAACGAGGATAGATGTAGATGTCTGTGCCACAGCAAGCACTTACCATCAGGTTGACTGTTTGCTCGTTTGTCACCCTATCCTATAAAAAAAGACGAGAAAACAACTCTTGCCACCAGTGGCGATGACAAGTCGCGGTTACAGTTAATGTAAACGTTTACAAAAATTCTAGGTTTTGTTGCTCACAATCAACACATAGGTGGTGATTGCGATAAGTTAACAGCTTGGTTGATTCTAGCTAAGAGTTTCCAACAAGACATATTCTATGTCCAATAACTGAACTTTACATATATCTATGACTAAATATAGTACATTTACATGTACTATATTTAGTCACAGTCCTTACGGAAGCTCGCGTTTGCTGTGATAAAATTTAGATTTATAAAATGTCATACACATAAAAGGTTAAAAACATTTAAAAACCGGTATAGTTACCGTTACAGCCTATTAAAGTCCACTACTGAACATAAGTCTTTTTAGGGTTCCGTACCTCAAAAAAAAAACGGAACCCTTATAGGATCACTTTGTTGTCCGTCTGTCTGTCTGTCTGTCTGTCAAGACCCTTTTTCTCAGGAACGCATGGAGGTATCAAGCTGAAATTATACCACATATCAAATACTCAAGTCTACTGTCCCTCAGAGCTGTGAAAAAATCAAACTTCTAAGCCAACGCAATCAAAAGATACAGCCGTTTATGCTGTAATTTTTCGACATTCGCAAGGGAATTAAACCCTACAGGGTACTTTCCGTGAACTCAGAATCTTGAAATTTGGTACGAAGCAACGTATTATAGCACAGATAAAGGAAAAATTTGCGTAAAGCATAAATTTTTAGTTACATCATATAATAAAAATATTTTTAATAATTTTAAACTTATATACCTACAGATTTGTTCGGAACCCTCGGTGCCCGAGTCCGACTCGCACTTTGCCGGTTTTTTTATTATAAGAAGAGGGTGACAAACGAGCACGCAGTCCACCTGATGTTAAGTGGTTGCTGTGGCCCATAGACAACGACATCTATCCTCGATTACGAATCAAAATGTAGATGCGTCGTCACCCGTGAGGACTAAGATGGAAGTAAAAAGGATCTCCGGTTCTCTACACTCACCATACGTAACACAGCAACGTTAATCTGCTATTTTACGCTGGTATTCTGTGAGAGCGTGGTCCTTCGCCGGTCGAGCCGATCTATTCGTGCTACAACTATTACTACTACTAACTAACTGTAGGGGGGATAATTGCAATAGTTGCCACGCTTGGCAAGCGGGTTTGCAACCGCAGTATTTAGTATTTCTATTCGTTACTAACGATCTGCCCCGGCTGCGCACGGTTGATTTATACATCTCAAGAACAGCGCCATCTACCGGGTCTAATTGTAAATATAAGCTATCCAGGGACCCACGCAAATACACACAAAATATTTCATCAGAATCGGTCGAGCCAGTTTCGAGTTTTAGCGAGAGTAATGATTTTTCTAGTAGACATATAGAGATTAGGAAGACGTTGCTTCTCATCTCCTGGTTTGATTCCCTCTGTCGCCTCTTACAACACTCACGGGATGATATGGGATAGTGGATATCCTTACACCGTCACGGTAATTTTGAGTTTAAATGCATTCAAACTCATTACAGAAAACACGATTACATAATTCATTTATACTTCAAGGTTAATTATAACCTGTTGGAATCAAAACCGGAAGTGCGAGATATAGACGCAAATACAATCGTAGAACAGGGACAGAAAGATCCGGCGCCCGTTTGAAAGCCATGCTGCAGTCACGACTATTCAAGGCTTCACCGCTTACTCTGTTTAATCACGTGTTTGCCCACTGGGGCTTTTAGAGTAATAGGTATTAAAAGCACGATTGCATTAAATCATTACAACGTAATTGGAATACTTTTATTGGGGCGCGGTTTCATTTGACGTATCAAACGATACGGCGGAGTTTTTTTCACATCCATGTCACCTCTGAACCTTTTGGAGTTTCATTCCCTTACTATTATAATAATAATTAAAAAAGGTATCAAAATTTTTGACGTTCACATAATAATACGATAAGAAAATTTGAAATTATCAGAACATAATGATTTATTTCTGTTTCCGTCTGGCGCCAGTTGAATGACGGGTGCTATCGCTTCATTAAGATTTGACGCGGCCGAGATTTGCAGCATCCGTTGATAAACGTTGCTTGACGCCTATTATTAATTATGTTTAACCTAAAATGGCCTTTGTTAGCGTCACATTACGTAAACAATAAGCGTAATTCACGTCTCTAAGATAATGCACTGTGAAATAATATGTCGGTGAAATTTTTACTTTTTTTTTTATAAAACTGAAGTGGCAAATAAACGTACAGCCTACCTGATATATGTACGTAGCTACTGCAGCCTAGAAACACCTGTACCGACTTCAAGCAAATAAGTTTACATTATGCGTTGTCCTAACTTAACCTATGAGGAATAAGATGGAATGCTTCACAGCCTATATTTTTTGTATAGAATAAGGGTGACAAAAAGACAAACGAGCATACAGTCCACCTAATGTTAAGTGGATGCTGTGGCTCATGCAGATGCATTGTCACCCCTGAGGACTAAGATGGATTGCCGTTTCCAGTAAAAAGATCCTGTTCTCTACATTCACCATACAAAACACAGCAGTGCAACTGCTGTTTTACGTTGGTATTCTGTGAGAGCGTGGTCCTACCCCGGTTGAGCCGACCCATTTGTGATACAACCATAATATAGCTGCAGCTTGGCTCTACCTTCCGACGGGACTCTTCAGACAGGATCACAGCATTGAAAGCACTGATATTTGGCGGCAGAAATAAAAAAGAGGGTGGTTCTTATCCAGACTGACTCCTAACACTTACTTTTTTTTAAGTTAGTAGTTCGAAAATATCTTTAAAATTTTGACGTGTAACTTTTTGAAGTTATATTTCATTTGGGACGTTTCGGAAAATGATGAGTGAATTTTTACGACGCGCGCACACCGACACTTAAAAACGACACCATGAAGTTGTTACGATGCGCGCGCACACTGACGCCTAAAAGCGACAACTTCAGTGGGTAATTGTCGCTCAAGTTTTTTTGTTTTGTTACGCTAAAGAAGTATAACTAAAGTACACACACTTTTTTCCTACACATAATTGTTCCGGTTCTAAACGATGTCCCAGACTAATTTATTTATACATATGTGTATAACGCTTCAACGATGCAGAAGAAAATAATAGTGTTTACACAGTTAAACAGGGAGTTTTGATTTTTTAAAATAAATTTTATGTTTCGATATTTGCATTGTTCTAGGTGCGTCGTTGGCAAGTGTGGGACGAAAAAGTGAGCAAGGAGGAAGTAGAAAGGCCCAAATTTCATGCGTCCAGTAAGAAGCACGTGCAGTTCCTAAAAGGCGAGGATGGTGAACCTTGGGTGAGTTGGTCTATTTATTTATTCTGTTATCGACGATTGTAACTTTATTTGTGATAATTATATGAGAGTCCTTTACTATGTCTTGACACCAATGAATAATTCGAATGAAGTCATGCTCAGAGGCCCATGTTGAGCCGTGGACTAGTGATTTCCTATAATGATGATATACATGCATTAGAATGCTAAGATTCGCCGGCTCAAAACCCTCTCAGTAATAAATAGAGAAGATTTATGGCTATCGATGGGTCATATAAAGGCTGTATACTGCTTTTTACAACCTACCGAGATATAAAGCTGAAAAGTGCAAACACATACTAATATTCTTGCACAAGAGGTAAAAATGTAGGCTTTAATAGATGCTAGAATATTCATTAATGTTCACGCACTATATGCACGTTAGGTGCGATACAGGAAAGTACTGGACCGTTGTCAGACCATAAACAATGATATAACACAGGAAATTGGGCTAATGGGCTGACCGCAGAATCACGTTACATATGTAATTGGCAAGAAGTCATTTATTCTAGAACTGACTCGCATTTAACGGGTAACATTACGTGTTATGTGGCACAGTGGTTAAGTAGATTACAAGACATTTCCTAAAATGCATTGGTAGACACAACAAAGTCATTGTTTCAAAGCTAACATTACGTATTATGTAGCTTAGTGGATTAGTAGATTACCTACAATAATTTTTCTAAAATGTATTGCATTTTGCAGACAAAACCAAGTATTTTCTGCCGACTTCCAAAAAGGAGACGGTAGTCAATTCGACTGTATGTTTTTTTTATGTGTGTTACCTCATAACTTTGTACTGGGTGAACCGATTTCGATGATTCTTTTTTTTATATGAAAGCTGATAGTTTTCGTGTGATCCCATATGAATTTGATCAAGGTCAGACCAATAGTTTTTGAGTTATTCTTAAATAACTTATATTGAAGTCGGCTGTATAAAATTTTTAATTTTAAAATTATATAAACATTAAGTTAAGTTTTTATCTAGCTATAGAAATTGACTAGGTTAATAAGGACCTAGAGTATATTACACAGATATCTGAAAAAAGTTATTAATTAAGTTATATAAAAAAAGTTTTAGAAAATACAATTTTTACTGGAAACAAGGCATTTATCTTATTCCTCAGGAGTGATAACACATCTGCATTTTGGTTCTTAATCGAAAATAATTGTAGACGTCTATGGGCCATACGATCCACTTACCATCAGGTGGACTGTTTGCTCGTCTGCCACCCTTATTCTATAAAAAAAAAAATCTTTTATTAATCCATGGTATATTAAGAACTGGTCGGATAGATTAAGCCTCAAAGTTAACCCATCCAAATTTCGGACTACGGATGATGAGGAACATCACCTTCGATATTTTTGACAGTTTCATTTAAATGAATTAAAAATATTTCATTTTCTTAAAATTCTGATGGTACTGTGAAATATCTTGGCTTACAAATTGACTCCACTCTGAGAAACTCATGTGGCACTTCTAAGTCTGAAAGTCATAGGTACTTTGCGACATCTCCACCGCCTGAAATAGTCTTTCTTCCGTCCTATCGTCAAGTATCAAAGCGATGATTGTGCAGACCTTAATTTCGCCTCGCCTTGTTGGCTATGGTGGTTCTTTTTTTTACCTGAATGCAGAGCTTCCTAATATGATGATGATGATCTTCCTAATAACGTACTAGATGTTTTCCTTGTGCTATTTATCTATACAAAAATTTCTCCACAATGTGAGTTTTAATAACGACTAACCGTAATTTCTTAGGTTTATCTGTGGTAGACCCACATTCATTTATTAATTCTATCATTACAGCCTATTAAAGTCCACAGCTGAAGATATGCCTTCCCCATAGTTTGACTGTTAGGAGGCATGTTGTCATATCTATATCACAATATTTTTTTTATAGGATAAGGGTGACAAACGAGCACACAGTCCACCTGATGGTAAGTGGTTGCTGCGGCCCATAGACATCTACATCTATCCTCGTTTGCGAATCAAAATGCAGATGCGTTGTCGCCCGTGAGGACTAAGATGGAATGCCTCATTTCCAGTAAAAAGGGCCTCCGGCCACCTGCATGAGTGCAGGTGATGGTTGGTGAGCCAAGCGAAACGCAGAGGTAAACCTCTACTTCACGCTGGTTTTCTGTGAGGTCGTGGTACCACCCCGGTTCGAGTCGACCCATCCGTGCGACAGCAACAGCTGCCGCGTGGCTCTACCACTGTTGACATTTTAATCTTCGATAGTGCAATCATGTGTCTACTTATCGCTCCCAACTTAGTGCCTACCTATTCGTAAGCGCCGTAGTTAACAAACACTCACTATTCTTTATTCTATCGTAATATTTCCTAATCTTACTTCTTATTTAACTATTTCCTTTAGTAATTTGCTACAACCACTCGTTCTCCGTTCTACAAATAACCTTCTGCTACAGTTCCCATCTCATAGCACTGACATTTTCCAATCATCCTTATTTGTCTGATTTGTTCTTCTTTAGATCTCTCTTCCTTATGAAATCAGGAAGGCCGAGTCCAAATCCAAATTTGGAGGCGGTAAATAAAACGGCGTAATCATCTCAGCGTCTATAGTTTACTCCTTTTTATTTATGTTAATTTACGTTTTTCATATTATTTTATTCTTATGTATATATATGTATGTAACCAAAAAAAAAATACATTTTCATGCCTAATTAACGTGTACCAAATTCCACCATATAGAATTATTACGTATGTTGAGAAAATAAACCTTTTCCTTCATTTATTCATTTCATTTAATTCGTTCATTTATTTATTCAATCAGTCATCTATTCATTAATTTCATTTTTTCATTCATGTCATTCAAATATACTGTAGTTACATCATGTTTACGAGTATAAGAATGTTTAATTTATATGTATGTATTGAATTGCAGTTGCTTAAATTATAGATGTGTAGCTTGTGACGCCTGTTCCGATCTCAACCCTTTTATCGGCAACAACAACCCCAAACGTAGCATGTACCGAACTTGGGTCCTTTTCACATTTATGTTTTTGTTGAAATATTAATTAATTCGTGTGTAAATGTGCGTTTGGCAGATATTAAATATTACCTACATTCCAATTTAGAGATATAATATAGTGATATGACAAAGCAAATGTAGTACGTTGTTTTTCCACCTGGTTTAACAGACACGGCTGAAGGTCTCTGCACGTAAGTTGTTTTATTGGGTCAATGGTGCGTCCATGATATATCGTTGCATTTATTTGCCTTACCTAAAGACTAATTTAATTTATTAGGCGTGTAATAAAGCGACCTTGTGTAAAAGTAAAATTACTGAGAGATACTTGAATGACCGTGTAGTGGCGGTGTAAGAATATAATATCCACTACCCCATATCATCCCGTGGATGTCGTATAAGGCGACAGAGGGAAACTGATACAGGAGATGAGCGGCAGTATCTTTCTGATAACAGCCAATTAAAAATAAAACTTTGTTTGCCAACCCGCCTGCCTGCTTTGTTAGTCTGTAATGATATAATAGTAATCTCCAATACTCCAGTGCGTGTTGGCGGACTGAACACGTCTTCGAAATATTTTTATTCCTCAGACGCGCAGATTGCCTAACGAGTTTTCCTTCACCGCCGCGCACGTTGTGAATCAACATTTAGAATGCAATTAACATAGGAAGCTATGTCATCTTTTTGGACATCTCCATAACTCTTACGGTATCAGCGGGACGAAATGGAGTGATGGATATTCTTGAGCTGTCACCATGCAGTGAAACATGTCTATTATAGACCCGTTTTTACGCGATTCTCTCAATAAATCGGAGGTTTTAAATGATGAACTGTTTTATAAATATGCTAGTTGATAGGACTGTTTTCCTGCCTAGGAGTCTGAGTAGGACGTCCGATTAGGACGTGGGAGTAGCACCGCCCTCTTATTTATTTCTACCGCCAAACATAGCGGCGCTGCGTTTCGGTCTTAACAAAATTTTAATTAATTACTTCAAGAAAATATAGGTATATTTTATTAATTTCATTTCAGTTTATCGTTTTTTTTTTTGGAATAATAATCAGTCACATTTTGTAAGACAAGAAAATTTCATATACCTGTTTGATTGTGGAGTGTAAGGTAAGGCGCGAAAGTTGCCTAGACTCTACTATTTATTTTAAGCAGCTCAAGGTGTAGTTCTGCAACATACCAGCCGATTGTCACGAAGATTCTTTAATTACTTATATTAATTTTAATGTTTATATTTGCCATATACGAGATGGTATATAACCATCTACCGGAGCCCACGAGGTTTTGTAGCCTTCATTTAGTTGCCTTTTCTGCCGACTTCCAAAAAGGAGACGGTACTCAATTCGATTGTACGTTTTTTTATGTGTTAAGCTCATAACTTTTTACTGGGTGAACCGATTTCGATTATTCTTTTTTTATTTAAAAGCTGAAACTTCTCGTGTGGACAGTACTTTTTGAGTTATTCTTAATAACTTATATTGAAGTCGGCTGTACAAAATTTTTAATTTTTAATTATTTCACATCAACAGGACGAAATTTATTCACTGCTATCGCGCAGCGAAATGTGAAAGTAATATACGCGATAAAATTTGTAATAATTGGTAAAGAGAGTCGCTATCATTATAGGTTATGAGGTATTCCATCTTAGTCCTCAGAAGTGATAATGGATCTGTGGCCTTCATTGAATTGAGCTGCAGATATCCATAGACTGCAGTAGCTACTTACGATCATTTGGACTGTAAGTTCGTTTGTTCTGAGGCCACGGCAGTGCCCCCGCTAAGTCGAGCAAAAAAGCGCCACGGCCGTACCATCCTTTTCTCGAAGCAGTTCAGGCCATTTTCGAACTATAACTTCGTTGTGGATAAAACTAGAAGCCAAGCAGGCGTTGTATAAACACGGTATATTTCAAATTTTATTCAAATTGGACCAGTAGTTTAAGAATTATAACTAGTCAAAGTTTCTTGTGTCACTCTCTGACTGACCGATCATCAAAACTCTAAGGCACTTCTAGCAGACGTAGAAGCTTCAAATTTAGAATACAATTAGTGTTTAGTGTATAAATCAAGGAAAAACTAAAATATTTTGTAATTTTAGTCCAGTTTTCTAAATAAACTAACAGTTTATGTTTTAAATCCATAGATTGACTTGGCTATCGCAGTAAACAATCTAATTTAATATAATATGCATTACTTGTGAGATACATTGTGTTTTCATGTGATGGCTAAGTCAATGTATTTATTTAAAACATAAAAGATTTTTAATAATGATATGGTCACTATAAGATGTTGTTATAATAGGTTAGCTAATTACGTAATAACTTAATACAGAAGGACCCTTAAGTAGGGACTGAATAAATTAACCGACTTGGGATTACATGGATCTCACAACTTTTTACGGTAGAAGAACTGAGTTGCGAGACTTGATTTTTGTTACAAGTTATGTTTTTGATGGCATACTTTAGTTTTATAAAAGTAAATCAGAATTATAGTCAGTCTAAGTGACATAGGTACAAGGCGTGTTAAAATATACCGTGGATCTCTTTTTCGGAAATTATTCCAGCCGGAGTTCGGTATAGAATAGATTAGAATCATTTTTATTGTTTTCTGTTACAGTAGATAATACTTATTGAAAGTATTTTTTTTTTACTTTTACCACTGGATCGCAAAAAAAACCTCTGTCCTGGGAAGAACCAGCAAGAAACCCAGCGGGACTTTTTTTTTTTAAAAGCAAATTTTACAATATAATATTTTATGCAATTGTTATGAAAACATTTAGAAACAGCATGGTAGCGATCACCTCATTCCCAGGAATTATTATCAGTCATATACTCTTTAGTGGTATAATAACCCTTACTAGACAATTTTTGAAAAAAAATATTTTAAACGTTTTGATAGATAAGGTCTGCATATTTTCTGGGACGTTGTTGTAAAAGCGTATACATTGCTTCATGAAGGAATTACAGACTCTTTGGATTCGAGTAACTGGTATAACTAACTTGTGCTTGTTCATAGCATTTACGGAATGCTCATCACTATTTTTAATAAAACTATTTTTGCTTTTGTGTACGTACATTAAATTCTTGTAAAAATATTTAGAGGCTAAAGTTAGGTAATATATATATTTATTTCCTTAAATTTTTATCTGATGGATTCCTTCGGAACTAGGTTATAAATTGCACTTATAGCTCTCTTTAGCAAAACAAAGATAGTTTCAATGTCAGTCGCATTACCCTTTATATTGACGGCCCTCTAGCTCAGGGGCTTGCACAACTTGCATGGAATACACGAATGAAAATGAGCCCCGGGAATGAGGTGGTTTGTACTAAGCAGAATGTTTTTAGAACAGTTCATATTATTGAATTAATTGTAGTAGTGCAACTGCTGATCAGCTCCCGGGTTCGAATCCCGGGTCGGGCCAAGAAAAATCAGTTATTGAATTTTTCCATCAAGAAATTCTCAGTAGCTGACCGGAGTCAGGAAGTTGGCGCTGTCTCACCCCCGTGCCTCGGAAAGGACGTAAAGTCGTTGGTCCTGCGCCTGATCTCTCTCCAGTCGTATCGGATTACTGTCCCATCGGACTATGAGAGTGGTGGAATAGAGAGTGCACCTGTGCTTGCGCATACACTTGGGCACTATAATCCTGTCCTGCGCCGATGGCTAGTCTCCGTTAGACTGGCCGCCGTGACCGAATTCGGTCTGGAAGACATAAAAATTATTATTATTGTAAACGTAGGTATAATTAAAATTCTAAAGGCAGACATATTTTAAGTAAATAAAAACTAACCTCTAATAAGTATTATGTTGAATAAATAAAACTATTATATTTTTTTTGATACAGCGGATACAGCGATAGCTTTTTTATAGAGTAAGGATACAAACGAGCCCATGGTCCACCTATTGGTATTATTTTTACTTATTACTTATTTACACTTTATACACTTATTTTTGAATAAATATAGTATTTTTTGCCAAAAAGACGCAGTGCTTTTAGGAAATTCAGGAAAGAAGTACACATTCATTTTTAATCTTAATGCATTCCACCATTATTATTTTTTTTACACTTTTTAAATTTGTTATTGCTCTTCGCTTTCGCAATTAACCTTTAAAATGATTATAGGAATCTTAGCAATTTAGATACGTATTAAAATAAATTAACAATTCATTTTTAATTCATGACGGAAAAATTCTTTCTGTAAAACTTACTTGTTCCAGATTTCAGAGTAAATATAAAAAATCGCGACATCTGAATTAGGGGAAAAATATAGTATATTTAGTACTATATTATTTTTCTATAATATATAGTACATTTTACTGAAATATATATCTTTATATATAAAAAGATCATCTTTATATATAAAAATTACGTGTCACGTTGTTTGTCCGCGATGAACTCCTAAAGTACTGAACTGATTTTAATGAAATTTTGCACACTGTGTGCAGTTTGGTCCAACTTGAGAGATAGGATACTTTTATACTGATAAGTGACCTTCAATATTTTTAAATTGCGAATGTAAGGATTTTTTATATGAAGGGTCGTCGATAAGGGCAGAACAACGTCTGCCTGGTCAGCTAGTATACTATATATTATAGTACGGGTGGCAACCCTAGCTGCGTCCCATAGACATCTACATAGATCCCCGATTAAAATTAAAATTCAAAATGCAGATGCGTTGTCACAACTAAGGACTAAGATGGAACGCCTCGTTTCCATAAAAAAGTAAAAAGTTATGTACTGATATAGATGAATAGCCAAGGAGGCTTAGTGCAAAAGCGTATCATTTGCTGTGAAACTATTGTCCCCTTGATTATCTAAGTTCTCACGCAATGAAAAGCAATTGTTACATATTAATAGAACTGCATCAGCATGGGCCTTTGGAACAAAAGATGACGTTCAATCGTTACGTGCGCAGTTTAAGAAGCCATTCGTAAAATCCTCGGAAGGACAAAGGCTAGCTATTTATGTAATGAGATCATTAAAGGCCACATAATTATGTTACGTATGTTTGTAGAGATAATATTTTATATCCACTCGTTTATGTTATTTCAAAACACTAGCCAATCGGGTTCGCACTGGTGATTTCTGAATCTCGACAAGAGTTCCAACTACTGAGTCCAATTAAAAACCATCCAGGGACCCATTCAAACACACACAAAAACTTACATCAAAATTTTTTGAGTTTGTGCGAGACTAAAGCACTGCAATTGATTTTTATATATTTAGATTACTAGAGATTCCCGGCACGCGTTACAATGTCTCTTTTTAACCGACTTCAAAAAGGAGGAGGTACTCAATTCGACTATATTTATTTGCTTTTTTAATATATAAGAGTCAGGAAATAGAGAGCGCAACTGTGTTTGCGCATACACTCGGGCATAATAATTGTATATAGTAAGGAGTTTGCAATCCACACCTCAATCAGGGTATTGCCTTTCCAACATTAGCGTTTTCATACGTAACATTTCGATATCTCTTCTGTTACAGGTGTGGGTGATGGGTGAACATCCCAACGACCAATCAATCGAGGACATTCTAGCGGAGGAAGCCCGGCAACGTGCAATGTCCCAGGCGCGGCAGGAAGCTCATCAGCTCAGAAAGTCCGTTGAGAAGGAACTCACACATCTCATCGAGTACCAGCCTCTAGACGCGTTAGAACAGGTAAAATTAAAAAAATAATTAACGAATTTCCTTAAAACGAAATTTCGATCACGGCGGCAAGTCTCAACGGAGATTAGCTATTTGGGCAGGACAGGATTATAGTGCGCGAGTGTGTGCTCTCAAGCACAGGTGCACTCTATTCTCTCACTCTCCGATGGGACGGCATCTAACACGATCAGAGATCAGCCAACGGCTTTGCGTGCTTTCGGACCCACTGACACAACATAAGGAACGTATTTTTACTGTAATTTAAAAAGATTATTTTTTAAATTGTATTTAAAAAAATACAACAATTTGGCGGATATACCGTCAAATTGTTGTTTTTTTTTAATTTTGTTATACTTTTATTAATTAATGTGTCAGCTGTCACTTTACAAAAAAATATGTTGCGAATTGTGTTTTTCATACGTTCTATAATTTCAGTCATATTGTCATTGGTATCAATGATAACACAAGTGGTAAAATTAAAAATTCTGTGCAACCGACTTCAATATAAATTATTAAGGATAACTCATGGCCGACCGAAAGCGAAGCGAAGAGATTCGCGATATGGCAGGTTTGAAAGATGACCTTATCACAAAAATTGATAAGGGCGTGCTTCGATGGTTTGGGCACGTTGAGCGAATGAGTGAAGACCGAATGGTGAAGAAAATATATAGCGCGAAAGTTAATATTAAAAGGTATCGAGGTAGACCGAGACTAACTTTCGAAGACCATGTGAGCAAATTGCTCGAAGAGGGGAGGGTCAAGAGTACTCGGATACCTAGACGTGCATGTATGAAGAAGATAATGAATCTGAAAGAAGCGAAAGAGGTATGTAAGGATCGTGACACTTGGCGATCTGTTCTCTCTGGCTACCCCGTCAGGGATTGTGCGTGACGATAAGTAAGTAAGTAAGTAAGGATAACTCAAAAACTACTGGTCAGACCTTGATCTTCCTTGATTTATACCTTCTCACCTTGATTTATATTGGAAATCGGTTCACCGAGAAAAAAGTTATGAGGTAACACATAAAAAATATACAGTTACCCTTTTTGGAGTCGGTTAAAAATGGGAGTGAAGTAGAGTAAATTTTACCCGAAAACTTAAGAATTTATTAAAATAGGAATATTGATAAGATAAAGTAAGTCTAAATAACGCTATATTAATAATTATAGATCCCACCCAGGCGAAGCTAGAGCAAGTCGCTAGTTTTATTTTTTATAGAATAGGGTGACAAACGAGCACACAGTCCACCTGATGGTAAGTGGTTGCTGTGGCCCATAGACATCTACATCTATCCTCGATTACGAATAGAATAGAATAGAATAATTTTTTATTCAATATTGATTATTACATAATACTTATTGAAAGTCATTTTTTTATTTACCACTGGTTAGGAAAATACCTCTGTCCTGGGAAGAACCAGCAAGAAACCCAGCGGGATTTTTTTTTCAAACATCACTTAACAATAATTTCGTTTATACAATTTTAAATGATTTTTCATAGAACCAGCATGGTGGCGATCACCTTATTCCCAGGGGTTATTTTCATTCATGTACTCCTTGATTTTATAATAACCCTTTTTGTACAGTTTCTCTTTAATAAAACTTTTAAACTTGTTTATTGACAAACTTTGAATTTGTTCTGGGATTTTGTTGTAAAAGCGTATACAATGCCCCATAAATGAATTACTTATTCTGTGGAGACTAGTAACTGGTATTACAAGCTTATGTTTGTTCCTAGTGTTTAAAGTATGCACATCCTAATTCTTATTAAAGCTATTTATGTTTTTATGTACATACATTACATTTTCATAAATATATTGCGATGCCAAAGTTAATATGTTTATTTCCTTAAATTTTTGTCTGAGGGACTCTTTACAATTTAGATTATAAATCGCCCGAACGGCTCTCTTTTGCAAAACAAATATAGCTTCAATATCAGTCGCATTACCCCATAGCAAAATTCCATAAGACATTACGCTATGAAAGTAACTAAAATACACTTATCTAGCTGTCTCAACATCTGTGAGACTTCTAATCTTTCTTACAGCATATGCTGCAGAACTAAGTCTGCTCTAATCAAAATGCAGATGCGTTGTCCGCCGTGAGGACTAAGATAGATTGCCTCTTTTCCAGTAAAAAGGGTCTCCGGTTCTCTACACTCACCATACGACATAACAGCATTAAGCTGCTATTTCAGGCTGGTATTCTGTGAGAGCGTGGCCCTTCCCCAGTCGAGCCGACCCATTCGTGCTACAACTATACTATTAATATAGCTGCAGCATGGTTCTGCCACGTACACACGTAGTTATAAATGATATTTTAAAAGTAATGTACCTACGGTTTACAATACTTTTTAAATATTTTCTTTTTAATAAAAATATTCGAATTAACCGAACAATATAACATTGTATCTATATACCGTTATTAGCGGGTTTTCACTATTGAGTACTGTGCATATGTAGACGGTACGGGCTCAATGAGTTGCCATTTTTAATCCAATTCTTTATCCGTACGGTATGTAACGAGTATTAAATAATTTATCGTAGTCAGGATATAAGAATAGACCGGCGAAGAATATACCGTTGTATGTTTCCTTCACACCATGAAGCTAATACAAAGGGGAGACGGCATAATCAACTGTGATTCTAAGTAGGTCCTGACGTCATCATAGTGGGCGTGGTTTTAGTATACTGTCAGCATTTGTCCTGTGCGCTTATGTGTTGAAAAAATCGCAAATCGGTGTATTTTCGTAGTATTAAAAAGAAAAGGATGAAGTGTTGTGTTTTATTGTGTAAAAACTACTCAGATAGACGCTCTGATGTTATGGATGGCATCACATTTCATTTGTAAATAATTTTACACCTAATTTATTAAAATAGTTCTAGAAAAATCTCTTTGCGTCGGCTTTCAAATATAATTAAATATGTTCGACACTAGATGGCGACACTTTGTGTCATGTGAACTAAAAATATAAAGGTCCGTAGAGCTCAGTATTAGTAAAATAATCATACGAAATTGCTGAAATTTGTTTTGCATTCAGACATTAAGAAATTTTAATCGCAAAATATTATTTTTATAGTTTACTAGCTGACCAGACAGACGTTGTTCTGTGCCTTCTGAACGACCATTTGCTTTCCCAAAAAACTCCTGAAATTAGCAATAAAAAAATTGAGGGTCACTTATCGGGATAAAAACTATCCTATCTCTCAAGTTGGACCAGACTGCACACAGTCTGCAAAATTTCATTGAAATCGGTTCCATCTGTTGTATACTTACAGCAACACATAGTGGTTATACTACTAAATTGTAGCTTATATTAAAAGTTTGTATTTTTAACATAGCGCTATCTATTGAATATTTACTCAATCTATTCAACAGATATCGTCATCTGACGGAATCGTTTGGAGCTAACATATAATTGTGACTGTCAAATAATGAACAAATAATTTGCAATAAAATAATATTGTATTGCGACTATAAATTGAGATGTAAGCTATCCTATCTTTTAAGTTGGACCAAACTGCACATTGAGCAAAAATTTCATTGAAATTAGTTCAGTAGTTTAAGAGTCCATCGCGGACAAACAACGTGACACGTAATTTTTATATAAGTTTATTATAATCATTTTGAGAACAGGCCGTATTCTCGTCAAGTAAACCTCATAAAAATAACAAAAAGACAGGGCCCTAATTAGAATTCAATTATTTTTCCCAGTAATCCACAACTTTTAATATTAAAATGCAGGAAATTGTACTTAGGCTGATTTTTACGAAATATTTAAGTTATATTTAAGTGACATTCTATATACAAAGAATCACTTAAATACAATTTAATGTTCTTGTATTGGCATTAAAAAGGGCATTCGGATGCCTAATTTGGATAAAATATTTATATTTTAATTGATTTGTAAATAAAATTATATTCTCTTTGTATTTGCTTCATGCTTCACACCAACCGTCCTGTTTGACAGTAGGTAATTTATTGTAAGTCCACACTGAGCAGGTGGATTGGAAATTGTTGTACCTGATGATGCATATCTTTAGCTATGCTATCCGTCTCTGTTAACGTCAGGCTTATCATGATTACCCATTAATATAATTTGGTGCTATGTGGTGGTCGAGGAGAATCCATCACCCCATGCTGCAGCTATATTACTGGTATAGTTGTAGCACGAATGGGTAAGCGCAACCGGGGAAAGACCACCTCCTCACAGAATACTTACTATAATAATAAAGAATACTTACTATAAGAATACTAAAATAGCAGCTTAACGCTGCTGCGTTTCGTATGGTGAGTGTAGAGAACCGGAGACCCCTTTTACTGGAAACGAGGCAGTCCATCTTAGTCCTCACGGCTGACAACGCATCTGCATTTTCATTCATAATCGAGGATAGATGTAGATGTCTATGGGCCACAGCAACCACTTACCAGCAGGTGGACTGTGTGCTCGTTTGTCACCCTTATCCTATAAAAAAAAATGGTCCCGTGGGTGTCGTAAGCGGGTTCTATTGGCAATGCCAGAAATATCTTATGGCTTCCAACAGATGGCGGCATAAAGACTTCGTTTACTTCAGACGTGAAACAGTCAGAATGGCGATACAGTATCCCAGGCGTTAGGTACTAATCGTCAAAACACCTGCTAAGCGTGACGATTAAGGCGCAGACGATTTACTTGATTGTAAGGCCTTTTTTTCTGTCTGGTTGCTCATCTGGGAAGGCACCACATTTGACATTTGCTCTGCTGAGTTTCGAACCGAAGAGTTGAGAGAGCCAGTGTAATTACTAGGGTGTGAGGCATTCCATCTGAATTCTTAACGGTGTTAATACATCTGTTGCCTTCTCGGTTTTGAAGTTGGCTGCAGATGTCTATGGGCTGCAGAGTCCATTTACAATCAGGTGGATTGTAAGTTCGTTGGTCACGTCAGTTTTATTAAATAAAGGCAAGTCCAGCCTACTCAAGGGAGCTCATGCTCGCTGGTGGACTTTTGGAAACCGATGAAGAAAATCCAGTGATAATTTTTCTTGTTTCAGAAGTTCGATTTATCACCTAAAAATGTTGACTCTCTCGAAGATGCTTTAGACCTATACTGCTCAGTGGACGAACTCCGAGCAAGAATTGAAGAGTTGGAGCCCGATGTTACGTCACCCAAGGATCTAGATAAGGCCGATTACGACGACAGCATCAAACTTGATCTAACCAAAAACACAATGCACTTTAATTTTATTGAAGGCAAGCGGGAAGTTATAGATGTCCTACAGGTGTGTGAATTTAACTACTATTACTAATTTTCTTCATCATTATTAAAGTCCACTGCTGACACAGGATTCTCCTAGGGAATGCCACAAATCATGGTCCTGAACCACCTGTATCTATCGCATTTCCTCTTAACAGGTCATCACTCCATCTAGTGGGACAGCTACCATACACTTGGTTTGTCGTTACGAGGCTGCCACTCGAGAACATTTCTTCCACAGAACCTTTTCTCCTTCTCATTTTCATTGTGTTGCTTTTTCATGAGCTTGTATGTAAGTACGTGGAACGAATAGCCAATTGCATAAAGCTATCAAGAATCAAACATTTCGTTCCGTGGGTGTCGAAAGAAGCGACCAAAATGAAGTGCCATTAACATCTTATGGTTACCGACGTACACAAGATTATAGCTTCCGAAAATTGGCCGTGTAACCATCTCATTTACATGAAACCTGTAGTGTTGCAGTCGCTAGTCCGCTTGTTAAGCGTTATAGCGATTAAGGTGAAAGTGCCAGGGTAGCCCGCGAAATTCAAATTTTCTTACGTTTTTTGGAATTTTAGGTCAGGGTCAGGTTGTATGTTTAACAAAATATGATTCGCAACCGTAAACAGACAGACGCAACGAGAAATCTATATAAAACATAATCCGAAACGAAAGTCGAAATCACCAGTTTTACTGGAAAATTCACTAAGTTGGCAACATTAGACAATATTGAGTATCAGCATGCGCCAAACGCGCCGTGTTATATGACGTCATCAGTATGTCGTCTTCAATATTCGTAAAACTACCGCAATTTATAAAATAGGGCGCGTACGGCGCGTGCGGCGCATATGGTGCTGGCAAATGTGCGTTCAGCTTAATAATAAATGGCCTCATTTATTAAAGTAAAGAATTGCTTGAAGTCGCTCTCTCTCTCTCTCTCTCTCTCTCTCTCTTGTCAATGTATAACAATAGAAAGATACAGGTATAGAGCTAAAATCAATGATTATACGAGTGCAAGTTTTTGTTAAATTTTTGTTGTGTATGTGCAGGAGGCAGGCATGTGCGGTGGCGTGGCGGAGGGCGTGGGGCCGCGCGTGGCGGCGTGGGAGCGGCGCGTGGCGGCGGCGCGCGCCGGCGACATCCTGCGCGGCCTGCGCGCCCGCCGCGCCCGCACGCTGCGCGACGCGCACCGCTCCACGCACCACCTGGACGCCGTGTGGCGCGACCAGGGTCAGTGCATTAAGCCGCGTATCGATTACACGTTCCTGGCGCGTGCGCTATGAATGACCGCTCCGTCCAGTGCGCTCCGCGAAACGCGTTCCAAAAGTTCGAAGTTTACAAACTAAGCGCGCCTGGCGCGCGCGGTAGCCGCTCCAGTGTTTGACCGTTCAACATGGATGTCAGTCATGTACGAGCAGCTGCCACTTTCATAGTTCTATGCATATTCTCTGAGCGCTTTATTATGATAAAAACTACTTTTGCTATTCAACAACAAATCTTTTAAACTATATAATTGTATTAATTTACGGCAACTTTGGTTATCTATAGCTCGGAACGCAACGAACACACAAATAATGAAAACAAACGTCCCAACTGGCACGCGCGCCCAAACTAGAACTACTTTGATGCGCGATAAAAACCGAATGGAGCGGCCCGCTCCACGTTCGAGCGCTCCAACGAACAATTTGGCGCTCCAAGGCGGTATCCATTTCGCGCGGCTGGAGCGCGCGCCAATGTTCGACCTCTTGGAGCGCGTAATCGATACGCAGTTTTAGAGTATTGTGCAGATGGTAGACGGCCGGAGGGCGTAGGGTGACGGAAAACAGAAAACTCACGATCACTCAACTAACATGTGTAGATAATTACGTGGCAGAGCCACGCTGGTGGTCGTATACGCAATTGCTGACAATGAGGTCCGATTACGAATCCCGAGTCGGGACAAAGATCAATTATTGGATTTTTCAGTCAAGAAACTCATTATCAGCCCGGGTACACCCCCGTGAATTCCGAGGGGAAAACACTTAAAACCGTTGGTCGTTGTATCGTATTACCGTCGCTTCGAACTATGAGAGTGAGGGAAAGAGAGTGCATCTGTGCTTACGCAAACACTCGAGCACTATACCCCTGTTCTGCGCAGATGGCTAGTCTCCATTGAGACCGCAGTGACGGAAATTCGGTCTGAAAGACATCGTTATATTATAGTTGTAACACCAATGGGTTGATTCCACCGAAAAAAAACCACACTCTCAGAATACCAGCGTAAAATGACAGCTTAATGCTGTCGTATATGGTATGGTAATTGTAGAGAACTGGATACCATATTTCTGGAAACGAGGCATTTCATGTTAGTCCTCCGGGGTGACAACACAAATCTGTATTTTGATTCTTAATCGAGGAAAGATGTAGATTTCTATGGTCCACAGCATCCACTCACCATCAAACAGGTGGACTATGTGCTCTTTTGTCTATCTTATACTATATAAAAAAAGTGTGTGTGTAGGAAGTTACACTTCTTTAGCGTAACAAAACAAAAAACTTGAGAGACAAATACCCACTGAAGTTGTTGCTTTTAGGTGTCAGTGTGCGCGCGCATCGTAACAACTTCATGGTGTTGTTTTTAGGTGTCGGTTTTTTGCAAACGCCTCAAAAGAAGTATAACTTCAAAAAATATAGCGGTGAAATTTGTGACCACCAAGTGACAGTATCGTGAGCTTCAGTTTTGCAGGAAAAGCCGAAGGGAATATAAATTAAATTATTATTATTCTTTTTTTTAGAGCGCAAAGCTAAGGAAGCGGAAGCAGCTATGAGACAGATTGCACGAGCAGCTCGCGAGGCTCACCGTCTTAGCACAGATATCACACCGCCTCCATGCCCTACGCAAGGTAAATTAAACGTCACTATCCAGATAATTTCATTTTTTTTATAACAGTAGTGGGACGCTGTAACTTTAACTTTTATTAAAAGTCCAGTAATTTCACCCCCATAAATTGTCTCAAAGGACAGATGTTTGCCAGGCGATTGGCAGGCGGGTTGATAATAATATATTATCATAGTTTTTTACTGTAAGAGATTCCACCAAACCCACCCATATGGTGGGTGGGTGAGTGGAATCTCTTATGCCGCTACTACATGATATCGACAGTCAAAGTGAAAATCAATTTAAAGTTATAAAATAATTCTTCTTTTAAATCATGTTGTTTAATATATATATATATATATATATATATATATATATATATATATATATATATATATATATATATATATATATATATAAAATAATTTTTCTAGCGGGAAAACCTCCGAATCGCGAGGCTGTAGTGGAATGGTTCAAAACTCAAGAGCTCAAGAAAGGCGTCGGAATGGATGAAAATAACAAACCAGTCGACTGGTTTCACGGCAAGTATCTTTTATACCGTTTTCCTTTTTTTACAGCAAATTTAACATTTTTACATGGTGGTCGCGCCAACACGCATATTTGCATTTTTGTGTTTATGGGTTGATGTACTTGTTAGTTACGTTAGCTGAAACAACATTCCCTACCTTTTACCCGTTTCCGGTACATACCTGGTGTGACATTCATCCGATAGGGCTTGCAGCCCAGTCGTCGTCGCGAACCGCTAGGGGAAGGACATCCCAGCCATTGTCACGCTCTGCTAGAAGGAAGGTCGTATAAAACGCCACGGCCATTATCGTGAAAACGTTGTCTTAAAATTATTTAATCGTTAGAAGTTTGTTTGGTGCACATGACTTAATTGAGAAGAAATCTAAATCTATTAACAATAGAACAGTTCTGTGTCAACATAGCTCATCGTGTCATCGAGTCGACAAGAGATACATGACACACCGCTCTCCTCAAAGGTACTGTGTTATCCATCCTTTAATGGGCTGTCTACTTTGTTGTTCCTAATTCCTGAGCAGCTCATATCCCTTCATGCCAGCCAACGAATTAAATCAATCACGCAAGTTTATTGTCAAAACCATGGCGTATACCTATACCGTACCGCCGTGTCCCCCGTTTCGTTTTGGTTCTTTCGATCACCGCTGATACAGTCTATTTAATTTTAGTTCCCCACGCTCCATCTTGCTGACCCATTTTATAGTTATGACAATTATATGGTTACTTGCCGCGATCATTTCTGTAAGGTTTTATCATAATATGACGACGTAGATCGATGTTTCTTGACTTATCCATGACGCTCATTCCAGGCCTGATCTCACGGTCGGAAGCAGAACAACTGCTAAGCCCGTGCCCGGCGGGCAGCTTCTTAGTGCGCGTGTCGGAGCGCGTGTGGGGCTACGCAGTGTCGTACCGCGCGGAGACGCGCTGCAAGCACTACCTGGTGGAGGCGGAGCGCGGCTACCGCCTGCTCGGAGCCGCCAGCCGCGCGCACCGCTCGCTAGGTAACTGCCGGGGGCGTGAGGGTGTGGGGCCACGCAGTGTCGTACCGCGCGGAGACGCGCTGCAAGCACTACCTGGTGGAGGCGGAGCGCGGCTACCGCCTGCTCGGAGCCGCCAGCCGCGCGCACCGCTCGCTAGGTAACTGCCGGGGGCGTGAGGGTGTGGGGCCACGCAGTGTCGTACCGCGCGGAGACGCGCTGCAAGCACTACCTGGTGGAGGCGGAGCGCGGCTACCGCCTGCTCGGAGCCGCCAGCCGCGCGCACCGCTCGCTAGGTAACTGCCGGGGGTGTGAGGGTGTGGGGCCACGCAGTGTCGTACCGCGCGGAGACGCGCTGCAAGCACTACCTGGTGGAGGCGGAGCGCGGCTACCGCCTGCTCGGAGCCGCCAGCCGCGCGCACCGCTCGCTAGGTAACTGCCGGGGGTGTGAGGGTGTGGGGCCACGCAGTGTCGTACCGCGCGGAGACGCGCTGCAAGCACTACCTGGTGGAGGCGGAGCGCGGCTACCGCCTGCTCGGAGCCGCCAGCCGCGCGCACCGCTCGCTAGGTAACTGCCGGGGGTGTGAGGGTGTGGGGCCACGCAGTGTCGTACCGCGCGGAGACGCGCTGCAAGCACTACCTGGTGGAGGCGGAGCGCGGCTACCGCCTGCTCGGAGCCGCCAGCCGCGCGCACCGCTCGCTAGGTAACTGCCGGGGGTGTGAGGGTGTGGGGCCACGCAGTGTCGTACCGCGCGGAGACACGCTGCAAGCACTACCTGGTGGAGGCGGAGCGCGGCTACCGCCTGCTCGGAGCCGCCAGCCGCGCGCACCGCTCGCTAGGTAACTGCCGGGGGTGTGAGGGTGTGGGGCCACGCAGTGTCGTACCGCGCGGAGACACGCTGCAAGCACTACCTGGTGGAGGCGGAGCGCGGCTACCGCCTGCTCGGAGCCGCCAGCCGCGCGCACCGCTCGCTAGGTAACTGCCGGGGGTGTGAGGGTGTGGGGCCACGCAGTGTCGTACCGCGCGGAGACACGCTGCAAGCACTACCTGGTGGAGGCGGAGCGCGGCTACCGCCTGCTCGGAGCCGCCAGCCGCGCGCACCGCTCGCTAGGTAACTGCCGGGGGTGTGAGGGTGTGGGGCCACGCAGTGTGTCAATAGAATAGAATAAATTAGACGAAAGCCGCCTTTCGAGAATTAGGGACTACGCCTAGGGAGTAGGAGTACCGGAAAGGACGCGTTAGAACCGATGCCAACTTTGGAGCACACGTCCTCAGCACAATTGGTGGGATTCCATCAGGCCCACTCGACTTGTGGATGTCCAGGGAGAGGAGTGTTTTGTGAACTGAGTGCTGTGTGAACTGCACATTCGCCATGGAGAACTCACACCTTGGGATGGTCGCCTTCCCCATCATCGAGAGTCGGGTTGGACGCAAAGGAAGAGCCTAGCAGATAGGCTTTCTCCTTTGCCACTTTTCACCTTAGCCCAGGCCTGCTTATAGTGTGATGCTTTTTATAGGAGTAACCAAACAATGGCTACCATGGGCATCACAGAGGAAGAAATAAAAAGTTACATACCCTAAAGTTCCACATCAGCGACAGAATTAACAACGCTTGGGACCGTCCGGCGAGAAGCAAACCCCTTAGAGTATTCAACTACTCTAAGGCAAAGCCGCTTCCAAGGGTAGGATGCAAAGAAAGACCGCATCTTATCCCAATCGGTGTTTGGCACCTATAGTACCAAACACGGCGGCAACCTGCAGAATGCAACCGCGATGTTAGTGTGAGTGCCACCACACTTCGGACTTGACAATGGTCCGAGGAGCCAAGAGGGGCGTCGAAGGAGACCTGATATCTATCCGTATTAGAGGTCAGCAGAAGGTCCAATAGGGAAGGTGTATGATCCTCCACATCTATAATCCGGGTAGGTGAAGTAACCAGTTGCCTTAGACCATATGCCAAGGCAAAATTATGAATAGATCTGCCTGCCCGCATGACCGGTTAAACGTGAACCGTGTCATTCGGCGTGGTGGGCGTTACCATCGCCGAGAATCACGATCTCTGTGGATGGGATCTGCTGTAGCAAGGAAGTTGTAGCTATTTGGACGTGGTCGATGAGTCGGTCTGTTTCGGCATTACCGCTATGGGATAATGAGATATACATCTATAGAGGCAACTGTAAACGCGCAGATGGTCATCGCTGTTTACGCGTAGCCAAAGGATGGACAGGTCCAAACCTTCAAGACTGCCGAGGCGTCGAGAACATAATATGTACTCTCTGATGTACACGCAAACCCAACCCGAGGTACAAAGGAATGTTCCAATTTGTACCCCGGGTAGGAGAGATATGAAGTATCAGCCGGAGGACACCTGCGTCTTGGTCAGAAAAAGCAAGGCCGGCTTCGCCGTCTCGAGATGGTAGTGGACGCCATTTAGGTTCGAGTGAAGTCCGCTGATGTTGCAGAAATTCACGGAGAGCGTGGCAGGGGTTGCCTTGGCTTTATTGCTCAGCTTGCCCTGAGTAGTACACCACAGAACAATACACATTAACTTGGTGAAATATTCGACTCGATTAAGTGAGTGACGAGCATGGGCAAGAGCGAGGCGACTAGGCGAATCAATGCGGTCGGGCAGCGCGTGCGAGTGGGAAAGCAAGTTGCGACATGTCGCGACGGCGCGCCGCGTGCTCCAGGCGGCGGCGACGCGTCGACTTGAACTCACGGCGACGGCGGCGCGCCGGCGCGGCACTCATATCTATCGTGGCTTCTTTTCAATAATTAAATTTTAATTAATTAATAGGTGAATTAATTGTGCAAATATCAGAGTAATATGTATGTAATTATACTCTAATGAGCAACAAAAAAAAGTTTAACACAGAATTAGCATTTTCAGTTTCTTCCGATATACATAATATGTATTTTTGTATCTAATTTTTAAAATGGCAATCTAAAACAACGCGAAAGAAAAAAAACAGCGATATCTTATTATAGCTTTAATTTTATACGCCCAGTCCACGTACAGAGAAAATTATGATTGTGTGCAAGTTTCTCGGATTTCATACAGAGTTGCATCGCCCTGGGAAGAACAAATATACAACTCGTGAAGAGATGGTGCTTGAGGAAAACTGCGTGAATGAAATTAAAGAAAACATCAAAGACATGAAATCCGTCAACACGCATTGGGGTGATTTGGACAATTCCTTGCCCTAATACCCTGTTAGGAATTTGAAGAGGCCTGTGCCCAGTAGTGGGACGTATATAGGCTGTGATTCTACTTTCTTCAATTTTACTAATTTATATATACACCTACAACTTACATTCACTAGATGTAGACAATCTTATTACGAATATAGTCATTAAGTGCATATATATGACTAAGGACTATGCTTTATGGTAGTCTTAGGGTACTAGAGGGGAGGGAATGTTAAAGTGACGGCTCCGTGGCGCAGTGGCTTAGCAATGAGCTGTTGCGCTGGGGACCGCGGGTTCGAATCCCGCACAGAACACGTATTTGTATGGCCTACAAGTAATTGTTCCGGGTCTGGATGTTTGTGCTTGTTCAATTTATGTTTGTAAACTGCCTCCACCATACAGGAGAAAATTCTAGTGTGGGGGTAACGTTTTTTTTTAAAGAAAAAAGAAAAGAAGAAACAGATCGAGACTGATGACGATGATGACAACAATATGACATTACAATTATTTTTATTAAGAAATAAATATGTCATTATAACGCATTCAAAATACTTAAATTTCCCTTTTTTTGTTCCAGCTGACCTTATTGACTACCACAAGTCGGTTGCCATCACAGAGAGTGGTGGCGAATTACTCTCCACACCGTGCCCACCAGAACAGCCTCCAGTTTTCTAACCGTCGCCATCTTCTTTTGTTTAACGCAATTTAATATGTAAACGTTATTAGATAAGATATATTTTACACACCAGTCAATATATTAATTTAGGTGTAATATACACGTTGGTTTATGTTACGTGAGATTGATCTTTACTGTATTGGTTTTAAGATATAAAACCTTTGTGATAACACGACTTCCTATTTTAGCCGTGTAGTCGCCAGTACGAAACGCCTTTAACTTGAATAATTACGCTATTCTAAGGTAACTTTAAACAGTGGAAAAGTGCCACATAACATTTTTGATATTTTACTTAATATGCTAAGATTGTTTTGAAATTTTTTATTTAATGTATCGTTTTCTTCTGAAACTACTTTCTCGGTAAGGAATATTCCATTAATTGCCTTTTACGATAACCTACGGAATCAAATGGTGTGATGAATTCTACTAAATGAACAATATAAAATCACAAAGTGCAAAGTGGAAAAAGCAACAAAATAAGCATAGACTTGTTTTTAAATTTAAGAGTATTATAATTTATATTTTGAACTGAAATGCATAGAGTAATATGTGTAATATGGTGGCTAAATGAGAAAAATCGATGTCTCGAACACATCGTAAATACATAATTTATTTGGATTCTTTATAGTGTTTTTTTCTAAGCCACAGTTATAAGGTAACATAATTTTAAACGAGTTGAATAATTTATATTATATATTCTGTTTCTGTATAGGTTTGATCCCATGTTTATGCGGGATCTATAACAAAAAAAAAAGGCATCTAATGGGATATTAGGTTTGTGATTGTGTAAGAGATGGGCTAGCCACCAATGACTATATAAGAGTGGTTATATTCCTCTATGGCTAGCCACCTATCACCTCTTATACAATTTTCTAGTGTGTTCTAGTGATCAAGTTCCCTATTAAAGTCGTGAGAGAAATATTTTTTTTGCGGCTTTAGCATAATGTTGCTAACAATATTTGTTTGCCGACCCTACTCACTGAAGTGAAATTTGCCTTACAATTTTTACACTTCGCCTAACACACATTACCCTTACATTGACGTAACATCAGATAGAGAAAGATGATCACAAGTGTTTTTTTACGCATACAAATATTGTATCAATATTATAAACTGCGCTGCAATAATCATATGTTACTAATATGATCGCATTCAGACAGATATTAAAGTACGGTAGAAAAATGGCATTTATTAATTTTCTCAGACACAGAAACTAAAAATGATAAATCATATAAAATCGTCGAAGCAATCTATAGGCTGTTTAGAAGATCGATCAATTTTAAAGAAACCAACTAGTAAGGTTTATAAAACAATTGTATGTTTAATAACAAAGGACTGTTTCTTGGTAAATTTATCGTTAAGTATTTTGACGTGTCTTATAATATTTAAGGACCATATAGATGGCGCTAATTCGAAAGAAAACATGTATTTAATAAGAACTGATCTCGATCATTTAAATTTCTGTTTACACCCCCGTTAAGGTTACGTTTCGCTAGCAATTTTAGTTTGTAAGAATAAAATATATACATTCTAGAGTAGAATACACTCCTATCAAAAACTTCTGGAGTTGTTTCCAAAATTTTATTAAACTTCATTTCATACATATTCATATAATATTACTAATACCTACATCATGCAAGTGTCACATGCACGTGCTGCGCACACATATTTAGGCCGCGGCACAGCAATGAGGTCTAATTAATTTTAATTAATTTACCGATTACCAGATGTCGCTAGTTGGGACTGACGTAATAAAAAGTTTTTGGTTTCTTGTATATACATCTATTACATACAAAATATTGTCGTAGTTGCACTTAAACTTATTTTTTCAATATTTACTCCCTTTTTAATTCTTTTCTAATGTACTTTAATGTATATCCGTAGTTTGATTTATCAATTTTAATCTAATTAATATAAAATATACTTAATATTACAGAAAGAAACATTACTTTATATTTTCCAAATAATTTAACTTCCCTTTATGGAGTGTAGAGTAGAAGGAGGACCATCTCTATATATGAAAAGTGTCCCTAAAAACGTGTCCAATAAGGGTGGCGCCGCAGTAGCATAGGATAAATTTAAAAAAGGCGCCAAAAGTAATTAGAATAATATTATGGAGAAATAAACAAGGACCGACCAATCCGCTTGGTTTTGTACTACGTAAATAGTTGATATTTTATATACAGGTATTTTACTAACTACTCTAGTCCAGAATTTTTTTAAATATTTGAATTTACCTAACTTCACTCCTTTCACAACAGCTATCTTCATATCGTAGTTTTTCAGACGCCAGCGCTGTTGTGGTAGGTTTTGGAACCTCTATTTTCAGTAAATAGTAGGACACTTTTTCAACTTTCGCCCCTTATAAGATGGTTCTCCTTCTACTCTACACTCCATACTTCCCTTCCATGAAATCTGTCAAATATTTCAAATCATTCCAAAGTGGCGCCGCCCTGGTGGGCAAAAATGTTGTCGGTGCACGAAGTGATTATATACTCTGTGGTGGATGCCCTAACTGCGTGTGCGTTGTATAATTCTATTGAATATTGGTAGTAAAATCCAGATTCGATTCCCTTTATGAAATTCAAAGTTTCGCATTGGCTTTTTTGTGTATGCCATTTTATTATCACTATTAGATTTTCTACTATGATGTAAACGTATTTATAGTTATAAACTGCCAATTAGGATAAATAAATAAACATAAATATATTGCTTAGTTTCATTTATTACTATCCTTCTTATGCTTAAACGGGTATTAACATCCAAGTAAAATGCAGCCCACACAACCCATTCATATTATTGTATGGAATTATATTAAAAGAACAGTCTTTCAGTACCTATGTAATAATAGTCTATAGAACAGTATAATTAAAGACATCACAAGTTAAACAATTACATGGCAACCCTACTAGGTGGTGGTGGCAGCGACTTCGATCGATGGCGACTCACTGGCGATTTATGCATTTTTGTGTCCACATTATGCCTCCTCTACAGTACTCGCGAAGTAGATCGAAGTTGGATGAGGCGAATAGTGTAGAGGTACTTCGATTCGCTTCGCCTCGGGTGACTTACGATCACTGTCGGTTTTTTGTGGCAGAGTCAAAGGACTTCGCGAAGTACCCCGAAGTTACACGAAGCGTCTCACTACACTACTCGGTGAAAGCCAGTTATGAATACTTTTTTAATATATAAATATTAAATATGTAGCTTTCTACATAATTATTTATTTAGTTAACGCATCGACGTCGCACTGTTCACACAATTAGGTACCTATAGCAGCTGCCCCTTGAACGTTATTCATGCTAAGGGTGCGGGAGACCTAAGATGACTGAGCTCTTCGCGAAGTAGCACGAGAGTAACGTTCTTCGGACTGCGATCGAATTCGACGAGAACTTCGTTGAAGTTACTTCGCGAGTAGTGTGGAGGAGGCGGCCGGAGGTGTAGCGATCTGTTAGTGTTCACCACAGAGTACTTTTTATTTATACTGAAAGTGTTCACTTTACAGCCTGGTGCTCGATTCTTTATAATATCATTAGAAAGACGTCGAATTTCGATAGTGATAGCAGCCGTTTGTTTATATAACAAAGAGAAAAAGTGTGTGTGTGTACTTATGTACGCACGTAGTAAGTTATACTTCTTTAGCGTAACAAAACAAAAAAAACTTGAGAGAAATTACCCACTGAAGTTATTGCTTTTATGTGTCAGTGTGCACGCGTATCGTAACAACTTCATGGTGTCGTTTTTAGGAGTCGGTGTGCGCGCGCATCGTAAAAATTCACTCTCATCATTTTTCCCAAAAGAAATATTACTTCAAAAAAAAAGTAGATATTGGGCGAAGAAATGAATACTTCAGAGACCAAGATATATGTAAATTTAATATCTGAGTTGGCTCTAGAAGAACCGAACGATTTTAGAAATGATTTACGAATGGACTCTTGTACATATCAACAGCTATTGTCTCTGTTGGAGCCTCCTTAAAATTTTCAACTAAAATTTCATAGCTTTGAGTTTTTAAATTTCTGTTTGAGAAATATTTACTCTTAACCATCCACAAGGAAGGTAATTACCAGTATAATTAAATAAAGTCTGTGACAAACGCACGAAAATATTTACGTAAGTCCGCCATTTTAAATACGCGGCGAGCGCGCGTGTCCACGTCCACACAGTAGCGATGTCGCTAGCGACGAGTGACTTTACAGCGTTTTGATCGCTGCGTCGGCGACGACTTTAAGTCGATGCTAATATTCACATCCACACGTCGCGTCGATTTTGACATCGTTAGCGAGTCGCCGTCGATTAGAATCGCTGCGTGTGGACCCAGCTTTACGCTCACCAAATGTCGCTAGTTGAGACTGAGGTAAAGTTATTTGTTACACTGATGGTTACACATAATTGATAAGTTGCGATTTAATTATAAGTTTTTCGCTTTCTAGTGTATAATATAATACTGCTAATGCTAATGTTCTCCAGACCGAATTCGGTCACGGCGGTCAGTCTCCACGGAGACTAGCCATTTGCGCAGAACGTGGTCCTTCCCGGTCGAGCGGACACATTCGTGCTACAACTATACCAGTAATATAGCTGCAGCATGGCTCTACCACGTATAAATAATGCGTAATATAGCATAGTATTCCTTGATAATATGGGTAATCATTAAATTATTATAGATGTCCATCTACATTCATTTATTGCAATATCCAGCAAAATATTTCAATTAACAAAAATGAAACATGCATTCTTTCATTGATTATAGGTATAGATTCAGACCTATTAAAAGCCCGCTGGAAGAAATTGACCTCCGCCATAGCTTACGAGTACATACTTAATGCAGCTGCTCCCCCATCTAATGTTTCGTTTCTCCTCTGTCACCTCTTACGACACCCAAAAGATGATATCATGAGGTAGTGGATTTTCTTACGCGACCATGGTAAATTGTGGTACGCACTTCACGCACGGAAGCCGATAATGAAACATGTGATTCTATAATACCAAGTGTATTAAAATGTAACACTATACATATTTACAAAATAACATTATTTCTATTACGTATCAAAATGTACTCACATAAAAATTTTCCAAATTCTATCCGTTACCAAATTACAACTTGGTTTTTGGCAACACAAATTATTATTTCACATAATTTATAGCTTGTAGTTAACGATATTACAATTATAGTGATATTATAAATTAAAGAACCAATAGTTATTTCCCGCCTATTAAGATTATAAATAAATAAAAAAAAATTATATAGTGTATGTAACGTAATGCATTCTTGACCAACATTTTAAGTTTATGTCTCGATTTCTGTCATTTTTTTATAATTCATCCTTTGTCCATTTACTTATAATATTTTATAGTCTGTCCTTTATTACAACCAATATTAAAAAATAAACTAACATAGCAGACGTTTTATATATATATATAATAATTTTAAATAATTTTCATAAAGCAGTCATACATTTGACTGCCTTATGAAAAGGATCGGTTCTGCCTTAACCATGTTTAAATAACACTACACTAAAATATTATAATATTATATGTAAATCAAGAAATGTTTGTCACGGCACTAATTTAGAAAATACGCCACATTTAGGTTTGTCTATTTCAACAATTAACACAAAATAATTGTTTCCGTCACATACACCCAATATCATCACATCAGTACAATTTGATCACAGTTTTTTGTCGACAACACACAAACAGTACTGTCAATACTTAGGAATCTTCCAGAAGCCATGCAGTCACATGTATGGAAGGTTGGTTGGGGTCCGTGCATCAATACTAAGGTCCGCTCCGCTGCGCTAGATATTATAGAAAATTATAGATTAAAAAAACAATAACAAAGTAAATCAAATAGACATTTTACGCAATATATTTTTTTATATATGAGAGGGGGCTGACGAGCATGCGGCTCATCACCTGATGTTAAGTGACTACCGCCGCCAAAGAACAACTGCAACACCAGGGGATTTGCAGATGCGTTGATGGCCTTTGAAAAAAGACTAGGCTGTACGGTGTATGTCGCCGAGTACTGGTGATGTAAAAATATCCACTACCCCATATCATACAGGGTTCCAATCAAACCAGGGTTCATCATCAACTCAGGGTTCCAAGGAAACCCGTTTCTCTATTTTATCCGCCATTCCGCAGGACTGTTTTAGGAAAACATTCACCAGTTCCTCGTTTGTGTAACGCATTGAACACATGGTTTATTAATGATCCCAAGGATGTTTTCTCTCTTAAACTTAACCGGTTCCGTGCACATTTGTAAAAAAAAATCCCAGATTAATTATACCTATCTATTATCTGTTATAACTAGTTTAAAATTAACCTTATATCAATGTAAAAGGTACTTATGTCACATGTTAAAATAGCACGCTGTGTTTATCTGTAACTGATTGTGCATTTAGCTCATAATAATTTATTACAATGTAACTATTAAGTTTCTGTAATGTAACAGTCGTTGGTAGACCAAATAAATAAAATAAAATAAAATAAATAAAAATACCGTGCGTGTTGTAAGAGGCGAAATTAAACAGGAGATGGGCAGCAGCATCTTCCTGATAAAAACACAAAATAATAAAAAACTGCGGTTGCCGACCCACCTGGCAATCGTGGCAACTATGGTAAATAGGCTATCTATGTGGAGGCATATTATGTTTAGCAGACTCCTTTTGATAGACCGTAGTGACGTTGATGATGATGATGTATACATGTGTTCATATTTTATTGAACGATCTTGGTATTAGTTCCATCTTAAGAATCAAATAGACAGATGATGACGATGATCGTGACGTTTACGGCTAAATAATTGTGAGGTTGGGAGCAAATAAATTTGAAACGTAGTGCTTTTACAAAAGAATGCAGTATGAGTACGAACATGTGTGATCAAAAATACATCAAAAACCACTTATCCCAATGTGATTGTTTTTTTAAACTCAAGAGTCCAAAAACTTGATGTCCAGTGATGTCTGAAACACAGGTACTCAACCTAGTTCAGGCAGGTAGCTAATATTAGAAACATGACTTTTCTATTTTTCTTTTGTTTATTCTACATTATTAAGCTACAGATAATTTTAATTTTATCATAGCATGTTATTTTTTTTAGACTTATTGTTACTTTATTTAATTGTAATCATATTTGTTCCTGTATGTAAACATGTGTAATTGGAAATGAAATAAATATTTATTATTATTATTCTTATTATTAAACTTATAGTCCACCTGACGCTAAGTGGCTACTGTATTGCATGTACAACTGCTGTCAACTTTTTTTTATATAGGAGCAAACGAGCATGCGGCTCACCTGATGGTAAGTGAGTACCGCCGCCCATAGACAACTGCAACACCAGGGGAATTGCAGATGCGTTGCCGGCCTTTTAAAAAGGAGTATGCTTTTTTCTTGAAGGTCTCTAAGTCGTAACAAATAAGGCTACAGATGCGTATAAAAAGACAAAGACGTAATGCCTCATAGCCTGTTATTAGACTGGCTCTCCATACATTTTATACCAGAACACATCAGTTATAAAATAAACGGTGATGATAATAAAAATACGTAAGTAAGAAGGTAAGAGAAACAGATGCTTGTTTGTCATATATCTTGAAGTAGTTTAGACAACGTTTCCAATAAAAAAAAATTAAAAGATCGTTTTTAAAAGTAGAAAGAAAAAATCTTACCATCGTGTCCCAAGTATCGTAGGACTTAACAGAATTGTGCAGAAGCGGCTTCTTTGCTTTCTTCATGGGACTGTTGCTCGCTGGGGGAATAGATAACTAGGTATTATAATACACTGAAAGAAAACTAATTACAATAATGCATATTAGAAATAACCTGTAATTAACCTGACAGTGGAAGTTAATCAAGGTTTTTGGTAGGGACAGTTTACCTGAGAGCAAGTAAGCAAGCAAGAAAACAAGAGCAGTTTACCTGTAGCTGTGTTCGCAAATAGTTAGCTGCTTACATTTATTTTCGAACAAAACTGAGTAGGATATATTGTTGAACACTCGTATGTTCTAAAAATGTGTCTCACACAAGCTCAATAAATGGAAATGGTGCACAAATTCAATATATTCCTTCAATTAATTAAAGTGGTCAAAGAGTACCAGTTGTTAGTTTGTACCAGTTCTGGCTCACTGAGTCAGAACTGGTACAACTCACCATCCTCAGCCCTCATCGGGGCGACGGATCCTAAAAAAAAAGAATCACGAATCAGCGGTCGGTTTTTGCGTATAATGCGCGGTTCCGGAGATGTGTAGATCAATTAACTAATATCTAATTATTGCGAATAAGCCTGATATATTGTGCTGATGGACCGGGCACAGTCAATGATATTTTTGATCGACATTATCATTCCGTATGACGAGAACCTCGTGAAAGCCGAAACAGATAAGCGAACAAAATATCTGGACCTGGCTCACGAGGTGACCGACATGTGGGGTGGACTGCCGACCGAAATTATATCGTTTATGCGAACGGGTCTCAGTCAGCCTCGCGGGTCATCTGAGGCGACTGGGACTCCGTGACGGACCCCTCCAAGCTCAAATGCAAAAGGCGGTGCTCCTAGATATACCACCCGCTTCGCTACCGGTTTCTTTCCGTTTCCCCCTAACTGTCAGCCGTTTGGTCTCCCCTGCCGAGGGCTTCCATCTCATCATTATCATCATTACAGCCCTTCACAAGTCCACTGCTGAACATAGGCCTCCCCCAAGGAATGCCACAAAGCACGGTCCTGAGCCACCTGCATCCATCGACTTCCTGCATGTCTTACCAGGTCGTCACTCCATCTCGTGGGGGGACGCCCTACACTTCGCCTACCGGTACGAGGCTGCCACTCGAGAACCTTTCTTCCCCATCGGTTGTCGGTTCTTCGAGCTATATGGCCGGCCCACTGCCACTTCAGCTTACTAATCCGTTGGGCTATGTCGGTTACTCTGGTTCTACTGCGGATATCCTTATTCCTAAGTTTATCACGCAGAGAAACCCCGAGCATAGCCCTCTCCATAGCTCGCTGAGCGACCTTGAGCTTCCTCATACGGCCAGCAGTGAAGGACCACGTCTCAGTTCCGTAAGTCATCACTGGCAACACGCACTGGTTGTACAATTTCGTTTTAAGGTTTTGAGGTATGTCTGACGAGAAGATGTGTCGTAGCTTCCCGAACGCTGCCCAGCCGAGTTGAATCCGTCGATTGACCTCTCGGTCGAAGTTGGACTTACCTAGTCGGACTATTTGTCCCAGGTAAACATACTCGTCAACAACTTCGAGCTTAGTGCTCCCAACAACTACCGGCATAGGTGTGACATGGACATTAAACATGATCTTTGTTTTGTCCATGTTCATCTTAAGACCTATCCGTTGGGAGACACTATTGAGGTCATTGAGCATAGTGCTTAGGTCCTCCAGCGATTCTGCCATAAGGACTATATCGTCGGCAAATCGAAGGTGAGTGATGTATTCGCCATTGATGTTAATACCGCATCCTTTCCAGTCCAGAAGCTTGAAAACGTCTTCCAATGCAGCGGTGAAGAGTTTCGGGGATATAACATCACCCTGTCTTACACCTCTCTGCAATTGGATGGGTTTCGTACTCTGGTTCTGTACTCGGATAGCCATCGTAGCCCTACTGTACAAACACTTCAGCACTTCGATATACCGACAGTCAACTTGGCACCGCTTAAGGGACTGCAGCACCGCCCAAATTTCGACGGAATCAAAGGCTTTCTCATAGTCCACATACGCCAGACATAGTGGCAAATTGTACTCTTCGGACTTCTGTACAATTTGCCGTAGGGTATGTATGTGGTCTATGGTGCTAAAGCCCTTTCGGAAACCGGCTTGTTCGGGAGGCTGGAAGTCGTCAAGTCTGCGCGCAAGACGATTCGTAATGACTCTCGAAAACAGCATGTAGACGCGGCTCAGAAGGGAAATCGGTCTGTAGTTCTTCAAGAGAGCGTTGTCACCTTTCTTGAAGAACAAGACCACCGCACTTCTGCTCCACGCCTCCGGTGTTATGCCACCATGGAGGACGGAATTAAAGAGCTTCTGAAGGACTTCAAGTACCGGTCTTCCACCCGCTTTCAGAAGCTCCGCTGTAATTCCATCCTCGCCTGGGGCCTTGCAGTTTTTAAGGTGCTGGAGAGCCATTCTAATCTCGCTCAGACTGACGTCCGGGATATCTTCGGAATAGTGTCGGATAAGACTCGCTCTTGGATCGTTACTCACACTTGCGTGTGGCTCCAACGATGACGTGTACAGCTGCCCATAGAACCTCTCAATCTCACTCAAAATCTCAGGTGCCCCGGAAACGATGCTGCCACATTCGGTCTTCAGCTTTGACAGTTGGCTCTTTCTGGCAGACAGATCTCTGGCAAAGACTTTGGAGCCTTGGTTCCGCTCGATCGCTTCTTCAATACGAGCTGTATTGAAGTTGCGTAAGTCCCGCCGCATGCATTTGGAGATCTGTCTGTTCAGTTGCCTGTATGCTGTCAAATCTGTTGAAGAATGTAGCCTCATCTCCCGTCTAACAGCCATCTGGTTGGGTTTTATTTAATGTATTTTTATGTAATTATTTTATTTTGTTGATATTTATGTATGTTTATCATTTTCATTTACAATTATATATTTATACAGTCCAACAGGATGAGAAAACTTTATAAATACTCTATAATAATAATAACTAGAGCAAATGAGGAGCATATTGGATGAGGGTATCTTAGAAACGCGTATTACACCTCTCGAAAATTGACCGCGACTTCCCCGCATACCCTTAAGCAAGCAGAATCGGGCTGTCGTGAGGGCTCTCAACCCAATGCTGGTGACCTATTTGGAAGCCAGCTGGGACCATTGCGAGACGCACTCAATTCTTTTAGGCGCCGCACTGGCAGTTTGCCGTATTATTGGCGCCAAACTTCTCACGGCTGGACGCGCTACTAGGCAAAGTAGCGCTATCCCAGCCTGCAGAAGAAGGATTGAGGACCGCATCGCAAAGGAAAGGGCCCTCATCGGCAGACTGATAAGCTTCAGGTTGCGCAATATTAGGCCAAGAATTGTACGCACCGTCAGGATGGCGTTTGCTGGGACAAATATATTTGTATAACGCAGTAACTGACGGAGCGCATAGACGATCTGAAGCAAAGAATTGCTGCTTGGGAGAAGCGGATTCGGCGATATACCGAGAGGCCAATACGGTTCAACCAGAATTGTCTCTTCCACAGTGATCAGAAAAGGCTCTATGAATCATTGGAGCGGTCAACGGTACGTGGAACGGGCCCAGCACCGAATCAGGCCGATACTGTCAAATTCTAGCGCGGCCTGTGGTCAGAGCCCGTAAACCACAGCAAGGGCTCTTGGACAGAAGTTGTGGCAGTCAGTGTGCGAATGTTATGCCCATGGACCCCGTCATCATAACGCCGGATGCCGTAGCTAAGGCGGTCCGTAGGGCCTCGAACTGGAAAATTCCGGGACTCGACGGACTGCATCACTACTGACTGAAGGGGTTCATGGTGTGTCACGTTGTGGTCGCCCGACAGTTTCAAGAGGCTCTCGACCAAAAGACACACCCAAGCCTCTTCACAACTGGGATCACTCACATAATACCTAAAGACCGGAATTCCACTGACCCGAGCAAATACCGCCTCATAACGTGTCTACCTACCATATACAAGACACTAATATCCATTTTGAGCGCGAGAATTACTCGTCACCTGAACTCAAATCAGGTGATGTCGCGCGCTCAAAATGGATGTCGAGGCGGTGGTCGTGGAACCAAGGAACAACTCCTCATTTATGCGGTCATTGGCAAGGTGGTTAAACGCAAACTTCGGAACCTCTTCGCCGTCTGGATAGACTACAAAAAGGCATTCGACTCGGTACCTCATACATGGTTTAAGAGGGTCCTCGAGCTGTACAAGGTTGACTGTACAATTCGAGACTTCCTCGGGCAGTGTATGAGGCAGTGGAGTATGATACTTCGTCATCTAGGTGAGCGGATGATGGCTGCGGAGAAACGTATAAGGATAAGAAGGGGTATCTTTCCGGGCTATTGTTTGAGTCCAATCTGGTTCCTCCTCTCTCTGAACCCTCTCCGGAAAATTCCGGGAGGGATTTCAGCTTCGGAAAGGAGGTACAAAAGTGACGCATCTTTTCTATATGGATGATCTTAAGTTAATTCGCCTCCAGTCGCTCTCATCTTATGAAATTGCTAAACATCATTTGTGATTTTAGCAATTCTATTAGAATGGAGCTGGGGACGGATAAGTGTGCGGTCCTGCATGTCGAAATGGGTGGGATTGCTAACTCTGAGGGTATAGACTTATCTATGCCTATCACCTAAGACCCTATCCGAGGCTGAAACATACGAATATCAGTGTATGTCACAGAACATAGGTATCGATGAGGCGTGACATGAAACAGTCAGTTTGCGATGTGTTTTATGCACGATTGATAAAAGTGCTTAACAGTCTTTTGTCGGGCGTTAAGAAGACACACGTATATAACGGTTGGATCATGCCTGTTCCCATGTATACCTTTGACATACTCAGGTGGACTCAGACCGAACTGAATGCTCTGGACAGAAAAATCCGCACTATTATGACGTCCTAAGGATGCATCCTCCGAGATCGTCAGTAATGAGGCTGTACTTGCCGCGGAAGCATGGTGAGCGCGGCGTTTTAAGCGCGCTTACCATGCATAATCTCGAAGTTTGTAGTCTCCGTAATTACTTTCTGATGAGAGCGGATGATCCATTCTATAGGGATGTTATTTATTTATTTATTTATTTAATCTTTAATGCACAAAGTTGTACATATGGCGGACTTAATGCCATAGGACATTCTCTCCCAGTCAAACATTAGGCTAAACAGAGATATACAAATAAGAGGCGGTGCAGCAGTAATCAAAATAGAGAGCGCTAAAAAAATATTGTATATACATTTAAATATACATATACACACACATACATAGACATATATACTTAAATACACACAATAGATACATATATAAACACATACATACACATGTACATGCATACATATAAATATTATCTATGTCAGAACAAATATGAAATATACATATGTGTATGAAAATAAGAGCTGTGTTAGTTCAAACTTGCAACAATTTTTTCACATGCTTGCGGACTTGAATTTTAAAAATAAAATTGTTGGAAGCTTTTTTAATGTCAAGAGGGATGTCATTCCTGAGTCTGATGGTCGTGAGGGCGAAAGATTGAGATAAATAACCAGTACGGTGTAAAGGAGTAAGCAACTTAAGATTAGCCGAAGAACGGAGAGAACGATTATGAGAATCTCCCAAGTATTGAAATTTGGATTTCAGATACTCGGGAGCACATGGATCGTTCAGAATTGTGAAAAGGGTGCAGAGTATTCTGACATATCTGCGCTGACGGATAGGCAGCCAATTTAGCTGAGCACGAAAAGAAGGTACACGGTCGTATTTACGGAGACCATAAATGTATCTGATACAGTTGTTAAGTAGACGATCGAATGTAAAGATGATGTTGAGACAGGTCTGAGCAACACACATCGACATAATAATCGGTAGGATAAGTGACTGGACAAGTAAAATCTTAGTATTGGTGGGAAGACAAATTTTTTAGTCGATATAGAGATCGCAAAGTTCCAGTAGTTTTGCGACTCACCTCCTGTATATGTTTGTTCCATGTTAAGCAATCATCAACGTACAGACCAAGGTTCTTTACATGGGGAGAGAATGGTATAACATTATTTTAAACATAATTGATGGTAGGGTGGGAATATCAAGTTTCGATAATTATCGTGGGCTACCTAAGATTATTGTTTGGCACTTGGATTAATACAGCAATAATGTATATACAAATATAAATATAAAAACACAAATAACATAACATAACATATAAATACACCTATAAATATATATTCCTACAAATAACCTAAATTTTTTATTGTTATATCAAATGCTATTTTTTACCTCCTGGAACATAAGGTAGGGAAAAATTGGCAGGTGGGACCTTGTTCGATTTCTTTGTGACGATACGTCCTCCAAGTAGATTTTCGTCCATCACCAACTTATTGTTAACCCTGTTTCCAAAAACAACAAAAATTAAAAAAATATATATTTATTTCTTTATTTAGCTTTCGGTCTATGTTAGCTAAGCGTTGTGCCTCGTATCGTCACTAAAGCGCCTTGGCAAATGCTTCCTTACATTTTATTCCTTATATTTTTAACTGCAAACCATAAATGCGTTGTCACACCTAAGGGTTAATATGAAATACCTCACTGCCCTGTAACTGTACTGTAATATAAAATCTTGTACACGCTAGACGTAATACGAGTATACTCAAAGGCGACTGGCAGCATTGTCAAAGATGTTAAACTTCTGTCATTGTCAATCCGCCTGCCAAACGTGACGATTCATGTACAGCAGTGGAGTTGTTCGGCTACTGGTGAAGAGGAAAATTAATAAAAAAGATGAATCTTATTTCCTCTTCTATAGCATTATTATTAGCATTTATAACTAATTGATCCGTCTCACATTGTTCTGCTCTTTATAATAGGTAGCGCTATGAGTTATAAATATAAAATGTATTAATAACACGACCACAGACAATTATATATATTGGATCCAAATAAAAAAATTAACACTCTGAACAGAGAGACATGAGTGCGCACGCAGATAAAGAAAATACATAATTAAAACATGATGTAGATTTAAAAAGCAATACAGTTACAACAAGTACAGGCCGTTTTTTATACATTTTTAAGGACAATTAATTTGGTTAAAGTTTTATTGTACGAAACCTAATATAGCAGAAATAAAATGATATTTAGATCACAATTTAGATTTGTCTTTACGATTTTATTCAAAGTGGCAGTAATCGCGTATCGAATGGCCGAAATATTTAAATCCAAGAGAAAAATGGACATGTTTTTTTTCAAAAATTTAATCTTTTTTATCTTTGCAAAGTATAAAATAAAGTCGGTTCCCGCCGTCTGTATGCTTAGTTCTTATCTACTGCTTGATGCAGTTTTCATAAATAGACAGAATAATTTAAGAGGAAGGGTTCTATGTAATTATGCATATGAATATAATACACGTATATTATAATAGAGAAAAGGCGAGAATCTACATATAAAAATCAATTGCTGTGCGTTAGTTTCGCTCAAACTCAAAAACGGCTCAACCAATTTTTTGTTTTTGAGTGGGTCCCTAGATAGTTTATATCATTGATATATATGTTACACTAGATAAGTAATTGCCGCGCCAAAGCGTTGCCACTTCACATATGGCCACAGCCATATGCCTAGCGAACGTCGGTTCAGTGTTCAATGTGACGCCGTCCAAGTTAAGCCGAACGATTCACGACAAAAAATGGGTAAATGCGTAGTGAAAGAATGCGATTCAAGGTCACAAAAACATAATAAATCAAGCGGAATCACTTTCCACACGTAAGGTTAAATTTATATATTCATATTAACGTTTAAAACACTAAAAAATAAAATAAAATATCGAATATTGCAATTTAGCTTCAATGTTGCCACTTTTCCGCCTTTGTGATTTTTCCACATTAATTTGAGACTATAATTTATGGAATAAGTTAATTTTGTTTTAAAATAAACAAGTAAAATTGTTTGTTTAAAAATAAAAACTATGTTTCAACCTTTATACAAAATAATTAATTATTCTTATTTTAGTTTATTCATGAATGCTCTTTTAATTGTATTTTATTATTTTATTCTATATTAATAAATTTGCATTGCAAACTTTTCGAAACTAAGTCTTTGTCTACTAAATTTGGTCTTATGACATTAGCTACAAAACATTAAAAGAGCTTCAAGGAAATAAATTATTAAAAGAATTTGCAATACACCCGGGGGATCATTTATCTTCAATACAAGTTGATCATTCCCTTTTATTGATTAATGCCATTATTTATAAGTGCAAATAAGATTGTACCACGAAAGTAAATTATACACTCAACAAACTGATGCTTCATAGCGGAGTTTGAGAGCATGGACTATTATGAATATTTAAGCGGATTAGTATTACAGATTAAAACCATTTATATTATCTTACAAATAGACTTCCGCAGAGTCACGCCTGAATCCATTAACTATCCTCAGTATTGTTGCAACTTTTTAAAGTTGTTAAGTAGTATGGAAATTCTATAAACAAGAAAATCAACGAAATTTATTGATAACCAAAGTTTTTGTAGCTAATATCATGAGACTAAATTTAAGAGACAAAAACTTGCTGATGATTTCACAACTTATGCATATTCAACACAGATCTCGCTTAAGAAACCTTAAATTGTTTTTTTTTTATTTGCTTTATTTTTTGTTTGATTAATTAGTACAAAAAAATAATATATAAAAACATCTTTTGAAACTAATGAAAGTTATGCTTACTTCTGTTCATCTAATAAGAAAATATACAAATTTAAAATAAAAACAATTTACTGCAACTTTTAAAAACAAAACTCCTTTATATTGCTCATTTTGGGTAAAATTTCATAAAGTATGCAACACCAACCCGCCACTGCATGTTTGTGTGTCTATCTTTATCTAATCTTAGGGACGATATTATTTTCCACGACTTGTGTAAGTGAGACAGATATATGTTTACTTTGAAATTTTAATGATTTCAAAGCTACGTCGTCGCGTTTGGATAGTGGTTACACTTTTTTCGACGCGCGGCAATGTGGTTTGCTTCTCTAGTTTTGTATAACTCAATGGTTTATATTCACATTTGGGACCCGGTAGTTGGCGCAGCTGTCGAGATCCAGCAATCACCAGTGCGAAGCCGGGGCGGATCGCTAATTAACGAATAAGACACGACACGACAAAGGACGCTGTTTTTAATGCCGCATTTGTATAACACGCACAAACGAATAAAAGTATAACTGCATAAAGATAGGCGCCTACTACACACTCGATAATTATATCACGATATTTAACGTAATTTTTATCTTGCAATATTTTGGATCGAATCTACATACTACACACTCGATACTAATTGCGTCAGTACAACGGTAGATTTCATTCACTAAAGACGTGTACGTTCCATAATTCGATGCCAGTAACGTAATGAGTGACTATAAAAATAAAGCTCGCGTTGCTATTATATTAGCGATAGCATTAAAAAGGCGTATAAAGAGAAAAAAATGGATGAAGCATTGGCTCCATCCATATTTTTCTCGTTACACGTCTCTCTGACGTGAATTCTTTCAAGGTTTTTTGGTCATTCGTTTGAGGCACGGCTGGCGCCGCCACTGCATCAAGAAGCGCATCCTCCACCATCGCTGACAATGAATACTGACGATAAATATCGACCAGAGACTAGACACTCGATATTTATCGACGATACTTGATAAAGATCGTTGGATTTCTGGATTTTTAGAAATCCAGCGATCCGTATCACGATCCAAGATATGCTATACTACACACTCGATAAATATCGTAATCTTAGATTACGATCCAAATATCGTGATAATTATCGAGTGTGTAGTAGGCGCCATATATGTGCGCTATTCTTATGTAGCTATTAGTGTCGTGGTAAAAAATTCTAAAATCAGTTCATTATATATTTTAACTGTAACTCTAAAAATGAGCTTTTAACATTAAATAAACCTAATTAATTTTTTTTAAATAAAATTTAAATGATCCTACAAATTTGTTGCATTCAATTTGTAGTAGACTTAAATTAATTATTTAAATGAATAATGTTTATTAATAAAATCTTTAAGGCTTTGAATTTAATGCAACCCCACTATATCTAATAACCGGCCAAGTGCGATTCAGACTCGCCCATGAAGGGTTACGTAGCAGCAAGTAACATAATTTATGATTTATGACGTTTAAAAAAAAAACTACTTACTTGATCTCGTTCAAACCAATTTTCGGTGGAAGTATACATCTAAGGTAATGTACATCATATATTTTTTTTTTAGATTTATCATTCTCTTATTTTAGAAATTACAAGGGGCGGGGGACACACATTTTACCACCTTGGAAGTGTCCCCCGCACAATCTATTCAGATTAGAAAAAAAAAGATATAAGAAACCTCAATATCATTTTTGAAGACGTATTCATAGATACCCCACATGTACGGGTTTGATGGAAAAAACGTTTTTGTAGTATGGAGAAAGTATGGGGAACCCCAAAATTTATTGTTTTTTTTCTATTTTTGTGTGAAAGTCACAGAATACATGTACGTACCAAGTTTTAACAGCATAGTTCTTATAGTTTCGGAAAAAAGTGGCTGTGACATACAGACGGACAGACAGACAGACAGACATGATGAATCCATAAGGGTTCCATTTTTTGGCATTTGGCTTAGGGTTCCTAAAAATGACATATTTTAATAACTAATGGAGAGATAAACAAATTATTATAAAATCACTTCTTTCATGTAACATAATAATAACTCTTTACTTTCGACCATTTGTTCTAAAATACTTACTTTTTGATGTACGGTGTCCGAGGAAATGCATTTACCGGCACGGGGAAAGTCTGCAAATTAAAATGTTGATTGAAGTACAATTGTTGGATATGCCCTGGATAGTGTACATACTGACGATGACGATTGACGATAAAGTAATTAAAACCGCGTGACGTGTGTGCTCTTCTTCCCAGTTTTTTTTACAGATTTTTTTCAGTCGGTAAGTTCGTTTGTCACTTCATAACTTCCCGTTTTGAAAATTAATAACTTTCAAAAGTAGGAAGCTAGGAAGTTATAGATTTCGATCCGATTTTGAAAATGCGAGTTTTCATTAGATCTCCACGTTCTGAGGTCCTACGAAGCCGTTCCGACTATTTCTGGCTGGACGTCCGGCCGTATGTATGTAAATAATTTAGAACGAATCAATTACACTGAGACTTCGAGCTGCTTACATTTTCAAGTCAACGGCTCGGTTCGCCTTTTTTTTTATAGGATAAGGGTGACAATCGAGCACACAGTCCACCTGATGGTAAGTGGTTGCTGCGGCCCATAGACATCCACATCTATCCTCTATTACAAATCAAAATGTAGAAGCGTTGTCACCCGTGAGGACTAAGATGGAATGCCTCATTTCCAGTGAAAAGGGCCTCCGGCCACCTGCACTCACCAAGCGAAACGCAGAGGTAAACCTCTACTTCACGCTGGTATTCTGTGAGGTCGTGGTACCACCCCGGTTCGAGCCGGCCCATCCGTGCGACAGCAAAAGCTGCCGCGTGGCTCTACCACTAATCAAAAAAAGTGTTTCAAAGATTAACAAAAAAATAAAAACAAAGAAAAACAAAAATTAAATAGATTTTCGAACGTTGCGCTTGAAAATAAGCGGGAAGTTCCAAGGATGGCCCGTAGTGTCAACCGTTTTTCAGATTTTTATATAACAAAATAAAACAGAGGTTATGAAGTAAGGTGCGGTATTTTTTAACGCCATTGACTAAAAGTAATGAATCGTTGCCTATCTCTAAGTGGATTTTGGAATAGGAAATAGTCCGCCGTGCTATTCCTATGCTTGTTATCGAATATCACGACATTTAGAAAACACACCACCGCACCGTCGTAATGTATTACGAGTTTGGAGATTAAACATTATAATTGTAGCATAAGAGGAAAGAAGTAAGTGATTGCAAATTTACCGGAACTTTTTTATTTATACACAAATTTTCAGTTAATTTTCACATCTCTATATAATAATCAAACATTTAAACCCTACGAATAACTCACTTGGAACGTATCGTTTATGGCGCGCGCCAAAGAACGTGGAATGGAGGGCCGCGGCGCTGGCAGAGAAGCGCTCGCCTGAAAGGAACAAGCGATACTGTTTAGCAATATGTTATAGTGTGTAAACCGTGTAGTGGCGGTGTAGGAATATATACTACCCCATATCATCCCGTGGGTGTCGTAAGAGGCGACATAGGGAAACAAATCGGGAGATGGCCAACAGCGTCTTCCCAATAACTGCAGTTGCCAACCTGCTTGCCAAGTGTGGCAACTATGGCAAATATCTCTGCCCTTATGGGGAAGGCCTATTTTCAGCAGTGGACATTAGTAGGCTGTAACAGTAATATGTTATGTTTCACTTCTGGGAGCAAAAATCGTCAATCTCACCCAAAAAGGTCATCATCACTATCACTACAGTCAATCACAAGTCCGGTGCTGAACGCAAACCTCTCCTAAGATTGCTACAAAGTACGGTCCTTGTGATTTGCACCGCATTAGGAACCGTGTAAAGTACGCGAGGGTAATACGGTCACCTTAAGCTTTGCCGTCCTATAAAACCAAAACTAGGAGCAGGACAGTGACAAAAACACAAATTCGTATACTATAACTAAATATTATATTTAAAAAAAATAGCAAACAAGATTTGCCAATAATCAGGAACACTTCGAAAAATCAACTTATAAAAAACTAACTACTACACAATACAAAAATCGGGCGTGGCAAATATGTAGATATGCTATCATTTCTACATACAGGAAATAATATTTAAAGACATAAAACGTTAAAGTGTGCTGTATGGTGGCGACGTAGGAATATCCACTACTTCATATCATTCCATGGGTATCTATAAGAAGCGACAGAGGGAAACTAAAACGGAAGTTATTATCTGAAATTTGTTATTAAGATGCTGATGCCCATCTCGCAGCATCATCTTATTGATAACAACTTAAAGTAATAAAAATCAGCGGTTTTCAATTCGCCAGCCAAGCGGGACAACTGTGGTAAAATCCTGCCTTGGAGGCAATATATGGACAGACCTATGTTCTGCAGTGGACGTTTCATAGGTTGTAAAGAATGAATGGAATCGCTAAGTCGAATGTTACTGCACACAAGAACAATATACGACCTAGCATCTTTGGACCTAGTTATTATGTAAGGAAATAGAAATGCCATCAAAAACATAACTTGTAAAAAAAAGCTAAGTCTCGCAATTCAGTTTTACTCAATTCTGCGCAGTTCTCTCTGAATGAATCAGTGTACCTGAATAATATGTATAATATAATGGCATAATAGTGTAGATATAATTATACCTAGATATAATTATGTTCAAAGGTAACTTGTAAAATGGTCAACGGAATGAAAAAGCAAGAATGGGACATGTCTTATCAAGTTGTACCAAAATCCCGCAAAGTATTAAATTCAGTCCTTACCGTAAAAAGTTGTGAGATCCATGTAATACCAAGTCGGTTAATTTATTCAATCCCTACTTAAGGGTCCTTCTGTCTCATGTTATTATGTAATTAGCTAACCTAACACCATTTTATAGTGACCATATCAATATTAAAAATATTTTATGTTTTAAATAAATAGATTGACTTGACCATCGCATGAAAACACAATATATCTCACAAGTAATACATATTATATTAAATTAGATTGTTTAGTGCGATTGCCAAGTCAATCTATGTATTTAAAACATAAAAGATCTTTAATATTGATAAGGTTACTATAAGATGCTGTTAGGTTAGCTAATTACATAATAACTTGAGACAGAAGGACCCTTAAGTAGGGATTGAATAAATTAACCGACTTGGTATTACATGGATCTCACAACTTTTTACGGTAGAAGGACTAAGTTGCGAGACTTGGCTTTTTTTTAAAAGTTTTGTTTTTGATAGCACCACATTTCTTTTTGTAGATAGTCCTACTTTTTTCCTTTGCGATACCATCTTCTTTATACTACTCTACTTTATACTACTACTTCTACTTAATACTGTGCGGGATTTTGGTACCACTTCATAAGACATGTCCCATTCTTGCTTTCTCATTCCGTTGACTATTTTACAAGTTACCTTTGAACATAATTATATCTAGGTACCTACCTACATCTATTATTCCATTATATTATACATATATAGGTACACTGATTAATTCACTGCAAATGTAACTTTGTAATCCTATATATTTATATAGGATTACAAAGTTATTTATGCAGTTGATGTATCTGGAAAATTGGACCGAAATTACAAAATATTTAAGTTTTCCCTTGATTTAAAGACTAAACACTAATTGTATTCTAAATATGAAGCTTCTACGTCTGCTAGAAGTGCCTTAGAGTATTGGTAATCGGTCAGTCAGGGAGTGACAAAATTTTCAGGCTTCTAGTTTTATCCACAACGAAGTTATATGGGGTCGAAAATGGCCTGAACTGTTTCGAGAAACGGATAGTATGGCCGTGCCACTTTTTTTCTCGACTTGGCGGGGGCGATTCTTTATTTATATTAAAATTTGTGGCAAAAAAATTAATAAAACTTCTCTATTGCACTATCTGGCAGAGGTAAATACACTCTTGAGCAACTTCAAGAATCTCACCATCATCGATAATTGATTCTGGTGTGACATGACCGTTAAACAGGACTTTCGTCTTATTAAGTGGCGAAACTTGCGAACACACTTATTAAGTGGCGAAGCTTGCGAAGTCACTTATTGATTTCACGATGTCTGTCCGTCTGTCCGTCTGTCCGTCCGTCTGTCCGTCTGTCCCACGATTATCTCGAGAACGGTTTCGAATTTTCAAATTCTGTTTTCAGCAATCGATTACTCGATCACCCAGGCATCTGAACCTCCTATTTTGAAACTGATTGCTCAACGGCAACCGTTAGAAACCGCTACAAAGCTGATTGCTTCGCCACTTTGCTATGCTGTTAGCTTGCTAGGTTTATTGATTTAACGATGTCTGTCCGTCTGTCCGTCTGTCCCACGATTATCTCGAGAACGGTTTCGAATTTTCAAATTCTGTTTTCAGCAATCGATTACTGATTACCCAGGCATCTGAAGCTCCTATTTTGAAACTGATTGCTCAACGGCAACCGTTAGAAACCGCTACAAAGCTGATTGCTTCGCCACTTTGCTATGCTGTTAGCTTGCTAGGTTTATTGATTTCACGATGTCTGTCCGTCTGTCCGTCTGTCCCACGATTATCTCGAGAACGGTTTCAAATTTTCAAATTCTGTTTTCAGCAATCGATTACTGATCACCCAGACATCTGAACCTCCTATTTTGAAACTGATTGCTCAACGGCAACCGTTAGAAACCGCTACAAAGCTGATTGCTCTGCCACTTTGCGCCACTTAGCAGCATACTGTTAGCTTGCTAGGTTTATTTAAATTTATACGCCGTCCGACACGTTGGGAAGATTCATTTAGGCTGTTCAGCAAGTCTTGTAGTTCCTGCAGTGTTTCTGCCATGACGACGATATCATCGGCAAAGTGTAAGTGTGAGATGTGTTCGCCGTTTAAATTGATGCCGCGTCCATTCCAGTTTAGCGTTTTAAAAGCATCTTCCAGTGCATTTGTGAACAGTTTCGGGGATATTGTGTCCCCCTGTCTTACTCCACGATGCAACTGAATAGATTTTGTAAGACCACCTTGTATTTGGACGGACATCGCATCGAGCTTGTGGTGTATAAATGTCTCAAGACATATACTTATCACCAGTCAATCCGGCAACGCTGCAAGGCATTTTTATTCAATATAGTTTATAAATAAATTATACTTATTGAACGTCAATTCTTATGTTTAATTTACCACTGGTTTGAAAAATACTTCTGTGCTAGGAAGAACCATCAAGAGACCGAGCGGGTTTCTTTTTGGAAAAAGAATAGTGTACAATCATGTAATATGTTACACAATTGACTAAACCAAACAAATTAGAAATACCTAGCTTGATAGCGATTACGTCATTGCCAGGGGTTATTATCATCTATACTTATATACCTCTTCTGAATCCGGTACTGGCGTTACAGTCATAGTTGACGATTTCTTCGCAGTCGGTGTAACCTCGCCGTGGGCTTCTGTGCCTTCAAATATAAAGGAAATGAAAACAAAGACGATAGAAGAATTATTTTACATATTTACTAATATTATACAATGTAGCTGGGAAACTGAAAAGACAATTTTAATGCTTGTTGTGTTATGTTTTCTTTTTAATGGCAACGAGGCATTCCATCTTAGTACTGAGGGGCGACGACGCATCTGCATTTTGGTTCTTAATCGGGGATTAATGCAGATATCTATGGGCGGCAGCATCCACTTACCATCAGGTGGATTTTATACTCGTTTGTAACATTGTTATTATATAAAAAATATGCTATAAGCTTTTTACGTTTAAATTTAGAAACTCAAATGGAATTGCAGATTTGAGTTGTAAAAAAGGGGAGAGACACTGAAACATCCATTCTTAAGGTGCGAGGACCCCACCATGACTCATGACATAACCCTTTCGCTTTCCCGTGCACTACATATAGGTCATTGCTATTGTCTTACTATTGTGTCTGAAACCCGGACAGCGAAATTTGATAATCCGGCTCTGAGTACTTCGCTGTTATTCTGTTGGTGCCTTTGATGTTTTCCGATTGTGAGACATTTTAATCCATTAATTTTTTTTAATTTAAAGGAAATTAGTGAATAATTTAAAAAAATTGTGAATATATATTAGTCTACTGCCGAACATAATCTTCCCACAGAATGCCACAAAACATGGTCCTGAACCACCGGCATCTATCGACTTTCTGCATCTCTACCTACCTACCTACACATAACACATAACACGACATAACAGTGGTAGAGCCACGCGGCAGCTTTTGCTGTCGCACGGATGGGCCAGCTCGAACCGGGGTGGTACCACGACCTCACAGAATACCAGCGTGAAGTACCTCTGCTTACCTCTGCGTTGAGCTTGGTGAGTGCAGGTGGCCGGAGGCCCAATTCGCCCTCCCCCCTTCATCGACATGGTAGCGGAATTAAAGAAAAGACTACCCCAGGAGGGTACCAGCACACCTGGAGAATCCCTCGCTGAGCATCCACGACCAAACCACTCCACTCCTGAGCGTGGGTGCTCAGGGTCAGGGACTTCATTCCAACCTTAACGCTGTCCATTACCATCTAGAGACGGCAAAGCCGGCCTTGCTGTTTTTAACCGAGACTCAGGTGTCCTCTCCAGCTGATACTTCATATCTCTCTTACCCGGGGTACAAATTAGAACACTCCTTTGTGCCTCGGGCTGGGGTTTGCGTATAAGTCAGAGGGGACATCTGTTTTCGACGCCTCAGCAGTCTTGAAGGTACAGACCTGTCTATCCTATGGCTGCTCGTAGACAGCGACGACCATCCCCGCGTCTACGGGTGGCCTCTATAGGTCCCATAGCGGTAATGCCGACACATACCGACTCATCGACCACGTCCAAATGGCTGCAGACTCCGTGCTACAACAGGTCCCATCCGCAGAGATCGTGATACTCGGTGATTTTAATGTCCACCACGCTGAATGATTTGGTTCCCGTTTAACCGATCATGCGGGTAGATCTGTCTATGACTTTGTCTTGGCATATAGTCTAACACAACTGGTTACTTCGCCTACGCGGATCCCAGATGTGGGAGACCATGTACTTTCCCTGTTGGACCTTCTGCTGACCTCTCATCCGGACGGATATCAGGTCTCCGTCGATGCCCCTTTGGGATCTTCGGACCATTATCTGATCCGGAGTACGGAGCCACTCACGCTCCAATCGCAGTTGCGATCTGCAGCTTGCCGCCGTGTTTGGCACTATAGGTCAGCCGATTGGGACGGGATGAGGTCTTTTTTTGCATCTTACCCTTGGGGGCGGGTTTGCTTCTCGCCGGAAGATCCCAGCGTTGTTGGCGATTCTGTTGCTGATGTGGTACTTCAGGGTATGGAACTTTTTATTCCATCCTCTGTGGTGCTCATCGGAGGCAGATCCCAGCCATGGTTTGGTCGCTCCTGTTAAATAGCATCACGCTTTAAGCAGGAGTGCTATCGGGCCTGGGCTGATTGCATCAAGGTCTCAGGATGTAAATACCAGCGCACTTAAAAACAAGTATAATTCCGCCTCCAGGTCCTTCAAAAGCGTTATTACCAAGGTAAGATCTGAGCTCATCGGCAGAATTGGCGAGAAGCTAGTTCGCCTTCTTTCGGGAACCCGTGCATTCTGGTCTCTCGCCAAGGCTGTCCAAAGGAACTTCTGTCAGCCATCTCTTCCATCTCTGCACAGAGAGGATGACTCACTGGCCCATGCCGCAAAGGAGAAAACCGATCTTTTAAGCTCTCTCTTTGCGTCCAACTCGATTCTAGATGACGGGGGGAATACACCGCCTGCCATTCCGCAGTGTGAGTGCTCCATGCCGGATGTGCGATTTACACAGCGCTCGGTTCGAAAAGCACTCTTCTCCCTGGACGTCAGCAAGTCGAGTGGGCCTGATGGAGTCCCTCCCCAATGGGAGCACAATTGCTGAAGACGTGTGCTCCGGAGTTGGCACCGGTTTTAACGCATCTTTTCCGGTACTCATCCAAGGCGTAGTCCCGAATTCATGGAAGACGGCTTTGATACACCCGATCCCTAAAAAAGGCGACCGCTCAGGCCCGTCCACCTACAGGCCTATCGCCATAACCTCCTTGTCCTCCAAAATAATTGAATCCATTATAAACTGCCAGCTCCTGAGGTACCTTCAGGATCACCAGCTGATTAGTGACCGCCAGTACGGTTTTCGTCGGGGTCGATCAGCTGGTGATCTTCTGGTCTACCTGACTCATAGATGGGCGGAAGGGAGGCAGTAGAGTCCAAATGGGGAGGCATTGGCCGTTAGTTTGGACATAGCGAAGGCCTTCGATCGGGTCTGGCACAAAGCGCTTCTTTCGAAGCTTCCTTCCTGTGGGCTTCCTGAGAAATTGTGCAAATGGATCACCTGTTTCCTTGCTGATCGGAGCATCAAGGTCGTAGTAGACAGTGCATGCTCTGATTTCAAGCCTATCAACGCTGGTGTTCCACAAGGCTGCGTGCTATCACCAACGCTGTTTCTCCTGCATATCAATTATATGTTGTAAACTAGTAACATTCATTGCTATGCACACGACAGCACTGGTGATGCCTTATATACCGACCGTGCCAATATTTCTTGGGAGAACGTCGCCGAGTACCGGGACAAACTTGTGTCTGAAGTCGAGTCTTTGCTGAACAAAGTCTCGGATTGGGGGCGACTAAATCTAGTCCAGTTCAATCCCCAGAAGACACAAGTTTGCGCGTTTACCGCTAAAATGAACCTCTTTGTCGTATCTCCTCAGTTTTAAGGCACTCCGGAATCGGAATCCTCGGCGTCGACATATCGAATAGTGTGCAGTTTCGTGGTCACTTGAAAGGAAAGGCCAAACTGGCCTCTTAAGAGCTTCGCGTGCTCAGCAGAGCGGGACAGTATTTCATGCCGGCACATCGCTTGCAACTTTACAAAGCGCAAATCCGGCCTCACATGGAATACTGTTCTCATCTCTGGGCCAGGGTACCCCAGTGCTAGTTCCTTCCACTTGACCGCATCCAGCGCAGAGCGGTTTGAATCGTCAACGACCGAGTTCTTTCTGATCGGCTCGATACACTGGCACTGCGTTGAGATGTCGCATCTACTTGCGTATTTTATCGCATTTACCACGGGGAGTGCTCTAAGGAATTGTTCGGATTAATTCCAGCCGCTCAATTTCACCATCGCACATCGCGACAAAACTTTTGATACCATCCATACCACCTGGATGATTGGCGGTCCACCACTGTGCGATTTAGAAGATGTTTTCTTCCTCGTACAACTTCCTTGTGGAATCGATTACCACCAGCTATTTTTTGGACCGATACGACTTAGGGACCTTCAAGAAAAGAGCCTACTCCTTTTTAAAAGGCCGGCAATGCATCTGCAATTCCCCTGGTGTTGCGGTTGTTCATGGGCGGCGGTAGTCACTTACAATCAGGTGAGCCGCATGCTCGTTTGCCCCCTCTCCTATAAAAAAAAAACCTCTACAAGGTCTTCACTCCATCTAGTGGGGGCTCGCATTAAACTTCACCTATTGCCACTCAAAAACCTTTTTGCACCATCAGTTGTCGGTTTTTTGAGGTATATTGTTGATATCAAGTATCAGAAGATGTGTCGTAATCTCTTGAACTACCCAGCTACCCATCCGTGTTGAATACGATTCACGTCTTGGTAGAAGTTAGACTTACTTAGTCAGACAGTTTGTCCTTGGTAAACATACTCTTTCTTCGAGTATAATGCTTTCAGAAACTACTAGCCTGGGTGTGACATGCATACTACACATGACCTTTGTCTTGTCCGTGTAGTAGCGGTGTAAGATTATCCACTACCGCATACCAACCCGTGGGTATCGTAAGACGTGACACAGGGAAATAAAGCAGATGGGCAGCAGCCTAATAACTAAAAAAAAACTACAACTCTCAAATCGCTTGCCAAGCGTGACAACTATGGCAAATGTCGCCCCTATGAAGCAATCTATGGGGGAGGCCTATGTTCAGCAGTGGACTTTAATAGGCTGTAACGGTAACGGTTTCTATTGTCCATGTTCCTTTAAGGACATAGTGCTGAAGTACTCCAGTGTTTCTCCCATAATGACTATATAGTGAATGATATATTCGACATTGATGTTGATACCAGTAGCTTGGAAACGTCTTCCAATGCAGTGGCGAAGAGTTTCGGCGATATAACGTCCCCCTGTCTTACATCACTCTACAGTTGGATAGGTATCGTAGTTTTCTGGACTCGGATAGCCCGATGGGTATCTGTTTTTAACGTCACGATTAACGTTAAAAATAAAATAATTATTAATAAACTTGGGGCCTAAAGAACAGTTATTATTAAATACCTTGATTAGGCACCAGTCTCACACAAACTACGGTTCATTGTATATAGATTCATCTGTTTATCATCAATAATTTTGTACCTGTTTTCGATGATAAAATAAACATATTCTATTAAAAAAAAGTAAGGCTGAAAACAAGATGTATCCGGGTCGAAGTTCATAAGGAAAAAAAAATTACTCACTGGGTGTGTAGTTGTAATCTATCAGAGATTCTCCAGCTATGCTGTTGGTTCGAGATCTATTTGAATCCTGAAAATAAAATATTAAAATTAAAACAAATTGAAAAGTCGGTTAAAATATTAAAATAAAATCCACTAGAATATACATCACACATATGACCAGCTTTTTAGGTCCACTGCTGATAGTGTTTTCAAGAATGCGCCAGCTGCTAGGCGTTGATTAGAAGATTCATCACGCTGGATGGCAATCGAGCACACAGTCCACCTGATGGTAAGTGGATGCTGTGGTCTACAGATATCTGTATTTATCCTCGATTAATAATCAAAATGCGTTGTCAGCCCCGAGGACTAAGATGGAATGTCTCGTTTCTAGTAAGAAGGGTCTCCGGTTCTCTACACTCATCATATGAAACACAGCAGCTTAATTCTGACAGGTACAATATTCAGGTTACCTCACCCTTGGGAACTTCTGACCACTGTCTGGTGAAATCTATGTCGTTATATTCCCCACCTAACTACGATTTCCACGATGTGCGGTCAGTGTGGCGATACAAGTCAGCAGATTGAGATGAGATGCGGCTTTTATTTGCATCTTTATCTTGGCGGCAGGTCTGCTTCTCGTCTGTAGATCCGTCGAGCTGCACGGATACCATAACCGACGTGATACGTCAAGCGATGGAGTATTTCATCCCCTTTGCTGACGTGCCCATTGCTGGTAAAGCTCGCCTATGGGTCAACGCCGAGTGCGCTCGTGCTGAGAAGCACAAGCATATGGCGTATTTATCCTGGGTCGATGCTCGAGATCGAAAAGCTCCGGATGTTAGCCTTAACAAGAGAGCCTTTTCCTATACCATCAAGCCTTGAAAAAAGGTATTACGGCAAGCCAGTTTCGACAGCATTAAACGCATCGGTACAAAGCTCTCTGTCAAACCATCTGGCAGTAGAGCTTTTTGGTCTCTCACTGAAGCGGTCGAGACAAACTTATGTCGGTCTACACTGCCTCCGCTAGTAAAACTCTCTCGGGAAGTCCAGTCTCATGCGCCAGTGAGCCATCTGCACTGGCGCATGAGACTGGATTTTCCGAGAACCATCCATTCTCATTATATTAAACCAAATAACTCACTTGTACAATACTCAACGTCCATTGGTGCCGGGCCTTGCTGCCCGCACGAGCAGTGTTCTGCTGCGGCGGCGGAGACTGGGGATATAAAGATTTTTTTTATTGTCTGAAAGAGGAGATGGCCAGCAGTATCTTCCCGATAACGAGTCAAAATAATAAACTAACAAAATACAAAGAATAGAGAGCTACTAGGACCATGTTTAGCCTTAGTTATACGTCTAGCCTAGTTTATAATATTATAAGTTTAGATGTAACATTTTAAAGGAAGTGATAGATGACTAACCCATTACGCACTAACTCAGCCATAACTAATAATCTTTATCGTTTTAAGTAGATATTTAGTTTTATGAAATAAAATGTATGTAATGTAATGTGTAATGTAAATGGGGCGACTCCTATGTAAAATGCGAATCCACTGGCTTCTAATAGACTTCACTCGAATTTAAACGCTGTCCAATGCCATCTAGAGATGACGAAGTCGGCCTTGCTCTTTCTGACCGAGACGCAGGTGTCCTCTCCTGCTGATACTTCGTATTTCTCCTACCCGGGGTACAAATTGAAACACTCCTTTGTGCCTCGGGCTGGAGTTTGCGTATACGTCAGAGGACATCTGTTCTCGACGCATCGGCAGTCTTGAAGGTTTGGACCTGTCCATCTTTTGGCTACGCGTGGACAGCGACGACCATCCGCGCGTCTACGGGTGCCTCTATAGGTCCCATAGCGGTAATGCTGAAACAGACCGAATCATTGACCACGTCCAAATGGCTACAGATTCCTTGCTACAACTGGTCCCATCTGCAGAGATCGTGATCCTTGGCGATTTTAACGCCCACCACGTCAAATGGCTCGGTTCACGTTTAACCGATCATGCGGGGTGTTCTGTTTATGACAGCCTTGGCATATGGTCTGACACAACTGGTTACTTCGCCTATGCGGATTCCAGATGTAAAGGATCATACACCTTCTCTGTTGGACGTTCTGCTGACCTCTCATCCGGACGGATATCAGGTTTTTGTCGATGCCCTTGTCCGCTCTTCGGATCATTGTCTGATCCGGAGTGTGGTGCGACTCACGCTCCCCTCGCGGTTACATTGTGCAGGCTGCCGCCGTGTTTAGCATTACAGGACGGCGGATTGGGACGCAATGCGGTCTTTCTTTGCATCATACCCATGGGGGCGGGTTTGCTTCTCGTCGGATAATCCCAGCGCTGTTGCTGACTCTGTCACTGACGTGGTGCTACAGGGAATGAAACTATTTATTCCATCATCTGTGGTACCCATCGAAGGCAGATGTCAGCCTTGGTTTGGTCGCTCCTGTAAGACTTCATTACGCAGTAAGCAGGAGTATTATCAGGCCTGGGCTGAGGCTTTGGCGGCTTGGGATGCAAACACCAGCGTGCTTAAAAAGAAGTATAACTTCGACTCCAGGTCCTTCAAAAGAGTTATTGCTAAGGCAAAGTCAGATCACATAAGCAGAATTGGCGAGAAACTAGTTCGCCTTCCTTCGGGAACCCGTGCATTCTGGTCTCTCACCAAGGCTGTCCAAGGGAATTTCTGTAAGCCATCATTACCATCTCTGAACAGGGATGACGACTCACTGGCCCACGCCGCAAAAGAGAAAGACGATCTTTTATGCTCCCTTTTTGGGTAAGTAGCTAGTGGAGCCACACAGATAGATGCAAACGAAGTTACACAAAGAAGGCTACGTTGCCACAACTGAGAATTAAGATAGAATGCCTCTCAGTCAGCAATCATACTGCTCTCTATACCCTTTCAGCCGAAACACAGCTACGTATACGTATGCAGAAATAGATAAGATAGAGCTAGAGCTACATATTCAGATACGGTGCTGCTACCAGATTTTACGTGGTATAGCCATGCTTCAGCTATATTAGTAGTATAGTTGTATCACGAGTGGGTCGGCTCGACCAGGGAAGGACCACGCTCTCACAGAATACCAGCGTCAAATAGCAGCTAAACGCTGCTGTGTTTCGTATGGTGAGTGTAGAGAACCGGAGACCTTTTTTTACTGGAAATGAGGCATTCCATCTTAGTCCTCACGGGTGACAACGCATCTGCATTTTATTTTGTTTGATGTAGATGTCTATGGGCCACAGCAACCACTTATCATCAGGTGGACTGTGTGCTCGTTTGTCACCCTTATCCTATAAAAAAAATAGGTTATAATGATCGGGCGTCGTTTTGTCGAAATTCTTTAAAACATTAATTAGTTATGATATATTTAGAAGTGAAGTAAAGTGGCAAGCTCTAAAAACCAACAACCGAAGGGTAAGAAAGGTGCCACAGTGGCTTCGTGTCGGCAAGCAAAGTATACTGCGGTCCCTCACAAGACGAAGTGACGACCTGGTAAGATATAAAGGAAGGCGATGGATGCAGATGGCTCGTGACCATGTGTGGTGGTGCTCTTCCTCAGGGCAGACCTACGTTCGGCAGAGAACTTGTAAAGGGATGTAATGAGGATCATGATGAGCAGACTTACATAGAAGAGTTTTAGGTAGACTCTGCGATGGCTTATGGCCGCTTAGGGATTAGCAATCGCAGAATTGATTTTTCCTAATTTTGTCTCGTTTAGAGGCGAAACACGTTTTGACGACTTAGTTATGCTTTTCCTAGTATAGTGGTTTAGGGGAAGTGAAATCAGGCTTATTGGTGTCAGTACCTAATAGTGCACATAATTGTGGGAGGGAGGAAAAGGTGTTTTAAACTAGGTAATGCACAACATTTTATTTTGCATGCGGATCTTTATTAATTGTTACTTCTTCAAAACTGACTTATTACTCTCTTACGCAGCAAAGTAGTCCTACCTTTTAGCAAATCTTAAGCTTATACGTAAGCCTTTTTTGTAGTAAGGTGCATAAATCAACTAACCTGAATCTCTTTTCCTAACTTCATTCGGAGTTCAGCGTTAAAACTCTCTGCAAAGCCGTCCGTTACAAAATACCTGAAAGCGTAAATTTACATAATAATTTCTTATATTTACGCGAAAACTACACATTTAAATAAAACAAGTTTTACGGATTTTATCGCGTATATTAACTTTTTTTATATTGCCGACGTTTCGATTATTTTACAGCATCCATTTATAATTTTTAATCTGGAGGTAGCCGTGATTAACTATGACATTGGGACGTCAAACACCTCAGGCCCACCGTGACCATGGGTGCTGTAAAGTACTCGAAACGTCGGGAATATAAAATAAGTTAGTATACGCGATAAAATCCGTAAAACTAGTTTTATTTAAAAGCGTAGATTTATTTAAAATTTTTATACAAGGGTGACAAAAGAGCATGTCATGTTTTCTGGCGCACTTTGCCTGAGACGAAGGAAAGGGGTCGGAGTGTCCTCTCTCGAGAATAGGCTAATAGGCGGCTGACGGTGGAGTCTCGGATATCAGTGAAAGCGTCCTTTAGTGCGTTCTTTATGCGGGAAGGTTGGACCATTATAGGTTTTTAGTTAGTTTGAGCTCAACATTACCAGTCAGTTACCTAATAACAATTGGTTACCTCATGCTGAAGTATGATTTGTGAATTTGAGAAGCCATAAAGTGAAGTGCAATTCGACGCCTATTAGAATTAAGAGAATGGTGTAACTCTTTTCTTGCGGCGAGGCGTCTGGAACGTACTCTGCGCGAGGCTTACCTACTTTATTGAACTTAACGTTCCTGGCGTTTTTAGCTTGTCAACCAATCAATTTACCGCGCTACACGTGTGCACGCATCGCTGTAGAAAAAGTTAAAGATGTAATAAAACTGCAATTACGACTAGTTCTATAATTATATACGTGGTAGAGCTATATTGCAGCAACAGTTGTAGCACGAATGTGTTGACTCGATCTAGGAAGGACCATACTCTCACAGAATACCAGTGTAAAATAGCAGCACAATGCTGCTGTGTTTTGTATGGTGAGTGTAGAGAACCGTAGACCTTTTTTACTTTACACATTCCATCCCTCAGTGGTGACAACGCATCTGCATTGTAAATCTTTATGGGCCACGGTATCTACTTAACATCAGCTGGACTGTGTGTTCATTTGTCAACTTGCGTGTGTGTGTGCACTACGTGTTCGTAAACATAGATGTGATTGTGATTTGTCGTATAGCAGCAGTGTTGCTCGGTGCGCAGGCAGGTCACTAGTTCTACAAGTATATAAATAGAACTTGTGTGTGTGCGTGTTTGTGTGTATGCCGTGCCTACGCTGCATGCTGATATATCTATGTGAAAATTGCATGTGCCGTGCCGTGACTGAGTTACGTGCCCTAAGGTTGACTAACTTAGAATGCTTTTAGCATTAAATCCACCTTATGTTCCTATACATTGAGCGAGGTTAAAAATAATAAATAAAAATAAAATGTGATTACTTGTGCCTCAGCAGTGTGGCGGCGGACGGCCGAGCGCGCGGTTCTGTACGCAGGCAGGCGGCGAGTAGGTCTCGCGCCAGCCCGCTGCCCGGCAGAGCGCGCCCCCGCACCCCGCTCCCCACCGCACTCCCCGCCAGCCGCGACACCACTTGCTGGTGCCGGGGCGCCAGCTTGCCTATTCAAACAAACAGATAAACAGTGAACAGGCGTGAATACGTCTTTACATTTAATTCCATCCATCCATTATACATTCAATAAAAGTTGAACAAGCCTCCCCCATAGATTGCCTCCCCCTTCATGAGCCATCTTCTAATTTTGTTTTACCTCCCACTATGAAAGCAAATCGAAGGGGCAAATCAAGTATACCGTATCAAGTGGCGGTGTAATAACAACCACTACCCAATATCATCCCGTAGAGACAGAGGGTAACTGAAACAGGAGATGGGTAGCAGCATCTACCTGAAAACAACTAAAAAAACTTGCCTGTCAAGCGTGGGATCCTAGCAAAATCCCCCTATGAGACAATCTATGGGAGAGGCCTAAGTTCAGCAGTGCACGTTTATAGGCTGTAATGGATAATGGAATCATCATCATCATAATCATCATCATCATTACAGCCCTTCACAAGTCCACTGCTGAACATAGGCCTCCCCCAAGGAATGCCACAAAGCACGGTCCTGAGTCACCTGCAGCCATCGACTTCCTGCATATCTTACCAGGTCGTCACCCCATCTAGTGGGGGGGCGCCCTACACTTCGTCCGCCGGTATGAGGCCCCACTAGATATGAGCGCCGAAGGCCAATTCCACGGCGGCGGCGTGGCCTGAAAATTTCCTCGGCAGCGGCGGCGTCGCGGCGCCGTGGCGTGGCCGGCCATAGGCCTTAGATATTGTTTTATCAGGAAGAGATTTCTTAAAAAAACTTAAAGAAAATTATATTGTTATCAAAAACAGCTTTATATTTTTAATAAAGCCCTGGGGAGCCCCAGCCCAGTGATGGGAACAGTATTCCATGTGGGGCCAAACCTGCGCCTTGTAAAGTTGCAGGCGGTGTGTCGGCATGAAATACTGTCCCGCTCTGCTGAGCACGCGAAGCGTTTTAGAGGCCAATTTGGCCTTCTCTTCCAAGTGATCACGAAACTTTCACGTCACTCGATATGTCGACGCCGAGGATTCCGATACTGGCTGAGGCAACAAGGGGAGTACCTTGAAACTGAGGAGATGCTCCGATCTGCGAGAAAGCTGGTGATTCAATTGCACAATTTCTTGGGAAGCCCATAGAAAGGGAGCTTCGAAAGAAGCGCTTTGTTCCAAACCCGATCGAAGGCCTTCGCAATGTCCAAACTAACGGCCAATGGCTCCCCTTGGACTCATATGCCTCCGCTTGTCTATGAGTCAGGTAGACCAGAATATCACCAGCTGACCGGCCCCGACGAAAACCCTATTGGCGGTCATTAATTAGCTGGTGGTCCTCAAGATACCGCATGAGCTGGCAGTTTATAATGGATTCCATTATTTTGGAGAACAAGGCGATGGCGATAAGCATAGCTAGACGGGTCTGAGCGGTCGCCTTTTTAGCCAACCTGCAGAATGCAATCGCGATGTTAATGTGAGTGGCACCACACTCCGAACTAGACAATGATCTTAGGAGCCAAGAGGGGAGTAGACGGAGACCTGATATCTATCTGAATGAGAGGTCAGCGAAGGTCCAACAGGGAAGGTGCATGATCTTCCACATCTGGAATCTGCGAGGCGAAGTTACCAGTTGTGTCAGACCATATGCCAAGGCAAAATTATGAACAGATCTCCCCCCCGCATGATCGGTTAAACACGAACCGAACCATTCGGCGTGGTGGGCGTTACAATCGCCGAGGATCACAATCTCTGCGGATGGGATCTGCTATTGCAAGGAATATGTAGCCATTTGGACGTGATCGATGAATCGGTCTGTTTTGGCATTACCGCTATGGGACCTATAGAAGCACCCGTAAACATGCGGATGGTCCTCGCTGTCTACGCGTAGCCAAAGGATGGACAGGTCCTTCAAGACTACCGAAGCGTCGAGAACAGATGTATACGCAAACTCGAGCCCGAGGCACAAGGAGTGTTCCAATTTATATCCCGGGTAGGAGAGATAGGAGTATCAGCCGGAGAGGACACCTCCGTCTCGGTCAGAAAGAAGCAAGGCCGACTTCGCCGTCTCGAGACGTTAGTGGACAGCGTTTAGGTTCGAGTGTAGTCCCTTGATGTTACAGAAAGTCACGTGGCAGGGGTCGCCTTTGCCTTGTTGCTCAGCTTGCCCCGAGCAGTTATTGTCTTGAGTGGAATTCCCCCCCCCCCTCCCCAGAATACGTGGGGCACCCTGAGCACCCAGAAGTGGTAAGTCGTTCCTCAAGAGTGGAGTAGCTTTATCGTGGATGCTCGGCAAGGGATTCTCCATTACCGGGATGCTGGTACAATACACGTTCACTCGGTAAAATATTCGACTCGATTGAGTGAGCGACTAGCGTGGCGAGGCGACAAGGCGAACTAATACGGTTGAGCCGTGCGTATGAGCGGGAAAGGAAGTTGCGACTCGTTGCGACGGTGCGCTGCGTGATTCACGCGACGGCGCCACGTCGACATGAACTCATGGCGACGGCGGCGCGTCGGCGCGGCACTCATATCAAGGCCCCACTTAAGAACCTTTTTTCCCCATCGGTTGTCATTTCTTCGAGCTATATGGCCGGCCCATTGCCACTTCAGCTTACTAATCCGTTGGGCTATGTCGGTCACTCTGGTTCTACTGTGGATGTCCTCATTTCTAAGTATATCACACAGAAAAACTCCAAGCATAGCCCTCTCCATAGCTCGCTGAGCGACCTTGAGCTTCCTCATCCGGCCAGCAGTGAAAGACCACGTCTCAGTTGCATAGGTCATCACTGGCAACACGCACTGGTTGTATAGTCACGTTTTCAAGTTTTGAGGTATACCTGACGAGAAGATGTGCCGTAATTTCCCAATCGCTGCCCAGCCGAGTTGAATCCGTCGATTGACCTCTCGGTCGAAGTTGGACTTACCTAGTCGGACTATTTGTCCCAGGTAAACATACGCGTCAACAACTTCGAGCTTAGTGTCCCCAACAACTACCGGCATAGGTGTGATAGGACATTAAACATGATCTTTGTTTTGTCCATGTTCATCTTAAGACCTATCCGTTGGGAAACACTATTGAGGTCATTGAGCATAGTGCCTAGGTCCTCCAGCGATTCTGCCATAGGGACTATATCATCTGCAAATCGAAGGTGAGTGATGTACTCGCCATTGATGTTAATACCGTATCTTATCTAGTCCAGAAGCTTGAAAACGTCTTCCCATGCAGAGGTGAAGAGTTTCGGGGATATAACGTCACCCTGTCTAACACCTCTCTGTAATTGGATAGGTTTCGTACTCTGGTTCTCGTACTCGGATAGCCATCGTAGCCCTACTGAGCAAGCACTTCAGCACTTCGATATACTGACAGTCAACTTGGCACCGCTGAAGGTACTGCAGCACCGCCCAAATTTCGACGGAATGAAAGGCTTTCTCATAGTCCACATACACCAGACATAGTGGCAAATTGTACTCCTTGGACTTCCGTACAATCTGCCGAAGGGTATGTATGTGGTCTATGGTGCTAAAGCCTTTTCGGAAACCGGCTTGTTCGGGAGGCTGGAAGTCGTCAAGTTTGCGCGCGAGACGATTCGTAATGACTCTCGAAAACAGCACGTAGACGCGGCTCAGAAGGGAAATCCGTCTGTAGTTCTCCAACAGAGCGTTGTCACCTTTCTTGAAGAACAAGACCACCGCACTTCTGCTCCACGCCTCCGGTGTAATGCCACCATAGAGGACGGAATTAAAAAAGCTTCTGAAGGACTTCAAGTACCGGTTTTCCACCCGCTTTCAGAAGCTCCGCTGTAATTCCGTCCTCGCCTGGGGCCTTGCCGTTTTTAAGGTGCTGGAGAGCCATTCTAATCTCGCTCAGACTGATGTCCGGAATATCATCGGAATAGTGTCGAATAAGACTCGCCCTTGGATCGTTACTCACACTTACGTGTGGCTCCAATGATGACGTGAACAGCTGCCCATAGAACCTCTCAATCTCATTCAAAATCTCTGGTGTCCCGGAAACGACGCAGCCACACTTGGTCTTCAGCTTCGACAGTTGGTTCTTTCTGGCAGACAGATCTCTAGCAAAGACTTTGGAGCCCTGGTTCCGCTCGATCGCTTCTTCAATACGAGCAGTATTAAAGTTGCGTAAGTCCCGCCGCATGCAGAGAGATCTGCTGTTCAGTTGCCTGTATGCTGTCAAATCTGTTGAAGAATGTAGTTCATCTCCCGTCTAACAGCCATGACATTATGAGTGTGATCGGAGAGTTTTTGCGTTCTTCTGCGGCGGGTCTTGCAAAACTTTGCTCCGACCGCATGGACAGTTTCCTCGAGCTTGTCATTCATATCATCCACTGGATTGCAATCTACTAAGCACTTAAAACGGTTTCGGGACTTTGGATGAGAGCACGAGGGGGACGGAGCTTTGACTTCATCAGACGTGACCTCTCCAAATTAACGTTTAGGTCTAGTGTGCCTCTCACCATTCGGTGATCGCTGCCGGTTTTTACCCTTGCGATCACTGTTGTCGTTGAACAGTTGTCGTCTGATCGTCATAATGAAGTCAATCTCATTTTTGTCGAACCGTCGGGGCTCGACCATGTCCTGTGGGGCCGCTTCTGGAAGAAAGAGTTCATCATGAAGAGTCCCTCTTTCTCCATGAGGTCGGCCAGCTGCTGGCCCCTTCGGTTCCGTTGCCCTATTCCGCATTTCCCTATTTTCAACTCACCGTTCTCTCTTGTGCCTAGTTTTGCATTGAAGTCTCCTATTAACACCGTATAGTGGGTTTTGGAGGAATGCATGGCTCTAGAGATATCCTCATACATTTCCTCCACCTCCACATTGGGGTGTGCCGAGGTTGGTGCGTAAACCTTTATGACCTCCAACGAATACCGTTTGGTGATTCTGAGTATAAGATACGCAACCCTCGTCGACACACTCCCAATCTTTACAACGTTGGTAACGAGAGACTTGTGGACGATAAATCCGACACCTCTTTGGGACAGATGGTCGCCCTCCCAGTGATAGACTAAGTTGCCGGATTCGAGGATTACCGTGTCCTCCCCCTCTCTGCGGACCTCGGATTATCCTATGATATTCCAGTGCAACTTATCTATCTCTTCTTCCAGCTCCAGGATTTTCGCGTCAGCCCTCAGGGTGCGTGCGTTATAAGTTGCCAGGTCGAGTCGCCCGTAGGTGGCAACCGAACCTCCACCCGAGGATTCTTAGCACCCCCTGCTCCGCCGGATAATGGAATACGTTTTCAAATTTGCTTCCATTGTGGGAGGAAATTCAGAAAGCTGATGATCATAAAATATGGGGATACAGTTTGGTGTTGAAGCTACATATCTGTCGTCTACATCCAAAATTGAATTACAACACATTCAGCGGAGGGGGGTTCACCGCCATTTTGAAGTTGTTTCGTTACGTACTACTTACTATTCACGTAAAAAACGACCGTGATAACGACACAGACACATCCCGATTTTTTCTTTGTTAATAGACTTATACTGTTGTACTTTTGCCAATGACGGCTCGATACAAGTGTTTGTATGGCCTGCAAGTTATTGTTCCGGGTCAGATTGTTTGTGCTTGTGCAATTTATGTATGTAAACTGCCTCCACTATACAGGTGAAAATCCTAGTGTGGAGGTAACGCATTATAATAAAATAGAAATAGTGTCAAGTAATACCACACCATACGGATGATTGGCGGTCCACCACTGTGCGATTTAGAAGATGTTTTCTTCCTCGCACAAGTTCCTTGTGGAATCGATTACCATCAGCGATTTTTCCGAACCGATACGACTTAGGGACCTTCAAGAAAAGAGCCTTCTCCTTTTTAAAAGGCCGGCAACGCATCTGCAATTCCCCTAGTTCCCCTGGTGTTGCAGTTGTCCATGGGCGGCGGTAGTCACTTACCATCAGGTGAGCCGAATGCTCGTTTGACCCCTCTCCTATAATAAAATATAATAATAATAAAATATCGTTTTTAATAATTTTGTTTAGAAAATTTTTCACAATACATATGTGGATGCATCACATTGCGAAGCCTAAGCTAGCAGACAGTGGATGACAAATCAAAACCCACCTAAAACCGTTATAATGTAATAAAACAAGAGCATCAATCCTTTCACGGTCAAGTTCCCGCTAAAACTTCCAGATAACAATTATCTATATATTAATACGCTAAGGAACTGTGTAGTGGTGATGTAAGAAATTCAACCAGCATATATCGACCCGTTGGTATCGTAAGAGGTGACAGAGAAAAACAAATGAGGAGATCGGCAGCAGCGTCTTCCTATTAACTATTAAAAAAAACTAGTGTTGCCAACCCGTCGTCCAAGCGTAACAACTTTTTTTATAGGCTAGGGTGACAAACAAGCACACAGTCCACCTGATGATAAGTGGTTGCTGTGACCCATAGACATCTACATTTATCCTAAATAAAGACTCAAAATGCAGATGCGTTGTCATCCGTGAGGACTAAGATGGTATGCCTCTTTTCCAGTAAAAAGTGTCTCCGGTATTCTACACTCACCATACGAAACACACCAGTGTTAAGCTGCTATTTTACGCTGGTATTCTGTGAAAGCGTGGTACTTCCCCGGTCGAGCCGACCCATTCGTGCTACAACTATACTACTAATATAGCTGCATCATGGCTCTACCACGTTTAAAACAATGATGAACAACAAATGCAAGTACATAAATTATCCACCTTAGGACGCGTTCCAACGACACGCACTCGCTACGCGCACGCCACGCGTATCAGCACCCGTATCTAATTCGCTTTAATATTTGTTGAATATAATTTGAGTCTTATGACAAATCAATAAATCTGAAATTGTATAAAAAGCGCGGGCGTAGGGCGTAGCGGGGCGGGTGTAGAGCGTGTGCGGGGCGAGCGCGGGGCCAGCGCGGAGCGGGAACGAGACTCGGCGCGTGGCGTGTGCGAAGTGTGTGCGGTTCATCATCATCATTACAGCCCTTCACAAGTCCACTGCTGAACATAGGCCTCCCCCAAAGAATGCCACAAAGCACGGTCCTGAGCCACCTGCATCCATCGACTTCCTGCATGTCTTACCAGGTCGTCACTCCATCTTGTGGGGGGACGCCCTACACTTCGCCTACCGGTACGAGGCTGCCACTCGAGAACCTTTCTTCCCCATCGGTTGTCGGTTCTTCGAGCTATATGGCCGGCCCACTGCCACTTCAGCTTACTAATCCGTTGGGCTATGTCGGTTACTCTGGTTCTACTGCGGATATCCTCATTCCTAAGTTTATCACGCAGTGAAACTCCGAGCATAGCCCTCTCCATAGCTCGCTGAGCGACCTTGAGCTTCCTCATACGGCCAGCAGTGAAGGACCACGTCTCAGTTCCGTAAGTCATCACTGGCAACACGCACTGGTTGTACAATTTTGTTTTAAGGTTTTGAGGTATTTCTGACGAGAAGATGTGTCGTAGCTTCCCGAACGCTGCCCAGCCGAGTTGAATCCGTCGATTGACCTCTCGGTCGAAGTTGGACTTACCTAGTCGGACTATTTGTCCCAGGTAAACATACTCGTCAACAACTTCGAGCTTAGTGCTCCCAACAACTACCGGCATAGGTGTGACATGGACATTAAACATAATCTTTGTTTTGTCCATGTTCATCTTAAAACCTATCCGTTGGGAGACACTATTGAGGTCATTGAGCATAGTGCTTAGTTCCTCCAGCGATTCTGCCATGAGGACTATATCGTCGGCAAATCGAAGGTGAGTGATGTACTCGCCATTGATGTTAATTCCGTATCCTTTCCAGTCCAGAAGCTTGAAAACGTCTTCCAATGCAGCGGTGAAGAGTTTCGGGGATATAACGTCACCCTGTCTTACACCTCTCTGCAATTGGATAGGTTTCGTACTCTGGTTCTGTACTCGGATAGCCATCGTAGCTCTACTGTACAAACACTTCAGCACTTCGATATACCGACAGTCAACTTGGCACCGCTGAAGGGACTGCAGCACCGCCCAAATTTCGACGGAATCAAAGGCTTTCTCATAGTCCACATACGCCAGACATAGTGGCAAATTGTACTCTTCGGACTTCTGTACAATTTGCCGTAGGGTATGTATGTGGTCTATGGTGCTAAAGCCCTTTCGGAAACCGGCTTGTTCGGGAGGCTGGAAGTCGTCAAGTCTGCGCGCGAGACGATTCGTAATGACTCTCGAAAACAGCACGTAGACGCGGCTCAGAAGGGAAATCGGTCTGTAGTTCTTCAAGAGAGCGTTGTCACCTTTCTTGAAGAACAAGACCACCGCACTTCTGCTCCACGCCTCCGGTGTAATGCCACCATGGAGGACGGAATTAAAGAGCCTCTGAAGGACTTCAAGTACCGGTCTTCCACCCGCTTTCAGAAGCTCCGCTGTAATTCCATCCTCGCCTGGGGCCTTGCCGTTTTTAAGGTCCTGGAGAGCCATTCTAATCTCGCTCAGACTGACGTCCGGGATATCTTCGGAATAGTGTCGAATAAGACTCGCTCTTGGATCGTTACTCCCACTTGCGTGTGGTTCCAACGATGACGTGTACAGCTGCCCATAGAACCTCTCAATCTCACTCAAAATCTCAGGTGCCCCGGAAACGATGCTGCCACATTCGGTCTTCAGCCTTGACAGTTGGCTCTTTCTGGCAGACAGATCTCTGGCAAAGACTTTGGAGCCTTGGTTCCGCTCGATCGCTTCTTCAATACGAGCTGTATTGAAGTTGCGTAAGTCTCGCCGCATGCATTTAGAGATCTGTCTGTTCAGTTGCCTGTATGCTGTCAAATCTGTTGAAGAATGTAGCCTCATCTCCCGTCTAACAGCCATGAGATTAAGAGTGTGATCGGAGAGTTTTTGTGTTCTTCTGCGGCGGGTCTTGCGTTGCGGGTGTGCGGTTGAACGTTGATAAATGCAATTTCAGATTTATTGATTTGTCATAAGACTCAAATTATATGCAACAAATTTCGAAGCGAGATAGACGACGGTGCTGACACGCGTGGCGTACGCGTGGCGTACGCGTGGCGTACGCGTGGCGTGCGCGTAGCGGGTGCGTTTCGTCGGAACGCGTCCTTATGCATCAGTCTATGGGGGGAGGCTTATGTTCAGAAGTGGACTATTGATAAGCTGTAATTCTAATTCGCGAAGGGAAAACTTTGTACCTTTTTATAAGCTAGTATAATTAATGACATTTATACGATGATTTTCTTGTTTTCTTTCTCTTCATGACGCAACTTGGTATTTACCCTCGATGAAAATAGAAGGGTTTTATATGTTTGTAGCGAGTGTATCTGAGTGTATGTGTATCTGTGTGTATGTGTATCTGTGTGTATGTGTATCTGTGTGTATGTGTATCTGTGTGTATGTGTATCTGTGTGTATGTGTATCTGTGTCTATGTCTGTGCCATCATAGATTCTGAACGGATGAAGCGATTTTATTTAAGTTTTTTTCTTTCGTTTGAATGGCGTCTTAATCGAGAGTGTTCTTAGGTATGTTTCAAGAAAATCTATTCAGCAGTTTAAATTTGAAGTTCATCAGCACTTTTTGTTTTGGGGGTTTTTTAGATTTTTAAATTTAAATAATTGTTAATAAAACTTATATTCGCTCCCGCGACAGCTAACACGCGACTAACTCAATTCAGTGTGAAGTGTTAATCGCGAAGAACCATTTTGAGAAAATTTTAGTGGCACAATCTTACCACGCGGTTGGCCAGTCCTTCGGCAGTAATTTAAAAGTCAATGATAATTTTAATCTTTTTTTTTAGATCAAGATCGAACTTACCGTCTACCTAATGGTAGGCGGCACTGCAGCTCACGGTATAGAGAGTCAGTTTAATTACGGGCTGTGAGAGATTCTATTGTGGCGGCGCTGTCGTCGCGTCACAAGCGAAACACATCGAAGCCTAAATCGCGCTAACAAAGTTCCGAAGTTAAAAGCAGTATATATAGAATAGCTCCAAACTACCACTCGGAGCGTTGGCCGCTCCCCAGGCAGAACATCTTGCCCGGCGGGAGATCTCCCCTTTTCCTTCCAACGGCCACACAATCTTATAGCCTTGTTTGAAGTTGGCTGTAGATGTCCATGGACTTGGACTGTAAGTTCGTCTGTAACTTCAGTTTTATTAAGAAATACTTAATCATATACTAAATAATATATACTAGATCATAATCAAACAATAAATTGGTGGATAAATGGGCGGAGCTATCGGGTCAATGACCTTGCCGTGCGCAGCTGCTCGCGGTTATCTCAGCTGTTCGATTACAATCGCTGCCTTTGCGTGCGGGATTTTCGTGTAAGTTTCCCCATTCAATGGCATTTTTATTCTTTTTTTTTAATAATTATTTAATGCAAAGCAATACTTACATAGAACTAAATAGCGATAACGAATATCGCCATCACGGATCGGACAGGGGTTGTTGCTAACTTAGATAACGCCTATATTAATAATATTTTCTTATAACCCAAGAGTTTATACAAGAACAATCAGAGTAATCAATCACATCTCACCAACAATTTTAATGATAAGTGCCAGCTGATCGATGTCGGAGTCACCTGGAAACAGCGGGTCCCCAGTCAGCATCTCAGCGAACAGGCAGCCCATCGCCCAGATGTCTACCTCTGGACCGTACCTGTAGAATCCATATTAATCTTACTGATACTATACATAGTTCATCGACCCACATGGCCATTTATGGTCATTACTGTTTTAGGTCTTTTTGTACCATTATTTATTATAATACGGAAAAAAATATTTGTGTTTTAAAAATTTAAGAAATATTGAGTAATGTCAAGTAGTGTTGTTAAAACTCATTACTTACCTTAGCAATGAGTTGCGTCGCCGAGGGTCACGGGTTCGAATATCGCACGGAAAAAGTATTTGATACAAATATTGTTCCGGGTTTGGATGTTTGCCTTTGTGATTTTTATGTTTGTAAACTGCATCCAAGATACAGGAGGAGCCAAGTAAGGGGTAGCATTTTCTAAACACACATTCTTGAAGACAAATTATTAGATGTAGTATTGTAACCGGCTTAGTGGTACTGTGACATTAATTAGACATTTTATGTGACATTTATTTTACAAAGTTGAAATAGTGTATTAATTAGGTAATCTCATTTGACATTATTTTAATAATTATTTAGACACTGTAATTTGATATGTAATAATTTTAATTTAAACTATAGCATGTAATTGAGAATTTTTGCATGGCATGAGCCTAAATATGGCGATCAACAATGTAAATTGACCACTGTAACACCATCTGTACCCATATTGCGCAAATAAAGAATTTAATTGAAATTGAAATTGAAACAAAAAAACAAACCTGTGTTCCGCGACTAGTAACTCGGGTGCTCGGTACCAGCGTGTTGCGACATACTCAGTGTAGGGTTCCCCGGGAGCCGCTAGTGCTCTTGCGAAGCCCAAATCACAAAGTTTGACGATGCCAGTGTTTGATACCAGCACGTTCTCCGGTTTGATATCGCGGTGTATTATCTGTAATAAATTTAAAGATTCATAATTGCACGAGATTGTCGTTGTCATTGACATAATATAGTAATAAAAAGTATTTATTTTATTATATAAATAAAAAAGGGACACTAGCCTATATCGACGTATATTGAAGCACAAAGGATACAGAGGACATAGGAGCCTATAAATGACACTAGGTGATTGTAAAAGTCGCCTTCCGCAAAACTTAAGAAGTCATGAGTTCAAACCCATGATGACCCATGATTTCAAACTTTACCTCCTCACTAGCATTTTCCCCTGTATCGTGGACATACAAGGACAAACATTGAGACCCGGAACAATTATTTGTAAGCCGTACAAATACTTGTTCCAATTATTTGTAAGCCATACATATACTTGTTCCAATTATTTGTAAGCCATACAAATATACTTGTTTCCTGCGGGATTCAACGCGAGGCCTTCAGCACCGCAACTAATTGATAAGCCACTAATATCCAAAGCATTTAAAGTTTACTTGGAGTGGTTAACGAAAATATTAGTAACATAGCCCAACGGAACAGTAAGCTAAAGTCGCATTGGCCTGATCCAAGTCCAGCTATTTATCTCGAAGATAAGAAACATGTTAATACAATATGTTTATATTATTACGTAAGTACAAATAATTTGTTTTTATTCGAAGACTTATTATGAAGTATGCTGATAAGCATTAGGCCAACACGGCGGATTTTCCTTGCGCTAAAACCCTCTCGGGAATGAGATCAGCAGTGGGGTGTATATAGGCTGTATGTAACTTTACAACTGAACTAGAGAACAGATTTGACATGGTCACACTAACCGCTATCATTAATTTCGGTATATACATTTTAAACCGCTCTAATACGTGAATGAAATCACAACAATAAGTTTCCTCTTTATATTACCGTTACCGTAACAGCCTATTGAAGTCCAATGCTGAAAATAGTCCTCCCCATAGATTGCTTCATATAGGGGATATTTGCCATAGTTGCCAAGCTTGGCAAGCGAGCTGCCAACCGCAGTTTTTTATTTTAGTCGTTTTTAGAAATATGCTGCTGTGCATGACCTCTGCTTCCCTCTGTCGCCTCTCACGACACACGGTATAATATATTATATATATATATATATATACATTTATACCGCCATTGCACGGTGTAAATAATTTTTAAACCGCACTAATACGTGAAGAAACAATAATATCAAAAGGAAACTTTAATGAATAGAGCTGATGTCTTTATTTAAGGTTTTATTATACAGGGTTATTTTGCAATAACCGGCCAAATTTCAGAGGAGATTCAAAATAGGTAATATAATCGAATGGTGAAAAAAATTAATAAGAAAATAATTAAAAATTAAAAATTTTGTACAACCGACTTCAATATAATTTATTAAGAATAACTCAAAACTATTGGTCTGACCTTGATCAAATTTATATGGGACGACGTGGAAAGCACCAGCTTTCAAATAAAAGAAGAATCATCGAAACCGGTCGAACCCCCAGAAAGAAGTTATGAGGTAACACATATAAAGAAAACATACAGTCGAATTTGGTACCGTCTACTTTTTAAATTCGGTAGAAAACTCTCACGAGAAGTGCTCGAGGTGGTCATTCGGTAATAAGCCTGGCTGACGAAAACGCAGTGATCGAGTTTATCGAGCGAAACCCACACGTGCTAGCACCAATGATGCAGCTCGAGTTCAGATTTAGCCAGTACGTGTGAAAACTACTGAACAATAGCGATAGTCCACCTTGAAAACATTTTTGTGAATGTTTAGTGTTATTTTTTAAGTGATTGCGTACTTAAGTTGTATATAGTTCGGTGTTTAAAATAGTTAATCGTTTTAAATCGTTAATAGTTGCAAATTCCAATTTTTTAAATACGCCATAATAAAGACGTCAATATATTGCCAAACACGGCGGCAAGGTGCAGATCACAACTGCGATGGGAGCGTGAGTGGCACCGTACTCCGGATCAGACAATGGTCCGAAGAGCCGAGATCGACGGAGACCTGATATCCGTCCGGATAGGAGGTCAGCAGAAGGTTCAACAGGAAAGGTACATGATCCTCCACATCTAGGATCCCCGAAGGCGAAGTAACCAGTTGTGTTAGACCATATTCCAAGGCAAAGTCATAGACAGATCTACCCGCATGATCGGTTAAACGGGAACCAAGTCATTCAGCGTGGTGGGCGTGAAAATTGAATGAATCAATAATATGAAAAAGTGCTTTCATATTGTTGATAAGTTCCTTGGACCTCACTGTCGATGTCCCAGTGCAGACTGTCGATATCTGACCATCGCGACTGCAAAGAGCGGAGGAGATCTTCTAGCTCCCATTTCCCCGTCACATCGTCGATAAAATATAATTTTAACAACGTCGTTATAATTTAATTTTTCGTTTTAATTTTATTCGTTATGTCGGTCCTAAACCCGTTTAAAGTATAAAGGGAAAATTGTAATCACAATTCGAGTTGTGTAGTTATCAACTTAGTAGCGAACGTGTCAGGAAGTAAATATATACCTAGTAGGCAAAAGATTCGTGCATAGACTCGTACACACACGAACGTGCGTACGCTGTATTACCCCTTGCGATAGTCGTTGAGAGGATCCGGCAGCTGGGTCTTGAGGTGGCTCTGCACAAGTCCGAGGCCATGCACTTCCATAGTCCTCGGAACAGGCCACCACCGGGATCCTCAGTGATGGTAGGAGGGGTATCCGTCGGCGTCGAGTTGACGTTGAAGTACCTAGGACTCGTCCTCGACGGCCGATGGAACTTCGTTGAGCACTTCCGACGTTTGGCTCCCAAACTAGAACGGACCGGGGCTGCCTTCAGGCGGCTCCTGCCGAACCTGGGGGGGCCAAACGCCTCCTGCCGGAGGCTCTACGCGGGGATTGTGCGGTCCATGGCCCTTTACGGGGCCCCGGTGTGGGCGCGTGGTTTGGCGCGGCTTGCCGTCCACCACCTGAACGCGCCCCAAAGGGTGGTCGCCGTGAAAATGGTTCGCGGCTACCGAACGATCTCCCGCGAGGCGACGTGCCTCCTTGCCGGATTGCCGCCATGGGATCTGGAGGCGATAGTCCTCGCGCGCCTGCACGAATGGCGCGCGGAGGCACTATGCCGGGGGGAATCCCCGCTGCCGCGGCAAGTTGTCGTGCAGCGGACAGACTTCCGGCATGATCTCATGGCGACATGGAGAGAGCGACTGTCGCAACCCCGTGCTGGGCACGCCACTATAGCGGCGATAAGACCCCTCTTTGAGAAGTGGCTTGAGAGACGCCACGGCGTCCTCACCTTCCGCCTGACGCAGGTCCTCACCGGACACGGTGTGTTCGGGAGGTTCCTGCACCGAATCGGGCGGGAGGAAACGCCCGGGTGCTCCCACTGCGAGGCTCGACCGGAGGACACGGTGGAGCACACCGTGGAGGTGTGCCCTGCTTGGGCGGAGCACCGCCGTGTCCTTGTAGTGGCGATAGGCGGCGGCGACCTCTCGCGTCCGGCCCTGGTCGAAGCCATGGTCCGGAGCGAGACGGAATCGGATGCCGTCACCACCTTCTGCGAAGCAGTGATGCTAGCGAAGGAGGTGGCGGAGCGGGAGAAGGAGAGAGCAGCAGCTTTCCTTCCCGGCCGCCGCGGGAGACGCCCCGGGCGTCGGGGGCTACGTCGTGTTCCCCGGCCACCGTAGGCGCGGGCCTGTGGACGGCGAGCAATGGGTAGCTCGCCGTCCGTCCGTCTAACGACGACAGGCCGTGTCGACGGCGCGTTTTGTTCCACGCGCGCCTCAAAGAGCTGTCAGCAGCGTGAAGGGGCCCGCAAGGGCCGACGCCTGCCGGGGCTGCGGGCTGTTCGAAAGAGATACCGCGGCTGCGGAACGTAAGGGCACTGAAGGAACACGGATGGTTTTTAGTCAGTAAAAGTCTGACACTCCCTTCCGCTCCACCCAGAGCGAAAGGCGTCATTTGATGATTTTCCATCCGCAAAAAAAAAACCCTTAGATCACATTCAATTTCAGATATTTTCAAATATATTATATAGAAACCTTACGTGTATTTTTAAACACTGAAAGAACTTTATATCAGTATTTATATTTTGAACTTAATTATTAAATATGGCTAGTCTTTGACAAATAACCCCGTATATTCGTTGGTGCGTGTGTTAGTTATGTGTAACTTCTGAACCATTTGAGGTCACAATATTCACAATTTTGAACCATTCTGAACCATTCATCATTATCAAAGGTATTCTTATACCTTGGTTTAGTAGAGACAATGGTTCGTTGTTATGCCTGCATCCGATAGGTGGCATTGTAGTCAAGTAATGAATAAATTCTTTATTGATGATTAAATATATACCTAATTGATGGTTCATTTTCAAAAATGATAATCACAATCTGGACCCAATACGTTTAGAATTATTTTCAAAATATTAATGATATTTATATTTACTATGTAAAAGAGTAAAAATATTGAATTTGGGGTGAAACTCGTATCGCCGACCGGCAAGGGCACAATAACGTCTGCCAGGCAAGCAAGTCCCATAATAAAATATATAATTATAAAAGTATTACAGAGTTCTGGTGGCAGTAGTCAATTCCCTTCAATAGCTGGTACAGGTGCTTCTTGGCTGTATCCTCGCCCAGTCCTCCAGGCGAGGCTTCCAATTCATCCAGCAGGGTGTGGTCCAAATACTCGAAGACGAGGTAAAACCGTCGCTTACGACGGAAAACCTCTATCATATTCACCAGATGATCGTGGCGAAGCTTCTGAAATGTGATATAATAACAGTATTTCAATTATTTATTATCCTAACCTGCTATCTGTCAGCTACTCGTAGTAGGTATATTTGTCAAAGTCGCCACGCTTGGGAAGTCGGATTTTCATTATATGCTGTTATCAGGAAGACGTTGTTGCTTATCTCCTCTTTTAGTTTCACTCTGTCATCTCTAACGTCACCCATGGAATGAAACAGTCGTCACTACACGGTGACCAATAAAATGAAAGATAATATTTTTATACAATAAGGATTAATGCATATTAAGTACTTCTTTTTCTTCATCATCATCATCATCAGCCCGTACGTCTACGGACAAGATTAAGACATAGTAAAGCAAGCGAATTATTAGCGCAAGATTTATTTTTATCATAAAATATAGTGAAGAAATTTTCAACGTGGTCACAAAGTTATCGATAGCGATACGTTAACTGTACGATTTCACTAACTCTTGGGGCTGCGTTCGAAATAATTTAGGTGTGAATTCATCATCATCGTAAATAAATTTAACGGTATGTATGTAGTCTTAAAAGAAATTAAACACATTAGGGGAGAGTAGACTCATGTTTTTATATAGTCTAGCTGACGGTAAGTAGCCAAAGTAAGCTATTTTCATCTTTAACCAATTCCAAACTAGATTGGTACTGCCCCTGAAGACTAAGTCTCATGTCGTCATAATAGTATTATGTTCATTATGCTAAAGTTATGAAAACTCACTTTAAGCATGCGTATTTCACGCAGCGCCATCTTGCGGACAGCGGCGTCATCTTCCGTTTCGAGAAACTTCTTGATGGCAACGAGCTGTCCAGTGTCGCGGCGCCGGCACTTCAGCACCACGCCATACGAGCCTTCACCTACCTTCACACCAAAATTATATCTAATAATAACGAAAACTTCACGACTTCGTCCGCGTGGAATTTAATACAATTGGATTTCATAGGTTTAATGTTTTGCGTGTAACGCAAATTTTTTTCTAAAATAAAAGTAAAGTCACTCCTTATAACATTAACTATCTGCCGGTGAGACTCCAGTCAAAATGGGTTCTGCCTTTTCGGAGATAAGCCGGGACAAACAGACAGACAGACAAAAATTAAAAATGATTTTTTTGTTGTAGGTGACTGTATATACCACTTTTATAAGGTATTTAGTAAAAAAGCTGTTATTTTGACATTACAAACAGAAATCAATTTTATTTACTTGCATAGATTATTTCCAAATGTTACTACCGTTAAGTTGGAAGTTAAGTTGGACTTTACCTCTCCCTCGAGGATTACAAGCGCGACACTGCAGACTACACACACGTTCTGTACGTGCATATTCCTATTCAAGTTAAAATTAATGACGACGACATAGCGTCTATGTCGGAGCTGCTGAAATAACCGAAATAAAGGAATTCTTTCGGCGGTTCCCTATAGACTCTATGTATGTATAGGTGCTGATATTTATTCAACTGCCTCGATGGTCTTGTGGTAGTAAGCGCCACTGATGATCATGTGGTCTTGGGTTCGAATCCTGGATATCAGGCCAAAATCAGTTGAAGAGATCTTCTGTCAAGAAGTTCCCAGTAGCAGCCCAGAGTCAGAAAGTCGGCGGTGTTTCATACTCGTGCGTCGGAAAGCACATGAAGCCGTTGTTCCTGCGTGTGGTCTCTTTCCGGTCGCGTCGGATTGTTGTTTCGTCGGACTATGTGGGGAATAGACAGAGTACCTGCCTCTGCGCACGCGCTCGTGTAATATACGCGTGCGCAGATGACTAGTTTACGGCTAGTCTCCATTGACACATTCCGAAAGAAGAATTACGAAATTAGGGCTAAATAATGGACATTATTCTATGTAGCTTTTAAGAGCATTTTGAGACAGGCAAACGTTTTCATACATTAGGTTGATTTAAATGGATTTGTTGTGTTTCATATTATGGTAAAGGACATTTTGAATTTTGAAGTTTTGTCTTGTTATCACACACTCACAGACAAGGAGTGAAATATTTTAATAGCGTCCGTCTTTCCACCTAATTACAACGTGTCTTTAAGGTACCAGGTTTTTGGTAAGAGGAAAGATAAGAGGTAGAGTCTTTAACATAAGAGAGGAGGATCGGGCATATACACTAAAACCTTAAGGTTAAAAACGAATGCTTTTGACATTGCGTAAGAATTTTTGGCACTTCGGCCATTGTAGGTTGTATTATCATTTTTATTTTTAATTTGCAATTGTTCATATAAGATTATATGACTACTTTTATATTTTTATTTGTTGTTTGCATAAATAAAGTGGCTTTTTTTTCAATTGCTTGTTTGTTGTCAATTGTTGCTTGTAATGCCAACATTGTTGGTATTCCTTGTGGTTGGTATCATTAATGAATAAAAACAAAAAATAAAAATAACAATAGCCTGAATAAAGTTTAAATGAAAAAGAAGACTTACGACAGCCAGCTGCTCGTACTTGTCCATACTGCGGCTACTAGGCGTTGAGGGAGAGATTGACGTTCGACGGTCCATCGCAGCACACTGAACACCTTGGAGCCATTTTAATCATGCAGACGGGAACTGAAAATTTAAAAGTTTAAAAAAATTGGAAAATTTTTTTTGCGGAAATATAATGATTACGCGAACACTACACATTAAATAAAACTAATTTTAAGGATTGTATCGCGTTCTATTTTAACTTTTTAATTCACGACGTTTCAAGTGCTTTACAGCACCCATGGTCACGGGGGGAGGGGGGAGGGGATTAAGGTTTTTGATGTCATAGTTAGTCCGGCTGCAGTATTTGCTATCGTACGAGGGCGGCACTGAAAATTTCGGGAATCAAGGAAGTGACACAACATTACTATTTAAAAATGTATTTATTGCTTTTCGAAATATTCTCCGCGAAATTTGACACATTTTTCCATTCGATGGAACCAATCATTGAAGCAACCAATCTATTCGGAAGTTGGGGTCTCCAAAATGGCAGTTTTGTAGGCGTCCACAGCTTCTTCAGGTGATGAAAATCTCTGTCCACGCAATTTATTTTTTATTTGAGGGAAAGTATAGAAATCATTAGGGCTTAAGTCGGGGCTAAGTTAAAGTTAAGTTAAAGTAAAAAGTTAACTTTTTTACACCTAATTGTTTATGCAAGATTATTTGTATTTGACTCATGCCAATATCTAAAGTTGCCTGAATTTCGCGGTATGTCACATGTCGATCTTCCTCAATCAGCTTACGCACAGCATCAACGTTTTCTTGGGTGACTGCAGTTTTTGGACGACCTTGACGGCGATCATCACTGAGCTTGACATGTCCACGTTGAAATTCAGCAAACCAGCGATAAATTGTGGTTTTGGATGGGGTTTCATCATCAAAAGCAGAAATCATCCGGTCAACACACTGTTTTTGTGTTAAACCACTTCGAAAGTCATAATAAATCATCGCTCTTGAATTTTCTCGAGTCAATTCCATTTTCTCAACGACTAAACAAGTTTGACAAAACCTTGTGATAAGACCGATAATCTTTTTTTAAATAAATAAATGGTATTCGATTTTTAAAACCAAGGAGTTTTCAATTAAAAAGATTTTAATATGACCGGAACAGTGGAAATATTTCATTCCCGATACTTTTAATGCAGCCTATGTAAGGCTTCTTTGAATGGCGAAATACGTGTCATTACATCATATAATGTAAACCGTAGCATACACCATGAAACATGAAACACACTAAGGAGCACATTACTTTTCGTCCTTTTCAAAAGAAAACTTATTACTTTACTTAAAAACTAAATTATAACAATATAAATAAATCTAGCAATAAGCGCCAAAAACACAAAATATTTTTATTCAAAATTGGCCTTTGCAAAGCCCTTTTTGTTCGTCAAGAAAGCTACATAATCGTTTCGTCAAATCCCTACTGTGAGAAACAGTTATTTTTGCTCCCATCAGTTACGTACTTTATAACATAGTAAAATAAGTTTAAGGAAGCGCACTCACTGTGTCCACGTATTTTTATCTTTTATATAGGTAATCATTTGCAAATTAAAATGTACTTATATATAGGACTTTCCTAGGGATTGTGAAGCGGGTGGAGGGAAAACAAGCGGAAAATCAATGGATGTAGGTGGTTCAACTCCGTATTTTTTGGCATTCCTTGGGGAGGCCTATGTCCAGCAGTGGACTTGTAAGAGCTGAACGTTGATGGTGATGATTGGATGTTCATGAAGTTCAAAATTCGGATCTTGACTTAGTAAGATACTCTTGTCCCTTAATCTTTATACTACGTATATGGCACTTCTGAGACTTTCACCATCTGTTCTTTGCCAAACAACAAACAACCACCGCTTTGTGACCTACTTTAGCAGCCAAATGTTAAAAATTTAAAACACATCTAGTAGAATTACAGAACAATAATTTTCGAAATGACAGGACTGAAGATCCCTGCAATTTAAAATTATAAATTATTGAAGCTTGTTAACCGTCCATTTAACTGAAGTTGGCGGAATTAGTTGCACATATAAATAAATAACAATTTATTCCATTGAAGCTTTGCGGATAGAAACAAAATTATAGTTTTCTCAGTTATGGTGGTTTACCTTCCAAGTTTATCTAGATAGGTATATCTAGATAAACTTGGAAGGTAAACATTATAAAAATACAAAAGTTCATCCAAACCATTAGAGCCGTTTGCAAGGAACGAATTTCTTTTAAAAATGCTCGCTTAAGTACCAATTGAAAATATTAGTTAGAATCACGGTGGTTTCGATCGATTAACGTGATCGTTAAACGTGGTAGAGCCATGCTGCAGCTATATTAGTAGTATAGTTGTAGCACGAATGGGTCGGCTCGACCGGGAAAGGACCACGCTCCCATAGAATACCAGCGTAAAATAGCAGCTTAACACTGCTGTGTTTTGTATGGTGAGTGTAGAGAACCGGAGACGCTTTTTACTGGAAAAGAGGCATTCCATCTTAGTCCTCACGGGTGACAACGCATTTTGATACTTTATCGAGGATAGATGTAGATGTCTAAGGGTCACAGCGGTCACTTACCATCAGGTGGACTGTGTGCTCGTTTGCCACCCCATCCAATAAAAAAAAAGATTAAGGAGTTACTGTTAAGTTTCCTTTGAGTGAAAACTATAATGAATAGTGTACACTCATATAATTAATATGGCTTATGGCTAGAAATGGTTTTTCTGCTTCAGCAACACGTAAATAGTCTACTGCTCGACGTGTATAAATGTCTTAAATATTAAACTACTGTTTTTATTTTGTTTTGGCGGTGTCAAATTCATCATCCATCATCATTTTTGTGCTGTGCAGTTGTAAGAGTAAACAATTAGAATTACAAGAAAGATATCATGGTTTCAGATAGATGGCGGCATGACCGTCGCTTATAAACGGATTTTCAATTTCATAATTTGTAACATAATATATCATATTATTAGTGTAATATTGGATTAGTGTATTTGCAGGTAACTCAGGTATGTGTTTTGTTACCTTAAAGGAAGCCTATGTTCACCAGAGAGACTTAAGAAGTGTTGTAATGATGAGGTGATGATAAAAAAGATGAAGATGATGACGATCTGTGATATCTCGTATAAATAGAACAAATAATTGTTAAACAGTTGTCACTTTATTTACAATTATGAACAATCGCTCTATGCCTATTAATTATGGAGCGGTTTTCAGAGCCGATTGCACGTTCTCACGATGCGACTTCGCTAATCATATAGTAGAGGACAGAAATAATCATTTTCTTACTCAGCTTTTATCAAGCCTTAGTATTTTAAAAATATCGTTAATACTTTTTTTATATTATAGGGTGACAAACGAGTACACAGTCCACCCGATGGTAAGTGGCTGCTGTGGCCAATAGACATCTACATTTATCCTCATTTGCGAATCAAAATGCAGATGCGTTGCCACCTGTGAGAACTGAGATGGACTGCCTCGTTGCCAGTAAAAAGGGTCTCAGGTTCTCTACACTCACCATACGAAACACAGCAGTGTTAAAGCTGCTATTTGACGCTGGTATTCTGTGAGAGCGTGGTCCTTCCCCGGTCGAGCCGACCCATTCGTGCTACAACTATACTACTAATATAACTGTAGCATGGCTCTACCACGTACAAAATGTTTAACTTAAAGTAATGTAACGACAAAATGTTTTCAATATACGTTAATATTTTGCAGGTATGTTCTGCTATGGCCTAAAAATTAAGATTCCAACGTTTTGTCGCATGAAATCGTATCTAGCAGTCATATTATACATATAAGTGATATAAAAAACACTTTGTCAGAAAGATAAATTATAGTTGAACTTATTAATATTTTCTTTATAAATCGATTAATTGCTATTTTTACATAAAAAAGGGGTTTTAGTAGCTTATGGCGTGGATTTATCAAGTCCGCATGGCGCCGTAAACACGATAACTTTTGAAAATATCAATTGTTCAACTCAATCTATTTTGAAAACTATTCATCTATCATATGGGAAGCAGTTTAATGTTAATGGTATTTTAATTTTGTTTTGTTTAGTTATATTTATATATATAATTTTTTCGGCTCTAAAATGGCGACATTTTCGGTGTTTTGTGAGCATTGTATTAATTTATTTTACTAAATAGGCCGAAGCCGCACTCCGAGCTACAGTCACAGAGTACTTTATTTACTTCGGCTCCGGCTTCGAATAACGTCGTGAGTGGTTGTTTGTTACAGCGGCTCCTGCTGAAAAATCTCGATCGATTTAGAAATACAAAATATACCAAAAACCAAATTTGATACATACTTCACCAAGGTAAGATACTATTATTATTTTTATAATCACAGATTTTTATTACAATATTTTGTTTCGCTAACAACGAGCAGGATTTATATATTAATATACTTATACGTCTTGAACTTTATGGAGACCTGAAGGTGTACTTCGATATCTGCTACTGGAACTCCTCGACGAGTAGAACTAGGTGCGCCGAGATTGTGATCGTTATGTTAGTTATGATGAGACCTTACCTCCGGGCTTGACGGAACGACTTGAAAGTGTACTTTGATGATTGCTACTGGAACTCCTCGACGAGGAGAACTAGATGTGCAGAGTGTAAATCAGTAAAAACTTTGATTGTATTTATCATGGAAGATAAATTTATAAATTAGAAAAATAGGGCAGTGGCGAAAAAGGGATACGACTGGATTAAAAGTTGTTACGAAATTGCAAATAAAAGTAATTTTATGCGTACAGACAAACAAATACTGAAGTAACGTACGCTTCTAAATACAGGTTAAAATGTAGGTATACCACAAGGGACAATTTTGAGTACTAACGTTTATGGAATTAATGCAGTGTCAGTAAGAGTGGCACAAAGTTGGTTTAAGCGTTTTCAGTTCGGGAATTTTGATGTGAAAGATGCAGCATGCTCTGGTCGCCCTTATACGGATAAAATCGATGAAATTTTTGAAGAAGTGGAGCAATATCGGCATATTAGTAGTTACAACATGCTTACTTTATATAAAGCGCAAGTCCGATCGTGCATGGAGTATTGCTGCCATATATGGGCTGGTGCTGCAAAATGCCACCTAGGAGCTTTGGACTCAATGGAAAGGCGTGCTAAGAGGCTTATTGATGACCCGAATTTGGTTAAAACCAATCTTACCAGCCTCGAACACAGACGTAAAGTAGCCAGCCTTTCGGTTTTCTACAGGATACATTTCGGAGAGTGTGCGCAGGAATTACATAATTTAATTCCACCCTCTCCCTTCCACCATCGGACAACCAGACGTTCGGCCAGTCTCCACCCTTTCGTTGTTGACTTACCACGCATTCGAACGAAACGGTTCGCCACGTCGTTCATCATGTACGTCGTACAGCAAAGGAGTGGAATAAGTAGCCAGCATCTGTCTTTCCATCCGATTGCAGTGTGGGTGTCTCCAAGGCAAGAATGAATAGGCTTTCGTTAAGTCAGTGCGCTTCACCATCTTAGGCTACATCACCACTTACCATCAGGTGGGATCGTAGATAAGCGCTGGCTTAGTCTTTATATATAAAAAGTACGTGTCACGTTGTTTGTCCGCGATGGACTCCTAAACTACTGAACTGATTTCAATGAAATTTTTGGGCAAAGTGCAGTTTCGTCCAACTTAAAAGATAGAATAGCTTACATCTCAATTTATAGTCGCAATACAATATTATTTTATTGAAAATTATTTGTCTATTATTTGACAGTCACAATTATCTGTTAGTTCCAAACGATTCTGTCAGATGACAATATCTGTTGACTGGATTGAGTAAATATTTAATAGATGGCGCTATGTTAAAAATACAAACGTTTAATATAAGCTACAATTTAGTAGTATAACCACCACGTGTTGCTGTAAGTATTTAACAGATGGAACCGATTTAAAAAAAAAATTGCAGACTGTGTGCAGTTTGGTCCAACTTGAGAGATAGGATAGTTTTTAGCCCGATAAGTGACCCTCAATTTTTTTATTGCTATTTTCAGGAGTTTTTTGGGAAAGCAAATGGTCGTTCGGAAAGGGCAGAACAACGTCTGCCTGGTCAGCTAGTAGAATATAAAAAAAAACATAGCAGAGGAATTGAGGATTAATCACAATACAGTTTAGACCCATTTGTAAAGGTTTGCTATACAAAGCTGGATATTTGGGTTCCACACGAGCTCACTCAAACAACCCTAATGGATCGTGTACTCATTAGTGATTCTCTATTGAAACGTAATGAAACTGAACCACTTTTGAAAATATTGAATACTTGTGATGAAAAGTGGATCCATGTACGATAAGAACATGCGAAAAAGATCGTGGTCAAAGGGTAGTTAAGCTCCACAGACTGCAGCGAAACCCGCATTAACACGCAATAAGGTGATGATGTGTGTATGGTGGGATTGGAAGGGCATCGTTTTTATGAGCTTTTACTGCCGGGAAAAACCAATCGATTCGGATCTCTACTGCAAAAAACTGATGAGACTCAAGCAAGAAATTGAGAAAGGAGTATTGATCAACAGAAAAAGAGTGGACTTTCATAAAGATAACGCACACACAATTTGGCCACTCAGTAAAATTGAGAGAGCTTTATTAGGAAGTATTAATTCATCCACCACACAGTCCTGACCTTGGACTCTCAGATTTTCATATGTTTCGGTCTCTTCAGAGTTTTTTGGGTAGTATTAGGTTAACATCAAAAGAGGACTGTCAAAACTACTTGTCGCATTTTTTTTTGATCCAAAATCCCAACATTTCTGCTGCAACGGGATTATGTTACTACCTACGAGATGGCAAAAAGTTATAGAAAAAAAATGGCACATATGTGTTACAATTAAATATAATTAAACTTTGAAAAAAGATCTTGAATTTGTGTATAAAATTCGAAGAAACTTTTTCCCCGACTATAGAATTAATATCAAAAACTTTTTTCTTATGTTTGCACACCTATGCGGGCAAAATAAGTCAAATATACCTAATATTAGAAATAAAAAACCGATGACCTTATTCAAGCAATCAAATAATAAATAATGAATATCGAACCAATGTAAAGTTGACAGTAAGGGCAGACCGCATCCCACCCAAGCCTATTATTGTTATAGGTTTCACCTGTTCACTTCGTCAATAAAACACCGCGATCCTTGAATTAAATGTCACCAAAAAACAATTACCAACAAAGCTATTTTTATCGAGCGTTTACTTTGAAGGTCAACTCATTCAAACAATAGGAGCTAATGGTTATGACAATGTTTGATCAAACACCAGTGTCATTTCGGGTCACGGACAGATGTTGTCACTGGTGGTCATTACCGTCGGGCCATTTTGAACAATTATACTGACGCAAATAATCACAAATTCAACTACACTATGTAAATCTAGCTTTTAATAAATTAATATGGTAGTTGAAAGGAAAGAGGCAACCATACAAATATTTTTTTTAATAATATTAAATTGATAGTCAAGCTCTTTTTTCACCTGATGCTATTGCAGTCGATGAAAACCGGTAGTCAAGTCCAAACAAAGAAGGTTTTTTATAAAATGTGCTTACTGCAGCCGGTAGACATATTCAACCAACTTCAAACAAGCTAGACTACACATACGTGTCATCTATGAGAAATGAGATAAAATGCTTCCCAGTCTATAATTACATTTATGCTTGCTAATTCTAAAAGCGCTAGAACAGCTTCAACCTAGACACTTTAAAACCAATTATGACATTATACATTTTGAATTTTTATTTTGCAATACAACTTTGATATAATCGAATTATACTCATTTGTCATCAGCATTTTTATACGTGGTAAAGCCATACTGCAGCTATATTAGTACTGAAGTTTGTTACAAGCGTCAGTAGCCTAATGGCAGGGCGCGGACCGTGACTTCCAAAGGTCGTGGGTTCGAATCCGCCATTCGACTACTGTCGTGAACCACTTCTAACACAAGCATTTTAAGCTTACCAGAAGTGGTTAAAGGGAATATTAGTAATGTATAATAACATTACTAGTATTTAAAAAAAAATAGTAGCTCGACCGGAGAACGACCACGCTCTCACAGAATACCAGAGTAAAATGGCAGCTTGATACTGCTGTGTTTCGTATATTGAGTGTAGAGAACCGGAGACTTATTTTACTGGAAAATTTTATTATTTTATTTATTTTATCTTGGTCCTCACGGGTGACGACGCATCTGCATTTTGATTCTTTATTGAGGATAAATGTAGATGTCTATGGGTCACAGCAACCACTTACCATCAGGTGGACTATGTGCTCGTTTGTCACCCTATCCTATAAAAAAGCATACATCTCCTAGGTGCTATTAATCTTTTTCTGCCTAAGGTTTCGTCTGGGTAGGTTACAAGTTACAACCCTCTTACATATTATTACCTACAAACATCAGGTTGCATTAGTGTGTTCCGGTTTGAAGGCTATAAAGAACAGTTTATAAAAAGCCATCATCATAATCATTGTAGTTTATCACAAGTCCACTGCTAAACATCAAACAGCAAACTCTAGCCCGAATCACCTGCATCAACTTCCTGTGTGAATTACCAGGCTTGCACTCCATCCTGGGACCTACATTTAACTAATACGTGGCTGCCACTTTAGAACCTCTCCTCTCTACCGGTGGCTGTTTCTTTGAACTATATGGCCGGGCCATCAAATTTTTAATTTACAAAATACAAGTTCTGATTGTACGAATAATTTTTATTGCAAATGAATTTTGCATTGGAATTGAATTCAAAATTGGATATGTGCTGTCGCGTCAATGTAAATAGATAATCATTGGATATTAATGTATACTATATCCGATAACGACTGAATGTCGCTATCATAGAACAGGAACGTTACGTGCTAGCGAATCTATGTCAATGTCAACTTTATGATAGCTTTGCAGTTAATGTAAAGAGTTGCGTGTGTAACGGTGTCACATTTGGTCGGAAAATAAAGTATTATTAACATTATTAACTGTGGTAGAGCCACGCGGCAGCTTATGCTGTTGCACGGATGGGCCGGCTCGAACCGGGGTGGTACCACGACCTCACAGAATACCAGCGTGAAGTAGAGGTTTACCTCTGCGTTTCGCTAGGTGAGTGCAGGTGGCCGGAGGCACTTTTTACTGGAAATGAGGCATTCCATCTTAGTCCTCACGGGTGACAACACATCTGCATTTTGATTTGTAATAGAGGATAGATGTAGATGTCTATGGGCCGCAGCAACCACTTTACCATCAGGTGGACTGTGTGCTCGTTTGTCACCCTTATCCTATAAAAAAATTATATTAAATACTAGCTATCCGCCCTGGCTTCACCTGGGATTAGATATTATAGTCTAAATTACTTTTTGTCAAATTACTACTTGCATTGCTCTCTACCTGTTCTTGAAGTTGCATTACAATCGGTTCAGCAATTCAAAGATTAGGCCAGACAAACAAACAGATTAAAAAAATAGTTATATATGTCTTAACGACATGCACATAATCCCCTAAGCTCAATATAAGGTAGTTATTTGTATGTGACAGACAATTTTAATTTAAATGTGTAGATGCGCTGTGTGTTGGCGACGTGTTAACGAAACTATCATCCTATTTCATCTCGTGGCTGTTGTAATATCAAAGAGATTTAAAATATATATATATACTATAGAGCGGGCATTGGAGAAATTTCTATACAAAAACTTTAAGCTCGTGCGTGTGTGACGCCCTCTAGCTAAAAATAGCAAAACTACACTATCATTTATTAAGACAACATTTTAGCTATTCCCCAGTAGGTGACGCTTAACCTCTTAGAACTTGACATTTTTTGGACATACTTAGTCAGAACTATGGTCAAGCCTAAGAGTATAGTAGGTCAGGCCAAAGACAATTTTTTTTAAAGATGGTAAATATAACTTAGAGTCATTACTATGTTCTAATCCAAAAATTTAAAAAATATTAACAATTAAAATATCGAATTATTTGTATGAAGGTCAAGTGAGCGCTAGAGTAAAGACGATTGCAAGACGATTTGTCGATAAATGAAATGTTTCGAGAAATTACCAATTACTGTGTAGTGGCGGTGTATGAATATTCATATCATTCCGTGGGTTTCGTAAGAGGAGACTGATGCACTGTTCAGTTCCACGGTACACGTACCTTGATATTGTGTAACAGTAACAAGGTACGTGTACCGTGGAACAGAACGTGGCAACTATGACAAGTATACCCTCTATGAGGAATATAGTGGAGGCCTATGTTCAGTGGGTTTTTTTTTTTAGGATGTAACGGTGTTTGTTGTAATAGTGATAAGAAAAAAATGTTGGAGGAAAAAGGCAAACATTTTTTCTAAATTTAATCTCCGTGAAATGCGGATACTCCGTGCGATGTTTAGGGCAGGGTTGCAAAGGTGGGTGATATTTGTGGCAGCAAAATTCTGTGCTCCCCTTTATTTCCATGGCCCATGACCAGCAGTGGAAGGAAACTGTAAGGAGAGGGAGGGATTAATTTTATTATTTGAAACAATATTTTTGTGAGTCAAAAAAAGTCATCGAACATCAGACAATTTATTAAACAAAAATTGCGTAAACAAGTTCAATGGTAAGAACAGTAATAAATAACAAAACCAAACAATTCCACTGAAAAGAAAAAAAGATCATATGTCACTTCTACAACTAAAGCAAATCTAACGAATCGTCAAATGTTAAAATCAAATAAATACTGTGAAGAAAGAAACAAAGATATAGAAACACTCAATTTTCATAAAGAAAAGAAATATATAATATTACTAGCTGGCCAGGCAGACGTTGTTCGGCCCTCTCCGATGATCCTGTGTCCTATAAAAATTATTAAATTCGTAATAAAAAATATTGAGGGTCACTTATCGGGATAAAAACTATCATATCTCTCAAGTTGGACCAAACTGCACACAGTGTGCAAAATTTCATTGAAATCAGTTCAGTAGTTTAGGAGTTCATCGCGGACAAACAATGTGACACGTAATTTTTATATACAAAGATTATATTGATATACTCAGTAAGAGCCTCAAAAAAAAAATTAATCATAGGTATTTACTTTATTATGAAATCTTAGACCAACGCCATTTTTCTACTGACTTCAAACAGGAGGAGGTACTCAAGTCGACTCTATGTTTTTTTTTATGTGTGTTACCTCATAACTTCCTTCTGTGTGAACTGATTTCGATGATTTTTTTTATTTGAAAGTTGGTGCTTTACATGTGGTTCCATATAAATTTGGTCAAGGTCTGTCTAATATTGTTATTCTTAATAATTTATATTGAAGTTGGTTGAACAAAATTTTTAATTATTGTTGAAAACAACTTCGCCATAATGTTCATTATATTATATCGAAATTATAACATAAAACGTAATTTTAAAACTTTGTGGAATATGAAAATTTGTGTTAATTACACAAAATTTATAGTGATCATTCACACCTTGTATTTAATTTTCAGTTCATTCTGTCTATTAAATATAGTGATACGTGAACGACACAGTATTTGAAATGGAAATTTTATAAAGTATATAAAATTGTTACGAAGCAAAATATAAGGAATTAACTTTTAAAGACAGTGTAATTACTTACCCTTTATATAAAAACTAACAAAAATTTCTATTGTTTCCACTTAATATTTTATAAATTTGTAGTTGCCTCTTACACTCACGCGGCGAAGGAAATAACACTAAAGTATGTGACGTAAACGCGACGCGTAGGGCGTAACGACGGAAACTCGTCATTTAAAGTAAATTCTGTTAATTTAGAGAAGCGTAATTTAGTAACAAAACTAATTCTAATAAAATATTAGTTTTATGATTCATATAAATAACATTTAAAAAATAATTGTTCTGAGCACTCTTAACTATGGTTCTGACTAAACGTTGTTATCATATATATACTCTTAGGTTCTGAGGGTCCTTTCTAAATATTACCATACTCTATGGAGCGTTCTACAAAGGTGACATTTGACTGTTTTAGGAATGTTACCCTTTCGATACCAAAGTATCGATAATGTTGTTGAAGGTTACTAAGCTTGAAATGCTTTAAAATATAATAAAAGGGAGTAAAATGATTGTTTCATTGTATCTATTTATCATGACTTCCATCACACGAAAAAAATCACTTTAACTTTTTATGCCTCTATTTTATACTGATCCTGCTTTTATATTTTTAAGTAATTATAGTGAAAAATAATCTGTTACAATGTAATAACAGTGAAAAATCACCTGCTACAGTGTAGGTAATAGATAATCTCTATTTTACTTATTCTACAATAACTCATCTTCTAGATTGACATATCTTTTCGGCTATTAATTGTTTATATATACGCTTTCAAATGGTACTTTCATCTTGTTAACACTTGGGCCCAAGAATGTATGGAGACGTCTTCCTCTCTTTTTATGTTATTTTGTCAATTTCATCAGCTGCACTACTTAAAAGACACTACCCACATCAATAAAAATTGTTATATTAAGTTTTTACATTATTTCCTAACTCAAGCTTAACCTACAACTTCTTGTATCTAATATCTTTAACAGTACAATTTTTTTTAATGTCACAAGCCTATAGCACTCTCCTATCACTGTAAGCCAGGATTTATAATGATTTTGTCCTTGAATACCACCAGACAATGACGCCCGGTATGTAAAAGAGAAGACTTGCTGTATTGCTAAACATAAACACAGCAAGTATCCTCAGCATGTTCATAAGCAACACAGAAAATCTCATCATCATGCCTAAAAAAATTTTCCCACCCTTCCACATAAAGTAGGCCACTTAGCATAGTTGGTATATGCTACTCATTTTTGTTGGTATGGGTACAGTATCTTTGACTGTTTTACCTCCTTAAATATTGTAAATGATTAAATCGGCATCCTGTATAATATTTTTATCGATAACCCCAATCGATAAACGTCGTCAATCACTCGTCAAATCATCGACAAACGTCGTCAAACTTTAAATAAATAGTGACGCTACAGGATAACAGAGGGCGCTTAGTACAATAAAAATAAATTTTCTAGAAAAATCTACTAGAAATAATAAAATTTAAAGATTATTCGGTAAATATACGTTATACTTACGATAAAAAACCAAAATCACGTTCATTTTTTGCTCCATATCGTGACTTACAATATCTTAATGCACAACCGGGCATATTTTCTATAAAAATATTTTTTAAAGATATGAAAATAATGCGTCTTGACTTTATGACGATGTCACTAAGACTAACGGAGATATATCCTATAGGACATAAGTTACAGACGACAATTTTGCTGCTGATGTCCGGTCTATTACTACTACTACTTAAATGTCTTTGTGTAATATACACCTATGGAACATACCTGGAAAATCATATGGATTCCGATAGATGGCAGTGAACGCATCTAGCATACGACAGACTTAAAACAACCAGACACGTGACACACAACAAGGTTATTTCGCTAATGTGTATTAGCGAAATTACTTCTCAAACCTTTCTAGACTTTCGAATTCTTATTCAACGAACTGGTTTTACTAATTTTTATGTTTGTCCCATGACTTAAATTATTGGCATCAGCTCTCCGGCTTCTTCTTCTTTTACATCAGCACGTTAAAGTATACGGCTGGTAATGGGCATCTCCCTTTGTAGTGTGGATTTGTGGATCTTTTTTTTATTTGTTCAAACCTTTGAGTCTGCTTTTCGTCGCCGGTCTGGATATTTTACGTCTTACCTTAACCAGGTGGTTATACCCGGCAACTAATGGAATGGGACATACTATAAAAAATCTGGCATGTCTCATAGTCGCCTATTATCACACCCACAGGACGAAGTGGGGTGATTTTTTTTATAGGATAGGGTGACAAACGAGCACACAGTCCACCTGATGGTAAGTGGTTGCTGCGGCCCATAGACATCTACACCTATCCTCTATTACAAATCAAAATGTAGATGCGTTGTCACCCGTGAGGACTAAGATGGAATGCCTCATTTCCAGTAAAAAGGGCCTCCGGCCACCTGCACTCACCAAGCGAAACGCAGAGGTACTCTACTTCACGCTGGTTTTCTGTGAGGTCGTGGTACCACCCCGGTTCGAGCCGGCCCATCCGTGCGACAGCAAAAGCTGCCGCGTGGCTCTACCACTGTTAAAAACTATTAATATAACTGCAGCATGGCTCTACCACACATGTGATTGATTGTTTTACGCCCATACCACACGGCAAAATAACCAAAATGTTACAACATATATCGTTATAACTATATAAGAATATCCACTACCCTATATCGCCCCGTGGGTGCCGTAAGAGGCGACAGAGTAAAACTAAAACAGGGGACAGGCAGCAGCATCTTTCTAATAACGAATCAAAGTAATAAAAAAATTGCGGTTGCCAACCCACCTTCTAAGCGTGACAACCGTGGCAAAATCCTCACTATGAGGTCTAAGGGAGAGGTCTATGTACAGCAGTGGACTTTTGTGGACTGTAATAAAATGCATAGACAGTGCGGTTCTTAGATTAAGTTTTCATCAATTACTGATTTGATGTTAATATACATTAGGAAAGCTCAATGAAAGTGTTTAACAGTACAATAGCTATACTGAATACTACTAGATACTATTGAAATACCTTAAGTAAATAAAATCAATCTGTGTAAAAAAAAGGAGGAAATGGATTGGCGTGCCCGAAGCGCGTGCCTGACGTGGCCCGATGCTTATATATAGAGTTGCACAACTTTGTAGACTGCCGACCGCTACCATGTACTACCAAATTGTTCAATACAATTTGTTACGAGACTATGACTCATTTAAAAATTGCGCCTCTAACATACCCTTTATTTTTATTACGAACGGTAACAATTATTTACTTTAAACAACACGCATCGATTTGCATGATTGCAAGAACTGTTTTTTTAAGGGTGACAAACGAGCACACAGTCCACCTGATGGTAAGTGGCTGCTGTGGCCCATAGACATCTACATTTATCTTCGATTACGAATCAAAATGCAGATGCGTTGTCATCTGTGAGGACTAAGATGGAATGCCTCGTTTCCAGCAAAAAGGGTCTCCGGGCTCTCCACACTCACCAAACGAAACACAGCAGCGTCGAGCCGCTATTTTACGCTGGTATTCTGTGAAAGCGTGGTCCTTCCCCGGTCGAGCCGACCCATTCGTGTTACAACCATAATATAGCTGCAGCATGGCTCTACCACGTATATACGTATATAGTTACGTACATAGGGACAGTACTAGATCATAGTCATCAAATTATGATATAGTTATAGATTCTTTATACGTCTGCAATATCTTAGATTATTCACACGTCCGAAAGTGGATGACAACTGATATTTTTTATAAAACCGAATTGACAAACGAACTAAATTTTTTTCTTGATGGTAAGAGCTAGGGCATTTCTGTGGACACTTGCAGTCGATGTTAAGCAAAGTAGGCTACAGATACGTTGTCGCCCTTAGGAGCTAAGATGGAATGCCTAACAGATAGTAATTATAAAATTCCATTACATTCATACATACATACATTCATACAGGTGAAACTAATAAAAGCGTGTTGGTAAAAAGTATACGAATTTTGCAAATACGCATTGGTGGATTATCTCGAACATGAGATAAGACCTGTTTCCAGTAGTGGGTTGTACATAGAATAGCACTTTACTATTTAAAAAACCAGATCTTAATTGATCCAACATAAGACATAAAACATGAGCATAACGCTATAAACATATTGCAGCTATGTTATGGTGGTAGGACGAATAAGTTGGCTTGACCGGGGAAGCACCACAGTTGCTCAGAATAGAAAAGTAAAATAGGAAATAGTTAATTTTTATGCTGTATTTAGTATGACGATTAACGAAACCCATTACCATTTTAAACAAGGCACTTCATCTTAGTCCTCAGGGATGATAACTCATTAGCGTTTAGATCACATGATTCGATTGATTGATGATCGGCATGACTACCACATGGTAGTTAGGGTAGCAGTAAAAAAATTGAATAGACAAATTCCGTTCATGTCAGTACATATCGCAGATTGCATCAGGAAGCGTTCACGAGATTTTACACGAAAACCTTCGCGTGAGTAGGCAAAAGAAGACGAGCGTGGGAATGTTAGCGTGACATGATTACTAAATTTCAAGCAGGCTCGTCTTGGCGTGTTTACAATAATATTACAAGTGATAAATTTTGGTATTATCAAAATGTTCGAGAAACGAAGCGCCAGTCGACGTTTCGGCTGTTTCAAAATAAACCAACTCCTACCAAAGTAAAACGATGGAGAATGCGCGAATGGGTCGGCTCGACCGGGGAAGAACCACGCTCTCACAGAATACTAGTGTGAAATGGCAGATTAACACTGCTGTATTTCGTATGGTGAGTGTAGAGAACCGGAGACCCTTTTACTGGAAACGAGGCATTACATGTTGGTCCTCACGGGTGACAATGCATCAGCATTTTGATTCGTAATCGAGGATAGATGTAGTTGTCAAGGGTCACAGCAACCACTTACCGTCAGGTGGACTGTGTGCTTGTTTGTCATCCTATCCTATAAAAAAAGCGTAGGAAAGATTTACAACTACCATGCCAAATTAAATAAAAAATAGAGATAGAAATAGTCCAACTACTGTGTGCTCATTTGTCATTATCTGACTTTTATAAAAAAAGGACTACTTTGTTATTCTACGTTAAGCTAACGAGATCCTTATTACTAGTAAAACAATGTACCATCTGATTCCTTAGGGGTATAATGCCTTATCTCCATTTTTGTTCTATTCGAAAAATCACATCCTTTACTTATCATCAGGTGAATTTTAGCCATGTAGTGACGGCAAAAGAGAATTCACTACTAAATATCATCCAGTGGGTATTCTAAGATAATGCAGAGGGAAACTGAAGATGGGCAACATTATCTTCCCGTTAAGAGTTCAAATAATAATAATCTGCGGTTGCCAACCCAACTGCTAAGCGTGGTTACTATGCCCATGAGGCAATCTATGGGGACTGCCTGTTTCAGTATTGGCTGTAATGAAAGATTGATTTATACAGGTAGAGCCATGCTGCAGCTAAATTATTAGTATAGTTGTAGGGACGAATGGGTCGGCCCGACCGAGAAAGGACCGCACTCTCACAGAATACCAGTGTAAATTGGCAGCTTGACACTGCTGTGTTTGGTATAGTGAGTGTAGAGAATCGGAGACTCATTTTACTGGAAAAGAGGCACTCCATTTTAGTCCTCACGGGTGACGACGCATCGGCATTTTGATCCTTTATTGAAGATAAATGTAGATGTCTGTGGGTCACAGCAACCACTTACCATCAAGTGGACTGTGTCTGTGAAAAGGGTGAATTATGTCGTGATTGTGTGTTACTCATATTTGTATAAGAAAAGTACATAAAAAGTTATCTGAATGCTGAATACCCTATTACAAAAGCCCGGGCTTGCGTAAAAAGCTAATCCGCATCGCGTGCCCTCGCCTATTTACTCCCGGCGTATTATGATTACAAATCAATAAAAATGCGGAGTCATAATATTTGAGGATGACGTACTGTTAGTAGTGGTACCACGTCCTTTCCGTACAATACGGCCAGTTAAGGAAGTTAAAGTATATTAAGAAATTAATACACGAGTAATTTGCATAAGATAAAGTTTTGACCAATGCAGCGGTGTAAGGCAACAGAGGGGAAAACTAGGAGATGGGCAGAAGCACGTTCTCTCAATTATTACCCCTATAAAGATATCAATAAGGTTGATAACCGCAGTTTTTATTTAGTATCAGGAAGATGCAGCTGTAACTGTAACTTTAACTGTAACTGCCAAAAAGAAACGTAAGGAAAAACATCGAGTTACGGACTTTTGAGATTTACGGTCATGTGGCTTAGATTTATGCCCGGTTTACATTATTCCAGTCCAGTGATCCAGCGAGAATCCAGCCCCGGGCTGGACTGAATCTGTATCGTCTACGTTATTCTTTTATTCCAGTCATTTAGAAATCGTAGAAGTGAGAACACTACAGTGACAATGATTGCAAGAAGAGATCAGTTTAGATTCACCATTGTTAAATCCTGTCTTCTTCGCAGTCCGCAAAAGCATCCAACACGTGTTTACTATTCAATTGTCCGTATCAACACTGGAATGGAACTGGATTGACCGTCTACATTATTCCAGTTGCACTGGATTGGTCGCACTGGATTCAAAAGTAGACCGCCAATTCAGTTACTGGACTAGGATGCTCACTCGATACAGTGCATTCCAGTGCCGGTATACATTATTCCAGTAAGCATTCCAGCGCTGAATTCGATCGCTGGACTGGAATAATGTAAACCGGGCATAAAGGCTCTCTTATATTGCAGGTAGGCTTCCTAATACCACGCGTAATATACATTGCGAGATGTGCGATCGCCGTATATTATAAATGCTGTTTACTCTTACATTTGTGTTAGGTGTGTTATTGTGTAGTAGCGGGTATATATAAGTATATCCAAGTACCTCATACCGTCTCGTGGTTGTCGTAAGAGACGACAGAAGCAAAAAAGGGAGATAGGCACCCAATCCTTTCTAATAACAACCAAAAAATAAACATGCGGTTGCCAACCAATTTGCCATGTGTAACCTTGGTAAATATCACCCTTATGAGACAGACATATAAGGAGGCAAAAATGTATGAATGAATGAAAAAACCAAGTTTTTTTATAAAATAAAAATAAAGATCCTAAATAAAGAGCACGTTTTATAGTTAAAGTATTTTTATATTATTTATATATTGTAGAATTTTTACTATTATTTTCTATTTTCATTCTGTTTAAAATTAAAAAAGACATTTTATTCAAAGACAGCCTTAGGTTATTTTTCTATCGAACAAAATGCGACATATTGTTTTTCTTATGGCAACTATGGCAAAATCTCCCATGGAGTAATCTTTGGAGGAGGCCTTTGCCTCCTCCAAAGATGTTGTCCCATAGGTTGCCTCCTCCATAGCAATGTACTTTTGATAAGTAGTAATGAATAAAAGAAACGAAAACGCGAAGATTTAAAAAGACAAAATTCATTAAAATACAGATATTATTTGAATAATAATATATTTAATGTGCTATATATATTGATAAACATCTGACATGAGAGAACGATTATTAACTAATAACATTTTCTTAAATATTTTAAATATGACCAAAACAAGTATTCATGAATATAAAGTACACGTAAACCTATTCAAGCAAAATAACTTTGAGTTATAAAGGTAAAAAAAAAAATAAAATGAACAGAAAATGATTTATTAAAAATTCCTTAATAAAACTTCCGCGTGCAAGACTATAAAATATAACTTAAGTCTTGGTAACTTACCACATGTTAATGCAGTTCCTTTTAAAAAAATATTTTAAAATACATTTTTAATTAACCAAGAACTAAGCAAAAAAGTTTCGTTACGAAGTAAACAAGTAGGAAGTTGATAGATAACTGTTCAAGTGACGAGCTTTGTAGAGATAGCTACGTACGTATTGACTAGCTACGGACGTAGAGCCGCTACGAAGGCGAGCGGTTGGTAACGCGCGATATCGTACACTGAAGGGATTGAGATACGGTACGAAACAGAGTGCGTTCGTTTGATAGCATTACATTGTGTTTACATAATAAAATAGAGTTAGTTGTTTATGTAATAAATTATTTTCAATAAATATCATCATCATCATTTCAACCTATGTAATATATTGCTGAACATTGCCCGCGACCCCTAGAACGCGTCATAGGGATTGTTTGTCATACTTTCCACACTTGTCAGGGCTTGCAACCGTATATTTTTTTATTATTTTGAGTTGTTATAAAGTAGATGCTGCTACCTCTTCTATTTCATTTCCCTCTGTCGCCTCTTACGACTTACACGGAGTGATATCGGTTAGTGGATTTTTGTACGCGGCCACTACACAGCAGTATGAATTATTTAAACCCTTCTTTATGAGTTACTTCCAATTTTTTTTTAACATAAGTACTCGTATAACGCAATCAAATGTTATTAGATACTGTGTAACTAACTGCTTTTAGTATTCATATAAATCGAAACTTAAAGGTAAAACTAAGGAACAATCGTTCCTTTTTCAGGTCTTCAGCTTTGTAAAAAAATAATTTCAAAATATTTAAAAGCAGCCTCTCAAAATACATATGTATACCTAGATTGGCAAGTTTTAATATTATTTATAATAATAACATTAATTGCATACGACAACAGAAGGATCCTTTATACCCGGTAATGAGGCAATCCATCGCAGTCCCCAAAGTGAGAGTACATCATCATTTTGCATATGATCTACTTACCATCTGGTGGACTGTCTTGTTCTGGTTTGTCACCCTAACTTCAACCAAAAAATGTAGAGTCCCACATAAAATTTGTAGTACATATATTGAAAATGAGCAATGAATGAAAAATATCCCGAACTTAGAGGTTGAACGTTAACCCAAGAACAAAAACTTCTTTATTTGAACAATTACGATTAGCTGAAAACAGTTATTTTATGGAAATATTTCTGGAAGTAGTAAGAGAGAAAGTTGTCGTAAGTTTTTTTTTAAAGGATACGGGTGACAAACGTGCACACAGTCCACCTGATGGTTAGTGGTTGCTGCGGCCCATAGACATCTACAACTATCCTCGTTTGCGAATCAAAATGCAGATGCGTTGTCACCCGTGAGGACTAAGATGGAATGCCTCATTTCCAGTAAAAAGGGCATCCAGCCACCTGCACTCACCGAGCGAAACGCAGAGGTAAACCTCTACTTCACGTTGGTATTCTGTGAGGTCGTGGTACCACCCCAGTTCGAGCCGGCCCATCCGTGCGACAGCAAAAGCTGCCGCGTGGCTCTACCACTGTTAAGTAAGTGCTTATACCTCAACTCTTAACAACAATGATGATTAGTTATAATTTAATCATAGATTTTATTGCATAAACTACATCGAAATCATTTTACTTACTACTTAAATATCTCTAGTGACCTTCTATGATAATACAGTATGAAATCCCACACGTTTAAAACGTCCGATTATTGAACCGAAAGATATCACTGTATTTGAAAAGTCGTTTAGGGCTATTTACACAAATGATAAAAATTTACACCACGAAAAAATCGTAATAGCATTGCGAGCTTAAATAACATGGTATTACTGCGAACGGCAACGTTGCGGCGGGTAATGCGAAGAAATGTCGCCGGGCAATAAATCAAAGCGTACACGAGGCGCGCACGGTTGGCGACATTGCAACGGGACGGCACGACATTCGGGTATCAGTGCCTCCGCCTGCATAGGCCCTAAATGTTTTAAATAAAGGACTTTGAACTTTGCTTACTTTGCATTTTTCGATCGATGCAGATTATATAATGCAACAAAGTGTATAAAGAAGGGATCTCTAAATATAAAATATTACGGATAATCCTTTTCACAATGGAAAAAGGATCTTATCCACTTGTGAAACTTTTTTATAAAATAAGGGTGATAAACGAGCACACAGTCCACCTCATGGTAAGTGGATGATGTGACTCATAGACATCTCTTCTCGATTAAGAATCAAAATCAGTAAATGCGTTGTCATCCTTGAGGATAAAGATGGAATGCGTCGATTTCAGTAAAAGGGGTCTCTGGTTCTCTACACTCACCAAACGTAACACAGTAGCTATAGGTTGCTATTTTACGCTGGTATTCTATGAGAGCATGGTACTTCCCCTGTCAAACCGACGTATTCGAGCTACAATCATAGCTGCAGTGTAGCACTACCACGCTTAAAAACTTTTATAGGACTGATAAAAAGGAGAGAAGAAAAGAAAAAGATGGAGGAAATATACAAAGCGGTTTTATAGTTCTTTGTTAAGGAAAAATATGACCATAACAGCCTATTAAAATCCACTGCTGAACATAGGCCTCACACAAAGATTGCCTCACAAGGGGGATATTTGCCATAGTTGCCACGCTTGGTAAGCAGATTGGCGACCGCTGCATTTTATTTTTAGTCGTTATTAGGAAGACGCTGCTGCCCATCTCCTGATTGGTTTCCCTCTGTCGCCTCTTACCACATCCACGGGATGATATGGGGTAGTGGACATTCTTAAACCACCACTATAATATGTAAACGAAAACCTATGTTTTCGTGCGTGCACTTAACTCTTGAACTATCTCAAGAGTTACTTCTTGAGCTATCTCAAGGGTTAAGTGCACGCCGCAAATTTCACAGCATGCGAGAAATTTGGGTTGAATCGCTGCCGACATAACCGAAATTGTTAATTTACAATTTAAGGTATTGATTTACCATGTATTTGGCATGAAGAAAAACATCATGACGAATCCTGCATATCTGAGAAATTAATAAAAATTTAAGACATGTGTAGCCAACAGGCGTTATCACAGCCCCAGGACTGGCTGATTTCTTAGCCTAAATCCCTCTCGGAAATGTGAAATTGTGATTATTATATAGATGATTGTGATATTATAGGCTTTAACTATACTCTTAATTTACAAAATACTCCAACTATCGCTATCTTAGTTTAAAATTAATTTAATTATTTCAATTCCATCCAACTTTGGGATACTAGTTACAAACTTAAATCAAAAAGTTAAATGTGCGTCACTTCTGAAAGCGATAATGAAATCTCTCATGGCCTGTCATTACACTGGCTCTCTTTGCCTTTCTAATCGAAATAAAGCCCAAGACCTAGTAAAAAAGCATTACACCACTGGACAATATTTAGTCCGCCGGGCTACTCGTACTTCAGTTCGTGTTGGTGGACTTGTCTTCAATATAACTTTTTTACTCTTACATACAGGTTTCCTCACGATGTTTATCTTCAATGACGATCACGTAGTAAATCAGCTTTTAAAATTGCAATTTACCTTCCAGTATACTTTTCTACTTTTTTCCCCATTAGATTCTTAAGACATGATGTAATGTGATTCTAAGATGTGATTATAAGATCGGGGAAAAAGTTTCTTCGTGTTTTATATTATAATACATACATACATACATATAATCACGCCTCTTTCCCGTAGGGGTAGGCAGAGACCACTTCTTTCCACTTGCTACGATCCTTACATACTTGTTTCGCTTCGTCCACTTTCATTATTCCCTTCATACATGCTCTACGGTTTAGGGTACTCTTGACCTGGCCTTTTATATAAATTTGGCCTATATTCATTCCTATATATATATTCTGGCCTATATTTATATAAATTTATTATATTTAGTCACCCGCCACTAATTTCTCACCATGCCATGGGTTGATTGGCAGAGAATGCTAACTGACATTAAGTCCGCCCTTTGTAAACTTTTGTTTTGGTTAGAACAATAAAATTCCAAAAAATATGTACAAATTCAAGACATTAATTACATTTAATTATAATATATATGTGCCATTTTGTTCGATAACTTGTTGCCATCTTGTAGGTAATCACAACATAATCCCGTTGCTGTAGAAGTCTTTTGATTTTTGATCAAAAAAATGCGACAAGTTGTTTTGACAGTTCTCTCTTGATGTTAACCTAACACTACCCAAAGAATTCTGAAGAGACCGGGATAAACTTGTGTTTGAAGTCGAATCTTTGCTTTGGCTTAGTTTAGTCCAGTTTAATTTCCAGAAGACACAAGTTAGCGTGTTTACCGCTAAAAAGAACCCCTTTGTCGTATTTCCTCAGTTTCAAGGCACTACCCTTGCTGGCTCAGCTAGCATTGGAATCCTCGGCGTTGACATATCGAATAATGTGCAGTTTCGTGGTCACTTGGAAGGAAAAGCCAAATTGGGCTCTAAAAAGCTTGCATATAGCTTGCAACCAAGCAAGCTTTTTTCTGCTGACAGAGCGAGCGAGTATTTCATACCGGCACATCGCTTGCAACTTTACAAAGCGCAAGTTCGGCCTCACATGGAATATTGTTCTCATCTCTGGGCCGGGGCACCCCAGTTCCAGATCCTTCCACTTGACCGCATCCAGCGCAGAGCGGTTCAAATTGTCAACGACCGAGTTCTTTCTGATCGGCCCGATACACTGGCGCTGCGTAGGGATGTTGCATCCCTTTGCATTTTCTATCGAATCTACCACGGGGAAAGCTTTGAGGAATTGTTCGGATTAATTTCAGCCGCCAAATTTCACGAACGCACATCGCGCCAAAATTCACGATACCATCATCACCATCTGGATGCTTGGCGGTCCACCACTGTGCGATTTAGAAGAAGTTGAAGACTGTGTGTTTTACTAGGAGTTTTATTCCTCGTACAACTTCTCTGTGGAATAGCTTATCACCGGCGATTTTTCCGGAGCGGTACGACTTAGGGAAATTCAAAAAAAGAGCTTACACCTTTCTAAAAGGCCGGCAACACACCTGCGATTCCCCTGGTGTTGCGGTTGTTCATGGGCGGCGGGAGTCACTTACCATCAGGTGAGCCGCTTGCTCGTTTGCCCCCTCTCCTATAAAAAATAGACCGAAACAGGTCAAAATCTAAACGTACAAGGTTAGGACTATATGGTGGATGCATTAACGCTTTTCAACCAAGTTCTCTTAATTTTTGCTGAGTGGCCAAAGATATGTGTGACTGGCGTTATCATGATGAAATACCACTTCTTTTCTGTTCATCAATTCCGGCCGTTTTTTCTTAATTTCTTGCTTGAGTCTCATTAGTTTTTGGCAGTAGATATCGGAATGGAAGGTTTAGCCCAGCGGTATCATAAACGATGTCTTTCCAATCCCACCATACACACAGCATCACCTTATTGCGTGTTGATCCGATACAAAGCGAAACCCGCTACAGTCTTTGGAGCTTGAATACCCTTTGACCATGATCTTTTTCGCACATTCTTGTCGTAAGTTCTTTTTTTTCACTTTTCACCACCAGTGATTAATCTTTAAAAAAATTATTCTGTTTCATTAAGTTTCAATAGAGAATCGCAAATGAGTACATGACTCATTAGGTTTTTTTCAGTGAGCTCGATGGTACCCAAATATCCAGCTTTTTTGTATGGCCAAACTTTTTAAAATGGGTCAAAACTCTTTTGTTCTCCATTCTTAATTCCTCGGCTATGTCATAACTACTAATATGCCGATCTTGCTCAGCGTTTTCAAAAATAGCGTCGACTTCATCCGTAGGAGAGCGAGACCTTTGACATCAAAGTTCCCGGACTGAAAACGCTTGAACCAACTTTGTGCTACTCTTACTGACACTGCATTAAATAAAAGTCTCATTTTCGCATTTTTCTCTGATTTGTAATAAAACTTCAGAATGTATTGAATTTCTTCGTTAGATTCACTCAATTTGGCGGACAGAAAAACTATTGAAAAATGGCGGGAATGTGTTTTTTATTTTTTATTTTTCTTTTTCTTTATGTCCTTTATGTATTTATATTAAAACCAGCCAGATAACAAACAGTACAACCAAAGTGATTTTTCTTCAATTTTATACAAACTAAATACGAAAAAACTTTTTCCTCGGCCTATTATAATTATGTTAATAGAAAAATAACCTAATTAAAGAAAAAAATATTCAATAAGCTTAATATAGAGAAAGAATATAGAAATCAGGGCAATCAGTGTATACAAATGCATGTATACAATGATTGCCGCTGATCTGACAGAGCAAACCTAGAACTCGGTGAAAGAGATGAATAAAAAAAAACATTGGATAAATTTGGGATTTCATTGGGTTCAGAAAGCAGATTAACTAAGATTTGGCCAATATTTTCATCACTATCGCCATTTAGGTTAAAATACCCTAATGGAACTGGTATAAACACAGATTTCTACCTATTCAATTAACAAGGCTCACTTATTGTGCAGGGCACGGAGTTGTCATAAAATTGCAATTCCCATAACGAGTAACTCTATAGCAACCCCATTACCTACTTGTTCATTATGTAAATTCAACAATTTTATGGGGATGCTCTAACCCAATTAGTTTGTAGGGTTACGTTTGAACATTTTTATAGGAATTCTATTACATGCAGTTTTTACGAATCTAACCACATCATCGGCCTTAGACTACATAGTCACCATGATGGATCAGTAATTTGATATTCCCAGCTCTGGTAATGCTGCTCACTATCATTGTTCAGTGTACTAAGTTTGTACTAACCCCTTTTATAGTAGAGGGAGCAAACGAGCATGCGGCTCACCTGATGGTAAGTGTCTACCGCCGCCCGTGATCAACTGCAGCACAAAGAGAAATGCATGTGCGTTGCCGGCCTTTTAAAAATGAATAAGCTTCATCGGCCCTTAAAATCTCACAGCTCTTAGCAGCACTAGATTTGTATAGCATTAATTTTGAATTTTATCACCAATCAGCAAGAGCAGAAAAAAGCTGATAAATTTTCTTGTTGCATCACACTTTAGCAATTAATTAAACACTATAATAAATGATGAAAAATATCAATAAACGGGGATGTTTAATTTGTAAAGTTTTACTCCTTGTGCAATTTCAATTTTAGTCTGAGGAATAATTATAACTACGAGTATATCTTTTTTTTCGCACAGCCCACTCTATTTTAATCATTGTTTGCTTCAGTCTACACAAAAAGTCGTCTGGAAGAGAATCACTTTCATAGTGATAAGACCGCCTGTTGTACATATAAGTGAAATTGGTTTTCCATATTTCGGTGTACGATAAAGAATAAATAAATAAATTTTCAAGGATGTGTGAAATCCGCCAAAATGCTCTAAAACAGCGCGCAGTGGACGAAACAAATAATGAATTACTCTTAATAACCTTCTCAGAAATAATTGAGAGCCGCGATATATTAGGGCTTAAACAGTGACGGCTCCGTGGCGCAGTGGCTTAGCAATGAGTTGCTGCGCTGGGGGGCGCGGGTTCGAATTCCGCACGGAACAACTATTTGTATGGCCTGCAAATAATTGTTCCAGGTCTGGATGTTTGTCCTTGTGCAATTTGTGTTTGTAAACTGCCTCCACGATACAGGAGAATATCCTAGTGTGGGGGTAACGTTTTTTAAAAAGAAAAAAAAAAAAAAAAAAAAAGTGTATAAGCGTTTGTCACTCTGATATTAAAAAACACATACCAGCTATCAATTCAATAAACCTACAGTAACCTATTGGCGCAGTGGCGCAGCAACTTAGCAAAGAGTTACGGTACGGCACTGAAGGCCGCGGTTCGTATCATACACGGAGCAAGTATTTATATGACCTACAAATAACTGTTCCGGGACTGCTTGTTTGTTAATTATAAAATTTATGCGTGTAAACTGACTCTACGGTGCAGGAGAAAATCCTAGTGTGGTATAACTAGTGTAAGTGTAACGTTTTATTTTTAAATAAAGTAAGCATAAAAGTTTTGTATTTACAGATATATATCTAATATAGTAAAATAATAGAAAAAATACAGTCCTAATAAGTCTCAGTTCTGGGCAAGGGTCGTTTCAAACTCCAGAGCTGAACATAGTCCTTCACATAGATTGCCTCATAAGGCAGAAATTTGCCATTATTGCCACGCTTGGCAGGCGGGTTGGCAACAGCAGTTTTTTTATTTTCTAGTTGGTTTCAGGAAAACGCCCATTGCCCATCTTTTTTTTGTAGACTAAGGGTGACAAACGAGCACATAGTCCACCTGATAGTGATTGGATGCTGTGGTCCTTTGACATCTATGCTCTAAGGCTGGTTTCACAGCTGTACGGGAGTTCCGTACGGGTAGCCCGTACGGGCTCCCGGAGCGGAGACAGACGTTAGGCGCTATAACATCGTTTCACAGCGACGCGGATTGTTCCGTACGGGACTCGCTCCGCGTAGAGCCCGTACAACACCACCCGCGTCCCACACCCGGACTCCCGTACATGCAGACGCGAGCGCACCGCTGCTCACCCATCGTTTCACAGCAATGCGGAGCGTACAATCCGTCCGAGCTCCATGAGTACAATCGAGATGAGTCGATTAATTGACATGGGATTTGTCATAGACATATATTTCTCATAGATATATAATATAGACACAGATAGCGGCACGAAACATATCTTGATGTTTTATTCTGTTCTCCAACCTGGATAGTAGTTCATCAAAACTACTAATCGAAATACGAAAATAATTAAAACATTTGCGCGGATCGTTCCTAAGTTTATAGTTTAAAGTTACAAATGCACTTTTGAAACATCTTGCTTCGATGATGGGATGTACCCATAGTCTCTTCCTCTGTCGTCATCTTTTCTCACAAATTAAATAAATACCAACAATTTTTAATACGTTTGCATTCACTTTCATTTGCGACTGTCTTCCTCTAGCACCCGTATCGTACTAAACACTCGTTTCAGAGCACTGCGGGCGCTACCCGTAGGGGTCTCCCGCATTACGGGCTACCCGTACGGGACTCCCGTACAGCTGTGAAACCAGCCTAACACTGTCACCACACGGTCAATTTCAAAACCTAGTATAAAAATTCGATTGATTGATTGATTGAGTTGCCAGATTTCAATAAGTACTCGAACTATAAGTACGATTTCAAACTATAGGAAGTTTCCCCAAGATATTGTTTTTTGAAAAATTTATATGCGCGGTACTTCTTTAGTGAAACAGATTTCAGTTTAAACCTGTGACAAATCAAACTACTTTTTGTAATAAGACCCTATGTATTTTGTGCTATTCCGTATTAATATACTATTCAACTATACTATTCAGTATACACAGCACGAAGCATAATAAGTGTCATTCAACTTTGATTTACAAATTTAATTAAAAATTAAACTGCACGTGTCGCTTTTCGTGTTTTGTATGCCATAAAAGCACAATATTTCCCTTGAAACACTGTATTATTATTCTTCGTCTTATATTTATATTTTTACATTTGATGAACTAACAAGTGGTAGTCACGCTACTGCTTTTTTTTATAGAATACGGGCGACAAACGAGCACACAGTCCACCTGATGGTAAGTGGTTGCTATGGCCCATAGACATCTACATCTATCCTCGTTTGTGAATCAAAATGCAGATGCGTTGTCACCTGTGAGGACTAAGATGGAAAGCATGTTTTCCAGACAAAAGGTTGACCTACCTACAACACTCTACACCTACCATACAATCAGTGGTAGAGCCAGGCGGCAGCTTTTGCTGTCCCACGGATGGGCCGGCTCGAACCGGGGTGGTACCACGACTTCACAGAATACCAGCGTGAAGTAGAGGTTTACCTCTGCGTTTCGCTTGGTGAGTGCAGGTGGCCGGAGGCCCTTTTTACTGGAAATGAGGCATTCCATCTTAGTCCTCACGGGTGAGAACGCATCTGCATTTTGATTCGCAAACAAGGATAGATGTAGATGTCTATGGGCCGCAGCAACCACTTACCATCAGGTGGACTGTGTGCTCGTTTGTCACCCTTATCCTATAAAAAAACAGCATTAAGCTGCTATTTTACACTGGTATTCTCCACACTATTCCGAAGGTATCCCGGACGTCAGTCTGAGCGAGATTAGAATGGCTCTCCAGCACCTTAAAAATGGTAAGGCCCCAGGCAAGGATGGAATTACTGCGGAGCTTCTGAAAGCGGGTGGAAGACCACTCTTAATTCCGCTCTTTAATTCCGTCCTCCATAGTGGCATTACACCGGAGTCGTGGAGCAGAAGTGCGGTGGTCTTGTTCTTCAAGAAAGGTGACAACGCTCTCTTGAAGAACTACAGACCCATTTCCCTTCTGAGCCGCGTCTACGTGCTGTTTTCGAGAGTCATTACGAATCGTCTCGCGCGCAGACTTGACGACTTCCAGCCTCCCGAACAAGCCGGTATTCCGAAAGGGCTTTAGCACCATAGACCACATACATACCCTTCGGCAAATTGTACAGAAGTCCGAAGAGTACAATTTGCCACTATGTCTGGCGTATTTGGACTTTGAGAAAGCCTTTGATTCCGTCGAAATTTGGGCGGTGCTGCAGTCCCTTCAGCGGTGCCAAGTTGACTGTCGGTATATTGAAGTGCTGAAGTGTTTGTACAGTAGAGCTACGATGGCTATCCGAGTACAGAACCAGAGTACGAAACCTATCCAATTGCAGAGAGGTGTAAGACAGGGTGACGTCATATCCCCGAAACTCTTCACCACTGCATTGGAAGACGTTTTCAAGCTTCTGGACTGGAAAGGATACGGTATCAACATCAAGTGTCTCCCAACGGATAGGTCTTAAGATGAACATGGACAAAACAAAGATTATGTTTAATGTCCATGTCACACCTATGCCGGTAGTTGTTGGGAGCACTAAACTCGAAGTAGTTTACCTGGGACAAATAGTCCGACTAGGTAAGTCCAACTTCGACCGAGATTGGTCGATTGACCGACGGATTCAACTCGGCTGGGTAGCATTCGGGAAGCTACGACACATCTTATCGTCAGACATACCTCAAAATCTTAAAACGAAATTGTACAACCAGTGCGTGTTGCCAGTGATGACTTACGGAACTAAGACGTGGCCCTTCACAGCTGGCCGTATGAGGAAGCTCAAGGTCGCTCAGCGAGCTATGGAGAGGGCTATGCTCGGAGTTTCTATGCGTGATAAACTTAGAAATGAGGATATCCGCAGTAGAACTAGAGTAACCGACATAGTCCAACGGATTAGTAAGCTGAAGTGGCAGTGGGCCGGCCATATAGCTCGAAGAACCGACAACCGATGGGGAACAAAGGTTCTCGAGTGGCAGCCTCGTACCGGTAGACGAAGTGTAGGGCGACCCCCCACGAGATGGAGTGACGACCTGGTAAGGCATGCAGGAAGTCGATGGATGCAGGTGGCTCAGGACCGTGCTTTGTGACATTCCTTGGGGGAGGCCTATGTTCAGTAGTGGACTTATGAAGGGCTGTAATGATTATGAAAATTATGATGATGGTCCTTCCCCGGTCGAGCCGACCCGTGCTACAACTATACTATTAATATAGCTGTAGTATGACTCTACCATGTAAAAACTGCTATAATATGGTTGCAGCAGTAATGGGTCGGCTCGAATGGGGAAGGACCACGCTCTCACAGAACAACAGCGCTAAAATACCAGCTTAATGCTGATTGTATGGTGGGTGTAGAGAAACGGAGATCTAATTTCCTGGTATCTTAGTCCTCAGTGGTGACAACGTATACATTTTGATTATTAATCGAGGATAGATGTGAGTGTCTAATAGCCACATCATCCACTTACGATCAAGTAAACTGCTTGGTTGTTTGTGTCCCTTATAAAAAAATATCAAAGACAAGAAATAAAGACATTTTAATATGCATACAAAAAATAAAATGTTATGAATGAGCTCGTTAGAATCTCACATATAAAACAGTATTACTGCAACAATTCCTTGATAAGAAATTAACACAACTGAAGTTAAAAATACGACACGTGTTTCGTCGCCTCACAACGAGGCGCAATCAATAAATAGTAGAACTCTTTTTTGACTAAGTGTTCATCTGGGTAGGTACAACTATCTTAACTATTTCTTCTGCTAATTATAAATGGCAGGTCTTGCACTGCTTGTGTTCCGGTCTCAAGAGTAGAGAGAACCAGTATAACGTAGATTAATGATAAGTCAGAGCGCGCGATGACTTATCATTAATCTGTGCAGTATAATTAAAAGCTGTGTGAGACATTCCATCTTACGGTCTTATTCATAAAAAGTTAAAATAGGTTTATTAGCTTCTTATTAAGAGGTGCCCGTAAAACACTATTCATAAACGCACTATAACGCTAAAACGTACTATAAGTGTTCAATAGCGGCTTCATAAGTTATAGAAGGGTCCACCGTACTATAAACCCATTATAAACCTGTTATAAGGAAAAAATGGCCGATCTGCGTGCGAGCAACGAACAGCTGATTGTTGAAGTTGTATAGATTATTGTTGGTGAAATTGTTTTTTGTGGATTTTAATTGCTAAAGTGTCGTTATGCAAGCTCTGCAAGCTTTAGAAGCTATGGACCAAGTAGAAAATGCTCCGCATCATCGTCGTAAGGTTTACCGGAAGAGATATGATCCGTTTTCTTTGCCCGAGAGTTCAAACAGCGATACCACTTCAAAAAACATACGGCATCGTTTATAATTGATCTCGTCAGGCAGGATTTACAACTGGACTCAAGAGGTTGCGGTACGTCACCAGAATTGCAGGTGTAAACCGCCATTAGATGTTGGGGACGTCGTGAAGTAAGTCAACTTGTAGCGTACAAGTAATAATATCCTATTTGAGTGTGTAAACGTTTTTGTACCTATCCTTTTTAGGTTCAATACGATGGGGGAGACCTTCATGGGTTGACTCAACCAATTGTGAGTCGCATTTGTGCCAGAGTAGCTCGTGCGATTGCTCGTCACTCTGACACCTACATAAAAATGCCGCAGTCCTTGGCAGAAGAGCAAAGGGTTATAAGGGAACTCTTAGAGATAAGAAAGGGGAATGCCCACCGTTCATAGACACTTCGGCCATGGGTGCCCACATATAAAAGCATATGGGAATGATAATATGCAACTAAAAGAATGAAATGGTTAAGGAATTGGTTTAAAAAAAGTCCGGATTTTTAAGATATAAAGGTTTTTTATTTTCACAAGAACAGTTTTTTAACAACAAAGTTAGTACCTAGTAAGTTTTTTAATCGCAATTGACACAGCGTAAATGTCCTTTTGAATGACTTACTGAGAGCTGGAAGGAACTCTGGCCGGTGTGAAAACTCGGGTCATCGTTAACAGTGGATATCGAGTCCAAATTCGTGCAGAGGTAAGAAGTGGGAGCGGGATTAATTTTCAGGCCGTGTTCAATAAGGTGAGAAGAATTATCGGAGTCCACTTAGAAAGCTTATTCGTTTCTTTCCTTAATTCTTTTTAGTCTTTTTATCTTTCTTCTTAGTTCTTTTTTAATTCCGAATTCAACTTGTGACTATTTAGTCTTGGTAACGATGACATGGGACTAGCTGTCAGATTCGATGTTGCCAATTAATAGACACAAAATCGATAAATAGATAGCGATTTTTATTCGATTTATAATTTCACAAATAATAATAATCTTTGATTCGATTTAAGTTCTGAACACATTTTAAAATATGTTTTGTTTTATTTCTTATACATGATAGAGCCTGCAGCTATATTACTAGTATAGTTGTAGCACGAATAGGTCGGCTCGACCGGGGAAGGACCACGCTTTCACAGAATACCAGCGTAAAATAGCAGCATAACACAGCTGAGTTTCGTATGGTGAGAGTAGAGAACCGGAGACCCTTTTTACTGGAAAAGAGGCATTCCATCTTAGTCCTCACGGGTGACAATGAATCTGCATTTTGATTTGCAAACGAGGATAAATGTAGATGTCTATGGGCCACAGCAACCACTTACCATCAGGTTGACTATGTGCTCGTTGGTCACCCTATCCTATAAAAATATAAATTCCGCTTTAAATGTATTTTTAAGAACAGATAATAAAAATAGTTAAATTGTGCAGCAGGGTTTTTGTTATGTTCTAAAGAGTTCACGGTAAATCAACTAGCAATTCGCTTATTTAATTATCATAACATCATAATAATTATCGAAAAATAATATTACCCTTATAATAATGACACCATAAAATCGATTGAAAAAACAGAATCGACTTTTTAACGAGATTTGTGATTGGCAACACGGCAACACTTCATTTTATACACAAATTAATGACTTCCGGATTTACCTAATTTCATTTTAATCTTTTCGGTACTTTTATCTTTTTTGGATATATAAATACCGAGATTAATTACCATTAAAAAGGAAGTATTTTTTTAACAAATGCAAATTGTTGGGCGTTTCATGGCCAGAATTGGGCATTCCCCTTTTCGTGCTTGATGAAGCCATTTCACTAAATCTTTCTCTAATTGATCAAACTTTCCTACCTTTTGCTTTTTTCTCTTCACACCTCCGAATCTGTATTTTTCGTTAATTTCTTGTCTATTCTACTAATATAATAATGGTACTACTTTATAATGCAACTCGGCTCGGCTCGGGTGTTGCACAGATGGCGTATTAGACGGGATGACGAATCGTATTAAGCGTGTTGAAAATGTATGAAAACATGCCTCAAGTTGCAGGGACTGATATAAAATGGCGTATTATGCGAGAAATCGTATTAAACGTGATCGTATTAAGCGAGTTTTACTGTATATATATTGGGTAATTTGTTTTGCAAATTTTTTGTAAATCTATGCTTTTATACATTTTCATATGATTAATTATTATAAAGAACAATGGCCAAATTTCTATAGGAGCTGGACTTCACTTTTATTTTTCATGTCCCAAAACAAACTATAGCTAGATTGGTTTGTTTTTATGTTGTTAACACCATCCCTATTTGAAATCATATCTAAATAGCCACAATGTTTTATAATAAAGTCAACAATACGTTTGGAGCTAGAATAAACAACTACGTTTTATCCTACTGCGACGTAGCCTAAAAGTGTAGTAAGCGATAAGCGAGGAGGGTAATTAGTTATCTCGTTTCCATTTATTTCGATTTCTTCAGATCATTATCATCAGTATCACAATTCACAACGAGTGAAGCAATTAATATGATACGAATTATTGCCGGGTGACAATCAATAGCGTCAACCGATGACCACAGATTATGTAACTTGTCGATGACAAATGACGTTCCGTTGTTCATAATTGAACAAAACGCTTAGCTTACTATGAAGCTACATAAATATTTTATGACATGAACCCACTACATAATAAATTAGTATAGTAGTTGATTTGTTGCCTACATACTAATTGAATTGATTTACAATTAATAGCTATCCAGAAAAACGTAAATAATGTGTTTGAATACGAAGTCCTTTCGTACGTGAAATGAATCGTCATTACGTGCGTTTTAGTGCGTTCTGAAACCATTATTTTAAATAATTTCGGAACAGTTACAAAAACAAAAATAAATGGATAACTTTTTTTTGTGGCTACTTAGAGAGGTATTTTTTGTGTTTTTTAAGACCTTAAAAAATAAGGGTATTTTTCATATGACATATAGTGACGCCATCGTTTCGTCATCTGGTACGATTTGACCAATCTTCTTTGTTATGAAAGCAATTAATTTGTTATTTATTATCCAAATGTTTCATTTTACTCGTTTGTTATTTCAATATTTGCAACAAATATTCCGTTATTTATACTTCTTGGCATGTATATCGCTGCATATTATCTGTATTTTTAAGAGGATCTGTGATTTCTGTAGGTAACTCCAAAAATATTATAAACAATATGTAAATCTATAACTTATATTAGTTACAATTATTTAATTGTGCTAATTTGTTTTTTTTTGTTTGAAAAACAAGTCTAGAACTTAGAATTTACTTATGCCAGCCTTAGTGGGGAAAAGTGGACAAGGTTTATTTTAACAGTGTAATTTGTCATATCAAGAAACGATTAGTGGGGAAAAGTAGACGAACTAATCTCAATGAGTCCACTTTGTCCCACCAGTGGGACATTTGGTGGGAAAAAGTGGAATAAACCCGAGTCGTCATAAATCGGTCTCAACTCAACATATTATGCTGGTTGTAAGCAACCTGCGCTGGGTCTTTCGTTGGAATCAGTCGGTAATATCACGATTTGGATCAACATCAGCCTATTAATGAAATACTTGACAACTGAACTTAATTTGCGTGTTACTTAATTAAAGGATAGGGAAAAAATTGTACGTGTCAGCTCTGAGACGCGACTAGAGTTAATTGCTTAAGAATCTGTGGGGCGGCTATTTTGAATTAATTACGTATTTACAGTTTGGAGTTTTCTTTTTCTTAACCAATAATATTTTTCGAGTATGGTTATGTTATTAGTATATGTTGCAGAAAAGAAATCATTCAACTAGTTGAAATTAACACATATCACAATATCACTTAGTATTATTGTGTTTGAAAAAATAATTTATACCTTTAACCATAAATTTATTTGTATATTTTTATTATAAATTTTGACAGTTGTGTGCAAAATGTGTACCTTTGTCTACCAGATCAGTAACCAGAGCTAGTGGAAAACTTATTTACAATAAACTATCCAATGTCTTCAAATCATTAAATGTAATAATGTTTAAACATAAGTTATTGGAATTTCTTTTAGACAAGTGCTATTTCTTAACTAACGATTTTCTAAATGAAAAGATTGGTATTTTCGCCATGTTTCCACGCGTTTAGTATAAGATGCGCGAATGTGTTGCGCGAACGGAAATAACATAACATAATAATAATAATATTTATTGGTTAATTCAGACATTGTAAATTGATACAGTGTTATAGTTGAGACCTCCTTTTAAGTAGTGCGTGCGTGCATGTGTGTGTGTATTTGTATGTGTATGTGTACTTGTTTCAAATAATTTAAGTCTTCGCGTAAATATAAGAAATCATTAAATAATTTAATGTAGTAAATCCTCAATTTATCTGCCGACTTCCAAAAAGGAGACGGTACTCAATTCGAGTGTATGTTTTTTTTTATGTGTGTTACCTCATAACTTTGTACTGGGCGAATCAATTTCGATGATTCTTTTTTTATATGAAAGCTGATACTTCTCGTGTGGTCCCATATAAATTTGGTTAAGGTCAGACCAATGGTTATTGAGTTATTCTTAAATAACCTATATTGAAGTCGGCTGTACAAAATTTTTAATTTTAAATTATTTTTCTGTCGACTTCCAAAAAGGAGACGGTACTCAATTCGACTGTATGTTTTATTTTTTTATTTGATGTGTGTTACCTCATAACTTTGTACTGTGCGAACCGATTTCGATGATTCTTTTTTCTGCCGACTTCCAAAAAGGAGACGGTACTCAATTCGAGTGTATGTTTTTTTTTTATGTGTGTTACCTCATAACTTTGTACTGGGCAAACCGATTTCGATAATTCTTTTTTTATATGAAAGCTGATAGTTCTCGTGTGGTCCCATATGAATTTGATCAAGGTCAGACCAATGGTTATTGAGTTATTCTTAAATAACCTGTATTGAAGTCGCTTATATTTAAGTCGGCTGTACAAAATTTTTAATTTTAAATTATTTTTCTGTCGACGTCCAAAAAGGAGACGGTACTCAATTCGACTGTATGTTTTATTTTTTTATTTGATGTGTGTTACCTCATAACTTTGTACTGTGCGAATCGATTTCGATTATTCTTTTTTCTGCCGACTTCCAAAAAGGAGACGGTACTCAATTCGAGTGTATGTTTTTTTTTATGTGTGTTACCTCATAACTTTGTACTGGGCAAACCGATTTCGATAATTCTTTTTTTATATGAAAGCTGATAGTTCTCGTGTGGTCCCATATGAATTTGATCAAGGTCAGACCAATGGTTATTGAGTTATTCTTAAATAACCTGTATTGAAGTCGCTTATATTGAAGTCGGCTGTACAAAATTTTTAATTTTAAATTATTATATGAAAGCTGATAGTTCTCGTGTGGTCCCATATGAATTTGATCAAGGTCGGCTGTACAAAATTTTTAATTTTAAATTATTGTATTTCTTAATTTTGTGTACAATATTTTGTACACGGCAGTGCAAGTACTACCTTTAGCCGGCAGGAATATAATATATATAATTTAAAATTAAAAAATTTGTACAGCCGACTTCAATATAAGTGACTTCAATATAGGTTATTTAAGAATAGCTCAATAACCATTGGTCTGACCTTGATCAAATTCATATGGAACCACACGAAAACTATCAGCTTTCATATAAAAAAAGAATCATCGAAGTCGGTTCGCTCAGTACAAAGTTATGAGGTAATACACATAAAAAAAAACATACACTCGAATTGAGTACCGTCTCCTTTTTGGAAGTCGGCAGAAAAATAAAAAATAGAATAGGTTGGTACCTACTCAGATGAACTTCTAGACTTAAAAGTAGCTCTACCACCCGGGAGTACATGCAGAGTACATGTATAAGTTATATAAAGAAAGATTAATAACATTTAAATGAAAAGGGGAAATTAATTGTTGAATTTGAAATACCAACGACTTTCGCCGTGTAGTGGTGGTGTAAGAAAATCCTATACCCTATACCATTCTATAGGCGTCGTTAAATACGACAGTCGGAAATGAAACAGGAGATGGCAGCAGCCTCTTCCTGATAACCACTCAAATTTAAAAAAAAAGTTTTAATTATCTGCCAATCCACCTGCAAAGTGTGGCAACTATGCAAAATATCCCCTCTAAGAGGCAATCTATGAGGGAGGTATATGTCAACAGAGGGAAATCAAACAGGAGATGGCAGCAGCCTCTTCCTGATAACCACTCAAATTAAAAAAAATATCTGCCAATCCACCTGCAAAGTGTGGCAACTATGCAAAATATCCCCTCTAAGAGGCAATCTATGAGGAGGTATATGTCAACAGAGGGAAATGAAACAGGAGATGGCAGCAGCCTCTTCCTGATAACCACTCAAATTAAAAAAAAATATCTGCCAATCCACCTGCAAAGCGTGGCAACTATGCAAAATATCCCCTCTAAGAGGCAATCTATGAGGAGGTATATGTCAACAGAGGGAAATGAAACAGGAGATGGCAGCAGCCTCTTCCTGATAACCACTCAAATTAAAAAAAATATCTGCCAATCCACCTGCAAAGTGTGGCAACTATGCAAAATATCCCCTCTAAGAGGCAATCTATGAGGGAGGTATATGTCAACAGAGGGAAATCAAACAGGAGATGGCAGCAGCCTCTTCCTGATAACCACTCAAATTAAAAAAAATATCTGCCAATCCACCTGCAAAGTGTGGCAACTATGCAAAATATCCCCTCTAAGAGGCAATCTATGAGGAGGTATATGTCAACAGAGGGAAATGAAACAGGAGATGGCAGCAGCCTCTTCCTGATAACCACTCAAATTAAAAAAATATCTGCCAATCCACCTGCAAAGTGTGGCAACTATGCAAAATATCCCCTCTAAGAGGCAATCTATGAGGGAGGTATATGTCAACAGAGGGAAATGAAACAGGAGATGGCAGCAGCCTCTTCCTGATAACCACTCAAATTAAAAAAAAATATCTGCCAATCCACCTGCAAAGTGTGGCAACTATGCAAAATATCCCCTCTAAGAGGCAATCTATGAGGAGGTATATGTCAACAGAGGGAAATGAAACAGGAGATGGCAGCAGCCTCTTCCTGATAACCACTCAAATTAAAAAAAATATCTGCCAATCCACCTGCAAAGTGTGGCAACTATGCAAAATATCCCCTCTAAGAGGCAATCTATGAGGGAGGTATATGTCAACAGAGGGAAATCAAACAGGAGATGGCAGCAGCCTCTTCCTGATAACTACTCAAATTAAAAAAAATATCTGCCAATCCACCTGCAAAGTGTGGCAACTATGCAAAATATCCCCTCTAAGAGGCAATCTATGAGGAGGTATATGTCAACAGAGGGAAATGAAACAGGAGATGGCAGCAGCCTCTTCCTGATAACCACTCAAATTAAAAAAAAATATCTGCCAATCCACCTGCAAAGTGTGGCAACTATGCAAAATATCCCCTCTAAGAGGCAATCTATGAGGAGGTTTATGTCAACAGAGGGAAATGAAACAGGAGATGGCAGCAGCCTCTTTCTGATAACCACTCAAATTAAAAAAATATCTGCCAATCCACCTGCAAAGTGTGGCAACTATGCAAAATATCCCCTCTAAGAGGCAATCTATGAGGAGGTATATGTCAACAGAGGGAAATGAAACAGGAGATGGCAGCAGCCTCTTCCTGATAACCACTCAAATTAAAAAAAATATCTGCCAATCCACCTGCAAAGCGTGGCAACTATGCAAAATATCCCCTCTAAGAGGCAATCTATGAGGAGGTATATGTCAACAGAGGGAAATGAAACAGGAGATGGCAGCAGCCTCTTCCTGATAACCACTCAAATTAAAAAAAATATCTGCCAATCCACCTGCAAAGTGTGGCAACTATGCAAAATATCCCCTCTAAGAGGCAATCTATGAGGAGGTATATGTCAACAGAGGGAAATGAAACAGGAGATGGCAGCAGCCTCTTCCTGATAACCACTCAAATTAAAAAAAAATATCTGCCAATCCACCTGCAAAGTGTGGCAACTATGCAAAATATCCCCTCTAAGAGGCAATCTATGAGGAGGTATATGTCAACAGAGGGAAATGAAACAGGAGATGGCAGCAGCCTCTTCCTGATAACCACTCAAATTAAAAAAATATCTGCCAATCCACCTGCAAAGTGTGGCAACTATGCAAAATATCCCCTCTAAGAGGCAATCTATGAGGGAGGTATATGTCAACAGAGGGAAATGAAACAAGAGATGGCAGCAGCCTCTTCCTGATAACCACTCAAATTAAAAAAAAATATCTGCCAATCCACCTGCAAAGTGTGGCAACTATGCAAAATATCCCCTCTAAGAGGCAATCTATGAGGAGGTATATGTCAACAGAGGGAAATGAAACAGGAGATGGCAGCAGCCTCTTCCTGATAACCACTCAAATTAAAAAAAATATCTGCCAATCCACCTGCAAAGTGTGGCAACTATGCAAAATATCCCCTCTAAGAGGCAATCTATGAGGGAGGTATATGTCAACAGAGGGAAATGAAACAGGAGATGGGCAGCAGCCTCTTCCTGATAACATATAACATCCCTCTTGACATTAAAATAGCTCACAACAAGTTTTTTTTTTGAAAATCAAGTCCGTATATTTCATATATTTCATATTTGTTCTGCCATATATAATATTTATGTGTATTATGTATATATTATATACTGTGCGCGTATATCTATAATATAAAAATGAATTGCTGAATGTGTTGCTAAGCGCAAATCTCGAGAGCAGCTGAACCGATTTCGCTAATTTTTTTTTATAATATTCCTTGAAGTACGAAGATGGTTCTTACGGAGAGAAAAATAAAAAAAATTGCCTGAAAAAGTCTGGAATAACACTTTTGTATATTCCCATACAAAAGATTCGTAATAATACTTAAAAGTCAATTTGAACTTTAATACCATACCATAAAGTTTAAGTGTTAGTGGAGGGGTTCCGGGAAGGCAAAACAATTGAGTGACGTTAGTATTGTATAAATATTAATGTCAATATTTGTCAATATTTATAGTTTATACACACTGGAAGATAGCTGATGTTATAAGGAGTAGCTTGGGCTGCTTTTATTTTAGGGTTCCGCGTAAAATAACTCCACGCTGGCGAAGCCGCGGGGAACAGCTAGTGTATATATACTAGCTAGCCAGGCAGACGTTGTTCTGCCCTTTCCGACGACCCTTCCTATAAAAATCCTTAAATTCGCAATTAAAAATATTGAATGTCACTTATAAAAAGTATCCTATCTCTCAAGTTGGACCAAACTGCACACAGTGTGCGAAATTTCATTGAAATCAGTTCTGTAGTTTAAGAGTTTATCGCGGACCAACAATGTGACACGTAAGTTTTATATATAAAGATATATATAGTGGAAAGAAGATTATATATATATATATATATATATATATATATATATAATCTATATATATATATATATATATATATATATATATATATATCTTCTTTCCACTTTGATTACTACTGCACTGCCTCTTGTATGTCTATCTCTGTTCAGCCTAATGGCTGACTGGGAAAGAATGCCCAAGTCTAAAGTCCGCCATTTTATACTACTTTGTGCATGAAAGTTATAAATAAATATCAATTCAATATCTGCGGTTTCTAATTCACCTGTAAAGTGTAGCAAACTATGACAAATATCCCCTCTAAGAGGTAGCCTATGGGGAGATATCTATAGAGGCGGTTTAACAGTGGACTTTTGACAGGCTGAAATTATTGAATAAATGATGAATGATAAGGTTTTTATTACCAGCTCAACTTGATCCATAGGCGCAGTAATAGTCGATTAAATTAAGTTCAAAGGCAATACCGTAACACTGACAAATAACGCTTCTTTCAAAGAAAACATTATGGTTTGCTATAGTCACCTGTCTACTCTTACAATGAGATAGGATGTAATGTCAACAGTTGACTACTTACAAGCTTAATGGTTAAAACAGTAATGATAAAAACGCCTGTGTTAAAAATTTACTGAAAAAGAACCTTCCCTTCCCTATTTTTGTATTTTAAAACTCCCATAAAAACGAATCTCACCGACACAACCATTATATTAATAAGATGAATCTAGCCGACATGCATATTTTAAAATCCATCAAGACGTTTAGGCTACAGAACGTACGAATGAAATAGATATACATACTCGAAAAACATTACCCACCTTCTGAGGCAGTCGGGTCAAAAGATAACAATTATTTCTATGATCTATTTTTGTAACAATGTATATTCTGTAGAAGTTTTTCAGATTCTGTAACGAAAGTTTGGTCTGGTAAAGATCCACTGTTCAACCCTTCATGGGAGAATATATCACAATCCTCAAGCTTCGCAGGATGATTAGTGGATCATTGCACTAGATACGCCCGTAACGCTTCTGCCCGACTGCCATCGGTCCTCTATTTGAGGAGGAGATTCTATCATATATCATAGCACAGGCGGTAGTCCGTTACGACACCCTTAACATGAAAACTGATAAACAACACTACCATCTGGAGACTGCGAAGCCAGCCTTGCTCTTTTTGACCGAGACGCAGGTGTCCTCTAAGGCTGATACTTCCTATCCTACTCGGGGTACAAATTAGAATACTTCTTTGTGCACCGGGCTGGAGTTTGCGTATACATCAGATAGGATATCTGTTCTCGACGTCTCGGCACTGTTGAAGGTACGAACTTGTCCATAATATGGCTGCACGTAGACAGCGACAACCATCCCCGCGTCTACGAGTGCCTATATAGGTCCCATAGCGGTAATGCCGACACAGACCGACTCATCGACCACGTGAAAATGGCTTCAGATTTTTTGCTCCATATTTCATCCATAGAGATCGTGATACTTGGCGATTTTAACACCGACCACGCCGAATGGCTTGGTTTACGTTTAACCGATCATGTGGGGAGATCTGTTTATGACTTTGCCTTGACATATGATATGACACAACTGGTTACTTCGTCTACGTGGATCCCAGATGTGGAGAATCTTGTACCTTCCCTGTTGGACCTTCTGCTGACCTCGCATCTGGACGGATATCAGGTTTCTGTCGACGTCCCAGTCAGCTCTTCGGATCATTGTCTGGTCCGGAGTCTGGTGCCATTCACGCTTCCTTCGCGGTTGCGTTCTGCAGGCAGCCGCCGTGTTTGGCATTCATCATCATCATCATCATCATTACAGCCCTTCACAAGTCCACTGCTGAACATAGGCCTCCCCCAAAGAATGCCACAAAGCACGGTCCTGAGCCACCTGCATCCATCGACTTACTGCATATCTTACCAGGTCGTCACTCCATCTAGTGGGGGGCGCCCTACACTTCGCCTGCCGGTACGAGGCTGCCACTCGAGAACCTTTCTTCCCCATCGGTTGTCGTTTCTTCGAGCTATATGGCCGACCCATTGCCACTTCAGCTCATTAATCCGTTGGGCTATGTCGGTCACTCTGGTCCTACTGCGGATATCCTCATTTCTGAGTTTATCACGCAGAGAAACTCCGAGCATAGGCCTCTCCATAGCTCGCTGAGCGACCTTGAGCTTCCTCATCCGGCCAGCAGTGAAGGACCACGTCTCAGTTCCGTATGTCATCACTGGCAACACGCACTGGGTGTACAGTCTCGTTTTCAAGTTTTGAGGTATACCTGACGAGAAGATGTGCCGTAATTTCCCGAACGCTGCCCAACCGAGTTGAATCCGATGATTGACCTCTCGGTCGAAGTTGGACTTACCTAGTCGGACTATTTGTCCCAGGTAAACATACTCGTCAACAACTTCGAGCTTAGTGTTCCCAACAACTTCCGGCATTTTTTTTATAGGATAAGGGTGACAAACGAGCACACAGTCCACCTGATGGTAAGTGGTTGCTGCGGCCCATAGACATCTACATCTATCCTCGTTTGCGAATGAAAATGCAGATGCGTTGTCACCCGTGAGGACTAAGATGGAATGCCTCATTTCCAGTAAAAAGGGCCTCCGGCCACCTGCACTCACCAAGCGAAACGCAGAGGTAAACGTCTACTTCACGCTGGTATTCTGTGAAGTCGTGGTACCACCCCGGTTCGAGCCGGCCCATCCGTGCGACAGCAAAAGCTGCCGCGTGGCTCTACCACTGTTAAAAAGACATAGGTGTGACATGGGCATTAAACGTGATCTTTGTTTTGTCCATGTTCATCTTAAGACCTATCCGTTGGGGTACACTATTGAGGTCATTGAGCATAGCGCTTAGGTCCTCCAGCGATTCTGCCATAAGGACTATATCGTCGGCAAATCGAAGGTGAGTGATGTACTCGCCATTGATGTTGATACCGTATCATTTCCAGTCCAGAAGCTTGAAAACGTCTTCCAATGCAGCGGTGAAGAGTTTCCGGGAATATGACGTCACCCTGTCTTACTCCGCTCTGCAATCAGATAGGTTTCGTACTCTGGTTCTGTACTCGGATAGCCATCGTAGCCCTACTGTACAAGCACTTCAACACTTCGATATACCGCCAGTCAACTTGGCACCGCTGAAGGCACTGCAGCACCGCCCAAATTTCGACGGAATGAAAGGCTTTCTCATAGTTCACATACACCAGACATAGTGGCAAATTGTACTCCTTGAACTTCTGTACAATCTGCCGAAGGGTATGTATGTGGTCAAAACCGGCTTGTTCGGGAGGCTAGAAGTCGTCAAGTCTGCGCGCGAGACAATTCGTAATGACTCCCGAAAACAGCACGTAGACGCGGCTTAGAAGGGAAATCGGTCTGTAGTTCTTCAAGAGAGCGTTGTCGCCTTTCTTGAAGAACAAGACCACCGCACTTCTGCTCCACGCCTCCGGTGTAATGCTACCATGGAAGACGGAATTAAAGAGCTTCTGAAGGACTTCAAGTATCGGTTTTCCACCCGCTTGGATCGTTACACACACACTTGCGTGCGGCTCCAACGATGACGTGTACAGCTGCCCATAGAACCTCTCAATCTCACTCAAAATCTCAGGTGCCCCGGAAACGATGCTGCCACATTCGGTCTTCAGCTTTGACAGTTGGCTCTTTCTGGCAGACAAATCTCTGGCAAAGACTTTGGAGCCTTGGTTCCGCTCGATCGCTTTTTCAATACGAGCTGTGTTGAAGTTGCGTAAGTCCCGCCGCATGCATTTGGAGATCTGTCTGTTCAGTTGCCTATATGCTGTCAAATCTATTGAAGAATGTAGCTTCATCTCCCGTCTAACAACCATGAGGTTAAGAGTGTGATCGGAGAGTTTTTGTGTTCTTCTGCGGCGGGTCTTGTAGAACTTAGCTCCGACCGCATGGACAGTTTCCACGAACTTGTCATTCAAATCGTCTACTTCATTGCAGTCTTCTAGGCACTGAAAACGGTTTTGTAACTCGAGCTGAAAGGTTTCGGGACTCTGGATTAGAACACGAGGGGGATGGAGCGTTGACTTCATTAGACGAGACCTCTCCAACTTAACGTTTAGAATCAGTGTGCCTCTAACCATTCGGTGATCGCTGCCGGTTTTCACCCTCGCGATTACTGAGACATCACTGAACAGTTGTCGTCTAGTCGTCATAATGAAGTCAATCTCATTTTTTGTCGAACCGTCGGGGCTCGACCAGGTCCACTTCCGCCTTGGGGTCGCTTCTGGAAGAAAGAGTTCATCATAAAGAGTCCCTCTTTCTCCATGAAGTCGGCCAGCTTCTGGCCCCTTGCGTTCCGTTGCCCTATTCCAAATTCCCCCACTTTCAGCTCACCGTTCTCTCTTGTGCCTAGTTTTGCATTGAAGTCTCCCATTAACACCGTATATTGGGTTTTGGAAGAATGCATGGCTATAGAGATATCCTCATACATTTCGTCCACCTCCTCATCGGGGTGTGCCGAGGTTGGTGCGTAAACCTGTATGACCTTCAGCGAATACCGTTTGGTGATTCTGAGTATAAGGTCCACAACCCTCGTTCACACACTCTCAATCTTTACCTCTCTTCGGACTTCGGATAATCCTATAATATGCCAGCGTAACTTGTCTATCTCTTCTTCCAGCTCCACAATCATCTCGTCAGTTCTCAGGTTGCGTGCGTTATATGTTGCCAGGTCAAGTCGTCGTAGGTGGCAACCGAACCCCCGCCGGAGATTCTTAGCACCCCCTGCCCTGCTGTTACCATGATCGCCACCGTAGCCAGGAATAGCGGGGCCGCCGGGGACTGGGGGCCGTCTCTTCGTCACTTTCATCATGGGGGATATATTGCCATAGTTGCCACCTTTGGCGAGCGGGTCTGCAACCGCAGTTTTTTTATAGTATTTTTGCCGTTACCAGGAAGATGCTGCTGCCCATCTCCTGCCTGTTTCCCTTTGTCGCCTTTTACGACACCCACGGGAAGATATGGGGGTAGTGGATATTCTTAACCGCCACTACACGGCATGTTTGGCATTACAGGTTGACAATTGAGATGGAATGCGATCTTTCTTTACATCTTACCTTATCTTTAGGGGTTTCCTTCTCGACGGATGGTCCCAGTGCTGTTGCTGAATTTGTCACTGATACAGGGAATGGAACTATTATTGTTATTCCATCATCTGTGATACCAAGACTGCATTACGAAGTAAGCAGGAGTGTTATCAGGCCTTTGCGGGTGCTTTGGCGGCTCGGAATGTAAACACCAGCATACTTAAAAAGAAGTATACCTTCGCTTCTAGGTCAAAAGAGTTATTACCAAGGCAAAGTATGAGCTCATCGGTGGAATTGGCGAGATTACTAGTTGGCCTTCCTTCGCGAACCCATGCATTCTAGTTTTTCGCTAAGGCTGTCCAAGGGAATTTCTGTAAGCCATCACTATCATCTCTGCACAGGGAGGACGACTCACTAGCCCACGCCTCAGAAGAGAAAGCCGACCTTTTAGGCTCCCTTTTTGCATCTAACTCTACTCTCGGTGACATGTGAAATACACCGCTGACCATTCCGCAATGTAAGTGCTCTATGCCTGATGTGCGATTCACACAGTGCTCAGTACGCAAAGTACTCTTCTTTCTGGGCATCCACAAGTCGAGTGCTCCTGACAGAATCCTGCCAATTGTGCTGAGGACGTGTGCTCCACAGGTGGCACCGGTTCTTACTTGTCTCTTCCAGTACTCCTACTTTCTAAGCATTGACCTGAGTTCATGGAAGACAGCTTTCGTGCACCCGATCCCTAAAAAAGGTAACCACTCTGATTCGTTCAACTACAGGCCTATCGCCATCACCTCCTTGTTCTTGAAAATTATCCATTATTAACTGCCAGCTCATAAGGAGCACCACCACCTACTACTACCACTACCTTGAGAAGCACCAGCTAATTAGTGACCACGAGTACGGTTTTCGTGGTGATATTCTTCTTTACCTAACACACAGATAGGCGCAGGTGATCGAGTCCAAGGGGGAGGCTTTGGCGGTTAGTTTTGACATAGCGAAGTCCTTCGATCGGATTTGGCACAAGGCGCTTCTTTCGAAACTTCCTTCCTATGGGCTTCCCGAGAAATTGTGCGATTGGATCACCAGTTTTCTGGCTGATTGGAGCATCAAGGTCGTAAGGTGCAAGCTCCGATTACAAGTCTATTCTTAACGTTGGTGTTCCACAAGGCTGCGTGCTATCACCAACGCTGTTTCTTTAGCGTATCAATAATATGTTGGAAACCGGTAACATTCATAGTCACTTGTTCTTCGTGGTCACTTGGAAGAGAGGGCCATATTGGCGTTCAAAAAGCTTAGCGTGCTCAGCAGAGCGAGACAATATTTCATGCCGGCATAACACCTGCAATTTTACAAGGCGCAGGTTCGCCGTTCCCTTCTATGGGCCGGGGCTCCTCCGTGCCAGCTCCTTCTATTTGGTCGCATCTAAAGCGGTTTGAATCGTCGACGACCGAGCTCTTTCTGATCGGCTTGACACACTGGTGCTGAAAAGAGATGTTGCATCTCTTTGAGAATTTTATCGTATCTACCACGGGTAGTGCTCACAGAAATTGTTCGGACTAATTTCAACCGCTCTATTTTGCAATCGCACATTTCGATAGAACTAAACTTGAAATAGCGTCCGTGTCATCTGGATGATTGGCGGTCCACTACTGTACGATTTAATAGAAGTTTTCTTACTCGCACATCTTCCTTGTGAAATCGAATACCACCAGCAATTTTTCTTGACCGATACGATTTAAGGACCTTCAAGAAAAGAGCCTACTGTTTTTTCAAAGGGCGGCATCGCATCTACAATTCCCCTGGTTTTGCAGTTGTTTCTGGGCGGCGGTAGTCACTTACCATCAGATGAGCGGTATGCTCGTTTGCCCCCTCTCATATAAACTTAAGAAAGAGCAGTGCCTCCTGTCACAGGCTCTATAGCTTAAAAGGGGACTCCTGTCACCATTTACTTTAAATTGTATTGTTTTAAGCAATAAAAAATATTATTATTATTATTATTATTATGTAAAAAAAGAAAAATATTGATGCAATTCTCTTTACATCTAGATATAATATTAGGACTTAATAGTCAAAAAAATGTATAATACGTACAGGTGGTTTTTTAAAACCCAACGGTAATTTACCTTACTATAAACTAACAACGCGAAAGCGATTATGCATAAACAGTAATTTCGCGCATCGACTTTGCGTGTACAAGAAGTGTATTAAACTCATATCTTACATAACGTCAAAACTCATAGGCCACAGCTGTTATTACGTAGATGTGGCGATAAGGCAACGCGTATTATAGAAGTAAGGCAGACCTCAGGCGGGGTTGCGGTAGCGGTCGGCGACCCGTCGCGTGTGGCACAGTCGCGGTCAAGAAGTGGACAGAGTAGTAACTAATTTGCTAAAACAATGCGCGTTTTTGCATACCTTAAGCGGAAGCGAAAGGTATGTTCTACTATCGCCTAAAAATTAAGATTCCAACATTTTATCGAATAAAATCGTATCTAGCAATCATATTATACATATAAATGATATAAAAAGCACATTGTTAGAAAGATAAATGATTGTTGAACTTATTAATATTTTTTTTAAATCGATTAATTGCTATTTTTAAATAAAAAAAAGGGTTTTAGTGGCTTATGGTGTGGATTTATCATGTCCCTGTGGCTTGTAAACACAATAACTTTTGAAAATATTAATTGTTTAACTCAATCTATTTTTTAATCTCTTCATCTATCATGTGGGAAGCCACTGAATGTAAATGGCAGTGTAGTTTTGTTTTGTTTAGCTATAATTAATTTTTTTCGGCTCCAAAATGGCGAAATTTTCGTTGATTTGTTAGCCTCGTATACAAAAATATTTCTCTAAATGGTTGTTGTTGTTGTTTTTATTATTCGCTCGAGAGAGCAGGCAAAGGAACTATGCCATACAGCCTTGTCTTCATGTATAATTTTCCTTCATATTTCACTGCTTCACAATATGTTGATGCGTCACATTGTGCAGCCTTGGGAGATTTTGACGGTAACTTGAACCAGCAGTCAGCTGACAGTTGGCGATGGTATCTAAAGGCGCCTATGCAAACAAACAGCTTATCTTGAGATTCCATCACCATCAGAGCACTTGTTTCACAGTTTCCATTAATAGTTCACATGCGCAGACACTTAATACACAAAATCGCACTACTTTTACATATCAAAGTCCACTTCAAACCATTATTTAAACAATAATTCAGGAGCAGCAAGCCGCCGCCGGTCGAGTTCCCGCCAAAACTCTTTCTCTAAATGGGAAGCTACAGCCACAGAGTAGTAATGAGTAGTTTAGTTTGGCTCACAGAGTACATTATATATAGGGAATAATGTAAAATAAATAAATTATACTAAAAATTTAATTACAAATTTGTTTTGTAACAAAATAGTAAGTTAGCAAGGTTCGATTGTATTTTAAACTATTCATTAATTTGTTTGATTCTTAATTGGCCAAGCATGGCTAAATTTAAAAAAGCGACATCTACTGCAACATGGACAAACTGTCATGACATAATAATACCTCTAAGAAAAATTATAGTATGGACTGTATGCCACTGGTTTGGTAGTGTTTCTATATAGTTTGTGCTGGTTTTTTGTTTTTTTTTCTGTGGTTTGGCTTCAGTCGCCTTCGTGAGTGGACATTGTTTCGGTTGTTTGCAGCGGCCCAAAAAGATCGCTGTACAAATACACAATATTGGAATAACCAAATTTCTTAAATACTTAATTATAATAATAATAAGACTTTTTTTTATTACAATATTTAAAAGCACAGAATAAATAATAGTAGTACGTACTAAAAGCAAGTAGTATAATTTTTTTTGTCATGGGTGACATTTTCATGGCTTTCGAGGGTGTTGAAACCGATAGGGTTGTCGAAATGTAAATCCAAGATGGCGGCCGCAATAAGTATCAATTATTTCATCATGGGTGTCATTTTTATGGTTTTCGAGGGTGCTGAAGCCGATAGTGCTGTCGAAATGTAAATCCAAGGTGGTGGCTGCAATAGGTATAAATTTTTTCATCATGGGTTTCATTTTCATGGTTTTCGAGGGTGTTGAAGCTGATAGTGCTGTCGAAATGTAAATACAAGATGGCGGCTGAATTAGGTACCAATTTTTTCATCATGGGTGTCATTTTCATGGTTTCCGAGGGTGTTGAAGCCGATAGTGTTGTCCAAATGTAAGTCCAAGATGGCGGCTGCAAAATATATCAATTTTTTATCTTGGGTGTCATTTTCATGGTTTTCGAGGGTGTTGAAGCCGATAGTGCTGTCGAAATGTAAATCCAAGATGGCGGCTGCAACAGGTATCAATTTTTTCATCATGGGTGTCATTTTCATGGTTTTCGAGGGTGTTGAAGCCGATAGTGCTGTCGAAATGTAAATCCAAGATGGCGGCTGCAATAGATATAAATTTTTTCATCTTGGGTGTCATTTTCATGGTTTTCGATAGAGTTGAAGCCGATAGTGCTGTCTAAATGTAAATCCAAGATGGCGGCTGCAATAGGTATCAATTTTTTCATCATGGGTGTCATTTTCATGGTTTTCGAGAGAATTGAAGCCGATAGGGTTGACGAAATGTAAATCTAAGGTGGCGGCTGCAATGGGTATTAATTTTTTCATTATGGGTGTCATTTTCATGAGTTTCGAGGATGTTGAAGCCGATAGTGCTGTCGAAATGTAAATCCAAGATGGCAGCTGAAGTAGGTACTAATTTTTTCATCTTGGGTGTCATTTTCATGGTTTTCGAGAGTGTTGAAGCCGATAGTGCTGTCGAAATGTAAATCCAAGATGGCGGCTGAAGTAGGTACCAATTTTTTCATCTTGGGTGTCATTTTCATGGTTTTCGAGAGAGTTGAAGCCGATAGTGCTGTCGAAATGTAAATCCAAGATGGCGGCTGCAATAGGTATCAATTTTTTCATCATGGGTGTCATTTTCATAGTTTTCGAGAGAGTTGAAGCCGATAGGGTTGTCGAAATGTAAATCCAAGATGGCGGCTGAAGTGGGTGCCAATTTTTTCATCTTGGGTGTCATTTTCATGGTTTTCGATAGAGTTGAAGCCGATAGTGCTGTCTAAATGTAAATCCAAGATGGCGGCTGCAATAGGTATCAATTTTTTCATCATGGGTGTCATTTTCATGGTTTTCGAGAGAATTGAAGCCGATAGGGTTGTCGAAATGTAAATCTAAGGTGGCGGCTGCAATGGGTATTAATTTTTTCATTATGGGTGTCATTTTCATGAGTTTCGAGGATGTTGAAGCCGATAGTGCTGTCGAAATGTAAATCCAAGATGGCAGCTGAAGTAGGTACTAATTTTTTCATCTTGGGTGTCATTTTCATGGTTTTCGAGAGTGTTGAAGCCGATAGTGCTGTCGAAATGTAAATCCAAGATGGCGGCTGAAGTAGGTACCAATTTTTTCATCTTGGGTGTCATTTTCATGGTTTTCGAGAGAGTTGAAGCCGATAGTGCTGTCGAAATGTAAATCCAAGATGGCGGCTGCAATAGGTATCAATTTTTTCATCATGGGTGTCATTTTCATAGTTTTCGAGAGAGTTGAAGCCGATAGGGTTGTCGAAATGTAAATCCAAGATGGCGGCTGAAGTGGGTGCCAATTTTTTCATCTTGGGTGTCATTTTCATTGTTTTCGAGAGAGTTGAAGCCGATAGTGCTGTCGAAATGTAAATCCAAGATGGCGGCTGCAATAGGTATCAATTTTTTCATCACGGGTGTCATTTTCATGGTTTTCGAGGATGTTGAAGCCGATAGTGCTATCGAAATGTATTTAAACTACTTTAAAAATTCCGTATAATCATGTTATACGTAATTTTTTTAATGCGCTTAAGGTATGCCCAATTGGATTTACCAATATATTTTATTTTTGCAGCAAACATTTCTTTAAATAGATGCTTTTGTTTAATTCGTCAAGCATCGAGATGAAACGTGAAATTTGTATGAACTCAGAAGAGTCGAAATAAGTCGAAGGGTAGCTAGCATTCACGTTCTCAGAAATAAAATCCATCTAAATCCGACTTATGGAGGTATACAAATTTCAACGAATTTCTACAAAAAATACATAAAAACAATAAAAAATTACATAAGAATAGATAATATAAATAATACAAAAAATAATAATAATAATAAAAATAATATTTTAATAAAAATACATAAGAGTCCAAATCAACAGTTTTTTTAGAGTGTGTAAAAAATCGTTTTCTTCTCGATATTTTGATAACAAGTGATGAATTATATTTTTAGTGGAAAAGAGGCATTCTATCTTAGTCCTCACGGCTGACAACGCATCTGCTTTTATTCGCAAAGGAGGATAGATGTCTATGAGCTACAGGAACCACTTACCATCAGATGGATTGTGCGCTCGCTTTTCGCCCTTATCCTATAAAAAAATTATGAACTAAAAACTACTTTATTCAATCAATGCGTGATTGCATAGTAAACATCTGACTATGTTTTAATCAAATTCAATTCAACCGTTTGTTAGAAAAACGAATAAGCTCTTAATTCGACTGTGTTCTTTTTTGGATGCAAATGTGAACCGACTTTAATGATTAAGAATGGCAAGTATTCATCATTATCATCATTACAGTCCATCGCAAGTCCACTGCTGAACATAGGCTTCTCCCAAGGAATGCCACAAAGCACGGTCCCGAGCCACCTGCATCTATTGACTTCTTGCGTATCTCACCAGGTCGTCACTCCATCTAGTCGCCCTACACTTCACATACCGGTACGAGGCTGCCACTCGAGAACCTCTTTCCTCATCGGTTGTCGGTTCTTCGAACTATATGGCCAGCCCATTGCCACTTCAGTTTACTAATCCGTTGGGCTACGTAGGTCTCTCTGGTTCTACTGCGGATATCCTCATTTCTAAGATTATCACTGAGAAACCCCGAGTATAGCCCTCTTCATAGCTCGCTGAGCGACCTTGAGCGTCCTCATACGGCCTGCAGTGAAGCACCACGCCTCAGATCCATAAATCACTGGCAACACGCACTGGTTGTATAGTCTCGTCTTCAGGTTTTGGGGTATACCTGATGAGAAGATGTGTCGTAATTTCCCGAATGCTGCCCAGCAGAGTTGAATTCGTCGATTGACCTATCGGTCGAAGTTTGACTTACCTAGTCAGACTATTTGTCCCAGGTAAACATACTCGTCAAAACTTCGATCTTAGTGCTCCCAAAAACTACCGACATAGGTGTGACATGCACATTAAACTTGATCTTTGTTTTGTCCATGTTCCTCTTAAGACCTATCCGTTGGGAGGCACTATTGAGGCACGATTCTGCCATAAGGACGACATTGTCGGAAAATCGAAGGTGAGTGATGTACTCGCCACTGATGTTAATACCGTATCATTTCTAGCCCAGTAGCTTGGAAACGTCTTGCAATGCAGCGGTGAAGAGTTTCGGCGATATAACGTCACCATGTCTTACACTTCTCTGCAGTGTAGATTTCGTACAATGATTCTGTACTCGGATAGCCATCGTAGCTCTACTGTACATACACTTCAGGCTGTAACATCGCCCAATTTCGACGGAATCAAAGACTTTCTTATAGTCCACATACGCAAGTTAAAGTTGCAGATTGTACTCTTCGATTTTCTGTACAATTTGCCGAAGGATATGTACGTGGTCTATGGTGCTAAAGTCCTTTCGGAAACCGGCTTGTTCTGTATGCTGAAATTCATGAGTCTGCGTGCGATTTGTCCCGACCCGCGAAAACAGCACGTAGACGCGGCTCAGAAGGGAAATCGGTCTGTAGTTCTTCAAGAGAGCATTGTCACTTTTCTTGAAGAACAAGACCACCGTACGTCTGCTTCACGCCTCCGAAGTAGTGCCACGATGGAGGACGGAATTAAAGAGCTTCTGAAGGACTTCAAGTACCGGTTTTCCACCCACTTTCAGAAACTCCGCTGTAATTCCATCCTCGCTCTGGCCTTACAGTTTTTACGGTGGTGAAGAGCCATTCTAATCTCCGCCGTCGAATCGGAGCTGCCCGGGATATCAGCGGAATAGTGTAGGATAAGACTTGCATTTGTTACACTTGCATGTGGCTCCAACGACGGCGTGTTCAGCTGCCCATAATAGAACCTGTCAATCTCACTCAAAATCTCAGGTGTTCCGGAAAAGACGCTGCGACACTCTGTCTTCCGCTTCGACAGTTAGCTCTTTCTGACTGACAGATCTCTGGCAAAGACTTTGGAGCCCTCGTTCCGCTCGATCGCTTCTTCAATACGAGCAGTATTAAAGTTGCTTAAGGCCCACCGCATGCATTTGGAGATCTGTCTGTTTAGTTGCCTGTATGCTGTCAAATCTGCTGAAGACTATAGCTTCATTTACGGTCTAACAACCATGAGATTATGCGTGTGATTAGAGATTTTATGTGTTCTTCTGCTTCGGGTCTTGCAGAACTTAGCTCCGACCGCATGAACAGTTTCCACGAGCTTGTCATTCATATCGTCCACTAAAATGCAATCTTCTAGGCACTGAAAATGGTTTTGTAACTCGAGCTGAAAGTTTTCGGGACGGATCAAGTGTTATAATGTCGAATAAAAATAGGTACATTTAAATACTTAATCCTTTATTTTTCTATCCTTAGTGGTAGATTTTTTTCTTCAAATTTAAGTGGGAGAATTTGAAGTAAAACCTATTTAATTATAAAAAGTTTAATGTTTGGTCGATTCTGCCGTTTCAGGAAAATTTATGAAACTATACGCAAACTATATGAAATATAGTATATACATCTCGAATATAGAACCCGCTTTTTTGTAGTTGTTTAAAAAGAGTAGTGTCAAAGCGCCAATTTACATGCAATGCGACGAATTTCCTTACTATAGGAGAAACAAATGTTCAAACGGACAGTGACAGGCGGAGGAAGGAAGAAACTCTAAAAGTATATTTTTTCTTATAGATGTCGTCAGTGTAAAGAGCTAACAGGCGTAAATAAATCATTGATCTTAATTATGTCACAATAATAATTATTATTATTCACGCAGCATATTGCGCCGTATGTATATTAAAATTATAAGAAAGAACATAGTCGTTGATGGTATGATAATTATACGTTTTACTCTGTAAAAGCGTCGCCAGTACTAATGCCTTGTTTGACCTTAATCTGAATATTGCCAACCTTGCATCATCAGATGCGAAACGAGGTCTGTAGAAAATGACTGCGATTTAGTACTAAAGTTTAAGTACGATTTTTTTATAGGTTAGGGTTACAAACGAGCATACAGTCCACCTGATGGTAAGTGGTTGCTGTGACCCATAGACATCTACATCTATCTTCAATAAAGAATCAAGATACAGATGCGTTGTCACCCGTGAAGACTAAGATCGAATGCCTCTTTTACAGTAAAAAGGGTCTCCGGTTCTCTACACTCACCATACGAACCACAGCAGTGTTAAGCTGCTATTTTACCCTGGTATTCTGTGAGAGCATCGTCGTTCCCCGTTCGAGCCGACCCATTCGTGCTACAACTATACTACTAATATAGCTGCAGCATGGCTCTAACACGTATAAAAAGTAAAAACGACGGTGAAAGAGATTTCATTAAGTACTAATATTCACCGTGCAGGCTGAGTAAGAATATCTTACTTCATATCTTCCTGTGGGTGTTGTAAGAGGTGAAGGAGAGTAGGAAGCTGGGGGGTGGGTACCAGTGTCTTCCTAATTGCAACTAGAAAATAAAACATGAGTGCAGTGTGAACTCACACGCCGTAAAAGTGAAACCTTTACTAAACTCCGAGGGAATAATACGAATGCAGAGTATCCGGAATAGGATTCGATACCATTCTTGTATCGTTTATTTATTATAATATTGTTACTAAGTTTAAAAACTATTTCACACTAGCGATCAGACCCGGCTTTGCACGGGAGATTTCACAGGATCACGACAACAGCGCTACCAACCAGGTTCAATCCAGTTTTTAAATCATCAATAATTAATCCATCCAAAATATCAAATACACACAAAACATTCATCAAAATCGATCGATTTTTGCGAGACTAACGGACAGCAATTGATTTTATATAGAGATTTTATTCCACATATTTTACATTACATAATAAGTAAACACACTCAAAGTTTCCAATTTCAAAACATGAGGCGTGTGGCTTGTGGTAACTAAAATACATAATAGATATATAGATAATACGAAACTAGCTATAATAGAAAAAATAGCACGATACATTATTCAAATCTTCAAGATCAACAAAGCATGTATTCATAAAGATAAAGATTACGATTTTATATAGCTAAGTATAATATTACGAACCATACCTACGTGTTATTTGGATAGATTTTTATTATTGGTGCACTGCGGTCGTGTCTTATGATAAATAATGCAACCCTGGTGGCAGGACGCGGTGTAGCGCATTTTTGCAAACTTGTGGAGACATTATCGTGCAATAGGAGTCAGTTATTATCTCATTAAGCGAGTGCGGTTATTATAAATACGATTTTTGTTACTTGGGCCTTATTAGCCAACAGGCCTTATTACCCGCAGGTACCTTAATAGTAAAAATATCGATATATTTAATAACAAAGTAAACAATTGCAAAAAATCCGTATTAGTTATACTAATAATATTTTATTAGTATAACTAATATGGATAATAATTATAATAATATTAATTATAGTAATATTAAAATTTAAATGTAAATGTAGCTAAATGAACATTATTTTAATAAAGATTTAATTTTTATAAATTTTCCACAATATAAATAAATATGTATGTTTATGAGGTTTTTAACAGTGTTAGAGCCACGCGGCAGCTTTTGCTGTCGCACGGATGGGCCGGCTCGAACCGGGGTGGTACCACGACCTCACAGAAAACCAGCGTGAAGTAGAGGTTCACCTCTGTGATTCGCTTGGTGAGTGCAGGTGGCTGGAGGCCCTTTTTACTGGAAATGAGGCCTTCCATCTTAGTCCTCACGGGTGACAACGCATCAGTATTTTGATTTTTAATAGAGGATAGATGTAGATGTCTATGGGCCGCAGTAACCACTTACCATCAGGTGGACTGTGTGCTCGTTTGTCACCTTTATCCTATAAAAAAAATGAGTAAGGTTATAAGTATAAGTATTTGCGCTGTAAACTTGTTACTGTTATCTAATATCATGTTGTGTGCATATGTTTTGGAATACCATCCAGATTGTAACTTTGCATTTACTATTGTTCATGTTTTGATGTTATTCTATTTTGTGTATCTAAAAATAAATAAATAAATAACACCTCGGTATATTCTAATAATGACGTACATAGGTCACTCAATACGTTTTGAGGTGCTCGAAATTTAAAAATGGAACGCACCTGTTATGTTTCTAAAAAGCAAATTCATTTAAAACTCCATGAGCCAATTGCCCAATATTAAAAAAACAACAAAGTTCTATTAATTTTCCTGCAACGCTTCCCGCGCTTTTCATTTAAAATCATGGAACTTAACCGTGAACATTTGCGCGCTATGATATATTATGATTTTAAATTTGGTTTAACCGAACAATTAAGTTTGCAACGGTTACCATCAGTATTAGGAGACTCAGCTCCATTACGCGCAACAATTTTTAGGTGGCTTGCTGAATTCAAAAGGGGTAAAATTTATCTTAAATATGACCAAAGAACCGGGGCCCCACAAACAGCAGTAACGGCAGAAAATGTATGGACTACTGAAATGTTGGTGCGAGAAGACCCACGAATCACATATACGGACATCGGAAAAACTGTAGGCATTAGTTCGGGGAGCATTCATACCATCCTACATCAACATATTGGAGTGAGAAAGCTTTGTTGTCGATGGATCCCTCGTTTGCTCTCCGAAAGCGAAAAACAGACTCGTGTGGACTGGTGCCATGAAATGCATTTACGTTTAGAAAACGGGACATCTAGGCATGTTTCAGAAATCGTTACTGGTGACGAGACATGGATCTATCAATATGATCCGGAAAATAAAAGGCAATCATCGGTATGGGTCTACTCAGAAGGACAGTTACTGACAAAACTGCAAAGACCTCGCAACGTCGGCAAAAAAATGGTGGTTATTATTTTTTCGCGCAGTGGACATTTGTCGACGTCAATGCTGAAAAATTGTAGATCAGTCAACTCTAAATGATATACTACAGTTGAATTACCCAAAGCTTTTCAAACTATACGGGAGAGAAAACCAAAGACCGGGCTTCGGGGAATCATGCTGCATCACGATAACGCCTCTTCACATACCTCCCTTAGAACAAAATCATTTATTGAGGAATCTGGTATTGAAACTCTTAAGTCACCCACCCTACAGCCCTGTCTTAGCTCCTTGTGATTTCTTTTTGTTCCCAAGAGTCAAAGAAAAAATAAAAGGCAAGTTTTTTTCAAGCGCCAAAGAAGCCGTGGCTGCCTACGAAGAAGCGATTTCCGACCTGTCAGATCAAGACTGGCAAAACTGATTTCAGAGTTGGTTTAGGCGAATGGAACTTTGTATAAAGGATGATGGAGAATATTTTGAAAAGGTGTAAAATAAATATTAATAGTATCTAGAATACTTTTTGTTTATTTCAAAACCTATTGAGTGACCTACGTATCAAAGATTAAATTTGTTTTCTCACAACACCTAACCCTACAAATTAACTATAATAGGAAATCATACCGTACCATAATTCACCATCAATTGGAGTTCATGATGTTGAAACATTGCCAAAAAGGAACTTAAAAAGAGATGTTTAGATTTACAGTCTTACTCATAAAAATTCTCTAAAATTGCGTTTATCACAGTAAATAGTTAAAAGGCTCATTAGTAAAATTAAACTTATTATAAAAATCTCTATTCATGAACGTTCAATAAACCTGTCATAGTTAAATCACATTTAAGGAATACTTCAGTTTTATTATGTCATCATTCTGATGAATCCATAGACTAGCCACGGTGGAAAAAAAAGATAGACAGCCCGTCAAAACAAGCAATAGTGTTGTTTTCGTTAAATCGTTTCAAGAAATTGATTTCAGTTTTATTTTACACTCAATAAAATTAATGGAAAACAGTACATGTTAAAGTTTTTGAAGTGGTATCGCTGTTTGAACTCTACATCGGGCAAAGAAAACGGATCATACCTTTTCCGGTAAACCTTACGACGACGATGCCACTACTTACTTGCTCCAAAGCGTCTAAAGCCTGCAGAACTTTCATAATGACACTGTCGCAATCAAAATCCACAAAAAATGATTTCACCAACAATAACCTATGCAACTTCAACAATCAGCTGTTCGTTGCTCGCAGATAAATCGGCCATATTTTTCTTTATTACAGGTTTATAGTACGGTGAACCCTTCTATAACTTATGAAGCCGTTATTGAACACTTACAATGCGTTTTAGCGTTATTAAACGTTTATGAATAGTGTTTTACGGGTACCTTTTTTACGTGGTAGAGCCATACTGCAGCTATATTAGTAGTATAGTTGTAGCACGAATGTGTCGGCTGGACCGGGGAAGGACCACGCTCTCACAGAATACCAGCGTAAAATAGCAGCTAAACACTGCTGTGTTTCGTGTGGTGAGTGTAAAGAACCGGAGACCCTTTTTACTGGAAAAGAGGCATTCCATCTTAGTCCTCAGGGGTGATAACGCATCTGTATTTTGATTCGCAAACGAGGATAGATGTAGATTCCTATGGGCCACAGCAATCAGATGGACTGTGTGCTCGTTTGTCACCCATTCCTATAAAAAATTAACCTCCTTATAACAAGCTAATAAACCTTTTTTATTTATGAATAATACTGTTAGATGTTAAAGTGGAATAAATAAATATAACATGAGCAGATGGGAGAACTAGACAGGAGACCAAATGACGGTGGCTTATAATACCGGCACAAGATGTTAGAACAAAATACAAGAGTAAAATAGCTGCTCAATGATGCTGTGTTTCGTATAGTGAGTGTAGAGAACTGGAGACCCTTTTTACTGTTAACGAGGCATTCCATATTAGTCCTCAGGGGTGACAAAGCATCTACATTTTGATTCTTAATAGAGTATAGATGTAGATGTCTAAAAGCCATAGCATCCACTTACCATCAGGTAAACTGTGTGCTCGTTTGTCACCCGTATTCTAATGGGTCGCGGAAAAAGTTTTTTTGTATTTTATACACAAATTGAAGACATTTTTTTAAAAGTTTAATTACATTTATAATAGATAAAAGGCTGTAATTAATCAGTGACGACTCAACTCGTTTTTGGCGGCGGCTTCGACTGCGTGCAAACTATCGCTTTAATAATATTCATATACATTACATATTATTTATATTGTATTTATTTTCTAATTGTTATCATCTCATATTAAAAAGAGTATTTCTTTTATTAATCCAGAAAGGTGCTTATGGGTAATTTGGAAACGGAATAAAAAACATCCAAACATCTTCACAAACTTAAATACCATATTATTATTAAATTGACAGAACACTAGACGTGAATTCAATTCCGTGTTTGCACACAAATTAAATTTTGATAAAAAGGAAATAAATATCAATAAGTACAGAACTATCAGTTTATCACGTGATCGATGGTAAAGAAGAACATGAGGAAAACAAAATATCTCAGAAATATAACTAATATCTATAAATATCAAATGTGTATAACTTATATTAGAGAGCAACCTAATTAACATTTTTCTGACCAAAATTATAAACCATTTCTTATACAAGTTATATTGGAAACTGATAGTGATAGAGAAACGTTATATCTACACCTGACTCTTCTTATTTTCATTTAGTCAAGAAAAGAGAGCACTTTTAAGCATTGCTTTAATTGACGTCGTTTTTTGAGTAAGGGCGTAACAGTTTAACAGTGCAGGCTCTTAATAATGTAAATGGAGGTGTGATGAAATCGTGGCATCCCCACATTGAAGTAATTTGTACTGCCGCATCCACACGCTTGGCAAACAACGGCAAACAGCAAACACCCAACAGCAAACACGTACATGTAGATGGTTGTTTGCCTGTTAGTTTGTTTGTTTGTGATTGCCAGTGATCGGCGTTGGTGTCGGTTTTTATGCACCAATCAAAGGTGTATCCTTTGATGTAACGATGTATCCACACGTTTGGCAATCAGTCAATCAGTACGTGTGAGCTTGCGGCTTAGTATATCCTATATATCGATAAGTTTAGTATATCCTGGTTTAATAGTTTTTAGACTTTCGTAGTTACACAACAAGGATCCCTTATAGTTATCATCCGCAATGTTTGCCCATCCGGAGTATACTAGCACGTTCGCCAAGCATGTGGATGCCGTGTTTGTGATGGGTGATTGTGGTCGGTGTTTGTACGTGTATGGTGTTTGTGGTAAACACTAAGCGTGTGGAGGCGGCATACTACGTACTAGAAGATACGCCGAGACTTGGTTGTTTACAATACGCTATAGAGCTCATGGTTTCACACTTACTTCGTGCCATAGACAAAGACATACTTTTAAAAACATCTTAGGCCATAGAAAGGTACTCTGTGCCTCGAATCACGCGCCCCGCACAGTCACATAGATTTTGTTCGCGGTGTCTATTCTAGTAAGTAGTACATAATATTACTTTAATGCATCATCATCACTACACCCCATCACTGGACCACCGTTAGACTATGGTATCCCCTACGAACTTAGGCTACCTGCGTCGACCATTAGACTATGTGGTCTCTCTTAAAGGCAATTTACGAACCTAGGCTACCTGAATCGATTATTAGAATAATCGCGCCATCCGGAGTTACATATGGCGCTTAATCTGTAATATTACGATGCAAGGAAATGAATACAAGCGTAAAATAGCAGCACAATTCTGCTATGTTTCGTAAAGTGCCGGAGACCATTTTTAATGGGAACGAGGCATTCCATCGTAGTCCTCAGGGGTGACAACGCAGCTGCAGTTTGATTCTTAATCGAGCATAAATGTAGATGTCTATGGGCCACAGTATATACTTACCATAGACTATATTCTCGTTTGTCACCCTTATTCTATAAAAAAGGACATAATGATATCCCTTATTTGCAAATTACTACCGTGGAAGGACTACGCTCTCACAGAATATCAGCATAATATAGCTGCTTAATATTGCTATGTTTCGTATGGTCGGCATATTTATATTAATTCCAAATTAGCCCTAAGCCCTTCAGCATCTGCATTTTGATTCCTAATCGAGAATAGAAGTAGATATATAGACATCACTTATCGTCAGGTGGACTGTGCTGGTTAGTCACCCTTATTCTATAAAAAGGCGGTTTGTACCCGAAGTGATCAATGCATCTAGCTGAGAATCGCCTTATACTGCAGCATTCCTGTATAGGACAGTTATTGTACTCTTTACATTGCGTTTACTGGTAATAACGAGATCAAACGAGTCAATTTCACTCGATCAACAATTGAATCGAAAGCAAGAAAAATCAATTCAATAATAGTTTAATACCTTTCAACCTATGTTTGTTCAAGTCTAAAGTTGAAAGCAATAATTTTTTTACAAATTCTATCCAGCACGGGAAGTTGAATTTCAGTCATTCACAGTTGATGGTGATGAGTTACATGGGCATAAATCTTTACAGAGTGCACTTAGTGGTTTGTAAAGTTGTTTAGTTTACAAGTTTTGAGAAATAATGCTTATGGGAAATAATGTGTTGTAATAAGGAGCGTTGCCAAGTTCAGTTGAATTCGTTGATTGACTGACCACTCTTGGACAAAGTTTTTTTTTTATAGGATGAGGGTGACAAACGAGCACACAGTCCACCTGGTGGTAAGTGGTTGCTGCGGTCCATAGACATCTACACCTATCCTCTATTACAAATCAAAATGCAAATGCGTTGTCACCTGTGAGGACTAAGATGGAATGCCTCATTTCCAGTAAAAAGGGCCTCCGGCCACCTGCACTCACCAAGCGAAACGCAGAGGTAAACCGCTACTTCACGCTGGTATTCTGTGAGGTCGTGGTACCACCCCGGTTCGAGACGGCCCATCCGTGCGACAGCAAAAGCTGCCGCGTGGCTCTACCACTGTTAAACAAGTTGGACTAACGCATTATATGTACAGCACATTGTTGCCACGTTAAAGTTAAAGTTATTGTCTTTAAACGAGACTGAGACTGAGTTGACGGCTAAATGGCGCAGTGGCTTAGCATTGAGTTGCGGTGCTTAGAGCCGTGGGTTCGAATCCCGGACGGAACAAGTATTTGTATGAACTACTTATAATTATCCCGGGTCTGCATGTTTGTACTTGTACCATTTATGTTTGTAAACTGCCCTCACGATATAGGAGAAAATCCTAGTGTGAGGGTAACGTTTTTTTAAAGAAAAAGAAAAGAAAAGAAACGTCCCACGTCTAAGAACATGCATCCTCTCGACTCTCAGAGAGTTATGAAGTAATTAATCCACGCACGAATTACACTTTTTTAATAAAATAATGGCAAACGAGCATGCTTTTCACTTGATGGTAAGTGCCCATAGATATAATATTTAATATTTCTATGTAAGTGCCGAATGTCCCCATGAACAACTGCACTTGTCCTTTAAATAGTTTATTCTTTAGACATGCAGGTTTCTTCACGACGTTTTCTTTTATCGCTAACCACGTAGTAAATCCGCACTTAAAATTGATTGAACCCGGCTAAAGTATAGAGAAATCTACGGCGAACGAATACCGACAGATTTCAGATAGGGTGACAAACGAGCACACAGTCCACCTGATGGTAAGTGGCTGCTGTGGCCCATAGACATCTACATTTATCCTCGTTTGCGAATCAAAATGCAGATGCGTTGTCACCCGTGAGAACTCAGATGGAATGCCTCTTTTCCAGTAAAAAGGGTCTCCGGTTCTCTACACTCACCATACGAAACACAGCAGTGTTAAGCTGCTATTTGACGCTGGTATTCTGTGAGAGCGTAATCTTTCCACGGTCGAAGCAACCCATTCGCGTTACAATCATAATATAGCTGAAGCGTGGCTCTACCACGTATAAAATCACCGGTCCTAGTCGGATTCCTACGGCTATGCGGAAGATCTCCCCATGAAGTAATGTACGGAGATTACTTGTTGGTAAAACGTGTAATATATGTTTGATTCAATTTACACATTTAATTATTTCTAGTTTTCTTTTTGTAACGAAACTGTATTTCAAATTCGCTTAGCCTTTGATATAATAATAACTGTGTCCTCTATCTCGGCTGACATGGGCTGAGGACAAAAATTTTATCCCCCGATAATATCCACTAACAAGAGATAAAATTATCTTGTCCCTATAGGCCTGTTATTACTTTGATTAGTGCGAGTGTAGGTGATTAGTAATTGCGGTTGATTAGTGCAGGTGTGTAGTGTAAGTAATGTCCAATTCTGTTTAGTGGCTGTGTTTAGTAAGTTCAGTTGTTAGCAGTCGACCAGGAAGTATGGACATTTTATTAACAGAAGTGAACGTCCGACGCTAAACGCTGAACACTTAGCAGCTTAGCACTGCTGTCCAAACTCCACACGTGTTTAGCTTTAGTGGCAGGCATGCTGCGAGTGAGGAATAAGGAAGGGCGCGCGGGGCGTGACACTCGCAGTCCACTCGCAAAAAAATAGAACACGCTTCTAACCACTTTACTACACAGGTTATTAATCACTTGCACTAATCAATCGCTGTCCACACGTGTTTACTCCTAAACACTAAGCACCTGAACTAATCACCTGCACTAATCACTAATCAAAGTGAAAATAGGCCTATAAGGGCCAAAGGACGGCAACGGGGAGAAGTAGGTATATCCCCGTTTGACATAACGAGTACACATATATACCCCGTCCGTAGCATGGAGCCAAATGAAAGATAAAAAATTATACTTTTTTAACATTTGAAAGGGACAATTCTATCTTAGTTCATAGGACGTGGGTTTAAGTTTATAATATATATTATGTGGTATATATATGTGAATATTATATCCACCGGTGTCCGCATGCTCGAAGGCTAGATAAAAATAAGCGAGGGGATAAACATTTTCTCCTTTCTCCGGGGATAAAATTGTCTCCTGTCCATGCTAGCTCTGCAGACCGAAAACAGTCTCCACGGAGATAAGCCAGAACAGTATTGTGCCATCAAAAACATAACTTGTAAAAAAGCAAGTCTCGTAACTCAGTTCTTCTATCGTAAAAAGTTGTGAATCCATGTAATACCAAGTCGGTTAATTTATTCAGTCCCTACTTAAGGGTCCTTCTGTTTTAAGTTATTACGTAATTAGGTAACCTAACACCATCTTATAGTGACCATATCATTATTAAAAATCTTTTGTTTTAAATAAATACATTGACTTGGCAAGCGCACTAAATAATCTAATTTAATATGTATTACTTGTGAGATCCATTGTTTTCATGCGATGGCCAAGTCAATCTATTTATTTAAAACATACAAGATTTTAATATTGATATGCTCAACTAAGATGTTATTAGGCTAGTTAATTACGTAATAACTTGAGACAGAAGGACCCTTAAGTAGGGACTGAATAAATTAACCGACTTGGTATTACATGGATCTCACAACTTTTTACGGTAAAAGAACTGAGTTGCGAGACTTGGCTTTTTATAAGTTATGTTTTTGATGGCATCTCATTTCTTTTTGTAGATAGTTATATCTAGGTACCTATCTAGTTTATTCTTATTATTCCATTATATTATACATATATATAGGTACACTGATTCATTCACTGTAAATGTAACTTTGTAATCCTATATATGGGAATACAAAGTTATTTATGCAGTTGGTGTATCTCGAAAACTGGAACGAAATTGCAATTTTTTTTAAGTTTTTATTGATTTATATATTAAACAATAATTGTATTTCAAATTTAAAGCCTCTATGTTTGCTAGAAGTGCCTTAGAGTTTTGATGATCGGTCATTCAGTGAGTGAGTGACAAAATTAAGAAACTTTGACTTGTTATAATTCTTAAACTACTGGTTCAAATTGAATAACATTTGAAATATACCGTGTTTATACAATGCCTGCTTGGTTCATATTCAGGCTTCTAGTTTTATCCATAACGAAGTTATAGGGGGTCAAAAAACGGCCGTGCCGTTTTTTTGCTCGACTTAGCGGGGCCACTGCCGTGCCCCCAGATATTACATAAGTATGTGCGCCAACACAGGTGCGCTCTCCATACCCTCACTTTCATAGTCCGATGGGAGCGATCGATCCGAAACGACCAGAGAGAGATCAGATGCTGAACTCACAGCTTTACGCTTTTCGAGGCACGGCGGTGAAACATCGGCTCTGGGCTGCTACCAAGAATTTATTAACAGAAAACCACAATAGCTTATTTAGGACCGACCCGGAATTCAGGCAGTCAGCCTTATATATATTATACAAGTTTATAATTACTTCCTAGTAATGTAAAACAGAGATAAAATACCTAGAACTTTCTAGCAATGTTTAGTCCGATCAACATAGTTGCTAAGGTGACGTTTCCCAAGGGTTGTCAATTTTTTTAACCCCAAAAATATTATCAATTAATCATCATCATCATTACAGCCCATCACAAGTCCACTGCTGAACATAGGCCTCCCCCAAGGAATGCCACAAAGTACGGTCTTGAGCCACGTACATCCATCGACTTCCTGTATGTCTCACCAGATCGTCACTCCATCTAGTGGGGGGACGCCCTACATTTCGTCCGCCAGTACGAGGCCGCCATTCGAGAACCTTTTCTCCCCATCGGTTGTCGGTTCTTCGAGCTATATGGCCGGTCCATTGCCACTTCAGCTTATTAAACCGCTGGGCTATGTCGGTCACTCTGGTTCTACTGCGGATATCCTCATTTCTAAGTTTATCACGCAAAGAAACCCCGAGTATAGCCCTCTCCATGGCTCGCTCAGCGACCTTGAGCTTCCTCATACGGCATTATCAATAATAATGTAAATTAATCAAAATTAAGAAGTCTCTTAACAGATGAGCATGCATGCGAAGACATGTGAAAGAAGAAGGTGTATCAAGATTTTGCTAAATGGAAGTCCGTAGTCTCAGCCTACCCCTCTATGTGACAAGCGTGAATGTTAATATTTTTTTTATAGGATAAGGGTGACAAACGAGCACACAGTCTACCTGATGGTAACTGGTTGCTGCGGCCCATAGACATCTACATCTATCCTCTATTACAAATCAAAATGTAGATGCGTTGTCACCCGTGAGGACTAAGATAGAATGCCTCATTTCCAGCAAAAAGGGCCTCCGGCCACCTGCACTCACCAAGCGAAACGCAGAGGTAAACCTCTACTTCACGCTGGTTTTCTGTGAGGTTGTGGTACCACCCCGGTTCGAGCCGGCCCATCCGTGCGACAGCAAAAGCTGCCGCGTGGCTCTACCACTGTAAAAATTATGTTATGTTAATAAAGTAAAAGACAATTTCAAATCTTAACTCTTAACTCTGCGGCTCGGAATAACAAATCACACTCTTATCAAAGGAAAATTTTATGCTTCTGTGTTTCGTAAGACGAGCGGCGAGAACTGGGTACCTATTAGAAGACGAAAAAGAATAGGACCCACGGTATATTAGGATTGTATATTGTATGATATTTTATCTAAGGTAGAGCTACGCTGCAGCCTTATTATGCACGAATATCCATTCGTTCGGCTCGGCCAGGGAAGGTTCACACTTTTACATAATACCCACGTAAAATAGGAGCTTAATTATACTGTGTTTCGTATGTTGAGTTAAGAGAACTAAACATCCTTTGTACTCAAAACGAGGCGTTCTATTTTAGCCCTCAGTCAATCGAGAATAGATGTATATGTCTATGGGCCACATAATCCATTTACAATCAGGTAGACAGTGTGCTCGTTTTTTACCCTTATTCTATGAAGAAAAACATTCAGTTTGACGACCCTACGTATCCCCCCACAGTGTTAGTTAATCAGTTCTCAGTAGTCGCACAACGGCAGGTATTATCAAGCTGATACAGCATTCTTTGAACACTATCGAGCCCCGCGGTTTTGATACATTGTTCTCAGAAAAAGCGTTTATTAAACTAAGATTTTGTTATGCTATTGAGTTAGTTCTAGATTTAAACTTAAAACAAAGTACCCAATAGTTGATAGATTAATGAATGGAATGTACCAGAATTTATTTCAATTTTATTTAAAACAAGCGATGCACCCGGGCTATTTTTAGATTTCTGAATCTGGACTACAGCGCCATCTACCGGATTCAGTTGTGAATCTAAACCATACAGGGACTGAATACCATACTGAAACACCCATATACCAATTGAACAGCTTCGTATTTTTGATGGGAAAGGTCGAATCCCCTAACTGTGTAGAATGTGGCCAATTACAGGATGAAGTGCACATTTTGGTGGAGTGTGTTCGTATCGAGGCCGAAAGAGTAAATTATTGCAGTAAACATAATGTAAATAGATTAGATTTCGGATTTTGTAACAGTATTCTGGCTTCACCATTGTCTGAGGAAGCTAGAATGTTGCACAAAATGGTCCAAGTTGGACTGAAAAGAAGATAAAGAAATGTAAATACAATGAGGTTGGCATTATAATAGTTTTATAAAAACCTCTTTAAAAAAATAAAAGATTAAAAAAAAGAAACACACAAATAAATTTCATCAAAATAAGTCGAGCCATATTTGAGTTTTTGCCGACTTACGCGCAGTAGCTTAGTTGGTTAGCGTCCGCTGTAAGTTTCCCAGTACGCGAGCAACCCGGGTTCGATCCACGCCGGCACCAATGAAATTGTTAATTGCAATTTTAAGTGCTAATTTACCACCTGTTCGGCGTTGAAGAAAAACATCGTGAGGTTCTCCAACGTACTCTTACTTTTGGAACTGTTGGTAACTTTTAACGTTTATAAGAGCACTAAGTAGTTGTTCCGGCAGACGTGGTTTAGCCTTTTGCGGTATGCACAATGAGTTTCACTCCAGACCTTTTATAGTGTAAATAAAAAAAATACTCGTCACAATATGGGGTACAGATATGGTTTTTTTTGGCATTTAACCAACATGATATTTAATTTTGAATATGGCTTATTTTTGTCCATTAATATAGAATTATTTGATAGCTTGACTACAGCGCATCCTATCAGATCCTATAGCTACTATCGTCTTGAAAAAACAAATATTATGTGAATATGTCCTCAATCGGTCAATTTGTTTCAAACGAACACGTACGTAAATAATTTAAAAGTAAAAATTTTGTACAACCGACTTCAATATAAATTATTAAAAATAACTCAAAAACTATTGGTCAGACTTCGATTAAATTTATATGGGACCACATGTGAAGCACCAGCTTTCAAACAAAAAAAGAATCATTGAAATCGGTTTACCCAGTAAAGTTATAAGGTAACACACACATAAAAAACATGCAGTCGATTTGAGTACTGGCTCCTTTTTGAAGTCGGTAGGAAAATACGGACGTAATGTTTCACTGAACACGTGTAAAGCAGGAGGACTCTGGGTCCTATTTTTTAATGGCGGCTGTACACGCTCGTCGAGACACCACGATACAGGCCGAGTACGAGTGTGTACATGGTGTCCTCGTCGTGTCGCGTCGCGTCTCGCGGCCCTCGTTCGCTCTCGGAAGCGTGTCGGTTTTTTGCGCTCGAGTCAAAGGGTCTCGTGAGTCTCGCGATGAAAACGAGAGCGCGCCTGTACACACTCGTTCGTTTTCTTATAATTATAAAAATTATCAAAAAAATGGTTCAATGTTGTTAAATACAATATAGGAAGTTACATGGTTCTATTACAGTGAATAGAAACCATCCACCATGGCTTATTAATTTTCTTTTTATTGGAAATATGTAAAAAATTATAATTAAAAATAGCAAAGGCAAAACACAGCAACAGTTTCTTCTACGTCCATCGCAGTGCGCATCTGGAGTTCAAGTGATACAACGAGTGCGTACATGGTGTGCTCTCGTGTCGGACCTCTACGCGACGAGAGGCACGCGACGCGACGAGACGAGCATGTACAGCCGCCATAACAATTTTGTCCTTTTTAGGGTTCCGTACCTCAAAAAGAAAAAACGGAACCCTTATAGAATCACTTTGTTGTCCGTCTGTCTGTCTGTCTGTCTGTCAAGACCATTTTACTCAGGAACGCGTGGAGGTATCAAGCTGAAATTGATATCAAATACTTAAGTCTACTGTCCCTTAGAGCTGTGAATAAATCAAACTTCTAAGCCAACGCAATCAAAAGATACAGCCGTTTATGCTGGAAATTTTCGACATTCGCAAGGGAATCAAAACCTACAGGGTACTTTCCGTAAACTCAGAATCTTGAAATTTGGTACGAAGCAACGTTCTATACCACAGATAAAGGAAAAATTGCGAAAAGCATAAACTTTTAGTTACATCATATAATAAAAAGATTTGTTCGGAACTCTAGGTGCGCGAGTCCGACTCGCACTTGGCCGGTTTTTTTTTATAATATAAGGGTAACAAAAGAGCACACAATCCGCCCGATTGTAATTGCTGTGGCCCATAGAAATTTATGATACAGATGCGTTGTCATCTCTGAGCTCTTAAAGATGAAATCCGCCGTTTCCAGTTAAAGGGTCTCCGATTCTCTACACTCAATATACGAAACGCAGCAGCATTAAGCTGTTATTTTACGCTGGTATTCTACGGGAGCGTTGTCCTTCCCCGGTCAAGCCGACCCATTCGTGCTAAAACTATAATATTTCTGCAGCATGACTCTACTCCGTTAAAACGCGTTGTACTTGTACACGAGATAAACGCATACATATGTATATATGGCATGTATTACATACTGGCGCCGATTGTCGGACCTAGATGTACTTATGTGTGTAAAATTTCAGGACCTACCAATTTTTGAATACCAGCGTAAAATAGCAGCTTAACGCTGCTGTGTTTCGTATGGTGAGTGTAGAGAACCGGAGACCCTTTTTACTAGAAATGAGGCATTCCATCTTAGTCCTCATGGGTGGCAACGCATCTGCATTTTGATTTGTAATAGAGGATAGATGTAGATGACCACTTACCATCAGGTGGACTGTGTGCTCGTTTGTCACCCTAATTCTATAAAAAACAACCTAGAGAGCTTGGTTCGCACAATTTCAGTGTAGCATTACGTCCGTATTTTTAACTTCCGTGTTAGGAGTTACACGATTACTAGCAGACTAACAAATTAAATACGCCTAAACTGAATAAAATATGATTTTGCTGCTCATCGGCCTTTTACTTTGTTGGGAGTATTTGCCATAATCTCCATGCTTGGCAGGTGATTGGCGATCGTGTTAGGAAATATCTCGCACCTTTGATACGACAAAGTAACTAATGACTATGCTATAACCGTAGTAACATTCACTTACCTAATACAATGAGTTTCAAATGCACACACTTTTATAAAATCTTTCAGTTACACAATCGAAATGATTATACACATAGATTACTATATAAATATTTGAGAATTATAAGAAACTAAAGTAAATCGAAACACGTCGCGACAAAATTAACTGTCAATTTTGTATCGAAACGTCGAAAGTTTTATTCTTCGAATTTAATTGAGTTAACTTCACTGGCCAGGGTTATTTAATTTAAAACACATTAATCGTTTGTCTGTAATATATAATGTACTCTGTGGTTTGTACGAAGTACATGTATTTCCTTGCATAAATCTAATTTTTGCCGACGCGCTTAAAAATATTTTATCATTTTTTGTATCATAAAAAATAAACAATTTCGTGTTTTGAAGTTATTGCTATTAAATTATATAAGGCACTACGAATAAAGACATAATCTATGTTAAAAGTAAATAGATTCAATATCAAAGATGTTTTATAGGTCCCTATATAACATATATACCTATAAAACATCTGTTCAACATAATGTCGAACGAAAGTTCGGGGTTCGAGAGTTAATTCCATGAAAGTTTTTTAGATTAATTTAGAAACATTTGTTACATAGTAATTAGCTATGCAATACGAATAAAAGTCTACTTATTTTAAATGAAAATATATTTTGCTCAAAATATATTTTGCTCTTGTGATATGACAATGACATAAGATTCAATATGGCTAGATAAGAATAGCATATGTAAACAAATAATGTTACATAATGGACAGAGATAGTTATAATTTACACAAAGAAATCACTAGCCTCCTACTGATATGATAAGGGTCGTGTAGGAATTGGTTGTTCATGTTGTATGGGATCTAAACTGGGTCTAAATGAAGAATGATGTACTATAAAAATAAAAAATAAACTTTATTAATTTATGAATATATCTGTAAAGTGAGTAGAAATAAGTAATAAATGTTTCAGGTTTACTATATGTGTTAAAAAAACAGTGCTGTGTTAAAAGTGTCTAAATTTGTGCATAGAATAGTGAAAAAATAATAGATTTATATAAGAAAATTAAAGTCGAATTAAAGTGTAAAAGACCTTTAAATTGTGAAATAAATACGTGACGTCAAGACCGGCACCACTCCAAAGGGATTCGCAATCTTAGTCGTCTAACCTTTCTTTTCAGAAAGGGCAACAGACATTCTTGTGTGACACTTCTTCACGGGGGTCACGTCCACCTCGTTGTTTCAGAACCCAACGTGGTGTGATTTTAGTTTCGGGGTAGAACGTCGATGACTAACTAACTACACCCGTCTGTTGGACTCTTTCACTAATATATAAACATTAATATTTGTTTGTTTGTAGTTTATGCGCTACCATACCGTTCATTATATTGCGTTAAAACTTTGTCAACTTATTGCTGGCACCTGCGCGAAGGTTATAGCAAGGTTATAGCCATGGTACAATTACCTTATACTAAACACATCAACACAATCTAGGAATACTTTATATTTCATCAAATATCTACAAATAAATGAAGAATTTTCTGAAAGAGTAAATTGAAGAATGATAGGTTATTTAAATGTCTTTAATAAAAGAATAAAAAAAATCGTATTTTACTTGTTTTAAATAAAAATGAATTTTTTTTAAATCGCCGTAGAAAATTTGTACGGTAAAATACATCATTTATTCTTATAAAACTATTAAATTTGATTAAAATTGAAAAAAAAGTTATAAAATCTACTTATTAATAATCAGCGTTGCCACCTCTTACATTAATTCACATCTAAATCGATTGTTCATAATCTAGGGGCACGGCAGTGCCCCCGCTAAGTCGATCAAAAAAGCGGCACGGCACGATAAAATTAGAAGCTTAAATTTTCAGTAACCAAGTAGGCATTGTATAAACTCGGTATATTTAAAATTTCATCAAATTTGAACCAGTAGTTTAAGAATTGTAACTAGTCAAAGTTTCGTAATTTTGTCACTCACTCACTGACTGACCGATCATCAAAACTCTTAGGCACTTTTAGTCTTAGAATAATAACACCTAGAACGATAGTTCCCTACAAAGCGGACGTTCAAAAGTGGGGCAAGAACAAAATCTATGTGTGCGTTATCAACTTGTGTTTACGCTAGACGAAACACACATAAATAAATAAATAATGTGGCCAATACATTAAATTTTCCCGAAAAGTAGGGAAGTTGAAACTATATTGGACTAATAGATACAACGTAACGTATGACTCACACAAATATGAAAATAAGTTTGTTTGAATTCTATAATCGAAGTGTAGCCAAGTGAGAAACTTTTATGAACCATATAAATGTGATTGCATCATATTTTTCGAAGAACCATTGACCGTATTCAGTATCTATTATTCAGTTTGTTTTTAACAATTTTTTTTTAATAATCGTCGAGTAATGGTGTACCGCACCTTACTGCATGCATAACGTAAGCTACAATACGAAAAACACAAGAAAATTTTAATTTTGGTAGGTTTTACACAGTCCTCACGGATGACAATGCATCTCTTTATTGAGGATAATTGTAGATTTATATGGGTCACAGCATCCACTTACCATCAGGTGGACCGTGTGTTCGTATGTCACCGTATCCTATAAAAAAATGTAAAGAACAAATTTTTGTATTTTAGTGGGCTTCCAACTGCTTTTATTTCGATTGTGTCTGATATTTTCTGTCTCACAAGCCGCAATGATCGGATCAGAAAGAAACATAAAACGAAAACCAAACATGCATTTATTATCAGACCATATAAAAAGTTTCCTTAAAATTCATCATACATATTTTTTAATTTTTTTTAAACGTTACCCCCACACTAGGATTTTCTCCTGTATCGTGGAGGCAGCTTACAAACATAAATTGCACGAGGACAAACATCCAGACCCGGAACAATGATTTGTAAGGCATACACATACTTGTTCCGTGCGGGATTCGAACCCACGGCACCCAGCGCAACAACTCATTGCTAAGTCACTGCGCCACGGAGCCGTCGATAAATAAAAATAATGTGTTGCATTTAGTATAAGTTGTCAAGTTGCGTTACGCACTCTATTTAATGAGGGCTAATAATCTTCCACTCACCAGATGTCGCTAGTTGTAACTGAGGTAAAGTTTTTTTGTAACATAGTGTCAGTTAATTGAGAAATTAGTTTTAAATAATAGTTTATCATTATCTTAAATATTATATTATTACACAACACAATGCGTCAGAGGTTTGATTTTTTAATTTTTTGCACATTATACCTCTTTTTAAAAAAAATCGGCTTTTAGTTACATTTTATAGTTTGGTTTATTCATTTCTAATGTAATTAATATAAAATATAACTAATAATACAGAAAGAAACCTTAAATATTACATTTTCTTAACAAATTATTATCCTCGCTATGAAATCTGTCAAATATTTTACCTCACTGTAAAGTGGCGCCGCCCTGGTAGCAGAAAAAGTCGTGGATGCCCTCATTCCCATTGACGTGTTTTAGTTTTAATTAAAAAAAGGTGGGAGAATTTTTCCTTCACTTTGGCAACATTTCCATATAATGTTATATGTCAGTTTTTAAAAATTCATATTTATATTTTATGAATGTTTTACGTAAAAATAAAAGTTCAAAAGCATTAGTTACTCGTGAAATGTAATGTTATTATGTTTCTTGTGTTTCTCTGATGTACTGACATCCGTTCACTGCAAAAAACGTCATTTTTAATTAAAATTTCGGGAGCTGTTGTTAACACGAAACGACTTTGAGCACTAACGGGCCGAGTATTGAACTAAGCCATACTGGCTTAGTTTGAGGTGCCTCACATTACGGACGCGGACTCGGCTTCTAGGTGTTATTATTCTAAGCTTTTAGTAGACATAGAACCTTCAAATTTAGAATACTATTAGTGTTTAATGTATAAATCAAGGAAAAATGAATATTTTAGGTAATTTCGGTCCAGTTTTCTGGATATACCAACTGCATAAATAACTTTGTAATCCCATATTGCAGTAAATGAATCAGTGTACCTGTATAATTATGTATAATAACAGGTGGCCCATAAGTCCCTTGAAATGTAAAAAAATAATTTAAAAAAAAGTAATGACATTATGAAAAAGGTTTTTATTTTGTCATAATCCTTATAAAATGGGAATTATTTTTTGAAAACTACATCATCTAAATGTAATCCGTTACGATCGCGGCACTCCTGTAAGCGACGTTTAAAATTATCCATCACTGCGCGGCAAGTAAGCTCTGTAATGTTTGCCATTTCTCTTTGGATATTTTCTTTCAGGACGTCAATTGTCCGCGAGTTGGTTTCGTACACTTTAGTCTTAAGATAACCCCATAAGAAAAAGTCCATTGGGGTCAGATCTGGACTACGTGGTGGCCAAGGAATATCTCCTCTTCGAGAGATCACTTTATTAGGGAAAAGTTGACGGACGACCGGCATAGTGACGTTAGAGGTATGGGCAGTTGCTCCATCTTGTTGAAACCAGGTCCGCGTATTGAAGCCTGGAAAATTCTGCAACTCTGGTGTAAAAAAGTCCTGGATCATAGCTACATACCGTTGTGAAGTAACAGTAAGCGCGCGGCCTCTGCCGTCCTCAAAAAAGTAAGGGCCTATAATGCCATGCGCTGACATAGCCGCCCAAACTGTCACTTTAGGGCTATGTAAGGGCTTTTGATGTTTGCGATTTGGATTTTCGCAACTCCAGTAGCGACAATTTTGCTTATTGACATTGCCGTTGATGTGAAAGTGAGCCTCATCAGAGAATAACACGTTATTAAACGAAGTAAAGCGGTTCAACATTTCATTTGCGAAATTTAGTCTGTGGATAGTGTCAGTATCTCTTAATTCCTGTACTAACTGAATCTTGTACGGGTGAAGATGTAAATCTTTCTTTAAAATTCGCTGTAACGATGTTCTGGGTAAGTTTAATGCACTGGAACGCTTACGAGTAGACTGGGTAGGATTTTCACGAATTGAGTGTTTCACTACATCGATGTTTTCTTCCGTCCGTGATGTCCTTGGTCGACCTGACCGTTGTTTATCCAACGTCGAACCACTCTCTTCGAACTTAATAACCCAGTTCTTAATCGTTTGAACACTTGGAATGTCTTTAAACTTGCGTAAATTCTGATATTATCGAAATTTACGCCGCGCAATGGTAGCCGAATCATTGTTTCGATAAAACTCGCGCACACAAAATGCCCGGTCCGCACCGGTGAAACCCTCCATGGCGACTGACTTCCCAGAAACCGTCAGTACTCCCCCCGCACCGCGCGCGCCACTCATGCGCGCCTTTTGTATTTTATTCGAAATTTACATTTCCCACTTTGTATAATGGAATAATAAGTGTAGATAGGTACCTAGATATAATTATTTTTAAAGGTAACTTGTAAAATTGTCAACGGAATGAAAAAGCAAGAATGGGACATGTCTTATGAAGTTGTACCAAAATCCCGCAAAGTATTAAGTAGACAAAATTGCTCGAAAATCCTAGTTGGTATTTAAGACCGTAGATGGTACCGGAAAGGAACAAAAGCAGGACTATCTACAAAAAGAAATGAGATGTCATCAAAAACATAACTTGTAAAAAAACCAAGTCTCGCAACTCAGTTCTTCTACCGTAAAAAGTTGTGAGATCTGCGTAATACTAAGTCGGTTAATTTATTCAGTCCCTACTTAAGGGTTCTTCTGTCTCAGGTTATTACGTAATTAGCTAACCTAACAACATCTTATAGTGACCATATCAATATTAAAAATCTTTTATGTCTTAAATAAATAAATTGACTTGGCAATCGCACTAAACAATCTAATTTAATATAATATGTATTACTTGAGAGATACATTGTGTTTTTATGCGATGGTCAAGTCAATCTATTTATTTAAAATATAAAAGATTTTTAGTATTGATGTGATCACTATAAAATATTGTTAGGTTAGCTAATTACGTAATAACTTGAGACAGAAGGACCCTTAAGTAGGGACTGAATAAATTAATCGACTTGGTATTACACGGATCTCACGACTTTTTACGGTAGAAGAACTGAGTTACGAGACTTGGTTTTTTTACAAGTTATGTTTTTGATGACATTAAATTGTCAATGTCTTGCTGCGGTATGAGTCCCATGTTCTTGCAAGTGTTCGTAAAGTTGTTGTTCCGTCGTCTAATTTGGCGGGAAATCTATCAAAGATTTTTGTAGTAACATGTCCCAGGCATGTTCGATAGGATTTAAGACGGGCAACTGTGCAGGCCAATCCAAAACTTGAATATCGTGGTCTCGGAGAGCGGCCAACACCAGCCACGCCGTAGGGAAAGGAGCATTATTGTGCATAAATACATTACCCATTTGGATTCTATGTGGGACAATAACAGACTCTACTACCTCCTCGTGGTACTTTTGTGCAGTCATGCTGCCTTGGATCCAAACGAGCTGGGTTCGTTCGCCAAGACGAATTCCTGCCCATATCATGATTGTCATGCCTTGGTATGAGTGAACTTCCTGAGTGTGCCTTAGATGGCTAACTCCCTAGAGTTCTCCAAACGCGTGTTCTTCGTGAATATCACGTTTTGGCTGGTTTGTAGGGCCTCAGCAACGACGCGTTGAATAGCACCAACATGCCCACGGCTCATAACATTTCATCTCGATGACGACGTGATGTGACTGTTAAAGCTCACACGGCAGGTGAAATTAAAAAAAGAAAAACAATCTAATCCCTTTTCATTGTTTAATATCAGTCGACCAATTTAAATTTTCCTTGACTTAACGAATTACTTAAGAATTTTGCCGCCATAGGTATTTTGTTATTTCTTTTCTTTTTTTTTTAATTTACTTTTTTAAATTTTGAATAAAAGAGGTTTCAATCTGTACATAAGTCGTAAATAATTTAGGATTTGATGTGTGTATGTGTAGCGCATAAAGTATAAACAAACTTATTTCAAAGTGATATATATTTCAATTTCAATGAATGTGTTATCAGTCATACTTAAACAATATAACTCTTCCAAGTTTAAAACGATATTTCCATAATTATTTCTTATGCGACAGCAATGCGCCGAGTAGGTACCAGCTAGTAAAAAACAATAAATAAAACTGTGGATGCAAAACCCGCCTGCCAAACGTGGCAGCTGTGGCAATATATCCAACCAATGGGTCTCTGGGGTAGGCCTCTGTTTAGCAGTTGACTTGTAATTGGCTGTAATAATGATGTTGATGAAATTTAACGTCCTATTGACATTATTCTCACACGTTGTTTAAAAGTTGATTACTTTCAGATAATGTAATAGAGAGCCAGTATAACTTTAGGCTGACAGGTATTACAGCTTAGTCCTCAGACGTCACATCGCACCTGTAGCATTATTTCTTTGAAGTCAGTTACAGGTGTCCATGGACTGCTGCAGTATCCACTTAATCTCTAACTGTAAGTTAATTTGTCACTTAAGTTACCTACGGTGAATTTCGCAGTACGCGAGCAACCCAGGTTCGACCTCCGCCTGATTTACCACGTGCACGGAGGCGAAGGAAAACATCGCGAGGAAACCTGCATGTCTGAGAAATAAGAAAAAAAAAGTATTTCGAAGACATGTGAAGTTCGCCAACACGCATTGTGGCAGCGCGGCGACAATTCCTTGCCCTAAAACCATCTCAGAAATGAGAGGAGGCCTGTGCCTAGCAGTGGGACGTAAATAGGCTGTAATTTTAACTTTTAAGATTTATAAAAGAATATCGATTCTGCGGATAAAACATAAATAATGCGACAAGTGTTTGCACTTAAGCAGAACCTTCGTCTTCATCATCAGCCGGTAAAAGTCTGCTGCTGGCTCTGCTATTTTAGGGAAGATAGGCCTTGAACCTCTCGCTTGGCAGGCGAATTGAAGACCGCCCTACCAGATGTCTTGCACCTTTTTCTTAGCTGCCCGTTGTCGGCCCTGGTATTTACGCTCGACATAACCAAATGCCTTTACCACCATCTTGCGGAAGCCATTGTCTTTCTGGTATATTTCACAGTCATCACTTACGGCACAAACGGGACGAAATGAAGTGATGGATTCCCTAGCGCCGGCCCCACAAAATAAGTAGGTATATGTCATGTAGTGGCATTGTTAAACTTGATACCACGCTTTTGTTTCGCAGGAGAATGCTATGTCACGTATACGGGGATTATTGTGTTACAATAAAATCGAAAAATTAAAACTGTTTGTATTTTTAGACTAATGCTGGAACCGGTTGTCATTTAAATTTAAGATATATCTTAGATTCAAATGCTAATCCACTCTTTTTGCTGATATAATATACCTTACCAATATACTTACTTTTTAAATTATACTTACCGCTGATGTTGCAACATTTAGATAAAAAATAACTTTACTACTTGAGTTTTGGCGGGAACTTGATCGGCGGCGGTTTGCTGCTCCTGTATTATAGTTTAAATAATAGTTTGAAGTGGATTTTGATATGTAAAAGTGGTGCAATTTTATGTATTAACTGTCTACGCATGTGAACTATTAGTGGAAACGGTGAAACAAGTGCTCTGATGGTGATGGATTCTCAAGATAAGCTGTTTGCATAGGCGCCTTTAGATACCATCGCCAACTGTCAGCTGCCTGCTGGCTCAAGTTGCCGTCAAAATCTCCCAAGGGCTGCACAATGTGACGCATCAACATATTGTGAAGCAGTGAACTATGAAGGATAATAATACATAAAGACAAGGCTTGGGGAAATTATAATAAACCGAATAAAAATACTCAAGACTTGGCCTAAAGGTCTAGATACCAGGCCATAAACTCCAAACAAAAATAACTTTACTACCAACATCATTACCATTAGAGCCCTTCATAAGTCCACTACTAAAGTTGGTCACAAAACACGACCCTGAGTTAAACATAACTGGTAGAAAGCGTTATAATAAGAAAAAATAATAAACTACGTATTTGTTAAGAATGGAAAGAAAAGTTTTAAAGCAGATGTTTTAGTGCAAAATCTCTTTTATTGTTTACGTAAAACAATAGATCGTCAAATAGTGACCGGGATATGGTACGTTTTGTGAAACACATGTCGCCCTTTGGTTTATAAAAAATGTTGCATAATAGTACTGCCCATAGATATAATAATAGAAGGAGATATGCCCGGTAGTTGAAAATGTATCGCAACCCGGTGTCTCCAGTTGGCCCCTACCACCCGCCTACTACTACACTTGCAGATCAATAAAAGCAATAGATACGCAGTCGCGCAGACACCCGCATTTTATAAATCAGAACGTACTACACAATCAATTATAAACCGTATCCCTACAGAAACAGCGTGTATTTATCATGCACCGTACTACTTACTCACACAAAATTATCAGTCACTTTCGTTCTGCTGTGCATTTTAAAGACAAAAGCCATTTATTTTACATATACATTAGTGATTGACTAAATTGGAAAGTTATCGATTCTCTTCCATTTATACTAAAATTGCACTAAAATTGAAAATAAAATAAATAAAAAACGATATGCACAGGAAATTATATAATAAAAATAAACAATATGTAGCTAAACGTAAATTATTAAGTGGCGAAGCTTGCGAAGTCACTAATTGATTTCATGTCTATGGGCCGCAGCAACCACTTACCACCAGGTGGACTGTGTGCTCGTTTGTCACCCTTATCTTATAAAAAAAAAATCTGAATTCTGAACCATGCCAATTAGGTATAATACCGCATTCGAAGCTTTTGAAAACATAAAAGTATGGAATTAACACAAAGATAAGGCATAATATACTACTAGGCATAATATACTTTTTAAATTAGCATCTTTTGGGAAGCTGAAAATGTACGATAATAATTTATTTATCATTTACATATATCCTACGCAATTTCTTAACCTCACCATGTACTTGGCCTTTTGGCCTTTGTTAAAAAACCTCTGGTTGGTAAAGATATTGTTTAATATATGAAAACAAACACACCCTTATGCATAATAAATAAATAGCCAGGAGAATCACCTTGACTTATTTTTAGCAAAAGTCACTATTATAATATTATCTGAATTCTGAACCATGCCAATTAGATATAATAACGCATTCGAAGCTTTTGAAAACATAAAAGTATGTAATTAACACGAAGATAAGGCATAATATACTATAATTCAACCCAAAATACTTCACCGATGATTAACCTAATTATTTAAGCAACTTACTTTATGATCGCTAGTTACGAATTCAGTGTACTAAACGGTGAAAATAATCAAAACAATTAAATACCATTATGTCACATCAGTCTTCCCACCGGGCTGAAACGGTTGACAAATTGAAAGAATAAACTATAATAGCAATTCGCCAATCGACATTGTTGTCGATAGAATACGTTAGTGGATCTGCGCAAGTACAACACTAACTCATCGCAAGATACAGTGGCCGTACTACACGATGCATCCCCATAAATAAAGTATCGTTTTGTCATATATACATTGCTTGTTCAGTCGCTTAGCGATATACATAAGTAGTGGTTAAGGAGCAATGTATTTACTACAAAATAGTACCGTTGCAGTGATATTTGAAAACAAAAATAACGCATTAAGAGCAAAAAATATTTTACGATTTGTTGTTTTTCATGATTTTAAAGATAAAGATAGTAAAATACTTGTTCTTACATATGGTAAGTGATTCCATGATCTACAAAGATTTTGTTTTGGCTTCGGTTTTTACAAGAAACCACTGAATAACACGGCATTCTGATATTGTTTCACGATTACGGTTGAAAGTATACTAATACGCAAAGACGGCCATTTGGATAGAACCTGAGCATTTTGATCATATCGTGCGGACACAGACACGCCCCCTTGCCACTTCTCCTCTTTTTAATATTTCTGTGGTACTGCCCAATCACAATGAAAGCGTAACCCATCCACGCAGCATGGGTCCACCATTACGTAATAACCCTGCGCACACATTTGCACACAATAATCCTGTCCTTTGCAGTTTGCAGATTGATAGTCTCGGTTGAGACTACCCGCTGTGACCTGTGACCGAAACACGCTGTGGAGGACATTATCAATATAATTCCTTGGACTTAAGATGACGTTTCGTCGACATTTACGGGGACGTAAGCAACAGCAGCAACGGGGAACAAAATTAATAAACCTAGCAAGCTAGCAGCATAGCAAAGTGGCGAAGCAATCAGCTTTGTAGCGGTTTCTAACGGGAAAAAAATTCAAAATAGGAGGTTCAGATGCCTGGGTGATCAGTAATCGATTGCTGAAAACAGAATTTGAAAATTCGAAACCGTTCTCGAGATAATCGTGGGACAGACGGACAGGCGGACAGGCGGACAGACGGACAGACGGACAGACGGACAGACATCGTGAAATCAATAAGTGACTTCGCAAGCTTCGCCACTTAATAATAATGTCCACCAGACCATATTTCGGCAAGTTCAGGCCAGTCTCAACGAATTAGTAGCCTCTGCGCAAGACATGAATATAGAGTAAGAGTGGTGTGCACGAGCAAACGTGCACTTATCCCTATCACGTCACTTTTATAGTCAGATGGGACGGCAATTCGACTCGACCGGAGAGGTCAAGGACCAACGGTTTACGTGCATTGGCACCACAGAAATCTAAATAATAAGGTCTTATTATTTAGATTTCTGTGATTGGCACAGAGTGCAGAGACACGTGGGTAAAACACTACCAACTTCCTGACTCTGAGTTTTTCCTGACTTGACAATTTATAGACAGCAATACTTAATAACTAATATGGACCCGACCGAGCAGTATGCAGTCGAGCTCATGAACACTAGCCTCATGAAACAGTCAATAGACCTACTCGACAGTTAAAAGACCAACGAGACAGTCAAAACACACACATTCATTATGCTGGAAGCTGGCTACTGTGCCACGCAGTTAGCAGTCGTAACACAACATCTTTACTCAAACGCAATCGGTTAAAAATAAATGGTACCATCACACTGTAATGAAGTCAATTGGAACTCATGACGCGCTTTAATTGAGCGCAATAAAGATGCCCCGAGACGGTAATACCGCTATAGATAATTGCTTTGTAGGTCTATACAGAATGTTTCGAAATGCATACATTTTTAGTTGGACGGCTTATACCAATGTTAGATACAATACACTCAATAGATGCTGATGTAACTCGACTGTTAGAAGTATCGTAATGGATTGAATGATTGTCTATTATTGAAATTGGTGTAAGACACCTTTAGTCTTTATTCAAAAGGGATTTCATTAATAATAATTAAAATTCAATAATAAATATAATGCAATAAGACAACATGCATAATATGTATCCTGGCAATAACGATTCTAAATCTATTATATTTTATCAACAAGATATGCATAAAGATTTTTTATTATTTTATTGCTTAATTTTTGGTACCAAATAATAATAAAAATAGGGTTTTAAATAAATTAGAAAAATGTGAAATAATTTGTTTTCTTATTATTTTATTTTTCTACCGAATATCGATTATAATGTTTTCTATCGAATATGAAATACGAATATCGGTCTCGTATTAAATATAACAAATATAAATATTTTATGTATTTTATTTTCCACAAAATTGGCAGAGAATGATTTTTTTCGACATCATAGAATCATTAGAAGAGTTGTAAAAATTATAAATTTTCTACTTACACGTGGTAATTGAATCTATTAAATAAAATATTAAAATTGAAATTAACTATTTCATCGGCCGACGGGGATCGAATCCGGCCAGTCCCACTGTACAATGTAAAATTTGCGGCGAGCTGAGCCATCACAGTTCTTTATATTATATACCTACTTTGTTTTTGTTATAATAAATAAAATATTACGTGGTTATTATGTATATATTTCGTGATTGTATAGAAAAGTTAGTTATATTTTTATATAAAATCGGCAAAATAACCTCGATCATGAATTAAAATGTCAATGCATCGCCACTTGTCACTTCTGAGAACTAAGATGCAGTGTTTCGTCGTGTCGTGTTGATTCACGATCAAACCATTATATTATAAATTGGATTGTTTTTCGCGTGGCCATGCTGCACCTATATTATGGTTGTAGCACGAATGAGTGAATGAATGTGATGATGTGAAAGTGAATGAATGGCTAGACCGGGGAAGGACCATGCTCTTGCAGCTTAATGCTGCTGTGTTTCGTATGGTGAGTGTAGAGAACTGGAGACCCGTTTACTAGAAACGAGACATTTCGTCTTAGTACTCAAGAGTGAACGCATCTGCATTATGATTCTTAATCAAGGCTTGGTATATATATATATATATATATATATATATATATATATATATATATATATATATATATATACGCGTTTCTGTTGGTAAATAGCCGATTCAAGAATCGAAGTACTGCCGCGTGCTGGAAATATTTCAGTGCCATTAACCTTATAAACAATAGACATTAAGGTATTTGTGTTGGTCATAACTAAAGATTGAAATAGAATAAAACTACTACGCGGGTTTTTATTGATCCAAAAGAATCGTAAATGATCGTAAAAGAACACATAGCTGACGTGAAGCACCAACGTCCGGGAAGTCTGCAGTTTGTGATCATATCCTAGACGCCTCCCGCAATTACATTAGATTTGATAAACCATAAATTCTCGTGAAAGAACATCGATTCCTGCCAAGGATGATACGTTAGGCTATTGAAATTAAAAAAAATATTCTAATTTCAATAGAGAAGGAGGCTGGGTACTACCACCTGCTTGGGATCCTGTAATTCATAAAATTAAAACTAAACCCAAGCATACCACTGCACGACTTCAAGACACAGTAAGTTCATTCTGCGTAGATCGGACCAAAATTAATAATTAAAAAAGCTGAAGATACTCCGGGTTAACTCTGACATCGGGACGTGAATCACCTCTGTCCCCTGTGACCATGGTTGCTGGAAAGCAACCGAAACGTCGGGAATATAAAATAAGTTAATTAAACGCGATAAAATCCGTAAAAGTAGTTTTATTCAGTGTGTAGTGTTCGCGTAAATATAAGAAATCATTATAATGATTGAAAATTAAAAATAGATTGTAAGATATGGGACTCGTGGCAGAGCCGTGCTGCTATATTATGGTTGTAGCACGAATGGGTAAGTACTACGCTCTCACAGAATACCAGCAAGAAATAGCAGCTTAATGATGCTGTGAATGTAGAGAATTGGAGACCCTTTTCACAAGAACCGAGAACGCTGCATTTTGATTCTTAGTTAAGGATAAACTTAGATGTCTATGAGTTGCAGGTAGAGCCATGTGGCAGCTATATAAGTTGTATAATTATAACATCAATAGGTCGGTTCCACCAGGAAAGGACCACGCTCACACAGAATACCAGCGTAAAATAGCAGCTTAATACTGCTGTTTCGTATGGTGAGTGTAGAGAACCGGAGACCCCTTTTAAAGGAAAATAAGCATTCCATCTTAGTCCTCACAGGTGACGATGGATCAGCATTTTGATTATTTATTGAGGATAGATGTAGATGTCTATGGGTCACAGCAACCACTTACTATAAGGTGGACTGTGTGCTCGCTTGTCACCCTACCCTATAAAAGAAATTCTACTCGCCAGGTGGACTTCTCGTTAGCCATGCCTAATTTTATAGGAATAATCTATCCGAAACTATAATTTTGCGTTTGGTATGGTTCGGTTTAGTGGCGGAACTGAATTACAATGATGAGTATAATATATACGGCCACCGCAAAGCCGCGAACATTTAATATAATATGTTAAACTAGCTGGTAGAACTACTTGTCTGGCTAGCAGTCTTTCTGGGTAGGCACCACATTTCTACCCATTTCGGTCGCCAAATAGCAATGCTTGCACCGATGTGTTCTGATCTGAAGCCTAAAGAAAATCAGTATAATTGTTTTTTATATAGAATATGGGTGACAAACGAGCACACAGTCTACCTGATGGTAAGTGATTGCTGTGGCCCATAGACATCTACATCTATCCTCGTTTGCGAATCAAAATGCAGATGCGTTGTCACCCCTGAGGACTAAGAAGGAATGCCTCTTTGCCAGTAAAAAGGGTCTCCGGTTCTCTACACTCACCATACGAAACACAGCAGTGTTAAGCTGCTATTTTACGCTGGTATTCTGTGTAAGCGTGGTCATTCCCCGGTCGAGCCGACCCATTCGTGCTACAACTATACTACTAATATAGCTGCAGCATGGCTCTACCACGTATAAAAAGTATTTACAAGTTGTGAGGCATTCCATCATAGTCCTCACTGGTGACAACGCATCTGTGGCCTCCTCTATTTGAAGTTGGTTGCAACTGTTCATGGGCTGCAGTAGTAACAATAAAGTGGACCGTGAGTTCGATTGTCACTTTATTTTTATAAAAAAAAAATTAACGATCCGCCCCGACTTCGCACGGGTGATTTCTGGATCTCGACAAGAGCTCAACCTATCAGGCCCAAATAAGAATTTAAACCATCACCCATTTTAACACCCACAAAAAATTTCAATCGAGCCGTTTTTAGACTAACGGACAGCAATCGATTTTCAACCGACTTAAAAAAGGAGGAGGTACTCGATTCGATTATGTTATGTTTTTTTTGTGTGTTACCACAAAACTTTTTTATTTGAAAGCTGGTGCTTCTCGTGTGATTCCATATAAATTTTATCAAGGTGTGACCAGTAGTTTTTGAGTTATCCTTAATATATTACATTGAAGTCGATTGTACAAAATTTTTAATTTTACCACTTGTGTTTGATTGAAGAACTAACTTTATTAGATATAGGTATATCTAATACTCAAATAGTACATAATCAAGTAGTCCTTTAAAACTTTTAGTTGATGTAAATGGTCACAAGCATAACATTAATGTAATCACTACGAATATAATCACTTATTTGTATGCACCAAGTTGTTTATCCTATCCGCGTCTGTCTTTGTATTCGCAGCGAGAACTGCTTTTCATTTTTCGTCAGATAAAGTCATCCGTCAAATAAATTCTAACCTGTCTAATTGGGCTGCGTTACGCAGAAATATTTCTACCCACAAAATATAAAGTTATTTAGATTTGAAAAATTAAAGTATTTTTAACAGACTTTGAAAAGGGGGAAGGTTCTCAATTTGAGTGTATAGTTACAGTATTTTTTGTATTTATGTTAAGCGATATCGTCGTAGATTGTGAACCGATTTTAATGATTCTTTTTTATTAAATAGACTTTACCTCAAGGGTGGTCCTATTAAATTTTGAAGAAAAAATTGCGTCCAAGCATGGTAAATAGGAGGAAAAGTCTCATATTGGGCTGTTGTTTAAGTAATTTCATATGATATTTTAGCACATTGAGAACCGATTTTAATGATTCTTATTAAGTGGCGAAGCTTGCGAAGACACTTATTGATTTCACGATGTCTGTCCGTATGTCCGTCTGTCCGTCTGTCCCACCATTATGTCGAGAACGGTTTCGAACTTTCAAATTCTGTTTTCAGCAATCGATTACTGATCACCCAGGCATCTGAACCTCCTATTTTGAACTTTCCACTTTGCTATGCTGTTAGCTTGCTAGGTTTATTATATTTTAGCAAAAGCTCTATCATATCATGTTATGTATATCATATTCTTTAAAGTTTTTTTTTTACTTGAAAATAAATCATAAAGAGTGACTAAAGATTTGGGCCAGCTTGTGTGTGGAATTATTTCTGCACAGTTCGGTCCAATTATAAAAGTTAAACAATTGACCTTTTTTATTCATACAACAGTAATTTTCAATTTGTTTATATATTGTAGTTTGTAAGTTATCGTTCGGATTACTTTTATGAATAAATAATATGAAGATTGAAAAACAGCTCTAAAACTTTTAAAAATATGTAATTGATTTTAAAAGGCGGTTTTGGACATCATTTACTTTTTTTTATAGGATAAGGGTGACAAACGAGCACACAGTCCATCTGATGGTAAGTGGCTGCTGCGGCCCATAGACATCTACATCTATCTTCTATAACTAATCAAAGTGTAGATGCGTTTTCACCCGTGAGGACTAAGATGAAATGCCTCATTTCCAGTAAAAAGGGCCTCCAGCCACCTGCACTCACCAAACGAAACGCAGAGGTAAACCTCTACTTCACGCTGGTTTTCTGTGAGGTCGTGGTACCACTCCGGTTCGAGCTGGCCCATCCGTGCGATAACAAAAGCTGCCGCGTGGCTCTACCACTGTTACTTATACATATATGTATAAATGTGAAGGGATAGTAGAGAAATGTTGGCATTTTGTGATCCATATTCCATACTGGTAGATTGCACACATGTGAAGCCGGGGTTAGTTGCTAGTGTTTTACCATTTTGGCCACTTTTCGTGCAGTAAACTTTGTACAATAGTTTATATGAGTATTTAATGAAAGTTAGCGTAAAAATGTTCACTTGACCTTTAATTTCTTGTTTCTATTAAAACTGTAATGTACGAATAAATGTATTTTGCATTAAGGGCTCACTCATAACAGCCGTCTTGAACAAATATTTCCATCGTGTATTGTAAAATAAACTTTCGTAGAAACAAGTACCATTTAAATTCGCTAAAAAGATTAAGATGTAAACATAGAAAGTTGATAGAGTAAAATTCATTTTAAAGAAATGGATTTAAGGTTCATTTTGCGACACAGTAATAATTTCTACACTGATTTCGTACGTTCTGTATGAAAAAGCACTGATGTCCTTTATCGAAAGATATCGCAGTATCAGAAATAGGTCAAAATAACAACTTTACATTACACAACTAAGTCCTATGTATGTGTACAATATCTCAAACGAAAACTGTTGATACATAATCAAATGAATAAATATTATCCAAAATAATATCATAAATAATTTTTTTTACGTATACAAAAATATTTTTGTTGCGTGACAGAAACGCTGCAGCAAACTACACTATCACAGAATACTAATTTTAACAGTGGTAGAGCCACGCGGCAGCTTTTGCTGTCGCACGGATGGGCCGGCTCGAACCGGGGTGGTACCACGACGTCACAGAATACCAGCGTGAAGTAGAGGTTTACCTCAGCGTTTCGCTTGGTGAGTACAGGTGGCCGGAGGCCCTTTTTACTGGAAATGAGGCATTCCATCTTAGTCCTCACGGGTGACAACGCATCTGCATTTTGATTTGTAATAGAGGATAGATGTAGATGTCTATGGGCCGCAGCAACCACTTACCATCAGGTGGACTGTGTGCTCGTTTGTCACCCTTATCCTATAAAAAAATAATACCAATTAGTAAGAAGCTTAATGCTGCCGTGTTTCGAATGGTGAGCGTAAATAACCGGAGACTCTATTTACTGAAAACGAAGCATTACATCTCCTCCCACTTACAATCAGGTGAATTTGCTTGCTTGTTTGTCATCCTTATTCTATAAAAAATCTTCTTTATCAGGCCACAAAAGATTGGGCTTCTTCTTTATCAGCCCACAAACGCCCAATGTTGACTTGAGACACTTCAGTTGCAGGGAGGACTAGTGTTAATCATGCTTGACAGGCAGATATACGATCTAAAGATGGCTTGCCATGTGTCCTTTTAAAAAAAGACATGTTTACTGCTGCAAAACTAATTAATTTAACTACACATCGAATTTTTTTTGTATAAAAATATAGAACACTTACGCCTGTTACCCAGGGGGTAGGCAGAGACTACGGATTTCCATTTGGCACGATCCTGACACACCTCTTTCGCCTCCTTTACATCCATGTACCTACGCATATACGCTCGTCGGTTAAGGGTACTCTTAATTTGGCCCATTTTTAATATATCGCCAATTTGGTCGCCAAAAATATAAAACACTCACGCCTGTTACCCAGGGGGGTAGGCAGAGACTACGGATTTCCATTTGGCACGATCCTGATACACCTCTCTCGCCTCCTTTACATCCATATACCTACGCATATACGCTCGTCGGTTAAGGGTACTCTTAATTTGGCCCATTTTTAATATATCGCCAATTTGGTCGTTAAACTTTCGCCTAGGGCGTCCTTTCCCGACTCTGCCGGTCACCACTGCAACATAAATTTGCTTTGTCACTCTTTCCTCATTCATTCTTTCTACATGACCAAACCACCGAAGCATTCCTTTATTAATCCTGGTCACATCGTCTTGCAAACCACACTCTTCTCTTATCAAACATTTTCTCACTATGTCATTATTATTATTATTATTTATACTTTATTGTACAACACAAAAAACGATAAAAAAGAACAAATTACAAGTCATTCAGATTCATCCCTAACATACTTCTTAATGACCGCATTTCTCGTTCATTCCTTCTACATGACCAAACCACCGAAGCTTTCGTTTCTTACACACAACATCATCTTGTAAACAACACTCTTCTCTTATCAAACAATTTCTCATCCTGTCATTCAGATTCATCCCTAACATACTCTATAATGACCGCATTTCTACAGCATTTATTTTACTCTCGTGCTTCTTCTAGCACACCCAACTTTCACTACCATACATTAAAGTAGGGACTAACACGCCACTGTGAATTGCCGTAGCTTCCCACAATAGAGTGTAGAGCCCCGTTCACTCTATTTTTAAGTGTTACAAGAAAATTGTATACCGGACAAAGGTTGGAGTTTGACTGCATGAATTACGTAAAAAACTAGCAACCTGCCCCGGCTTCGCCTGGATAGGATCTATTAACGTGGCGGTATTTAGATTTAAGATAGTCAAAGACCATTTAATTTTAAATTACTAACTTCGAAAACATGGCCGAATTAAATCAATGAACTCTATTTTAAACATTCCCATTTCCTTGTATCTACGAAAAAAATATTGAATAATATTAATAGAATATAAAAGTAAGTTGGCCAAATTATCCCATGTTCTAATAGGTATAATGGTTATAATGGCTTGGGTAGTCCAGGTAATAAGAAAATGGGATCAATTATAATTGATCCTGATCTGAGCGTTCCTGGAGGAACAAACCAGAATGCTCTAACAGAAAATCATTCGGTTCGAGCTAGAGGAGCGGATAGGAGAGTTGAAGTTTTTGTAATCTTTAAAAGACCCTGTCTTAGAAGACCAGATTGCCGTGTAGTGGCGGTGTAGGAATATCCACTGCCCCGTATAGTCCTGTGGGTATATTAACACTTTCACTGTCCGGTTTTCAGACACAATAGTAAGACAATAGCAATGACCTATATGTAGTGCACGGGACTGCGAAAGGGTTAATAGGCGACCGAAGGAAAGTAGCCCGGAGATGAGCAGCAGCGCCTTCCTAATAACAACTAGAACAATTAATCCGCCTGCCACGCGTGGCAACTATGGCAAATATCCCTACGATGAAGCAGCTTCAGGGGATACCTATTTTCAGCAGTGGACTTTTGATAGGCTGTAACAATGTTGATCGAAGGGTATATAAGACAAAGTTAAAATCCATTAAAATATTAACGCTCTACACAGTCACTTATGATTTGTAATTATTGGTCTGAAAGCCACTTAAGCCGATTATTTATGTCGTCGCCATTTTGGTTTTGTTGACAGCTACTTGAGTATTTCGTTTTTAAACTCCGTAATTCTTTCAGACGGTCACTTATATGCCCTTTTTTTATAAATTATTACGGTCTCCAATTTCTTAGCTCGTAATTTAAACAAAATGTCACATAAATAACATCTTAAAATAACAATATTAAAATTATTTTTCAACTTCAGCAGTAAGTATCTGAGAGCTTGGAATAAGCATGCGATAATTAGACATATTGCAATGTATTAAAGTCAATTATTTAGTAAAAGGGGTTCTTGTATGTTATTTACCTGAAAACTGTATGTTATTAGTACATTAAAAACATTGATTTATTTATGTGTTGCGTTCGGAGCTCATCAAATGCGTACGTAAGCAAGTATAGCAAGTGCACGTACCAGTTGCATAAAATGAAACTGTAAGAAAAGTGTCACGTCAAATGTCAGAGCCGGCTGAACTGAGTGAATGGCGCAAACATGAGTTTGTGGGAGACGACTATAAATTTATGCCATTTGATGTAGACAACTGAATCCGTGACTGGTCGATCCGCAGGAGACAAGAAGAGTTGTTCTTTTCTTGCCTTAAGTTTAGCCATTCATCGAAGAAACGCAGCCGTGGCACTATACGTCGGGTGTGAAACTGTTTGATTATTTTGCTTTTTAGTTTCTTTTACTAAAAAGATAGTAGATAGATGACAATTAAAAATCTTTCTAATAAAAGAAACTAATTAGAGTCATCTCTAGTTTCATTACGATGAATTCCTTCACTGGCAAGCACGTGACTTACCAGTACTTGTTATATCAATACCACTAAATTAACCATAGGTTAGGTTATTTGAGCTCTTAGTCCCTGAGCTACAACACTGCTTTATTAATTAATTAAATATAAGTAGGTATATAATAATATGACTCAACACTTTTGCATATTGAATGGAAGCATGCTCCTGTGTTTTCTCCAGTCACAATGTATCGTTTTGTTAGGGAACGTAGAATGTTGATTGTTGGACAACGATCGGGATATCGTGGTAGGGGGGCTGAACGAAAATATTGCTCCACGCACTCCACGGAGTCCTCGCGCTTCGGGTGCGCCCACATGTTTCACGTAGGGCTGTGACACGGTTTTGTTATTGTCATATCGATAGAAACATCGACAATATATCAAACTGTATAAATATACTCAAATTCTTAGTATTTCCGTACTGTTGGTAAATTTACAGTATGAAGCGCACGGGTCATATGCCAACTTTTCCCTTGAATGTCAGTCTCATATTTTTTTGAATCAATCTGCTGGTTTAACGGAATAAGTTCTGAATACCGAAAATAAGCGAAAAATCCATCCAATAAGACCTAACCCCGATATCACAGACTAGTGATGGGGAACAAACTCTTGGCACTGCGCTCACAAACCTACTTGGCCTGTATCGTAACTATGGGATCTCAAAATGCATGTTCGATATCTCATTTTTGAGAAGGCTAATATTCAGGAGTGTACTTAAAAGTTTACAAGATGGACTGTTACTTATATGACTTTTCTTTTGAAAATTTGATGATTGACGTAATCGATATAAATATTATGAATTACTGTATTATAAAGGGCTCGGTAGGCGAAGTGTAGGGCGACCCCTCACTAGATGGAGTGACGACCTGGTAAGACATGGAGGAAGTCGATGGATGCTGGTGGCTCAGGACCGTGCTTTGTGGCATTCCTTGGGGTAGGCCTATGTTCAGCAGAGGAATTATGAAAGGCTGTAATGATGATGATGATGAAAGGGCTCGATAGCACAGTTGCTAAGCGTTTGGACGTGGCGCTGCAGAGCTGCGGCTTCCAAACCCGCACCAAATATGCGCGTTTGTTCGTTGTCCAGGATCCAAGCCGAAACAAGTAATTTTTTCGTCTTGGATCCTTGTGCAACTTTTTGTAAACTGTCTCCGCGATGCAGATGGGGCTAAAGTTTTCCACAATACAGGACAAAATCATACTGTGGGGGTAACGCTTTTTTTTAAATAGAAAAAATATAACCATTGTTTTATATTTACAATACTAAAAAAAAACACTTATCATAAAAAAAGTTAATACATAGTGAATGACTGGAAATATTATTTGGTGAAATAAATAATATAAAATAAATATAAAGTATTATTATAAAAATTAAAGACAATTTTGATGGACATTCGAGGTGCATGTCACGAGGCAAATGACAATTATTTCTATTTATAAGCTAAAACAATTATTTACGGAGTTGAATACTAAGATATAAAGATAAAGAGACATAATTACAAATTTAAATTATTTAAAACCATTTTAATAATTTATAATTATAAAAACCAATAAAAAATTACTAGTTAAAAACATCGACTAATATATCGACATGAACAATCGCGCTACACTTCCATCTGTGCCTATTCCCAACATCTCCCGTCTTAAGGAGCGGCGGCTAGTCACAGTGTAACCGGCGCGCGCGCATCCCGGTCGCCTGCGATCCAAAAATACCAACTCGCCCGGCCGCCTGCTCTGACATGCCCTGAGACTCGTGCACCTAAGCATTTTAAAAATCGAATAGTGACAAACGTGTGAATCGGTGAAGTGTATACGGTTTGTGTTCAGCAAGTTACAGCACTGATGGTGCGATGTCACCAACCGCCATTGGCGCTGACCTGCCCCAGTGGTGCGGCAAGACTGAAAACTGCCCCCAAGCGTTACTCGGCTGGTTGTATTTGACTCATGATCAGAACGATCAGGTAATAAAAACAACTCTTTGTTCAACTATATTTTAATCTGGATTTATATCTCATATATATGTGGTTCACTTATGCGGTACAGTCGCGAATAGAGATGTTTATTTTATTCTTAATATAAACTTACTCTAGAAACTTTGACAAGTGACAAGCAGGCCACCTGGTCGTTAGCGGCTGGCGTGGAACGGGATGGAGATATAAGTACTTGTCACATCTGAAGTCTAAAATTGAAGACTGAATTGAATCGATCACTCACCACACCAATAATATTTCGATAATACGAACGAGAAAATCTCGAATTCAGACTCGAACTTGAATTCAGACTCGAACTTCATAATGTCACAATTTGGATAAGTTTGGCAAACGAGCACACAGTCCAAAATTGTTAAGTGGATGTTGTGACCTATTCACATCTATGCTCGATTAAGAATCAAAATGCAGATTCGTTGTCGTCCCTGAGGACTAAGATGGAATGCCTAGTTTTCAGTAAAAAAGGGTTTCCGGTTCTCTACACTAACCATAAGAGTACGAAACACAGCAGCATTAAGTTGCTATTTTAAGCTGGTATTTTGTGAGAGCATGATCCTTCCCCAGTTGAGCCGATCCATTCGTGCTACAACCATAATACGCTGTAGCATGGCTCTAGCTCTACTACGTTAAAATTATTCAGAAACAATCTCGAGTTTAAGCTCAAACACGTCAATGTAAAAATTTGAGTCTAGTCTATATTAGGAGTATACTCCACAAATTTTAACAATGTACAGTTCGAGTTTAAGCTCGACATAGTCTTTGGATATCGGATAAAATTCTGCGAACGTGTTATTTCCTGGTTCTAGCCGACCTACTTACGTTACGTACAACAGCCACTAGTCAGCCATAACGTGTCTCTACTGGCTTAATTTAAAAAAAGTAACAGATTATCATTACCGAGTGTTGCAGTAACAAACGTATAGAGAAATTGAAACTGGGCTCATTTCTAGTTGCTAATAATACAATGCCAATTTACATTGTTGTGAGTAAAGGGAATCAGCAAACTATTAATAGGCTTTATACATCATATATTTTTGTATTGATTAATACTGAAACGAAAGAATGTCAAACTAATATTATTAGAATTAAAAAAACTTAAATAACACAAAATTACGCATTGCGCATGAACTGATAATCCCAGTGATGAATACTGTCATAGTCACTAAGTTATTGTCTTGTCATGGGCCCCATATACGTCCACAAAATTTCAGTTTTCAGTTATACAAATTTCATTACATTCATACATAATGTTATGGTTGTAGCACGAATGGGTCGACTCGACCGGGGTGGGACCACGCTCTCACAGAATACCAGCTTAAAATAGCAGCGTAATGCTGCTGTGTTTCATATGGTGAGTGTAGAGAACCGCAGACCCTTTTTACTGAAAACGAGGTACTCCATCTTAGTCCTCAGGGGTGATAACGCATCTGCGTTTTGGTTCTTAATCGGGGATAAATGTAGATGTACACTGCCGGTCAAAAGTTTAAGACTACACTTAAACAACATAATTATCTATAAATTGAAGGAAAAAAACAAAATCCCGTAAGATAAATAAAAAGAAATGTACATCTGCATATTCTATTGTTAATATCGAATATCTAAAAAAGTAATTTTATCTATAAAAAAAAGTTGGACAATAAACATGTATTGTTTTCAAACACCGACAAATGCTGCGTTAGAGCCAGGTGGTAGTCGTAATAATATATTTATGATGGGCTAATAACTAATTGCTTTGCTTTTTTTTCACATTGGTCAATAATAAGGATTATTTAGCTTCTAAAAACACGTGTTTTCGACTTATTATTACCTGAAATTTACATGGTTTTGTTCACAAACAATCTCAATTAGTCTAAACTTGTGGTTTCTAGTGAAGAAGAAGTCTTAAAATGGGAAAGGCACGCGAAATTAGCATTGAAGTGCATTCTGCTATCGTTGTTTTACATAATGTTGCCTTCATTATGTAAATCCGAAAGTGAGATTGCTTTACAATTGAAGTTATCGAAGACTTGTGGTCATGGCACAATAACTCGATACAGGCACTTTTCAAGATCGTCCACGCTCGGGAAGGCCGAGAGCTACCACGTCAAGTGAAGATCATTTCATTGTTGTTATCAGCAAGCGAAATAGACGCTTAACAGCACCGGAAATCCGCGTTGAAGTAAACAAAATCCGAGTTAAACCATTATCATTGAGTACAGTAAAACGGCGACTGAGAAATCCGAAATTGTATGGTCGTGTCACCGTTTGAAAACCTCTGCTATGGCCACAAAACACGAAAAAACGGACGCAATGGGCCCTTGTCCATCGAGATTGGACTGAAGAAGATTTTAAAAAAGTTCTTTGGACCGATGAATCCAAGTTTGAGCTATTCGGTTCAAAACGAAGAATCTACGTTCCACGTAGTGACCAAGAAAATAATAATATCAATATTTTATTTGATACAGACAAAACAGATCCATTACAAAATTATTATTTTTTTTACACTATACCTTAAATTTTAATTATAATTATTGGTTAATCAATGATATTATTACATTTTATTATTAAAATTTTAATAAATTTGACCACCTACTAAAAATTCACTACATGCATAAATATTACAAATAATTTTGATGAGATTATTCTGCTTCTAAATCGCGCGATACGGTGACGGATCGACGCATCCAAACGAACGACACGGGCCTCTGCGAACATCTGGGACGCGCTACAGTATCGTGGCTGACGGAACAACACGCGGAACGAATCATTATACTGCACCTTCAGCCTGCGATATTCCTCTTTAGTGTAATTCGTCCACAGCTGAGGAGTGTAAAGTGGCTGACAGTAATCTAAGAACAGCTTTGAGGTATAAGAACACCTTTGAAAGCGTCTAGCTATCATGTTGGCACGCACTGACAAGGAACGTCGCTCGCGGTCCATATCGGAACCATCACACAGATCCTGAGTAACAATATGACCCAGGTATTTAAACGTCGCTACCCACTCCAATTGTGAATTACATAAATGCAATGGGGGATATGAGGTTGAACCGTACCACTCTTAAAAAGCAAACAAAGAGACTTGTTGGTGTTGTACAATAGGTTATGATCCATCGCATATTTCTCACATATCTGGAGTAGTGCACGCAGCGCACCTATCGAGGGACTCAGCAGCACCATATCATCAGCATAACTCAAGTTATTAAAGCATTCAGAACCAATGTGGCAACCCAGTCTGGTGCTTCTAAGCTCCTCGATCAGCTGATTAACATACAGATTAAAAAGCATAGGCGATGTTAGCCCTCCCTGCCTCACGCCGCATTGTAGGAGAAATTCCTCCAGAGTATGTATCACGCCACTTTACTACATTAATTTGCCTACTATACCATGCGATCAATATGTTAATACATAATCACTCCCGCATCACGTAACTTCCTCCAAAGTATATCATAACTGACTTTGTCAAAAGCCCTACTTAAGTCCAAGAAACATGCATAAATATTTGTTTTCTGCTTATTATAATAACTAACGGTTTGCTTTAAAGTAAAAATCGCCGCATCCGTAGAACTATCTTTTTTGAATTCAAATTGAGCATCGCTAATTTGTATATATTTGGAAATAACGCCTAATAATATGGTGTCAAACACTTTAGCACAAGTTGTAGCTACGGATATCGGTCTATAATTACCACCGTCGGTCAAACTACTCGATTTACATTTAAAAACAGGACTTATTACCGTTTTTAGCATTTCTACCGGTAAGTAGGCATGCTTTGTACAAGCATTGAAAAATACAGATAAGAACGCAATTACCCATGGTCCTCCAAACCGAAGATGTTCCACGCTTATATTGTCATATCCTATCGCCTTTCCTAGTTTCATCTGGCGCAGAGCATTAAAGATCATCTCTTCAGATACATGAATGTCCTTGCCATCTGCTACAAGATATTGATTATGAGAAGTACAGTGTACTGCACTTAACACAAAAAATTTGTCCCTAAACAAATTTGCAATCGCCAGTGTGTCCGTCAGGCCATCCACACACTCCGTAATCTTAGACCCGCTCTTAAGTAAATTTCCCGTATCTTTCCAAAATTGACTAAAGTTTCTACTTAAACGAGATGCCGAAGTCTTATCTAAGATTATTTGATCAGCGGAATTATGGCAAAATCTTAACCTACTTTTAAAAATAGTTCGCGTTCTTTTCATTTGATCGAACAGCCGACCAGAAGAAGGCGCCCCAGCCGTTAACCACCCAGCTCGAGCTTGCCGTGCTTTCATGTGTGCCTCGCGTACATATTCTTTCCACCCCGGAACAGGCGGCCTCTGGATGACATGCTGAGACGCGCGACGTGTGGCCGCGTGAATTATACAACTAATAAAAGAGTTATACAAGCTATCTAGGTATTTGCGATGTTCAGTACACGTACAACTATAACACTTAGCAGATAAATGCCTTAAACTCTCCCAATCCAAGTTACGTATATACTCAGAACAAAGAGAAAAGAAAAGAAAAGATGATGCCAGACTGTGTAGTCACAAAAATCAAGCATGGTGGTGGCTCAATTATGGTTTGAGGTTGTTTCGCTAGCCAAGGAACTGGCGATTTGATCAAAATTGACGGAATTATGAAAATGGAAGAGTACAAAAATTTTAGAATAAAATGCCGTTCTCTCTGGGTTGCGATTAATTGGAGATGGATTCATTTTCCAACAGGACAATGATCCCAAGAATAGCTCAAAATTATGCAGAGGGTATTTGGAAGAGAAAGAGGCACAATGGGTGTTAAAAACATGGTTTGGCCTCCTCAGAGCGCGGATCTCAATCCCATTGAATTTTTGTGGGAAGAGCTTGATAGGAACGTCCGTAATTGTGATCAGTCAGTCAGAGGAAATGTGTAATGCTTTGTGCAAAAGTTGGAGCAATATATATCACAAGACACTATCAACAAATTGATTGCCCGTATGCCGAGACTTGTGAAAAAAGTCATAGAATGCAAAGAATTTTTTGATGAAAATTTAGTTTACTGTCTGACTGTTAATATTTCTTTATGCTTTTCAAGTACATTGATTGTCAAAAGTGTTTAATTGGATGATTTAACAGTTTAATTAAACATTTAATATTTTATTGGAGTTTTATTTAATTTTCCTACTTTAGTTAAGGTGGTCTTAAACTTTTGGCCTGCAGTGTATATGGGCTACAGCATCCACTTACCATCAGGTGGACTGTGTGATCGATTGTCACCCTTATTGTAGAAAAAAAATACGTTTAGAACCGTGGTAGTTCAGGGGCTATTTTAATCCCCGCCGGAACCAATAAAACTGTTAATTGCAATTTTAAGTGCTGATCTACCACGTGCTCAACGGTTAAGGCAAACAACATGAGAAAACTTGCATATTTGAGAAAAAAAATTAGAATTTTTTTTATAGAATAGGGGTGACAAACGAGCACATATTTCACTTCACGGTAAGTGTATGCGTGGCCTATATACATTCACATTCATCCTCAATTAAGCATCAAAATACATATGGGCCGTCACCCCAGAAGACTAAGTTGGAATGCCTCGTTTTTTTTATAGGATAGGGGTGACAAACGAGCACACAGTCCACCTGATGGTAAGTGGTTGCTGCGGCCCATAGACATCTACATCTATCCTCTATTACAATTCAAAATGTAGATGCGTTGTCATCCGTAAGGACTAAGATGGAATGCCTCATTTCCAGTAACAAGGGCCTCCGGCCACCTGCACTCACCAAGCGAAACGCAGAGGTAAACCTCTACTTCAAGCTGGTATTCTGTGAGGTCGTGGTATCACCCCGGTTCGAGCCGGCCCATCCGTGCGACAGCAAAAGCTACCGCGTGGCTCTACTGTTACTGTTTGTCCAGTAAAACGGGTCTCCGATTCTCTACACTCGCCATACTGCTATTTTACGCTGGTATTTTGTGAGACCGCGGCCTACCCCGGTCGAGCCGATCCATTCGTTCTACAACCATAATATAGGTGCAGCGTGGCTGTACGTATAAAGTCAGTGTTGTGGACACTTTCTTGTCCGAAAATCCACTAGAAAAGAGGCCTCTATCCAGGAACAGAACGTATATATGCTGTAACTATATACATAATGAATATAGATATTACGTAGTACTGACGGTTCCGTGGCGCAGTGGCTTAGCAATAAGTTGCTGCGCTAAGAGCCGCGGGTTCGAATCCCACACGGAACAAGTATTTATTTGTATGGCCTACAAATAACTGTTCCAAGTCTGGATGTTTGTCCTTGTGAAATTTATGTATGTAAACTGCCCCTACAATACAGGAGAAAATCCTAGTGTGGAGGTAACTTATTTTTAAAACCTTAAAACTTTGACTTTGATAGTACACACATGCAGACATACATATATTCGTACATAAATATATACATACATACAGGTCAAAGTAATAAAAGCGTGTTAAAAATAGTAACATTTCTTCAAGAACAGTTCGATGCTACAGATATAAAGAACTATCTATGTATGTCATAAATTTCACGGTGAATTGGCATTTTTATCATGTATTTATTACATACTGTTGAAAGTTTATTGCTGAACATAGGCCACAATTATTAATTGCCTCATAGGGAGGAAATTTTTAAATGGCTTACCGGTTGCCAGATGGAGTTTTCTGTTGTTTACTCGTAACAACTCAATAGTAATACTATTGAATTGTTATCAGTTAGGTGTTGCCCCTGTTTCAGTTTTCCTCTGTCGCCTCTTGTGCCAGCTACGGAATGATATGTAATGTAATTAATTACCTTACGTCGCCACTATTTTTCTTAGTTGGTATTAATTTAACCCATTTGGAGTTTGGGGCTTCGAGCTTTTATGAATATTTTCCGGGAGTTGCTTTTATTAATCTTGTCGTTTCATTAAACCAGTTATTAATCTTTATATGTAAAAATTACGTGTCACGTTGTTTGTCCGCGATGGACTCCTAAACTACTGAACTGATTTCAATTAAATTTTGCACACTGTGTGCAGTTAGGTCCAACTTGAGAGATAGGCTAGTTTTTATCCTGATAAGTGACACTCAATATTTTTTTATTACAAATCTAAGGACTTTTTTATATGAAGGGTCGTCGAAAAGGGCAGAACAACGTCTGCCTGGCTAGCTAGTATTTTATAGATCTGACTCTTTCTATTTTCACTAATATAATATTTAATGAAAAGAGAAAGAGAATTTCTTAAGTTAACGTCAATTTTTATGAGTATAGCCGTAAATGGTTTAACTGCGTGCCAAATTCAGCCACTGACGCATGATTAATTAACAAAAGTTATTTTATAATAGTAAGATGACATACGATCAAACATTACACCTGACGATAAGTAGATGCTGTGGTTCATAAACAAAATTATCTGCCCTCGAAGAATCGAAATGCCAGACATTCCATCTTAGTTCTAAAGCGTGATGACTCATTTCATCATGCTTAGGACTAAGATGGAACGTCTCTTTAGCAGTAAAAAGGTACACCGGTCCTATTCGATTCACTCCGGTCATAATACACTGAGACTTTGCTCTATTTTTTATATAATTGAAGTGATAAGCGAACTTAAAGTTCACCTGAAGGTACGTGGCTATTGTAGTCCATGGACACCTACAGCCAGCTTCAAACAAAGAAGACTATAGATGCATTGTCATCTTTGAGGAATAAGTTTGAATGCCTCATGCTCATAGCATAGAATTACACTGCATCTAGGGTAAGTCCGGGGGAGTTGGCCGTAAGGAAGAGATGGCCATTAAAAAAAAATCATAGTTACACTTACTAGATGGCACTACTTTCTCGTTAGTTCAATTTGTGCTGTGCGTGGGAACGACATTCCGCTCCATCTCCGGTGAAAAAAATCGAAAAAGTAAGTAAAATGTACCTACATTTATTTGTATATAGCCTAAAGTTTTCAAAGAGTTTACGTTATACAGTGTGGTGAAAAGACATCATAAAAAGTAAGTGTTTTTTTTAAGTTAAGTGCTCAGTTAATGACCCACACTTTAACATAATCTCAAAATGGCGCGTGGATTGTTTATTTTTTTCTACAAATAATGTGTGGCCATCTATCCCGGCTGATTAGGAGAGATGGCCATACATAATCGGTATGAGATGACCATAAGGCCATCTCACACCTACCATATATGTAACGCGTAATGGTCAAAGTTATATTATTATAACTTGATATATTTTTTCTTTATTTATGGTGCTATTATACTTATTTGGTTTTAGTATTTCATATCACAATATTTTATTTTTAGATGCCAAATAAATACCAAAGAAAAGCATGCAGCTCACGAGGGAACTGGAGTGAAGAGTCACTTAAGGCGGCCATGGACGCTGTTAAAAAAGGTGAAATGACTATCTACGCAGCTTCAATAACCTATCAAGTACCAAGGAAGACCCTCGAAAGGCGATACAAGAAAAATAATGACAAAAAAGGACCAATGGGACCATCCTCTATATTCGGCGAAAAAAATGAGAAGAAACTCGCTAACCATATTAAAACTATGCAAAAAAATGGTTTCCCATTGACTATTGATGACGTCAGAAAGATTGCGTACCAGTTCGCGGAGCAATTGAATTTGAATCACAGATTTAATAGAGAAACTGAGAAAGCAGGATATGACTGGTTGCAAGGTTTTTTACGAAGAAACCACGATATTACATTAAGAAAGTCAGAAGGAGTATCTTTAGCTAGATCAACTGCTATGAATAAACTGGAGGTTGACGCTTACTTTGAGCTTCTTGAAAGTATATTGACAGTAGACGATGGTGTGTTGAAACCGAGTTGTATCTTCAACATAGACGAGACTGGTCTTCAGCTTAATAATCGACCAGGGCATGTTCTAGCTGAAAAGGGTTCTAAGGCTGTATCTACAGTTACTTCGACTGAAAAGGGAGAAACGATTACAGTTATAGCCTGCTGCAATGCTGAAGGTACATTTTTACCACCTGCCTGTATCATGAAAGGTAAAAACAAAAAACCTGAGTTTGAAGATGGGATGCCACCGGGATCGAAACTTTTCATGTCCCCAAAATCAGCGTACATTGCCTCAGATTTATTTATTGAATGGTTGAAAACACATTTTGTTCCGAGGAAGCCAGCTGGAAGAGTACTTTTTTTACTAGATGGTCATTCAACTCACTGTAATTCTGTGGAAATGCTGGAATATGCAAAGGACAATGACATCACCTTACTTTCAATGCCAAGCCACACGTCTCACTACCTCCAACCACTAGATCGTACGGTGTTTAAATCACTGAAGACTCATTTTTACGAGCAGTGTCGACTTTGGCTAAAACAAAATCCTGGTCGTCGTATAACACGATTATCATTTGGAAGATTGCTTAATAAGGCATGGGGAAAGGCAGCTTCTGCAGAGAATGCAATTGCGGGTTTTAAAGCTACAGGTGTCCACCCCTTCAATCTATCTGCAATTCCCGACTACGCGTTTACCCAAGAATTGACAAAGCAAATGTCTAAATCTCAAAATGAGTGTACAGCCACTGTTATGGTCGAGGAGCAAGAAGAAAATACTAGTAACATAGCTTCTGCTAATCTGGAACCAGTTCCAAATACTTTCGAAGTGCGACAAGACATATCACCTGCAATCGCTGAGCCAAATAGCTCTGTTGAGCGAATAGTTTTAAACGCAAGTCCTGAGATGATTACAAGAAGGCCTAGAAAATTATTTGCTACTGCTTCAGCAGCAGTAGTTAAAAAAATGTCAGAACAATTCCCTCCAAGAAGCGATTTGCCAGATCTGACTCCGACACGTATTTTAAAGCAAATATCGCCAGTTCCACAAAAAATTATTGAAGTACGCAAACGTGCTAAACAGGTAGGCATGCTTTTAACCTCAGAGAATCACATCAAAACAAGAAAATTTAAGGAAGCGTTTAAAAAAAATAGGGAACAAAAAATTTTCGAAAAAGACATTAAAAAGGAAAGAAAACTTGAGATAAAACCAATAAAACGAGCACCAAGAAAGAGAAAATCATTAAGAAAGTTATCTGAAAGTAGTGATGAGGATGAAGAACTAATATTATGTAATTCGTCTGATGAAGAAGATGGAAACAGAGAATTGGATAACTGTGTAGGTTGTGGAGAAAATTATTACGAAACACAACTCATCGAAGATTGGATTCAATGCGTTATATGCCAACTGTGGGTACATGAAAATTGCACCGAATTCGATGATAAGTGTTCATCGTGTGGACAGAAAAAGAAAAATGAGCTAAGGCTCAAAAACTTAAAGGGAAAAAGTGATTAAAATGTAGATTAACAAACTGGCCATCTCTCCCTTGCTTCTATGGCTATCTCTACCGGGCACTACGGGAGAGATGGCCAATCGTGATTTGAAAAAAAAGTAAATTATGAGACTGATTATGTTAAAATGACAAAAAAATGTTGTGATTTTCTTAGAGTTTAATGTCGAAAGTTTAATAAAAAGTTGATTTTTGTTAATTAATCCTTGTAGTTTTTATTTTAGTGACTTCTTTAAAAACTATGGCCAACTCCCCCGGACTTACCCCACTAATTAACTATACACTTCAGAAAGGAACGCCACAATGCGATTTGCGAACCCTAATTGACTCTTCATCTATCCTTCGTTAAGAATCAAAATGCAGATGCGTTGTTACCACTAAAATCCAAAAATGTAATACCCTGTTTCCTGTAAAAATAATCTCAGATTCTCTACACTTACCAAACGAAACGCTGCCATTTTCTACCGACTTCAAAAAGGAGCCGGTACACAATTCGATTGTATGTTTTTTTTATGTGTTACCTCATAACTTTTTACTGGGTGAACCGATTTCGATGATTCTTTCTTTATTTGAAAGCTGGTGCTTCACATGTAGTCACTTATAAATTTGTTCAAGGTTTGGCCTATAGTTTATGAGTTATTCTTAATAAATTATATTGAACTTCTATTTTTACTATTGAATTATTAAGTGGCGAAGCTTGCGAAGTCACTTATTGATTTCACGATGTCTGTCCGTCTGTCCGTCCGTCTGTCCCACGATTATCTCGAGAACGGTTTCGAATTTTGAAATTCTGTTTTCAGCAATCGATTACTGATCACCCAGGCATCTGAACCTCCTATTTTGAAACTGATTGCTTGCTTGATCCGTTAGAAACCGCTACAAAGCTGATTGCTTCGCCACTTTGCTATGCTGTTAGCTTGCTAGGTTTATTTTTAACAGTGGTAGAGCCACGCGGCAGCTTTTGCTGTCGCACGGATGGGCCGGCACGAACCGGGGCGGTACCACGACCTCACAGAATACTAGCGGGAAGTAGAGGTTTATCTCTGCGTTTCGCTTGGTGAGTGCAGGTGGCCGGAGGCCCTTTTTACTGAAAATGAGGCATTCCATCTCACGGGTGACAACGCATCTACATTTTGATTTGTAATAGAGGATAGATGTAAATGTCTATGGGCCGCAGCAACCACTTACCATCAGGTGGACTGTGTGCTCGTTTGTCACCCTTATACTATAAAAAAAATTCAAGTCGGCAGTGCAAAATTTTTAATTTTATTATACGATCATATAATTTGAGAGCATGATTCTTACCCTGTCGAGTTACAACTATAATATAGCTGCAGCACGGCTCTACCACGTGGGATATATCGCCGATTTATTACTTTATAGTAATTTTGTTACAGTTAACTCCTCTGTAGCTGACAGGAGTTAACAATCAAACTGGTGGAAAGTGGCTTCTATAGCGAATAACTATAAACACAGATACCACATAATCATATACTGGCGTCCCTGAAGGCTAAGATGAAATCTCTGCACTTCCTGTAATTGTTCGGGGGCAATGAATGCATTGCACTGCCGCTTAGCACCAGAAATAGTCAAGAAGGTGGTACATAGCCAAACGGCGTCCTGAGTAGAACATAAGTCTAACTACCTAGATAATTTTATATGATTTTATTGTATTGTCCTAAAAAGCCTAAAATAAATCCTGTAGTGGCGGTGTAAACATTACGTGGTAATGGTAGAGCCATGCTGCAGCTATATTAGTAGTATAGCTGTAGCACGAATGGGTCGGCTCGACCGGGGAAGGACCAAGCTCTCACAGAATACCAGCGTAAAATAGCAGCTTAACAGTGTAGAGAGAGAAGTGTAGAGAACCGGAGACTCTTTTTACTGGAAAAAAGGCATTCCATTTTAGACCTCACAGGTGACAACGCATCTGCATATTGATTCTTTATTAAGGATAGATGTGGATGTCTATGGGTCATAGCAATCAATTACCATCAGGTGGACTGTGTGCTCGTTTGTCACCCTATCCTAAAAAAAAGAATATCTGCAACGCCACCACCCCACAAAATAAACTGTGCTTGATAACTCATCTGCCAAGCGTGGCAACTATGGCAAATGAGGTTGTGAGGAACATCATATTTGCCATAGTTAATATACTTATGAGGCAATTTATGGGAAGCCTATGTTCGGCAGTAAATTTAAATGAGATCTAATGAATTAATGAATTGTTTAACAAGGGAATCTGGTGTTAAAATATAAAACATATATGACTTACTGATTTTTTTTTACTTATTATAAGCCAGTGCTTGACCACCATCCCACCTGGTGGTAAGTGGTGATGCAGCCTTAGATGGTAAATCGCACTGTCTTATCGTAACAAAAGCCTATTCACTCTTGCCTTGAAGACGCCTAGATTGTATTCGGACGGAATGATAGACGCCGGCAAATTATTCCACTCCTTTGCTGTACGCATTACAAAAGACGAAGCAAACCGTTTGGTTTTAATGCGTGGAATATCGACAACAAAGGGGTGCAGACCCGCCGACCGTCTAGTTGTCCGATGGTGGAAAGGAGAAGGATTAAGGCATTAAGGCGTGTAATTCCTGCGCACACTCACCGAAATGCATCCTATAGAATACCGAGAGACTGGCTACTCTGCGCCTGTGCTCAAGGCTGACAAGATTGGTTTCAACCAAATCAAGGTCACCAATGAGCCTCTTAGCACGTCTCTCCACTGAGTCCAATGCTGCCAGGTGGCATTTTGCAGCACCAGCCCATATGTGACAGCAGTACTCCATGCACGACCGGACTTGGGCTTTATATAAGGTAAGAAGCTGCCCCGGCGTGAAGTACCGCCGCACCCTTGCAAGGACACCAAGTTTCCTTGCGGCTGCTTTGGCTCTGGACTCGATGAACCGCCCAAAGTTTAGGTTCGGAGAAAATTCAATCCCTAACAACTGAAGGCGGTCAGTGTACTCCAAGGATACATTCCAGAAAGTAGGAGCCAAGGTGAGCGGGCTCCTTTTAGCGGTAAAAAGACACGCTTGTGTTTTAGAGGCGTTAAATCTCACGAGATTGGCATCGCCCCATTCGGAGACTGCCTGTAGTGTGAGACTCACACGCTCAACCATAGCCTCTCTTTCTGACTGGATTTGATCCCGACTGGCCCGGGCGCTTGGTTGGTATCTCTCCACAACTGTGCTGTCGTCTGCATACCTATAGACACCGGAAATGAGCAGATCATTTATATGCAGCAGGAAGAGAGTTGCGGAGGAAACGGACTGTTTTCGTTTTAACTGTATCAAATGGTTGATAAGGAAGCTTGTACCTAGAGAAATGACAGGGGCACTGTTTAAGAATTTTCTAGACTGTGACAGTCGACTATTGTGTGGAGCGTAGGTACTCACGTTTACATTAGCATGAAGTCATGATTGCATGGCAAAATGTATAGAATGCTGGCTGCATTCTTTATTCTGTGCTTGCGATGGTGCGATTAGTTTTACTTCAGACTTCTTACAATGTGCAGTGCTTTTAGCCGGGATGGAAGATGCGATTTAGATGTGGACAGGCGAGTCGCTGCCGGAAACAAAGTCAATGGTGCCCTGACTGCGTTAGTCAAAAGGCAAGGCGTAGTGAAGAGTGCACGCCTTGCAATACATAACGCAGTGTTGGTACCGACTGTGTTATATGGCAGCGAAACCTGGGTATGCCAGAAGAAGCATAAAAGCAAGTTGAATGCAGTGGAGATGCGATCTCTTCGTAAAATGTGCGGCGTTACCATGGCCGACCGAAAGCGAAACGAAGAGATTCGTAATATGGCAGGTTTGAAAAATGACCTTATCACAAAAATTGATAAGGGCGTGCTTCGATGGTTTGGGCACGTTGAGCGAATGAGTGAAGACCGAATGGTGAAGAAAATATATAGTGCGAAAGTTAATATTAAAAGGTGTCGAGGTAGACCGAGACTAACTTTCGAAGACCATGTGAGCAAATTGCTCGAAGAGGGGAGGGTCAAGAGTAGGTACTCGGATACCTAGACGTGCATGTATGAAGAAGTTAATGAATCTGAAAGAAGCGAAAGAGGTATGTGACACTTGGCGATCTGTTCTCTCTGGCTACCCCGTCAGGGATTGTGCGTGAAGATAAGTAAGTATTCTTACAATGTAAATATAAAATACTTTATAAAACAGCAATTTTTTATATAATAAGGGTAGGTAACAAACGGGCACACAGTCCACCTGATGGTATATACTGTGACCCATATACATTCACATTTATCCTCGATTAAGAATCAAAATAAAGATACGTTACCAGCCCTTCGGACTAAGATAAAATGTCCCGCTCCCAGTAAGAAGCTCCTCCATACGAAACACAGCAGCGTGAAGCAACATGCTAGTATTCTGTGAGAGCGTGGTACTACCACGGTTGGGGGCAACTCATTCGTGCTACAATCGTAATATAACTGCAGCGTGGCTCTACCACGTATACAATTTAATAGTTTAATTCATTATTGTTTCTTTTTTATGATGCAATTTATTAAAATTGCAATTTACTAAAACTACAATTTGATTAATTAATATTCTCTAGATTATGTGACGTAATTTGGGTCCAGATTTTGTATTATTCTTTTTCAGCACTAAACCATTATATATTGCAATTAAAGAGTAGTTTTTTGCATAAATATAGAATGATTATCATAACGTGACTCCAGCGTCACCTCTTGGATTTTAGCATAGCTTTGAACCTTCGTATCGACAAAATAATTATATTGTGTGAATATATCGTCAATCGGTCAAGTCGATCAGAATTTACACGATCACTAATAGACGCAACAACAATTATATAATATACTAGCGCTCCGCCCGGCTTCGCTCGGGTGATTTCTGGTTCTCGACAGCAGTGTACCGGGTCCCGTTGTGAATCTAAATTATTCTCGAATCAACTTCGGAGCCGGGTGCTGATTTCTTTTTGAGGTTTTTATTGCTTCTGTAACTTCGTCGACTGCCACAGGCTCTAAGGGGCCTTGACGGCTCCGTGGCTCAGTGGCTGAGCAATGAGTTGTTGCGCTGGGGGCCGCGGCTTCGAATCCCGCACGGAACAAATATTTGTATGGCCTACAAATAATTGTTTCGGGTCTGGATGTTTGTCCTCGTGCAATTTATGTTTGTAAACTGCCTCCTCGAGAAAATCCTAGTGTGGGGGTAAGGTTTTTAAAAAAATAATCCTCACCGAGATGCTCTAAACAGCAGTCAACCGCTTAGGCGATTGGTTACGATTACGGACAATCGAAGTAAATCCTGAAAAAAGTGTAGCAATACACTTTCAAACCATGCCCACTCTTAATTGACAATACAAAAATCGCAAAAAATTGTTAGGTACGATCACTCCATACAAAAAATTCCCTGGCAATCAACAACAAAATACCTAGGGGTCATATTGACCACGGTATGACATTCGCGAAACACATTCGCAATGTTCGCAATCGTGCAAAATTCGTCACTAGTTGCCTCCACCCGTTAGTTAACAGAAAAAGCAAACTGTCTTTAATTAAGACACAAGCTCCATCTTTACAAAATATGCGTGATACCTATCATGTCTTACGCAAGCGTAGTTTTCGCGCACGTCGCCCATAGACACATGTATGACCTCCAAGTTGTCCAAAATAGATTCATTCGCATCGCCAACGGAGCTCGGTGATACCAGCGAAATTCCGACTTAGCGACTGTCAAATTCCGACGATCGAAGAGTATTTCAAGGAAATGTCTCGGCGCTATTTTGAGAGGGCCGAGACACATCCCAACCAGCTAGTGGTATACGCAGCCACATACGCCCCAGCTCCGAACGTTACGGAAAGCCTACAGAGGCCCCGTAACGTCCTAATTGAACCTCCCGTTCCGCTAGACGCCGACGAACGAAATATCGCCGGCCAGTCACACACAAACACTACACACAACACTCACCTAGTGCTACAAACATTGTTAGGACAACAACGGATGGGACGCAGCGTGTCCGCAGACGGGCGTGCCGCACACCTATCCGTGCGCCGCGCCGCCACCGCGTACACACCGTACACCCGCGTTCCTGGGCGATTCTCACCGCCCAGAATTTCGAACGATGCGAGTTAGCTGTCAGAGCCAGGACCTGTCACCGCCTGTTCGGTCGGCCGTTAGATAACTCATTTACGTGCACTTTAAACTGTCCTAGGAGTAGTCGTTACGCAAGTAACGACGCAGAATAATAAAAAAATAATCTCTTTTTAGCCTTTTTTGCCCTGAGTCCGATGAAGCTGTAAAAGCCAAAAGGCTAACAGCACAAACATCATCAGAAACCAGTCAATTTTCATGGCGATGGCGATTGGACGGTACAGAAGTTGATGTACTACAGCGCCATCTAGTGATTAGCTACAACAATTGACACTGCTGTTTGGTGGCAGAAATTTGTAAGAAGTTGGTTATTACGTACCCAGATGAACACCTAGGCAGAACTGGATTCGATCACTTGGTAGGTGGAATGCATCGTTTACATTAAAAACGGGTCATAACTCACCACAAAACACAGTACCATTATAATTTTACGCTTGCATTCTTTGAGAGCGTAACTTTCCTCCAATCGAGCCGGCCATCGTTAAAGTTTAATACGTGGTAGAGCCATGCTGCAGCTATTATTAGTATAGTTGTAGCACGAAACGGCTCGACCGGGGAAGAAGCACGCTCTTACAGAATCCCAGCGTAAAATAGCAGCTTAACACTGCTAGGTTTCGTATGGCGAGTGTAGAGAAGCGGAGTAGTCACTTAGTCGTCACGGTTGACGACGTATCTGCATTTGGATTCGTAATCGAAGATATATGTAGATGTCTATGGGCCACAGCAGCCACTTACCATCAGGTGGACTGTGTGCTCTTTTTTCACTGCTATCTTATAAAAAAAAAAGTTGTTCCATGTTGAAGAGAGATTGTATGTTCATACGGTCTACGTTCATAGTTCATACCTTAGATTATACAAATGCTAGCTTGCTTAACGCAAAAACCAAATTTGATATCAGATTCTGGTATGTTCGATTCGTAAACGATTGAATTTAAAATATTATTCTCAGTAGAGAAAAAGTAAATTAACAAAAAGTTTATATAATATATACGCACGCTGGGCACAGGCCTTCTTTTACTTAACGGCTCGATGTCGATAGCGCTGTGGCTATGCCTTTATTTGGACCGTAGCTGGTTCGAATACCACACGGAACAAATGTTTGTATAGGTTAAAAATAATTGTTCAACATATCAGTTCAGGCCAAAATTAAATAATTTTGTGTAAGGAAAAACCAATAAGTATATAAAAATGTGACCCTTTTTTACTAGAAAACGAGGAATTCCATCTTAGTTCTCAGGGATGGTTGTCATCTATTCTGCATTCTGCATTTTGATTCTTAATCGTGGATACATGTGGATGTCTATGGGCCACAGCATCCACATACCATCAGATGGACTGTGTGCTCTTTTGTCAGCGTTATTCTATAAAAAATGTAAAGGTTCCATATATATTCGTATATGCCTATATACGCATCCCACTTCTGGTCACAGGTCTAGCCTGTCCAAGTCCTTGTTGTCCAAGCTGTTCTAGGACGGTTTGGCAGACTCTACATGTCCTTGAAATATTTTATTTCTGAGAATACGGGTTTCAACACTTAAAATTACATTTAACAAATTATTTGATGCCAGGTGGGATCGAACCCGTGGTGTTTGCGTACTGTGAAATTTATGGCAGACGTTTAACCCCTGAGCTACAACCGCTCATAAATTAAAAATACAGACATACGTCGCTTTTATCAAGAAAACTCAACGGACATAAGCTTTCTCGATTACACAGTCCCAATGATTCCTTGAAACAGTCTGTAAGCACAAAACACATCGATTCATGAGCTGGCGAGTCGGTGTAAATCATCGGTGTTTGACCCTAGCGAACTAATTGTTTCAATAAAGCGGAAAAAAGCCGACGCAGCGCTGACTAACTGAGTAAATTCATCGTTTCTCTCTTGTTAACATGCAAAGCGTACGTTTGTACATCTGTTTAATGACCGCTTTGTGAAAAAATAGAATAAACTAAAATTTAATCATTTTTATTCAACAAAAATTACATAAATACTTATTAAATGTCATTTAAGCTTTACCATTGGTTCAGAAAAGAATTCAGTCCTAAGAAGAAACCCAGGAAGAAAATGGAAAGTTTTGTTTTATTTGTAATTCTGATTTTTCATATACTTCTATGAAACATTTCAAACAATCGATTTAATATAAGTGGCCACGGCGGTTCACGAACAATTACAATAAATTTAAAAAAAAGGACACGACACCCGAGGAATATTTCACAGACTAATAATATCCCTATAATTTTCTAACTGGGATATATAGCAGTAAGTACATAGAAGAGAATAGAATAAAATAATTTTTATTCAATATAGATTACAAGTATTTTTTTTACTATTTCTACTGGTTCGGAAAAAACCTCTGTACTGGGAAGAACCAGGAAGAAACCCAGCGGGACCTTTTTTCAAAGTAACTTAGTAAATACAGTTTAGTGTGGCTCTATCACATACTAAAATAATCATTCCAACACAAACATGTATGTGAGCTTACATTTACTTGGTGGAGGGACGTTTCTGTCTAGAAATCTGGGTAGTTACTATTTTCTTACCTATTCCTGCCTATTTTTGTCATCTAAGTTAGTGAATAGACCTTCAGATCTTTTTCGATTTGAAGGAAAAGAAAGTAAAAAAAGAAGGCATTCTTTTTCTTTAAAAAAATAAAGTTACCACCAAATTAGGAGTTTCCCCTTATCATGGTGTGGGGGGGGGGCAGTTTACGCACACATATAAATACATTAAAACACACACAAAGACCCGGAACAATTATTTGTAGGCCAGGCCATACAAATACGGAACAATCCGTGCGGGATTAGAACTCGCGGCCCTCATTTTCGAATTGATTCGAACTCAATGCTAAGCTACTGCGCCACGGAACCGTCAACTATAGACAAGGTATTTTTTTTGTTTGTCTTACGCACTTAATTTGTAACCGCCATAGTTAATTGATCTAGATCAATTAACTATATCTAGATACTGAGTAAAACTTGAATTTATCGTTTCTTAACACACCGGAGCGGACCATTTATATAAAACCGGGCAAGTGCGAGTCGGACTTGCGCAAGAAGGGTTCTGTATCATCGTAATGCACGTTTCTAGTAGGGGAGCATCCTTTAATTTTTAATTATTTTTTATTTTTATTATAAATGAGCCGTGGTAGCTCAGATGATTAACGCTCGCTGTAAATTTCACAGTACGCGAGCAACCCGGGATCAATCCCCGCTGGCACCAACGGCAGTGTAGGAAAACGTAGTGAGGAATCCTCCATATCTGAGTAATAAGAAAAAAATATTTTCGGAGACATGTGACATTCACCATTTGGGTAGCGCGGCGGGCATTTCCTTGCCCTAAAACTCTCTCAGAAATGAAAGGAGGCTTGTGTCCAGCAGTGAGACGTATATAGGCTGTAACTTAATTTTTTTAATTATTTGTTGTTATAGTGGCTACAGAAATATACATTCTGTGAAAAATTAAACTGTCTATTTATTACGGATCATTGAATACAGCCCGCTGACGGATGGACAGACGGGCGGACAGGGTAATAGGGCCCCGTTGGTTACCCTTTGGGTACAGAACCCTAAAAACGAAGTACGATTTTAGCACCCGACTATTTTAAGATTGCAACTGAGTGAGAAACCCTCGCCGAAGTTTTCCTCGGTGCAATATATGCGTACATCTCGTTTATACGACGTAAACACAAGCCACTACCGGCAACACTAATTATAGAAGGCGCGCTTCCGAGGAACCGAAGAATGTTTAGCCGACACCTGTATCCAATTGGAGTTCCGTGAACCCGACGCCGGGATCAAATACAGAGTTGGATTTCCAAAAGCAAAAGTTTTAAATTAAGCCTCTGAAACGTAAGATCAAAAGTTTAACTATGTCGCTTATTTTGTTCGAATAATCACTTCTAATAGTTATTAGTAGTGATTACTCAAATAAAATAACTACGCGGCCCCGGTATTGAGTAATAGTAGTAATCTTTATTTACTCAAGAACGGAGAAGGTGTATGCGTTTAGGGTGAGAGGTTATTTTGTTTGTTTGTGTGTGGAAACGAACGTTCCCATTTATCTTTAAAACGGTTTGACCGATTTAGATACGGTTTTCAGTTAAGGTGTTTGTGATTCATCGGCAACGATTCTTAGATAGGTGTTATGGTGTTAATTGGGGGGGGGGGGGGGGTGCTGCAATAAACATATTTGTGTAAACTAATGTTCCTATTTATCTCCGAAACGGTTTGACCGATTTAGATATGGTTTTCTGTAAAGGTTTTATGTTTAATTGGCGATGGTTTTTAAATAGGTGTTATGGTGTCAACTCGCCAGGGGGTACTGAAATAAAAAAAATCACTCGTTATAGCGGATTATCCAAATATTGGGTCTGGTTTTTAGGTACATAAGAAGCTCAGTACAGGATTTATTTATATTTCTTTTTGTAATTAAAATGGCTTACACTACTGCGACACTTTACTGAGTTTTATCAGGTTCATATTTTGTTAATTTGAGAAAAAAGAAACTCTTTCTACCGGCGCATTAGTTCCTGGCAGTCACATAATGTATCTAGTCAATAATTGTACAAAAGTTCGTTAAGTGAAGATAGTTGGCACGGAAGTGCTGGAATAATTCAATCCAATGGTTTTCAGTAGCAATATTCTCATCATTCCAGCCAGTGATCTTTTCATCTTTAGCAAAGTTGGAAATAAGCGAAAACTCGTCAAAGAATTTCGTAGCTAGGCTGCTGCTAATAAACCCTTGCATGATCAGCAAATCCATTACTCTTTGTACCTCATCCCAAGTAGGTGCTTTTGTTAAATTTGCTCATTGAAACAATTGTAGTTCTATTTTGAATTGACACCACTGCTCCAAGCATTCTTTGCAGTTTTAACATTCTGCTGGTCCTTGTAATTTTACAAGTAGATTACGGACGGTGTGAGGAAGGAAAATCGTGCTCTCTTTGAGTGCCAGGTTAGCTTGGAGACGGTTAATTTCCTTCGCAGTCTCTATTGCAGACACGTTTTGCACACTCAATTTTTAACACAGCTTCATAAAATGTCACTGCTAGTGCATGCAAGAAATTTAACCATAACTCTGATCTGGAAATTTCGAAAAACATTTTTAAAATATTTGGGAATTTGTCGATACTTAGGAAATAGCTTTTTAAAGGCTGAACATTTTTAGAACTCTTTCAAGCGCGGGCATTCACGCAAGCCACCTTGTTTTACTATAACCCAGCAGTTTATGATACCTGTGTCAGTTGAATCACAGAACTCGAACGCTGTAGAAATAGAATAATGAAGTTAGGTCTGTTTGCGAAAATGGGACCATTTTGCCCTCGGTGGGGACAGCTGGACAGACAGCCTGAAAGCGGGACTGTCCCGCCTAAAGCGGGACGTATGGTCGCGTTATGTATGACCGCCTTGTCGAATGTAGTGCCTTGCAATTTATGCACTGTAACTACCCAACCTAATATGATTGGAATCATAACCCTTTATGTTTTGCCAGCACCTTTGTTGCTTTGAAATGATGCACTCACCTACCCAATCATTTTCATCATGGTAACTTCTGTCGTTAAAGCGTTAATCAAATTGGAATAGGACTTTTTGGGCGGCTCTCTATCTTTCAACTGGTCTCTTCTTAACCCTTCCTACTGAAAATCTCGAACTACTCCCATGCTGCCATTGGCTAATACTTCGCTGATCGACTTGTACATTTTTAACATCATTCGTGTACCCACACCCAATTTTATGTGTGATGCTAGGCCCTCTGCGATATTTGGGTCCACTGAATTAGCCGAATTCTATCTATGTATATCTATTCGTTGATGAACACAACAATAGTATCAAATATATGTACTACTAGCTGCGCCCGCGGCGTAGCTCGCGTATATAGGTTTTACTTAAAGAATTTGACGTTCGGGGTAATATAACGATTTATATCATTACGGTATCAATAAGTGGCAACAAAATAAATCGATATGCTTAAAGTTCTAAGTCGTTTATGATAGAGCTTCAGTGTAAACGACGTTAGAAGTAGACTTAGCCGGGGCGAACAGAAAAGGTTACGGGGACTAATAACGCGGGAAAAAGCAACATATAGTTGGCCATGTGCAAAACAATCAGTACTGATGTCCACTCCTGCAACGCGTAAAGTTTGAGCTTGCGCTTTATTTACGATCGTCGTATAACACACGCTGAGTGGGAAACACGCTTAAAATAGGGATGTTCGATAATCATCGATGTTAAAAATTAAAATTTCGATGTTTTAACATCGATGTTGACACATGTCAAACATCGAAACATTGACGTCAATGAACCCAAAATCGATAATTGGGAACTTGCAAACAATGCGAACCCGCGAAATCAATATCAACTAAATGTTGCATCTGCTCTGTAGATTAAAAATTTTGAATAATTCAGAATTCCTGGACGCATCGTTAACCTAAAAAATGTCATTATAGTGTATCAAACTTAATTGTCAAGTGTGACCTGTAATGACACAATGGTCACTGCTTTCGCTTTATTTTGTAGTGTCGTTGTCGGTTGTCGCATAATAACTATTCTACGTAAATTAATATTCAAGTTAATTGTTACGTTTCCCTTGCTGTATATACCCACATAATTTTGAAACAACTATTCTACGTAAATTAATATTCAAGTTAATTGTTACGTTTCCCTTGCTGTATATACCCACATAATTTTGAAACAATGTGTAAGTATCTACACATATACAAAAACATCGATAATGGTCAACATCGATGTTTTGGGTAGGTTATACATCGAACATCGATGTTGAGCTATCGATGCCAACTTCAATGTCATCATCGATGTTTCTGCAAAATCGATCATCCCTATCTTAAAACTGAAAGGAAAGTTATTTGGTATTAGAGGGATTCTGTGTATAAAACAATATCACGAAAGTTTATTGCAATTTTTCTACTTTTAGTCGAATTTTGTTGCATAACTTTGGCCTTCATATCTTTTTTCTGGTTTTTATTTCTGATGATATTTGTGATGTTAGCCTACACGGCTCTTACAGCTTCATCGGGCTTATGTACGTTAATTTCTTCAGTGAGTATCAATATGATTCACCGGCGAAAAATCTTAATACCGCAATTCAGAAAAGGCAGAAAAATTTGTTCAACGCCATATGGCGCCATTAAACAAATTCGTACTTACATTTAAAAAAAAAAGAAAAATCATAACTTCCGATAGAATTAATCAATTTGAATAAAACAAAGATTAAATGAACTCGATAATACGCTTTATGATTTTCTTAAGGATTTCATTAAAAAAAGATGTTTACTGAAAATTTCATGGGTTCATAAACAAACAGACAGACCGTCAGATAGTACAATTCTAAAAATTATAAAAATGTACTTATTTAATGATTTTCAGTCCCCATAATGATTTTCGTCACAAATTAATATAGGTACTATACAATGCACAGAAACAGAGATATTATCACTATTTTTATTATATGTATAGATTTAAAGAGGGCGCTGTTAACATTAATTCTAAAAATAAGAGATTAATTGACGCGATTGATACAATAAAAAACATAAAAGAACTTATAAATCAGTGCCTGCATAGTAAGCAAAAAAATAAGTTTGATCCTCGCCGACAAACGAAATTGTTAATAGCTCTTTTAAAATTAGATTTACCACATAAGTACGATAACAATATGAGTACTCGACGGTAAAAAATAAATGAGATTGTCAACACGCAGTAGGGCAGCGTGTAATATAAAGATTAGAAGCAAATATGAAACTCATCTACAGGGAAAAACCTTAACCTGCCTTTTTTTTAATTTATTGTCAACAGATATTTTTTGTATCACATTTGTGCAACACCACTACCTATCGATGAAATTGGTTAACTATTGTACTTTAGATTTAGATAATAAGGTTAATATATTTTTGTATATATTTATTACGTTCTTTATGTAAAACTTTTGTTTACTGCGTTTTAGATATAATTATATCATTATAGAACATTATTTTACATCATTTAATTATGATTTATAATAGGATATTAATTTAAAATGTACTTGATTACTCATCCAACGCCACTATTGAACAAATTCGTACCTATACTCAGTTCCCATACTTCAGAATATTTGTCATAACTTTTGATGGAATGAACTGATTTTAATGAAATAAAGACTAAATGTAACCCGAAGATACAGTTTATAATTTCCTTAAAGATTCTTATGATAGAAATGAGTACTTTATACGTGATACGTTAACAAACAAACAAACAGACAGACAGACAGACAGACAGAAAATTCTAAAAATAGTAGAAATGTATTTAATTACTTATTTTTAGTACCCCTCAATCAATTTTATTACAAAAATATAAAATGTGCAGACGTCTGCTATTTAAAGTTTTTTTATATAGATATTCATTATTCACCTACCAATTAGTTAATATAATACCAACCCAAGTAAATTCGTTCATTTTGGTCGGGGATTCTTCAAAAATTTTATTTAATCCGTTTTCGATTACAATATTTACATCCGTCGTGGGTTTTTTTCAAAAATTTTTATTTTGCATTTTATTGATTACATGCGACCCGCACCGGCTTCAATTAGGTGCGATCTGTTATGGTGACATTATTCAGATTTAAGAAAATCTTAAGATAAAGTACGGCTTAATTCACTCCACTGGCATTGCTCTCGATTTGTTTGTGAAGTCAATATTATTATAATTATTATTTATTATTATAATTAATATTATTATATTAATCTATTAAGTAATTAACAAGAGGTTCAGCCATTCCGAAGACTGACGCGGACAGACAGCGGACAGAAAAACTCCTTTAGCTTAATATAAGGCAGTTATTTCGATATTATAGACAGACACTTCGATTTTATTTAAATGTATAGATGTATAGATGGTGTAAGTAAAAAAAATATTAATATAGATCTAACCCAAGTTCTCCCCGTAACCATGGGTTCTGTAAAGCAACGGAAACGCCGCGAATTCAAAAGTTAAAATTAAACGCGATAAGATCCGTACAATTAGTTTAGTTTAATGTGTAGAGTTCGCGTAAATATAAAAAGTAATTTGTTCTACATTCATTCATTTATTAAGTATACATTTTTACCCTTTTTAGGGTTCCGTAGTCAAATGGCAAAAAACGGAACCCTTATGGATTCGTCGTGTCTGTCCGTCCGTCCGTATGTCACAGCCACTTTTTTCCGAAACTATAAGAACTATGCCGTTGAAACTTGGTAAATAGATGTATTCTGTGAACCACATTAAGATTTTCATACAATAATAGAAAAAAAGCAATGAATTTTGGGGGTTCCCCATACTGAGAACTGAAACTCAAAATTTTTTTTCCATTAAACCCATACACATGTGGGGTATCTACGGATAGGTTCAGCAGTGGTAGAGCCACGCGGCAGCTTTTGCTGACGCACGGATGGGTCGGCTTGAACCGGGGTGGTACCACAACCTCATAGAATACCAGCGTGAAGTAGAGGTTTACCTCTGCGTTTCGCTTGGTGAGTGCAGGTGGCCGGAGGCCCTTTTTAATGGAAATGAGGCATTCCATCTTAGTCCTCACGGGTGACAACGCATCTGCATTTTGTTTGTAATAGAGGATAGATGTAGATGTCTATGGGCCGCAGCAACCACTTACCAATAGGTGGACTGTGTGCTCGTTTGTCACCCTTATCCTATATAAAAAAAAGGTCTTCAAAAATGATATTGAGGTTTATAATATCATTTTTTTCTAAACTGAATAGTTTGCGCGAGAGACGCTTCCAAAATGGTAAAATGTGTGCCCCCCCCCCCCCCTGTAACTTCTAAAATAAGAGAATGATAAAAGTAAAAACAATATATTGTGATGTACATTACCATGTAAACTTCCACCGAAAATTGGTTTAAACGAGATCTAGTAAGTCGTTTTTTTTAAACGTCTTAATTCGTAAATTATGTTACTTATTTATTTATTTATTTATTTATTACAAAGTATAGTTACTTAATAACATCCGATAGTACAAATAAACGTACAAAAGTTTTTCCATGTACCGCTACTTCATAACTTCGATCATGTTCAATCGGTTCGCGTTGCGACGTTCAATCGGTTCGCGTTGCGACAACTTATTTAATGACGTATATAAATGGTGTGACAAAATAGCAAGATGTTTTTTTTATCTAGGTGTGTACCAAAGCAAAATATGGTTAGTATTAAATGAAAATTAGTAAATTAGTAAATGTATGTATTTATTAGTATTTTTTTTTAATTTATGTATATTATATTATGATGTGTGTTAGTGGATATAGTTTTATATTTTAGTTTAAATTATTATTAGGTATCATTAACAATTTGTCGATAAAATACTGTTTAAGCATATATTTAATATTTTTTTCAGTAATTTCATTTTTATTGGTTTGGGAATTTGGTTCAAAAGAGCGGGAATTTGATATTGTAACCTATATTTTCCGTACATATTTTTGTATTTTCGGATAATCATATATGGATTAAGGGCTTGTCGAGTAAGTTTTGTATAAATACGGCTAATTTTTAATTCTTCCTTGCCATAATGTTCAAGTAGCAATAGGTATTTCACTTTGTCGTGTACTGGTAGTATTTTGCAATAATGGAAAAGACCATAAGGATTTTTTTATATTTATCTTTTATTTTGAGAGGGGTGATACATTTAAGGGTGCGCAACTGTAGCTCGTATATTTTTTCAAGGTGGGTTTTATAAGTGCGTCCGTAACTGCTCAACCCGTACGAGACTATTGATTCGCCGAGTGCATTATATAGTAACAGTAACATCTGGTAAGGTACTTTACTCTTGATGAGATAAAATTTTGCAAGGATTGCTCGTAGCTTATCGCATACAGATTCAATGTGATCAGTCCATTTCATACGATCATCAATTATTAAACCTAAATACCAACATTTTTCTACTATTTCAATTTGTGGACATTCACAGTTGTTATTATGGGCTGAATTTTGGATATTATGAACACATGTGTGATTATGAGCTATAAGAATAATGTTATGTTTTAATCTATTTTGACTGGAGCTAACGTACATCATGTTAGTTTTATTCGAATTCAGTACTAGACCTGCGTTATGTGACCACTGCATGAGCTTCGTAAAGTCTTCTTGTAACAGTTTTACCGCCTTATCCATATTGTGGTGGGCTACCACCAGACATGTATCGTCGGCAAATTGGAAATTTTTTGAGTTTTTAATCAATTTATTGATATTATTCACGTAAGTGATGTAGTATAGCGGTCCTAATACTGAACCCTGTGCTGTACCTTCACTTACTAAAACTTTATTACTTAATGTATCCCCTACCTTGACATAATAGGAACGATTTTTGAGATAATCTCGACACCAGTCAAGAATTGGCCCTCTAATTCCACAGTCGACTAGTCGCTCTAGCAGTACATCATGACGTAAAGTATCGAACGCCCTAGTATAGTCGATAAATAACAGAAATACATGTGTTTTTTTTTTTCATTACGATTTTCATATATGTTATCGGTAAATAAGGATAGTAATTGAGTAGTGCTTTTTTGTGTTGAAATCCAAACTGTGTGTCATTTAGAATATTATTCAGACCATAGAAGTTATAAATTTGTCTTGCTATGTATTTTTCTATAATCTTGCCTATTATAGGCAATATAGCTATAAGACGGTAATTATCGTAGTCCTGCTTACTTCCCTTTTTGTATATAGGTCTCACGATTCCAGTTTTCAATTCGTCTTGATATTTATTAGTCTTTATACAAGCGTTGACTAATTTTGCAATAGCCGGAGCAATTTCTTCGCAAATTTGCTTTATATCTATCGCCCGTACTTTGTTGAAACCCGGAGCTTTATTAACGTTTAATGTTTTTATAATTTAAGGATGTCTTTAGGTGTTGCTTTTCGAAAATTAATTGCTACGTTCGCAGGTTGTCTGTATTCTATTTTATCTAAAATATTATTTTTACATTGAGGTATTATATTTTGAACACCACTATGAAATTTATTCGCAAAGTTATTTGCAATAATGCTTTCATTTTTGTTTTTGCCTCCAAACGCATTTAGGAGAACTGTATCTACTTGCTACGGAACCCTTCATGGGCGAGTCCGATTCGCACTTGGCCGCTTTTTTAATTAAAAATGAGCTAACTCTTGACCATTATCCATCGATATACATACATAATACATAAACACTCACGCCTGTCACCCAGAGGGGTAGGCAGAGACTATGGAATTCCATTTGGCACGATCCTGACACACCTCTCTCGCTTCCTCCACATCCATATACCTACGCATACACGCTCGTCGGTTAAAGGTACTCTTAATTTGGCCCATTTTCAATATTTCGCCAATTTGGTCGATAAACTTTCGCCTAGGGCGACCCTTTCCGACTCTGCCATTCACCTCTGCAACATAAATTTGCTTTGTCACTCTTTCCTCATTCATTCTTTCTACATGACCAAACCACCGAAGCATTCCTTTCTTAATCCTAGTCACAACATCATCTTGCAAGCCACATATTTCTCTTATCACACTATTTCTCACCCTGTCATTCAGATTCAGCCCTAGCATACTACGTAATGACCGCATTTCTACAGCATTTATTCTTCTCTCGTGCTTCTTCTGCCACACCCAACTTTCACTACCATACATTAAAGTAAGCACTAACACAGCATTGTGAATTGCCAAACGTGCCTTTTTGGACACATTCTGACTTTTCACAATAGAGTGTAGAGCCCCATTCAATCTATTTCCTGCATTCACTCGTCGTTCTATATCCTTATCATATCTACCATCCCTGCTAAACACACATCCCAAATACACAAACTTATCTACTTGCTCTACCAACTCCCCTTCTATTCTTATTTCACACATCGTTTTACTTTCTTCTCTTTCAAAAACCATAACTTTCGTCTTACTTGCGTTCACTTTCATTCCCTTTTCTTTTAATGTCCTGTTCAGTAATGTAACCATCATTTGCAACTCGTCTGCCGACGAAGCAAGTATGACTTGATCATCGGCGTACAAAAGGCATTTGACGGTTAACTTACCCATTCTTAACCCGCATTCTTCTACTTTCAAATTTTCCAAACAACTGTCCATAAATAGGTTGAACAGCCACGGGGAAGCCACACAGCCCTGTCTGACACCTTTATGGAGGCCAAACCAGTCCGAGTAGGCCCCGTTGATCCTGACACAAGCACTAGAGTCCCTATATAGCGACTTCAATGCCTGTATCAAGCCAGCGCTCAACCCAAATGAGTTCAGTGTTTGCCATAACACATCCCTGTCCATTTTGTCATAAGCCTTCTCCAAGTCTATGAACGCACAAAAAACTTTTTGGTTTTTGTCCAAAAACTTCTCCGCGATCATGCGCATGGAAAAGACCTGATCCGTACATCCCATTCCCTTTCTAAATCCCGCTTGCACATCCCAAATTTTTCCATCAGTTTCTTTCATAACTCTTTCAATTAGTACCTTAGCATACAATTTTCCCACAATGCTAAGAAGGCTGATACCACGGTAGTTTTTACAGTCCTGCTGTGATCCTGTTCCTTTATATATTGGGACTATCACGGCTTTGCACCAGTCTCCCGGTACACGCTTAAGTTCCCAACATAAGTTAAACAAGGTGTACAGCAGGTCTGCCACCACTCCTTCTCCAGCCCTTAGCATTTCGAGAGATACTCTATCATAACCGGCTGCCTTACCTGCCTTCATACTTTTCATTGCTTTCATTATTTCATCTATACTTATATCTCTATCTATTTCCTCTTCTTCCGAAATTTCTATTTCATTTAATTCAAATGTCTCATCACTCATAAACACGCTTTCAAAGTATTCCTTCCATCTCCTTAAACTCAAAACTTCGTCATTCAGAATACAGCCATTCTGGTCTCGTATAACATTCATTCTAGGCTGTTCTGAATGTCCCCTGGTAGTTCTTACGAGTTTCCAGAACATTTTAATGTTTGCCTGGAAGTTATCCGATATTCTTCTATCATTCATATCCGTTCTTTCTTGCTTTTTCCTTTCAACTACTTCTTTTACTCTCTTATTTAGGTGTCTAAAGACTGCCTTTTTCCTTTCAATATCATCATTCATACTGCTAGAATTACTAGCCTTGGTTGCTAGTAAATCTAGCCATGCTTTCTTCTTTGCTTCAACTTCCATCCGTACGTCATCATCCCACCATAACGTGTTAATTTTCCTTTCATTCGTTCTCTTACTGACACCACATACTTCGGTAGCTGCATCCACTAAACCTTTCTTGACATTATACCACACAGTCTCCAAGTCTAAATCATTCATACACAATTCAGCCATACCACTTATATTTTCTCTCAATCTATATTTGAACTTCTCTCTCACACCTTCATCTTGTAACCTCTCTGTTCTTATACGCTGTAACGCAGTGGTAGACACAGATGTCCGATGCCTCCAACGTCTGAAAAGACCATTAATTCGGCATAAGACCAAGTAATGATCCGTCCCTACGTTAGAGCCCCGGTAAACCCTTGTATCTACCACCGCGCTCCTCATTCTTTCATCAACAATTATGAAATCTATCCTACTTCTATCATCACCTCTTTCCCATGTATACGTGTGAATCTTCTTATGACGAAAGAAAGTGTTCGTCACAAAAAGATTCTTTTCCACGCATACGGCGAGAAGGCTTTCACCATTCTCATTTATACTTTCATCACCAAACGTTCCCAATATCCTTTCATAACCAAGCCTCCTCACCCCAACCCTTCCATTAAAATCGCCTAATATCACAATATTTTCATTAACCTTGCATTTCATTAGCATCATCCTTACCAACTCCCAAAACTGCTCTCGGATATAAGTGGGCTTAGACATGTCTGGGGCGTAGACCCCTAAAACAAACAACTTCTTTAAGCCCACTTTCATTCTTATCCATAGCAGTCTCGGGCTTACACATTCATACTCTTTCACACAATGACCCATTCTTTCTGAAAGGATGATACCGACTCCCTGGCATGCCCGCTCAGTCTCGTCTACACCAGACCAGTACGCGGTATACATGCCATGTGTAGTGGCATCCTTTCCCTTCCGTTTCGTCTCATTTACACATAACACGTCTATTCCTCTATCATGCATCATATCGCATACTTCATCCATCTTATCATTCATTCCTCCACATACATTCAATGTAGCCAGACGGGCTTCCGCAATCCACTTTTCGCCCCTCCGGGGGACAGAACGTGACGGGTGGCGAACCTCGTCGCCGGTTTTCCTCCCGGAGATTCTTCGCACCCCTGCCCCATTAAAGGGGCGCCGGGAACTCGGGGCCATTTCTTTAATTGTATGCCTCATGGTGCGAAAGTAGGGTGTGGTATTTTTACGCCGCTACCACACGGCGAGGAGCCGAGTCAGTTCTTTCGGCTTTGTCGCTTGTTTAGCACCACCCGGGGGACACGTGTAGGGTGGGCCTAGGATTAGGTGGTCAAAGCCTACGGACGCGAGCGACTCATCCCCCATCGATATATTATGTAAAATAAAATATTATTTAGAAATATGTTTGTTTAGATTAAAATAATAATATTTTATAATTAACTAGCCGACCAGGCAGACGTTGTTCTGCCCTTTCCAACGACTCTTCCTATAAAAATTCTTAAATTCGCAATAAAAAATTTTGAGGGTGATTTATCGGGATGAAAACTATCCTATCTCTCAAGTTGGACCAAAATGCACACAGTGTGCAAAATTTCATTGAAATCAGTTCTGTAGTTTAGGAGTCCATCGCGGCAAACAAAGTGACACGTAATTTTTATATATAAAGATTAAAGTCTTCGCGCATGCGCGACTCTACTATCTCCCGCGCATGCGTGAAGACATAGAGTAGCGCATCATTTTTGTTTGGAATAGCTTCTCTAGTACGTAGTACATATAACTGAATGCTTATAGCGCTTAGTGCGAGTATTCGGAATATCAACCATGTGAGTATTGTAACCTGCAGTAATGTCTGGTACTCCGAGAGAATGGAGATGGCGTTATAAGCTTATGAAGCTCATAGGCATACTCTACGAAGTACAATCTGTAGAAGATCGACAAACAAACCTCCTTAAAAATGTGAGAAAGCCTGTTTTTGCCGGCTTTGTATGATTATGATGCTTTGTAAGTTAAAGAAAAAAATATTGCCTTAACATAAACTTGTTGTTTAAATTTTAAATGATGTAATGTTTCCTGTTTCAAATTGTCGCACAGATTAATGTTGTTATGAGGCTTATATTACTAAGTATAGTCACATGAGAAAGGTTCCGTTCCTTTACTCATGTTGTATAATCAAATTAACTAACGATGCCGTCCGGCGGCGATCTACTTTGATCAGTCACCTGAGCTGCTTTTAGTTATTTCAAGTAGCATAAACATAATAATATATTTGATGATAACACACGAGGACTAAGGCCCTTTTCACACACTCACAGTTTCCGTATTGAACGACGACCATTTACATGATGTGTGTAGACTTTTCACATTTACACGGTTTCTTCTTCATGTGCTACCCAAGCATTTTGTTGATACAGGTATTCACAGAACAGTCATTCTTTATAGAATAATGGTGCAAACGAGTATACCATTCACCTTTTGGTAAGTGAATCCTGTGGCCCATAGTCATCTACATTAATCCTCGATTAAGAGTCGAAATGCAGATGCGTTTTCACCCGTGAGACTAAGATGGAATAGTCCCCAGGAGTGACAATGCAGTAAAAGGGATTTCCGGTTCTTTACACTCAAAATAAGAAACACAGCAGCATTAAGCCGCTATTTCAAGCTGGTATTTTGTGGGAGCGTGGTCGTTCTCCAGCTGAGGCAACCCATTCGTGCTACAACAATAAATTTCAATCTAGTGGTAAAATCAGAAGTGTCTTTTAATGAGTTAGCTGTGTTAAATCTATGTTGAATAAAAAAAATCTATTCTATTTATAATAGAATTTTCGTCAAACAATAACACAACCTAATGTTTGTCTCGTTGTTTTTTCTAAATTGCGGTGACAACAGCTCGTAATTTAATATTTAACGAAATTTTTGTAAAAATTTTGCCCTGTATTAGGAATACAAACCAATAAAGGTCTTATTTTTCAACCAACTTGAAAAAAGAGGAGGTTCACAATTCGTCGGAATCTTTTTTATGTATGTTCGTCGACAACTTGAAGACGCCTGAACCGATATGGAAATTTCTTTTTTGTTTTAAAGTATATACTTTCCAAATAGTCTCAATTACATGTTATCGAAATCGGTCGAGCGGTTTAAAAAAACCGGCCAAGTGCGAGTCGGACTCGCGCACCGAGGGTTCCGAACAAATCCGTAGGTATAGAAGTTTAAAATTATTAAAAATATTTTTATTATATGATGTACATAGCTAAAAATTTATGCTTTTCGCAATTTTTCCTTAATATGTGCTATAATACGTTGCTTTGTACCAAATTTTAAGATTCTGAGTTCACGGGAAGTACCCTGTAAGTTTTGATTCCCTTGCGAATGTCGAATTTGTAGCATAAACGGTTGTGTCTCTTGATTGCGTTGGCTTAGAAGTTTGATTTTTTCATAGCTCCAAAGGACAGAAGACGTGAGTATTTGATATGAATTTCAGCTTGATACCTCCACGCGTTCCTGAGAAAAAGGGTCTTGACAGGCAGACAGACAGACGGACAACAAAGTGATTCTATAAGGGTTCCGTTTTTTCCTTTTGAGGTACGGAATCCTAAACAACAACAATAAATTATTTTTTCATATTCAAATCGGTGGCACAAAATGTTAAATTTATCTCTTGTAAAGATTTTGCAGACAGAAAAGACAAAAACAGGCCCGGTAGCGCGGTTTTTATAATGTTTCGACTCTATATGGCGTACAAATTAGTGCAATTTTCAAAAGAAATTTCTAGATTTTTTTTAAAAATAAAGACAAAATTATGTATCACAACTTAATATATTATGGAAGTGCAATTAAACCTCGTTGGTTTTATTCATCCATATTAATTATAGTTTCGAGCTGTTAGTTATTAGAGAATTATCTTCCGGCCTACGCAGTATGCATACTCGTATTTTGTAGTTTCCCGCGTAGTACTCTATCATAGCGGTCTGCGTTAAAACAAATTAAAAATACATTAATATTGAATTTTGTGTCTAACAACCGATTGTTTACAGTTTTATAAACACGAATAAATGTAACACTGATAGATTTATAAGATAGTGTAGACGATGCGTAGGTTTTTAACAGCGTAGGTTTGAGATGTAGTAATACATGGATTAAGCCGCTTGATTAATAGTTTTTAAGAGAACATAAAGTAAACATTTTCATGGTTAATTTACATATTATTTTCATAGTTTTTTTGTCAATGATAATGGGTTCGCTATCACCCAACATGAATTTGGAAAGTGCGGCGATTTTTTTCCGCTCCATATCTACGTCAATTGTGAACCGATATTGGTAATTATTTTTTTATTAAATAGGTTATATTTCGGTGGTGGTAGTATAATTTAAAAGAAAATATTTGACCCCTAAGGGTGGCAAAATAGTGGATCATCGTCATTACAGCCGGTCACAAGTCCACTGCCGAACATAAGCCTCCTGCTCCAAGGAATGCCACAAAGCATGGTCCTGAGTCATCTGCATACATCGATATCCTGCATAACTTACCGGGTCGTCACTCCATTATACTGACTCTATAGCTCTATACCCTTCATACCAAACACCATTTTGCGGAAAAATTAGTAAGAGTTTAGTACCTATCTAGACGTACTCCTAGGTAAATAAATAAAAGAGTCCTATTACCATTGAGTTATATGTACTACGTACTAGAGAAGCTATTCCAAACAAAAAATGTTCGCTACTCTATGTCTTCGCGCATGCGCGGTGGATAGTAAAATATTACGATATTATTACCTTTTTATTCATTTGAACAACAAATAATTTTCGTTACTAGACTACTGAATTGTTATTTACGTCCAGGTTTAAACTTTAATTTGAAATCTCGTATTATTAGCGCCGCTCCACATTGCATGAATATTGAAGCCGCACTAAACGACATTAAAGTAATGTGTACGGATTGCAGTACAGTACAGTTGAACATAGTGAATGTTCGGAATGCGAAATCTAGTGCGTAGTACATATTATATATCGATGCCTATTACTATATTTATTGAGATCATCTAAAAGCCCTCTATATGCTCTAAAACAGTATACACACTACAGCTAGGTACATTACGTCAGGTACATAAGTTTGTTACGCGCTCAATTTCTATTTAATAATGAAACTCATTATATACAATAATTATTAATAACAAATAGATTTAGTTATAATGGTGTATTTTCGTAATCAAAACTATATTTCTAATTGGAGTATATGTACCTACTGCTACATTGCTATGCCCAAATATGTAGCATCATAATATACCGTAGTATAATATAGCTCTGTTCGCTTAGATACGGTCGCCTTTGTGTCATGCCTTCTCGGCACGTGCCCCATCTTTTCAAAGGCGCCGCCGTGACATCAAAGATCGTACACCCGCAGGAGAATTTGGCATTTTAAAATGAAGCGCCGTAGTGAAAGGTTCTTTGCTACCTAACTTGTGTTTATTATTTAAATTCGCATTTTATTACAGTAACCATTAGCATAAAATAATGTTCTATTTTATTCTTAGAATAGAAAAACATTTATTTTAACAAACACAGTAAAAATAATTAACTAAAAGCAAAATAGTAAGTTCGCCTCCGGGTGTACCGACACTATGTTAGTGAACAGACTTTATATCATACCGTACATTCTTAGACCATCTTCTCTACTCATGATTTTTGTATAAAATTGAAGTTTGAATCGAACTTACAGTCTACCTATCGTAAGTTAGAAATATGGTTTTGTACGTGGTAGAGCCACACTGCAGCTATATTTCGGGTATAGTTGTAGCACGAATGGGTCGGCTTGACCGGAGAAGGACCACGCTCTCACAGAATACCAGCGTAAAATAGCAGCTTAATGCTGCTGTGTTTCGTATGGTGAGTGTAGAGAACCGGAGACTCTATTTATTGGAAAAGAGGCATTCCATCTTAGTCCTCGCGGGTGACAACGCATCTGCATTTTGATTCGTAAACGAGGATAGATGTAGATGTCTATGGGCCACAGGTACCACTTACCATCAGGTGGACTGTGTGCTCGTTTATCACCCTATCCTATAAAAAAGTGGCTTTTCCGTCCATGGAAACCTGAAGACAAACTCAAACAAAGAAAGCTACAGATGTATTGTTGTCACCTTTGAGAACCAAGATGGAATGTCTCACAACCTGAAATTATACTAGTTCTCCCTTTATAGCCTCCAGACTCGAATAAGCAGTGCTTGCACTGCTCTTAGGTGGCAAAAATAACTTTAACATTAACATTACTCCACTTAAAACCATCTCGCATGCCGAGCAAGGCATCTCGTGGCATTGACCTTTCTCTACGTTACATTACGGATTATTTTGATACACACAGTAGTAGGTACTTAATATTCTTCCAGCATCCAATACGACGACCGTGGCATATAAGCTGAGGAAAATCAGAAGTAATACCAACTGCCTTAAAGCTAAAAGCCTATCATTATTATTAGTGTTATTAATTCCACATGTCATCATCATCATCATTACATTCTTTTTTTTTACGGCTCCGTGGCGCAGTGGCTTAGCAATGAGTTGCTGTGCTGGGGGCCGTGGGTTCGAATCCCGCACGGAACAAGTATTTGTATGGCCTACAAATAATTGTTCCGGGTGTGGATGTTTGTCCTTGTGCAATTTGTGCTTGTAAACTGCCTCCACGATACAGGAGAAAATCCTAGTGTGGGGGTAACGTTTTTTAAAAAAAAAGAATAGAAAAAAAAATTTAATAGTACACTGTTGAACATAGGCCTCCCCCATAGCTTGCTACATTAGGTGCAATTTGCCATAGCTGCCACGTTTGGCAAGTGGGTTGGCAACAGCATTTTGTAATTTTTATTCAGCTGTTATCAAGAAGATGCTGCTACCTTCTCTAGATTCAGTTTTCATTTGTAGCATTTTACGACACCCATAGCATTAAATGGGGTAGTGGATATTCTTACACCGTACCTACACGATTATTATTGACAATTATTAATTAAATTTAATAGATAAATTATTATATGATACTCCGTATTTATGCAAGACTAAGGTGATCTGTGTTAACTCTTTATTGCTTTTGTTTTCAGTCCAAAAAGAGTGGAATATCGTGTGTATAGCATTTTTAAATATAAATAGAATTAATAAATATAAACGTGTGAGAAACGAGCAATCAGTTCACCTTTTTTATAGGATATATGTGACAAACGAGCACACAGTCCACCTAATGGTAAGTGGTTGATGTGGCCCATAGATATCTACATTTATCTTCGTCTGCAAATCAAAATGCAGATGCGTTGTCACCCGTGGGGACTAAGATGGAATGACTCTTTTCCAGTAAAAAGGGTCTCCGGTTCTATACACTCACCATAAGAAACACAGCAGTGTTAAGCTGCTATTTTACGCTGGTGTTCTGTGAGAGTGTGGTCGTTCCCCAGTTGAGCCGACCCATTCATGCTACAACTATACTACTAATATAGCTGCATCATGGCTCTACCACGTATCGCTCTACCACCTGATGGTAAGGGCAAAGGATGCTGTGGCGCAATGATGTAGGTAATCTTTCATCGATTAAGAATCAAAAGGCAAAAGTTTTACCAGTGAAAAGGATTTCTGTATAAATTCTGTTCACCAAGGTTAGCGATAATGATGCCCATATCTAAGTGATTTTTTTTAATTTTATAGAATAATGGTGATAAATGAGTACTCAGTCAACGTGATGGTAAGTGGATGCTGTGGTCCATAGACTTCTCCATTCATCCTCAATTATTGCATCAAAATGCAGATGATTTACCACCCCTGAGTACTAAGATTGAATGGCTCGTTTCCATTAAAAAGGATCTCCGGTCTCTTTACACTCACCAAACGAAACATTAAGTTGCTATTTCAAGTTGGAATAATTCTGTGAGAGCGTGGTCCTTCCTTGGTCGAGCCGACCCCTTCGTGCTACAACCATAATATAGCTGCAGCATGGCTCTACCGTGATGCATTAAATAGCCAATCTTTACTCTATACGACAATTATTATACTCATTGGTCAATCTTTATGTGAGTTTTAGAATTGAAAATAAGTCTGCGTTTATTATACCCGGAGGACGCGCGCGTTTTCCGAAATGGAACGGTTATAGGGTTGCCGCGCATTGTAAATGTTTTATAATTTAAATTTATTGTAAATATTCTATGACAATTTCAAACGTTAATAAAAAGTAAAACCAACTTAAAATAACTTGAAATAGATCTTCCTTGAAGTAGGATTTTTTTTTATTAAAAGTATAATTTATCGAGATATTTGAGTCGACTAAGGGATATTCACAAACTCAAGATTACAACTAGAATGCGCCTCAATAGTTACATCAAAAACATCATCCACCATTTTTCTACTCTTATTGGATGGAATATTTTCTTCACATTTATATAGAACAACTCTGTAAGTATAACTATAAACTCTGTAATTATAATCAATTCACAATTGACGAAGATACCTGGTAACATATATACATACAAAATATACACAGTAGAGTAAAGAGATCCATCGACATCTTGAAGCCAAAAAACACGTGCTTTTAAAGTTTTTTACTTGTGCTTTTCAAAAAACGATGAAAAAATTATTCACTATGTATGATTTTATTATCATTATTTGTCTTATCATAAGTAATTATAATTTATAACATATCATTGATAAACGCAACATCCGAATGTCAAATCGGGACGCCAGTCTGGTTATATGGATATTATAAATCTCCAAGAATGGCTCCCCCTTCTACTCTATACTATGCATTTTTGAGATTTACCGAACTCGATACGTATACAAAAGAAAATATTATGACGCGTATGACATTTGAGAGCTTCTTATTGTAAGTTTTTCTAATAGGATAAGGGTGACAAACGAGTACACAGTCCACCTGATGGTAAGTGGTTGCTGTGGCCCATAGACATCTACATTTATCTTCCATTACGAATCAAAATGCAGATGCGTTGTCACCCATGAGGACTAAGATGGAATGCCTCGTTTCCAGTAAAGAAGGTCTCCGGTTCTCTACACTCACTATACGAAACATAGCAGCGTTAAGTTGCTTTTTTACGCTGGTATTCTGTGAGAGCGTGGTCCTTCCCCGGTGGAGCCTATCCATTCGAGCTACAACTATACTAATATATAATAATATAGCTGCAGCATGGCTCTACCACGTATAAAACATTTCTTTATTTAAAAAAATATTTGTTCAATAAAAAGAAAAATCATCTTTAAAAAACTAATTAATTTTATATAAATTTTCTAAAAATATATTTTTGCTTTTGTAAATGATATTTGCGATCATACTTTAAATATTTAAAAACACATTACGAGTTTAAAATAGGAAATCAAAACAGCTATTTTCCTATTTTACTACTCAATACTAAATTTATATAAAAAAAACTGAAATAAAAATCCTAGATAATAACTCAATGTAAAGAACTAGATCTCTACTAAGTAGAGGCGCCTAAAACTCATCTATATTTGTATTATGTATTCGCTATTTTCTTTTAAAAGTTTGTTAGAATACGAGAGAAATTTTTCATGGTAAATTTTTCAATTAGTTAGACTTACTTGCTGTGGCCCATGGACATCTAAAAAGGGTCTGAGATAGAGAATCGGATACCCTTTTTAATGGAATAGAGGCATTCCATCTTAGTGTTTAAGGTTGACAACGCATCTGCATTTTGACTCGCAAACGAGGATAGATGTAGACGTACAGAACAGAGTGTCTCTCACTCACCATACGAAATACAGCAGTATTAAGCTGCTATTTTACGCTGGTATTCTGTGAGAGCGTAGTCGTTCCTCAACTATATTTTGAATATAGCTGCAGCTTGGCTCTACCACGTCTGAAAATACGATACCTGAAGATACCTTGAGTACGGCAATTTTATACATTTATAATATTATATATATTTATAACTATATATATATATATATATATATATATATATATATATATATATATATATATATATATATATATATATATTAGATATTTCGCAACCAGTTCGTATTAAGAACCTAAGTTAGTTATTGGGGTTCGTCACTAGTTGCAAGCAGTTGAAGTTGACATTTGGGAAGCTTCCCCTTGAATGTTTGAAGAATGTTTCCCTTTTGAAGTTAATTAACTTTCGTAAAAGAGCTCCTTCAGTACGTGTATATATAAAAACCTTTCTAAGAAAAAGGGTAACAAATGAATCTGAAATATTATGGCAACCCTAAATAAAATACTAACTCATTAAACAGATGCGTGCGCACACATCGGCCGCCCAATGGCCGCGGCGCGCTTTATTTACCGCGATTTCATTTGGCTGATCATCCTCACTGTACTGAAGCGGATGTCTTATAGCATTACTAAAAACCCAGATGTATCCTACGGGACGTGATTACGTTATGTGTGACGAATTTTTTATATTATAATAAAGTAATTTTTTAACGATAAAGACACGGTCATAACTGAATTTCTAAATAGACTAATGCGTTGTTATTTGTTGGATTTAAATGTATCAATATATTTATATTTGATTGTAGGAACGTTAATAATGACAATGTTTTATATTCATTCTTCCAACAAACGTTCCAAGCGGGGATGGCCAATCGTAAACGCTAATAGATAATTATAAATATGAAATTATAATTGTAGAAAGTAGTCAACTTCGATAACCTCGCAATTGTAGTAAAAGCGAACGAATATTTTTAGTTTTCACAACATATATTGTTTGTTTTCTGATCTGGCAGTGACTAAATCCTACCTTATTATACAGGCTTACGTCCAGCAACGCAGTTTAAGGAAGAAATAGATTATGTATTGACGCAATTAGATAATTCTGTTGCTCGACAAGAGAAAGTAAGCTACGTATTTTATAAACAGAGGAAAGTTAACAGGAATACCAAGTCATTACGAGGCATTCCATTATAGTTCACAGAAATGTCAATGAAAATAGTAGATGTTCAAAAATTGGATTTCTAACGCTTAAATGTGACAAAACTTCATTTCATTATGAAATATGTTTAATGAATAATATGCGCTAATTCCCTATAGTATAAGTTCACTATAATTTTGTAGGTTTAGTGACAAAGAAGCACACAGTCCACCTAATGGTAAGTAGATGTTATTGCCTATAGACACAGGTAGATTAAGTATTAACAGCGTCCTAGGCTAGCAGCTCGTCGGCGCTCCTCTGGCAGCCATATATTATAAATTATTACTACTTATTTTGCAAATAAACTATATTATAATATATAATATAGTGCAGGTAACGTGAAGGCGATGTAGGAGTAATCAAGTAGAAGCTTTGGTAGCATTAATACTCTTTAGAAAGTGTAATTTTGTATTTTATAAAAGTATCTACATACTTAATTCTTTTTTTTTCTATTGAAATTTCTGCCTGCACTTCTAGGCACGTGCTTCGTTTTCCTTAAGGATAATCCGCCACTGCCCATAGATTAAACAGTCTACATAGATAAGACTAAACAGTAAATAGATAAGAAACGAAAAAGAATCAAAATGCGCGTGGTCAGTTGTCACCGCTGAGCACTAAGATGGAATGCCTCATTTACAGTAAAATAAGAGTTAATAAAGAGTAAAAGCCGACTCCGCAGTATGAAAGAGAATACTAATATATAATTCCAGCCGCTCAATTTCCCCATCGCACATCGCGACAAAACTCGCGATACCATCCATACCATCTTGATGATTGGTGGTCCACCACTGCGATTTAGAATAGGTTTTCTTCCTCACACAAATTCCTTGTGGAATCGATTATTTTTAACAGTGGTAAAGCCACGTGGCAGCTTTTGCTGTCGCACGGATGGGCCGGCTCGAACCGGGGTGGTACCACGACCTCACAGTATACCAGCGTGAAGTAGAAGTTTACCTCTGCGTTTGGCTTGGTGAGTGCAGGTGGCCGGAGGCCCTTTTTACTGGAAATGAGGTATTCCATCTTAGTCCTCACGGGTGACAACGCATTTACATTTTGATTTGTAATAGAGGATAGATGTAGATGTCTATGGGCCGCAGCAACCACTTACCATCAGGTGGACTGTGTGCTCGTTTGTCACCCCGATCCTATAAAAAAAAAAGATTACCACCAGCGATTTTTCCGGACTGATACGACTTAGGGACTTTCAAGGAAATACCCTACTCCTCTTTAAAAGGTCGGCAACGCATCTGCAATTCCCCTGGTGTTGCAGTTGTTCACGGGCGGTGGTAGTCACTTACCATCAGTGAGCCGCATGCTTGTTTGCCCACTCTCCTATATAAAAAAATATATTTATTACTACTGCACTAGCTGTTCCCGCTACTTCGCCCGCGCGTCATTTTGGGTTTTAATTATGTTGCGCAGAAGCCTAATTCTTTTTCTAAAATATAAGTAGCCTAAGTTACTTCTTATAATATCAACTATCTGACGGTGAAAGTCCTTTCGAAATCGATCCAGCCGTTTCGGAGATTAGCCGGAACAAAAAGACAGACAAAAATTTAAAAAATCGTGTTGTTTTTTGTTATAAATACCGTATATAATTTCATATGCATTTAGTTAAAAGCTGTTATTTTTGGCATTACAAACAAACACTTCAATTTTATTCATTTATATAGATAACGGATTCAAAAAAACGAAATTATAAGAGTAGATAATACTTCAGAAAGTTTTTATTTTACGCTGGTATTCCATGAGATCGTGATCATATCCCGGTTGAGTCGACCTATTCATTTGCAGTGGTAGTCTACCGTATAGTAAGTCACTACTGCAGCCTATAGACACCTGCAACCAACTTCAAACAGAGGGCTGCATATGTGTTGTCACCTCTATAATAGTAATAAATATTTATATTTATTTTTAATATAACTTGTTACATTCCAAACATTTGTACTTATAGTTCTTTTAATACATAGATACCTAATTAATAATTTATTTTAAATCATTTATCCTTATTTTAATAAATACGTTATTTTATCTATTTTTTTTTAATTTTTATCACTAACCCACATAATGACATAACTAAATACACTATCGATAACGCTTATCGACAACAATAATGCGCATCACTATGCTCGCCCTTAAGACCCGTGAGTGGGAGAGAGAGCCAAATACTGCAATGATTTATGACCCAAACTGCACGCACAAAATAATTCTAGTATAGGGACTGAGGAAGAATGTTTTATAATCTGTACTTTATACTGGCTCTTTAAACACTTGAGACCGGAACACAGCAGTGCAAGTACTGCTGTTTGGCGGCAGAAGTAGGTGACAGGGTGGTACCTAACCAAACGAACTCCTAGGAAGAACAGGAGTCTTTTTCTTTTTCTTTTAAATTATGGCTTCTCTTGATCAGAATATTATACGTGGTAGAGCTATGCTGCAGCTATATTAGTAGTATAGTTGTAGCACGAATGGGTCGGCTCGACCGGGGAAGGACCACGCTCTCACAGAATACCAGCGTAAAATAGCAGTTTAAAACTGCTGTGTTTCATATGGTGAGTGTAGAGAACCGGAGACCCCTTTTACTGGAAAAGAGGCATTCCATCTTAGTCCTCACGGGTGGCAACGCATCTGCATTTTGATTCGCAAACGAGGATACATGTAGATGTCTGTGGGCCACAACAACCACTTACCATCAGGTACACTGTGTGCTCGTTTGTCATCCTATCCTATAAAAAAAGAACAGGAGTCTCCTTTACTAAAATTCTCATGCTTGGCAAGCACATTCATTATCGCAGTATCAGATCTCTCGGTCTTTCCATGCTGCTGCCTATTGCCCCGTCTGGGTATTTTACGTCTGGTGAAAACGATATGGTTATACCGCCATCTATCGAGAACCATAAGGTCTATCTGGCATTTCATATAGTCGCCTCTTTTTTATTTATTTACTAGCTGTTCCTCGCGACTTCGCCCGCGTGTAATTTATTACAATTGGATTTCATGGGATTTAATTTTTTGCACGGATTCCTAATTCTTTTTCTAAAATAAAAGTGACCTAAGTTACTTCTTATAACATCAGCTATCTGACAGTGAAATTCCGGTCAAAATCGATCCAGCCGTTTCGGAGATTAGCCGGAACAAACAGACAGACAGACAGAAAGATAGACAGACAAAAAATTTAAAAAGCATGTTTTTGTTATAAGTACCGTATATACTTTCATATGCATATAGTAAGAAGCTGTTATTTCGACATTACAAACAGACACTTCAATTTTATTTATTTGTATAGTTTAGGATAATTAATAAAATCAGGCGTTACTTTACGGAAATCCATTATATTATTAAAGTTGGTAAAAATTGCCTTGCGTACATCCGCTCGATAAAATAAAATGACGTGTCTTATGGTGAGACTCTTACTTAGTTTGAAGAGCACCTAGCACCCTCTACACGAGGCGAAACACGTGTCGTATTGTCGTAAGTGGTGTGTCTTTCCTAGTGTAGTGGTGGTGGGAGTAGTGGTGCTGGGATTAGTGGTGACGGGATAGCGTACACAATTGCGGGTGGCGGGTGATGCTCTTCAATCTAGGTAAGACAAGCAAGGTAATTTTTACCAACTTTTGTTTTCTTTTATTTATTTATTTATTCCAAGAAACTTGGTTTATTATTACAGTAATTATCTCATTAAACGGAGACCTTACGACATCCACGGGACTAAATGGGGTGATGGATTCTCTTACGTCAACAATTAACTAGTCACCCGTCCCGGTTTTGTCTGGGTAGGATTATTATTAATTTTTAATATAATGCCTTTGATTGTTATTTAAGGCAACCCCATTCATAATATCAATTTATAAAAAATCTCTGCGTTTCACAATAAAATATAGTTAATATATACCTAGATTAGACATGGGACGAGTACTTGGTTTGGATTCGTTACTCGGCGGATTCGGCCTTTTTTTAGGGTTCGGCCGAGTACCGAGTATTAACGGCCGAGTACCGAGTACTCGGCCTTAATTATATTCCAGAGAAAAAAAACACAAAAAGCCAGTATTTATCATTATTATTATATTAGACACATTAAAACATCAGGAACGTGAGAAGCAGCAGAAATATTTAGAACGTACATAAGAATCTATAATAGAAATTATTATTACTACTTAATATTTAAAATTTAAGAGAGAAAGATCAATAATTTTTCTAGATGTTTTCCGATAAAACGATTTCTATAAGCAGTCATTTTCGCGCCAGATAACGAAAACTATCTCTTGAGCATGAACTCATGTTGTCTCATTTGACAGGTAATCAGTAATTACTCATCAACAGTATCCGTGGTGTGTGACTGATCGAGTACTACTTGGTACTAAGTTTTAAAGTATCGATACCCAAAATACTTGGTATAGAAAGAAAAGTATCGACTAATTACTTGTATTTACTCGTATCGTTCCATCTCTAACTCTGTGTAAGGGAAATAACTACACACCGTCCGCTACCGCGTTTTTTTAAAGGCGAGTATTCGGCCGAGTACTCGGCCCAATCTAGGCTGAGTACCCGGCGGCCGAGTACTCGTCGAATCCCTACTCGTTCCATGTCTAACCTAGATTACTCCTGGCATTGCTTCAGCCACTCCGAAGATTAGTACGCACATACAGACAGACAGACAGTTTTTAAAAATGATTATTCATGTTGGTATGCAAATAACCCCCTCAGCTCAATAAAAGGCTTATTGCGATGTTGCATACAGACGCTTCAATGTTTTTTATATGTTTAGGTAAATGCCTGTTATAACAACCTTACTTCTTCCAGTGGGTGCCAGGATCAGTATGGGGTCCACTGCCGACTGCTGCGCCGGGCTCCGCCCCTCCTCCAGCGGACGACAGGAGCTCCCTCGCCGAGCAATTGGACGCGCTGTCGCTTCGAAGACCACCTCGGCCTCCGCCCCCGGCTTACATGTGCCACTTGTGTTTCAAGAAAGGGCACTACATAGGAGATTGTCCACAGGTTAGTAGTTTCTGTTTCTGTTAAAATGATCAGTTACATTGGAAATTAATTAATGAAGACTTATCCCACAAAAAACATAAATGTGAAAAGGAGGCAAGTTCGGTGCAAAAAACTTGTTGGCTTGTCGGTTTCGCACATTGAGTTATATGTACTACGTACTAGAGAAGCTATTCCAAACAAAAATTATGCGCTACTCTATGTCTTCGCGCATAAAATAAATATACGAATTTAATATAAAATACTCTTATTTTAATCTAAACAAACATATTTCTAAATAAAATGTAGTAATAATTATCTTATGGAATACACAAATCTTCAATTTACGCAATATTTAGTTTAGTGTACGGATTGCAGTACAGTTCAGTTGAACATAGTCAATGTTCGGAATGCGAAATCTGGTGCGTAGTACATATATATCGATGGTTTCGCAGACAAAACAAAATAACAGAATAAGCGCCAAGCTCCACAGCAATTAAATGAAACTAGTTTCATTCAAAGAATCAGTCCACAGAAGTTGCTTAAATCGTAGTATCTATAATAACGTACAACGTTCTTGGAACCGCTTGGTGCTACACTTTTATCGGCGAAGCTGACAATCCAAATGCCGTACCCGTATGTTGAACAACTTGGCCCCCTTTTTACATTCATGTCTTTGGTGGGATATCATTAATTTTTGATAATCAAAGTTTTATTCCTCTATTAATTTAAATAAATACTTGTCATCCAAAGATTTTTTTGTCGTTTACGCTTTACTCGCCTTTTATAATTTAAAACATAAGATATAAATGTCGACAAATTCATTAGTGCGGTTAGCTTTATGTACAACAATTTAAACTGAACGCACCAATAATTTTGTCGACATCGAATTATCGATAAACTCTAGTTTAGTTATGATGCCTTGATATCAAATTTAAAGTATCTAAATAACCTAGAACTGACTAAGGTTTTTGATTAGTGAGTCAGTGAGCGATAAAAATAACGCTTTTTAGATCTTAGTAATTCAAAAATTAAAATAGGAACATTGGAGATTCTAGATATTGAGGGATATTTTTACTAGGAACGTAAAATTACTAGTATGTAGGTGTGAGTTTGGGCGCCAGCGAGTGGGGGATTCGAATATGCCTTAAAATAGGTTTGTGTAAATTATAACTTAATTAAAATATACACACTGTCGGTGCATCGCCCTTTTCTTTTCCGAAGTTGGCTGCCACACGAACGTGTGTCTAGAAAATCATATTAAATTATTGGGGGCTTCGTGTAAAAATTAAATCGTATACTAGTAGGACATTATTACACTTCTTAATGGAATTGATAATTCTCATGGAGCTATGAGCTAAATAATCGTAATAAATATTATCTTATGAATATTAATTCTTTGAGCGGTGTTTGATATATAATACACTTTTTATTCTTTAACAATTCGTGATAGTCCACTGCGCGACATGGGTCTTTTCCGTTATAGAAATATTTTTTCTTTTTTTTTATAAAATTTAAAAAAAAGGACAAACGAACTAACAGCCTATCTTATCGTAAGCGGCAACCGCAGTTCATAGTCACCTGCAGCAAATTTCAAACAAGGAACGCTCTTTGTCGCCTCTGAAAACCAAAATGGATTACCTCACAGGATGTAATAATGCTGGCTCTCTATATCCGAAACACAGCGTTGCAGGCACTGCTGTTTGGTGGCATAATAAGTTAAGAAGGTGGTACTTACGCAAACGGACTCGCAAGCAGAAAGGGTGTCCTACTATCTAATAAAAATATAGGATGTAGTGTGTAGTTAGACGTGGTAGAGCCATGCTGCAGCTATATTAGTAGTGTAGTTGTAGCACGAATGGGTCGGCTCGACCGGAGAAGGACCACGCTCTCACAGAATACCAGCGTCAAATAGCAGCTTAACACTGTTGTGTTTCGTATGGTGAGTGTAGAGAACCGGATAGCCTTTTTACTGGAAACGAGGCATTCCATCTTAGATCTCACGGGTGTCCAACGCATCTGCATTTTGAATCACAAACGAGGATAGATGTAGATGTCTATGGGCCACAGCAACCACTTACCATCAGGTGGACTGTGTGCTCGTTTGTCACCCTATCTTATAAAAAAATGTAAGCTGCGTCATTCTAATTTGGCTAAAAGGTATTTTTAGGCATTAAGTTGAATGCCGACACTTTCCTTACGACATCGCTGGCTGGTTAATATATTGGACTAGACTGGATTGGAGATACTTAAAGGCATCTGAACAGTTAAATCTTAAAAAATCGGGAAGATGCTCGAGTTGGCCCAACATCTACACCAATGCAAATATATTATATTTATGTGAAATGACGTTCTTAAACGAGTCGCTCTTAGAATGTGAAGAGATTAAGGAACTTAGTGCTTAGTAGTGCTTAGAGTGCTTAGTATTGACAGAGGCATTTCCCGGATTGAATTCAGCGTAATTTGGTGCGAGGGAAGTGTTCGTGAATGCGTAAATCACGAATCGTGATTTACGCATTCGGTTTTATTTAAGTTTATGTAAACCAGGGATGGAAAAAATCATAATTTTTTAATTTTGATCAAATCATGCTGATTTTAAAAAAAATCATGATTGTTTGATCTTTTTGAATTTTTTGATTTTTTTTGTATATTTAGGAAATTCACGAGTTGGAAACACTTTTTGACATAGTAGGATTAACAGTTTATGAATACACTAGCTGTTCCTCGCGACTTCGCCCGCGTGTTATTTGTGGTTTTAGTTTTTTTGCGCGGAACTCTAATTATTTTTCTAAAATAAAAGTAACCTATGTTATTCCTTATGACATGAACTATCTGCCAGTGAAAGCCCCGTCAAAATCGGTCCAGCCGTTTCGGAGATTAGCCGGAACAGACAGACAGACAGACAAAAGATTAAAAAATATGTTTTTGTTATACGTATCGTATATACTTTCATATGTATTTAGTAAAAAGCCGTAATTTTGACAATACAAACAGACACTTCACTTCAATGTATGAGACTGATTAAGAGTAAAATAATTAATACTGTATTAATTACAGTTCATATATTAAGGGTGAATTTCTAAAAAAAAATTGATTTTACTAAGTTTATGACAGACCTCATCGCTACGTCTTTGGTGATTTTCCAGTTTGAGACTACTGTAGTAGAATAATAAGAATAATATAAAACAACAAAAGGTTTTACCTTATTTTAAGCCAGTTTTATTTCATTTTCTGCCGATTACATTAATTTATACATGTTGATTTAAATCAATGATTTGTTTAAATAAAATCAATCGATTTAAATCGTGATTTAAATCAGTCTGATTTAAATCAGCCCACCCTGAAGGGTTGAGTTAGAGGTATGGTGTAGGAGATTCTCATAAGTTGTAAACATATATAATATATTGTACAACTATTTATAATCCAGTATAGTGGCAGCTTATGAGAATCTCCTACACCATACCCCTAACTCAACCCTTGGGTATCGTAAAAAACCGAAACAGAAGATAGGCAGCAGCATCTTTCTTAAAACAACTTAATAATTAAAGTTGGTAAAAATTTCCTCGCGTACACCCGCTCGATAAAATAAAATGATGTGTCTTACCTAGTTTGAACCCACCCACCCTCCCTCACGCGAGTCTTCACACCTGAAGATGCCTCGTGTAGAGGCGAAACACGTGTCATATTGTCGTCAGTGGTGTGTCTTTCCTCATTTAGTGGTATTGGGAGTAGTAGTGCTGGGATTAGTGGTGACGGGAAGAGTGCACGCAATTGAGAAGAAGATAATTTTATTTTATCGAGCGGATATACGTGAGGCAATTTTACCCAAACTTTAATATAATGCATTTACGCAAAATAACGTGTGATTCTATTAATTACATCTCAATAGAATAACTCAAATTGAAAACTTAAAAAAACCCCCTTAAAAACACCTGATGACCTTGAAACGACTGAACCAATTTTGATCAAACATGTCTATCAACAACTGCTAAAAACCTGCTTTTAAAGAAATAATCCGCACCCAAATTGGTTCACCAGTTTAAGAACTACGGTGCCAGACAGACACAAATAGCAGTCAAACTTATAACAACCTTCCTTTTGCGTCGGCGGTTAAAAAAAACTGCATTTGCCAACCTGCATGCTATGCGTGGCAAATTTAGCAAACATCTCGTCTACGATACAATCTGTGGGGGACGCCTCTGTCCAGCAGTGGAATTTTGATAAACTGTAATGTATAAATAAGCCAGTGCTTAATTAAAATTTCATATAGTGGTAAGTAGTGCGGAGCTCTAGATGGTAAATCGCACTGTCTTAGCGCAACAAAAGCCTATTATTTGTCTTAAATAATTCCACATTGGAAATTAAAAGTAAAATAAAAAGTAGTTACAGTCTATGCACGTCCAACTGCTGGGAACAGGCCTCCTCTCACTTCTGAGAGGGTTTTAGGGCAAGGAAAGGCTCACAATGTTTTCCTTCACCGCCGAGCATATGGTAAATCAGCACTTGAAATTGCAATTAACAATTTCATAGGTGCCGGAGCGGCGTGGATCGAACCCGGGTTGCTCGTGTAGATATGAAATTTAAAGCGAGAGCCAAGGCGCTTAAGGTGGAAGCGCCAGGGTGGCCCGCCAAATTCAAATTTTCTTATGTTTTTTTGCAATTTGCAGATCAGTGTCAGGTTATATGTTTAACAAAATATGATTCGCGGCTGTAGAGAGTATGCGTTTACAGAATTATAATCATTATATTCGTCAATACAACCCTCTAAGTTCGTATAATCCCTTTGAATAAGTTTTTCTGGAAACAGCCATACAATGGGATTATACGAACATAGACGGTTGGTTGTATTGATGATTATAATTCTGTAAACGCATACTCTCTACAGCCGCGAATCATATTTTGTTAAACATACAACCTGACCCTGACCTACAAATTCCAAAAAACGCAAGAAAATTTGAATTTCGCGGGCCACCCTGGAGCTTTCACCTTAAAGTAATTGGGAAGTTCAACGCTGATTCTAAATATAAATAAAGTCACCAATTTAAATTCGTCACTGAGTATAATCGCAGAACCAGGTAACCGTTGGACTATTTCCGCTCTCAAATTGGGAACATTGCCAACATATTTGATTTATTAAAAAACTGACTTCGGTTTTCTTTGAGAGAATGCTACGTATTTTTATCATTACACGTACATATTTTCATTGCACGTGACTTTTCATCGCTTTTACAAGTTGATCAATTAATCTATATAAAGTAAAGTTGCAGCCTATTTACGTCCCACTGCTGGGCACAGGCCTCCTCTCATTTCAGAGAGGGTTTTAGGGCAAGGAAATGTCCGCCGCGCTGCCCCAATGCGTGTTGGCGAACTTCATATGTCTTCGAAATATTTTTTTTCTTAATTTTCAGACATGCAGGTTTCCTCACGATGTTTTCCTTTACCGCCGAGCACGTGGTAAATCAGCACTTAAAATCGCAATAAACACTTTCATTGGTGCCGGCGGGGATCGAACCCGGGTGGCTCGAGTACTGTGAAGCTTACAGCGAGCGCTAACTATCTGAGCTACCACGGCTCTAGATCTCTATAATCTCTATATATCTATATAATCTATACGTAGGTACATATATATTAATGTAATTGATGTCTATCTGTAATATTAAATAGTTGGCTTGATTGGGGAGGGGGGGGGGTATTTATATACTGTCAAGACATAAATAACCTTTTTTTAAATATTTGTCTGTCTGTTTATTCTGGCTAATATTCGGAATGGCTAAAGCGTTTGTGATGACTTTCCGAACAGATCTACAACAATGCCAGAAGGGATATTTTATTCGAAAAATGTGAAGCTTTTTTTTTGAAGAAACGATGAACTGATAATGAAAATAGTCTTTAGTTGTCTTAAATCTAAAAAAAACATTAGTAGATCCTGTCCAGGCTAAAGCTTAGGGTATTGGTATTTATAAGTAAGTTATAGAGCGCGCCTAACGCTCATTGCCTATTATGCCAAGTGACGCTTATTAGTTAATTTTATTAAATTTTGACGTGACAACGTCTTATAAATCGATGAGGCTGGCTGCCGGCACGAAAAAACATGACTCATGCGGCGTTACCTAGGCGTTCCATTTAAAGTGCAAGCGAGAGCGCGGAACGAGCGACTGTGCGAGCGAATGTGGTGTCAATTGTTTATAGCAACGATAATTGCGGCGATAAATATAATGATTCTTTCGATATTAAATATTTCTTATGACGTTGTCACGTTCAACTATCGTCAGTAAACCGACTTTACAGACCACCGACTTTTTTTATAATTTTAATTAGTTAAAGTAGTAGGTAAGTATTTAGTAAATATTGGGTTGGTGTTAAATATATGTTTGGTTTTTGCAAGTCAATAAAAACAGGAATGAATTTATAAAACGATGATTATTAAATAAACACAAAAATGTAAATAAGTTACGGCCCCTTAAAAAGGTTCAATTTATTATATAGCTGTCCTTTTGCTAGCTTTATCGCAGTGTTGTGAACAAGTTACATATTTTATTCTAATATTAGTATATTTTTGAATGACATCACACAATAGATGAAGCAAATGGTTGCTTGATGGAATAGTTGTTTTTTTTTAATTTTTTTCTTTCTTTTTTTAAAAAACGTTACCCCCACACTAGGATTTCCTCCTGTATCGTGGAGGCAGTTTACAAACACAAATTGCACAAGGCCAAACATCCAGACCCGGAACAATTATTTGTAGGTCATACAAATACTTGCTCCGTGCGGAATTCGAACCCGCGCCCTCCAGCGCAGCAACTCATTGCTAAGCCACTGCGCCACGGAGCCGTCATAATCATGAAGGTGTTCATGAAGACACGTAAAAATATCTTTTCCTGAACAACTTCAAAGTCTCAGTAACTAAACTAAGTCATAATATTGTCATTCTTTTTGAAAGATGTGTTTTTTTTAAATTATTGTTTCAGCTTTTATACAAATGTATATTACGTCATTTGATGGATATATTACCTCTATTTTTCATTATAATACATTTATGAAAATTATTTGTTTCTTCTGATACGAGTGCATCTTGACATTTCTCTCAAGCAAGTGTCACAGCCAGCTATGTAGGAAATCACTTGTTTTGATGACTCAGATAGAAGTCTCAGGTAACGCCAAATCAATCCATAATCTATAAATTGCGAACCTGTCATATCACAGCAAGGAACATACAGAACGCCTAATGTTGGGCTCACAGTTGGGCCTTTGTATCGCTATCATGCACTTATTTATTAATTCACGGCTTTTCGGAAAACTGAAATTACATAAGTATTAAACCGCATTAAATTTTGTGTGTTAAGGCGTTTCCCTGGCCAAATAACCTTGAGCATTCGCTCCCTCTTTAGATGTACGCCGCTTTATGATGGAATTATTTAAATTAAAAAAGAAAAACGAACTTTAAAAATTAAATACAACGTGAAGAATATAGATTTTTAAATTATCTATCCATATCCATAAGTGTAATCCTCAAATGATTAGAGCGTTGTCTTTAGCAACAGATGCATGTAATCAATAATTTTAGTAATTTTTTAAAAGAAGATTTTAATTGTATTTATAACACATAAAACAAATTAGAACGTGGAATATGCTTTTAGATGTAGTTTATTTCTCATAACAAATGAGATAATAGTCTCTGAAAAACGCACTATGGCAAGGTTTTGGTCGGGGTACCGCCTTCAATAAAAAAATTATTAAATGTTTTATTTTATGATCCATATGGGTTAGGAATACAAAGGATCTTTACTTCTAATACTATAATTATATTATAATTATAATGAAAGAAATTATATTATTATAATAATATTCGATCATCAACGTTAACGTGGCACAGCATTAATTCTAATAAGGGGAAAACCCGAAGCGCGAGGCGCGGGGCACGTGCTGTGTCAACCGCCGCCTCCCGCTATCCTTTGACGCCCTAAGTAATTTTGTAAAAATCAGTGTTTTCTTATCGAAATATTACATAGTGATGAAAAGAAATATCATTGCTCTTATTTCGCTTCCGTGAATCTTTTTTGCAGCTTGGCATTGCACATTTCCCCATGATACGTAAAAATGAAAAAATTCCATGTAATATCGTCGAGAGATATAATTAACGCGCGTCCTTTTGTGACTAATAACGTTGTCCTGGCCATTTGGAGATCGCGTTCTAACGCGTGTTTACAGTTCTGACTTATTCTATTAATCGAAAAACGCTCCGATAGTACATAAATAACAGAAAAATTAGACTGCGTCTGTCTTTGCGTCTGACATAAAAAAGGACATTCATACCTAATATGTACATACATAATACATGCATAGTGATCAAAAATATTACCCTTCCTTTGGACAATTCAGTTGGATTGTCTTAAAGCACGACCAAAAAAAGACCACACTATCACAGAATAATAGAAGTGATAATATATGGTGAGTGTAGACTGTAGAGGACCGGAGGGTCTCCGGTTTTACCGCAAACGAGGCATTCCATCTTAGTCCTCAGGGTGTCAATGCATCAGAATTTTACTCTGAATCGAGTATTGATCTATGGGCCACAGCTCACAGCATGCACTTACCATCAGGTAGAATGTGTGCTCGTTATTCTATTATAAGATATGAACTTCTACTCTCTATGCGCTTATACAAATCATCAGCATTATGTATTAAGTTACTGTCTTACAAAACGTTTACCGCAGAAAGTACGTTGCAAGCGTGAGTCCATTATTACACTACAGAAGATGGATGTCAGTTGTTACAGCTTTCAGTAAATCAATAAAATTTTATGAAGCCATCACAGTTGGAATATAAACGACAAGTTCTTATTACGGTTTCGATCGATGTAAAATCGACGCATAGTTAAATATATTAAAATTTCTTCATTTAAATAGAACATTTAAATTTTTAATAGTCCTTAAATTTTAGTATTTAGGCGAATTTATTAGGGATTTCTACCTTCTGGTACAATATTTACGTGGATTTTACGTGGTAGAGCCATGCTGCAGCTATATTAGTGGTATAGTTGTAGCACGACTGGATCGGCTCGACCGGGGAAGGACCACGCTCTCACAGAATACCAGCGTAAAATGGCAGCTTGACACTGCTGTGTTTCGTATGGTGAGTGTAGAGAACCGGAGACCCATTTTATTGGAAAAGAGGCATTCCATCTTAGTCCTCATGGGTGACGACGCATCTGCATTTTGATTTTTTATTGAGGATAAATGTAGTCTATGGGTCACAGCAACCACTCACTTATCATCAAGTAAATAAAACCTGGTTTGGTATCTTGGCACAAGCTGTTTTTTGGTGTCTTGGTACAACCCGGTTTACATACTCAAACAACCTGGTTTTTAGTAGTACACAAAATAATGTTTTTGGTTGTGTGATAAAAATAAGACTCAAATCCAAATTACTACTTTTATAATAAGGTTACAGTAGTATAAAGGTTGGAGGTAAAATTGAGTCGATCTACATAATATTTCAAGAATCACTAAATTTGCCGTGTCTACGAACACTATGAAATGCTATAAACGGCACGTGAACGAACTCGACATCTGTAAACTTGACTTTTCGTTTTTTCGACGCAATAAAAAAATGTGGTCTATTACAATGAAGCTCTGTCGAATTCGAACAAACGGAGAAATAAATCTTCGGTTGTTCAACCTTTGACACCGCGGAACAAAAGGAACGGTATATTTTTCGTACAAGGCCACCGTTTCGATGCGATAATGCATGAAATCGGGCAAAATTTACACGTAGTTTTGTTCCAAAATATTTTTTTTCGCTTATCTACGTCGTTGGCGGGTAAAAGTAAAGTAAAGTTGTAGTCTATATACGTCACAGATCTCTTTTTATATCTGACAGGCTTATGGAGTATAATATACTCCGCTACGCTGCTGCAGTGCGTGTTGATCGACTTCACATAACCTTTAATACGTGGTAGAGCCATGCTGCAGCTATAGTATGGTTGTAGCACGAATGGGTCGGCTCGACCAGAGAAGGACCTTACTATTACATACATACCAGCGTACATAGCAGCTAAATGCTACTGCGTTTCAAATGGAGAACCGAATACCCTTTTTACTAGAAACGTGGCATTCCATCTTAGTCATCAGGGGTGACAACGCACATGCATTTTGAATCGAGGATAAATGTATGTCATGCATGTCTATGTGCCACAACATCCACTTACTATCAGGTGGACTGTGTGCTCAGTTGTCACACTTATTCTATAAAAAAATCTTAGAAATGCAGGTTGCAGGTACGTGGTATTTCGACAACAAGGGATGAACACTGTCCGAGCGCCTGGTTGAATTATACCTGCGAACATTGCACATCTAGATTTGACTATACTTAACGAGCTCGAGCTAGTAATACTGCTTCTCATCACCAGTCTGTGAAATTAAGTTCAATCTTTTTGGTCAATGTTTCATCTGTTAATTCGCCGTGTGTTCAAAGTTGCCAAAGGAATATTTTTGCCGCCAAGCAGCAGTGCGTGTACTGCAGTGTTACAAGTATGAAAAGTATTGAGCTAGTGACTGTGAGGCATTCCATCTTAGCCAACAAAGGTCATAACGCATGTCTAGTCTTCTTTATTTGAAGTTGGTTGCAAGTGTCTAGAAATTTCAGCACCCACTTACCATTAGGTGCCTTGTAAGGGATCGTTCAAGTATTACGAAACACAATTTTTGAAGATTTTTGACCCTCCCTCCCCCCATGTCACGCGCCGTAACGTTTTATGTACCCCCCCCCCCCCCCCCAACGTTACGTAACATCCAAATGATCGATCATTTTTAACTAAAATTCACAATTATGTCGCGCAAAGTACTGGAAAGCCGCAAAAATACCTCTGTTAATGTTAATCATACAGTCGAGGGGTTCCCCACAAAACATACACGAAAAGGGTATATATATATATATATGATGATGATGATGAACTTTATTATACATATAAATAAAGGGTTAATTTAGGGATAAATTACATATTATGTAAATAATTAAAAACAATGTTACGCAACGCGTTGTTCGAATGCCCCCTCCCGCCCCTGTAACGCATCGAAACGTTTTACAAGACCCCCCCCCCCCCCCCCCAAATTGCGTTACGTAATACTTGAACATCCCCTAAGTTCGTTGGTCATTTCAATTTTATAATATAAATCATACCCAATTGAATTAATATACAATAAAATCTAGAGGAAGGGGCCCATAGACTAAACATGCAAAGTAAGTGCGATAACAAATTGCTTGGCAAGTGTTCGCCGTAGGACCAGTAACAATAGCTAGCCGATAATATTACATTGTAACTGTATCACGAACACATTTTTTCTAAGAACTTCATCTCAAACACTGCCGATAGCTTCCAGCTATGTTACCAATACATAGAGTGATCATTTGGTCACGTACTGCACTTAATTATATTAGTAACATATTATTATGATGGTCTTATAATGTGATTTTTGAAGTATGAGACTTAACGTTGTCTAAAATTTTTTATCCAACTCCTTAGAAGGTTACAGCTTAGATACGTCCCACGGCTGGGTATAGGTCTCCACTCATTTTTGAGAGGTTTTTTAGGTCAAGAAAGTGTCTGCCACGTTGCCCCAATGTGTGCTGGCGAACTTCACTTGTCTTAGAAATATTTTTTTCTTATTTCTCAGACATACAGGCCTCACGATGTTTTCCTTCACCGCTGGGCACGTGGTAAATCAGCACTTAAAATTGCAATTAATAATTTCATTGGTGCTGGAGTAACAATGGATCGGGCTAGTATTTTTCATAATCGTCATTATCATCATCATCATAATATCCTATCAAAAGTCCACTGGTCTCCCCCATATATAGGATTCCAAGATAATCAAGAAATATGTCAATATATTTATATCGTTATATATCTCAACGCCTCGCTTAATGGAGGGACGACCCTGGTAAGACATGCAGGGAGTCGATGGATGTAGGTTTTTTTTTTATAGGATAGGGTGACAAACGAGCACACAGTCTACCTGATGGTAAGTGGTTGCTGTGGCCCATAGACATCTACATTTATCCTCGTTTGCGAATCAAAATGTAGATGCGTTGTTACCCGTGAGGACTAAGATAGAATGCATCTTTTCCAGTAAAAAGGGGCTCCGGTTCTCTACATTCACCATACGAAACACAGCAGCATGAAGCTGCTATTTGACGCTGGTATTCTGAGAGAGCGTGGTCCTTCCCCGGTCGAGCCGACCCATTCGTGCTACAACTATACTACTAATATAGCTGCAGCATGGCTCTACCACGTACACACGTACAGGTGACTCAGGGCCGTGCTTTGTGGCATTTCTTGGGGGCGGCCTATGTTCAGCAGTAGACTTCTGAAGGGCTGTAATGATGACGATGATGATATATCCCGATATGCATCCTAGGCCACATTTTTAACCGATTTCATGAGGTGGGATTTAATGAGGTGGTTTTTAATTCGAGTGTTTTTTTTTGTATGTATGTTAAGCGATATGTTCGCAAACTGTGAAAAAATTTTGGTGATTTTTTTCTTTGTTATTAAATAAGTTTACTTCAAGGATATCCCATAAAAATTTAGAGAAAAAATTCCACACCTAAGCGTAGAGGGTAGCAAATAAATAACTTCTTATTTAGCAATTGGATGTAGGTTTTTACTTTTTTCTAAAACTTATAACTATGCACATTGAGAGAACACTGTAATAATCGCAGTTAAATATTCTCAAACCTAATTTTGTTAAATAAGTTATGATGAAACAAAACCTTTATCGAATATATTAAATGACTCTCACTTGCAAGGAAAATTTTATATGTTTAATTGTTCTTTACTACTTTTTCCCAAATGAAATTCTCCGAATTAATATCATGTTTACGTCTCAGCTTCAGGCACCGTGAAGCGAACGCTAGCCAGCTATTTTGTTCTGCAATGCAAATCAGCATAGCTATATCATATGCACAATAATACGATGACTATATTATTTACACGACAATATTAGAAAATAACTTACTTCTATGTATGGTATAAAAAGTTACATATATATAATACAATCTTCATAAGCGTTCTATGAAGGTAGAGTTACCATATGTCTAGATTTTGAAATCTGCGACGTGCATTGAGAGTGCACAAAACCAATAATTAATACCTTTCTTTTTATCATCATCAATACAGCCTTTCATAAGTCCACTGCTGAACATAGGCCCCCGCAAGGAATGCCACAAACCACGGTCCTGTGCCACCTGCATCCATCGACTTCCTGCATTTCTTACCAGGTCTTCTCTTCATCTCGTGGGGGGTCGCCCTACACTTCGCCTACCGGTACGAGGCTGCCACTCAAGAACTTATCTTCCCCTTCGGTTGTCGGTTCTCACTGCCACTTCAGCTTACTAATCCGTTGGGCTATGTCGGTTACTCTGGTTCTACTGCGGATATCCTCATTCCTAAGTTTATTACGCAGAGAAACTCCGAGCACAGCCCTCTCCATAGCTCGGTGAGCGAGCTTGAGTCAGCAGTGAAGGACCACGTCTCAGATCCGTAAGTCATCACTGGCAACACGCACTGGTTGTAAAATTTCGTTTTAAGGTTTTGAGGTATGTCTGACGAGAAGATGTGTCGTAGCTTCCCGAACGCTGCCAAGCCAAATTGAATCCGTCGATTGACCTCTCGGTCGAGGTTGGACTTACCTAGTCGAACTATTTGTCCCAGGTAAACATACTTGTCAACAACTTCGAGCTTAGTGCTCCCAACAACTACCGGCATAGGTGTGACATGGACATTAAACATAATCTTTGTTTTATCCATGTTCATCTTAAGACCTATCCGTTGGGGGACACTATTGAGGTCATTGAGTATAGTGCTTAGGTCCTACAGCGAATCTGCGATAAGGACTATATCGTCGGCAAATCGAAGGTGAGTGATGTACTCGCCATTGATATTAATACCGTATGCTTTCCAGTCCAGAAGCTTGAAAACATCTTCCAATGCAGCGGTGAAGAGTTTCGGGGATATAACGTCACCATGTCTTACACCTCTCTGCAGTTGGATGGGTTTCGTACTCTGATTCTGTACTCGGATAGCCATCGTAGCCCTATTGTACAAGCACTTCAGCACTTCGATATACCGACAGTCAACTTGGCACCGCATGAAGGGACTGCAGCACCGCCTTAATTTCGACGGAATCAAAGGCTTTCTCATAGTCCACATACGCCAGGCATAGTGGCAAATTGTACTCCTCGGAATTCTGTACAACTTGCCGAAGGGTATGTATGTAGCCTATGGTGCTAAAGCCCTTTCGGAAACTGGCTTGTTCGGGAGGCTGGATGGAAGTCGTCAAGTCTGCGTGCGAGACGATTCGTAATGAGTCTTGAAAACAGCACGTAGACGCGGCTCAGAAGGGAAATCGGTCTGTAGTTTTCAAGAGAGCATTGTCACCTTTTTTGAAGAACAAGACCACCGCACTTCTGCTCCACACCTCCGGTGTAATGCCACCATGGGGGACGGAATTAAAGAGCCTCTGAAGGAGTTCAAGTACCGGTTTTCCACCCGCTTTTAGAAGCTCCGCTGTAATTCCATCCTCGCCTGGGGCCTTGCCGTTTTTAAGATGCTGGGGAACCATTCTAATCTCCCTCAGACTGACGTCCGGGATATCTTCGAAATAGTGTCGGATAAGACTCGCTCTTGGATCGTTACTCACACTTGCGTGTGGCTCCAACGTATGACGTGTACAGCTGTCCACAGAACCTATCAATCTCACTCAAAATCTCAGGTGCCCCGGAAACGATGCTGCCACACTCTGTCTTCAGCTTTGACAGTTGGCTCTTTCTGGCAGACAGATCACTGGCAAAGACTTTGGAGCCTTGGTTCCGCTCGATCGCTTCTTCAATACAAGCTGTATTGAAGGTGCGTAAGTCCTGCCGCATGCATTTTGTGATCTGCTGTTCAGTTGCCTATATGCTGTTAAATCTGTTGAAGAATGTAGCTTCATCTCCCGTCTAACAGCCATGAGATTAAGAGCGTGATCGGAGAGTTTTTGTGTTCTTCTGCGGCGGGTCTTTCAGAAATTAGCTCTGACCGCATGGACGATTTCCACGAGCTTGTCATTAATATCGTCCACTTCATTGCAGTCTTCTAGGCACTGAAAACGGTTTTGTAACTCGAGCGGAAAGGTTTCAGGACTTTGGAACAGAGCACGAGGGGGACGGAGCGTTGACTTCATTAGACGAGACCTATCCAACCTAACGTTTAGGTTCAGTGTGTCTCTAACCATTCGATAATCGCTACCTGTTTTCACCCTCACGACCACGGAGACATCACTGAACAGTTGTCGTCTGGTCGTCATAAATTCAAGAAGTCAATCTCATTTTTTGTCGAACCGTCGGGGCTCGACCAGGTCCACTTCCTGTGGGGCCGCTTCTGGAAGAAAGAGTTCATCATAAAGAGTCCCTCTTTCTCCATGAAGTCGGCCAGCTGCTGGCCCCTTGGGTTCCGTTGTCCTATTCCAAATTTCCCTACTTTCAGCTCACCGTTCTCTCTTGTGCCTAGTTTTGCATTGAAGTCTCCCATTAACACCGTATATTGGGTTTAGAGGAACGCATGGCTCTATAGATATCCGCATACATTTCCTCCACCTCCTCATCGGGGTGTGCCGATGTTAGTGCATAAACCTGTATGACCTTCAGCGAATACCGTTTGTTGATTCTGAGTATAAGGTACGCAACCCTCGTCGACACACTCCCGATCTTTACAACGTTGTTGACGAGAGACTTGTGGACGATAAATCCGACATCTCCATGGGACAGATGGTCGCCGTCCCGGTGGTAGAGCAAGTTGTCGGATTCGAGGATTACCGTGTCCTCCCTCTCTCTTCGGACTTCAGATAATCCTATAATATACCTGCGTAACTTGTCTATCTCTTCTTCCAGCCCCACGATCTTCTCGTCAGTCCTCAGGGTGCGTGCGTTGTACGTTGCCAGGTCGAGTCGTCTAAGGCGGCAACCGAACCTCCACAGGAGATTCTTAGCACCCCCTGCCACGCCGTTACCATGGTCGCCACTGTAGCCAGGAATAGCGGGGCCTCCTTGTTACTCTCTTCAAACCGCAGTTTTTATTGTAATTTTGGCTATTATCAGGAAGATACTGCTGCCCATCTCCTGCTCGTTTCCCTTTGTCGCCTTTTACAACAACATATGTGGTAGTGGATGTTATGACCGCCACTACACGGCATTTTTTTCACGCTTGTATACGTTTACAACGTATTGTTAGGATTTTTCTATGGTAATCAGATTTTTTGTCAGGACTTTAAAATATTTAATAGAATCAGGCGTTACTTTGCGGATGTCCATTATATCAAAGTTGGTATAAAACTACTTCGCGTACATCCGCGATGTGTCTTACATAGTTCAGTGGTCAATGGTGTGTCTTTTCTAGGGAGGTGCTCTTTAAACTAGGTAAGACACATCATTTTATTTTATCGACATTTTATTTATATTACGCGAAGTAAATTTTTACCAACTTTAAGGACTTTTAAATTTTTCATCTGGTAACCCTATCATAAACGTTTACTGATGGTCATAAGCCTCTTATATTGTAGCGAGGATTTGCTTTAATTGTCATGCCTGAACTTTTCGATTGCGGTACTCGTTTCGCCCCTTTTAACGCTGCTTCCCGCCGCCAGTTCAGGAACTTCACGTCATTATAGAAGCGATTATAGCACCTTCTATTGGAAGCTATACGATCTTTTTGACTTTTTTATAGAATAATGGTGAACACACTGTCCACCCGATGGTTAGTTAATGCTGTGGCCCATAAACATCTACATTTATCCTCAATTAAGAATCAAAATGCAGATACGTTGTAACCCCTGAAGACTGAGATGGAATGCCTCGTTTCTAGTAAAAAGGGTCTCCGGTTCTCTACACTCACCATACGAAACACAGCAGCATTAAGCTCCTATTTTACGCTGGTGTTCTGTGAGAGCGTGGTTCTACCTCGGCTGAGCCGACCCATTTGTGCTACAACTATAATATAGCTGTAGCATGACTCTACCACGTATAGACAGAGGTATCCCATAGCCACCTCTATCGATACCTATGGTGAAAAGAAATGGTATGATTAATAGTCGTCTTTTTAACTGTTAAAAGCCAGTGCTTAACTAGTCTGATGATACGTGGTGATGTAAACGTAAGTTGGTAAAGCGCACTGAGTTTGTTTTATACATCTTTCAAAACCAAGTTATATTATCTTTATACATGTACTGTAAAGAAAATACGAGTTAGTTCGAGAGAAAGGGAATTGTAGCAGAGTTTTAGATCAGGGAAATGGAATCGACACGTTCACATAGATATGACGGTGATGCTGGATTGTGTAGGATATTAAAGAGTTCCTGGCAAGTTGTAGGCGTATATTTTTGTATATAAACACTCAAAAAGAATTTTTTTTATAAGATAAGGATGACAAACGAGCACACAGTCCACCTGATGGTAAGTGGTTCCTGCGGCCCATAGACATATACATCTATCTTCTATTACAAATCAAAATGTAGACGCGTTGTCACCCGTGAGGACTAAGATGGAATGCCTCATTTCCAGTAAAAAGGGCCTCCGGCCACCTGCACTCACCAAGCGAAACGCAGAGGTAAATCTCCACTTCACGCTGGTATTCTGTGAGGTCGTGGTACCACCCCGGTTTGAGCCGGCCCATCCGTGCGACAGACAGAAAGGCTGCCGCGTGGCTCTACCACTGTTAACTTAACTGTTAACTTTTATCTACATTTATGCTCTTTTCTTTTTACAGGCGCGTCCAAAAGGCGAGGGTTTGACTCCTTATCAGGGCAAGAAGCGGTGCTTCGGTGAATACAAGTGTCCGAAGTGCAAGCGTAAGTGGATGAGCGGCAACTCTTGGGCCAACAACGGACAGGAGTGCATTAAATGCCGCATTAACGTCTTCCCACATAAACAGGTATCGTTTTTCTAATTGTAAAACGAACACACAGTCATATAGACCACTATTTTTTCCTCGGGTAGGTATCAAACTGCAGATACGCTGTCACAATTGATTACTATTCAATGATATATTGCAAACCGGTAGCATTAATTTCTATGCGATGACAGCACTGGTGATGCTCTATACACCGGCCGTGCCAATATTTCTCGGGAAAACGTCACCGAGTACCGGAACAAACTTGGGTCTGAAGTCGAGTCTTTGCTGAACAAAGTCTCGGATTGGGGGTGACTAAATCTAGCCCAGTTTAATCCTCAGAAGACAAAAGTTTGCGCGTTTACCGCTATAAAGAACCCCTTTGTCGTATCTTCTCAGTTTCAAGGTACTCCCCTTGTTGCCTCAGCCAGTATCGGAATCCTCGGCGTCGACATATCGAGTAACGTGCAGTTTCGTGGTCACTTGGAAGGGAAGGCCAAATTGGCCTCTAAAAAGCTTGGCGTGCTCAGCAGAGCGGAACAGTATTTCATACCGGCACAACGTCTGCAACTTTACAAGGCGCAAGACCGGCCTCACACGGAATACTGTTCTCATCTCTGGGCAGGGACACCCCAGTGCCAGCTCCTTCAACCATACAACCTCCTACAACCATACAACCTCCTACAACCATAATCGCTATATGTGGCTCTAAAACCTAAAATGAATACCGCTTCAAGTTATTAATTAGATAATATACAAAAATTGAGAAAGGTATGCTTAGATGGCTTGGCTATGTCGAAAGAATGAATGAAGAACGATTGACGAAAAAAGTGTATAAGGCGAGTGTGAATGAAAGTAATGGAAGGGGTAGATCTAGGCGGACGTTTCTAGACCAAATCAGGAACGTCTTGAAAAAAGGCCAGGTCAAGAGCACCCTAAACCGAAGAGCATGTATGAGGGGAATAATGAAAGTGGACGAAGCGAAACAATTATGTAAGGATCGAGCAAGTGGAATAAAGTGGTCTCTGCCTACCCCTACGGGAAAGAGGCGTGATTATATGTATGTATGTATGTATGTATGTATATACAACATAAAAAAAATTGAAAGTTATAATTATATGGACCACGCTCTCACAGAATACCAGCGTAAAATAGCAGCTTAATGTTGTGTTTTGTATGGTGAGTGTAGAGAACCGGAGACCCTTTTTATTGTAAAAGAGGCAGTCTATCTTAGTCCTCATAGGTGACAACGCATCTGCATTTTGATTCGTAATAGAAGAAAGAATGTAGATGTCTATGGGCCACAGCAACCACTTACCATCAGGTGGACTGTGTGCTCGTTTGTCACCCTTATACTATAAAAAAAATACAATTACAGTCACAGGGCTACTGTCTGCTGCTATATTTGAACCTTTCATCAGTCTTTGTTGGTTTATATCAAATGAGAACTGGGAGGGATTAGAACACATGACTGAGTTGAGAGGTGATATAATATTAGTCCCTTTTTCCGGCAACCTTTCTTCTCCTGTTTCGTGTTTAAGATAACGCATTTTGTTTTTAAATCTAGAACAGATGTAGGCGTTAATGGGCCACAATATTCACTTACCATCAGGTGTGGAATCCGTGCCCGCATGTCACCCTTAATTTCTATTAAAAAAAATTAAATTATTGTAATCTAACAACCTTTTTATATTTTTTGCAGAGGCCTCTTGAGAAACCTGATGGATTAGACGTCAGCGACCAATCGAAAATACATCCTCAGCACCTCTGCCAGAAATGTCGCTCCTTGGGATATTACTGCCGCCGGGAATATTAGAATTGGTGTTAGTTACTAATTTCACGCAAAACATTATTAAACAGATAACTAGAAATTAAGGATCTGTACGGATTTAATCTACTCCATAAACCAAAGACCACTAAATAAGTTAAAACTAGGTTTTGTTTTCATTTAGTTTTTTTCAGGTGAAAACCGTATTAATTCAACCTTAATTTCTTAAAATTGTTTGTGAAAATAATTTTACCAGTTTTAGGAACACAAATTGAATTCTTCATGGCCAAAGATAATTATTGAATTTATTCTTTAAAAAAAATCAAAAAATTATTCTTTATTTGAAAAGTGAATTTTAAATAAAAAAAGAAAAAACGAAAGGGAACAGCTATTCACAAGGAAAATTATCTTTTTTTTTTTAATTTTATTGTTAACTGTTGACAATATATTATATACTTACCATAGTTTTATTGAGGCTTATTAGATTGTAAACACAATATTTTTACTACAAAACAAAACGAATATCGTCTATTAAGTTTATATTTCGTCTCAAGTTAGAATATGTTTCAATCTTAGATTATTAATAAGTCATCGCGCGCTCTGATCGCGATGACATCAATAATGAAGAAGTCCCTTACGAAATATGCGTACATACTAAAATCTGTTTATTTCCTCATGTGCTAAAATGCTACGGATGGAATTTGACATCGACTGTCAAATTTAGCGTAAACTGTGGCGCCGAAACGAGACACGTATGTCGTGACAATTAGACTGGAGACTCAATAAACCACGTTTTGTAATGAAACCAAGAATGACGTGTTGCAAAACATTTATAAGTTCCTTTATACTTACAAATTTTTGGAATCGAACCCAAAGAAACATTTGTCTTAAGTCATTTCATTTTTATTACTAAAGGTGAGATATTATTACAAACGAACGATTTTGAACATACCTTAGCTATAACAATTTATAATGAAATTAGGTGAGCAAGCATTTATTTCAAAATCTCAGAAATATTAATTATTTTTGTTAATTTTAAAATACAATTAATTTTTATTTTATAATTAAAGTTTTAAAACCATATTATTTTCAGATCAAAACAAAACCAACAGCATTAGAAACATCGCAATGATTTTTTGTTCTAGTTATAAGAGTATATTACTTTCAATGTATATTTCGAATTTTCGAGAGATTTTATATGTTATAAGATAGAATAACGGTTTGTACTCCTCATGGCATCAATGTTACTTATGAATATTTATATGTATATAAGAAATTAGAATCGAGCTTAGTATCGCCATACATCCATTTTTGAAATATATAAAAATGTTTATCAACTAAAATTTGCAGCCGAAGCCATACCACACACTATACTTAGTTGTATCCTAATAAACCACTGAAGCAATGTTTTTTTTATATAAGAGGGGCTGAATCCTAAGTTCCTAAAAACTTAGAAATAACATTTGATTACTTCTGGTATCTTGAAGTAAGCAAGCAAAGTATCAATAATTTGCCAGAATCTGTCTTTGCATCAATCATAATATCTAATTAATATATCTGAGTTCAAGACAGAGTGAATATGCTTTACTTGTATACTTTGTATTTACATAAAATTCATCGCAGTGGTGGGTTTTGGGCAACAATTCCTATGAATGTAAAATATGATTTTGCTGACACAAATGTGTAACTGTGGGTAGAATTATAAAAGCATAACTAATAAAATATACATAAATAATAAATTGCTAACGCAAACAGTCTATTAATAAAGTCTATCAGAAAAAAAATTTGAAGCAAGGTCATATTTTCGCTGATTAAAATATGTATGTATATTTAGATTTTCAAATGCTAATGATCCTTAGAGATAACACTAACTATCATTTTGATTGATTAACACTGCTAAAGTAAGGTGTGTATAAAGTACCCAGTGACTAAAGTACATTGTTCATCTATTAACATTAGAATTATAATTAATTAAACTGTTAATTAGTGTATTGTATATTTTGATATATTTGTTGCAGATAATATCAAAAATTTATATATTTCTTAGCTTAACAACAATGGTTAATGTCTATGCTACCACGTCAAGCGTCCCAAAAAGATCTACATATAATTTTACAGCTTTTCTTGCTTTTTGTTTAAGATCTAGCAACATTTCTTATAATGAAATTAAATTGGACATCTAATATGTAAACAAAATAACTATCACACAAAAAATGAGAAGGAAGGATGTATAATTGTTTTTATTTTATTTTTAAACTGCAGTTGTAACTCCACATTTAGCATATTCATGTATCATGGAGCACATGGACTTGGATAAAAACTTGCATTCAACTAGCTGTTGTTCCATGCGTGAACATCATTAAATGTTTTCAGTCATTAACTAATTCATTTTTCATTATCATTTAAAATCCACTGCTGAACATAGACCTCACCGTAGGTTGTCTCTTATGGGGAATATTTGCCATAGTCGCCACGTGGCAGGCGGGATAGCAACAGCAGTTATTTAATTTTCTATTATTTATTAGAAAGTCACGTCGTACGACGTCCACGGGTCGACGTCAGTACACATAGCAATAAGTTTAATAAGTAATATTATTGAACTTATTGGTAATTTTGGTCTGACTGGAACTGCCGATCATGATGTTATGGGGATCAAATCCCAGGTTGAACCAAAATAAGTTATTGGGCTTTTTCTATCAAGTAATTCTCTGTAGCAGTCCTGAGTCAAGAAGTTGGTATTTCACACCCGTGCCTCGCAAAGCACTGCTATCTTAAGATTCCAAAATTTCTGATTTTTTTCACTTGTTAAAATTGGATGAAACTGTTTTTGTTCCTACTGAAAAGTTGTATTTCATTAATTGTCGAGTATTGCGGGCATAACAATGATATTATATTATAGATACTTATAAACGTCATAACATGGTAGCATAGGCAGCAAACAACATATTAATGTTATTCCTATAATACAAAAATGTGCCCAAAGAAGCAGTGAATTCTCAACGTGCCAAATATAGTTAAGTATTATATAATTTACATAGAGTTATATTTTATATACGTGCCATCTACTAAATACAAATTATATCGTAACTAATTGGTGAAATATAAAAAATAATGTTAATAAGTAAGATAGATTTAAAGAATTTTGGTTTTATTTTATACTCGTATCAGTAAAATGTAAAGTATTAAACAATTCAAAATGACAAAAGAAATGTGATAATAATTCGGTCCTGATCTTCCTATTTTAAATCAAAGTTTAAACTCTGATTACCTTAACCAGAGTTTAAGTTCATAATTGTAACGTCCAGCAGTTTCTTAAAGTAAATTTATTTATAATATAATTATAAGATTAATTCTTTGCTGAATCAACGGTGCTTTTACTATGTTAAAGTAATAAAATGTGAAAAATGTCAAATTAAATGTCACATCTAATGTTGGCACTACAATTGTCTTACTATCTCCGACTTTGTAAAATAAAAAAACCGGCCCAGTGCGAGTCGGACTCGCGCACCGAGGGTTCCGAACAAATCCGTAGCTATATAAGTTTAAAATTATTAAAAATATTTTTATTATATGATGTAACTAAAAATGTATACTTTTCGCAATTTTTCCTTTATCTGTGCTATAAAACGTTGCTTCGTACCAAATTTCAAGATTCTGAGTTCAAGGGAAGTACCCTGTAGGTTTTGATTCCCTTGCGAATGTCGAAAATTTGCGGCATAAACGCCTGTATCTTTTGATTGCGTTGACTTAGAAGTTTGATTTTTTCACAGCTCTAAGGGATAGTAGACTAGTACTACTAGTACAGTAGAGTATTTGATATGAATTTCAGTTATATACCTACACGCGGTCCTGAGAAAAAGGGTCTTGACAGACAGACGGACAACAAAGTAATCCTATAAGGGTTCCGTTTTTTCCTTTTGAGGTACGGAACCCTAAAAATAACCTTGGGCGATATAAAGATAGTTGCTTAATCAATATTAAAAAGTACAGTTTTATAAGTAGAGTGATAGTTTATGCAAGTTGGCTAATTCAAACTCCTATAACCACCGTGGCCGATGATCATTGGGTGAAGTCTACCGAACAGCAAGTGCGTACTACTTTTTATAACAGACATCGAGTGTTGGAGGTGTCATTAGACGGTTAATCGATTTTGTGGTGCCAGCATTGAATTTGCTTAATTTTAATTAAATAAGATGTTATTTCTCTTTAAAACAGGCAACGTAGTATTACATATTGTGCCTAAGATCAAATATATATCAAATCAGGATTGCAAAGCATGTGTACCATTTCTATAACACGCAAATAATATATAGGTTATAAAACAAAAAAAATTCTTAGTGTCATTACGGATTTTACTTTAGTAGTAGTAACTATATTATTGATGAAAATATAATTGTAATATGTTACTTATGTACATGTCATTTTGTAAAAAGGTTTACCTAAGATTTTTAAATGAATTAATAAATTTTCTATAAGACAAGTTTGTAATTTTTTTCAATAGTATAAGGGTGGCAAACGAACACACAGTTCACCTGATGGTACGTGGATGCTGTGGCCTATAGACATACTTAATGCATATTGTCATTTAACCTCGAAACTAGTTTTACCACCGGTTCTAAAATAAATCCTCTGTCCTAGGAAAAACCAGCAAGAAACCTAAGTTTTAAAAAAATAACGGAATAAGAGAAAATTACTACCTTATATTATCAATAACCCGCGTTAGCACGCACTTTGTAACGTGCTTCGTATTTATTAATCGCAAATAATTATTCTAATCATGATTATGTCATAAAATTTCTGTCCTTGCTTAGCAAAAGTATCGTTTGTTAAGTGACATTGAAATGGTTACAATATGTGTGGAAAATAGTGATCTACGTCTCAGCCTCACTTCAAAGAATGTTGGTACGAATAAATTGTCATAAAACATAACAAAAATGAGTAATGTTAATTGCAGCGATTGTTAAAAACATCTTAAGTCTCCTGACAAAATGACAAGTTCAGCGACAGCTTGTCGTAAAAAAATTCATTATTTGTGTGTGAATTTGAATACAAGTAATCATAAAAAGCAACAATATTGGAAATGTCCCGAGTGCTTAGTTCAACACATAACACTCCAAAAAAAGAAGGGAAACGATAATACGCCTGCTAAATCTAACACAACACAACCAAATTAAGCTACTACAGAGGATTGCTGTAACATTACACATAGGCGCCCGCGATCCACGGAGGAGCTTACGGAGTCTGAATGGATGATTACATTCCTCGTTCGGAATTGCAAGATGCTATAAGTAAAAAAATTCACGTTCAACAGTCAGAATTACGGAATTTGATTCGCAGTGAACTTGGGACAGCCTTTCAAGAAAAACTGGACCAGGATTTCTCATACTTGAAACAACAACTCACATCATTTGAAGTTGAAGAAACCATAAAATTTACCTACGCTTAATATGAAGAACTAGCAAATGCCTTAAAGTCATATGCAGAGGAAAATAAACAACTTCGAGCAGATAATATTCTTCTTACGGACAGACTTAAAAGACGTGGAGGCAAGTTTGTCGCAACTCGAGCAAGAAGGTCGCCAAACTAACATGGAAATTAACTGTTTGCACGAACACAGAAGTGAAATTCTATTCAAAACTGTTAATACAGTTAGGCAAAGTTGTCTCCTGGCCTCTATCGGAAAATGATATTTTATCCTGCATCAGAGTTCAGAAGATGAAACCCTACATCAAATAAACCAAGAGCTCTCATCTGTAAATTATCTAACAAAATTAAAAAAAACAACCTGCTTGCTGCCGTATACAGATACAATAAGTCGAATCCAAAAGAAAAATTAAATACTAAATTGCTTGGCTATGGTAACAATGTGTCACCGGTATAATATGTACTTAGTTGGCAAGTCTAAATAAATAAATAAATAACCTGAGGAAATCAAGTTTGATTATTAAAAACTAAGACTGATTTAGTTTTATGATTAAATCAATGTCGGTTGCTATTTCTTTAGATAAATGAAACCATTAGATAACTTAACCTAACCTAAGTTTAATAAGGTTTTTGATGAAAAAACAGGTTTTTTACAGGTTAGTGATAATATAAAGTAGTAATTTTCTCTTATTCCGGTTCTTGATTAAAAGCCTAGGGTTTAATGAAATACCTGATTTTACCATAAACCTGCGACATACATATGTGATAGAAACGAGACTGTGCCATATGTGAAATTGTGCTAAATCGTCTCTGCCTATCGCATTTGGATACAGGAGCGAGAGCTTAATATGATAATAATTATGCCGCCACAAGACAGCACCACCAAATATTCCGTCCCCAACTGGATGGACTAAATCATATCAGGGTTAGTTTATTTATCAGCTTAGCTCAGACCAACGAAGGAAAATAGACGGAACACTACGTTTATATCAATTGATGCTGAAACCATGTTCAATTTATTGTAAGAACACATACATATTATGCACATAAAATTATGTTGTTGATTTCAAATGATTAATTTGAAGTGCTCATGTAATGGTGAGTGCATGAACTTACAATAAGTTAGCCATAATATGTACATACATAGGCGAAGTAGGCAATACCGGTTATAGAACCTGTTCCACCTGTTTTTGTTCCTTTGTAATAACAGTTCCGGGTGCCTGTTCTATAATAATAGTCTGTTATCTTGCAAAAAATTTCGATTAGAATTATCTTTTAACTGTGCAATGTGTCCTTGTTACATCTGTCTTGTTTCTGTAACTGTTGTTGTGGAACCTGGATGCCAAGTAATACCACCAAGTCCTGTTGACCGCCATAGATTTCATATCATAATAAATACTAGCTTTTTACCCACGGCTTCGCTTGCGTTGGCTTCAATTTAGAAATATCATTAAAACTCCTTCAGTTAAAGTAAAAAATTTATAAATTTAGTTCTATTCATGATGAACATGTGACAGGGACTATATTCATGAACGGGAGTAGAAATACAGAGAAGATGGGAAGCAGCGTCTTTCTGATTACAGCTCAGAATAATAAAAAGATGCAGTTGGCAACCCGCCTGCCAAGCGTGGCAGCAACGTATAAAATCCAACTTATTTCGTAATCTATGGAGGGAATCGATATGATGACCGGGAGTAGAAATATATTAGCAATGTAGAGGTGGCGAAACGGAAACTAATACCTCATTTTGTCTCGTGAGTGTCGTAAGAGGCAACAGAAGAAAAACTGAAACAGGAGATGGATGGTAGCATCTTGCTGATAACATTGCAGAGTAAAAAAAAGCTGCAGCTGCCAACCCACTCGACAAGCGTGTTTACTACTGCAAATATCCGGCCTATTTGACAAACAATGGGAGAAGCCTATGATTAATAGTGGATAGGTCCATTAAAAGCAAAAAAGTAGCAGCCTACTTACATCCCACTACTGGACAAAAAAGAGTTGTTTGAGTTAACTCCAACGCGTGTTAACTGACTAATAACATTTCCGAAATATTTTTTTAAATTCTCAAATATGTAGGCTTTCTCGCGATATTTTGCTTATCCACCGAGAACGTGGCAAATCGAAACTTCAAATTGCAATTTAAATATGATTGGTGTCCGTGCGGATCGAATTTGACCGGATAACTTTCAAGATTCTATCAATGTAGTTTTATTTATAGTTAAAGTTAAAATAAACATGCGTTTAAAATTTGCTGTCTTTAATATTTTTAGTATTTTTTCGCAAGAGCCTGTTCGTTTATTCATGTCAGCTATGAAATCGGGACTGTAACAAAAATCTGAATAGGTAGGTAGTAGTAGTTTCATAGGGCCTCGCAGGAATCGAACTATTTTGTTCCTGTGCTTTGAAATCTTACGGCGGGCTACACAGCTCTCGTATTTGCTTAAGTTAACTCATAAACACTGAAAATAAACTTTTTCACTATTGTGGACCCCATGTACATTGTAATTAGTCAGACTATGTCATGTCATGTACATGTCAAACTATTCCATCATTTAGATATGAAAATCTTACAGTCTACTTAATTTTCAATTACTTACATTGGTTTTGATACAAAAGCGATATATACTTGGTAGAGCCATGCTGCAGCTTTATTAGTACTATAGTTGTAGCACAAATGGGTCGGCTCGCTTTGCTTTACAGAAGACAACATTGATCTCGCCCTCATACAAGATACTTGGGTGGCTAACGGTCAAGTTTTGGGATTGTTGGCTGCTGGTAAGGTTTTATTCAATACTAAAGGCAGTAAACCCGGAGATTGAATAATTTACAATAAAAAAAGTTGAACTTTTAGCTGCTCCTAAGTACTACAACGACGACCTGGTAGCAGCCTTTATAAATGTCAAGGGATGGACAGGGGCCAAAATAATCATTTACTCAGCGTACCTTCCCGGAGAGAACTCAAATCCTAGCATCACAACCCAACTCGCTCTATTACTCACCACACAGCCTGGGGAAGCACTAATATCTTATATTGATGTTAGTGCTTATGTGAGTTACTTTATGGTTTTCTCATCTCTTATCACCTGGTAAGCCCAAACTTAGGGTGTAAACCAGTCAGGCAAAAATTGTTAGATATAACCTTTGCTACTAATTACATATCCGGGCAGATAACCGACTGGCATGTTAGTAGTGAAAACTCGATATCTGATCACAAACACATTAAGTTTGTGATTAGAGCATCAGCAATTTATGAAACTGTTGCTTAACCATTTCCCAGGGCCACAGAAACCTTGTAATGAGGACTTGTAGAGCGCTGTAATGACAATAAGGCAAAATCTGGCGTAGTGGGCTGTTGACGATGGATAAAATACACCTGCTTTCTCAATTATTATGACGATAAAATAGCTAATTCCAGATATAAATAGAGAGATAGAGAGAGAGATTTGTTTTGTACCAATAACAGAGCTATTTCAGTGCTAAAGTATTGGGACCTAAGCTTTTTTTTATAGGATTGGGGTGACAAACGAGCACACAGTTCACCTGACGGTAAGTGGTTACTGTGGCCCATAGACATCTACATCTATCCTCCATTGCGAATTGAAATGCAGATGCGTTGTCACCCGTGAGGACTAAGATGGAATGCCTCGTTTCCAGTAAAAAGGGTATCCGGTTCTCTACACCCACCATACGAAACACAGCAGCGTTAAGCTGCTATTTTACGCTGGTATTCTGTGAGAGCGTGGTCCTTCCCCGGTCGAGCCGACCCATTCGTGCTACAACTATACCAGTAATATAGCTGCAGCATGGCTCTACCACGCTATGACCTAAGTTCCAGTTATGAAGGTTTCTCACTTGTCCAGGTCCCATTTAACCAAGTTTTACTGTATTAAGGATAACTCAAAAACTGCTAGTCAGATCTTGATCAAATTTATATGGACCAAAATTTAAAAAAGAATCATTAAAATCGGTTCACCTAGAAAAAAGTTCTGAGGTAACACACATAAAAAATAAAGTTGAATTGAGCACTTCCTCCTTCTTTTAAAGTCGGTTAAACAGGAAAATATTTATAAGTGAAATATAAACGAATGTTGTATATTTCATTTTTATTCAAACCAATTTTTCATTTTGTTACGGCCTAAGTTACAATATATTGTATATAAAGAAAGCAATAATATATGATTAAACGTAAAAATAACATGTTATGTTATGACGACATATATTTAAACAAAAAATAATGTTATTGCACAAACCCATTTAATATTATTAGTTTATTAGTGAAGATATCCTGGCAAAATACGAATTCTATGCGGCCTGTCGAATGCGTTTTCGTATGCCGGCTGGAAAAAAGTATCATCAACGTCACCGTCTTCATGATCCAGAGATCGTTTTTCTAAACGAAGCTGTTGTGGTTCTGGTATATTCTTCCCTAGCGCTGGTTCTTGTGATGATTCTGGTTCAGAATTGCTTCCGGAATGCTCTCCGAATGCAAACACGCAAAAGACTAACAAAATAAGAACTATAAATTTTGTGAAAGCCGCCATCTTGTCGGATACTCAACGTTAAATTTAATATTAATATTATGATAAATTCCTTCAGACATCTTTTATATATACACCGTATGTTGTCTGTTATTATTACTAGTGTGAATTAATAAGAACTGCTGTGTGCAAAACATTATCGTTTCATTAGCAAGTTCTCTTTGTGAAATACCAATATATTTTCGTCGATATTTATCACGGCCAATTATTGCTTTTGTGATTGATTTGAAAGATACATATAAAATATTTCCGTAAGTTGGTTTATCGTTTTATTTTGAGGCTACCGACGCAAACTTGTTCAGTTGACGCATATTTCAACTATTTCCTATTCATCAATTGCATTATTTAGTTTCTGCAGTCGTCGCCTCAGTGCTTGTTTGGCCAACAGACCAATTTAGACGAAAATGACTTTTGAATGTAATATGCTTAAGAATCAATTTCCACACAGTCTAAACCGAGAATGACTCGTGTAACTATACCGATAAACTAGTAAAAGACGATGTTAAAAAATCAATATCCACAGTTACAATTTTAATCTTCGTGCTTGTATGGCTTACCACCACAAATGAACCAACATTCCAATAGCGGAATTCTCACTGCGTGCTTGTTTGCCGTATATCCTCAAATCAACCAATCACAGGCCCGCTCGCTCGTGACGTCACACCTCGCTGATCCGCCATATTGGTTAGTTACAATCTATCGCCATGCGAAACGGTGTTAGAAATACTGTGTTAGAACTGTGAGTTTTATTAAGTTTTTCGGTGAATTTATAAGTAAAACGAGGTGGAAAGTGAATCTATAACTTTGAAAATTATGTCCTGGAGCGGTTGTGATAAACGGAATATCCGCAGTACTGCATACTACGAAATTTAAGTTGATTTTAATCATTGTGGTATTATTTTAGGTTGTGTTGTGTTTGTTATACAGGATGGTTTAGACCCATACTTTTGTCATACTGTCATACTCACAACGCTGAAGAGTTTGTACGTTTTTTCGCAAACGAGCGAATTTCTGGACAGGCTGGACAGATTTAGACGGGATTTTCACTTAAAAATAAAGAAAATGATGGAAAGACTGGAAAATCAGAAAAGATAAAATAAACGTTAGCGACATCGACTATGAAGAAAATAGTAGAGGTGGACCTATTACAAGCTCAACTATCGCAAAGGTATTATAAAAGTGTAATCTTTTTTTTTTCTTTCTTCAATGTAAACCTCAAGGTGCGTCTCCACCAAAAATGTTGACAACATTTATGTTTCCTACATGTTGACAAATCAACAAAAGTTGACGACATTTGTTTCAAAATGTTGCAAGAAGCGTCTCCACCGAGGGAACAAATGTCGGCAACAAGCGTATTCCTTTGATTTGCAACATTTTGAAACAAATTTTGTTGATTTGTCAACATGTCGGAATCATAAATGTTGTCAACATTTTTGGTGGAGACGCGCCTGACAGAAACATTTGTCGGCAACACGTGTTGACAAATGTTGAAACTTTGGTGGAGACGCGCCATAACATGTAAACAACGATTTATATATAAACCTAACATGTGATTTTATTTTTGAATAAATAATGTTCAGTTCAATTATTTGTTTTATTTTTAATAATTACATACCTACAACTTTATTTTATTACTTTGCGTCAGCAGTTTTCATATTTACAATCTTTATCTATTCTATTAAAATTTCCTACAAGAACTACGCATTTGTTTGTTTGTTCGGCTTGGTTAAGGTTAGGTTTGTAGGTATTTAAGAGGTTAGTAGGGGTTTGTTGCGGGTTTGTAGAAATTTGTAAGGGTTTGTTTGGCTTCTTGAGTGGTTTATAGGGGTTAAGAGGGGTTTAAGGAGTTTGTCTGGTTTGTTTGATGGGTTCGATTGTTATGATTTTTTTTAATAGGATAAGGGTGACAAACGAGCACACAGTCCACCTGATGGTAAGTAGTTGCTGCGGCCCATAGATATCTACATCTATCCTCTATTACAAATCAAAATGCAGATGCGTTGTCACCCATGAGGACTAAGGTGGAATGCCTCATTTCCAGTAAAAAGAGCCTCCGGCCACCTGCACTCACCAAGCGAAACGCAGAGGTAAACCTATACTTCACGCTGGTATTCTGTGAGGTCGTGGTACCACCCCGGTTCTAGCCGGCCCATCCGTGCGACAGCAAAAGCTGCCGCGTGGTTCTACCACTGTTAAAAAGTTTTTTTTTATTTAGTTAAAATTATACGCGAGGGAAACCGCAGGGCTCTGGTAGTATATCAATAAATTTAACATTTTTTTTAAATTCAGGCCTGTTAGATAAGATCCGGAGTGCATTGATTAATTTTATTTTAACATATAATAATGGTTCGTAGTAGATTTGTTTAATTTCACATTATGTATTGTGAAGCGAGGCAATAGGGCAAAGAAGCACAAAATACTTTTGATTGCTATTTGGCTAACATCCCAAGGAATGTAGTGTATATCCATTAACATAATTATAGTTTCGTTTTTTTGTCCAATATCCATTTTGAAATCGGTTTTACACAATGTTAAGGATAAAGTTTTTTATTTTCTATGGATTATTAAAAGCCCAAATGTGCCATAGTTTTGGAAACTACCAAACATTACGGCTTTATTTGAGTTATAACACAGAAAAACAAAAAAAACATTGCTCCTGTAAAATTGTCCAAATGGTCTGTTAGCTTAACAAGCACTGAGGCGACGAGTTGCATTGCCCTGTATATCAGTTTAAAATAGGTAAGTATATTTTTTAAGCAAGCTATTTTAAAAAAAGTTGATAGACAAACTTGCAGTTCACCTCATGATAAGTGATTGTTGCAGCAATTTCATCACCAAACAAAGAACGTAAAGGACGTTGTCACTCCGTGTACTAAATGGTACTGTTTAGTGGCGGTGTAAAATATCCGCTATCCCATATAATCCCATGGGTGTCATAAGAGACGACAGAGGTAAACAAACCAGGAGACGGGTAGCAGCGTCTACCTAATAACGACTAAAAATAAAAAACTGCGGTTACCAACCCGCTTGCCAAGCGTGGCAACTATATCAAATATCCTCCCTATGAGGCAATCAATAGGGGAGACCTATTTTCAGCAGTAGACTTTAATAGGCTGTAACGGTAACGGAGTACTTAATGGAATATTTGATAGCAGCATTACAACTAAAACACAATTACAACTGCGATAGAAATCAGCCAGAGAGTGAAACAAAAGCACAGATTACTTAAACAAAAGGACACAGAGAAGGTGCTAGTATTCTATTTCTGCCTAGGAGTCCGTTTGTGTAGATACTACCCTATTATCTATTTTGCAGCAAAATAGCAATGCCAGTGCGTGCACTGCTGTTTTCTGGTCTAAAAGGTATAGAGAGCTAGTGGAATATCAGGTTGAGAGAAATTCCATCTTAGTTTGCAGAGGTGACAACACATCTGCAACTTTTTTTATTTGAAGTTGGTTCCAAGTGTCCACGGACTTCAATAGCCTCCTTCCATTCTGGTGGACTGTAAGTTTGTTTGTCATTACAATTTTATAAAAACAAACAAAGCTCTAGACCCGATGCAGCATTCAGGCAACATTGGCTAGAGCCTGGGAACCTGCGGACCTTAATTCTAAACTGAGCAGCGAAAACATTCGATCGGAATAGTGTCACAATTTAGCAACGAGCTCAATGTTTTTTTCTATCAACCAGCAACTGTTCGATTTCATTTCAGCAACGGTTGATTAATACTAACTGTATGAAACATTGCAATAATTTTAATGCTTCATAAAACTTACTTTCAGATATAAATATTTTGACTTTTCTGCTGACTTCCAAAAAGGAGACGGTACTAAATTCGACTGTATGTTTTTTTTATGTGTGTTACCTCATAACGTTGTACTGGGTGAACCGATTTCGATAATTCTTTTTTATATGAAAGCTGATAGTTCCCGTGTGGTCCCATATGAATTTGACCAAGGTCAGACCAATAGTTTTTGAGTTATTCTTAAATAACTTATATTGAAGTCGGCTGTACAAAAATTTTAATTTTAAATTATTAGCGATGTGGACGATTGATTAATTTTTTTTAAATAAAAAAAGAACTACTTTGGACAGAAAGTAGAGTGTCAAGGTGTACTTTTATCCATTTGTTTAATTTCGGGACATATTAGGAACCAATGATAATATAATAATTTCATGAATAACAAATACAAATACAAAAAGGCTCTACCACTGTTAAAAATAACAAATTTTTAACAGTGGTAGAGCCACGCGGCAGCTTTTGTTGTCGCACGGATGGGCCGGCTCGAACCGGGGTGGTACCACGACCTCACAGAAAACCAGCGTGTAGAGGTTTACCTCTGGTGAGTGCAGGTGGCCGGAGGCCCTTTTTGCTGGAAATGAGGCATTCTATCTTAGTCCTCACGGGTGACAACGCATCTACATTTTGATTTGTAATAGAGGATAGATGTAGATGTCTATGGGCCGCAGCAACCACTTACCATCAGGTGGACTGTGTGCTCGTTTGTCACCCTTATCCTATAAAAAAAAAACTATGACCTAGCATTCTCATTAAGATCATCACAGCTCATGGTTAATGGATTTTGTTGAAGTTTTATTTAATATCAGGTGCTTTGTATGCTCGTTTATTACCGTCAATTCTTCGAAAGAAATACCGGCATAAAACAACGTTCTATATAGTTATGTCGCAATAGTCATTTAATAAATATTTCTCGTCGGCCCGATCGCGTGAAGTGGGTTTCAATTGTTTGCATACATATTGACACTGTTAGCAAACATGTCGCCTTAGTAAGCGACAGATAAAATAAAATGAAATAAACAAGATCGAAATATTCAAGTGAATATGCATTTTTACAGACGGATTTTATCGTCTCCATCACCTTATAGAGACGATATGTGGCGATGGTCTCCCTAGTAGAGTAGAGGAGATGATAATTCCGGCCTTGGTCGCACCTATTGACTTAGATTCTCCATCCAGACCTGCTGGGAAGGGTGATCAGCACGCTCTTCCCAGAGGACCGGTCAAGTCCTCCAAGCCACCTACCATCATCATCGGTAACGTGGTAGAGCCATGCTGCAGCTATATTAGTAGTATAGTTGTAGCACGAATGGGTCGCTTCGACCGGGGAAGGACCACACTCTCACAGAATACCATCGTAAAATAGCAGCTTAATACTGCTGTATTTCGTTTGGTGAGTGTAGAGAACCGGAGACCCTTTGTACTGGAAAAGAGGCATTCCATCTTAGTCCTCATGGGTGACAACGCATCTGCATTTTGAATCGCAAACGAGAATAGATGTAGATGTCTATGGGCTGCATCAACCACTTACCATCAGGTGGACTGTGTGCTCGTTTGTCACCCTATCCTTTAAAAAAATCGGAGTTGCAAGATGAGATGTCGGTGACCGTAGAGCTGCTAGACTAAGCCGTTAGCCGCTTAAGAGCTGGAATACTAAACCGGAACCCGACGGTATCCTGGGTCGAGCGCTAGTACTGAGTCTAGCTGTCCTGGGCGACAGGCTTAAGCAGCCGTTTACCGGCTGTCTGCGGAGCGCCAAGTCCCCACCGCATGGAAAGAGGCAAGGTACTCTTGAAGAAGGAAGGCAGGGCCGCCGATCCTCTCTATGCGTATCGTCGAGATTGACAAATTATTCGAGAGAATATTTTCCATTCGGCTCAACGGGCATCTGTTGCGCGTCAAGGTCAAGCAATTTTGTGGTCTTAAAATGCCTTTGTCATAACTATATTGCACTTATACGATAATATGAGTAGTCGTATATCAAGAAAACACTCCAATTAATTCATCTAATAGGTCATCATCATTACAGCCCTTCACAAGTCCACTGCTGAACATAGGCCTCCCCCAAAGAATGCCACAAAGCACGGTCCTGAGCCACCTGCATCCATTGACTTCCTGCATATCTTACCAGGTCGTCACTCCATCTAGTGGGACGCCCTACACTTCGCTTGCCGGTACGAGGCTGCCACTCGAGAACCTTTCTTCCCCATCGGTTGTCGGTTCTTCGAGCTATATGGCCGGCCCATTGCCACTTCAGCTTACTAATCCGTTGGGCTATGTCGGTCACTCTGGTTCTACTGCGGATATCCTCATTTCTGAGTTTATCTATTTAGTCTAATAGGTATTTTCTAAAAAATCATTTTATTTTGCTACTTTGAAAAAAAAAGGTTTGAAAAAATTATAGGTAGACGTCCAGATGTTGATTTTCTATGTGGTCACGATAACTCCCGAAAAAATTTACTTACTTATTATTATTAGCTTCCGAATTACATCAACTGGTTCCCTATTTCATATCAATAGGCTAGTACGCGTAGTTTGTTAACAAAATGATTTTCAACTTTTATAAGTTTCATTACTGTTAAAAATTTAAAAGCGCTTTCATATTTTTTAGCCCTGGAAAGACAAAGGACAAATATACCACACAGACTATATCGATTTTATGTAATCGATTTATTTTGGTGAACATTATTAATTTTTTCCCTGCGGGTGACAGTACCTGTTAAAATAATACAGAATAGAGAATTATTCTTACGATTATATTTTTAACGAATAAAACATTAAAAACCACACTGACTCCATTAGTTAAACTATTATTGTCAATTTTAAGTACTGATTTACGCTTCTCAGTGAAAAAATATCGCAAGGGCATCTGCATGTCTCACTGCATAACCCTCCCAATAGTGTGAGTAGGCGGTAACTTAACTAACTAAAATGCATAGACCAGCGGCGGAAACGTTAAGTAATGTTTGAGACCACAATTACAGTGAATTAGCACTGAGTTGCAGCGCTGATTGCCGTGTTTTTGTAAGGAAGAAGTGTTTGTAAGGTTTACAAATAATTATTTCGGGCCTATATGTGTGTCCTCGTGCAATTTATGTTTGTAAACTTCCTCCACGATACAAGAAAAACCCGAATGTGGGCGTTTATAACGGTTTTTTAGAAAGAAAAATAAAAAAAACGATGTTAGTAAGCGGAGCGACGAACGTATTACCAGAAATATAGCATCTTTAACGATGCTGCTCTGCCGCGACATTTACTGGCAAGCATGGAGTGAGAGCCTCTTGCTATTTACTTCTTGTTCTTCATCAGTCAATAGAATAGAATATAATAATTTTTATTTAATATCATCATTGTCGCCTGGTTATTTAATTCCTGGCGTAAAGATGACTTAACCCTTTCGCTGTCCCGTGCACTACATATAGGTCAATGCTTTTGTCTTACTATTGTGTCTGAAAACTGGACAGTGAAAGTGTTAAGCCGTCAACTGTCGGAAATCATAAGGCCTTTTTGTCGTTCCCTATAGTCGGTCGCCTGTTACGAAATGCCGCAATGAATTCTCTTAAACGGTCAACACACAGCTTTTTTAATGTCATATGGAAAAGTAATAAATAAACAATTTACTTAGCCCAGTTTCTGAAGTATTAAACTACAAGTGACTAAATGAAGAAATGAAGATAATAAACAGATATAACCATATATATATAGGAGAAAATAATCCAATCATGTAGTCAAAGCGTACATAGCGCGAGTATAATTTATCAAAGTAAAATAAAATATTTCAAAATGTCAGTCAAAACTGGTAAGTTTAATACGTATTTATACTGTTTTATTATATTATTACTAATATATTTTATTATTACTGTTTGTTAGATCTCCCTCTTCTTCATTACCAACTCGCAAGAGTCCTGCAGGATATGGGCCTCTACCGTTCGAAGGATTTACCTTTACACCTGGTAAAATGATGTTGCACCTATGTCATTGTTGCACGAATGGGTCGGCTCGACCGGGAAATGACCACGCTCTTATAGAATACAAGCATGAAATAGCAGCTTAATGCTGTTGTTTTTTTGCTTGTGCTGTGTGCTTGTGTTTCGTACATGTGTCGTTCATGTGTAACAACACATCATTACAATAATTAATAGAAGTTAGATGTCGATGTCTGTTTGCAACAACATCTACTTACCATCAGGAATTTGTGATTGTCACTCTTATTTTATAAACTTAAATTAAATTTTATTTTTAATTTACATAATTAATTAAGAGTTCCTTTAATATACCTATGTAGTTTAATTGGACAGCTAGGTTAGCTAGACCGTTGCGCAGGTGGTTAGAAGGACCGTGTAGGGAGGCATGTGTTGCTGTACTGATATCTTGCTTGAGTAAAATGGAAAGTTTTCCTCTCCCGAGGACGGGTCGCTAAAGAGCGACTGTCCAACTGGCCCTATTAGGGTGCGGAATATACGGCAAAGGTAACCGGTTTTAGTCGGTGCTACTCCGAGATAACCCGTCCTTGCTCCCGCGAGGCGAGTATGAATAGAAATTTCCTTGTGGAATAAAAGACCATTAGGTATACGCCAGCATTAACTTTTACATAGAAACCAGAAGCCATGAGGTTTTTTAGCTTTACTTTCAATTTCAGCTCTACTTTGTTTACTCGTGGTGTCCCTCACCATCGATATAGCCTCCGCCTGCGCCTGTCCACGCGTGTATTGGCCTGTCTGCGGCTCTGATGGCGTGACCTACTCCAATCTGCAGTGTATGAAATGCCAGAAACCGAATTTAAGAGTTACCAGGCTAGGCTCCTGTAAAGTTGTTAAACCTACTGTATGATATTTAATATGTTACTTGTACCACTATAGAGTAATTCATCTTGCTCTAAACAGGGCAGAATTTATTATTTGTAAATTATTTAATTCATAAAAGTTTTATTACAAACACGTTATATTATTTTAAAACTTCCTAAGCGACAATTCCCCCCCCCCCCCCCCCTTCTCTACTCGAGCACGTAAGCTTGCTACATTTGGTGGACAGTTTGACAGGAATTACAGGATCTCAATAAAAATATAGCCGACCAAGAATATAATTCAAGCACATCCCTTTCACTCTATCGAAAAATATTATATGGTTAGTATCGTTTAAAAAACAATGGCTCCGATGCTAGAGAAAGCTGCAGCTCGCAATACCGACACCTCTCCCCCCGCGGCCCCTCCACCACCTCAACAGCAGAACATTGCTTACATCCGAAACAATTATTAGTAGGCCACTTTCCATGCACGTATCGAGCCCACAGCCCGCACCGCCGCCAACAAATGCTTAGATTTCTCCAGTGAACCATCCGTAGTAAATTGATAATTATTAAGGAGAGGAACTACCAAGACCAATACAAGCAAGAACACTGTGACTAGAGAGTCACAGAGTTCACGATTTATATCCTTTTACTAATATTTTATTTAATATTTTCCTAATAGGACATCATATCTTAAAATGTCCCAAGGAGACTCAATCATTGTTAAAATAAAGTTGGTTAACCGTACCGCCATGCTAAGTGGGTGATTGTAGTATGCAGGATGCAGGGTCTGATTTACCCACAGGCTAACTATGCTCGAGTCTAGGGCATAAAGTTCGAGGGGGCACTGAGCTTACCTTAGCAAGCCCCATTTATGTATACTTATACACAAAAACTATTTCTGAAAAAAAAAAACATACACTCGAATTGAGTACCGTCTCCTTTTTGGAAGTCGGCAGGAAAAGAAAGAGATGGAATGACTGTGAATGAATGAAATATACTTTATTGTACACCAAAAATACATATGAGAAAAAAAAAGAACATAATTTATTTAAAGGTACAATTGGCGGCCTTATCGCTTGGGAGCGATCTCTACCAGGCAACCATGTTACAGAGGATAAAATGACCTGTGAGAAAGGGTAAGGGTGTACGTAGGTTGTTAGAAAATACACACGACATATATAATATAATCCATAAATACATACATACTATAATAAATAAATACATTTTAAATACAAAAATATATACATACATATACGAGAGCAAAAAGGATTAAACAAGTGAAGTCAAAGCCTAAACGTAAGGAAAAATGAGTAGGTAGTTATTTTTTAGAGGAATGACTATTTAAGGAGGAAAGAAGTGCGCTTTGACAAGTTTTTTAAACTTATCAATAGACTGCGCACTTCTAATGTGCAGCGGTAGGGAGTTCCAGAGTCTAACAGCTTCAACAGAAAAGGATTTAGAATAGAAGGAAGTGTTATGAGATGGAATTTTTAAGGTGAGGTTTTGATCAGAGCGAAGAGAGTGACAGTGAGTGTCACCAAGAAACTCAAACCGCTCTTTAAGGTAAGTAGGGGAAGTGGGATTAAATAGTATATAGTATAAAAGAGAAAGAATGTGAGTATTCCTGCGAAGACGGATCGGAAGCCACTTGAGTTTTTCGCGATATTCGGAGACATGGTCATATTTTCGAAGTCCAAATATGAACCGTATGCATAGATTCTGAATGCGCTCAAGTTTATTAAGCATCTCCTCATTTAAATTGAGATAACATGTGTCAGCATAATCGAGAATCGGTAAAAGAAGTGATTGTGCAAGCGCAATTTTGGTAGGTATGGGTAAAAAATTACTTAATCGACGGAGAGATCCGACCGACGCAAACACCCTCCTACTTACCTCGCCTACCTGTGGAGCCCAAGATAAAAATTTGTCAAAAGTAACACCTAGATTTTTAACGGTGTCACTATATGGCACAGGTGTCCCATCAAAAATAATACTAGGTAGGGAAGAAAAATCTATAAGATTAACCAATTTTTGACTGCCTATAATTATTGCTTTTGTTTTTGATGGATTTACTTTAAGACCGTATGACTTACACCAATCCACAATTAAGTCAAGATCTTTGTTTAATAAACCTATAGTATTGGGTAAATCCATCAATTTGGCATGCTCATATACTTGGAGATCATCTGCATACAGGTGGTAGCGAGAAGATAATTGGAGCGTGATCGAACTAATGAAGATTGAAAAGAGGAGAGGAGACAACACGCCACCTTGCGGTACACCTGCATTAATCGTACACCAGTTAGAGAACGAATCATCTACACGTGTCCGTTGCCGGCGACCAAACAAGTAACTATGAAACCAGTCAATCACTTCAGGAGATATGTTAAGAGAAGCTAAGATAGCTAACAGTAGATCAAAATCCACATTGTTGAATGCATTACTAAAGTCAAGTAAGGTCAACACTGTTACTTGCTGTTTATCCATACTTAGACGAATATCCTCTGTAATCTTGACTAAGGCAGTAGTCGTACTATGACCAACACGGAAACCGGATTGGAAAGAATTGAAAAGACTCCACCTAGATAAGTAGATGCTCAATTGTCGATGAACTATACGCTCAAAAACTTTTGAAAGGAATGGAATTATGGATATGGGGCGGTAGTCAGAGAAACTGGAGGGATTTGCTTTTTTGGGTATAGGAGTAATCTGGGCTTCTTTCCAGGAAAAGGGAAAATTTCCGGACGAAATGGAATAGTTAAAGATGGATTTTATAACAGGAGTCAAGATATCGATAATAGGGATAATCATTTTACGACTAATGCCGTCTGTACTAATTGCATCAGAATTGACCTCAACAATGCTCTTCTTAACATCACTATCAGTGATTTGACTAAAAATAAACGCAGGATTGTCAGATTTGGGTAAAGCTGAAATTTGAGTTTTAGTTTGTATTTTTGTGACCTCATCTATGGCACAAGAAGAAGAGAAATGCTGATTTAGCTGGTTTAAGTCAATATTTTTGGGGCTACTATTTTAACTCGCTTTCCCAACTCCAAGAGACTTAAGAAATTTCCATACTCTGCCGGAATCATCTTCATCGAGTATAGATTTATGAATATAGCGTCGTTGTTTATCTCTACACAACCTGTTGCAGTGATTCCGAATTTTTTTATATTTATCTCTATTAGTATCACAATTATCAAATTTATACCTGGCTTTTGCAAGATTTTTCTTACGCTGCAAATTTTTGATCTCCTGAGTAAGCCAGGGAGCAGGCAAATGCTTAATCCGGACAGGCCGAATTGGAGCATGAACGTCGTAGAGTTGTATTAAAAGAGAATTAAAGCTATTAACCCTTTCGTCAATGTTAGCTCCAGTAAGAACAACATTCCAGTCGATCTTCGCAGCCTCATCTCTAAGACGATCTAAATCCATACCATCAAAATTACGCAGCAGAAGGATTCTCGATTTAGGTTTAGGTGGTCGTAATTTGTATGATAAGTAAATCAAGTCGTGATATGAAAATGCATCAGCAGGACATTGACCATGTTTATCAACATGATCAATGGAAGAAACAAGAATAAGGTCCAGAAGAGATGGGGAACAATTTGGAAAAAAGTGAGTAGCAGAAAGAGGGAGAATATGTAAGTTAGCTGCTTGAACTATAGATTTCAATCGAAAGGAGCGCGAGTCATTTTTTAGAAGGCACGTGTTAAAATGATCCATAATGATAGAGTGTTGATACAGTGGAATATATTTGTCTAAGAGGCTTTCAAACGTAGAAAAGTAGTCAACTGTAGGGCTAGGATTATAAAACACGCCAAGTAGTAGCTTGGAACCAGAAAAAATAACTTCAATAATTAAATGTTCAGCTCCTGTAGTGCCCTGGTCAGTTGACATACTTACAATTGTAAATGGTAAGTGTGACCGAAGGTAGATAGCAACACCTCCACCAACCCGAGTAATCCGATCATTCCTTATTAGGTGAAAGCCTGGAAGAGCATATGATGTTGAGGACAAACAAGGCTTAAGCCAAGATTCAGATATCAAAATAGCATGTATGTTTTTATTATCAAATGAGGAGAGCATGTCTGGATAATGTGCTGGAATACTTTGGGCATTAATATGGATAATGTTGAAATTTTTCAGTAGATCTGAGAAGTGCGAATCTAATGTTTGATTAAGAGAAGGGAGACTGTAAAAACTATTACTACTATGCAATCCATCAGAGGATGAAGGTGAAAAAAAGGAGTCGTCTAGGCTTATATCTTGAAAAGACATATTGAATATTAAATATTAATACTAAATATAAATTACTTAAATAAATAAAATGGGATATAAATAATAATAAAAAATACAGGTCATAAAACCCACCAGCAACAGACCGTCATCACCACTCGTATCAAAATAACAGAAAAAAATAAAAAAAATGTTGTAACGTGAGTCCACATAAGAGAGGCGAAGATGACATGTTAAATATTAATATTATTTTTTATGCATACTACAAACATAAACACAAATCAAAAAAATATTAAATAAAAGTAACTTAAAAGACATAAACACAAATAAAAAAAAACAAAGTACTCAGAAAGTATTACTCAAAATACAGGAATCTATAGCAAACATGAGAAATTTAAAATTAAGTTAAGTCTATGATAAACGATCAAAGTTAAGTCTAAGTGACACATTGTTAGTTTTCAGTATGACACACAGAACACAATTACTCTCTACCAAGAGTATGGTATGACATAAAATGTTTTATAGTAAAGAAATGTATGATATGAATATTCTATGTATGCAATTTATGAGCAAAATGTTATTACTACATAAATTATTATAATAAATTTATTAAATTACTACGTGAAATAATTATGAAAAAAAAACTGCTTAAACACAGCGAACACTACATTTAAACAACAAACTAAAATGTAATTTAAGCATTATCTTATTTTTTAACCACTCGCCTTGAACGGGGAAGAGGTAATCCAGTCACCGGGCTTTTAGCCGTCTGTACAGAACTTTGGACCTGTAATGTTGCTGTATGCAACGCCTTTGACCCTCCGGGAATGCTCTCAAGCTCGCGCAAACATTCCACTTGGTGATGGGTCCCATCCGAACCAATAATGTAAATGTATCCGTCGCGTGTCCAACACTTAGTAATTCCAAACCGCTTCCGAGCTTCCAGAAATACGGCATGTCGAGACTTTGTCAAAAACTCAGACTGAGTAATGCCAGTGCCTTTGAATTTAGTTTTCGCAAACCACACCTTGTTACGGACTGCCAGTTCAGCGAACTTCACAACAACAGGCCTGGGTCTATTGTCCGTAGAACGGCCCAGGCGATAACTGGCCTTAATGCTGGAACTAGAAAAATTTGACAGGTCTAAGTGCTCCGCAACCAATGAAGTGACGCGCGCAGTAAGGTCCTCCGTCTTAGCCTCTGGTATGCCATGCAAGAGTAGCATCTTCCGCCTTCTCCGCAATTCCTGGCGATCCATCTCTAGCCTTAAAAACTCCATTTGCTGCTGCATAGTATTTAATGCGGCCACAATAAAAACTTTAAAAGACTCGAAGTCAGCAGCGATCGACGAGGTGGTAGCAGAGGTCTTGCCTGCTGAGTTTTTTTTGCAAATCTTGCTGAAATTCGTCCATTTTCATGTAAAACATCTCCGTCATTGCAGAAAATGATTGCTTCAATGAGTCCATATTGTCACTTTTGAGTGGATAATGAAATAAAGTGAAATTATCACAAGGATTTCTTTTGCTGGTAGGTAGTGTCACTCACATGTACATAATTTACAATAAAAATTTAAATAAAACCAATAAATACCATAACTTTAATTAAAAATAAATAGGACGATATGAAATATGTATTGCTTTTACGACTACCCACACCTAAAAAAAAAAAAAAAAAAAAAGGTGTGTTGATAGGCTGAGCAAATATGCACATTTTAGACTTTTGATCGATATTCACGATCATCAAAAAAAGAGATCGTTTAAATTAAAAAAAAAAACATGCGTGAGTGTCGTGGAAAACTCTGTTGGAACGAAGTTCCTTTTTAGTATATTATTATTGATAAACGTATTATATTATTGATTATCAAATACAAATAAATGAATTACTAGCGTCTAATAATATGAAGCGTCATTTCAAATAATATTTCTTTCATGGTAAGATTAGAAAAAGTGCGAGGAAGATGCTTATCTAGCCATTATGCTTCTTATCTCTTATCACATATCTTTGAGTTATACAAATAATTAAACACTTAATTCTTTATTCGTATAACATAGCCGATTGCTATATAATGCATGACTCTAAGTTAATTCAAAATATCTTTATTTCTCAGAAAATAGCATTTTTTGTTTATATAAATTAAACATTTTAGCCTAAGAAAAAATGAATAATTTTTTTAGGAAATTATTATCTTGCGTTGCCAACAATAGTTTTCTATGACCTCAACCTAAAATGTATATGAAACATAAAAATTACATTATTTAAGAAACTTTCTTCCTTGGCGCTTCCCTGTATCCACTTCGCACCGCTGAAGGGACTGCAGCACCGCCCAAATTTCGACGGAATCAAAGACTTTCTCCTAGTCCCCATACGCAAGACAAAGTGGCATTTTGTACTTTTCGGTCTTCTGTAAAATTTGCCGAAAGGTATGTATGTGGTCTATGCTGCTAAAGCATTTTTGGAAACCGGTTTGTTTGAGAGGCTGGAAGTCGTAGAGTCTGCGTGAGAGGCGATTTGTAATGACTCTCGAAAACAGCACGTAGACGCGACTCAGAAGGGAAATCGGTCTGTAGTTCTTCAAAAGACAGTTGTCGCCTTTCTTGAAGTACAAGACCACCGTACTTCTGCTCCACGGATATTCGGACGCCACTTGGTGGAGTAGTGACACCATGTAGGACGGAATTAAAGAGCTTTGAAGTGTCGGTTTTCCACCCACTTACAGAAGCTCCGTTGTAACTCCATTCTCGCCCGGGGACTTGCCGTTTTTAAGGTGCCGGAGAGCCATTCTAATCTCGTTCAGACTGACGTCCGGGGTATGATCGGATTAGTGTCGGAAAGATAACTCCCTCAGAGGGTCAGAAATAGGGAGCGAGGAGTGTATCTTTGTATTTTGCAGGAACCTGGAATATGTAGGATTTGAAGTTTGTTGACCTATTTGAATCCAAACGCTGCAAATGTAAAGGAATAGGACAGGACGTCTTCTCCCGGCGTACTTCTATCCAAAGGGAATATGTAAAGCTATATTTTTTTTATAGGATAAGGGTGACAAACGAGCACACAGTCTACCTGATGGTAAGTGGTTGCTGCAGCCCATAGACATCTACATCAATCCTCTATCACAAATCAAAATGTAGATGCGTCGTCACCCGTGAGGACTAAGATGGAATGCCTCATTTCCAGTAAAAAGGGCCTCCGGCCACCTGCACTCACCAAGCGAAACACAGAGGTAAACCTCTACTTCACGCTGGTTTTCTGTGAGGTCGTGGTACCACCCCGGTTCGAGCTGGGCCATCCGTGCGACAGCAAAAGCTGTCGCGTGGCTCTACCACTGTAAAGATATAGTGGGCTCCACAGCACGCAGAGTTATAATTGCGTTTATATTGGGGATTCTACGCTATTTATAGACGGGTTTCAACCAACGCCTCTTCTTAACCAGAGTAAACCTGTTATAATCGATCTTGTTTCGGGTCACCACGGGAATTGATTTTGGTTATAGTAGACCGCTTTACTTAATGTAAATATGACTTTTCCACCCCCTTTCCCTTATCAGGTAAGGCGCACCAGGAACAAACCACCTGCGAAATGGACCCCCCCCCCCCCCAAGTCCGATACGTGGAGGCCAGACCAGCAGAAAAAGCACAAACCCTCGGAAGCACTAGCTATTCCGACCTCAGCGGCATATCTGGTCTCTGGCTCCACCACCAATCAAGCTTCGGCTGCGGAGGGTAGGGAAAGGGGTGCATCGCCATACCAACACTCCTCTTCTCCCGTGACTCCACTCTTCGTTGGTTTTGAGGACACCCCCCTCCCGTAGCCCACCAACACATCTAGGGCCGGCCCTACGCCTCGAACCAGCCAAGTGGATTCCTCCTTTGTTCACTGCGGGTGACCAAGCCAAGGCACCTGCCAAGACTACAAGGTGGGAGCCCATTCGAGGGGAGAGATTCGTCGTTTGCAGGACACCTGAGATTTTGAATCGGATTGGGAGATTCTACGGGTAGCTGTACACGTCATCGGTTGGATCCACATGCAGGTGTGAGTAACGATCCAAGAGTAAGTCTTATTCGGCTCTATTCCGATGACATCCCGGATGTCAGTCTGAGCTAAATTAAAATGGCTCTCTAGCACTTTGAAACGGCAAGGCCCCGGGCGGGGATTGAATTACAACGGAGTTTTTGAAAGCGGGTGAAAAACCGGTACTTGGAGTCCTTTAGAAGCTCTTTAACTCCGTCCTCTATGATGGCACTACTCCGGAGGCGTGGAGCAGAAGTGTGGTGGTCTTATTCATTAAGAAAGGCAACAACGCTCTGTTGAAGAAATATAGACGGATTTTACTTCTGAATCGAGTCTACGTGCTTTATTCCAAAGTCATTACAAAGCGTCTCGCAAGCAGACTCGACAACTACTTGTCTCCCAACAAACCGTTTTCCGAAAAGGCTTTAGTATCGAAGACTATATACATACCCTTCGGAAAATTTTACAGAAGGCCGTATATAAAATTTGCTACTCTGTCTTGCCCGGACTATGAGAAACCATAATTCACATACACAATATTTTATATTAGATTCGACGAAATCAGTGATCCCGTTGACATTTGGGCGGTACTACAGTCCCTTCAGCGGCGCCAAGTTGACTCTCGGTGTATCGGAGTGCTGAAGTATATATTAGGGCGACGATGGTTTCCGAGTACAGAACCAGAGTACGAAACCTATCTAGCTGCAGAGACAGTGTCAGTCTAGTGACAGTCTAGTGTATAGTCCCACCAACTTATCTGTGAACTGACAGCTGCGGCAAAATTGTGAACTACAGCCGCCATTTAATCAAATGTCACTCGATACGCCATTGTTTTGAGAGTTTATAGAGAAATAAAAAATGCTGAAAACCATTGAAAGTGATGCCCGAAACATTATTTTAAAAACATTAAACTTTTGTGAGCAAGAAGCTCGAGGGCAAGCACCGATGATGCCTTTCAATTAGGTTTATAAAAGACTATCAGCTGCTACAGGTCAGTATTGCTATGTTTTGTTCCTTCCTTTCGTATTTCCGATAAATGGATTGCTTAATGCAATTCATTTCTTTTTTAGATGTTAGTCAAGGATTCATTTCCAAAATAGTTAAAGAACCGGAAACCGCATAAACCGCAGGAACGCAAATTACAACGCCCGGTAAAAAAGGCATAAACGCATATTATTAATTTAAATTTTAATTTGTTCAATTATGATATTTTGTTTCTTCTTGTTCTTGGACATATATCTGTTAAATCTGTGTTCTAGTCTTTTTATTCCGTGACTAATTTATTACCCTAGTATGTGGACTCTATCTAGGAATATAAGACCCTCAGATGGGAATATTCCCGAACTGACAACACTTCAGCGCAGAAGCGCCAAGCTGTCAGTTCACAGATAAGTTGGTGGCACTATAAGATAGGCTGACGTTGTATTCCTGAAGCTTTTCACCGCTGTATTGGAAAACGTTTTTAAGCTATTGGACTGGAAATTATATGGTTTTAACATCTATGGCGAGTACATCATCTTCGACGATATAGTCCTTATGGCAAAATCACTGGAGAACCTAAGCACTATACTTAATGATCTTTGTAGTGCCTCACAACCGATAGATCTTAAAATGAACATGAGCAAAGGAAAGATCATGTGTAACGTTCACGTCACACATGCCGGTAGCTATTTGGAGCACTTAGCTCCAAGTTGTTGACCAGTAACATTTTAAAAATGCTTAAAATGTTACTGAAGGAAAGCTGTCTCAAGAATACTTGGACTATCGTCGTCGTACTCAATAAACTTTATTTATTATCAACATTTAGGTAACCAACTGACACGGAGAGAACACCTGAAAAAATTATAACAATAACTAATATTCCAAACCGGAGTACTACGCGGAATAGGTCGCTGCCTTCCACAGAAAGTCCGTTACACTATCTATAACACCCTAGCTAAGCCACATATCGACAATATGGTAGAAATCTGGGGATCAGCTGCCAAACTAATCTCAATTCGCGCAAAACAAGTTGATCAAAATTCTTTTCCATTATGATTTCCTGACATCTATAACCAAAATATACAAATATACTAAAATATTTAATATAGAAAAATCATACAAATACTTTTCCTGCGTACTAATACAAGGAATCTTAAATAAAAACATACATACTAACTTAACATTTACAAAAAAGAAAAATGTACAAGCTTGCTAATAACTTAATTCTGCGACAGACAAGAAAAAACTACGGATAAAAGAACATTACTTATAAAAGCGCACAACTTTATAATAAATTGCCTGCACATATCAAGGAAGCAAAAAGTATGCTAACATTTAAAACACTGTTAAAAATAGCTTACATTATCACAAACTATTATAACACCTTAACTACTTAATAAAGAAAAAAATAACAACAATCAAATAAATATATAATGAACAAATAAATATTAAAAACCATCACTAAGGTTATTAACCATCATTAAACATTCATATTAATAATTAATAAAATATAACAATATACAATCACTCTCATTATGATAGCCGGTCAATTCCAGTTAAATAACTTTAAGGTGAAAGCGCCAGGGTAGCCCGCGAAATTCAAATTTTCTTAAGTTTTTTGCAATTTGCAGGTCAGTGTCAGGCTGTATGTTTAATAAAATATGATTCGCGACCGTAAGGAGTATGTATTTACAGAATTACAATCATTATAATCGTCAATACAACCCTCTAAGTTCGTAAAATCCCATTGTGTGGCTATTTCCAGAAACACTCATTCAAAGGGATTATATGAACTTAGAGGGTTGTATTAGTGATTTAAATGATAATAATTCTGTAAACACATACTCGTTATGGTCGCGAATCATATTTTGTTAAACATACAACCTGACCCTAACCTGAAAATTCCAAAAAACGTAACAAAATTTGGCGCTGGCGCTTTCACCTTAAATCCATGTATCTATGTTCAGCTACCTCTTTTGTTTTTGTTTGCACGGCCATCTTCGATTCTGTTATGATAGTAATATTTCTACCCGCATTATTTATTTATTTTTATAACATAAAATATTTGTGTACTTTGCCTAGCACGCTCGGTGAGCACTTACTACCTAACACTCAATTGTATTTTGTTTTTAATGTATTTCTCATTTAAGTGAATTTATGTAATTTCTTATGAGAATAAATATCTTTGATCCCATATGAAAACTCATTGCTATTTATTGTTCTGTACCAAATTTTACTATTTAGCTTCCTGTATGTAATACAATTCAAAGCAATGTTTGTCTTTGTGCATTAAAAACCAGCCTAAAGTGAATTTTCCCGTAGAAGGTACTCCGGAAACGCGAGTCTATGTTAACACTGATACAGAAAATGGATGTCGGTAGTTTTAAGTTCAAGAAAACACAATTATGACAGTGTTGTTAGTTTCATACACCCAATCAGTGCATTCTTCGATCGCATCTGTGAAACTTTTATTACCGTGGTAGAGCCATGCTGCAGCTATATTAGCAGTATAGCTGTAGCACGGCGGGATCGACTCGACCGGGGACGGACCACGCTCTCACAGAATACTAGCAAAAACTAACAGCTTAACACTGCTGTGTTTCGTATGGTGAGTGTAGAGAACCGGACACCCTTTATACTGGATAAGAAGCATTCCATCTTAGTCCTCACGAGTGACTCTGCATCTGTCTTTTCTGTCTGCATCTGCATTTTGATTCGCAAACGTGGATAGATGTAGATGCCTATGGGCCATAGCAACTACTTACCATCAGGTGGACTATGTGCTCGTTTGTCACCAGATCCTATAAAAAAAACTTTCGTTTGTGCACGTTTGGCCAACTATAAAATCCACTTTTAGTTTTGGTCTGGTGCATCTATCAATAGTGATGTTGTGTCACCACGTTGCGTTATGAACTGCAAATTGGCTTTCACATTCAGGGGCACGGCTTCTAAAATCAATTAACTAGTTCAGACCAACAAAAAAGGTAGACAGAATATAACGTAAACTTTATCAAGTGATATACATATAGTTCAGAAAGATAGCATGCAAAGAGATAAGACAGAAAGTACGTTTGTTTGTACATTTCTAGTGACGTGAAAGACATGCTAGGCTCACGCACACATCATCATTTTCATCATCATTACAGCCCTTCACAAGTCCACTGCTGAACATAGGCCTCCCCCAAGGAATGCCACAAAGCACGGTCCCGAGCCACCTGCATCCATCGACTTCCTGCATGTCTTACCAGGTCGTCACTCCATCTTGTGGGGGGACGCCCTACACTTCGCCTACCGGTACGAGGCTGTCACTCGAGAACCTTTCTTCCCCATCGGTTGTCGGTTCTTCGAGCTATATGGCCGGCCCACTGCCACTTCAGCTTACTAATCCGTTGGGCTATGTCGGTTACTCTGGTTCTACTGCGGATATCCTTATTCTTAAGTTTATCACGCAGAGAAACTCCGAGCATAGCCCTCTCCATAGCTCGCTGAGCGACCTTGAGCTTCCTCATACGGCCAGCAGTGAAGGACCACGTCTCAGTTCCGTAAGTCATCACTGGCAACACGCACTGGTTGTACAATTTTGTTTTAAGGTTTTGAGGTATTTCTGACGAGAAGATGTGTCGTAGCTTCCCAAACGCTGCCCAGCCGAGTTGAATCCGTCGATTGACCTCTCGGTCGAAGTTGGACTTACCTAGTCGGACTATTTGTCCCAGGTAAACATACTCGTCAACAACTTCGAGCTTAGTGCTCCCAACAACTACCGGCATAGGTGTGACATGGACATTAAACATAATCTTTGTTTTGTCCATGTTCATCTTAAGACCTATCCGTTGGGAGACACTATTGAGGTCATTGAGCATAGTGCTTAGCTCCTCCAGCGACTCTGCCATGAGGATTATATCGTCGGCAAATCGAAGGTGAGTGATGTACTCGCCATTAATGTTAATTCCGTATCCTTTCCAGTCCAGAAGCTTGAAAACGTCTTCCAATGCAGCGGTGAAGAGTTTCGGGGATATAACGTCACCCTGTCTTACACCTCTCTGCAATTGGATAGGTTTCGTACTCTGGTTCTGTACTCGGATAGCCATCGTAGCTCGACTGTACAAACACTTCAGCACTTCGATATACCGACAGTCAACTTGGCACCGCTGAAGGGACTGCAGCACCGCCCAAATTTCGACGGAATCAAAGGCTTTCTCATAGTCCACATACGCCAGACATAGTGGCAAATTGTACTCTTCGGACTTCTGTACAATTTGCCTTACGGTATGTATGTGGTCTATGGTGCTAAAGCCCTTTCAGAAACCGGCTTGTTCGGGAGGCTGGAAGTCGTCAAGTCTGCGCGCGAGACGATTCGTAATGACTCTCGAAAACAGCACGTAGACGCGGCTCAGAAGGGAAATCGGTCTGTAGTTCTTCAAGAGAGCGTTGTCACCTTTCTTGAAGAACAAGACCACCGCACTTCTGCTCTACGCCTCCGGTGTAATGCCACCATGGAGGACGGAATTAAAGAGCTTCTGAAGGACTTCAAGTACCGGTCTTCCACCCGCTTTCAGAAGCTCCGCTGTAATTCCATCCTCGCCTGGGGCCTTGCCGTTTTTAAGGGCTGGAGAGCCATTCTAATCTTGCTCAGACTGACGTCCGGGATATCTTCGGAATAGTGTCGAATAAGACTCGCTCTTGGATCGTTACTCACACTTGCGTGTGGCTCCAACGATAACGTGTACAGCTGCCCATAGAACCTCTCAATCTCACTCAAAATCTCAGGTGCCCCGGAAACGATGCTGCCACACTCGGTCTTCAGCTTTGACAGTTGGCTCTTTCTGGCAGACAGATCTCTGGCAAAGACTTTGGAGCCTTGGTTCCGCTCGATCGCTTCTTTAACACGAGCTGTATTGAAGTTGCGTAAGTCTCGCCGCATGCATTTGGAGATCTGTCTGTTCAGTTGCCTGTATGCTGTCAAATCTGTTGAAGAATGTAGCCTCATCTCCCGTCTAACAGCCATGAGATTAAGAGTGTGATCGGAGAGTTTTTGTGTTCTTCTGCGGTGGGTCTTGCAGAACTTAGCTCCGACCGCATGGACAGTTTCCACGAGCTTGTCATTCATATCGTCCACTTCATTGCAGTCTTCTAGGCACTGAAAACGGTTTTGTAACTCGAGCTGAAAGGTTTCGGGACTCTGGATTAGAGCACGAGGGGGACGGAGCGTTGACTTCATCAGACGAGACCTCTCCAACTTAACATTTAGGTTCAGTGTGCCTCTAACCATTCGGTGATCGCTGCCGGTTTTCACCCTCGCGATCACTGAGACATCACTGAACAGTTGTCGTCTGGTCGTCATAATGAAGTCAATCTCATTTTTTGTCGAACCGTCGGGGCTCGACCAGGTCCACTTCCTGTGGGGCCGCTTCTTGAAGAAAGAGTTCATCATAAAGAGTCCCTCTTTCTCTATGAAGTCGGCCAGCTGCTGGCCCCTTGGGTTCCGTTGCCCTATTCCAAATTTCCCTACTTTCAGCTCACCGTTCTCTCTTGTGCCTAGTTTTGCATTGAAGTCTCCCATTAACACCGTATATTGGGTTTTGGAGGAATACATGGCTCTAGAGATATCCTCATACATTTCCTCCACCTCCTCATCGGGGTGTGCCGAGGTTGGTGCGTAAACCTGTATGACCTTCAGCGAATACCGTTTGGTGATTCTGAGTATAAGGTACGCAACCCTCGTCGACACACTCCCGATCTTTACAACGTTGTTAACGAGAGACTTGTGGACGATAAATCCGACACCTCCTTGGGACAGATGGTCGCCCTCCCGGTGATAGAGCAAGTTGCCGGATTCGAGGATTACCGTGTCCTCCCCCTCTCTTCGGACTTCGGATAATCCTATAATATGCCAGCGCAACTTGTCTATCTCTTCTTCCAGCTCCACGATCTTCTCGTCAGCCCTCAGGGTGCGTGCGTTGTACGTTGCCAGGTCGAGTCGTCTAAGGTGGCAACCGAACCTCCACCGGAGATTCTTAGCACCCCCTGCCCCGCCGTTACTATGGTCGCCACCGTAGCCAGGAATAGCCGTGTAGTGGCGGTCAAGAATATCCACTACCCCATATCCTCCCGTGGGTGTCGTAAAAGGCGACAAAGGGAAACAGGCAGGAGATGGGCAGCAGCATCTTCCTGGTAACGGCATAAATACAATAAAAAACTGCGGTTGCCAACCCGCTCGCCAAGCGTGGCAACTATGGCAATATACCCCCCCATGAGCAATGACAATAATAAACGGCCCACAGTCACGCACACATACGCGCGTAAATTATTTTGTTGTTTACAAATAGTTTTAGGAAGCACAGGGTTAGTTCTATGTTTAAAGCTCATATAGTATTGGAATCCTACTAAAATAAAGTAAGAACTTTATCAAGCAGAACCCGTGATATGGGATCCTAGAAATCAGTTTAAAATAAATATTCATAAAAATAATTATTTATGAGTCTGTAAATGTTATGCAGACATAAAGTTGTAGGAATGAGACTTACGTCATCCATGTATGAAAGATCTACTTTGAACGAATACAGCTGCATATTATGTAAACGCGTCGTAGGTACTCGTCCACGCATAACTCGGCGAGTTCCTAGTTCGATAATATAAGCGTGCCATAATAATAATTATAACCTCTTAAAAAGACAAATATACAACGATATACATACAGGACAAGAAGTATAAATAAAGGAATATTTGTATTTGTATATTTGTAATATTGAAATACAAAACGAGTAAAATAAATCATTTGTCGTGATAAGTCCAAAAATGTTATAAACAATTTTGTAATTTTTTTTTGTGAAATTTGGTTAAATTTTTTTTGTAAATCTGTGCTTTTATACATTTTCATAGGTTTAATTATTATAAATCTGTTATGAAAGCAATTTATTATTTTATAATATCCGAATGTTTTATTTCACTCGTTTGGTAAACTCTCTTCAAAATCTTACAATTTGCTTATGCCAGCCTTAGTGGGGAAAAGTAGACGAACACATTTTAAAGAGTTCACTTTTTCCCACTAGTGGGACATTTTGTGGCAAAAAGTGTGGAAAAGTGGACAGAGGGAACTGAAACAAAAGATAGGCAGCACCATCTGCCTGATACAAGTTCAATAAAAAAAACCAGCGGTTGCCAACCCGCCTGTCAAGCCTGGCTACTAAAGCAACTATTCTCATATTGTTGTTTAGCAAAGTACGCATCATTTCAGTGCATTTCTTAATGCGCGTCACTTGTCCAACGTTAGAAATGTATTTAAGTTCTCAAACATCCGTCATGTTTTGTGCTATTCACCTCGATCACATAATAAATCAACATTTGAAAACGAATCAACGAATAGAATCTTATATGACAGCAAGTACTTACTTACAAAAAAAATAATTTCAATTACTTTTGATCATACTACAAAATTAATTATAATTAATAAATTACTTTTGATTAGGAAACTACCCCATATCTTCCCGTGGCTGTTGTAAGAGGCAACAGAGGGGTATAGAATCTGTTATGTTTCCTGATTTAATGAAACATAGTAAAGTTATGCCTTTAAATAAATCTGGCAGTATATTGGACCCCACTAATTTTAAACCTATTTTTTTACTGCCAACGTTCAGAAAAAATTTGAAATAATTATTGTAGATCAAATGTTAAGTTTTTTTAATGTAAATAAATTACTACATAACAATCATCATTTACAAGGGATCGCTCGACAACTGATGCCGATGTTGAGCTAATCAAGCATATTTTCTGTGCATGGGAAAATTTAGCAGATGCTTTGAGTATATTTTGTGATCTTTTCAAGGCTTTCGACTGTGTTCACCATGAGACATTAATCAAGAAGCTATATCATTATGGTGTAAAAAAATAGCGCTTATACTTTTTTTTAATCTAAATAATAGAATACAAACAGTTGTTATTAATGGATGCAGTTCTTCCGGATCGGTAGTTATGATAGGTGTTCCTCAGGGCTCAGTTTTTGGTCCCTTTCTGTTCTTAGTTTATATTAATGACTTACCTGACTTGATAGGGAATAACCATGATATAGTATTATTTGCTGATGATACTTCGTTGATTTTCCAACTAAAAAGGCAATTATTGAAATATGACAAAGTAAATAATGCTATATCAAATGTAGTACATTGGTTTAACGTCAGTAATTTGCTTATGAACGGTAATAAAACGACATGTATTAATTTCACTACACCTAATGTTAAAAGGTGAACACCAGTGTGCTTTTAAGTCGGAAGGAGTTGGGTCTTGTTGAATCGTCTGTTTTTATCGGTATTACAGTTGATGCAAAGCTTCAATGGGGTCCTCGTATATCTAAAATAGCAAGCAAACTTAATTCTGCAGCATATGCGGTAAAATTTTTTAGATACCTTACATGTGTTGAAACAGCTAGCTTAGTTTATTTTAGTTATTTCCATAACATAATGTCATATGGAGTCTTGCTATGGGGTAATGCAACTGACATTGAAACTATCTTTGTTTTGCAAAAGAGAGCCATAAGAGCAATTTATTACCTAGGTCAAAAAGAATCCCTTAGTGAAAAATTTAAAGAAATAATTATATTAACTTTGACCTTTCAATATACTTACGAGAACTTATTGTATGCCGTGTAGTGGCGGTTAAGAATATCCACTACCCCATATATTCCCATGGGTGTCGTAAAAGGCGACAAAGGGAAACAAGCAAGAGATGGGCGGCAGCTTCTTCCTGATAACAGTAATTTTACAATAAAAAAACTGTGGTTGTCAGCCCGCTCGCCAAGCGTGGCAACTATGGCAAATACCCCCCAATGATGAGAATAACAAAAAGACGGTCACCAGTCCCCGGCAGCCCCACTATTCCTGGCTACGTTGGCGACCATGGTAACGACGGGGCAGGGGTGCTAAGAATTTCCGGTGGAGGTTTGGTTGCCACCTAAAACGACTCGGCCTGGCAACATACAACGCACGCACCCTGAGGATTGACGAGAAGATCGTAAAACTGGAAGAAGAGATAGACAAGTGACGCTGGAATATTATAGGATTATCCAAGGTCCGAAGAGAGGGGGAGCACACGGTAGTCCTCGAATCCGGCAACTTGCTCTATCACCGGGAGGGCGACCATCTGTCCCAAGGAGGTGTCGGATTTATCGTCCACAAGCCTTTCGTTAACAACGTTGTAAAGATCGAGAGTGTGTCGACGAGGGTTACGTACCAAATACTCAGAATCACCAAACGGTATTCGCTGAAGGTCATACAGGTTTACGCACCAACCTCGGCACACCCCAATGAGGAGGTAAAGGAAATGTATGAGGATGTCTCTAGAGCCATGCATTCCTCCAAAACCCACTATACGGTGTTAGTGAGAGACTTCAACGCAATACTAGGCGCAAGAGAGAACGGTGAGCTGAAAGAAGGGGAATTCGGAATAGAGTAATGGAACCCAAGGGGCCGGCAGCTGGCCGACTTCATGGAGAATGAGGGACTCTTTATGATGAACTCTTTCTTCCAGAAGCAGCCCTAGAGGAAGTGAACCTGGTCGAGCCCCGACGGTTCGACAAAAAATGAGATTGACTTCATTATGACGACCAGACGACAACTGTTCAGTGATGTCTCCGTGATCGCGAGGTTGAATACTGGTAGCAATCACCGAATGGTTAGAGGCACACAGAACCTAAACGTTAAGCTGGAGAGGTTTCGTCTAATGAAGTCAACGCTCCGTCCCCCTCTTGCTCTGTTCCAAAGTCCCGAAACCTTTCAGCTCGAGTTACAGAGAGTTACAAAATCGTTTTCAGTGCCTAGAAGACTGCAATGAAGTGGTCGATATGAATGACAAGCTCGTGGACACTGTCCATGCGATAAGAGCAAAGTTCTGCAAGACCCGCCGCAGATGGACACAAAAACTCTCCGATTACACTTTAAATATCATGGCTGTTAGGCGGGAGATGAAGCTTCATTCTTTAACAGATTTAACAGCATACAGGCAACTGAACAGACAGATCTCCGAAAGCATGCGGCGGGACTTACGCAACTTCAATACAGCTTGTATTGAAGAAGCGATCGAGCGGAACCAAGGCTCCAAAGTCTTTGCCAGAGACCAGTCCGCCAGAAGTAGCCAACTGTCAAAGCAGAAGACCGAGTGTGGCAGCATCGTTTCCGGGACACCTGAGATTTTGAGTGAGATTGAGAGGTTCTATAGGCAGCTGTACACGTCATCGTTGGAGCCACTTGCAAGTGTGAGTAACGATCTAAGAGTGAGTCTTTTCCGACATATTCCAAAGATATCCTGGATTTCAGTTTGAGCAAGATTAGAATGGCTGTCCAGAACCTTAAAAACGGCAGGGCCCCAGGTGAGGATGGAATTACAGCGGAGCTTTTGAAAGCGGGTGGAAAACCGGTACTTGAAGTCCTTCAGAAGCTCTTTAATTCCGTCCTCCATGGTGGCACTACTCCGGAGGCGTGGAGCAGAAGTGCGGTGGTCTTGTTCTTCAAGAAAGGCGACATCGCTCTAGAAGAACTACAGAGCAATTTCTCTTCTGAGCCGCGTTTACGTGCTGTTTTTGAGAGTCATTACGAATCGTCTCGCGCGCAGACTTGACGACTTCCAGCCTCCCGAACAAGCCAGTTTCCAAAAAGGCTTTAGTACCATGGACCACATACACACCCTTCGGCAAATTGTACAGAAGACAGAGGAGTATAATCTGTCACTTTGCCTTGCGTATGTGTACTACGAGAAAGCCTTTGATTCCGTCGAAATTTGGGTGGTGCTGCAGTCCCTTCAACGGTGCCAAGTTGTCTGACTGTCGGTATATCGAAGTGCTGAAGTGTTTGTACAGTAGAGCTACGATGGCTATCCGAGTACAGAATCAGAGTACGAAACCCATCCAACTGAAGAGAGGTGTAAGACAGGGTGACGTCATATCCCCGAAACTCTTCACCGCTGCATTGGAAGACGTTTTCAAGCTTCTGGACCGGAAAGGATACGGTATCAACATCAATGGCGAGTACATTACTCACCTTAGATTTGCCGACGATATAGTCCTTATGGCAGAATCGCTGGAGGACCTAAGCACTATGCTCAATGACCTCAATAGTGTTTCCCAACGGATAGGTCTTAAGATGAACATGGAAAAAAACAAAAATCATGTTTAACATGCATGTCACACCTATGTCGGTAGTTATTGGGAGCACTAAGCTCGAAGTTGTTGACGAGTATGTTTACCTGGGACAAATAGTCTGACTAGGTAAGTCCAACGGTCAATCGACGGATTCAACTCGGCTTGTCAGCGTTCGGGGACTACGACACATCTTCTCGTTAGACATACCTCAAAACCTGAAGACGAAATTGTACAAACAGTGCGTGTTGTCAGTGATGACTTACTGATCTGAGACGTGGTCCTTCACTGCTGGCCGTACGAGGAAGCTTGAGGTCGCTCAGCAAGCTATGGAGAGGGCTATGCTCGGGGTTTCCCTGCGTGATAAACTTAGAAATGAGGATATCCGCAGTAGAACCAGAGTGACCGACATAGCCCAACGGAATAGTTAGCTGAAGTGGAAGTGGGCCGGCCATATAGCTTGAAGAATCGACAACCGATGGGGATGAAAGGTTCTCGAGTTGGAGCCTCGTACCGGTAGGCGAAGTGTAGGGCAACCCCCCACTAGATGGAGTGACGACGTAAGACATGCAAGTGGCTCAGGACCGTGCTATGTGCCATTCCTTGGGGGAGGCCTATGTTCAGCAGTGGACTTATGAAAGGCTGTAATGATGATGATGATGATGATTGTATGTACACAAAAACAAAAATATTTTTATTACAAATAGTGATGTACATTCTTTAAATACTAGGAACAATCACAAGTTAGATATATCAGTTACTCGCCTCCAAAAGGGTCAATAATTACTTTATGGGGCAATGTGTATGCTTTTTCAACAAAGTCCCAGAAAATATGCAGATCTGTTCTATCAAAAGGTTTAAATTATTTATTAAGACATAATTGTCTAGTATACTATCAAAGAGTACATGACTGATAATAACCCCTGGGAATGAGGTGATCACGACTATGCTGTTTCTAAATGTTTTCATAATAAACCTAGCAAGCTAACAGCATAGCAAAGTGGCGAAGCAATCAGCTTTGTAGCGGTTTCTAAAGGTTGCCGTTGAGCAATCAGTTTCAAAATAGGAGGTTCAGATGAATGGGTGATCAGTAATCGATTTCTGAAAACAGAATTTGAAAATTCGAAACCGTTCTCGAGATAATGGTGGGACAGACGGACAGACGGACAGACATCGTGAAATCAATAAGTGTCTTCGCAAGCTTCATCATCATCATCATCATCATTACAGCCCTTCACAAGTCCACGATGATCGTGACAGATCTCCAAATGAATGAAGCGTGACGTACGCTCGAGCGGAATCAGGGCTCCAAAGTCCTTGCCAGAGATCTGTTTCACAGAAAGAGCCAACTGTCGAAGATGAAGACTAATGTGACAGCATCGTTTCCGGCACACCTAAGATTTTAAGTGAGATTGAGAGGTTCTATGGGTAGCTGTACAAATCTTCGTTGGAGCCACAAGCAAGTATGAGTAACGGATCAAGAGCAAGTCTTACCCGACACTTATCCGATGATATCTCGGACGTCAGTCTGAGCGAGATTGGAATGGCTTTTCAGCACCTTAAAAACAGCGGAATCACAGCGGAGCTTCTGAAAGCGTGTGGAAGACCGGAAAAAATAACTACATACTGAAGATAAGCTTACAACTTGTACATTTGATGAATGACCCTCGTGATGAATCCTTACATTTGTCTCTTCATGCAACTTCGGAGCTAGGTGGTCTATGGTAATTGCTGTTGGGCATATCTAAATTTTTCTTTAGCTACTCGCCGCTTTTCATGGGTCATAGGGAATTTTGTATGTTTTCTCAATATTTTTTTACTAACCGCATCGCTTACAGCATGTATTTACTCGACTAACTGATTTCTGGTTCATGCTGCAACCCGACAGCATGCCAACTGAAAAAATACGTAAGCCGATTAAAGAAGAAACTACTCGCTTTTTTTCTTGTTTACTACTAATGCACTAACGAGAAATGCCATTAATTATCGCGTTGATGGACGTTGAATGTAGGTGTGGCCACGACCTAACTCGTTTATTTGACAATGGCATTAACAATGCTGTTTGCCGTTTTGCCCGGGCTACACTAACGAGAAATGCCGTTAATTATCGCGTTGATGGGCGTTGAATGTAGGTGTGGCCACCATTTAACGCGATAATTCTACAACGCCAAGAACAATGCCGTTTCCCGTTGAACGATAACTCGAGTGTCGGTACATCAAAGAGATTAACGCACGAATTAACGCGTTGAAGAGGCCACACTACGTTTGTCTCATTGTGCACGGTGAGCGCAACGGAGTCGCACGTATGGTTACGATAGAGTGGAATAATGAAAAAATTATTACGTTTCTTGAGATTCAGCAAACAGAGCCATGCTTAGGCAATGGAAAAATATATTCATATAATAAAAATTTACATTCATCAAACATAGAGTAGCAGCGTCAACGTTCATCTTGCTTGAAATTCAAGGGATATTAACGTAAAGTGACCATACGTCCCGTTTTGAACGGGACTGTCCCTTTTCTCGGTCACCTGTCCCGTTGTCCCCAAACAAAGATCCGGGATGCAAAATAGTCCCGTTGTCCTAAAACACGAGAAATTTTTAAACTATGAAGTTCGTCAGACACGAACGGTGCGAGAGCGGGACCGACCAAAAAATAACCGAATGGGATAATTTCAAACTTTTCGCGGAAATTCGTTGGGTGGAAGTATTCAAACATTTCTCACTAACAATCTTCAACATAAATTCTCTTGCATTTTAATCGAATAAAACTGCCTGGTACAAATGCTCCAGTAGAAAAAGTATTTTTCTATTATGATTAAATTGTGGACGTCTAAAAAAAATCACTTACATGTTCCAGTTCTAAAGGCGATGTTGATAACAAAACTTAATGTAAAAAAAAACTTGCCCTTATTTAAAATCATCACCGACTTGATTAAAGCAAATTTCTTCCACTGACAAATATAAATATAATTAAAAAATATGGTGCATTTAATAATTACTGTCTGAGGAATCCTTGCTTTAATGAAGCTCGTGAACTGGTGATTAATTTTAGTTTTTTATTATTTATTTATATAATTTTTATAATTTATTTATATTAATAATTAATTAATTAATCAATATATTTATTTATATTGATTAATTAATTAATTATAGTGAATACTAATTGTATAAAGTTACAGTTTTTTAAATAAATAACATAATATTTTTTATGTCCCGTTTTGAGTTAATAAATAAATGGTCAGTTTACTTTAACGCCGTTGAACGGCATTGAAATTGAAATGACGTCGACCGACCCAAGTGTGGCCACTCATTTTATCGCGTTAAAATTAAGGCAATAATTGTTGTGTTTATGGGCATTGACGTTTCTCGTTACTGCGGCCCCAGCATTTGGCGATAACTCGAGTGGCGGTACGTCAAAGAGATTAAAGCATGAAATAACGCGTTGAAGCGGTCACACTACGTTTGCCTCATTGTGCACGGTGAGCACAACGAGGTCGCACGTATGGCTATGATGGAGTGGAATAATGAAAAAGTTATAAAGTTTCTTGAAATTTTGCAAACAGAGCCATGTTTGTGGGAATCCGATACTCAAAAGTTTTAAGAATCGTACGTCGCAAAATGATGCTTTTCGACGAGTTATGCAATTATTACCGTTTAAAATAATTGGGATGCCTCCGAAGGAGGCGGAGTTCTAGCCGAAATAAGATTTTTTTGGTTTTTGGCCATTTTGATCCCCTAGGAGTGTATTGAGCACTTTTTGCCCTTGTTAAACCATGACCCCCATGACATTCACTACATGATAGTCTATTCAAAATAATTATGCCTAAAGTTCGAGCCACCCCCCAATTTATTGGTTTTTTCCATTTTGACCCCCTAGGAGTGTAATGAGAACTTTTTGCCCCTATTCAACCATGGCCCCCATGACATTCACTACATGATAGGCTATTCAAAATAACTATGCCTAAAGTTAGAGTCGCCCCCCAACTCATTTCTATTTGTTACTTCTAATTAAAACAACTATCGAAGAAATTAAAAAGAAGAAGGAAAACCAAAAGAAAGAAAATGGGTTATTTTAGAACGCATTTAAACAAATCTAAAAAGTGTTTAAAGTTCGGAGCTGGCAAAAAATAAAAACGCCGACTTTAACGCCGTTAAACTGCATTGAAATTGAAATGACTTTGACCGTTCATATGAAGCCACTCACTTTATCGCGTTAGAATTATAGCAATAATTGTTGCGTTAACGGGCATTGACCTTTCCCGTTACTGTAGTCCCAGCATAACAATAGATTGTTTATAAAGGACAATGTCCAGAATCGCCCTGTGTAGTAAAAGCATCGGACATACACGATAATTAATTGTTTATTTTATTATAATAGTTGCAAATACTTTGATAACACGGACTAGCTGCATGCAAAAATTAATATTAAAAAGTATTCTACTCGGCTAATAACATTAATCGCCGCCATCTTCGCCAAACGTCATGTGGTGTCGAATAATGATTAGTAGTGTCCGACCGAAACAGGATTTTCAACCGAAACCGAAACCGAAAACGAACCTTCGGTCTGGGTGTCAGTTTCGGCCGAAACCGAAACCGAAACCGAACCTTATTTAGACATGTTCATTTTTTTATTGTATTTTGGAATCTGCTATATTTTTTATACATATACAGATAGATAATGCATGTTAATGAAAAACACTAACTGTAATAGTCATGCAGCAAAATATTTATTTATTTTCAAGTAAAAATCAACAATTTAACGTTAAGAAATACTTTTTTAAGTCAATTTTGTAAAAAAGATCAACACTTACACCCATAAAAAGTTGCACGCTAATTGACAACATATTTTACTGTGTTCACAATATTGTTAATATTATTCAATGAGAGCATTTACTTAATATATCACACTCACACATAGTATACATACACACACCTTAACAAAATTCCAGAAAATATACAAAACCTGCTCAAAGTTCAAAAACTTTAATAAACTAAGTTTGTATAAAAGGGTTATTATAATATCAAGAAATTTATGGATGATAATAACCCCCCTATGGTCACAACCAAGCTATTTCTAATTTCTTTTTTGTTGTTAATTGTGTTACATATATGATTGTAAGAGTGGCGTAGCTACGTGTGGGCGAAGTGGGTCCTCGCCCACGGCCTCGCACTTAAAGGGGCCTCGCGAGATCCCCTAAAATGCGATGCCCCCAGACTTTACCACAGATAGCTAATCAATTTGATCACTTTTACCCTTGAAAAAGTGAAAGTGTGTTTGTTTGGAGCCTCGCAAGAAGCCCCCCTTAAATGCGACTGCGAGGCCTTTGAAACTACCTTCAAAGACCGTGATTGTTACATTGACGGAATACGAGACTTGTCAGGAATTCATAGATATCAGTAGGTATGTCGTGTCAAACCATATTTGGTAGGATCTATTGGGTAAGATCCTTGGGGAACGACGAGCAGGTACGAGGGTAACACTTAAAGTTCTTAAAAAATCAAAAACTGAACAAACTAGCAAGTTATTACTCTTATTATATCTTTTCAAAATAGTGTCCATTTACATCTTTTTTAAAAAGTTTTCTTTTATTTTCGGAAATAAATAACAATCGCAAAGTGCGAGGTCGGTGCTATAGGGCAGGTGACCCAGTAATTCCACGTCTGACGTTGCCAAGTAGTCGATTGTTTGCTTGGCATTGTCCGACGAGGTGTTGTCGTAGTGAAGGAGGATCCTACTGCGAAGTCGTTTCTCCCGAACTTTTTCCAAGACAAATAGCAAACAATTGTTAGTGTAGCACTCTGCAGTAATTGTTTTTCAATCCGCTAAAACCATTGTTGCGTAATGACCTATCCTTCCGAAGAACGAGGCCACCATCTTTTTTCTCCACGCTTCGACTTCTCTTTACTTTAGTTGGCAACTCCTCGGAAGGAAACACACAGACAGCAGACTGTCTCTTAGTTTCAGGATCATAACAATAAAAACAGCTTTCGTCACTTGTAAGTAAATTTTTTATAGGATAAGGGTGACAAACGAGCACACAGTCCACCTGATGGTAAGTGGTTGCTGTGGCCCATAGATATCTACATCTATCTTGTATTACCCATGAGGACTAAGATGGAATGTCTCGTTTCCAGTAAAAAGGGTCTCCGGTTCTCTACACTCACCATACGAAACACAGCAGCGTTAAGCTGCTATTTTACGCTGGCATTCTGTGAGAGCGTGGTCCTTCCCCGGTCGAGCCGACCCATTCGTGTTACAACCATAATATATCTGCAGCATGACTCTACCACGTATAAAACACAGCATTTGAGTCACCTCCATTAAATGTTTGAATCATTTCACGATACCAATCAACACGACGGAGTTTTTGGACCTCTGTCAAGCTATGAGGTATCCACCGGGCACAAAGCTTCATAACTGCTAAATATTCATGGAGGATTTTGTGGATTTGACTCATACCGATGCCTTATCTTGTCCAAATCTGCTGATAAGTCACTTTTTGTCAGTCTCTATCACACGCCGCACAACACTGATGTTATCTTCAGTGGTCGCCGTAGAAGGCCGTCGCCATTGAGTTATATAAGACTAAATCAATGGCCGTCCCTCACGCAGATCATCGGTGAGATTAGTGCGACCACGGTTAAACTCATTAAATCAGTTATAAACAATGGCACGAGATGGGACTGCATCGTGAAAGGCCAACCGAAGTCTACCATATCTTTCTTGTTGACTTAAATAACATCGAAATTCATAAAAAATCAGTGTACGAAAATTTTCTCGCGTTAAATTCATGCTGATGTGACACAGACAATTTTCAATTTGGCGCCAAATCATTACAAATTAATACACAATAATATTGGCAAAGAGTTCCATTTTGAAAATTTGAATTTATTTTTTTATTATATCGTTTACAAGTGGCCAGTTCTAAAAACTTTCAGTGTCGCCCTCGTATGTCATGTCAATGCCTGTTACGTAGGATAGATCTATTAGGTAGACCCATAGAACGAAAGAAAAGGGGCCCCGCTGATGCAACTTCGCGCACGTTTATCTTAGTCCAGGTTACGCCTCTGATTGTAAGCTGTTATTTAAAAAAAAAGTCCCGCTGGGTTTCTTGCTGGTTATTCCAAGGACAGAGATTTTTTTCGAACCAGTGGTAATTAAACAAAAGAGTGACTTTCAATAAGTATTATTTCAAATCTATATTGAATAAAAAAGATTCTGTTTCTGTTTCTGTATAATTATGAATAATACACGAATCACGGACTCATCCGAACGACGCACGATAATCCACGAACACTGAGGTTCGGCGCCGCCGAAGGTTCGGCAGGTTTTTTGCCGAAACCGAAACTTTTACCGAAACTAGATTTTATGCCGAAACTTTGCCGAAACCGAAACCGAAACCGAATCTTCGGTCGGTCACTAATGATTAGGGATGCTCAGTCGATTGTAATCGATTATTGATTTTTTTAATGAACTGTTGCATTTTTTTAATCTGAATTACATTTTGAATTTATTTCGAATAAAATAGCAAAAAGAAGCTACAATAAATATATTAAATTACCATTTCTTTATATTCTTTTATATAATTCCCTAAAAATATAATTTAAAAAAAAACCTTCTATACCTAATGAATGAGGTCATACTCGATTTTAAATAAGTAGTTAGAATAATGCTGAAGAAAAATATTCGTAAAGATAATTAGTCAGGATTTTCTAATGATCGTTTAGAAAAGAGTGTATTTTACGTCTTACTATATCATACCTTACGAGTTTACTACAATTAATATTAAAAAACAACCACTTATTGTTACAATATTATTATTATTTGTTGCATTTATTATAAATGTGTTTTTTTTTAAAGAGCAATATTGCAGACTAGATACAGATGTTATTATTAATATTGTTACAAGTATGGAAGGAGTAGAGACGTAGGTTTTATTATAAGTAAAGTAGGATATTGTCATACTTGTTATGGTATTAATATTATCGTATGACAAAAGATGATGTATGTAATACTATTTGTAACGTATGGCTATAATAAACCCTAGGAAATATCCATAAATCGTATTATATTTGGCGCTCCTATTTTTGATGTCACTAAATGGTTACTTGTCGGTCTCTCATGAAAAAATACGATCTCCAAATCAACTCAAATCGAACATACTAGAATTGATTCTCAATTAAATCAAGCATTAACAGATCTATTTTCGATCAATTGCGACATTTTCAAACATGCCTATTATAGACACAGAATATAATTGACGATAATTTACCATAAATACAAGTGATTGTATAGAAACATCATTAAATTAATAAACATAACATCACGCCTGTATTTCCCAGAAGGAGTAGGTAGAGATGTGTAGTACTGTTATTATATGTCCCATGTAATAGAGCTCCGCGATGTTAGCACCTCATGTGCGGAATTTCGATTTACCAATTATACCATGTGAAAGGTCAGAAATTGGTCATAAAAGGTCAGTTGATCTTATTAAATAGTCAGCGTTAGGAACATTTTTATTAAGGATTAAAGTTTTTCAAGGTCATTGAGAAATTTGAGCACCTCATTCACGAAAAAAATAAAAAATTCCACCTATGCGCGATCGAGAAGCATTCCCTGATAATTGGTTAGTTGATATAAATATTTGGTCATTTTAATTTAATATTAAAAAAAAATAAGTTTGCATTGTCGTAACGCGCATGCTTTGGAACGGTTAATTGTATCTGGGCAGTGGGAACTTACGCACAGCTCTTTGGTGGTGTGGGTTTATCAAGTCCACATGGTGTCGTAAACACGATAAATTTTGAAAATATCAATTGTTGAACTCAATCTATTTTTAAAACTCTTCATCTATCATGTGGGAAGTCATGGAATGTAAATGGCAGTAAAACTTTGTTTTCTTTAGTTATAATTAATATTTTCGGCTAAGAAATGGAGAAATTTTCGGTGTTTAAGCAGCCTTGTACTAATATATTTTAGAGTATTAGTATAAACCTAAAAAATAGCTATTAATAAGCTAATTATCTTATTATATCCTTAGGTATCTTTTTTTATATTTAATATTAAGTACATTTCATGGTTCTGATTACAACTTTAGTATTATGCCTATAGTTATGAGTAGTTCGCTTGTAATAGTAATAGATGTTTTATTGCAATTTTCTTTTTTTAAGTTCTTTTCCTTATAGTATAAACTCCTTTGGAATGTTTGTCCTTATAAATCAAAATAGATTTTAACCATGTTTCATGTCTATAGTATGTGCCATATCGATTGAGAAAAACGGACAATGACCTCAGATATGAGCCGAGTGTCAAAAGGCGTAACTTACAAAATCTCAATTTAGATGTGATAACAATATTTAAATATTGATATTATTCCCACTTCTAGGTCAGCACATATGTTTTGTTTTTTTGTTTCTTAAATAATATTGTCTGTGGTTCCTATAAACATAGTAAAATCTTACGGTACATCGCGAAAAATGTGTTATATTTTATATTTCAATTTATGGTAAGTAACGCAGCAATTCATTTAATAACAGTTTCATATTAAAAAAATATTTGAAGCAATATAATCACCATATTGAGCTTTTGCAAATTCATCCCTTTAAAATAAACAAAACGCGCGTTACGTCAGTTCGTTCTAAAAGAAACGTGACAATGGCAGCCAGAGATGCGTCACCTTTTTTGGGCCGGTCCGCCATTTTGTTTTCATTCGTGTTCGGATAGCGCTTGCGTGTGTACGTCTCGGGTAATTCATAGCATTCATTGCATTGTTTTAGTTGAGTTTTTACTGTTAAATTTGTTATATCGTTAAGTTTTTGTTTTTTGAATCTGTTATATTAGTTTTACTGTGACGGTCGTTACTAAATCGACATGAGTTCAGGAGAATTTGGTGAAGGACCCGGTCCTTCAACATCAAGTGGAAAGAGACGTCGCCGACCCATAATAAACGTAGCAGGTACGTACAAATAGGTACAAATGCGACGACGTAGCCTTTCTATTTCTTAAAGCGCTCTTTTTATGTGACCATGTGGTATTTATTTTCTAAAACAATATGTATTTATGTGATGTAGTACTATGGTAGTATATTTTTGTCATTTATTTACAGGCCCATCTTCTGGAGCACCTTTAACGTCACCAGTAAAAAAGAGAAAACCTACCACTTTGTCGGTCGGGGAACAAGAGATTATCATTAATGTATACAAATATGTCAAAAACACCTGGCCCGAAGACGTGTATCCTTCAAACGTTAATATGGTAGAAAAGGTTTCGGAGATCTCAGGAGTCAGCAAGAGCACTATATATCGCGTATTAAGCGTGTATAGAGATTCCCATAAAATACCAGAAAAGGGAATAATTAATAAAAGAAAAAAGTCTGTAATTGACAAGTTGGACGATTTTGATAAATCGGCTATAAGAGCGAAAGTGCATCAGTTCTTTCTTGCAGGAGAATTACCGACTTTAGACAAAATTTTGCTCAGTATAAATCAAGATGACCAGTTGCCAAACTTGAGCAAAACTTCCCTGCGACGTGTGTTGCGCCATTTAAAATTCAAATATATAAAGAGAAACAGAAAAAGTGGTCTAATAGATCGCCCAGAGATAGTTCTGTGGCGTACCAGATATTTGAGAGAAATACAAATATTAAGAAACGAGGGACGTAACATTTTTTACCTTGACGAAACATGGATTAACGCAGGTCATACTATGGGAAAGGTATGGGAAGACACCACAATTGAATCTTCTCGTCAATCACGGTTAGAAGGCTACTCTACTGGCGCGAAAGCCCCTTCGGGTAAAGGAAAGCGATTAATAGTTGTACACGTTGGCAATGAAAATGGCTTTTTGGAGGGATGTGATTGGGTATTTGAATCATCATCTACTGGTGACTACCATGAGAGTATGGACGCTCTCCATTTCGAGGACTGGTTTAGAAAAGTAATAGAAAAACTGCAAAGCGGCGATGTCATAGTTATGGATAACGCTAGTTACCACTCCAGACGTTTAGAAAAAACCCCAACAATGTCTTGGCGGAAACAAAATATGCAGGAATGGCTAGAATCTAAACAGATCGCATACGTGCCCTCGGACACAAAGACCCACTTAATGGAAAAAATAAAGGCAGTTAAAGATAACTATCGAAGTTACGTCACCGACGAGATGGCAAAAGAAAAAAGCATCACAGTGGTAAGGTTACCTCCTTATCACTGTGAGCTTAACCCCATTGAACTTGTGTGGGCAGATGTGAAAGGGTACGTTGCACGAAAAAATACAACTTTCAAGTTAAAAGATGTTAAAAATTTACTTAAAGATGGTTTAACTCAAATCACGCCAGATAAATGGAAAAACTGTGTTCAGCATGTCCTTAAGGTTGAACAAAAAATGCGTGGCATGGATGATAGAATTGACCAAACTGCAGATCGCTTTATAATTAATGTTACAGATAGTTCATCAAGTGAAGATACGAGTGATGATTGCACCGAATAAAAATAAAGTTCTTATATAATATTAAAAATAAAGTTTTATCTTTTGCATAAGTACGTACTTATTCGGTGTCGTTATCACTCGAATCTTTATATGTGTTATAAATTAATGTTTTTTGTTGTTAAATGAATAAAGTACTTTATAACAATAGATGATTTTTCTTCTACAGCGATCTTTCACATAACTTTTTAATAATAGTTAATAAATATATATTATATCAATCATTATAAAAAAATCATTATAAATAAAGAAAGTACTACATATAAAATGTGCCTATATATTGAAGGTTTGTAACCCCTGGTTAAACGACCGAAAGGTCATTGTCCGTTTTTCTCAATCGATTTGGCACATACTATAGTACATCACTTGTATAAGCTTAGTTTTCTCTTTACTTATTTAGTAGGTTTATCTATGCTAAGCAAGTTAACGGTAATAATCTAATTACAATCTTTATAATTTGTGCTAACAATACTTATTGTTTTTTTACTTTTATAAATATACCCTAAAAACTATACATAATATTTTCTATTTGATTTATAATTTTGACATTTTTTTTGCCTTTCTAGACAAAGGACAAATGTACCATACAGCCACTATCGATTTTGTACTTTAATTTTGTAATCGATTTATTATGGTAGACTCTTATTATTTTGTGAGATACCTATTTAGGAATATTAATATTATTAGACTAAATATTTTGCCACTTCAGATATTATATTTTATAGTTTGCACATAAAATTTATTTATATTAAGTTTACTTTGTAAACGGTTAACTGATGGGATGGTGTTGTTTATGTTTACTACGTTTTAGCATATAAATTAGTTTTATAGTTTACATACGTTAATTTTATATTTTTTATATAATTTTGGTTAGTTTTTTTTCTTTTGTATATTTATTTAATTTATGTATCATCTTAGTCTATGAATTATGTCTGATTTTGAGTCGTTTAGCTCTGCAAATGATTCTTCTGCCATATCATTTTACTCTTGTGATGATTCCTTTACCGACAGTGCGCTTGATTTACACCAACTACTCAAAGAAGTTTTTAAGCCTTTTGATAACTCTCTGAACATATGTCACATAAACGCTCAAAGTATCCCGAGCCACTACACCGAACTCGAAGCTTCATTTTCACCCGAGCATATTCATGCCATATTGGTGTCGGAAAGTTGGCTAAAGCCTTCTTTACCTTCAACATTATATCCCCTACCCGGCTTTGTACTTGTTAGGAATGATCGGGTTGGAAAAGGTGGAGGTGGTGTAGCCATTTACCTACACGCATCAATTCCTCTTAAAATTGTTTTAGCATCTCCTTCCTGTTACTCTGCCTCTTCTGAGTTTTTATTTTTGGAACTTGATGTCAAGGGTATAAGGATGCTTCTAGGGGTAGTGTATTGCCCCCTTTCGACAGATTACTTCGCCACTTTAGATATGGCTCTTGTTGATATTTGTTCTGAGTACGCACACTGTATAATCATGGGTGACTTCAATACAGATTTGTTGAAAAACTCTCCTCGTTCCAAAAAACTTCTTTCAATTGTTGAGTCGGTTAATCTTTTTATTCTCCTTTTAAAGGCTACTCATCACAATATTGGAACCGATGACTCATGGATTGATCTCATCTTTGCTGCTTCTCCTCATCGTGTGATGATGCACGGACAGTTACCTGCTTTGGGCATCTCACGTCATGACTTGATTTATACTTCGTATAAGCTTAAACCTCCCAAATGTTCCCCTTTTGTACTGCATCTGCGCAGTTTTTCTAAAATAGATTTTGACAAGCTTAGGGATGACGCTCTTAGTCTCGATCTAACCTCATTTATTGCAGCACCTACTGTTGACGATAAAGTCTCTATCCTTAACCAAAATATTCTCAGCCTTTATGATGCTCATGCCCCAGTTCACAAGGTTAGATTGAAGCGTCCTCCAGCCCCATGGATGACAGAGGGCGTAAGGTTAGCAATGACTAGACGTAATCGAGCTTTTCTTCGTTTTAAGAGAGAACGTAATGAAGAAAATTGGTCATCTTTTAAAGCAGCCAGGAATAGGTGCAATCAAATGGTACGGGCAGCTAAACGCTGATATTTCCATAATTGTATTAACAACTCTTCTCCCGCCGAAGTGTGGAAATTTCTTAGATCTTCTGGTCTTTGCAGGCCAGCTACATTGGATTGTGGTCCTTCTCTATCACTTGATGAAATCAACCAACATTTCGCTTCTGTAACAGCAATGGACCCTACAATTCGCTCTCAAACTGTGGCTTCTATTGTATCTGTGCAAATTCCTAATATACCTACCTTTAATTTCTCTCCTGTTTCGCAGGATGATGTCAAAAAGTCTATTTTAGCAATTCAGTCCAAGGCGGTGGGTAATGATGAGATTAGTAGACAAATGGTAGTATTTATACTAGAGCACCTTCTTCCGGCAATTTCCCATATTATAAATTTTTCCCTTGATTCAGGTCAGTACCCTAATATTTGGAAAAGGGCTTTTATAAAGCCCCTTCCAAAAGTTCCTTCTCCCATTCTTCCCAATCATTTTCGCCCTATATCCATTCTACCCTTTCTTTCCAAAATTTTAGAATCCTGTGTTTACAAGCAAATTTCTTCATTCATTTCGAAACATAACCTACTGAGTATATATCAGTCTGTGTTTCGCCCTGGTCATAGTACCAGTACTGCTTTAATTAACGTCACTGACGATATTAGAAACGGTATGGAAGAAAAAAAAGTAACAGTACTGGTACTAGTTGATTTCTCAAATGCTTTCAACACAGTTGATCATGAAATCCTTGTTTCCATACTGTCTCATCTAAATTTTGGCCCTACGGCATTGGAATGGTTTGCATCTTATCTTCGTGGTCGACAGCAGTCAGTCTGTGTGGGGCAAATAACCTCAGCTTGGGCTGATGTGGAAGCTGGTGTACCGCAAGGCGGTATTCTTTCTCCTATAATTTTTCTATTTTTATAAACTTTATTACCTCTATCTTCGATTGCTCGTACCATCTCTATGCCGATGACCTTCAGTTATACGTGCAAGCTGAAATAGGGGGTATCCATAATGGGATTAAAAAAATAAATAAAAACTTACAAGCTATCAAGGATTGGTCTACTCGTTATGGAGTGTTGGTCAATCCTTCAAAATGCCAAGCTATACTGGTGGGTAGCTCAAGGATGCTAGCCAAGATTAATCTTGCAGACATACCCCTTATCTACTACAATGGGATTACAATACCGTTCAGTAAGTCTGTAAAAAATCTTGGCCTACACATTGACAGCTCACTGAATTGGAGAACTCAGGTTACTGAAGTCAGTCGTAAAGTCACTGCTACGTTACGTACTCTGTATCGTTTAAAACATTTTCTCCCCACAAAGTCTAAGATCATGCTTGTCCAATCACTCATATTACCCATAATTGATTATGCAGATGTGTGTTACTCGGATCTGTCCCAGGATCTTCTGAACAAGCTGGAACGCCGTCTCAATAACTGTATAAGATTTATTTTCGGGCTTCGTAAGTATGACCATTTTTTTTTTTATAGGATAAGGGTGACAAACGAGCACACAGTCCACCTGATGGTAAGTGGTTGCTGCGGCCCATAGACATCTACATCTATCCTCAATTACAAGTCAAAATGTAGATGCGTTGTCACCCGTGAGGACTAAGATGGAATGCCTCATTTCCAGTAAAAAGGGCCTCCGGCCACCTGCACTCACCAAGCGAAACGCAGAGGTAAACCTCTACTTCACGCTGGTTTTCTGTGAGGTCGTGGTACCACCCCGGTTCGAGCCGGCCCATCCGTGTGACAGCAAGAGCTGCCGCGTGGCTCTACCACTGTTAAAATTATATATATTATATATTATAATTATATATAATATTTCGCAATATAGATCTAAGCTTAATTGGCTTACAATCCGGCAGAGGCGTATTTCCAGAATGTTACTTGTTCTTTTTTCCATATTAAATGACCCATTTTCGCCTTCCTATCATAAGAGTAAATTTCACTATCTCTCCTCATCTCATGATAGGGTTCTACGTTCTTGTTCTAACAACAAAATATGTATTCCAGTTCACTTCACCGAGTTCTATGGTAACTCCTTTACAGTTCAGGCTGCACGCCTTTGGAACTCCTTGCCTGACGACATCAGAAAAGCACCCAATAAGATTGCTTTTAAAAAGTTGGTGCGTAATCATCTATTAAAGACAACGCTTCTTAGATGAATCATCCATGTCCTTTATATTTTGGACGTATATATTTATAGTTATTTATATGTACTATTTGTATATGTATGTCGGTATGAATATATGTATGCTTATGTATTTACGTATATATTTGTATACTTGTATATATTTTTATAGTTTATTTATTGTATATATTAGTAAAATTTATATATAAAGTAATTAATTATAAATTTCTATTTTATTTTTATTCTATATTGCTACTTCAAATTCTCACCACTCCATGGGTTGACTAGTAGAGAATGCCACAAGGCATTAAGTCCGCCCTTTGTATTCTTTTAGTTTAAGGAATGCAATAAAGAATAAATAAATAAATAAATAAATAAAGTTAGAGTTGAAAAACTTATATTATAATACATGTATTTTAGAAATTAATTTTCATGGTAATTATCATGTAAATATAATATTTCTAATTTAAAAAAAAAACCGGCCAAGTGCGAGTCGGAATCGCGCACCGAGGGTTCCGAACGAATCCGTAGGTATATAAGTTTAAAATTATAAAAATATTTTTATTATAGGATGTAACTAAAAATTTATGCTTTGCGCAATTTTTCCTTTATGTGTGCTATAAAAAGTTGCTTTGTACCAAATTTCCAGATTCTGAGTTCACGGAAAGTACCCTGTAGGTTTTGATTCCCTTGCGAATGTCGAAAATTTGCTGCATAAACGGCTGTATCTATTGATTGCGTTGACTTAGAAGTTTGATTTTTTCACAGCTCTAAGTGATAGTAGACACAGCTCCAAGAGACAATAGAATTGAGTATTTGATATGAATTTCAGCTTGATATCTCCACGCGTTCCTGAGAAAAAGGGTCTTGACAGACAGACAGAGGGACAACAAAGTGATCCTATAAGGGTTCCGTTTTTTCTTTTTGAGGTACGGAACCCTAAAAATCATGTTTATATAAACTTATTATAAAATAAGCTAGTTAACTATCATCCCCTAAAACCCATGCATGCACTTTCACCTTCACGTAGTTTAAAAAAAATATCCTCTTTCTTTCTTCACTATTATATATTTGATAGTAGAAAATGTCTAAGTTTTTTTTCTCAAAAAAAATATAAAAAATATTCTCCTCCTCTGGCTCGTTCATAGTAAAGAGCTGTGCGTAAGTGCTCACTGCCCTGATACAATTAACCGTCCCAAAGCATGCGCGTTACGACAATGCCAACTTATTTAATTTTTTTAAATATTGAATTAAACTGACCAAATATTTATATAACCTTCAACCATCAACGAATGCTTCTCGATTGCGCATAGGTGGAATTTTTTATTTTTTTCGCGAATGAGGTGCTAAAATTTCTCAATGACTTTGAAACACTTTAACCCTTAATAAAAATGTTTCTAATGCTGACCAATTAATAAGATCAACTGACCTTTTATGACCAATTTCTGACTTTTCAGATGGTATAATCGGTAAATCGAAATTTCGCACATGAGGTGCTAAAATCGCGGAGCTATTTAATAGAGGGTGCGCGTATTGCCAAACACCAGGCACAAATCAAGACTTCGTGCTTCTACTGGGAACTTCAAGTTATAAAACCCAATAATAATATATAAAAGTATTTCTTGAATCGTTTGAAATATAGCTAGTTCTTGAATAAATTCGATTCGAGAGGTTTTTGGATCGATTCGTTGAAACGATGGAGTATTCTAAGTCGATATCAGGACATGGGACAAAGATTTTTCAGATCCATATCGATCTGGAAAATATATTATTTTACTATAAACAATCGATTAAACGATTGATTTCAAATCGACATTCCTACTATGTACTGTCACTGTCATCTCTCACTCTGTTAAAATTACATTGGTTGGCGTCGTTTGTTCTTTGTAATTGTATCGGTGTTTTGGTGATTTTCGGGACTATATATTGAACATTACGACTTGGCTATTTTAACGAATTCCGATTGCTTTCAAGAACGACTTACCTTGCTGTGATTTTCAGAACTGTGTACCGCTCAAACGATAACCTAACATTCATAAACGTACTTACAGTGGTAGAGCCACGCGGCAGCGTTTGCTCTCGCACAGATGGGCCGGCTCGTACCGCGGTGGTACCACGACCTCACAGAAAACCAGCGTGAAGTAGAGGCTTGCCTCTGCGTGTTGCTTGGTGAGTGCAGGTGGCCGGAGGCCCTTTTTACTGGAAATGAGGCATTCCATCTTAGTCCTCACGGGTGACAACTCATCTACATTTTGATTTGTAATAGAGGATAGATGTAGATGTCTATGGGCCGCAGCAACCACTTACCATCAGGTGGACTGTGTGGTCGTTTGTCACCCTTATTCTATAAAAAAAAACATACGCGAAAGTTTATTTTGTGTAAATTGCGGCTCTGCTGGTGGTTCAATGTTGCTGAAAGATGAACAGAGAAGCAATCCTGTAATATTGCCGTAATTGCATCGTTGTACGCAGAACCATCGGTTGCTACGCTCATGTTATGACCATTATTTGGAACTTGAGCTTTACAAGACATCTAAATAATATCGACATCCCTGCACAGATTTTAGACAACATTCTAATTTCCAATTTAGAAGATGAACAATAAACATGAAATTAATCTGTGTTTTATTTGACATTCAAACATAATAAGTTAATGTAGGTGTAAAAACAACTTGTACTACCAATTAGGTACTAAGTCGGCAAGGCTGGTTCCATAGTCACGCGATTGAACAGCGCCGTCCAGACGCACACGCTTGCAAATGCACTAGATAGTAGTCGATAATATCCACGCTGTTCAAGCGCGCTGTTGAATCTTGGTTGAAACCGTGGTTGATACACTCGTTGTTCAACGGCATGTCTAGCGGCGTGACTGAAACCAGCCTAAGTCCTTATACATTTAGGCACTAGGTATCTTATCGTACCGCATATGCCATTGACAACATCTAAATAGTAACAGCCATTATATACATACATCCTTATTTTTATATTAATACAAACAAACATTATCTCTCATTTCAAAACCAATGCTAAGAAAGCAGGTTTGTTTACTAGATTCTTTGCATTTATACGTTGCACTTACATAAACTTAGGCTGTAGAACAAAAACTGCATACCTAATTATCTAAATAGGTACTAAAAATAGCTAAATGTTTAAGGACATCGTTTTTCAGGTGTTAAATATCGATTATAACCTCAAAATCTGTTTTTTTTAAATATATCTATTCTGCATAATAGTCTAGTCCGCTATAAAAATAAGATCATATAGGAATTTACTAATGATCAACCATAAAACACATTTTCCGATACTCTTGGTTCCAGGGCGAACAATGTATCTATCACTTCCCTATATGTTTTCTTTCTTGATTATATATATTACTGGTAGCTGGTCCCGAACGATTTGCATGTGGTGGTTCTTCTCCTTGGAGGTTTTCATGTGTCGAGGAGACCCTCTTTACATGGGTGGCATCTCAGGAGGACACGACCCCTCGGTCCTGGGTGCTGCGTTGGCAGCTTTTATGTTCGTGTATTGCGCACCTCGCGCCATCAAGTCAGGTGTCGGGACGCTTACTCACCCCCGGCGTCCCCTGTGCCGGGCGGTGAGCGTAGAAGTTTACGTGGGAGTGGTCGCCCGTCAGGTGGGCTGGCATGGAGCGGAGCTAAGTTCTGAAGATGGGGAGGGGTTCGGTTGTTCCCCATCTTCAGAACGATTTGCTTGCGACATGGTGGTTCTTCTCCTTATGGAGGTTTGCAGATTTGCATGAAAACCAGTCTAATGGGGTATCAAAACGCTTTACTCGAAATAGAGCCGCGCCCTCTGTGCGATTTCGCAACTCAATTACATCAATTTGTACTATCACTCTCCCACGGTTTGTCCAATATCTTTTTTTGTATAAGACATATATTTATACATTTTATTTATATAGATAGTACAACAAAATATCTATGCTATGATATACATTACATTTCAATATTACAATAATCCTTTTATTTATTCAACAAAATATGTCTATTTTACAACATATGTACTAAGTTAGAATTCTTAAATATTTAAGATATAAGGTTGGAACAATGTTCTTTATTTGAAAATACAAATATCTTAACTAATACAATAGTTTAATTTACATTTTTTTCACACATTTTACTATTTAAAACACTTTTAAATTTCTTATACAAAACTGTCAATATTTCACTATTCCAAAGGAATTTATACATGAAAATAACACAGAACTCACCTATTTTGCTCGTGCAGTCAACCTGAAACATTTAACAAGTCAATTTTACATAAATTGCTGAAATTTACAAACATTTAAATTTCCATTTATTTAGACCTCGAATTTTCATCAGCAGAATCAGCAGATCCAAAACCGAATATCTGTGCTGTAATTTCGGCGGTCTTTCCAGTCCTGTACCCATGTCGTTGGATGGCGCTATACTGCCTATCTGCTCAGATGTCAAGTACCTCGGTTCCCTCATTCAAGGCGACGGCGGAATAGATAGAGCTGTGCAGCATAGGATTAACGCAGGGTGGATGAAATGGCGACAGGTCACAGCCACAACGTGCGATCCCCGAATGCCAATAAGGCTGAAGGGGAAAATTTACAAATCGATCATCCGACCTGTCGTCATGTATGGAAGTGAATGCTGGGCCGTCAAGAAGAAGGATGAAAATAGACTGCATGCAAATGAAATGAGAATGTTACGATGGATGTGTGGTGTGACAAGGATGGATAAGATAAGGAATGAGTATATAAGAGGAAGCCTGAAAGTAGCGCCAGTGGTAGAAAAGGTGAGAGGAAGCAGATTGGCATGGTTTGGGCATGTGATGCGGAGGAATGAAAGTCATGTCACAAAACGAGTGTTGAATATGAATGTAGAGGGACACACGGGCAGAGGAAGGCCGAATAAAAGATGGATCGATTGTGTGAAAAGTGATATGAGAATGAAAGGAGTAAGTATGGAAATGACGGCTGATAGAGAGGAATGGAACAAAAAGATTCACTGCGCCGACCCCAGATAATGGGAAATGGTTTAGAGGATGATGATTAGACCTCGAATTTTACAAATTAGTGCGCGGCTTTTATCCAGAACTAAAAGGTGAACAACTACTCCCTACACGACCCTCAACTGGTCGGTAAAGTAGTTGCAAATTAGCACGCACTGCTATTAACCAATACTAGGTGAACAATTGATTCCTACACGACACACAACTGTCGGTAAAGTAGGTTCCAACAAGATTCTTATCAGTTATCAAGGTTCTTATTAGTTATCATGTTTATTATCAGATAACACAAACAATATTTTTATGAATCAAACATTCAAAATAGACATTTTATTTTTCATACAAAATGTACTCAGCTTACATAAGGCGATGTTATGCAATACTATTTCCCATTAATTTCACTTACACAAAGTGATCATTTCGACTGGGGAACAAATCCTGGTCTAACTTTATTTTAATATTTCTTTAAATCGATAATAACAGTGAAAGGTAATTCAACCGGGGAACTGAACCCGGAATCATGAATTATATCTTAAAAATTCCCTATATGAATTTATTAAGAAAATATTGTTAAGAAAACTACTAACTAGTCCGACCTGGAAATCGAACCCAAGACCTTTAAATTATTAATTCGATATTTCTTAGAGATTTAAATAAGCATTTTCTTATAAGACAATTATTGATAGATAATTTAAATTTAGAAGCTATTCGTAATCGGTTAACTAATAAATTGAAACATTCTTATAGGCGCGTCACCAACAGCCATAGTTGTCATGCTTGGAAAGCGGGTTGGCAATCGTAGCTTTTTATTTTTAGATAATATAATTAGGAAGACGCTGCTGTCCATCTCCTGATTTGTTTCCTTCTGTCGCCTCTTACGACACCCACGGAATGATATATGGTAGTGGATATTCTTATACCGCCGCTACATGGTATTCTCTATACTCCATTTATGTAAAATTATATATTTTCTCTATTATATGGATGTACTTACTGTAAGGTATTGCTTGAGTGTAAGTCAGTAAATTTCATGAAACACTTATAAAAATAATAATGAACAAGTAATAACATTTTTTTAATATACCACATTTTGTTCCAGTACGTTCTAATTCTTACATTGTTATCCAATTCTGAGGTATGTTCAAAATTTCAAGTCTCTAGCTCATCGGAAAGGTAGTTTAAAATCAATTACTAAATTGGACCCGAACAGACAAACACGAAAGCGAGTTAATAAAAACGTAGAATAATAAAATCCGAAAGATCAGGTTTAATAATATTTATATTCATACTTTATAGGTATACTGATTTAAAATTTAAACATAAAACACTTCACTCTTGTCGACATTTTCTTAAGAAATGTCCCCGTTCTATGCTATATCAAATCTCTACTTTCTTCGCCACTCGTATTTATGTCTCTTCTATGTATTTCTCGTATTTTTATGCTTCTCTCTATTTGTTCTACTGTATCCATCAGTGGCAAGTCTTTTGTTTCAGGCGTTAAAGTTAGGAGAGCACCAGCGATTAAGGCGAAGCCACCGAAAAAAATTGATGGAAGAACAACGGAGACTGTGCTCTGAAAAAACATAAATATACTAAATATTAGTAAAGAAATAATAGTGAATGGCCGTTGAAGAGCACACAGCTCACCTGATGGTAAGTTAATGTGGATGTGTGTCATATATATCTACATATTATATATCAACTATTAAGAATTAAATTGTGGATGCGTTGTCACCCTTGACGACTGAGGTGGAATGCCACTTTACCGGTAAAAAGAGTGTCCAATTCTACTACTGCCATGTTTTGTATATTCGAATTACTTTGTGCTGGTATTCGCAGCGAGCTTGGTAAACTCTTTCAATATGTGCTGCAGCTACAATAAATACACTGTAGCGTGGTACAACCTTTACACTAATGCAGTATAAATATAAGAAATATATATAGAAACATAAAAATATAAGTGAGAAATATAAGAAACTTTTCCCCATTGCTAGGGCCACCTGGATAAGGTAGCGAGTAGGGTAACACTTTCACTATACTGAATGTATAGTGCGTTACGTTGTTTTATTACTGATAATGATTAATTGCGTAAGCAAAAGAGCAAGTTGAACATCCGCTCTCACATTTTTATTATTTTTAACAATTAACGCTATCCTGATGTATTTCCGAGATCAAAAGTGGGATCCTCTATTGTAATCTCCGACATCAGAAGTGGGATGAAGTCCCTGTTATCGTCCACATATAACCTTCGGATAGTGTGAGGGTTATTACGTTGGTGAAATACTATGATACGCCTCGCGTTTTGTTATTGTTTTTAATTTCTTAAATCGAGTTTGTTGTCGTATTTACGACACTGATGAATCATTAAAGTGTAGAGTAAAAGTTTAAAGTGAAATTTTTTAAGCCAAAAATTAAATCTTTTTGTTCGATTTATAATAAAAAGTACCCGCAAGTACTTTCATTATTTCTAAACGTACCCAATTATGATAACAAATGTCGAAAAAAATGTTGGAGGTATTCTAAATGAGTTACAGTTCGTATTCTGTGGAAATTTAACTTGCTCGAGTTATGTTATAATTTGATACACGAGATGTGATTTACATGGGCTAATTTTAAAGTTCAAAATGTTTTGACGATGGACCGAAAAAGATGTTTAACTTTAACGTGCTATGAATTAAAAGCACTAAGTAGTATTTCTGTGTTCTAATGTGTTGATAAGTGTTACAGTTTACTCCGAGTATTACGTAGTCGACAAAATTGGGATTTGATGTTGAGAGTTTAGTGGAAGGCGTGGTGCTGTAGCGCTCGCTCTTGAGTGGAAGTAAGCTGTCGGCTTATGTCGCCGCGGACACGTTAATTGCCGCTGCTATCGATCACCATTTGATACATGAGGAAAGTAAATTTATCTTTAGGTTAACTCTTTAATTGGTTGCGAATAATTCTGGAAAACCAAAGTATAACGGACAAAATTGAAGTAGAGCTAATTATTTCTCACATTAAAATGAGTATTTAAGTGTACATGCGGATCGGACCGTACGTACCAGAGGTTGTCGTGTAGCAGCAGCTCATTTTTAAAAAAGTTCCTACTGAATTGTTTTAATGTTTTCTTCTGTGTTACAGTAGTACGTGTGATGTGATTACATGTGCGCGAGCGTGAGGCGATGGTGTGCCTTGCTGGTCGGAACGGACTGCTCGGTCCAGATGTAACATGGCCTGGCTTCGGGACACGCGTATGCTGTACGCGTGACTGGTGATTTCCCGGAGCGCGTGTATGCTATACATGGCGATGCCTCGGAAGTCGTGTACTCCGTATGCGCTGGGGTCGTACACTGTGTGCGCGGAAGTCGTATACTCTGTGTGCGCAGAAGTAGTGTTTTCTGAACCTGTATCAGGCTCTGTTCTGACAGGCGCTGTCCTGGTTCACGTTTTATAACGTGGTTCACGTGGTTAACGTAGGATCTCGCAAGTTCAAGAACGAGTATGTGTCAGATACTGGTAAAAGCGAAGTTATTTTTATAGTCAGCGGTATGAGAGCGTATTTCTGTTTGACGACCTCTTATGCGTGATTGATGAGAGAATACGCAACGGTGTATATTGTCTTGATAATTGACAACTTGTTTTTATGCAGATCATGATGAATGCAACCCCGACGATGCCTGTGAACCCTCAGGTGCTCCTGCTAATCCCGTTGACGCTTCGAGTGCGTGGTGCGGCGCAACAACTCGCTGATGTGAGTGCCGCACGCCCTGTGCTGTGTTCTTTTAGCCACGCGCGCTTGCCACCTGGTAGCTAAGTATAGCGTGTGCTAGTTTGTTTTAATAGCCACGTGCGCGCTTGCCTTATGCCTGCCGCAACGGTGAGCAGTGAGCGACGTGTTGAAGTTTACTATGTTTGCAATCCCAGCGGTGTGCTGATGAATACTGGTGAGTCGTACCCATTTTATTATGATTCCGGGCCGAATCTCATCAAAGATGGTGTTGTGGCAAAAGTGTAAATAATATTGTAAATTCAACCGGAAGCGGTCATGTTAGTGTTCAAAGTACCCCACAAATACCCCCATGATCATGTGAGGAAGGTCCCCGATCACCAAGTTCCTCGAGAGTTAGATTATGAATGGCTTGTATACTCATACTCAAAACTTCAGACCGCACCTCATGAGTAACATGTGGCGATGGGTCTGTAGAGAATCGTTGGTGCGATTCTTGTCTGTGTTGGTGCACAGAGCCCCTCATTTGTTGTAGCATGTTTGGCGGCAGATACGTAGAGAATCGTTGGTGCGATTCTGACATATGTCGCGGCAGATGTTTAAAGAATCGTTGGTGTGATTCTAGCATGTGTTGGTGCACTGAGCCCCTAATGTGTTGTAGCATGTTTGGCGGCAGATATGTAGAAAATAGTCTGTGCGATTCTGGCATATGTGGCGGCAGATATGTAGAGAATCGTTAGTACGATTCTGGTCTGTGTTGGTGCACAGATCTCCTCATGTGTTGTTGCATATGTGGCGGTGGATATGTGGAGAATCGTATTTCAGTACCGGTTTTCCACCCGCTTTCAGAAGCTCCGCTGTAATTCCATTCTCGCCTGGGGCCTTGCCGTTTTTAAGATACTGGAGAGCCATTCTAATCTCGCTCAGACTGACGTCCGGGATATCTTCGGAATAGTGTCGGATAAGACTCGCTCTTGGATCGTTACTCACACTTGCGTGTGGTTCCAACGATGACGTGTACAGCTATCCATAGAACCTCTCAATCTTACTCAAAATCTCAGGTGCCTCGGAAACGATGCTGCCACAATCGGTCTTCAGCTTTGACAGTTGGCTCTTTCTGGCAGACAGATCTCTGGCAAAGACTTTGGAGGCTTGGTTCCGCTCGATCGCTTCTTCAATACAAGCTGTATTGAAGTTGCCTAAGTCCCACCGCATGCATTTGGAGATCTGTCTGTTCAGTTGCCTGTATGCTGTCAAATTTGTTGAAAAATGTAGCTTCATCTCCCGTCTAACAGCCATGAGATTAAGAGTGTGATCGGAGAGTTTTTGTGTTCATCTGCGGCGGGTCTTGCAGAACTTAGCTCCGACCGCATGGACAGTTTCCACGAGCTTGTCATTCATATCGTCCACTTCATCGCAGTCTTCTAGGCACTGAAAACGGTTTTGATACATTCGCTATTAATAAATTATTAGTTTTTAAGTATTTCTGGTCTACATTCATAACTAAGAACTTAACTACTAAGTATGGCTTAAAATAAATTTTCCCGTTAATCGGGTAATAGTTAAGCTACAGGCATATACAATTTTTCACGCACACTAGCATCCTTGCAATTGTCTTATACAATACAATATTGAGATGCCGCATTCACGGAGCTATCATTTTCATATAGTGCGGTATCTAGTTTGAGCGCGTGATGACCTATTATTAATCTAAGAATAAATACATAAAAATTCGTAAAACTGTAAAAATGTAACATTAAAGTTTTATCGAGTAAGTTGAACCCTTCATCCGGTAAAAAAAAATGTACTTACATGGACCTGGCAACTGTATTCAAAAGTTGGCGCAATTCATGTTAATTTCAAAATGGTATAATGAATACCTGGTACTTTTATTTCAATTTTTTGTACTATAATTTTTTTTCGTAGAGGGTAGATTTTTTAAAATTAACTCAATTAGATATTTTTAAACGATTCGTCCGTTCGATTAATGTAAAGAAAAATAATTTGGTTTCACGCTGATTTGGCCGATTTCATACCTAATATCCATAGAAAAGTAAAAAGTAGTTCATTTTTAATCCAATTTTGGTATTAAACAAAAAACATTCAAAATTACAATACATACGATGCTTCTCAGCTTTAGTTGCTATGACGCATAGGAGTATGTAAGTGCAAGCGAGACTGATGATATGGAAGTGACTAGTTCAGGTAGGTAATCCCCGTAACCCGCCCCCTTTGATTTGTAAACTTACGAAGAAAGGAAACAATAAGTGGATAATAAAACCAGTAATTTCTTTATGATTTTTATTAATAATTTTTGAAAAGCTGGTAATTCTCGTGTGGTCTCATATGAATTTGATCAAGGTCAAGCCAATAGTTTTTGAGTTATTCTTAATAACTTATATTGAAGTCGGTTGTACAAAATTTTTAATTTTAAATTACTACTTTTCTATGGATATTAGATCTGAAATCGGCCAAATCAGCGTGAAAATAAATTATTTTTCTTTACATTTACCACGGACGAATCATTTAATAAAAAAATCTAATTGAGTTATTTTTACAAAATCTACCCTCTACGAGAAAAAAAATTATAGTACAAAAAATTTAAATAAAACTACCAGGTATTATACCATTTTGAAATTAACATGGATTGCACCAACTTTTGAATACAGTTGCCAGGTCCATATGAGTACATTTTTTTACAGGGTGAAGGGTCCAACTTGCTCCATAAAACTATAATGTTACATTTTTACACTTTTACGAATTTTTATGTATTTATTTCTACCAAACCGTAATAGGTACTGAAAGATAAAGTAGTAGGTATAGTAGGCATATGATATGGCTGTACAAAACAGAGATTTTTTTTAAAATCGGTCTTCATTTGCAGCTGCAGCATTAAAAATATTGAGGCAAAGGGTGATTTTCTGGAAAAAATTATAAATCATTCTTTATCTTTTAAACCACGCAACTTGGGTATAGGTCTTAATTTTTTTTTGGAACAGTTCTTCCATGGTGTACAACCCCCTTTCATTTGGTCGTTACGTTCTGGGACAGCCTGTATATACATTTTTTTAAATTTTGATTTGAATTGTAATTTTTATTATATAACTGTTTTTGTCCTTAATAAAAAATATATTTATATTTTTATAAATATAAATATATAAAATTACAAATATATACTTTAAAACTATTATATATAACATAACGGCCATACTTATAAATAAATATTGTAACTAAATAAAGGTAGAATAATTATATACAAATGAATAGGCATTATTTTTGTATAAAGCGAAGTCAGTCTGTGCTTGCGTGCGGTGCGTAAGATTAGAGAGTCGAGACGCGAACTACTACGTACTAGCCCTCAGCACAGAATAAATAAGTACAGAAGTTGCACTCTTTTGATGTTGACTGCTTGCCGACGTTTTAATAGTCTACATAGTCATTATTAATCAGATAAACCGCGCACGCAAGCTAAATAAAACTTTATCGCTGCGCGTGAGCGTCCGTATTACTTTGCATCTTTTCTCCTTACTACGTTACAATGGACTTTCCTTGATTGCTGAGGGCTGTTAATAAAGAGTAAAAAAATACATTGTGAAATGGTAAGTTACTTAGGTAAAGTACCTATGCGGACTATAATCGATCATAATATGTACTATATATATATATATATATATATATATATATATATATATATATATATATATATATATATATATATATATATATATATATATATATATGTAGGAATGTGTAATTGAGTATAGTACAGAGACTAATTTTGTAGTTAGGAATAATAATTAATTCGTTTACACGAATTAATTATCCAACGAGTCGAAGATAAACTAGTAACGGAATACGACAAGCGTACCGTTCCACGTCAGAGCCAAGACTGTCCTAAGTCCTAACGGCGGCCGCGCCGTTCGTTTTATACAAGCAGGACGGCCGGCACCGCAGGTGCAATGCCGCAGATGTGCGGTACACGTGTCTTTTACAAGAATTCTGTCTAGGTAAACCGACGCCGCCGCACCTGCAACGGTGCAGGTGCCGTCATATATATAATATTATTATCTACTATGTGAGTTCTGTGATGCCCAACGCATGCAACTTGCAAGGCCATTCGTCGGGAATCTCAACACTTGGTTCGTATAGGTAGATAGAGTAAACAACAAATAAACCCGAAATACGATTCCTAACAGAAATATGATCATAATCTACTTAGTTGAAAATCTTGTAAACAAAGTTTTAATTTCAGTATTTTGTGCTATTATAACTTAAAATATTTTAATTACAAAGACGAGTATAGGTATGTAAGTAGGTACTTGGGTAGTGAAGTAAATTTCAACTAAGTTTTGTAATAAAGTACTTAGGTATTACTTCTGTAGTTAAATTCTTACTTAATTATTTTTTCGCTATAATTACCTATCTAACAAAAAATTAAATAAATTTACCTTTCATTATCTTTCGGTTACTCAAAAAATTATATATTATCTGAATCCTTTTAATTGCTCATTAAGTATCCATCCCCGCAACAAATAATTGTTATAAATTATAATAGCAAAACGTCGTTCCTACTATAAAGTAGAAGCGACGTTTGCTATTATAATTATAATTTATCAAATAGATAGATAATAATATACATACATATATATTATTCTTAAATTACATAAAAAATTCAACTATTTTGTCCTACAATTAAATATACTAAACACTAAACAAAAACTATTTCGACGAGTATTTCAACAAGTATTTACAAAAAAATATTTACGTAAACAGCGTTAAAAAGCTTCTAAGATTCAAACGTACAGAGCGCGCTAGCCCCGACTGCGATCTACCCCTGGGGCAGCACGCGATTGTAGGTAATTATTTCACTCAGGTAGCAAGAGTGACAGAGGTCTGCCCGCAGCCAGGGCAGACGGCGACGGCCCGTTCCACGCCCCGCGCGCCTCTCAAAGGCGTCCGCACACATCCAGATACCCACACATAGCCGCAAGCTATTTTACGTGCACACATGCTTAAGTATCGTATCTTTTCGCGTAGTGTATATGTTCTTTGCCTCTGACAAACCTCGTAAATTTTCAAACGGTGGCGGCATAAAATTACGTCTTGCTTTACTGAGCACATTAAGCATTTTAGAGGACAATTCGGTATTTCTTTCTATGTCACAGCACGCACGCACGCATTCACACACTTTGTTATTACGTAATAATAAAAATTAGAAAAACTAACCAGAATTGGTGTAAGAGGTGCAAATATACTCCCAGTCCTGGAAGCCACGGCGCACACTCCGATTAAGGTACCCCGGACGCTGGTAGGGAACAGTTCCATTGTGTACGTGAGAACTCCAGTGAAGCATACGGACACTAGGAGCTTGCCGAATAAAAAGAGGGATATTTTAAGCCACACATATCCTACAAATGAAACATTTACGGTTTTAGACACTATTTATTAAATGTGAAGAGAAAGAGAGAGGGACTTTAGAATTAAATATTTATTAACTATGAAAGAGGTTTGTTCATACCAGACAAACTTATTAACACAGGGTATTCAGGGAAAATCTTACAGGATATATATTATACATATACAGGAAATATACTTCTTTATATATTCATAAAAACTTTTCTCTAGCAGTGTATTGAAAGCGCTCACACGAAAAAAACTAATAGATATAAAATTTTATGAATGGTGCAAAAACAGATTTTAGCAGTATTTAAACTCAAATCAAAAAAATTCTTACCCTCAGGAACCCAGGCAGATGCCACGCAGAGTAATCCACAAATAAAATATCCGTACATCAATGGGAGCTTTCTTCCTATTCTGTTCATCAAATACATTGATATTAGCTCGCCAGGGAACGACATTACTGTAGATAGCATGAAGTTCGTGTACTTATTCCCGGGCAAATACACCGAATTCAACATTAACCCATAATAAATAAAGCCGGCAGTAAATCTACAGAAGGCTCCAACTAATATACGTTTCAAAATCTCTTTTGATTTCAGTATATCCCTATAACTTTCCTTTTGTTCATAATTCTCTATTTTGAACTGTTTCTTAAGGTCCTCTTCGTTCATATTTGCTAATTTTTCTTTGTTTATATTGATATTGTTAACTTTCGATATATGTAGAAGTATACTTTTCGCGTCTTCGGTCCGTCCATTTAGTATTAGCCATCGTGGACTCTCTTTCAGGAGGAATATGTAGGAAATGAATATGATAGGAGGAATGTAAATGATTCGGATCAAGTCCTTCCAGTAAGGCACAAACATTGCTATACAAGCGTAAATTGATTCTCCCATATAACAAGCGTACGCGAAGATTACTCCAGCTAGAATTCTGTTTTTACCGGCAATTTCGATCACTAAAATTAAAAATGTTGCAAGATTTAAATATTTTTAAAAAATTCGTTGATTAATAAAATCTCACTTTTAGGTTAAAAACAAAGCTAAGAACGTTTCAGCACTGCTTCTGATTCGAATTCGATTCGAATGCGAGTAAACTCAAAATTAGAAAAATCTGACATAATTTGGAGGTCGATTATGCACTCGAAAAAACACAATTGTGATATTTTCGACTTCGTAAAGCGGAATTCGAATGTAATGCGCTACTCCCTCTACAAATAGCTACAAATACTTCGGATTAACATTTATTGAATTCTACTGGATTTGTATCTAAAGCAGTGCGCAAATGCTCTTAAGCATTGTATGAATCCGTATCTATGTATGTAAATTTGCTTTCATCTTCATCATTGTCACTCCTATAGCCCTTTATACTCGAAAATTTGAACCGATTTACCGTGGGGAAAAAGGCTTACGAGTAAAGGTAAAGGCAACCTCGTATCGGTAAGTGAAGTGAAGTGCGACTTTCTATTAGATGGACTGAAGACCTAGTAATGCATGAAGATGATCGATGCAGGGACCCAGGATCGTGTTTTGTGGTATTACTATTATTATAGTAGTAGGTATTACTACTATTATTATATTATAGTATTGTGGCTTTGAGGGAGGCAAATGTTTAGCAGTGGACTTGTAGGACTTATAGGAGGCCTGTAGTGTGAATGAAGATGAAGCATTCCGGTGTTTTTAAATACTATGACAGATCCCGCTTCAGAGTTTTTGCTATGATCGAATCGAAAATAATAAATATGAGGTATAAACTTTTCCAATTAATTTTATTAATATTATTGTTACCTACTTAAAACCATGGCTGCCGCATACATGCCTCCCAATATCGCTGCTTCAAGCATTTCAGTAAACACGTACACATAGTACGATGTCGCGAAAGTCTTTAGATTTCCAAGGCAACTTCCCACAGAGCAGATAATTAATATCGGTTTACGGCCGAACCTGCACACATATTTATCAAAACTTTGTAATGTCAAAAATAATTAGATGTTATATTAAGAAAAGCAGTACACTTTGTGATTACCTAATACCTACCAAGATAAACTGACCTTAAGCGGTCTGCTACCGCAGAGTCTACTTTACCTGAGGTTGCCTCGTTTAGAAACGAAGCAACCGTCGTAAAATATTATCTATTGACGGTGGTGTGTCTTTCCTAGTGTAGTGGTGTTGGGAGTAGTGGTGCTGGAATTAGTGGTGAAGGAGAAAATGCACGCAATTGAGTTTAATGAAGTCAACTGTCCGTTTTTCCTCGTGCTTTAATCCAAAGCCCCTAAAACTTGCAGCTCTAGTTACAAATACGTTTTCAGTGCCATGCAGTGCCATGAAAAGCAGTAGACTATATGAATGATAAACTCATGGAAACTGTCTAAGATGCGGTTGGAACTAGGTTCTGCAAGACATGTTACTGAATAACAGAAAAATTCTCGGATCCCACTCTAATCTCATGGCTGTTAGACGGGAAATGAAACTGCATTCTACAGAAGCTTTCACAGAATACAGGAAACAGAAGAGACATATCTTCAAATACATGTGCCAGAACTTACGAAATTTCAATTCAACTCTAACTGAAGAAACAATCAAGCGGAGATATATTTGTCAGAAAGAGCCGACTGTCAAAGCTGAAGACCGAATGTGGTAGCATCGTTTCCGTGACATCTGACATTTTGAGTGAGATTGAGAGGTTCTACGGACAGCTGTACACGTCATCGTTTGAACTATACGCAAGTGTGAGTAACGATCCAAGAGCAAGTCTTATTCGACATTGATTCGATGATATCCCGGACGTAACTCTGAATGAGATTAGAATGTCACTCTAGCACCTTAATAGCAAGGCCCCGGGTGACGATAGAATTACAGTTAGCTACTTTTTTTTTTTTTTTTTTTTTTTATAGGATAAGGGTGACAAACGAGCACACAGCCCACCTGATGGTAAGTGGTTGCTGCGGCCCATAGACATCTACATTTATCCTCTATTACAAATCAAAATGTAGATGCGTTGTCACCCGTGAGGACTAAGATGGAATGCCTCATTTCCAGTAATAAGGGCCTCCGGCCACCTGCACTCACCAAGCGAAACGCAGAGGTAAATCTCTACTTCATGCTGGTTTTCTGTGAGGTCGTGGTACCACCCCGGTTCGAGCCGGCCCATCCGTGCTACAGCAAAAGCTGCCGCGTGGCTCTACCACTGTTAAGCTTCTGAACGTGGATGAAAAACCAGTACTTGAAGTCCTTAAAAAGCTCTTTAATTCCATTCTTCTTAGTAGCACTACACCGGAGGCGTGGAGCAGAAGTGCGGTGGTCTTGTTCTACTCGAAATGCAACAATGCTTTGTACAAGAACTATAGACCAACTTTCCTTCTAAGCCGCGTCTACATGCTGTTTTAGAAATTCATTACGAAAATGTCTCGCACGCAGACTCAACGACTCCCAGCCTTCGATACAAGCCGGTTTCCGAAAAGGCTTTAGTACCATTGACCACTTACATTCATACCAAGTAGACTCTGCCAGATTGAAAGGAGACAGCTTTTTTTATAGGATAAGAGTTTTTTATAGGTAAGAGTGGTTGCTGTGACGCATAAACATTTGCATCCATCCTTAATGACGAATCAAGATGCAGATGCGTCGTCACCCGTGAGGACTAAGATGGAATGCCACTTTTCCAGTAAAAATGGTATCTGTATCTCTACACTCACTATACGAAACACAGCAGCGTCAAGCTGCCATTTTACGCTGGTATTCTGTGCGAGTGTGATCCTTCCCTGGTCAAGCCAACCAATTTGTGCTACAACTATACTACTAATATAGCAGCAGCATGGCTCTACCACGTTTTTATGGAGAATGGGCCCACCAGAAGGTTCACTGTTAAATATTTAATAGTATAAAACAATGTTGTAGTTACATTCACCATTTATAGGTACTTTAAGATCGATGGAAAATCCTTTTAGTATTTCCGGCAAAATATCGTGCTTGTCTGTGCACAAATGTGGTATGGATACTATTTTTTACATGTATTAATTGTGAGTATACATCCAAAATATCATTTACTTAAATGGTATATGATTAAAGCCAAGATGAGTCAGGGTCAGGGATAATATGTACATTTATAATATTACCTACACACGCTATATAGTAATAAAGATGTTTTGAACTGGTTGTGTGAAGATAAAAACCCAAATTATAATGTATCTATATTTATTATAGTAAATAATAAATTCCAAAGTAGTCTATTAATAGTAGAACAGATAGAAAAACACGGTGTCAAAAATTTGTTTGAAAATATATTAACTGCTAAGTTTTCATACCTCAAACACCATGAAACCTAAATGACTAGGTAATGTCATTTTTATCAGTTATTACACACTGATAAATAGTGAGGGAGTAAGATGATTTAAACTGTTTATGGAGGGATAATAAAACACATGTATAATTTAATTGTATTTGTTAATGTCAATCATAATTTTAAAAGATTTTTCCTAAATAACTTGATAATAACATGTCCGTTTATGATATTGGTAGGAATCACAAGAACATTTTCAATGGTAAGAGATATGATATAAGACTGTTGTCTTTATCCATACTCTTTTGTCTCTGCCTATAGGCAGCTCTGCAAGCTTTCACCCTGTAAGGCATACAGATATGTTCTCAGCGATCGACCTGAAAATAGGTATGTAATGACTATTGTAAAGAATGCCTATACTAAATATTAATTCTTATCAATATATTATTTTTTCTTATATTTATTTCATTCCAAATAGCTTGTGGAGACTATGTTTACGTATCTATTGATTTACATTTCAAATACTAAAAGCAAAAAAATATCATGTCCATTTACGATATTGTTAAAGTATTGTTGAAAGTAGACACTCGAATTATTTGCAAACTTTTTATATGGCCGTGTTTTATTTATGTCAATCTTAATTTGTCAAAACAAGATGGCGCGTTGTTGTTAATTTATTGTGACCTTTTTCTAACTTCAACAAGAATAAAACGATTAAAAGTGGAGTGCAGGACTGCAGGAGAAGTTGTTTTCTGTGATTTCGATGTTTGAAGAAAAACAACAGGAGAAAGACACCCAATTCAATCAGGAACAAGACTGTTTACGTGTGGTTGAATTTCTTAGGTTAGTATGACGCTTTGATGTTGATACTTTGTTTGTATTCGTAATTATTATTTATGATTTTACAAAAACTATTTCTCTGTTTGGTTCACATTCTGTTAAATTACGTTAAACACCATCATTATAATGCATTATTATGCATTGTGTTGCATTGTAATTTTAAGACAAATTATTTTATTTTACACAAGTTCTGGAGAATATAGAAGGGGTTAGTGATATAGTGAAAACTATTGAAAAACTTACTGTTTTAGAGCAGAAAGACAGGATAAGAACAAGTACTTTTTTATAGGATAAGGGTGACAAACGAGCAAACAGTCCACCTGATGTTAAGTGGTTGCTTTGGCCCATAGACATCTATATTTATCCTCGATTACGAATCAAAATGCAGATGCGTTGTCACCCGTGAGGACTAAGATGGAATGCCTCGTTTCCAGTAAAAAGGGTCTCCGGTTCTCTACACTCACCATACAAAACACAGCAGCATTAAGCTGCTATTTTACGCTGGTATTTTGTGAGAGCGTGGTCCTTCCCCGGTCGAGCCGACCCATTCGTGTTACAACTATACCAGAAATATAGATGCAGCATGGCTCTGCCACGTATAATATAGCTACTTGGATGAAATAGCTTCAATGACTGGTAAGTTTTTACTAAATACATATCTTAGATTATTTACTCTCTAGATAACGCGTCACGCAATCAGCGATGCAACAAAAACAGGCCAGTTATTACAAGCGTGTGCGTAAGACTCACACCGGCTTAGCGGTTGCTAGGGTGATAGAATAAATAACTATGACTTACACCAACGTCATTTGTATCTGGGAGATACCAGCTAATGAATCTATCCGGACAAAATGGGGAAAAACTGTTAAATTGTCATGTTAATAAAATTATAAATTATAATATTTTAATATGGTGCTTTCAATTGTGTGTTTAGTTGTCAGTTGAGTTAGAATCTAATTTTTTTTTGTAAAGAAAAATATATGGTCCGTACCTAGATCGACTTATTGGAATGGCAATCCATCAGGAGATAGTGATGAATCGTCGACGTCTTGTGCCCACAAGTCATCCTACATTTCGACATCGGACAGATCGTCGCTTTCTGTGATATCTACTACTGCAACATCAGGTATATTGTCACAAGAGGCCCCGGTGCAGTGCTGCAGACTGATGAGCATTTTAATCCTTCCTTCTTGCAGCTGCACGCGTTCCCACAACCCTTCGTGCAGCCCCAAGAGATCATCCTCAAGAGGTGTTGTGGGGCTGCATCTCTGGTCATTTTTTTTTGGTTGAGGCCTTGTGGCGTGGATATCTACCCCCAGGAAAGAGGGTTCAGTGTGACTCCCAACCACATCTGTACCTCACACGACCATTACTAGCACACTACGTCGGAGGTAATTGGAACTTTATCCCACTAAAGTTGTTCGAGTAACGTCTAAAATATTGCATAAAATTGCGAAGTTCGAAAAAAAAGATAAACTTTGAAAGGCTTAATTTCTGAAACTATTAAGTTTACAGTTCTAGTATCATATTGTAGCAAATTTAGTCACTTTAAAAACGTTCTCAGAAAGTTTTTTCAAAAACTAGTCCTTTAGGGTTATAATCGCCAAAATTTGAAAAAGAAAAATTATTTTTTCGCGGTTTTTTCGATTTTTGACAAAGTTGCGTTCAGCGCTCGTGGCCACAAATTTGAATTATTCATTAGGCCAACATCATAAACAAGTCTGTAAAAATCAGGATTACCGGATTTGACGCATACTACCCCATACTTTCAGGCGACAAAGTTACTGGATCAACTCTCTTAGTGGAATAAGAAAGCATCGGGTTTAATGAATGCCGAAAAACTCTTCGCCACTTATTGTCCAATGGCTGTGAATTTAAGAAAAATAAAAATGTTTATTCATTAACATTTAACAGTGGCAGAGCCACACGGCAGCTTTTGCTGTCGCACGGATGGGCCGGCTCGAACCGGGGTTTATCTCTGCGTTTCGCTTGGTGAGTGCAGGTGGCCGGAGGCCCTTTTTACTGGAAATGAGACATTCCATCTTAGTCCTCACGGTTGACAACGCATCTACATTTTGATTTATAATAAAAGATAGATGTCTATGTCTATGGGCCGCAGCAACCACTTACCATCAGGTGGACTGTGTGCTCGTTTGTCACCCTTATCATATAAAAAAAATCATTGCTAATTGAATGTTATGACATACCTGCGTACAGAAATCGGTTTTTAAAAACCATGGCTTTGAAACGTAAAGAAGGAAAGTCAATCATTTATTTATTAGATGTAACCTAAATTCATAAAACTATAGACCCAAGAAGTCTTGGCAAGGTCCATCTACAAGTGGAGCAATAGAAAATGCTTCAACAGGGAAAAGGAATATAATGCTGGATCGAAGAAACTCTGTGCCTAACTAACTAACAAATTATTAGTATTTAGCACTAAATCTAAAACGGCAGACTACCACCACGACATGAATGCCGTTAACTTAGAGAAAAGCTTATACCCAATTTAAATGAGCCGAGTGTATTAGTTATGGATAATGCCAGTTACCATTCAATAATTGTAAATAAAGCACCTACATCACAAAGTCGCAAAAATGTGATAAGATAATGGCTACTTTGAATAATATTCCATTTGAACAATATCACACAAAAGCAGAGCTGCTATGTGCTATGCACACCAGGACCAGTATATGAAGCTGATTAACTCTGAAGCAGAATTGGCATGAGGTGGTGTGACTTGACTGGGTCAAATGAATCTTTCCGCATGGGAATCCTAGATTCAGGTTTCGATTATGGCAGTGAATAAACCAAAATTATTATAGAATATTGTTGTTTTTTTTTTATTCAGATAATGTCACATAATACCTGGTCGTATTTTTATTCCAACGAAGTTAACTGATTTTCGAAATCTCACGCACGCAATGTCTCTTTGGTTTGGATTACAATGGGTAGACACGATTTTACATCTCTTAACTTCAATTTACTTCGTCTGATTAAAAATACAACTTTTCTCACAACAGGTATCGAGGGTTCTCATTTTTGGCCCTGTCCACGTGCTATCACGCAGTTGTGTACAAATATTGTTTTACACAAAAACAACTCCAAAATATCAAGTCGGATTATTCCAGAAACTTTATACAAATTTTGGGATTGCTATTTTTGAATTTGCCACGCTTTTTCAGTCCCTACTTTCATTTGCCAGACTAGGAATCAGAAGGAATTTTTCAATAATAAGAGATATGAGATAAGATTATGCCTTCAATGTCAACTATATTTCCATATTTTTGTCAGCATTTTGTTATCTCTGCTTGTATGTTAAATAATTAAGAAATTGTTATAAAATATAGACCATTAATTAGCTCCATTTGATCATATACAAAAATAGTAATTATGGATTTACATCAACAATGTTTGGCTATGTAAAATTTGCCAGACTTTTTATTTTCATTGGTTGCATGTAAGAGAAATATATAATTTTTCGATGAGAAAATAATATTATTTTTTGCAGAGTTAACAACACAGAAGTCTAAGCATAATAGAAGAATCTGATTTCATCGCAGGATATGGTCCAAAGTTGTATGATTCATGGGACTTTTTCATAATATTATAATATTGTAATTTGCAGTTTACATAATATATTATCAGTCTTATGGAACAGTGAATGTATTAACAAAAATTCATATGATTTAGAGAATATAGCACCTGAAGGTGATTTGTCTGGCAGTTTGAAGTTTATGAGCTTTATTACAGTCCTAAGTATTTTTGTAAATTCAATAGCAATTTTAAGGATATCACCCATTACACAATTAAAATGGCTTAACTAATTCACAATACTTATGCAAACTGTATATTTGCTTCTGGTACAAGTATTTACTACTTTTTTTACTCATAAATATATGTACCATAATATATACTATCTATCTACTATGGCTGGCATGAATTCAAGATCCATGTCTGGACTACCAAATAAGCCATTTGGTATTATCGAGTTATATGGTGCAACTTGCAGAATACATAAGGTAGGTATTTGTAACTAAATGCAGTTCAATAAATCGCTCTTCAAAGCCCTTGAAGCAACATCAAATAGAGAAGCTTCCTTCAATCCCTCGACCCATAGATTTTAATTTTCTTTTAACATACACAAAAACTTGTTTTGTGTATTTATTCTATCTAATATTTAATTAAGATTCTACTAATAACAAAAACTTTAATGCATTGTCACTTGTTTTAGGTAATTTTACACAAATTATAGATTTTCTAAAATTCTAGGTGGAAAATTAAACTCATATATTACATACATATGTAGAAGAGAAAAACATAATTTGTAATATTAATATTTGGAAAACCTGCATGATATTATCCATATTATGATACGAATATAATGTTTATTCAAGTATCCATACACTTGCGCATCGATGAGACGATATGTTATTGTCTTCTAATGTAAACAAACAAGTATAAACTATAAAATTTTTGATTTTGCTACCAAAAAAGTATATAACCATTAAGCACAGACTTTATTCTTACACTAGTGATGCAACTCGAATTTTTTTTCCGAATTTGTGTAACTCGATACTCGTGTGAAAATAAATTTTACTCGAGTCCACTTGCACTCGAGTTACCGAGTCAACTCGGCGCACCGCACCGTGTAGATTCGGAGAGCGCTAGATAGATGTCAGTTCACTTATTCACTTGTAGTATAAGTCGCCGCGAGTGACTTTACTGGTTACATACAAATTCAAACTTATATCTGGCATGTTGTAGTCAAATATGAACTAAATTTGATTTATAATATCGTGATTGTGATACATTACATTACATACATTCTTCTTTATTTTTAGGTAATTTGTATAAGTAGTGCATAACATAAAAGGTGATTTAAATATACTTGTTTGTTTAAAGTATGAATGATAACAATGAAACAACAAAACAAAAATTGTCAGTGTGGCATTAATTTGAAAAATGGAAGTGATTTGTAAGATATGCGAAAAGCAGTTTATAGATTTTGATATACTACACATATCGGTAGTAAGTTTAAAAAAAACATGGAAATACTACAAATAAATGCATAATAAATATTTGTATTTTATTTCATTTTGCCAAATATTATTTATTTAAAAAGGTACCTATTTACAAAATGCTCTAACTAAGGTAATCGCTATTCTAAACTCTAGTGATAAAATTGAATCGATGCAGGGACTGTAAATAGTTAATTCGAATAACTCAAAAACTCTAGTACAATTAGAGTGACTTGATAAATCCCGAGTTCTCAGGTCACAAAAATCTACTAGAGTCGCATCTATATCTTACGGTCAATGCAATGTCTGTCTACAATTTAGTGATGAACTCGACTTACTAATTCGAGCAGTGTATTGATATCATGTCAGTAAGCTGATTAAGTGTAATTTGTGATAGTTCAATTATTAATATCATTAACTTTACGCTACGTCATAAAGTTAGAGTGATATTATTTTATAAAGATTGTCTATACGCAAACCAATAATATATCTTTCATGGAAGAACAAATACAAAAATTATTTGTAACAAACTGACACAGCTTCGTTCCGCTAATTTGAGTTGCGAAACTCGAGTACTATTCGAATTACGTGAATTTCAACTCAAGTTAACTCGAGTCGAGTTTCTTCTGAGTTGTCTGAGTCTGATATCTCTACTACATTTTTTTAACATTACATTATCTGAATCAATGGCATGAACATAAATATCAAAACAACTCTTTTTTTTTCAGATTTCTTGATTCCGTTTAGATTTTCATAAAGTCTTTATGCTATTTACAAAAATAAATTGGTATTTTTTTGTATATAATACCATTGAAGGTCACGAAAAGTTCTAGTGGGCCTAAAAATAATTGACTCCTTTGGGTAGTGAATAATTCACTACCCAAAGGAGTATAAAGTTACAAAAGTAGAATTTTTTTAAAGCCAATTGTTTGTCGAGATGAGAAACCCAACATTTTAAAAATCTTTGGATGTAATTATGTCAATATATGAACTACGTAACTAAGTACCTCGGTAGCCCTCTTCAGTAATACATTATTAATAGGAGTATTTTTTTTATAATATGAGATAATGCAACATTTACTTGTATTAAAAAAAATATTACGGAAACAATATTAGCTAAGACGGTCCAAATCACTCTGTAAATCAAGACAATCTTGAATAGATTTTATAACAATAACTAATTTGGTATCATCAGCATATAGCAAAACTTTCGATTAATGAAAGCAACTTAAAACGTCATAGATAAATATGTGTAACAACAAGGGACCGAGGTGGGAGCCTTAAGGCACACCAGATAAGATGAGGACAAACTAAGATGTGAAGCCTTTAACAGCCAGCATTCTTTGGGGGAGGCCTATGATCAGCAGTGGACTTATGAAGGATTGTAATGATGAAGGTGATACTACTGTATGATCAAACTATAATTTTGCATTATTGAATGTGTAGTTCAGTTCTCTGTTTTATCATTAATAATGAATAGTTGCACAAGGAAGAGAGCCGGCTAAACATCCGCACTCACAATAATATTATGTATAACAATATTTTTTTTATGTAACTGTAACACCAGAAGTAGAATAATTTCTTATTATTACTGGTATTTCCAAATAAAGGTAAAATACAAGTAACAAATTTTTAATAAAGTATTGTAAATAAATAATAATAATAATAATATACCGTTACATGAAACAGTTATGAAACATGAGGCGGACATGAAACAGTTAGTTTGTGATGTGTTTTATGCACGCTTGCCCAAAGTTCTTTACAATATTTTTTTTCCTAGTTTGGCAAGTAATGGATTCTGCCAGCGTCAAGTATTTCATGAGAGTCACACAGAGTATTGACTAGTTTCCGTTTCCGTAGATGCGCTTACTTAACTTTATGCTACGAACTTACTTATGTAGTTATTTTCGAATCAATTAACATTATAATAGTTTTACAAAATTATTGTTAATATAAAAAAATGGATATAACTAAGTGGCAAAAGTACTATAGTTTAATGTTATTAATGCATATGAAGTCTAATAAAGTTTGTACAAAAGGCGTGTAAACGAAATTTAACACAGACTTAAGATTTACAGGACGAGGGATGTAATTAGGAAGAAAATTGTATAATAAAACGGAGAGGTTAGGGCAGTTAAAAAATTTATGATCGACCGTACCTTCGTCTTATCCACACTCACAAATTGAGCTATCTTTAATTTTAAGTTTTGAAAAAAATACAGGTGAACAAGTGTGTCCCAATCTAATTCTACATATTATGACAGATGTACTATGTTTGGAGCTATTTCTAAATTTAAAAAAAAAACATGGTTTGGAGGGGATGTCAGGTTGGAGTTCTGCATAATGTTTACCGATATATTTCTGAGTTTTTTCCAAAGAGAGTTTCAATCTGACATCTGATGGATTTTCGCAAGAGAAATAAGGTCATGAGTATATGTTATATGATGCATGACAGTACCAGAAGTAGATGCTTGCTTTGCTAAGGAATCGACAATTTCGTTGTTATGTATGCCACTAGGATTTGGCAGTCAAGCAAGGTTCAGATTAATACCTTGACAAAAATACCTATACATAATGATTTCTTATATTTACGCGAACACTACACATTTAAATAAAACTAATTTTACGGATTTTATTTAAACACCCATACAGTGCATCTTTTATTTCAAAAATAATTAGGAATTTCGATTTACTTCGAAACGGGTTCGACGAAATGCTTTGTAATGAACTTTAAGGTGGAAACTCCAGGGTGGTCCGCGAAATTCGAATTTTCTTGCATTTTTTGAAATTTGCAGGACAGGGTTAGGTTGTATTTTTAACAAAATATGATTCGCGACCGTAGCGATTATGTTTTACAGAATTATTATCATAACAGTTTTTCTGGAAAAACTCATTCAAAGGGCTAATATGAACTTACAGGGTTGTATTGGTGATTTTAATGATAATAATTCTGTACACACATAATCGCTACGGTCGCGAATCATATTTTGTTAAATATCTGAACATAATTGACAATGACAGCTGAGTAGCTGAAATGCGACTTTTGGACTTTGGACTTTTTGCTTATTATTTTATATCAATCTAAAGGTCTTTGACCAGTGATTTTAAAGATAACATGTCCTGAGTGGGCTTTGCCCACGTAACTGGCCTTTTACTTGTACAAGATAACCCTGACTTGCAAATTCCAAAAAACGCAAGAAAATCTGAATTTTGCGGGCCACCCTGGAGCTTCCACCTTAAGAGTCAGTAAAAACAATACATTTGTTAATTTTATGCGCTTCGATAAATAAAATTGCTTCTGAAATAGCAACCGCTTCACCAGTGAAAATTGAAGTAGCATTTGGATTTTTAAAATTTTAAATAATTTTATGTTTCGGTATGCAGACAGCTGGACCTACAAAACTATTATCGGAGAGTCTTTACAATCTATTGTCGGGTGTTAGTCTATCAAGCATCGGCATACCCACTTGGCAATCTACTTGTCAATGTTTTAGATTCCGCCACAGAGTATAGTATAAGTTATTACCATAAATCATGTTAAAATACAAATTTTCATATTATACACAGTCCAATGTGTGAAATTTACGTTTTATGTTATAATTTAGATATATCGTGAATATCACGGCGAAGTTGTTTTCAACAAAAATGATGTTGGTAAAAGAAGCATAATAAAGTATATACCAATGATCGATTTTTTATTTAGTAGATATATATTCTCACTACCTCAATTTAGGAAAGATATAATGCTTGTATTGAATAACTTGTAATTTTTATTTTTCTTTTCTTCTAATGTTATAACTTCAATCAAAATTGCTTTTCCTTTTCTAGTAATACATGTAACATTCATGGTTTTGCAGTTAACGGCTAGGTATGCATTTTTGCCTCTTGTCTGTCGACTTCCAAAAAGAAGACGGTACTCAATTCGACTGTATGTTTTTTTGTGTGTGTTGTTACCTCATAACTTTGTACTGGGTTTTTTTTTATAAGATAAGGGTTGAACCGATTTCGATGATTCTTTTTTATATGAAAGCTGATACTTCTCGTGTGGTCCCATATGAATTTGATCAAGGTCAGACCAATAGTTTTTGAGTTATTCTTAAATAACTTATATTGAAGTCGGCTGTACAAATTTAATTTTAATTTTAAATTATTTTATTTTTGTGTTGTATGCGCCTTTTAGCTTTTTAATTACTGCGGTATTTTTGTAGATAACGGTGTTGGTTGTGTAATTAGCTAATCTGTTTATATAAGATTTGAATTGTAATTTTTATTATACAACTGTTTGTTGTCCTTAATAAAACTTAAAAAAATATAACGATTTGGTTATAATCATATCATATTATATTTTTTTCTTTATGAAATTTCGAGTATGTCCTTGTTTCTTTCTACATAGTAGTTATTTGAGTGTAGTCATTTAGTATTTGATAATTTTTATATGTAAATTTATGAACTTTTCCATATACTCTTTTCGACCTCCATGAAGATATAAAAAGTTTATGTGTGTGTAAATAAATTTACAGAAAAATGGAGGAATTTTCCGAATTATGGCACGACTCAGTCGATGAATATCGGATATAATCGATGGAGGCGAAGAAATGTTTTCATATAATGTTGTTGTCGTGATATATCGATATTTATTATAGAGTATCGAATTCATATCAATTTTGATGTATGTTAAAATGTTTTATTAGTGGACTAAACACTAAGCAACAAAAGCAGCTACATATTTATGTGCTGTTGTCGATTTTTTTTCGTCGTCTAACATTAATAAAACTTTACAATTCACGGTTATTTAAAAATAACACTTTTCTCCAAGTCTAGTCGCCTCTTACGAGACCCACGGGATGATAATATCCAATTCATAAAGTGTCACTATATGGTAATTGATAATTTCCCCAAAATATGTTTTTATCGACAACGTCTTGCAATCGTCGTTTCTCACTTGACCTTCATACAAATAATTCGATATTTTAATTGGTGATAACTTATTATTTTTGGATAAGAACGAACGAACGTAACGAATCTAAGTTATATTTTATCATCATTTAAAAAAATGTCTTTGACCTGACTTTAGCTTGACCATAGGTCTGACTAAGTTGATCCAATAAAATGTCAACGCCTGAGCAGTAATTAAGACACGCACATAAAACGGTAGGGTTACTGTTCTCATGTATATCTTTGGCATACTCAGGTGACTATGGATAGAAAAGTCTGCACTGTTTTGACGCCCGACAGAATGCATCACCCGAGGTCGTCAATAATGTGGCTGTACTTGCCGCGGAAACATGATTGGCGCAGCTTTTTAAATGCTCTCACCATGCATAATCGCGAAGTGTCCAATGTGTTCCAACCGAGAGACCGTATGGAGGTTCTACAAGGCTGTTAATGAGCCTTTCGTAGACACAGTTGCCTTCCTTTACTTGCTACATTTTGGCGACCTCTTCGGGGAAACCGAGGGTTTTGTCTGTGTGTCAATACAGGATCAAAAAAAAAACTAATACTTTCAGTTTCGGTCACAGGCATAGCCAGCTCTTAAGTATTCTACATATATTATCAAAAAATCTGCGCGTCATTTGTGACGTTTTTATTTCTTTATCCATATACGAGTATAATCAGAGAGTCAGATGTGCTGTCCACGTACCCCGCATTTAAAATAAAAGGTTTGATTTGTTATCAGTGATCATCATCATCATATAATCACGCCTCTTTTCCGTAGGGGTAGGCAGAGACCACTTCTTTCCACTTGCTACGATCCTTACATACTTGTTTCGCTTCGTCCACTTTCATTATTCCCTTCATACATGCTCTGCGGTTTAGGTTATTCTAGACCTGGCCTTTCTTCAAGACGTCCCTGATTTGATCTAGAAACGTCCGCCTAGGTCTACCCCTTCCAACAATCTTCTTCTATCAGTAATGCATACAAAAAAGAAATGAAAGTTTGCGGGATATGTGTGGGAATGTGTGATGTTTTTGGCTAATAATGTTCTAGTTACTTATGCCTGATAACTTTGCAATATGACTCACAGAAGGTGCCTAAGGTGCCTATCGGGTTCATTATTTAAAACCTCAAAAGTCACTGATGTTGCATTCTGAAATTACAATTTACAAGTTAGCTTAACTATATGTTGCGGGCGATACAATATATTTCCTACTTGGTAGCAGCCTAGCGTGGGCTGTGATGGGGAATGATTAGCGTTCGCCATCGAGTGCAACCCGGACACAAGTGTAAAATGTCAAATCAGCAAAATGTATGTAATTACTGTCCCTAAAAATAATTAACAACGTATGTCCTTGCATTCGATTACAATGTACGAGTAAGTGCCTTTAAGACAGTTTTAGATTTAAATTAAGCTAACGTATTACCGTCTGTGGCTAAATTACTACTTACTTTGGGTGGGACAGATGTTAAGTATTGGCATTAACTATTATGAGCCAATGTTGTAACCAATTAAAATGTTTAAATAAAACTAGTTTTACGGATTTTATCGCGTATATTAACTTATTTTATATTCCCGACGTTTCGAGCACCTTACAGCACCCATGGTCACGGGGGGGGGGGGGCCTGAGGTGTATGACATCCCAATGTCATAGTTAACCACGGTTACCTCCAGATAAAAAAATTTAATTTTTGTTCCGATCTACGCAGTATGAACTTACAGTATCTTGAAGTCTTGCAGTTGTATGCTTGGCTTGGGATTTAATTTTATTAATTATGGGATCCCAAGCAGATGGTAGTACCTAGCCATCATCTCTATTGAAATTAGGATGTTTTTTGAGATGATTTCAATAGCCTCGCGAATCATCCTTGGAAGGAATCGGTGTTCTTTAGCGAGGATTTGTGGTCTATCAAATCCATTGTAGTGACGGAGGCGATTCAGTACGTGTTCACAGACTACAGACTTCCCGAAGCGTCTATTCTTCACATCAGCTATGTGTTCTTTAACGCGGGTTTTTCTTGATCTTTTAGTTTGCCCTATATAAGAGAGACCACATTTACAATCAAGCTTGTACACTCCTGCATCTTGCAGAGGGACATTACACTTGACTGATGGTAAAAATTGACTAATCTTCTTCGGCGGCTTGAAGCATGTTTTAATGGAAGCACGCTTCAAGATGTAGCCAATCTTGTCAGTGACACCTCTGAGATATGGCCTCGAAGCTTATTGTTGTGCAAAAATTGCTTGACGTATTGGAGCTCGACGGCTAGGTGTTTACTGTCACAGATCCCTCGTGCTCTTTGAAACATAGATTTACCCACGGTTGCTAACTGTGAAGGATGGCGATGAGAATCACCGTTTAAATATCTATTATATATATATATATATATATATATATATATATATATATATATATATATATATATATATATATCTAGTATTTGTCTTTTTTCTATATACAGTGTGGCTCAAGGTGTTATCAGGATTCCGAATTACTAACACATCTAAAAAGCTAAAAAATTGTTTTCCTCTAACTCCATTGTGAACTGAATTTTAGAATTTATGAAGTTAAGATGGTCTAAAAATGCAGTTACTTTATTTAAATGTAGAATTGTGAAAGTTTCATCTACGTACCGCTTGTAGAATCTTGAATTTACGGGAGAAGTAAGCAAGGGTTTCTTCTCAAAGTCTTCCATGAATATATCGGCGTAATGGAAGATACAGGGGAGCCCATCGCCACACCATCTACTTGCTTGTAGAACTCTTCCTTCCACAATAGGTAGCCAGATGTAAGGCAGTGTCTGAGCAATACTGCATACTGAGTAACAATCGAGATGCAGTCTTCAAAATTGACCATAGTTTCATTGTCTGCCAGATGTAGGTCTTTAATCTCGCTGACAAAATGGAAGGAATCCTTTGTGTATGCTCTTGTATATCCCCTGAGTAGTGAGAGTATTTTCGCTAAGTGTTGAACCAATCTGTAACTTGGTGAATCGATTTGGCTCACTATGGGACGTAGTGGAGCATTGGGTTTGTGTATTTTTGGTAACCCACACAACTTCGGTGGTTTGGCACACATAGGTTTTATAGATTTTACGTCCAGATTTAATTTTTCGGAGTGTTTCTTTATGAGGTCACTAGTTATTTTAAGTGTGTTATTTGTTGGGTCGTTTTTAACGTTTTTATATGCTGGCATCCGACAAAAGTTTTTGTAGTTTAGAATTATAATCCAACGTATCCATGACAACATGGTTACGTTAATGAACAGGGTTTTAAAAGAAAAGGGAATGAAATTGAACGCAAGTAAGACGAAAGTTATGGTTTTTGAGAGAGAAGAAAGTAAAACGATATGTGAAATAAGAATAGAAGGGGAGTTGGTCGAGCAGGTATAGATGAGTTTGTGTATTTGGGATGTGTATTTAGCAGGAATGGTAGATATGATAAAGATATAGAACGACAAGTGAACGCAGGAAATAGAGTGAATGCGGCTCTACACCCTATTGTGAGAAGTCAGAATGTGTCCAAAAAGGCCCGTATGGCAATTCACAGTGCTGTGTTAGGCCCTCTTTTAATGTATGGTAGTAAAAGTTTGGTGTGGCAGAAGAAGCACGAGAAATGCGGTCATTAAGGAATATTTGTACGTGGTAGAGCTATGCTGCAGCTATATTAGAAGTATAGTTGTAGCACGAATGGGTCGGCTCGATCGGGGAAGGACCACGCTCTCACGGAATACCAGCGTCAAATAGCAGCTTAACACTGCTGTGTTTCGTATGGTGAGTGTAGAGAACCGGAGACCCTTTTTACTGGAAACGAGGCATTCCATCTTAGTTCTTACGGGTGGCAACGCATCTGCATTTCGATTCGCAAACGAGGATAAATGTAGATGTCTATGGGCCACAGCAGCCACTTACCATCAGGTGGATTGTGTGCTCGTTTGTCACCCTATACTATAAAAAAAATAAGGAATATGTCAGGGATGAATCTGAATGACAGAGTGAGAAATTGTTTGATTAGAGAAGAGTGTGGTTTGCAAGATGATATTGTGACCAGGAATAAGATAGGAATGCTTCGGTGGTTTGGTCATGTAGAAAAAGCAAATTTATGTTACAAAGGTGAACGGCAGAGTCGGGAAGGGACGTCCTAGGCGAAAGTTTATTGACCAAATTGGCGATATATTGAAAATGGGCAAATCAAGAGTACCTTTAAACAAAGAGCGTGTATGCGTAGGTATATGGATGTGGAGGAAGCGAGAGGGGTGTATCAGGATCATGCCAAATCGAAGTCTATAGCCTCTGCCTACCCCTTTGGGTGACAGGCGTGAGTGTTTAGGTATGTAGGTATGTATCTATGACTACCGTGGCATTTCCCTTATCTGCGCGGAGAATCGTGAATTCTGTTTTATTGCGTAGGTTATTCAACGCTTTAAATTCATCTTTAGGTAGATTCAGTTTGGGCGCTGAACTTCGACGTAACATAGACGAAATGTCTTGACGTATCGCTTTGAAATTTTACTTTCGCATTTTGTTTTTAAGCAAACAGTCCTCGACATTGCAGATAATTTCCAATGAGAAGATGGCTGATTGCTACCATCTGCTTGGGTTCCCATAATTATTAAAATTAAATCCCAACCCAAGCAAACAACTACAAGACTTCAAGACACTGTAAGTTCATACTGCGTAGATCGGAACAAAAATTAATAATTTTTATCTGGAGGTAGCCTTGGTTAACTATGACATTGGGACGTCATGTACCTTAGTTCCCCCCGTGACTATGGGTGCTGTAAAGTGCTCGAAACTTCGGGAATATAAAATAAGATAATATACGCGATAAAATCCGTAAAACTAGTTTTATTTAAATGTGTAATGTTCGTAAATATAAGAAATCATTAATTAAAATGTTAATGAAGGAAAACTGTCTCCAGAATAAGTGGAATGTCTATCGTCGTACTCAGTAAATTTTATTTATTATCAACATAATATTACAGTTTAACGGTATTTATTGTTCTGTACCAAATGTTACTATTAAGCTATTAAGTATGACTGTATGTAGTACAGCTCTATGTCCTTAGATAAATCTTGTGCTTCGTACTCCCGTAGAAGGTACTCCGCAAACGCGAGTCCATAGACACATTGATTCAGAAGATGGATATCAGCAATTTTACCTTTCAGATTGTTATGTTATGTTATGTGTTCATTAAAAATATTAAGGTTCCTACCTGTCTGTTAGCCAACCTGACATCAACATTGCAAACAGCGTCCCAACATTGTGAATGGTCCCAATTAAATTAGACTTCCACGGCTGACAGGCGAGATTGAGCTGCAAGAACAATTATATGAAGTTTTATATTTTTAGATTGGCTTGCTGTTTATATAAACTGACCATATCGGTTACAAAGGGTGGGCCCAATGTCAGTAAGAATAATCTGCCGGTCAACCTATGATAGGTGAGAACTTAGTAGCAGGCGACTTAAATAACTAAATATAGTAAATATAAATAGATATAACACATTAATATGAATACAAGCAAATACAAAGTCATTATCATCATCATTACAGCCTTTCATAAGCCCACTGCTGAACATAGGCCTCCCCCAAGGAATGCCACAAAGCACGGTCCTGAGCCACCTGCATCCATCGACGTCCTGCATGTCTTACCAGGTCGTCACTCCATCTCGTGGGAGGTCGCCCTACACTTCGCCTACCGGTACGAGGCTGCCACTCGAGAACCTTTCTTCCCCATCGGTTGTCGGTTCTTCGAGCTATATGGCCGGCCCACTGCCACTTCAGTACGTTAGGCTAAGTCGGTTACTCTGGTTTTTTGCGGATATCCTCATTTTTAAGTTTATCACGCAGAGAAACCCCGAGCAAAGCCCTCTCCATAGCTCGCTGAGCGACCTTGAGCTTCCTCATACGGTCAGCAGTGAAGGACCACGTCTCAGATTCGTAAGTCATCACTGGCAACACGCAATGGTTGTACGGTTTCGATTTCAGATTTTGAGGTATGTCTAACGAGAAGATGTGTCATAGTTTCCCGAACGCTGCCCAGCCAAGTTGAATTCGTCGATTGACCTTGACCTTGTGAAGTTGGACTTACCTAGTCGGACTATTTGTCCCAGGTAAACATACTCGTCAACAACTTCGAGCTTAGTATTCCCAACAACTACCGGCATAAGTGTGACATGGAAGTTAAACATGATTTTTGTTTTGTCCATGTTCATCTTAAGACCTATCCGTTGGGAGACACTATTGAGGTCATTGAGCAAAGTGCTTAGGTCCGCCAGCAATTCTGCCATAAGGACTATATCGTCGGCATATCGAAGGTGAGTGATGTACTCGCCATTGATGTTAATACCGCATCCTTTCCAGTCCAGTAGCTTGAAAACGTCTTCCAATGCAGCGGTGAAGAGTTTCGGGGATATAACGTCACCCTGTTTAACACCTCTCTGTAGTTGGATAGGTTTCGTACTCTGATTCTGTACTCGGATAGCCATCGTAGCTCTAGTGTACAAACACTTCAGCACTTCGGTATACCGATAGTCAACTTGGCACCGCTGAAGGGACTGCAGCACCGTTCAAATTTCTACGGAATCAAAGGCTTTCTCATAGTACACATACGCAAGGCAAAGTGGCAGATTGTACTTCTCTGCCTTCTGTACAATTTGCCAAAGGGTGTGTATGTGGTCCATGGTACAAAAGCCTTTTCGGAAACCGGCTTGTTCGGGAGGCTGGAAATCGTCAAGTCTGCGTGCGAGACGATTCGTAATGACTCTCGAAAACAGCACGTAGACGCGAGTCAGAAGGGAAATCGGTCTGTAGTTCTTCAAGAGAGCATTATCGCCTTTCTTGAAGAACAAGACCACCGCACTTCTGCTTCAAACCTCCGGAGTAGTGACACCATGGAGGACGATACTAAAGAGCTTCTGAAGGACTTCAAGTACCGGTTTTCCACCCGCTTTCAGAAGCTCCGCTGTAATTCCATCCTCGCCCGAGGACTTGCCGTTTTTAAGGTGCTGGAAAGCCATTCTAATTTCGCTTAGACTGACCTCCGGGATATCTATCTATCGGAATAGTGTCGGATAAGACTCGCTCTTGGATCGTTACTCACACTTGCGTTAGGCTCCAACGATGACATGTACATCTGCCCATAGAACCTCTCAATCTCACAAAAAATCTTAGGTGTCCCGGAAACGATGCTGCCACACTCGGTCTTCAGCTTTGACAGTTGGCTCTTTCTGGCAGACAGATCTCTGGCAAAGACTTTGGAGCCTTGAGTCCGCTCGATTGCTTCTTCACTTCGGGACTTACGCAACTTCAATACAAGCTGTATTGAAGTTGCGTAAGTCCCGCCGCATGCTTTTGGAGATCTGTCTGTTCAGTTGTCTGTATGCTGTCAAATCTGCTAAAGAATGTAACTTCATTTCCTGCCTAACAGCCATGAGATTAAGAGTGTGATCGGAGAGTTTTTGTGTTCTTCTGCGGCTGGTCTTGCAGAACTTAGCTCCGACCGCATGGACAGTTTCCACGAGCATTTCATACATATCGTCCACTTCACTGCAGTCTTATAGGCACTGAAAACGGTTTTGTAACTCGAGCTGAAAAGTTTCGAGACTTTGGAACAGAGCAAGAGGGGACGGAGCGTTGACTTCATTAGACGAGACCTCACCAGCTTAACGTTTAGGTTCAGTGTGCCTCTAACCATTCGGTGATTGCTACCAGTTTTCACCCTCGCGATCACGGAGACATCACTGAACAGTTGTCGTCTGGTCATCAATCAATTCAAGTCAATCTCATTTTTTGTCGAACCGTCGGGGCTCGACCAGGTCCACTTCCTGTGGGGCCGCTTCTGGAAGAAAGAGTTCATCACAAAGAGTCCCTCTTTCTCCATGAAGTCGGCCAGTTGCTGATCCCTTGGGTTCCGTTGCCCTATTCCAAATTTCCCTACTTTCAGCTCACCGTTTTCTCTTGTGCCTAGTTTTCCACTGAAGGCTCCCATTAACACCGTATAGTGGCTTTTGGAGAAATGCGTGGCTCTAGAGATATCCTCATACATTTCTTCTACCTCCTTATCGGAATCTGCCGAGGTTGGTGCGTAAACCTTTATGACCTTCAGCGAATACCGTTTGGTGATTCTTAGTATAAGGTACGCAACCCTTTTCGACACACTCTCAATCTTTACAACGTTGTTAACGAGAGAGTTGTGGACGATAAATCCGACACCTCCTTGGGACAGATGGTCGCCCTCCCAGTGATAGAGCAAGTTGCCGGATTCGAGGATTACCGTGTTCTCCCCCTCTCTTCGGACCTCCGATAATCCTATTATATGCCAGCTCTTCTTCCAGCTCCACGATCTTCTCGTCAGTCCTCAGGGTGCGTGCGTTGTATGTTGCCAGATCGAGTCGTCTTAGGTGGGCAACCGAACCTCCACCGGAGATTCTTAGCGCCCCCTGACCCGCCGTTACCATGGTCGCCACCGTAGCCAGGAATTGCGAGGCCGCCGGGGACTGGGGGCCGTCTCTTTCTCTCGTCATAGTTGCCACGCTTGGCGAGCGGGTTGGCATATATACAAATTATCCTTAACACACATACATACTTAAATACATATAAACAAATATACATGCATTATGTGTCTCGATAAAGGTAAGTAGTACTAATTCATATATAAAATAATTGCCGATAAAGTCAATAAAATGGGATGTAACAGATATCTGCAGATTATTTGAATAGCCAATTACCCTGTCGTGGTTGCAGGTAAGGTATTTGAATTTGTTTTGAAGGCAGGAAAGGGAGGACAAATCATTTAAAATGGTGTAGCGAGCCGAACATGTTCTAAATGTACGCCTTTATTGGATAGTTAGCCTTTAAGGCGAATACGAACTTGGGAGATATGGTCATATTTTAATGACCGAAAATAAGCCTGATACAAATATTAAGAAGGCGTTAAAGCTTACTGGGAAGATTTTGGTTCAATTTTGGGTAAGATAATTTATCACAATAATAACGATTGTTTGAACAAGCATATACTTTGTTTTGTATGAGAGAAGCGATCTAAAGGTAGCAGTGAATTTGCCGCCACTTCACAACTGCTTTGCACAAAGTGGGTATAGAGCCGACAATTGTTTTGAGAAAATATGATGGGAAAATAGGCATGGCCTTCATTTTAATTTAATTTTACTTATTAACTCATATAACAATAACAGTAATCCACCATTATAGATATTATATTTTTTAAAATAGCAACTAAAATTTGTTAAATAATTACTATAAAACACGCTCGCTCCAACCGTATGTATTGTATAGCAGACTCAGTGAAGTGCGCTAGTACAAGGTCAGCCCACCCCTTTGGCTCAACTCACACTGGCGCAGAGTCGAAGCGACGCGACGCGTCATATTCTTCCGCCTACAGCATATTCATCTCTATTGTTCTATTATTTAGGTACAAATGTCTGCTATGTAAATACGGAAGCGCGCGTCGACGCGCGTTGCGCGCGCATTCGCGCTTCGACGCTCAGCTGGAGTCGAGTGGATTCGCGAGTCGCCGCGTGTACTCGGGCGCAGTGACGCGTCAGACGCCGACTACAAGGAACGGATGACATTGCTGAACTACGACGACAATGGACGAAGATGAAAAAATTATTTATATATTACACAAATATGAATGTCTGTTTAACGTCAAGGCAAAAACTTACAGTGATAAAAATTGTAGGAAAATGCTTGGCAAAAAGTAAGCGGCTTACGAGCATAGTCGCGCGCAGTCGCGCGTCGCTGCGCGAAGGCGCGCGTCGCATGTAGAACATGACGCGTCGCGTCGCTTCGACTTTGCGCCAGTGTGAGCCGAGCCTTACGCGACAAGAACTCCACCTTTGCTCTGCACAAGTACATACGTGTCCCAACTGTAATGTCTTTAATCTGTGGCCGCACGTTTGTATATCGCACTACCTAGCGGTACTATTTTACGAGTTTTACTTGTACTCACCGTAGCTATGACGGTGTTGTTGGTTTCGTACACCCAGTCAGTGCATTTTTCGACCGCATCTGTGAAACTTTCGTTGGTGCACGTTTGTCCAACTACAAAATCCTCTTTTAGTTTTGGTTTTGTGCATCTGTCAATAGTGCTGTTGGGCCACCATGTGGCGTTGTAAACTGCATAATCGTTTTCACATTCAGGGACACGGCATCTAAAATCATTTAACTAGCTCAGACTATTAAAAAAATATAACAACAGAATATAACGTACATACTATCAAGTGATAGTAAAGAAAGATACCGTACAAAAAGATAAGACGCAGAAGATGGTAGGCTATAACGCACACATTTCTAAAACTATTTTGTTGTTTGTATATAGTTGTAGGTAACGCAGGGTTAGTTTTATAGTGGAAACAAAAACTCCTTGTAATGGAGCAGAGAACGCAGTATTTTTTTATATTTATATATATTATATTTCTTTGTACGCATCAAATGTACTAAATTAGAAATTTAGAAACATCCGGCATGTTTTGTGTTAGCCAAGACTTTTATCTAAATCGAGCATCACTTCGCTTGACCTCGAGCATTTTATAAATGAACATTTAAAATACACGTGCCATCAAGGAATACAATCTTATATGACAGAAAGTACTTTATATTGTATGGGCAGCATAAAAATTAATTTAAATTAGATTTGATTAGAAGAACACCGGAACAGTTAAAAAAAATATACATAATATTTTTATTTTTTATATATTATTTATTTATATAATTTTTGCTTTTTTCGGGGTTTTTAAAGTAAGTTGAAATATTACGCCTTATAAACTTAAATTAGCAATAACAATAAAAATAAATAACAATGGAATACACAACAAATTGTAAAATTTTTGCAAAATAAAATCCGAAAGTAAACTGCGTCTGCAAATTCAGATTTTAACCATTTGAACTGATTAAGTTTTATAATTTAAATAATTTTACTGGTGGTAGAGCCACGTTGCAGCTATATTATGGTTATAGTATAAATGAGTCGGCTCGACCGTGCTAGGTTCACGCTCTCACAGAATAACAGTGTAAGATAGCAGGTTAATGCTGTGCTGTGTTTGGTATGGTGGGTGTAGAGAACCGGAGACCCCTTTTACTGGAAACGAGGCATTTCATCTCAGTCCTCAGGGGTGACAACGCATCTGCATTTTGATTTTTAATTGAGGATAAATGTAGATGTTTATGGGCCACATCATCCACGTGCTTGTTTGTCACCCTATTCTATAAAAAAAATGGTCAGCAGCTGCGTTTTCTACTATTAAACCTTGAATTATTGGCCGCATTCTATAAAATTAGGGATCCGCTCCCAGTACTAAATTACTGCGATACTTTAAGTAAATTATACCAGTAAAGAATTAGTCGAAAGTAAAGTTTTACCTATTTCATAAAAATATCCTATAATATGTTTTTATAGAAGAGGGGGCAAACGAGCATGCGGCTCACCTGATGGTAAGTGACTACCGCCGCCCATGAACAACTGCAACACCAGGGGAACCAGGGGAATTACAGATGCGTTGCCAGCCTTTTAAAAAGGAGTAAGCTCTTTTCTTGAAGGTCCCTAAGTCGTATCGGTCCGGAAAAATCGCTGATGGTAATCGATTCCACAAGGAAGTCGTGCGAGGAAGATAACATCTTCTAAATCGCACAGTGGTGGACCGCCAATCATCCAGATGGTGTGGATGGTATCGGGAGTTCTGCCGTAATGTGCGGTCGTGAAATTATATAAATTATTATTTATAATTATTATATAAATAATTTTTAATTATAGGTAGAATAAAATAGAATATTCTTTTTAGATTCTTACATACGTAATAAGTCATTCTTACATAATCGCTAAAAATACTCAGTGGGATTTTCATACACAAAATTGTATAGTGTTATAGTGCAAATATTGACATAACTGACCATTTACATATAAGATATATTACCATAGTTTGGTAACGAATATCTTATTCCTAGGGGTAATTATTATCCCCCCCACGAGATGGAGTGACGACCTGGTAAGACATGCAGGAAGTCGATGGATGCAGGTGGCTCATTCCTTGGGGGAGGCCTATGTTCAGCAGTGGACTTATGAAGGGCTGTAATGATGAAATGATGGGGTAATTATCTATGTTAATGGATATGTTAAACATTTCTCTAGGAAAATCTTTATAATATCAGTTATGAATAGATTTTATGACCCTGTTCTGCAAAACAAATATAATATTAAAATTATTCTTCTACATACCGATAGTTGAGGTCCCCAGCAACGAATACATAGTTGATGTGAATCATTGAGATGAAAAACGCCGCGAGACAAGCATAAAAATACTGAACCTTTTGGTATTTACCAAAATTCTTCATTATTTCAATAATTTCTATTTCATCCTTTTGATTAGCTTCAGAGTTTTCAGCATCCATTTTTAATAAAAATTTAAAATAAAAATGAAATCACAATATTTTTAACTTGTTAAGTTAATTGAGGCAACCACTTTCTCTTTTGTTTTATACAAGTTGGTACTGATCACATAGAAAAAAACAAATGAAAAATACTTAAACCTTTGCTTCACTTTTTTTTTTACGTATTATTAATTTTCCCTTGCATTGATTTAAAATGTATCTTCAATTCACGATATTTAAAAATAAAATTATTTTTGTCATAAGAATTATGATTTGATAAAGTTTAGTTTGTTACAATATCACACGATTAAAAAAATATTTAATAATAACCCAGAACCCTTGACGATACGCAAGTGCGTAGGTGACTAGGTGACTGGTGTGGCACAGTGGTGAATGGTGATGCGTGCTGTCATCGTAAAAATCTGAGTTGCCATATGTCATAGTCTGGTTAGCCGTATTTTAAGGAAAAAAATACAAAATTGCCGTATATTTTGTAATTTATTTGTAAAATGTATAATTCCTCATTTTTTTTGCTCGTAAATCTTTTTATCGTTTCTATCACTTCAGATGCATATTTATACAGTGAATATTTGTCCTTGCTTCTTATTTTTTTTTACATACTACTTTCTCAAAATATTTAGTTTCCATATTTTATGTTTTCCATTAGTTTGTTGTGCCTTTTTAATTGAATGGTAAATGTTAAATCTAATAAAAAGATTACTTGCTTTCAATAATCTAATAGAAATCACTCACATGATATATAAAATCTTCCATACGTTTTAATATTTTGCTATCAATACTAAACATGTTAATTTCGAAAGAAAAATATACGCGAAATTTTTGTTCAATCAATAATTTAACAAATGGGATACATTTTTGAAGTGTATGTATGTATATAGATATTTATCTACCGCATTAAAAGTAATAAATTGTTATCAATTACGAATTCCGAGCAGCCAGTGCTCACGCACACACGCCGCTTAAGCTTGTACTAGTGTACCCTTGGCACTGATCTCTATATTTACAAGTAAGCTGTAAACGTAGTGATTATATTCTCTTTGGTAAGCTGGACTGGCTATGCCATACAAAATAATTATGCCGATTTGAAGCGTCCTCATTGTCCGTACCGGGAACTAAAATTGACATAATATGTCAAAGTCTGTTGTATTATTTGAATCCAAAGAGATTTAAAATATTACTACTTAAATGTCTTTGTTTGAATCGTATCTCTGTATTTTGAATTTTTAAACTAAAAAATGAAAGTATTTTATGTGGTTTGATTAAGTTTGATTTTAGTTACTTAATAAGAATTATTTTTATTAATAATAAGAGTGTGCGTAATATGTAAAACTCGTTACCAAAAGGAAAGTGCGGTAACATTCCACAAGTAAGTGAATTTGCAGCTAATCTTAAGCAAATTAAAACTATTTGATGATATAGGTACTTAAAAATTTCATATTAGTCTTACTATCGTAATTACCATCAGGTTTGGTTTTATATAACCGAGTTTTGATAAACAATAAAATTCAATAGGGTTGTCGACTTGTAATACTTATCGATGTTCTTTTCTAACCATATCTGTTCACACACAATGTCGCCGACAACAGATATATATATATATATATATATATATATTATACAATAGACTAAAATTATGGCTAAAAAGCACAAAAATTGTGAATTAGCGTCCGAAACAAAATGATTAGCTTTGTTCTAAACACTTCACAGACGACTGTTTTATTGGACATAAGAAACGCACCACTTTTAAAAATTGCAATAAATATACCCACAATATTTTCTGGCAGTACCAGTACCAGTAAGTATAAGAGTATTAGATTATTATTTTGAATGTTTTTTATTTCTTCTCGCCTTATTTTCCCGCAGACTTAATGGCCATAGCTAAGTGTAAAAAGGTCGCCTGATGATGATAACTTTGTGTTTACAAGACGTAAGTATGTTAAATCTGTATAGTTATTATGACCATTTATATTGCACTGCAAAATTATTAATGTCCTTAGTGAGTTGGCGTGAGTTTAGGTAAGAAATAAGTCCTCCCAGAATGGGTCCCCACCGTATCGTGGCGAGGGCAGGGAGGGTTAGTAGCCGTAGCTTGGTAACCCATGGTAAATGAAGGGCAACTCACATGGCTGGCCCGAATTGAAGGGTTGGTCCAAGGTGGCCACTCTGAGTGGGCTTGTCGAACCCTTGGATGTGAATTTGATTTTGACTTTGGCGGGACTGTACCACTTGTTGCTTCCAAGTGCTCGTTTTTTCTTGGCTCCATAGCCTCCACATCGCCCTCAGGAAGTTGGGGAGGGAAGTCCTCAACTAAGTAGGGGTCCTCGCTGGTGGCACCGCGGATGTGCTTGAAAGTGTTTCCGTGGCCATGTCAATGTGTGATGAAGGTGGGAAATCATAGAGTTTTAGTAGGCGCAAGTCTAAAATAATCTGTTCTCCCCGAAATGCAGGTATGCTTAGGCATTTTCTTATTTGAAACCCAGAACAAAATCCGTCCTGTAGTTACGAATAAAAACGTAGATAGATCAACGCATCGTAGATCTTGGTTTAATTTGAGGTATAAAACTTGCGTCTAACGCCTAGTTTCATGATACATTTATTTATAAATGGTATTATATTAATATGATATATACATAGAATGGACGTTGCGGGTTGGCGTGGGTATAGTATTTTTATCGATATATTTTTTCACTCTGTCTTATCTCTATTATTAGTTCCGTGGACGTTCACTTCTGCTGTCAGCGCCAAAATGGCGAAAATCAAATCGCCTCATTATGTCACGGTGTATAGCCAGTCCATATATAGAGGTCAGTGACCCTTGGACAAAGAGTATACCCGTCACACCTAGCGCAATTTTATGAAGCTTTGTCTCTTATACTACTTATATACTTTACTCATGTAGTACATTTGTTTCCTTTCATTCGTTACACAAGCAAAAAAACGTTTAGTTTCACCTTATGGCCAATTGTCATATTTTATGATACGGCAATGAGAGAGCTGCCGTATGCCGTATTTTTTAAAAAAAAATCGTGGATTGCCGTATATTACGGCAATTGCCGTATCAATGGCAACGCTGGTGGCAGTAAAAAACGGAAACTAGACACGTTATAAGCAGTTTTTCCGAACCGATTTCAGGAACACGTTGCGTCGAAAATAGTAAAATATAATTTTACCTATTTTTTTCTTTAACAGAATAAGAGTGAAAATCGACCACACAGTCCAGTCACAGTGATGGTTAGTGGATGCTGTTGCCCATAGATATCCATTTATCCTCGATCAAGAATCAAAATGATTATTAAGAATCAAATGCCTTGAAGATTACGATGGAATGCCCCGTTTTCAGTAAAAAGGATCTCCGGTTATCTACACTCACCATTACGACACTCAATAGAATTATACTGCTATTTCACATTAGTGTTCTGTGAGAGCGTTGTCCTTCGATGGTTGAGCTGACATATTCGTTTTACAAGGCTCGACCATGTTGAAATGATAATAGTGTTATGTCAAACATAATATTAGGTCCTTACATATGAAATCAGCGTTTTGTCGTACTGACCACTTTGATCTAAAATATCTCCTCTTTGGTTAAGAGTTCCAAATTAAAATATATAAATTAATTTAGCTGGTACATTTGAGTTTTTAAAAACAGTCATTCATTTGTGTTTTGCTCATTATTTTTTTCTTTGGCGTCGCTTATTACCGCACAATGGAAAACATGAAATATCGGTATATTTACCAGTACGAGTTCTACCGTGGCGCCAGTGCTGCAGAAACAGCTCGAACGATTAATGATGTGTACGGCGCTGGTGTCGTAAAAGAAAGCACGGTACGTTTTTGGTTTCAACGTTTTCGTTCTGGAAATTTCGACCTTTAGAACCAACCCCGTGGACGGCCGGAAACCAAAATGGAAAATGAAGAATTAAAGGCTATTGTGGAAGCGGATCCATCACAAAGCACTTCAGAGATAGCTGCAGGCTTCGGAGTACGTGATAAAACTGTATTAATCCACTTGAAGCAAATCGGGAAAGTAAAAAAAAATTGAACGATGGGTACCTCATGAATTGAGTGAATCGAACTTGCAAACACGCGTCGACTGCTGTGTTAATTTGCTCAACCGACATAATAATTATAGGATTTTAACACGTTCACTGTCCGGTTTTCAAACACAATAGTAAGACAATAGCAATGACCTATATGTAGTGCACGGGACAGCGAAAGGGTTAAATCGAGTCATTACTTGTCATGAAAAGTGGATACTATACGATAAGCGGAAGCACTCGTCGCAATAGCCCTAGACTAGACCTAGCCAAATCCTGCTTTAAACGAAAATTTACTCAGAAAAACTTACTTGTGAGTGTTTGGTGGACTAGCGCCGGTGTCGACCACTGCAGCTTTCTAAAATCTGGCCAAACGATTATGGCAGATATCTATTGTCAGCAACTGCAAACCATGAAGGAAGAACTAACTGCTACACAACTGACATTGGTCAATCTGCTCTATCCACTGCTGCTTCACGACAACGCAAGACCACACACTGCACAAAAAAACAACCACTAAGTTAGATGTAATATTTTAACAGTGGTAGGGCTACGCGTCAGCTTTTGCTGTCGCACGGATGGGCCGGCTCGAACCGGGGTGGTACCACGACCTCACAGAAAACCAGCGTGAAGAAGAGGTTTACCTCTGCGTTTCACTTGGTGAGTGCAGGTGGCCGGAGGCCCTTTTTACTGGAAATGAGGCATTCCATCTTAGTCCTTACGGGTGACAGCGCATCTACATTTTGATTTGGAATAGAGGATAGATGTAGATGTCTATGGGCCGCAGCAACCACTTACCATCAGGTAGACTGTGTGCTCGTTTGTCACCCTTATCCTAAAAAAAAAGATGTGCTTTAATTGGAATGTCTGCGACATCTACCAAACTCCGAGGAACTTGCTCCAACAGTAATGAATTGAACAGAATTTGGACAACTTCTTCATCATCATCATCATCATTACAGCCCTTCACAAGTCCACTGCTGAACATAGGCCTCCCCCAAAGAATGCCACAAAGCACGGTCCTGAGCCACCTGCATCCATCGACTTCCTGCATATCTTACCAGGTCGTCACTCCATCTTGTGGGGGGACGCCCTACACTTCGCCTACCGGTACGAGGCTGCCACTCGAGAACCTTTCTTCCCCATCGGTTGTCGGTTCTTCGAGCTATATGGCCGGCCCACTGCCACTTCAGCTTACTAATCCGTTGGGCTATGTCGGTTACTCTGGTTCTACTGCGGATATCCTCATTCCTAAGTTTATCACGCAGTGAAACTCCGAGCATAGCCCTCTCCATAGCTCGCTGAGCGACCTTGAGCTTCCTCATACGGCCAGCAGTGAAGGACCACGTCTCAGTTCCGTAAGTCATCACTGGCAACACGCACTGGTTGTACAATTTTGTTTTAAGGTTTTGAGGTATTTCTGACGAGAAGATGTGTCGTAGCTTCCCGAACGCCGCCCAGCCGAGTTGAATCCGTCGATTGACCTCTCGGTCGAAGTTGGACTTACCTAGTCGGACTATTTGTCCCAGGTAAACATACTCGTCAACAACTTCGAGCTTAGTGCTCCCAACAACTACCGGCATAGGTGTGACATGGACATTAAACATAATCTTTGTTTTGTCCATGTTCATCTTAAGACCTATCCGTTGGGAGACACTATTGAGGTCATTGAGCATAGTGCTTAGTTCCTCCAGCGATTCTGCCATGAGGACTATATCGTCGGCAAATCGAAAGTGAGTGATGTACTCGCCATTGATGTTAATTCCGTATCCTTTCCAGTCCAGAAGCTTGAAAACGTCTTCCAATGCAGCGGTGAAGAGTTTCGGGGATATAACGTCACCCTGTCTTACACCTCTCTGCAATTGGATAGGTTTCGTACTCTGGTTCTGTACTCGGATAGCCATCGTAGCTCTACTGTACAAACACTTCAGCACTTCGATATACCGACAGTCAACTTGGCACCGCTGAAGGGACTGCAGCACCGCCCAAATTTCGACGGAATCAAAGGCTTTCTCATAGTCCACATACGCCAGACATAGTGGCAAATTGTACTCTTCGGACTTCTGTACAATTTGCCGTAGGGTATGTATGTGGTCTATGGTGCTAAAGCCCTTTCGGAAACCGGCTTGTTCGGGAGGCTGGAAGTCGTCAAGTCTGCGCAACAACTTCTTACAAGGAAAAAATTCAACTCCGATGCGGCATTCCAAACCACCTGCAAAGAGCTTATTGATTCTCGCCCCCATGGTTTTTTTAGTAAAGGGATCAATGAACTACCTATGAAATGGCAAAAGTGCATAGATAACAACGGTGCATACTTTGATTTATTAAATATATTTAAAAAAAAATTACTTTATATCCCTCCCGTACAAAACGCCAATTTCATATGTAAGGACCTAATATATAAAATTAAAACATAAATGCTTGTGATATTGTGATGCCTCATAATTATTATTAATAAATAATAATTACATTAATTATAAAGACATTTAAAAATGTCTTAGAAATTATATTTTAAACAATTAAATGCAAATAATAAGCATAAAGTTCAAATATATTCATTTGGAATATTGAATATTATAGTATTAGTAAACGCATAAATTGTCTCTAAAAAATCTCTAAATTTATTAAAAAACTGCTTAAAATGTTCAAAATGTATCAAATCATATAAATAGAAGTCGATTATATTGCAATAATAAGGATAAATAACATTTGTAATATAATAGAAAAAATGGATCATAATTTTTTAAGATGATGAAGGTGTTCTTGTAATAATTGGAAAATTTCTAAGTTGATGAACGTGTTCTTGTAATGTTCCCTTATATTTGGGCGTTGCCGGAGACACATACCCAAGGTTGTACATATATATGGGGTGGTCGGCTGATCGACTGCTACTACTAAGGTTGCACAATGACTGGTCCTATAAATGTTAGGGACTTATCATAGTAAGGTCTAACGAACCAAAGCATTAATATAGAAGGTCTCTATGATGCATAAGCATTATGATAGCAGAGTTATGACTTGAAGTCCCATATGAATAAGACATACAATGGTATGGTCTATGAAATAAAGCAAATATGTGGAAGGTCTCAAATATGTAAAAGCATTATATTGAAAGAAATGGGACTTGAAAAGGATTATTATAGTGGCGTGTAGGTTGCTTCGCAACCTCCGAGACCGAGGTAAACTTGGACTCGCTAACCGATGTGTCCTAGACATATCATCTTAGTGTCGGTGGTAAGCGGGTTTGTTGTAGCAATACGACTTGCCCGTGGACATCGCACACCTCTACCGTTTGTGGGCGACGTCTTAGCGCATATTTTGATACGATTTGATACGTTATGATACGTCGGCTATCTTTCGGATTAGGGTGAGTGTGTTTGGTAGTACTTTTAAGTGCAGCAAGCATACTCAACTTCATGTCTTAGTGCAATAGCGCTATGATATTGCACTAAGAACGTGGAGTTTTGGCTACTGACGTCTTAGTACCGTGCTACTATGATACGTTGGTGGTAATTTTTTAGTTAACAACGTTATCAATTTTGTTACCAAAGTCGATAGGGATCATGTGGATGTGTTGTGAGGGGGCGTCATCCCTATGATAGTTGCATTGATGCTTACTGCTACTTGCAGTATTGCGTCTTGTGACGGATCTGTGGGTGTGCTGCACCTGATTCGACGCATCTTGTGGTTCTGGTCAATGGAAATATGCGGGTGGTGATGTCTGCTGGGAACTGTATGGGGGACCTTGGGATGGTGTAAGCCCGACGATAGTCGTATTGATGCTTGTTGCATTCTGCAGCATTGCGTCTCTGCGATGGTTGTTTGGCGGGTCGCTATTCTCAATGGCGCTCCCTGCGTCTTGATTTGACTCACAACCTTAGTAGCTTTGCCCAAGTCGGGTCCCTTCATCGCGGGGCTGCAGACTGTCTGTCCTCCATGATGTTTTATATAACAACTTAATAATATATCTCTATAAAGTTCCCACCTTTGAAAGATTGAAGGCAACTTGTTGGTGGGTGAGACAAATATGATCGAAAAATGCATATACTCAACGTCAGTGACACAAACCCTTTCTGATGGCGAATTATTACTATTATTTTTTATAACTGCCTATTGGCTATATCTGCCATTGTATTGGTTGGTGGAGCATATGTGTCGACCTCATGCGGGTGGTAGCTGGAGGGAGAATCTGAGGAGCCTCTGAAAGCCGCGCAACGTGGGACCCCATTCCCTTGAGGTGAGCGGTAGACTCATGACACGCTCTGCGGCCAATTGGCCGTGCTGACCAAGCAATTGGTGGTGATGCCTTACACTTACATCACGTCTGCAGGAACGGCGGCCTGGCAGGTGGTGGCGCTCATGGAGGGCTTTTTATGGCTAGTGTGCCTATTGTTGCCTAACCCGTGTGACGTACATTCACTGTGGCTGGATTTGATCGTATTCTGTATGGCGTTTGCACGCATTGACATGCGCCACTTCGGTCGATATTTGTGCTTACGCACTATCAAGGGGCCAAGTCCTCTTTTACTGGTTCGCCAGTTATTTTGCTGTAGACTACGGTCCAGTTCCCAAATTAGCGTACCCTTCGGGGGGAGCGCATTAAAATGGTTGGCGCTCACCGTGCGCGGCGTGTGCGGAGCCGTGTACCTCCTCCACATTTTTTTAAATGTGGGAGAGCGAAGCCCTTGTATCTGGTATTTGATATAAATATTGTGAGCCTTTTCCAAGCGGGAAGGGATTAACTAATAAGGAATTGACTGTTGTGAACCAGATACAAGTGGAATAGTGATAATTTATTTTCTTAACTTTTTTGAGCTCTGTCTTCGTGAACGGGGTCCTTTAACTTATAAAAAGATTCTACCACCAGCTTTCGATTGCTCTCGTGAATATTCACTCTTCCAAGATACACCTAAAAGAACTAAGTTACTATACAAACACAACGTAAATAAGGGTCCTAACTAAGACGATCACGCCATAAATTTATTAAACAGCCTATATTTAAACCTTTCCAAAGATCAAGATATACTGGTCATTTAAATTAGATATATTTATATATCTTTATAGATCTAGATTATAAAGAAATACAAATATAAGTATATAGAGATGGAAAAGAAAAGAGAGAAGAGAAAAGAGGGGGGGGGGGAGTCGTTACAATATGATGTAAACCATATTACTAGAATAGTATTTGAATATTTCATACAAAATTTGACCTTATCAAAGTTCAAAAATTTTTATTAAACGAAGGGTTAAAACTATTAAGAAATTTACGGATGATAATTACCCCTGGGAATGAGGTGATCGCTATCAAGCTATTTCTAATTGGTTTTGTGTTGTTAATTGTGTAGCATAATATTTGATTGTAAGCTATTATTTTTTGAACAAAATTCTTTATCGGACGGTACGAATTTGGCGGATGAGGGCTAGACGACAAAAAGTGTAAGCTTTTTCCGTCACGACCCCTTCTGACGTAGTAGGCCTTGGCGGCTATAAGGAAGCAAGATGGAATAATATCCATCTCCCTCGTACTTTTTCTTATCTTGCCACGAAATAATTATTTTGTTTTAAATGACGCTTCATTTATATAGACGCTAGTAATTCACTTATTTGTATTTGCTAATCAATAATATAATACGTTTATCAATAATAATATACTACGATAGGAACTTCGTTTTAACCTAGTGTACCATGACACTCACGAATTTCTTTTTTAAAGTCCCGAGGACAAAGGTATTATTCCGAACCAGTGGTAATTTAATAAAAAAGTGATTTTCATTAAATATTATTTATAATCTGTATTGAATAAGAAAGTTCCTGTTTCTGTTTTAATAATGGAATCAACGATCTGGATATTTAGTACCTCGTAATTTTAGAGATAAGTTGTTTGACAGTGTAGGAAGAGTGAGCAGTGTAGCGTAGAAGTTAAAAATTCAATGTTGTGATCACAAACATAGTTCACATCTGTGATCACCCTTTAGCTTATCTTGTCTGTGTATTGCATAAACTGTCTAGAGAACTCACGTGTTGCGCTTTCTAGACTGTTGAAAGGTCTTAAGGCGAATTATTTTACGATTTCCGTGTCTCCGTATGTCATTCGTATATGTCTATATCAACGTAATAATTATGTAGGTTTAATTTTGTTTTATTTGTATGATAATCGTGCTTGTCCCAAACGATGTTTATAGAAAATGTACAACTCTCAACCTATATAAAATCACTGGAAAGTCCAAAAGTTTTTAAAGGGTTACGTTGCGGCAGACGAATTGTTTAGTTATAAAGTAACTCCATTATACTCGTGGTATTCGATGGTCACAACACTAATTTTCAATGTTATCAGTTTAATTAATAGATTCAGGCGTTACTTTGCGGAAATCTATTATAATGTGGTTGTTATAAACTAATTTGCTTAATTACGCGTAAAGAAAGAAAATGATGTGTCCTGCCCAGTTTTAAGGGAATCCATCACGCGCACCATGTAGTAACTCCTTTATACTCATAGTATTCGATGGTCACAACACTAATGTTCAGTGTTATCAGCTTATCAATACCATATTAAATTTAATCATTAAAGATTGGCGTTATCGCAGCATTGTCTCTTTATCTATCAAGTACGTTTATTTTTATAAATGTGTGGATGATTGCTAAGTGATAACTCGTAATTAGATCACGTGCGTTATCATGACTTATCTCTTAGCGTCTGCGTGATCTGTTGTATTATATATTTCAACTTTTTCTACTTTCTTATTTTTTTTTATAGGATAAGGGTGACAAACGAGCACACAGTCCACCTGATGGTAAGTGGTTGCTGCGGCCCATAGACATCTACATCTATCCTCTATTACAAATCAAAATGTAGATGCGTTGTCACCCGTGAGGACTAAGATGGAATGCCTCATTCCCAGTAAAAAGGGCCTCCGGCCACCTGCACTCACCAAGCGAAACGCAGAGGTAAACCTCTACTTTACGCTGGTTTTCTGTGAGGTTGTGGTAGCACCCTGGTTTTTAGCCGGCCCATCCGTGCGACAGCAAAAGCCGCTTAGCTCTACCACTGTTATTTAGATCGATATCAAAACTATCATTTTTAAAATTGTCGAGAACAGACATTCCAAACTTAGCTATTGCAACACTGTTTAGAAATTTTGTATATTTTCGAAGAACACATGTGACAACCTTTCTTTCTTTTTGCAGCAGATTTGTTTTGGATGGTTAGTTGCTGAGTGATAACTTGTGATTACACGTTAATACGATCTATACACAACCGAATTGTACTTATTCGAACATTCGAAGAATTGTTATTGATAACAACAGCTATTTGTTGCCCTATACCAGCTGATATTGCAGTGTTGCATAACTATTTATTGTAATCAACGAACTAAGTACCACATAAATAAAGAAATGGTACGAACATCTGTTAGTCGATCACAGTTTTTTATTTCAATTTCGTCCTTTGTTTAGGCAATTAAATCATCGCAGAACAGTGTTTGGCTCCAATTATACAATTGCTAGAATGAGTAAAGTTGTTAACAAGAGCGAAACAATTGATGTATAGTTCGACCCTCATAATAAGCTCCGTTGCAACTTAGGAGAATGGAGCTCTTGTCATATTCTGTTAAACATTTTTTTACCGCATATATTTTTAGTACTGTATTTCGTTATCAACTTTTTTAGGGTTGGGTTTAGAATCAAGTCGCCTGAATTTGAGGAGTCTGTCACAAAGGGGCTTATCCCAAGCGCCCCCATGCAATTTTAGCTGCCCGAGCTGCGTCGAAATATTTAATATAATTTTCTAAAAATATTCATAAATCACTAATTATTATTATTTTATAAACCATACAGAAATAGGAGCCTCGCAAAGCGGGGCTTCGTCGACATACTTCCCTCGACTGCGTCACGTTGAGTGGCGTTGGGCTACCCTCCCCCAACTCTCTACCCCCACAAATCCGGTTTATATTGTCAAAAACATTACGAAAACACAACTTCAGAATGAGATATTTGAAAATTTATAAAAAAAAACTAAGCATGTCCGGCAGGAAATGGAAGTGGGGGGAGACTCTACGACTCCCAGACCCCTCTCTCCACCCCCCCCCCCCCCACCCCCAAATTCAGGCGACTTGATTCTAAACCTTACCCTTTTTTATCCTAGAAATGAAGGTACACAGTGCTGAGATAATTATTTGCATGTGGTATCCGCGTGTTATTATTTGTACATTTTAGTTCTTATTGGTTCAATGTATTTAAATAGCATGTAAGAAATGATACAAATGTTGGTAGATCAATAAAAAGAAAAAATGTAAACAAATATATTGCGGATGGATTGCCTAAAAATACATTATTATGTTCATGGCTAACAAAATTTAAATACGATGATAATTTTAAACAATGAATAGTGTTCATACTTCTAGAATTTTAAAATTTATTAGCAATTTAATTTTCTTCAAAATATTTACAAAAAAATTATATATAATATATTTATGTATGTAAAATATTTACTTTTTGAAAAACAATCCCTATATATAAAAATCAATTGCTGTCCTTTAGTCGAGCAAAAACTAGAAAATGGCTGGGCCGAGTTTGATGAAATTTTTTACGTATTTTTGAGTGGATCCTTGGGGTCCCTGGAAGATTAAAACGACTGAAAACTGGACACGGTAGGTGGCGCTGTTGTCGACATCCAGAAATTACCCGTGTGAAGCCGGGACGGAGTGGTAGTACTTGATAAAAATGATTTTCTTGCGGTAAACAGAAGAATGAAGTTCGATGTTAATCCGGATTTTAGACCATAAGTTTATTATATATGTCGGAATGTCTACAGTTGGATCGAGGTGGAATTGAGGGTATATCGAGAATCCCCACTTGTTTGTGCAGTATAAAGTTCACTGTAGGTGCCGTGCGCTAGATTCCACTAAAGCCACTGCTCTCGAGCGGACGTGTAAGTTGATCGCGCTCTCGTCCCCGTACGTTGAGTGCTCTCTTGCTCTCGCGCCTCCGCTCTCCTGCTCACGCTCGCAGGGCAGTCGCCGGTGGTAAGTTTTTCGCCTTTCACTTTCCGCTCTTGCCCCCCTGCCTCCTGTCGGGGATTTACTATCTTACTTAGAACGTAGCCCCTCCCCCCCTAACATGTCTACACCAGACCTTATTAGGTCAGTTGTCGCCGCCCTGAACCATTTGGACGAGGCGGCTCTCGCCGCAATCCTGGCCTCTCTTGCCTCTCAGGTATGTCACCCCCCTTGCCCCCGTCGCATCCTGCTCGGCGGTCTCTACGGCTGCCCCGCAGACTGACTCGCCCGCGTCCTCCGACTCGGACTCCATGGAGTGCTCGGACTCCGCGTCAATGACCTCGTCCTCCCGAAAGAGGACCGCCTCCCAGTCTACTTCCTCCTGTAGCTGCTCCGCGGACTCCATCGGAACAATGACTGGAGAAAACTTCTTCACGAAATTGCCATTAAGGCGAAACGTAAACGCGCAGCGAAAAATCGCACAACCCCCATCCTGGTAGCACCTGCTGCCGCTACCCTCACCTCTGCAGCCCCCGCCCCTGCCTGTATCCCTAATATCGTTAGACACCCCCCCTCCGTCCAAGCTAGCAGCTCGCTGCGCCCCCACCCTCGCCAAAAAACAGGACCCGCCTCGTCTTTTTCAGAGACAGGGCCCAATTCACCCACCTTTCGAAACCTGCTAAGACGCAGGTATAAAATATGACCAGGCCATCAACGTTGGTGATGCCATAAAAATCATCCCACAGTAGATCGATGAGTTTTGCCGCCTTACCAGGCTTTTCACAGCCGAGCGTGTCTCCTACCACACGTACGCTCTTTCGGAAGAGCGTAAGGTCAGGGCCGTAATTCGCGGGGTTCCGTTCGAACTCTCGAATGACGACATCCTTGAGGACCTTAAGTCCCAAGGATTCCCAGTAGAGGCTGTGCACAAGATGTACAATGGCAAGGGCAAGAGGTTCCCGCTTGCCCTCGCGCTCCTTACCCTCGTCCCAGTAAACAAGCTCCACCGCCGGTCGATGACAGGTCATACCCGGCCCACCCTTCAAGAATGCCCCGTCGGGGCCTTTCCCAGCTCCTTCAGAGCTCCTCTCAGCCCTTTCAAGGTCCACCAAGGCACCCTCAGGGCCCTCTTCGGCCCCCTCTGAGCTTCTCTAAGCCTTCGCAGCCTCCAGTTTTCCCCTGGAACCCCAAAAAGGCCGACCCTCCGCGGAAATACGCCCTACAATACCCTCAATGGTTGATGACCTGAATATGGTGTATGCCGTTAGTCGGAGCATCGACATTGGCGATATAGCCATATTAGCGCGCAAACTGCGTGCTGCTCGATCCCCTCAGGACCTCGTCTCCTTGCTCTTGCTGAGCATCACAATCTTTTGTGCTCATTGTAAGTTAAGTTAATTTAATTTAACTTAACTTTATAATGAGAGAGCACTCTGCTCTCCCAAAGTCTCACGGTCGTATTAAGCCTAAAGTTTTATCGCTAGTGTCATTTAATATTCTCGGGCTGCGAAATAACCTCCCCGAGTTTAAGCTCTTTCTTTGAGATCGCGAAGCCGACCTCCTTTTCCTCCATCTCAAAACTAAGGACATCAAAGGCCTTTCCATCCAAAAGTATTCTCTTCTTCATAACGACCTGACCGCAAAGGCGGCGTACTGCCATTTACTACAAAAATATACTTCATTGCTCCCACATCCCTACTCCGCAGCGTACCAACATGGAAGCCACGGTATGCGGGCTAGGCTAGCCTTGACTGGACATCAGTCCATCGTCATAGCCTCCAGCTACATCCCTAGTGGAATAGCTAGCTATCCTATCATTGGGCAACTCAGTAATTATGTTTAGAGATTTTAACTCCAAGCATACTGAATGGACCTGTCTTTCTACTTCTTAAAGTGGAAAAAAACTGCTTGATATCACGTAGTCTCTTGAACTTACCGTCCACAGTCCCCTCGGTGTCACTATTATCCCGACAACACCGACCACCCTCCTGACGTGCTAGACTTTGCGCTAGTTAAACAAGTTTCCCTCAACCTCAGGGCAATCGAGACTCTAGACGATCTAGGATCCGACCACCGACCGGTCTCCGTCATCCTTGGCCATCAGTCACCTCCCTCAATCTCCTCCACGAATGCCTTCACTAACTGGGAGGTCTTCAAGGAGTCCCTAGGTAAAGCCATGGACTCACAGGACTCCCCCATTTCCCTCTCGTCGGACTTCGACAGTCCCGAAAAAGTCGACACCGCGGTCGATTCTCTCTCCACCCTTATAAAATTCTCCCTTAAGGAGAATGAAAGGGTCGTCCTGGTTGCTAATAATGATGGTTTTTCCTCTACATATTAGCAAAATAATGAAAGCCAAGAGAGCTGCTTTCCGGAGAGCAGCAATTTATCCTACCACCGACTATAGACGTACGGCCAATCATCTTCAACGAGAAGTCCGTTACCGCCTCTCCGAACTTCGAGACCTCGAAAAGAGTAATGTTATGGAGAATATCTCTCCCTCTCATACAGCGTACTATCAGATGGCGAGAGCCCTCCGCATGTCTATTATCGTTATCACCCACACTCCCCCTCTATCCTGTCCCGAGGGTACTATTGCCTTCGAGGACGAGGAAAAGGCTGAGTGAAATGGAATGAATGGAATGGAATGATTTTTATTCAATACTGATTATTTCATAATACTTACTGAAAGTCATTTTTTATTTACCACTGGTTCGGAAAATACCTCTGTCCTGGGAAGAACCAGCAAGAAACCCAGCGGGACTTTTTTTTAAACATAATATCACTTAACAATAATTTTGTTAAGTGAAATTATTAATTACATATACAATATTCGCGCCAAACGCTAATTTCAAGAACTGACGCCAGAGGGCGCTCGGCGTGGTGAATTCGTACTGGTTTGACGTTCGCGCGAGCGGAGTTGGTTGCGATCGGGGTGCGTCGTTCTAGTAATGCAGTGCAGTTATTAGAACGGCGTGATCGTGTACCGTACACGACCACGCCGTTCCTAGTGTTTAAGGTATGAGCATCCTTATTCTCATTAAAGCTATTTATGTTTTTATGTACATACATTACATTTTCATAAATACATGTATATTGCGATGCCAAAGTTAATATGTTTATTTCTTTCAATTTTCTCTGAGGGACTCTTTACAATTTAGGTTATAAGTCGTCCGTACGGCTTTCTTTAAACAGAACTTAACTTTCACACAAAGCTTTGTGCAAATCAAGTATAGCTTCAATATCAGTCGCATTACCCCATAGCAAAATTCCATAAGAAATTACGCTATGAAAGTAACTAAAATATACTAATCTAGCTGTCTTAACATCTGTGAGACTTCTAATCTTTCTTACAGCATATGCTGCAGAACTAAGTCTGCTTGCTTATTTAGATATATGGTGGCCCATTGAATTTTCACGTTAACAGTAATACCACGAAAAACAGTGGTATCCACAAGACTTAACTTCTCCCCATTTAAGTGCACACTAGATTTCGAATGTTTTAAATTAGGTGGTATAAATTTAATACATTTTGTCTTATTGCCGTTTAAGAGCAAATTGTTGGCGTTAAAACAATGTAATAATTTTGATGGAGCATTATTTACATCGTTGTAATTAATTGAATGCCGTTTGAGTTTAAAAATAAAAGAGGTATCGTCAGCAAATAATACTATATCGTGATTGTCCCCTGCAAGATAAGGTAACTCATTAATATAGATTCCTGTTCAGGAACGGTCCAAGAATCGAGCCCTGAGGAACGAACCTTTACCATTGATCACGACTTTTTGAGTACTGTTACTTAAATATGAAGTAATAAGTCTAAGCGCCAAATTTTTTACACCGCAATGTTGTAGTTTCCTGATTAATGTCTCATGATGGACACAATCGAAAGTCTTGGAAAGGTTACAGAAAGGCATCGTGTGAATTCTCCCAGGTATTAAAAATATATTTCATAAGCTCAACACTGGTGTCAGATGTCGGGCGACCCCTTGTAAAACCAAATTGGTTTTTATGAAGTAATTTATTTGTATAAAAAAAGTTAAGAATTGATCCTAAATTATTTTTTCAAAATTTTACTGCTAGTTGGTAGTACAGAAATAGGTCTAAAATTAGTGGGGGTACAGTGTACTACCAGATTTCAATAAACGTATTACTTTACTATACTTCATTAAATCAGGAAATACACCAGAATCGATACAAGTATTAAAAATAAGAGCCAGATGAGGTGCAATTAAATCTATTATGGACGCAATAACTGTAACTGAAACCCCCCACAAATCTGCGGTTTTCTTTACATCAATGGTTTTGAAGTATTTTACAATATTAAGCGGTAGTACTTTTTAATATCTAAATTCTTTTAAACAGGTATTAACATTCTGTTTAAGTAATGACCCGGCGAATGTTGGAGAAGTATTCAATGACTCTGTTGTCGAAATAGGAACATCAGTGAAATATTTCACAAACACCGCTGTTCCTGATTTGATTTAGTCAATTCATTATTCATTTTTAATTGATAGTTTGAGTTACAAGGTTTCTCTTTACCGGTTTCGCTGTTAATTATACTCCACGTCATTTAAATTTTATTCTTAGCCGTCTTAACTTTGTTACTAATATGTAACGATTTGACTGTGGAGCTCTTTAAACATTTTAGAATAATTTTTACATATTCTTTAAAAGCATCGGAAAGATTATATGATCTTTCCTGGTAACGGTAATATAATACTTCGTCTGCTTTTATGAATTCCTACTGTCGCCCACTCATTAAATGCCTTGCGACTATTTCTGGAGAATGTTTTAGAAGTAAATGTTTTATTAAATTCATTGCTTATAAGGGTAAATAATTCTCCATATAGTGCTTTGCAGACAGCATTGCCGCTCAATGCTCTCCTAGCTCTCAACCCACCGACCCCTCCAATATCCAGACAGTGGAGGATGAGGTCCGCCGCCGGAACTCACCCCCCACAGCCTTTGACCCTATCACTGTGTCCAATGATGAGATCTCATCCCTCGTCAAAGCAATGAAGCCCAAAAAGGCTCCGGGCGCGGATAGTATCTGCAACCAAGCCCTCAATCACTTTCCTGAGTAGGTGTTAACCCTTTTAGCGATTATCTTTAATGCCTGCTTCAACCTTAGTTACTTTCCCACCACGTGGAAAGAGACAACTGTCATTGGTATCCCCAAGCCAGGAAAGCCTCACAACCTCCCCTCCACTCATTGTCCCATCAGTCTCCTCAAGGACATGGGCAAACTCTTCGAACGAGTCACCTTTACTCGCATGAGGCTCCATCTGTTTTCCACAGATGGCGAACGTCTGGTCATCCCCCACCAATTTGCTTTCCGAGCAAAACATTCTTGTCCCCAACAAGTTCATCGTAACATATAACATAACATAAACACTCACGCCTGTCACCCAGAGGGGTAGGCAGAGACTATGGACTTCCATTTGGCACGATCCTGACACACCTCTCTCGCTTCCTCCACATCCATATACCTACGCATACACGCTCGTCGGTTAAAGGTACTCTTCATTTGGCCCATTTTCAATATATCGCCAATTTGGTCGATAAACTTTCGCCTATGGCGACCCTTCCCGACTCTGCCATTCACCTCTGCAACATAAATTTGCTTTGTCACTCTTTCCTCATTCATTCTTTCTACATGACCAAACCACCGAAGCATTCCTTTCTTAATCTTAGTCACAACATCATCTTGCAAAGTTCATCGTATTGTGGAATATATCCTCAGCGGTTTCTATCCTAGTCGTCATAAGACGATCGAGGTCTTTTTCGACATATTAAAGGCATTTGATAGAGTCTGACACAATATAATTATATTGTTGACTTATTTTAGAGAGTTTGTATTGGAGACCTATTTTATAGAGTTTGTAAATAAGGCCATTGCCTTATATACACATTCTATAAAATAGGTCTCTCTGATCGTCTTGTTCGTCTCGTGGCCTCTTACCTGAAGGATCGTACCTTTCGTTTTAGGTACAAAAGCAAGCTCCCCTCTCAACGCCCTATCAAAGCAGGCGCCCCTCAGGGATCAGTGCTTGCTCCTCTGCTGTATATCCTGTACACCAACTAAATTCCCATCCCGTCGAAAGGTGTTCAGCTCTCCCTCTTTGCAGACGACACTGCCCTCTACTGTAAAGGTATCTCACTACCTTTCATACGAAACAAGATCCAAAAGTCTGTTAATAACTTAGGAGCTTGGTTCCAATAATGGCGTGTCGATGTGAACCCGGAGAAGAGCTCCGCCGTTCACTTCGATCGTAAACGACGCCGCCTCCCTACCACTCCACCAATCCGTATGCTAGGGACCCCTGTCCCCTGGCATACGACCGCCAAATATTTAGGTGTCACCGTTCGAGCCCTATGTCAAAAGAGTAACCCGCAATGCACGTTTCTATCTGAGTAGGCTCAACAGTATGCTGGGCCGACACAGTAAAATGTCCCTCCGCAACAAGCGAACACTTTATAAGGTCCAGTTATGACTTACGCCTCATATTTGCCCACGCTAATCCCGAAATCATTAACGAACTCCAAATAGTTCAAAACCACTTCTGTCGTGTGGCTACGAACGCACCCTTGTACGTTCGTAACGCCGACCTCCATCGAGACTTAGAGCTCCCCACAGTCCAGCAATTTCTAAAAACACTCTCTGAAAACTTCTTCAAAGCCTCAGAGTCTCACTCTAATCACTTCATTCGTGAGGCAGCTTCCTATGCAGTCCTCCTCCTAGTTTTTTATTATAATCTACGGTATGAGAGCGTATTTCTGTTTGAGAGCCTCGTATGTGTGATGTATGAGAGGATAGGCAACGGTGTATGTTGTCTTGATAATTAACAACTGGTTTTTCACACACATCACGATAACGGCAACCCCGATTGGCAATACAATTGTCAACAGTTATAATTGGCATTGTCAATTATGACAGTTGACTATTGTATTCAAACTTAGGAGAAGTAAAGTAAGTACCATTTGAAGTCGAACTTGTTTCTATTGGCAGGATAGCCGAGCTAGATTAATCTTTGATCATATTTGATCAGATTCCGCTTAAGTCATTCTACGAGTGTGGTCATTCTACTAGTGCTAAGATACTTTCGTGGTTCTGTTCGTTATTGTAATTATTCTAGTGCAGGCAAGGAGGTTGGTGTTGCTGAGAGGCTGCCCTGTGTTGCTCTGAGATAAGTGTGTTGCTGTTGGTTTGCATAATTTGGTGTTATCATGTAATTACGTACCTCACGTTACACTGGTGTGTGATCGTGGCGGGGACGTGTTAGGGTGTGGTCGAACTATCATTTCAGTATACTGAATATATAGTGTGTTACGTTGTCTTATTACTGATAACGATTAATTGTGTAAGTAAGAGAGCAAGTTGAACATCCGCTCTCGTACTTTTATTATTTTTAACAATTAACGCTATCCTGAAGTATTTCCGAGACCACAAGTGGGATCTGCTGTTGAATTCTCAGACATAGACTTTTCTTTCGTGGTTTAGTATTTTATGAAATAGAGCATAATTATGGACACCGCTTCGGTAATAATTCGATTAAATAAAGTATATTCAATATAAACGATATTAAATAGTAGTATACACTCATGTAATACGAGTCTATATATATATATATATATATATATATATATATATATATATATATATATATATATATATATATATATATATTAATCGAGTATCTTTTAACAGTCGTAGAGCCACGCGGCAGCTTTTGCTATCGCACGGATGGGCCGGCTCCAACCGGGGTGGTACCACGACCTCACAGAATGACAGCGTGAAGTAGAGGTTTACCTTTGCGTTTCGCTTGGTGAGTGCAGGTGGCCGGAGGCCCTTTTTACTGGAAACGAGGCATTCCATCCTAGTACTCACGGGTGACAACGCATCTGCATTTTGATTTGTAATAGAGGATAGATGCAGATGTCTATGGGCCGCAGCAACCACTTATCATCAGGTGGACTGTGTGCTCGTTTGTCACCCTTACCCTATAAAAAAAATCTAGATGTAGTCGCATTTGAAGGGGTTTTCCAATTATGTACAGAGAATACTTCAAAATAATTCGTGTTATCTATCTGAAGTCTCCAATATAATCATAGCGCTACAATATTATTATAACAATACCATACAGTACCACAGGCCGCCGGCAGATTGGAAGGGAATGACCACACGCAGGTGTTCCCCTCTGTCAAAGTATAGGTTTACGTGGTCCTGAACGTTCAATAAAACTAGTTGCAGTCACACTGCTCACTAGAGTAAATCTATTTGCCCGGTTGAGACGACGTCCTACGAAAATGCCGAATCATTCAGTTCTTTGCTGCAAAAATATGCAAAATAATTTGCCACGTGAAAGTTTATGGTGCGTAATATGGTGCTACCTTTCATATATGAGTAATTTTAATTACACTTTTGCTGTTTACTTCTTTTTAAACTAATACATTACAATAATAACAAACGTGTTGTTCCGCATTTGTTTACCAACTCAGCCCGCCTGCCTTCATTAAATAAGCAAATCGGTCGAGCGACTGATTGGAGTCTGTATCTAAGTTATCGCTCTTACCGAGCGATACTTTTATAATTTATCTGTGTATGAGAAATTGTTAGCTTATTAGTTTAATTGTTATGTGTGAGTTTCGTAATGACAGACGATTGTATCTGTGTGCGCAGATTTTCCTCCGCAAAAAATGACAGACAGTTTTGTATCGTAGTTGTCGTCGTAGTAGGTATCGCAGTTTTAGCAACTTGAAAAGATTGACCATAAATCATCTTTATGAGGATCATTTCGTTAAGAAAACATATTGGAAGGGGTAGCCATAAGCAGCATATTTTGTGTTAAATTACCAATGAAGGAATCTTCCGTTGTTTTAAGAGATTACTTGCAACGTGCCAAGAAAAATATTCAGCGGGATAATTTATATTGCTAATAGTATCGTGACTTTATGTTAAAATGTTTAAAGTTTGAGCCATGCATCTGAATGTAATAATTATTTAAGGAACATAGGTAATTTTGTATCCTACCACGGTGGAGTTTGGCAAAGCAGTTCCACCATGAAACTGAGAATAGTTTGAACGCCAGCATTCCAATTACTTCTGCAGCATTCCAAAACAATATTGTAATGGTGGCAGAGGCGGATTAAATATCGACAGACTTGCACTTCATCGGTGCCTCTCTAACTGAAAAAGTTTGTCATAAGTGTTTTTTTCGCAATTACTCGAAAACGGTCAAAACGAGCTTAAAATTTTACATAAAAAAGTTTTAATAATGTTTTTTTCTCCGGTCTTTAACCGAGTTAGGGAGGTTTTAAATTTGAGGGATGAATGTAACTTTTTAAAAAATCATAGGAAGTAGAAATATAAGCGTTTCTTTAAATTGCTTATAAAATCTAACCTGCAGGTTACATTTTAAAATATAGAAGTTAAAATTTTAGAGATACAAATCTAATTGTTGTTAAAACAATATAACAATTTGAAATTTTCAAATTGAAATTTGAATTTTTAAAAGCTAATGAACAATTTATTTTTTGTTATATTTAGATTCCTCGTAACTCGTAAAATTTTACGACTGAAAAAAAATCTCTAGTATATTTCGGCAGGTGTGAATTTATACAGGTATAAAATCGTTTTAAAATCCTACGCCGTTGTATTAAGTTTCGAGTTAAAAAGAGAGGACTATTGCTTACTGGTATACTACGTACGCTTACTCGTATAATACTAAGCGAGGTCCAAGTAAGAGTGAGAAGGCATCATCGGAGAATCATAATTCTCGCACTCTTTCTATATTACGATCTGTACGTTAAAATAGATCAGGTTATTTTTGCCTACTAGGTGATTAAGTCCGAAACCAGGAAGTAATTTTTTAATATTTTTTTTTTATCATTATTATTTCTTAAAAATAAGTTGAAGATTTTTTTAACATGATTTTGAAATTTAACATTTTTTTATAAACATTTGGCTTACAAATTATAAAAAAAACATCCCGACATGGTAAGTTACTTTTTGAATTTCGCAACTTGAAATCGACCCAGATATACAATTGATACAATTCTTCAAAGTTTTCTTTAAATTAAATAAACTCAAAATATTGATATTTATTAAATTTGTATAGGGATGTTATAGTTAAATTTTCCTTGTATTATTTAAAATTAATCGATTTTTGTGAAATATTATGAAATATATTATTTAATTTATTCAAAGGTATATATATATATTATATATATTAATTTGAATGCTTACCAGTTACGGGAACTTCAAAAGTAACTTTCAGAATATAGCATAAAAGAAATGGTAAAAAAGTTTAATCATTAATTACCAACAGTAAAATATATGCAAAAACATATTTTCGACATTTACAATTTGAGAAAGATGAGCATTTTCATAATTTTTTTAATACTGATTAAATTCCATTTCTGTTTCATTAGATGATCCAATGAATTCCTCGGTTGCTTCATCTAGTTCAGAAAATGTAATTATAATGGATTCCTGCTTCTAATCCGGCGGCGAAGGACCAAGAATATAAGGGATCGAAGTGGACTGTATTTATTTATTACTGTAGCTAGTGGACTGTATTGACTAATTGACTGACTGATCTGAGGTTAACTATGCTAGGGGACTGCTCGAAGAAAAGATGGTACTGTAGAACTATACTGTATTCAATTATTTACAATGGTTGGGCACTATTGTTAACTATGCTAATATATACAGAGAGATCTTCGCTTATGGAGTCTTAAGTCTTCTTTCTTCAGTGCCGCTTCCGAGAATGAACAGCTCACAGACCAAAACGCCCTTCTTATATCCCGCAAGAGAGCGTCTCAGTCTGTGAGTAGTGCCGCGCGACGATGCTGCACGCCCATTGGTCGTCGCTCGGCACCGGTGCGTGGGATGTGCGGGGCGCAACGGGGTATGAAGGGGCGACGGTGTGGCGGGTCTCTAGCTGTCCGCAACAGTAATATTTTCACGTTCTTAATTCTTCTTCTTCTTCACGATAATATTCTCTTTTATCATCATCATTATCATTAAATGGATTATCATCTTCTAAAACTATTTGCATTGTTGATGCTTTTTCGCAACTTTGGCCATGGCAACTTTTGCAAAATTGGTTACATTTCAAACCGCTTTTCTTTTAGCTGCACTTAGTTGATGTGCATTAGTTTTGCAACCACAAAACAACTAAAAATTAATTCACATTAGAACATGTAATTATTAATTGAATAATAAAGAAAAGTAATAAATATTAATCTAAGTATACATACTTTTTCAATAAGTTCCTGTAGTGCTGGATCTGAATTTGACCTAATAGGCAGCATCATAAATAATGTTTTTCTACATCCCCATTCTTCAGGGTTCAAAGTATTGCCCAACCATATTTGAGTCACATAATATACACGTTTTGTGTGTTCACGCAATAGTGATTTTGCTGGTGGTAGAAAAGCTAATAAAACTTCTTTTTAAATGCAGCTGCTGATGCTGTAAATAAATAGTATCTTAAATCATCAACTAAGCTATATTGTTCGTAAAAACCTTTTATCAATTGCTGTATTTCCGGTTTCTTCTTTAATAAAAAGTTGATGCTTTTCTTCCCGTTTTTTAAAAAAATGGGTTGTTATGTCACAGCTGGCAAATGCTTGCGCAAAAAGCAACAATGAGTTTAAATCTCGCTTATTCTGCATTGAACACAGAATATTTGCATTATCTCCAGGACTTTTTTTTAAGGAAATACATGATTTCAAAATCTGAACAAAGGGAAATTAATAAAATTAATAAGTCGACATTATTTCCAACTACCGTAACAGGTTTATTTGCAGATTTTGCAATCTACAATTTTTAGTTCAATTTTTACAATTACATACAATTTTTAGTTCTTACAATTAAAATAATATATGCATCTTCCTCCGCAAAACTACTGTTTATCTTCTTCTGTTCCAAATAATTACTCAATAAATCAACAAGAATAGAATAGAATAGAATGATTTTTATTCAAAATTGATTATTACATAATACTTATTGAAAGTCATTTTTTATTTACCGCTGGTTCGGAAAATACCTCTGTCCTGGGAAGAACCAGCAAGAAACCTAGCGGGACTTTTTTTAAACATAATTTCACTTAACAATAATCTTGTTTATACAATATTTAATGAATTTTGTTTATATAATTTTAAGTGGCTTATTCCTACGGGTTATTTTCATTCCTTGATATTATAATAACCCTCTTTGTACAGTTTTTCATTAATAAAACTTTTAAACTTGTTCATTGAGAAACTTTGAACATGTTCTGGAATTTTGTTGTAAAAGCGAATACATTGCCCCCATAAATGAATTACTAATTCTGTGGAGTCTAGTAACTGGCATTACAAGCTTTTGTTTGTTTGTAATATTTGAAAGGAGTTAGTTTTATATAGATTTATATAGAATAGTGGCTAACTTACAAGATGATAGCGCGATATTTTCTAGCAATTTTTCCTAAAATTACATTTTAATAAAATCGGGGAAGTGTTTTCATTGACCGACTGACTAGGCTCACTTTCATTATTTTGATCGGACATACTTGAATATTGATCAATTTGCTTTGTTTTAACTCACTCAGTATTACAGTTTTCATTGTTTAAATACATACATACTATACACTGGTATCGCGCTGACTGCTGGCTGGAACTGCGATGCCGGCTCGGGCGCGTCTCAACCTTACGCGGATCCACGCAATGCACGCTGCTGCTAGATCTGCCGCCACGCGAAAATATATAGCGGCGTAGAGATTGACATCATGATAGTCAAGGCTGTTCGCCTGGTTGGCTATGCCGCCCGAAGCTTACTTTAACTCCTTAATCTGCTGGTTAATGTTTTGTATAGCTTGATCAAAATTCTCCGACAGATGCGATCTCTAGTACAAAGATCACCGGCCCGTTATTAATCGCACTTGTTATTTGTTTATAAGGCGTAATTACTAGTGTATTTCCCCGAATTACGCAGTCTGTACCGCAAAAGGTAATAAATAAAAGTAATAAAGTGCTAAAGTATTTGAAAATATAGTATATCAACAAGTGTAAAATTCTATTTCCCCTATGCTTAGCGATGCCACACATGGATTTCTTATAAAGAGATCAACTGTTGCAAATCTGATCCTTACAAATAATTACATTTCAAAAGGTATGGATATTGGTCTCTAAATTGACTGTATTTACTAACTACAGTAAATGCTTCGATCGAATATATCATTAAATCCTTTTAAAAACTTGGCAATGTCAGGTATATATGGCGACCTTCTGCGATAGTTCTCCTCTTATATTGAAAATAGGTCACAAACAGTAGTACTTAATTGCTTTATGCCACTTGGCTACCGGTTCCTTCATGAGTACCTCAAGGCTCTCTGTTGGGCCCCTTACTATTTATTATCTATGTGAACGATATAGAGAAGTGTTTCTTGTACTCCAAAGTACTCTTATATGTTGATGATATGAAAATACATAAATTTATCGCTAGTACAGAGGATGATATGTTATTGCAGTCAGACTTGGAAAGATTTGAAAGATACTGCAATATAAATAAACTAGATTTAAATGTCTCTAAATGTTTTTTTGTGTCGCTTACAAGGAAAAGCGATACAATCGATGGCAGCTATCGCTTGAAGGGTCCTCCTCTTTGGCCAGAGTATATGAGGCTTGTGAACTTGGAATAATTCAAGACTCGAAACTTATCTATGACAAGCATACATCAAGGATTATAACTGGGGCATAAAAATTCACGGAATTTGTCATCCGCAGTTCTTGTGCCTTTAACAGCCTAAAAACGATAAAATTTCTCTACTATTAATTTGTGCAGGCTATTCTTGAATATACATCACAGATCTGGAACACACAATAATATGAGGTTTATAAGTCTCTTATTAAGGGTATCCAGATAAGGGTTTTAACGTATCTTGATTATAGAGCGCATGCGGATTCTCAGAACTGTGAAGAGAGGTGCAAACGATATCACTTTTTTCTTCATCTGTTCGACGTAATATTTTTGTCGTATGTTTTTATCTAAAAGTTTGTAATGGTTCAATTTACTTCCCGGAATTATTATCTGATGTTACTTTGACGGCAGTCTTCAGATTGCAGAGATTTGACAGCGTACAGGCAACTGAACAGATAGTTCTCCAAATGCATGCAGCGGGACTTACGCCCAAGTGGAACCAGGGCTCCAAGTCTTTGCCAAAGATCTGTCTGACAGAAAGAGCCAACTGTCAAATATGAATACTAAAGTGGCAGCATCGTTTCCTGCGATTTTGAGTGAGATTGAGAGGTTATACGGGCAGCTGTACACATCTTCGTTGGAGCCACACGCAAGTGTGATTAACGATCCAAGAGCAACTCTTACCCGACACTTATCCGATGATATCCCGGACGTCAGTCTGAGCGAGATTGGAATGGCTTTTCAGCACTTTAAAAACAGCGGGATTACAGCGAAGCTTCTGAAAGCGGGTAGAAGACCGGAAAAAAACTACATACTGAAGATAAACTTACACCGTGTATATTTGGTGAATGACCCTCGGGATGTACCCTTACATTTGCCTCTTCATGCAACTTTGGAGATAGGTGCTCTATAGTTCCAATTGCATCTTGGAGTTGCTGTTGGGTATATTTAAATTTTTCTTAAGCTACTCGCAGCTTTTTTTTCTTTGTTTTATTAAGGATAACAAACAGTTGTATAATGAAAATTACAAATCAAATCTTATATAAACAGATTAGCTAATTAAATAACCAACACCGTTATCCACAAAAATACCGTAGTAATTAAAAAGCTAAAAGGCACATAAAACATAAAAATAAAAAAAGAGGCAAAAATGCATACCTAGCCGTTAACAGCAAACTCATAATTGTTAAATGTATTACTAGAAAGGAAAAAGCTTTTTTTTCTTTTCTAAGAAAAAATTTTGATTAAAGTTATAACATTAGAAGAAAAGAAAAAGAAAAATTACAAGTTATTCAATACAAGCTTTATAGCTTTCTTAAATTGAGGTATTGGCATGGTAATTTTTTTTGTAGGATAAGGGTGACAAACGAGCACACAGTCCACCTGATGGTAAGTGGTTGCTGCGGCCCATAAACATCTACATCTATCCTCTATTACAAATCAAAATGCAGATGCATTGTCACCCGTGAGGACTAAGATGGAATGCCTCATTTCTAGTAAAAAGGGCCTCCGGTTACCTGCACTCACCAAGCGAAACGCAGAGGTAAATCTCTACTTCACGTTGGTATTCTGTGAGGTCGTGGTAACCAATAATATTAGGTAAAATAGTATCTTTGGAAAGAACTCAAAAACTATCTGTGGCAGACAGACAGTCACCAAGCATGATCCCATGAAGTGATCCATATAAGGCTGGGTGTTCCAGTTTTTGTCAGTTTTAAAATTGGTTTTTGATAGCCAAATTACTATAATTAGGATCAGAAAAAAATTTTTCAGATACATTCTTTCTCCTTACGGTGTACCCGATCAATACACTATACAATACAACTTTCTCGATAGAAAAAATTACCGAACTACGTTCGATTTGCAGTTATTTTACAAGCCAAATTTCATTTTAAACTAGTACTAATACTTCTTGTTTTCTGTAAAAATATACCGGGGTGGTAACCCCGGTTCGAACCGGCCCATCCGTGTGAAAGCAAAACCTGCCGCGTGGCTCTACCACTGTTCAAATAAAAAAATAAGTCTACATCGTCGAAGCTGTTGTCATACAGTTCCATTATTCGATGCAAAGGCGCACGCTTGCCCGCATGTGTTTTAAACAGATTAAGGAAAAAAAAAACGATACACGTGAGTGTTTCGTATTCTTTGAGAGCGCATTAGTATACGAAGGTATATACAATTGAGGAATTGAGGACAATCGAAAAAGTTACGACAAATTTTGTAAAGAAAATTACAATCAAGCAGTAATTGCCTATTACTTAAAGTTGTTAAAGAATAATTATGCAAGAAGTTATCATAAGAGGATCAAGAACGGTAGCATTTATAGTTTACAGAGCGTAAATATTTACTTTGAACCGATTCTAGTAAATTACAATACCTTTTTTCCCCGTGTAGTGGCGGGTAAGAATACTCACTACCCCATATCGTTCCGTGGGTGTCGTAAAAGGCAACAGAGGGAAACTGAGGCAGAGGATGAGCAGCAGCATCTTTCTGATAACAGCAAAACAACGATAAAAAAACTGCGGTTGCCAACCCGCCCGCCAAGCGTGGCAACTATGGCAATATAACCCCCATGAAAGTAACGAAGAGACGGCCCCCAGTCCCCGGCGTCCCCGTTATTCCTGGCTACGGTTGTGACCATGGTAACGGCGGGGCAGGGGGTGCTAAAAATCTCCGGTAGAGATTCGGTTGCCACCTACGATCACTCGACCTGGCAACTTATAACGCACGCACTCTGAAGACTGACGAAAAGTTCCTGGAGCTGGAAGAAGAGATAGACAAGTTGCGCTGGAATGCCCTAGGATTATCTGAAGTCCGAAGAGAGGGGGAGGATACGGTAATCCTCGAATCCGGCAATTTGTTAGAATGTCCAATTTATCGTCCACAAGTCTCTCGTTAACAATGTTGTAAAGATTGGGAGTGTGTCGATGAGGGTTGCGACCTTATACTCAGAATCACCAAACGGTATTCGCTGAAGGTCATATAGGTTTACACTCCAACCTTGGCACACCCCGATGAGGAGGTGGAGGAAATGTATGAGGATATCTCTAGAGTTATGCATTCCTCCAAAACCCACTATACGGTGTTAATGGGAGACTTCAATGCAAAACTAGGCACAAGAGAGAACGGTGAGCTGAAAGTAGGGAATTTCGGAATAGGGCAACGAAACCCAAGGGGTCAGCAGCTGGCCGACTTCATGGAGAAAGAGGAACTCTATATGATGAACTCTTTCTTCCAGAAGCGGTTCCAGGAAGTGGACCTGGTCGAGCCCCGACGGTTCGACAAAAATGAGATTGACTTCATTATGACGACCAGACGACCACTATTCACTGATGTCTCAGTGATCGCGAGTGTGAAAAACGGCAGCGATTACCGAATGGTGAAAGGCACACTGAACCTAAACGTTAAGTTGGAGAGGTCACGTCTAATGAACTCAAAGTTCCGTCCCCCTCGTGCTCTAATCCAAAGTTCCGAAACCTTTCAGCTCGAGCTACGAAACTGCTTTCAGTGCCTAGAAGATTGCAATGCAGTGGACGATATGAATGACAAGCTCGTGGAAACTGTCCATGCGGTCAGAGCTAAGTTTTGCAAGACCCGCCGCAGAAGAACACAAAAACTCTCCGATCACATTCTTAATCTCATGGCTGTTAGACGGGATATGAAGCTGCAGTCTTCAGTAGATTTGACAGCATACAGGCAACTGAACAGACAGATCTCCAAATGCATGCGGCGGGACTTACGCAACTTCAATACAGCTCGTATTGAAGAAGCAATCGAGCGGAACCAAGGCTCCAAAGTCTTTGCTAGAGATCTGTCTGCCAGAAAGAGCCAACTGTCAAAGCTGAAGACCGAGTGTGGCAGTGTCGTTTCCGGGACAGCTGAGATTTTGAGTGAGATTGAGAGGTTCTATGGGCAGCTGTACACGGCATCGTTGGCGCCACACGTAAGTGTGAGTAACGATCTAAGAGCGAGTCTTATCCGACACTATTCCGATGATATCCCGGACGTTAGTCTGAGCGAGATTAAAATGGCTCTCTACCACCTTAAAAACGGCAAGGCCCTAGGCGAGGATGGAATTACAGCGGAGCTTCTGAAAGCGGGTGGAAGACCGGTACTTGAAGTCCTTCCGAAGCTCTTTAATTCCGTCCTCCGTGGTGGCATTACACCGGAGGCGTGGAGCAGAAGTGCGGTGGTCTTGTTCTTTAAGAAAGGTGACAACGCTCTCTTGAAGGTCTATAGACCGATTTCCCTTCTGAGCCGCGTCTACGTGCTGTTTTCGAGAGTCATTACGAATCGTCTCGCGCGCAGACTTGACGACTTCCAGCCTCCCGAACAAGCCAGTTTCCGAAAAGGCTTTAGCACCATAGACCACATACATACCCTTTGGCAAATTGTACAGAAGTCTGAGGAGTACAATTTGCCACTATGTCTGGCGTATGTGGACTATGAGAAAACCTTTGATTCCGTCGAAATTTGGGCGGTGCTGCAGTCCCTTCAGCGGCGCCAAGTTGACTGTCGATATATCGAGGTGCTGATGTGCTTGTACATTAGGGCTACGATGGCTATCCGAGTACAGAACCAGAGTACGAAACCTATCCAATTGCAGAGAGGTGTAAGACAGGGTGACGTGATATCCCCGAAACTCTTCACCGGTGCATTGGAAGACGTTTTCAAGCTTCTGGACTGGAAAAGATACGATATTAATATCAATGGCGAGTATATCACTCACCTTCTATTTGCCGACGATATAGTCCTTATGGCAGAATCGCTGGAGGACCTAAGCACTATGCTCAATGATCTCAATAGTGTTTCCCAACGGATAGGTCTTCAGATGAACATGGACAAAACAAAGATCATGTTTAATGTCCATGTCACACCTATGCCGGTAGATGTTGGGGACACTAAGCTCGAAGTTGTTGACGAGTATGTTTACCTGGGACAAATAGTCCGACTAGGTAAGTCCAACTTCGACCGAGACGTCAATCGACGGATTCAACTCGGTTGGGCAGCGTTCGGGAAATTACGGCACATGTTCTCGTCAGATATACCTCAAAACTTGAAAACAAGACTGTACAACCAGTGCGTGTTGCCAGTGCACTTGCCTGTTGACCTGCGAACAATACCTGTCAAAAATGTTTTTAAAAGAAAACTATATGAGCATATCCGTAGCCTACAAAGTTGAATCAATTTTTTTTATATGTTTATAGTTATTTATATATACGTTTATTGAGATATATATATATATATATATATATATATATATATATATAGTGTGTGTGTGTGTGTGTGTAAATGTGTGTATTTATTTATATATGTGTTGCATGTACATATATTTGAACTGAATAATATCATGACAACTTAACTGCCCAAACTGACTTTCTGTTCTACCCAAGGTTAGCTGGTAGAGAATGCCATATAGCATTAAGCTCGCCTTTTGTACAAATATTTGGTGCAAAAAACAATAAATAAATAAATAAAATAAAGGCTGTAATGATAATGATGATGACTTTTGGTAAAAGGGATTCCAAACTTGTGTGGCATATTCTAATTTAGGTCTTATAAGTGATATATAAAGCAGTAGATATTAAAACAATTGGGATGCGGAAAGTAAAGACTGTGTATGAACCTCCGAAGGAGGCGGAGTTATAGCCGAAATAAGAATTATTTTTTTTAGTTTTTTGGCAATTTAGACCCGTTAGGAGTGAAATAAGAACTTTTTGCCCATGTTTAACCATGACCTCCATGACATTATCTAGATGATAGGCTATTCAAACTGACTTGGCATAAAGTTCGAGTCACCCCCCAAATCCTTTCTAGTCTTTACTGCTAATAGCTTCCAATTAAAACAAATATCGAAGAAATTAAAAATAAGAAGGAAAGCCTAGTGGGTTATTAATGAACGCATGTAAACAAATCTAAAAAGTGTTTGAAGCTCGGAGCTGGCAAAAAAAAAGCCAACTTTAACGCCGTTCAATGGCATTGAAATTGAAATAACTTTGACCGTTAATTTGTAGCCACTCACTTTATTGCAAAGCAATAATTGTTGTATTTTTGGGTATTCTTTTACACAATTTTTGTAGAATTACTATACACTTTCTCTACTATACAGATGTACTTAATCTAAGATTATTGCTTGAGTGTATGTCGGTAAATTTTATAAAACACTCATAAAAGCAATAAATAACAAGCACTTACATATTAAGCAGTGCCCTTGTCAAATTTGCAGTGCCTGAAAAGGGCGTCTAAGTTGTAAGCACATTTGTAATTTAATACCAATTATGTACACTTAGATTGCGAATAAATGATTTGATTTGATTTGATAATTTTTACTATACCATATTTTGTTCTTACACATTCTTTTTCTTATATCGTCATCCAATTCTGAGGTATGTTCAAAACTTCAAGTCTCTAGCTCATCGGAAAGTTAGTTTAAAATCAATTACTAAATTGGACCCGAACAGACAAACACGAAAGCGAGTTAATAAAAACGTGGAATAATAAAATCCGAAAGATCAGGTTTAATTATATTTGTATTGATACTTTATAGGTTTGTTGATTTAAAATTTAAACATAAACCACTTCACTCTTGTCGACATTTTCTTAACAAATGTCCCCATTCTATGCTATATCAAATCTCTACTTTCTTCGCCACTCGTATTTATGTCTCTTCTATGTATTTCTCGTATTTTTACGCTTCTCTCTATTTGTTCTACTGTATCCATCAGTGGCAAGTCTTTTGTCTCAGGCGTTAAAGTTAGGAGAGCTCCAGCAATAAAGGCGAAGCCGCCGAAAAAAATTGATGGAAGAATGACGGAGACTGTGCTCTGAAAAAACATAAATATATATTTACTAAATAAATAATAGTGAGTGGCCGTTGAAGAGCACACAATCCACCTGATAGAAAATTAATGTGGATGTGTGCCAAATATATCTACATATTATATATCAACTATTAAGAATTCAATTGCGGATGCGTTGTCACCCTTAACGACTGAGGCGGAATGCCACTTTACCGGTAAAAATGGTGGCCGATTTTACTACTGCCCTGTTTTGTATATTCGAGTTATTTTGTGCTGGTATTTGCAGCGAGCTTGGTTCATTCTTAGTAAGCTCTTACAATATGTACTGCAGCTACAATACACTGCAGCGTGGTCCAACCTTTACACTAATGCAGTATAAATATAAGAAATATATAAAGAAACATATAAGAATATAAGAGAGAAAACTTTTTCTCTAAAACAGCCGGTTCTGGCGAGAAGTATGATAACAGTATTAGGGCCAGTGCTTGGGCCACCTGCATAGGGTAGCGAGTAGGGTAACACCTTTAAAAAAGACATGCCTATGGCATGAATGTAGCTGATTTCTACGCCGTTAATACACAGGCAATGTGTGATTATTTTCCTTTCCTTAAAAGTGTACAGATTGACATTGGTTTCGCCTGTAATAGCAAGGATTGTCTTAATTTACTTTAATTACCACGTATACCCGTCACTAGTTTTAGACAAACGAAATGGTTATATTGCCATCTATCAGATGCCATGAGCTCTTTCTAATATTTCCCATACTCACCTCTGACAAACCTTGTAAAATTTCAAACGGTGTCGACATAAAATTACGTCTTTCTTTATTGAGCACACTAAGCATTTTAGAGGCCATTTTAGTATTTCTTTCTATGTGACGGCACGCACGCACGCACGCACGCACGCTCGCACGTACGCATGTACGCACACACATAGGCTGACACTTATGCGCGAATGCATGCACGCACGCACGCACGCACTAACCCACTTTGTTATTACGTAATAATAAAAATTAGGTAGACTGACCAGAATTGGTGTAAGAGGTGCAAAGATACTCCCAGTCCTAGCAGCCAGCGCGCACACTCCGAGTAAGGTACCCCGGACACTGGTAGGGAACAGCTCCATTGTGTACGTGACAACTCCAGTGAAGCATACGGATACTAGGAGCTTGCCGAATAGAAAGAGGGATATTTTAAGCCACACGTAACCTACAAATGAAACATTTACGGTTTAAGACACTATTTTTTAAATGGGAAGAGAAATAGAGAGAGGTAGAGAGAGCGAAAGAGGGAACGAAATACAAGACTTTAGAATTAAATATTTATTAAAAATGAAAGAGGTTTGTTCAAATCAGACAAACTCATTACCACAGGGTATTCAGGGAAAATCTTACAGGATATAAGTTATTTATTTTACATATTCATAAAAAAAAAATTCTAAAACAGTTTATTGAAAGCGCTCACACGAAAAAAGCTAATAGATATAAAATTTTATGAATGGTGAAACACAGATTTTAGCAGTATTTAAACCAAAATCAACAAAATTCTTACCCTCAGGAATCCATGCAGATGCCACGCAGAGTAATCCACAAATAAAATAACCGTACATCATTGGAAGCTTTCTTCCTATTCTGTTCATCAAATACATTGATATTAGCTCGCCAGGGAACGACATTAATGTAGATAGCATGAAATTCGTGTACTTATTCCCGGGCAAATACACCGAGTTCAACATTAACCCATAATAAATAAAGCTGGCAGCAAATCTACAGAAGGCTCCAACTAATACTCGTTTCAAAATCTCTTTTGATTTCAGTACATCCCTATAACTTTCCTTTTGTTCATAATTCTCTATTTTGAACTGTTTCTTAAGGTCTTCTTCGTTCATATTTGCTAATTTTTGTTTGTTTATATTGATATTGTTAACTTTCGATATACGTAGGAGTATACTTTTCGCGTCTTTGGTCCGTCCATTTAGTATTTGCCATCGTGGACTCTCCTTCAGGAGGAATATGTAGGAAATGAATATGATAGGAGGACTGTAAATGATTCGTATCAAGTTCTTCCAGTAAGGTACAAACATTGCTATACAAGCGAAAGTTGTTTCACCCATGTAACAAGTGCACGCGATAATTACTCCAGCTAGATATCTGTTTTTACCGGCAATTTCAATCACTAAAATTAAAAATGTTGCAAGATTTAAATATTTCAAAAAAATTAGTTGATTTATAAAGTCACATTTTTAGGTTTTTCTTTTTACGATTATGAAATTGGACAGTTCTACTCTACTGAGCAAGATTGAGAAATCTAATTCTTTGTAATAAACTGTACTAAAACAATAAAAACTAAGTTCTTAGAACGTTTGAACACTGCTTCCGATTCGAATCCGATTCGAATGCGAGTTAACTCAAAATTAAAAAACTCTTATCTAATTTGGAGGTCGATTATGCACTTTGTCCGATTCGGATTCGAAAAAACACAATTGTTGCTTATTATAAACAGATTTAATAGTTTTGGCTATTCCTGTGCTGTTTGGCATACAGTGCTTTAGTCTTTCATTATGTCTTTTCAATCGCACTTAGTCATCATTATGAATCGAAGACAGAATACAAGCAACTGAAGAGATATTTTCTAATTTGTAAAGCGGAATTCGAATAAAACGCGCCATTCCTACAAATACTTCGGATTAACGTTTATTGAAATCTACCGGATTTGGATTGAAAGCAGTGCGCAAATGCTCTGAAGCATTGTATTAATTCGGATTTATGTAAATTTGCTTTCATATTCATCAATGTCATTCCTATAGGCCTATATATTCCCATTTCAGAATTTTTGCTATGATCGAATCAAAAATAATAAATATGCGGTAAAAACCGTTTCAAATTAATTTAGTAATATTTTTGTTACCTACTTAAAACCATGACTGCCGTAAACGTGCCTCCCATTACCGCTGCTTCAAGCATTTCAATAAACACGTACACATAGTACGATGACGTAAAAACCTTTAAATTTCCAATGCAACTTCCCACACTGCAGATAATTAACATCGGTTTACGGCCGAACCTGCACACATATTTATCAGATCTTTGTAATGTCAAGAAAAAAATTGGATGTTATATCAAGAAAAGGAGTATACTTTGTAATTACCTAATACATACCAACATAAACTGACTTCAAGTGGTCAGCCACCGCAGAGTCTACTTCAGCTAAGGATGCCTCGTTTAGAGGCGAAGCAATCATCGTAATATATTGTCTATTGACGGTGGTGTGTCTTTCCTAGTGTAGTGATGTTGGAAATAGTTGTGTTGGGAGTAGTGGTGCTGGGATAAGTGGTGGAGGGGAAAGTGCGCGCAAATGAGTCTAATGAAGTCAGCACTCCGTCTTTCCTCGTGCACTAATCCAAAGCCTTTAAAACTTTTAGCTCGAGTTATATATTCAGTGCCATGCAGTGTCATGAAATTCAGTAAACGACATGAATTATAAGCTCGTGGAATCTGTCTAAGATGTGGTTGTAGCTAGGTTCTGCAAGACGATGCAGATGCGATGTCTACGGGACACAGCTACCACTTACTATCAGGTGGACTGTGTGCTCGTTTGTTACCCTAATTCTATAAAAAAAAGACGAGTCGCTGAAGAACACAAAAATTCTCGGATCACACTAATCTCATTGCTGTAAGACGGGAAATGAAGCTGCATTCTTCAGAAGCTTTTACAGAATACAAGCAACTGAAGAGACAGATTTTCAAATACATGTGCCGGGACTTACGAAACCTCAGTACAGCTCTAATTGAAGAAACAATCGAGCGGATATATATCTGTCAGAAAGAACCGACTGTCAAAGCTAAAGGCCGAATGTGGTAGCATCGTTTTCGGGACACCTGAGATTTTGAGTGGGATTGAGATGTTCTACAGGCAGCGGTACACGTCATCGTTGGCACTATACGCAAGTGTGAGTAACGATCCAAAAGCAAGTCTTTTCCGACACTGTTAGGATGATATTTCGGACGTAAGTCTGAGTGAGATTAGAATGGCTCTCTACCACATTAAAAGCAAGGCCCGGGCGATGATAGAATTGGAGCTAGCTTCTGAAGGGAGGCCTATGTTCACCAGTGGACTCATAAAGGACTGTAATGATGATGGTGATACTATTGTATGATCAAAGTATAATTTCGCTTTACTGAATATATAGTTCGGTTCTCTATTTTATTGTTAATAATGAATAGTTACATATGGAAAAGAGCCGGTAGAACATTCGCAATCATAATAATATTATTTATAACAATATTTTTTTATGTAACTGTAACACCAGATGTAGAATTTATTCTTACTGGCATTCCCAAATTAAGGTAAAATACAACAAATGAATTTTTAATAAAGTATTATGAATAAACTAGCTGTTATCCGCGACTTCGCCTGCGCGTAATTTATAACGATTGGATTTTATGGATTTTCGCGGAACCCTAATTAATTTTGTAAAATAAAAGTAGCCAAGTTACTTCTTATAACATCAGCTATCTGCCAGTGAAAGTCCAGTCTAAATCGGTCCAGCCCTTTTGGAGATTAGCCGGAACAAACAGACAGACAGACAGACAGAAAGACAGACAGACAAAAATTTTAAAAATCGTGTTTTTATTCTAATTATCGCATATACTTTCATATGCATATGGTTAAAAACTGATATTTCGACAATACAAACAGACACTTAATTTTATTTATTTGTATAGACAATAATAATAATAATAACATACCGTTACCAGAGTATGTCACAGAACATGGGTAGCGATGACGCGGATATGAAACTGTCAGTTTGTGATGTGTTTTATATGGTTTTATGCACGCTTGACTAAAGTTCTTAACAGTCTTTTATCGGGTGTTAATCTGTCAAGCGTCGGCATATCCCAAGGAGGTTATAATATATTTTACAACCTCTTTGGCATATCCATTTGGCGATATCACGGAATTATAAAGAAAATGAAGTAGGTACATGTATTTCCATGGGCGATATACTTGTCAAAGTTTTAGACGGCTGGCGCAACTTTCATAGTAAAAATTGTATGTACTACAGGGGTCAAATTTTAATGACGGTTATCTCTTCTTTCCGCTTTTCGTAATATGTCTATTAACGACATTGTCAAATCAAATAGGTTCAAATGTCAAATCAAACAATTACATTTGTACAGGGTGAGGCAACTTTGTATGAAAGCTGAAAAATCTGCACACAATCATGATTTTGTCAATATGCGTGTTGGGCTTGTTAAAATAAAGCGAGATAAAATATCGCTGTCTCGTTCTTTAATTTTGTTTTAGATTGCCATTTTAAAAATTAGATAAACAAATTCATATTATATGGAAAGAAAATAAAAATATTAATTCGGTGTTAAACTTTTATTGGTTTGCTTTTTAAAGTATATTTACATACATTTTACTCTGAGATTCGCACAATTAGTTTACCTATTAATTGATTTAAATAAAATTATTAAATATTAGCAGAATTTTATCAAAAGAAGCCATGAATTAATAGAAGAAGAAAAAAATGACATTTGTTTGTCAACGTCTTTCATATTGAAAATATTTTCTGAAATTTATTAAAATTTATTTCATAGGTTTAGTTTTTAATATTTATTATTCATTTTTGCTTAAATTCAGTTAGATGGACTTCATTTTCGTATGTATGCAAATATACAGTCCTAATATCGTCGTGAATGTACAGTAAAGATTTTTTGTGAGATGATAATTCTCTATAAGATATTGACTATAAATGAATTCATTATTTCAAAGTTTTATGCACGATTTGTGATCATCATCGAAAGTAAGTTAAGTATTGTGTAAATAAAAAGCACAAAATTATCTGATCACTTTCTGCAAGTTGCCTATGATAGGAAAAGAAAAACTTATGACAATATTGTGGTAAGGCTATAAACATTTCGAATTTATTGGCCGTTATTTGTAGGTTTTATAATTATATTGACTCAAATTGTATCTGTTTCAGATCACGTATTTGGGCTGAGTAAAGTTTTCATCATGAGAATTTTGCTGATCTAAATTTACGTTAACGTTCTGTGAAGAATAACTCTCTGACAATAAGATGTGTTATATATTAGTAACGTGCGTGGAAATATTACGTGCAAAAGCAATAAAAAACATCAATAATAATGTGTAGTTTATAAAACAATCTGTCTTCCAGAAAATAAAATTACATAACTATACTTATTTATAGTTTTATTTTATCCCACATACTAATATAAATTATATTCGAGTAATTTTGGTGCAACCTCTCAAATATATGGGAATTTACCCAATAGGTTTGTGAGGCTTGAGCCAAAATTACTCGAATAAGCCTTAAAAGTTACAGAATACAAAGGTTTGAAATTCCCGCTAAAAAAGTTTTATATGGGCGTCCACCGTAGCGCTTTTCGTATACAAACATAAACACGTGTTTCCGTTTTTTAGTATGAAGTTGGCATTCTTCTCTTGATAAAGAGTAATTGTGTTCTGTGCATTTGTATATATTTTATTTATTAAGATTGCTTTAAATTTTGTTATCGAAGCTGTTGTTCATTTACAGAATTAAAAAAAAAATATGCATTATAAAATTTGCCAATTAAATGGTGCAAGAAACGGAAAAAGTAATAACAAGAAAAGGCTATTCGTAGCAATATTTCCCTTAGATGATGAAACGTATGTGGTGAGTTTAACTTTAATTGTAATATGATGTTTATCGCGACTACATTTTTGGACTAGCCATCTACATAGGACAGGTTTTAATAGTGTACGATTGTGTGTACAAATACAAACACACAATTTCCTAAATCTGATAGTTCGATGGGATGGCAATCCGAAACCAACTATACTTAGAAACTACATCATCAATTGTGACTTATAACATTCCATTTGTTCAATAAAAATGTGATTTTATTTATATTATTTTTCAGATGCAAGCAATGGGCGAAACAGCTGACACATGCACCAATTGAAAAGATTCACATGTTAAAACATATTTGTGGCAAACATTGCGAATCCGAGGATTTAGAAATCCAACTAAAACGAACTGTTATTTCATCAGTGGAGTTAATTTAAACTTCCACTATTATGTGTATGTTAATTAGGTTTCATTTACATGTAGCAAAAGATAATATCCCTCTAAAGTCACATATTCGTAAGAATTCGATTATATAACTAAACTTAAAGTTATTTGTAATTACCTGGTTATAAATTTTTTTTTTATAGATTCATCTACTAACATTAGCAATAATGAGCACTCACTTTGAAAGCGACAATTAGTAAACGATCTCTGCGTAGTAGGTGCCTCTGTGAAGAAGCTTAGCGATTTGTACATAGTATTTGTTACACTTAAAAGCAATTTAATCCAATTAGTGTTAATAAACCCAATTTTATACCCTTTAAAAAAAACTGACGTTGAAAACAAGCATCCAGACGCAGACTATTCATTTTACAGCATAGCAACACTTGTTCAGTACAGGAACGAATCCTCGGTCCAGCAATGCCGCAGCCAAACGCTTAGCCTCTGCGCTACGGAGGCGTCATTTAATTTTTACTTAATTTAGGATAATAGTGCGTTTTAATTTTATATTTTCTTTACACATATTTTTGTACCTAATAACTGTAGAGATATAATTACAAATTTCTGCGTGTAAAATACAATGATTTATTATCCTAATCGGCATTTTTACTCAATTCCCAGGTTAAAAAAAGTATTGCTCATAAATATTTCAGTATAGAGAACTAATTTTTATTATGCAAAATATCGATAAACAATATATCGATAAAGGTTATATCGATAAAATTATTCGAGGATAGATATTTACAACACTATTATAAATAGCCTATGTTGTCAGCACTGTTTCTCAAAAATTAAATATCATGTCTTGATGTTGGTAGAGTAGCTTGGCGCAATGTCATACATTTACTTTTTCTTAGGAAGTCCCTCTCAAAACACTACTCAAAACACTACTCAAAACATTTTATTTATTGACTACGTCTTGCAATCGTCGTTTCTCATTTTAACTTCATAAAAATAATTCGATATTTTAATTGTTGATATTTTTTTTTATTTTTGGATATTAACACTTTGACTGTCCGGTTTGCAGACACAATAGTAAGACAATAGCAGTGCCCTATATGTAGTGCACGGGACAGCGAAAGGGTTAACATAGTAACGACGACTCTAAGTTATATTTCATCATTACATTTTATATTTCATCGTTACTTAAAAAAAAATGTCTTTGATCTGATCTACATTTTATAACTGTACGTAATCCATTTTCAGCACATTGCTGCATAGTAGCCCCTTCTGTACCATGAAAGAGGATTACAGTATCGTCCGCAAACATTAAAAAGGCCGCACTATTGATATTAATTTTGCAAAATTCATTTATGTACGTCAAAAAGAATGTTGGTCCAAGAATGCTACCCTGTGGTATGCCATAGATACATTCGGCTCTATTGCTTAGCCGTCGTCAACACATAATACTTGGGTTCTGTTTGTAAGTTAGTTACAAAACCATGCATATGGCATACCTCTTATACCCAGATTTTCGAGACGTCCGAGAAGTATAGGAAAAGACTCAGTGTCGAACGTTTTTTGCAAGTCTAAGAAAACACAGATGCACTTATCACCTTTGTCTACATAAGATGTTATTTTCGAAATCAGTTGTAAAATAGCGTCTTCTGTTGAACGATATGCCCTAAAACCAAATTGATTCGCAGATAGATATCTACAACGCTCTAGATATTTTATAAGTCTGTTGTTTACAAGCTTCTCAATTATTTTTGAAAAAGTAGGTAACAAAGAAATCGGCCTGTAATTCGAAGGAGCGGACTTATCACCAGATTTGTATATTGGTGTTACTAAGGCCTGCTTGAATGGTGATGGAAATTGCCCTGTCTGAAAACTACTATTACATAGATGTGCTACAGGTGCGCAAAGAATTTGACTATACCTTTTAACGAAACTAGCAGTAATTTTGTCCCAGCCAGGGGAACTATTTGATTTAAGTTCGTTAAAAGTTGTTTTTACTTCCTCGGGATCTGGTAAGAAAAAACCATCGAATATGTTGGATCTGTCTTTTTTATAGAAGAGGGGCAAACGAGCATGCGTCTCACTTGATGGTAAGTGACTACCGCGGCCCATGAACAACCGCAACACTAGGGGAATTGCATGCGTGAGATGCGTTGCCGGCCTTTTAGAAAGGTATAAGCTCTTTTCTTGAAGATTTCTAAGTTGTATCGTTCCGGAAAAATCGCTGGTGGTAATTGATTTCACAAGGAAGTTGTGCGAGTGAGAAAACTTCTTCTAAATCGCCGAGTGGTGGACCGCCAATCTTCCAGATGGTATGGATGGTATCACGAGTTTTGTCGCGATGTGCGATGGTGAAATTGAGCGGCTGGAATTAGTCCAAACAATTCCTCAGAGCACTCCCCATGATAAATGCGATAAAATACGCAAAAAGATGCAACATATCTACGCAGTGCCAGTGTATCGAGCCGATCAGAAAGAACTCTCTCGTCGACGATTCGAACAGCTCTGCGCTGGGTACGGTCAAGTGGAAGGAGCTGGCACTGGGGAGCCCCAGCCCAGAGATGGGAACAGTATTCCATGTGAGGCCGAACCTGCGCCTTGTAAAGTTGTAGGCGGTGTGCCGGCACGAAATACTGTCCCGCTCTGCTGAGCACGCCAAGCTTTTTAGAGGCCAATTCGGCCTTCTCTTCCAAATGACCACGAAACTGCATGTCACTTGATATGTCGACGCCGAGGATTCCGATACTGGCTGAGGCAACCAGGGGAGTGCCTTGAAACTGAGGAGATACGACAAAGGGGTTCTTTTTAGCGGTAAACGCGCAAACTTGTGTCTTCTGAGAATTAAACTGGACTAGATTTAGTCGCCCCCAGTTCGAGACTTTGTCCAGCAAAGACTCGACTTCAGACACAAGTTTGTTCCGGTACTCGGAGAAGTTTTCCCGAGAAATATTAGCATAGCCGGTGTATAGAGCATCACCAGTGCTGTCATCCGCATAGCAATGAATGTTACCAGTTAGCAACATATAATTGGTATGCAGAAGAAACAGCGTTGGTGAAAGCACACAGCCTTGTGGAACACCAGCGTTAATAGGCTTGTAGTCAGAACATGCACCGTCTAGAACGACCTTGATGCTCCGATCTGCAAGGAAGCTGGTGATCCAATTGCACAATTTCTCGGGAAGCCCATAGGAAGGGAGCTTCGAAAGACGCGCTTTGTGCCAAACCCTATCGAAGGCCTTCGCAATGTCCAGACTAACGGCCAACGCCTCCCCCTTGGACTCTACTACCTCCGCCCATCTATGGGTCAGGTAGACCAGAAGATCACCAGCTGATCGACCCCGACGAAAACCGTATTGGCGGTCACTAATCAGCTGGTGATCCTCAAGGTACCGGATGAGCTGGCAGTTGATAATGGATTCCATTATTTTGGAGAACAAGGAGGTGATCGCGATAGACCTATAGTTGGACGGGTCTGAGCGGTCGCCTTTTTTACGATTCGAGCCCCTCTGCGCTGGATGCGGTCAAGTGGAAGGAGCTGGCACTGGGGAGCCCCTGCCCAGAGATGGGAACAGTATTCCATGTGAGGCCGAACCTGCGCCTTGTAAAGTTGCAGGCGGTGTGCCGGCATGAAATACTGTCCCGCTCTGCTGAGCACGCTAAGCTTTTTAGAGGCCAATTCGGCCTTCTCTTCCAAGTGACCACGAAACTGCATGTCACTCGATATGTCGACGCCGAGGATTCCGATACTGGCTGAGGCAACCAGGGGAGTGCCTTGAAACTGAGGAGATACGACAAAGGGGTTCTTTTTAGCGGTAAACGCGCAAACTTGTGTCTTCTGAGGATTAAACTGGACTAGATTTAGTCGGCCCCAATCCGAGACTTTGTTCAGCAAAGATTCGATTTCAGATACAAGCGTGTCCCGGTACTCTGTCTGTTTTAAATTATCAGCAAGTTCTGATACTGATTTGTCTATGGTGTTCAGAGTATAATTTGCGAGCTGTGAACCAATTGTTGTGAAATAGGGGTTTACGAGATTAAGTGAAGCTTTTGGCGTATCTTTAATTTTTAATAATTCTGATGTTAGCTTTTGTTGTTGGCTTAGATTACAAACTTCTTTAACTATCTTCCATGTCTTTCTAACGTTTCCAGTATCGGTAATAAGCTCTTGTTCGTAATACTGTCTTTTTAACTCTTTTATTATATCGTTACATGTGTTTCTGTATTTTCTATAGTGTGATGCTCAATCTTCATTATTATTTTCCTTTTCTGATTGTTTATGTTATTTGTCCCTTTTTCTTATCGATCTTACAACTTCCGGTGTTATCCAGGGTTTTAATGGCCTATTTATTTTAGATATAGTTATTCTGGTTGTATTCGCTTGTATTAAATCTTTTACAATATTTACAATATACTCTGCAGCATCATTGACATTGTCGATTCTATAATATTTTTCCTAGTTAAGCTCATTCACAACAATTATTTTGTCAAAGTCAATTTAATAAAACTACTTTTACGGATTTTATCGCGTTTAATGAACTTATTTTGCTTATATTTATTAATTCCGGTAGAAGATCTTCCGGTAACAGAGACTAGTTCGATAGTGCGTACCGTCGCGCCTGTAGCAGACGTTGTACATATAGGCCCGCGCCCCGCGCCCCGTCGGTCCGTTCAGTCCGTTCAGCCTGGTCGACAGCTATCGCGATAGCAAAGTTAAAACAAATCGAGTATATTACCGCGGAGGAACTAGCTGCAATTAGAAGGAAGCAATTGCAAATCGAAGAAGATCTTATCAAGAAGAAATACGCTAGGGACGTCGCTCAACTGCAAGAAGAAACGGATAGGGATAGTTTAAACGAAGACGATTTGGTGGAAAATAGGGTACGCGTTGATAGGTGGTTAGAGAACGTGGAGACAGTGCGGGGGGAGCCGCCCTACCGCCCGTCTCAGTCCGCGCCCCGCATCCAGATAGAGCAGGCCCCGCCGAGTAGGGGAACCGGTTACGACCACGCTGAAGATGCCCAGGGGAGGTCGGTTGCGAATAACGACCAGCCACGTCGCGTAGATACGATACAGAAGGACAATGGAGTCGCCGTAGAAATGAACCAGGTGGATCGCCGTGTACGGGTTACATCGCCGTCGCGCGTCCAACGCTGCACTTTATCGCCTATACGTAGATCGCCATCGCCACATCGCCACGCGGACCGTAGATTACCGTCGCCGTGTTACAAGGATGTAGGTGTACATAGGTCGCCAGCGCCACAGCGTAGGCTAGAGGGAAACAGGGATAGAGATAGGTCGCTCACCCCGCGAGGGAAAGATAGGGGTATAGAACGATTAGCGGAAGCCTTAGAAGGCATGATAAGACTTAGACCAGCCGCCGCGAAGCAGACACAGGAGTTGCCTATTTTCAACGGTTCGGCCGCGGAATGGTTATCGTTTATAGCCACGATGAGGGAGTCCACGCGTCTGTATGGATTTACCAATACGTAAAATATGGCAAGGTTAAGGAACTGTTTACGTGGTGAGGCTCGAGAGGTAGTATCAGCGCTGTTGTTTACTGCGAAGGATCTAGCAGACATTATGCGGACACTGGAGCAGTGTTTCGGCCGTCTGGAAGTGATTATTGATCGTGCGTTAGATGACTTGAAACGCCTTCCACATCCGGGTCAAACCGCCCAGGAGTTAAATTCGTTGGCTATTAAGTTACAAAATATACTATGTATTATGCAGAACGTCGATGGCAAAGGATATTTATAAAATCCGATGCTAACTAGGGAGGTTACGAGTAAGCTTAGCCCTCACTTACGGTCGCGTTGGTGCAATTATGCGGAGCACTACGGAAGTGTGGACGAACCGGACATTGTTACACTATCCCGGTTTATGATGAGAGAGGCTGACCGTGCGTTAAGTCACACCTATACGTCCGTAACGTCGACTAAGGAATCGCCCGTAAGACGAGAAGCACCGCCGTCGAAAAGGATAGTGTTGTCACGCCGCGTAAAGGATAGGGCCCGCGACGTAAAGACGTTCACCGCCCAGGAGAACACCGGTAGTGCCTCGTGTATGTGTTGTGGGGGTAAACACCCTATCGCCAAATGTAGGGAGCTGGCGCAAATGGGTTAGGACGACGAAGTGCGTAAGGGAAGATGGGGTGTGCTTTAGGTGTTTAAGCAGCAAACACCGACGCCTACGTTGTAAGGCTAGGAAGTGCGGCGTCGACGATTGCAACGCCCCCCACCACGCCCTCCTTCATGTCCGCAAGACCCGCACGGCTGAAGCCTTGGTAAAACCGGACGAAACCGTACTCGTCACGTCAAATGTTAATAGTAGTGCGTCTGTGTTATTCAAAGTGTGCCCCATTACCGTGCGCGGACTGCATGGTAAGGAAATTTATACGTATGCGTTACTTGACGAAGGCTCTACCATATCGTTAATCGACGACGACTTAGCTCGCGAGTTAGGAGCGGAAGGACCGGTAAAGCCGCTCAATATTAGAGGCGTAAATAATAGTCAACGCGAGGTCAATAGTAGGTTAGTAAATATAGGGATACGTGGCAAGACGCGCAGTGAGATGTATAATGTAAGCGCGCGAACAATAGCAGATTTAAAGATAGGCTCGCAGTCTGTGAGTAGGGAGTGCTTACGGTTGAAGCACTTACGCGACTTACCGAGTTCGGTATGTTACGACGACGCGAAGCCGAGATTATTATTAGGCTCCGACTACTGGCATTTAATAATCACCCGTAATTTGAGAATAGGACGTCGAAGGCAGCCCATAGCTGCACGTACGTTGCTAGGGTGAGTAATTCAGGGAACCGTGCCGCGGTTAACGTGTAGGGAAGACAGCGAGACCATATTACACGTAGCAAGCACTAGCGGACGGCCAGATGACGTCATCCAGGCGCTTGACAGTCCTGTTAGGAAGGTTTCACGACTGCCGAGACGCTACGCTCCCACGGGGGGAGTAATAGGGGATCAACCGCGCGACGATAAGGTGTATACGCATCGCGACGGTATGGACAGGCCTACGTTCATAACGGCCAAGGCGAAAGTTGCTTCGATTAAGGCGCAAAGTATACCGCGACTAGAGTTGGAGGCGAATTTGATAGGCGCGTGACTCGCGGAATTTGTACAAGGCAAACACAGAGTGGTAGCAGATAGGGTCGTATATTGGACAGACTCTACTACGGCGCTCCACTGGATACAAAACGATACGGCGCGTTACACTCCATACGTGGCTCATCGGTTAGGGGAGATAGCTGAAAAGACATCACCCGAGAAATGGAGGTGGATACCGACTGCGGAGAACATAGCAGATCAGGCAACGCGCATGAACTTCGTGACCAAAGAAGAAAGCGACCAATGGTTCACAGGACCGTCATTTCTTTACGAGGACGAAGACAGATGGCCTCACCGGAAGGAATAGAAGGCAGGGGATGATGAAGAGTTGGAGGAAATTGTGGCGTACCAGAGCGACACCAAGGATGCTCCACACCTGTCAGACATAGAACGATTCTCTTCTTACGAGAGACTGATCAGGGCCACAGCACGAGTACTGCAGTTCGTCGATGCCATACGAGGAAAGGCACAAGGATTGACATTGCAGTACATCCAGAGGGTAGAGAGGATGTGGATAGAACGTAGCCAACTCGGGAGCTTCGCTGAGGACATCAGCCGTCTTCAGCGGGGGAAGAACCTGGCCACCGGCAGCGCACTTAGGAAGCTCGACCCCATATTGGAAGATGGCACGCTACGAGCCTGGGGAAGAATCGACGCAGCCGACGTGGACGGCCAGATGAAGAGACCCATCATACTGAATGGACGCCACCAATTCGTGAAGCTGCTTGTGGAGAAGGCGCATCAGGAAGCAAGCCACGCCAACAGAGAGAGGTTGGTCAACGACCTACGCACTAGATTTCATATCCTCCGACTACGATCGACCGTACGAGAAGCGGAGCGGAGATGTCTGCGATGCAGAGTACGCAAGGCGACACCACGGCCAGCGGTTACAGGTGACCTACCACCCCAACGGTTAGGGGCGTTTGCGCGACCGTTTACGTACACCGGAGTCGACTATTTCGGGCCTCTGATAGTTACGATAGGACGACGATACGAAAAGCGGTGGGTAGCACTATTCACGTGCTTAACGACACGCGCGGTTCATTTAGAACTAGTTTACTCCCTTACAACGTAATCGGCGATATCGGCATTGCGGCGCATGGCGGCTAGGCGTGGGTGACAACGGGTCATATACTCCGACAATGGCACAAATTTTAATGGGGCAAATACAGAACTGCAACGGGCGATGGAAGAGTGGGCACCACAACTGAAGGACTACGCCCTGACTCAGAGAACAGAATGTAAATTCATCGCACCGGGCGCGCCTAACCAGCGAGGCACGAGGGAGCATCTCGTGCGCTCAGTGAAGACCGCACTCGAAGCCACTCTACATCAGAAGAGCCCACGGGAGGAGACGTTAGCGACGCTCCCGACAGAAGCCGAGAATACAGTTAACTCTCGACCGTTGACGCACGTACCTGTCGACATCAACGACGAAGAGGCGTTGACACCCAACCACTTCATCCTGTTGGGACCATCGGGCCTGTCAGTCACCGCACCGTGCACACCCATCGATCGTCGGGCGTGGAGAGCGGCGCAGAGGCTCGCCGACGAGTACTGGAGGCGCTGGGTGAAAGAGTACCTGCAGACGCTGGTTGCGCGCGGGGACTCCCGAGACGCTCAGCAGCGCCAAATTCAAGAAGAGGACCTCGTAGTGGATGCGGACGGCAATCTACCAAGGAACGTGTGGCCGCGGGGGGTCGTCACGAAGACATTTCCTGGACCGGACGGCGTGGTGCGCAACGTCGAGGTCAGGACCAGGGGCAGAGTGTTGCGGCGACCCATCAGGAAGATAGCCGTCCTCCCGAGGGACGCTTAGGCTCGCAGGCTACGCTGGGGGGAGGATGTTACGGACGGCGAGGGGAGCCGCCGCCCCGTCGCCCTTTCATACCCCGTTGCGCCCCGCGTACCCCGCACACCGCCAGCAGATCACTAGATGTCGCCGACCAATCAGCGCGCGGCATCACCTCACGACGCTACTCACATACTGAGACGCTCTCTTGCGAGATATAAGAAGGGCGTTTTGGTCTGTGAGCTGTTCATTTCCGAAGCGGCACTCGAAGACAACATCAAGAGAAGAAACCTCAAGAGAAATCAAATTTATACTCCATTGAAGACTCCCCTCTGTGTATATAGTTAATTGGTGAAAGCCGCATATGTAAATAGTTGAATACATTATAGTCTACAGTACCATATTTCCTTTAAGCAGTCCCTAGCGTAGTATACCTCAATCAGTCAGTCAGTTAGTTAATCAATACAGTCCACTTGCAACAGTAAAATCATACAGTCCACTTCTGTCCCTAATGGTATGAATTATGTGTGTGTAAATGTTTTTTATTGTGTTGTATGTGTTACTTATGACTAACAGGAAAATTATATAATAAGAATAATAATTATAAAAGTAAGTTCGGTAAAAAGAATAAAATAGAAAGTGTGCAGCTCCCGTAATTACTTCCTGGCGAGATGGGATGACAAGGACGTCATTTTGTGTGATAAAGGGCTAATTCCTCTATCCTTAGCCAACAAACAAGCAATGGCAAGGCCCAGCAGTACAGTGTAGTTTTAAACGGGAGACCGTATGGAGGTTCTACAAGGCTCTTAATAAGCCTTTCGTTTCTAACAGTGGTAGAGCCACGCGGCAACTTTTGCTGTCGCACGGATGGGCCGGCACGAACCGGGGTGGTACCTTGACCTCCCAGAATACCAGCGTGAAGTAGAGGTTTACCTCTGCGTTTCGCTTGGTGAGTGCAGGTGGCCGGAGGCCCTTTTTACTGGAAATGAGGCATTCCATCTTAGTCCTCACCACTTACCATCAGGTGGACTGTGTGCTCGTTTGTCACCCTTATCCTATAAAAAAAGACACTTGCCTTCCTCTACTTGCTACATTTTGGCGACGTCTTCGGGGAACCCGGAAAAGGGTTTTGTCTGTTCGATACAAGATCAGCCATAAACTAATACTTTCAGTTTCGGCCACAGGCGTAGCTTTTGAGTATTCTATATATATATTATCAAAAATCTGCGCGCTAGTTACAACGTTTTTACTCCTTCTTCCATATACGAGTATTATCGGAAAATCAGATGTGCGGCGCATTTGGTGCTCGGCTCCACCTTTTTGCTGTCCACATACCCCGCATTTAAAATAAAAGGTTTGATTTGTTATTTGTAATGCAAACAAAAAGAAATGAAATTTTGCGAGATATGTGTGGGAATTTGTGATGTTTTTGGCTAATAATGTTCTTGTTACTTATGCCTGATTACCTCGCAATATGACTCACAGAAGGTGCCTAAGGTGCCTTTCGGGTTCATTATTTAAAACCTGAAAAGTCACTGATGTTACATTAAGAAATTACAATTTACAAGTTAGCTTAACTATATGTTGCGGGCGATACAATATATTTCTTACTTGGTAGGGGCCTAGCGTGGGCTGTGACGGGGAACGACTAGCGTTCGCCATCTAGCGCACTCCGGACAAAGGTGTAGTGTCAAGTCAGCAAAATGTATGTAACTACTTTCCCTACAAAATAATTTGCGACGTCTGTCCTTGCACTCGATTACAATGTACGAGTAAGTGCCTTCAAGACAGATTCAGATTTAAATTAAGCTAACGTATTACCGTCTGTGGCTAAATTACTACTTACTTTGGGCGGGACAGATGTCAAGTATTGGCATTAACTATTATGAGCCAATGTTGTAACCAATTTAAATGTTACTGTAGGAAAACTGTCTGAAGAATAATTGGACCGTCTATCGTCGTACTCAGTAAACTTTATTTATTATCAACATAATAAGACAGTTCAACGGCATTTGTTATTCTGTACCAAAGGTTACTTACTATTAAGCTTACTGTATGACTATAATGTAATACAGCTCTATGTCCTTAGGCCAATCTTGTGTTTGGTATTCCAGTAGAAGGTACTCCATAAACGCGAGTCCATAGACACAGCAATTTTACCTTTCAGATAACACATTAAATATATTTAGGTTCCTACCTGTCTATCAGCCAACCTGACATAGACATCGCAAACAGCGTCCCAACATTGTGAATAGTCCCAATTAAATTAGACTTCCACGGTTTACAGGCGAGATCGAGCTGCAAGAACAATTATGTGATGTTTTATATTTTTCGATTGGCTTGCTGTTACAAACTGACCATAAACTTTACAAAGGGTGGACTTAACGTCAGTTAGCATTCTCTGCCGCTCAACCTATGACAGGTGATAACTTAGTGGCAGGCGACTTAAATAACTAAATATAATAAATATTAATAGATATAACACATTAAAAAGGGTCATTAACTACACAAATACATAATATGTACATATGCAGGGCCGGCCCTATCATAGGGCGAATGGAGCGGCCGCTACAGGCGCCAAGTCTCAGGAGGCGCCTTAGTCAAATTTTATTATAGCATAGTTACCTACATAATAGAAAAATACAATTTTTTAGCTTATATAATTTCATCCGCCTGAGTCAACCCTACCAGAATAGGTAGTTTAACAGTGGTAGAGCCACGCGGTAGCTTTTGCTGTCGCACGGATGGGCCGGCTCGAACCGGGGTGGTACCACGACCTCACAGAATACCAGCGTGAAGTAGAGGTTTACCTCTGCGTTTCGCTTGGCGAGTGCAGGTGGCCGGAGGCCCTTTTTACTGGAAATGAGGCATTCCAACTTAGTCCTCACGGGTGACAACGCATCTGCATTTTGATTCGCAAACGAGGATAGATGTAGATGTCTATGGGCCGCAGCAACCACTTACCATCAGGTGGACTGTGTGCTCGTTTGTCACCCTTATCCTATAAAAAAAAAGGTAATAATTTTACACGCTCCCTAGAATCTTAGTCTCTGTTCCATTTCTTTGCTCATGTGCCTCGGTGGTCAAGAAAATTTCCTCGCTTTTACAATATTATGGTTTCGAACGTGTGGCTAGTTGGTATGTGTGCGTAACTCGAATTAGAGATGGGTAACTCGGGAGAGACAGATACAAAAGATATGAATCAATCCGTTTCCATCAATCACTTTATATATATCGATCCGCATCCGAATGTATCAATGTATATTTACAACTCATTCACTCAAGGCGTCTTTTGACTTTTCTTGTAACATCTGTGTCGCAAGCCGAATTGCGCACGCTGATTTCTATTATACCTCGGCCGGAACGGCCGGCCTTTCGAAAAGCCAATTTAAGGAAGATTTCGGAAAGTCCATAGTACAGACATTTTTTTCGCGCCTCACTATTTAGAATGTTCTGTCGTGCTTTCGCAAGACGGAGAGAGTGAGTTGTTTGACCATTATAAACTGTCATACGTCGGCACAAAAAGGTAAATTAATAAACCTAGCAAGCTAACAGCATAGCAATGTGGCGAAGCAATCAGATTTTTTTTTAGCAATCAGTTTCAAAATAGGAGGTTCAGATGCCTGGGTGATCAGTAATCGATTGCTGAAAACAAAATTTGAAAATTCGAAACCGTTCTCGAGATAATCGTGGGACAGACAAACGGACAGACATCGTGAAATCAATAAGTGTCTTCGCAAGCTTCGCCACTTAATAAGTCAATGACTGGTGCAAAAGGCTTAAAGTCGTTAAGAGGTACGTGAACATTTAAGTATTATACTGGTTTCAACTGTACCTACGTATACTTTGCCTATAAATTTTTTAGTAAGCAATGCAAACAAATTTTGGTCATAAAACCATAGTTTTTGAGAAAGTTTTATGACCGTAAATTAGTAGCAATTCATATCCATAAAAAAGTAGAAAAAAGATTTGTGCGGAGTATTGCCCACTCCTCGATTACATCGCCATTCGCCAATATTGAGTTGCCATCCGACCGTCCGTCGTCATTTTAGTTAGCGCGTCGACTTTAAAAGTTCGCCACCATAGATTACTGTATATATACTAGAGACGTGTTCGCCACGTTCGCTGAGCGTGTTCCCGCGCTTTCTTGTTGTCGACTCAGTTACTGCACTGTAAGTACTATAATTCATTAGGATATTTTGGCGTACTTTACATTACAATTAATTATGTCCAACGCGGAATCCTGTCTCTAAAATATGTTATATATTATTTTGACTGATACTATTAGCTATTAAAAAAAATAAGTTTATTAATCTTGCTAATTTAAAGACGAAAGTATACTTTTGTGCATTCCGTCTTCGGAAATAGGATTACCAATGATCGGAGTAAGTTAACCCTTTAACCGACAAAACGTAATAATAATAACTTATGTGTAGTGTATTAGTATTTCTTTTTTTTAAAAACGTTACCCCCACACTAGGATTACCTCCTGTATCGAGGAGGCAGTTAACAAACATAAATTGCACGAGGACAAAAACCTAGACCCAGAAAACTCGCATTCTCAAAATCGGACTGAAATCTATAACTTCCTTCTTTTGATAATTATTAATTTTCAAAGCGTGAAGTTAAAAAAACTATCCTTGGCGCCACTTTCCGTCGGGGGTGCGTCCTAAAATTAGTTGTTAATTAACTATAGACGAAGTTTTACAAGCTGGTTTTTTGTTCATTAATTGAAGGTTTATATTCTTTGTCATGAATAAAAAACGCATTTAAAAGCGTTATTTCTTTCTATACAATCAAAATTATATGACAGCAAGTATGTAGCCACTATTGGTTAAAGGGTTAAGCTATTTTACGCAAATTTGACAAAGCCCATGTTGAAAAATCTGAACTCGTTAATGGTTTTACCTTTTCGTGATATTTTAATGTTTTCGTTTCGACACATTAAGAAATGATGCAGAATCATCTCATAATGCTGCTCAATCAGCTGCAAAAGTAACATGTAAAACATTTGAAAACCAATGTGCTCTTAAATGGGGAGGAGTTGAGTCTTGTGGATACCACTGTTTTTCTTGGTATTACTATTGACGCGAAACTTCAATGGGGCCCCCATATATCTAAATTAGCAAGCAGACTTAGTTCTGCAGCGTATGCTGTAAGAAAGATTAGAAGTCTCACAGATGTTGAGACAGCTAGGTTAGTGTATTTTAGATACATTCATAGCGTAATGTCTTATGGAATTTTGCTATGGGGTAATGCGACTGATATTGAAGCTATATTTGTTTTGCAAAAGAGAGCCGTACGGGCGATTTATAATCTAAATTGTAAAGAGTCCCTCAGAGAAAAATTTAAAGAAATAAACATATTAACTTTGGCATCGCAATATATTTATGAAAATGTAATGTATGTACATAAAAACATTAATAGCTTTAATAAGAATAAGGATGTTCATACCTTAAACACTAGGAACAAACATAAGCTTATAATGCCAGTTACTAGACTCCACAGAGTTAGTAATTCATTTATGGGGCAATGTATACGCTTTTACAACAAAATCCCAGAACATGTTCAAAGTTTGTCAATAAACAAGTTTAAAAGTTTTATTAAAGAAAAACTGTACAAAAAGGGTTATTATAATATCAAGGAATACATGAATGAAAATAAACCCTGGGAATAAGGTGATCGCCACCATGCTGGTTCTATGAAAAATCATTTAAAATGGTATAAACGAAATTATTGTTAAGTGATGTTTTGAAAAAAAAATCCGCTGGGTTTCTTGCTGGTTCTTCCCAGGACAGAGGTATTTTCCGAACCAGTGGTAAATAAAATAATGACTTTCAATAAGTATTATGTAATAATCCATATTGAATAAAAATCATTCTATTCTATTGTGTTCTAAAAACAGCCATATCAACGACCCCCGTAGAAATATCTGTGGATATTGCTCAGTGGCCATCGTCCTTGTCGTCCAAAACAATAGATTCCATAATACTGCAGGGTCCTCACAATGGAAAGCAGGCAGATAAAGATTACCCGCATAATGAAAAAAGGCGCTATTTTTCCAATGCACATTTTCAGCGAGTCATGTCAAACGGCGAAATTTATGATCGGAAGTGGTTGATATATGCAAAGTCTGTAAAGAAGATTTATTGTTTTTGTTGCTATATATTTAACCGGGCTAAACCTTGTAAGCTCGGCAACGCGGGATTTGACGATTGGTCACATGTATCCCCAGTACTAAAGGCCCATGAAAATTCAGACGACCACCAGTCAGCTTTATTAATGTGGCTCGAAACTTCAAAAAGATTAGGTACATGTTCTGGAATTGACAAAACTCTTCAAATGCAACTGGAAAATGATAAATCAAGATGGTCTTCTGTGCTAGAAAGAGTAGTAGCAATCACACTTTTTTTAGGGGAACACAACTTATCTTTTCGTGGCAGTAGCGACAAATTAAATACACCAATGAATGGTAACTTTCTTGGTTTAATCGAGTTACTAGGAAAATTTCATCCAGTCATGACAGAGCATTTGCAACGGATTATGCACAAGGAAACCAATCAATACTATTTCAGTAAAAATATACAAAACGAAGTGATACATTTATTAGGAAAAGAAGTCAGAGGGCAGATCATATCTAAAATTAAAAAGCCAAATATTTCTCTATTATTTTAAACTGTACACCCGATATGAGTCACACTGAACAAATGAGCGTTACGTTTAGGTTTTTCGATATTGTTGAATTCTGTGTGCGTGATTGTTTTCTGACGTATAAACCTGTGACAGACTGCAGCGGACAAGGGCTAACAGGCATATTTTTGGACGAAATTGTCGATAAATACGACATTGATATGAATGATTGTAGAGGACAAGGGTATGACAATGGAGCTAATATGGTTGGGCAACAAAAAGGAGTTCAGAGTCGCATAACTAAAAAGTTTCCCCGGGCATTTTTTAATCCTTGTGGCTGCCATAGTCTCAATCTTGTTGTAGCTGATGCAGTTAAAACTTCAGTCAAATCAGTTTCCTTATTTGGCATTCTCCAGCGCTTATTTGTATTTGTTTCAAACTCTACTAAAACGATGGGAAGTTATTTCAAGATATGTGAAGAGCTTAACTTTAAAGAAGGTGTGTGAAACAAGATGGAAAAGTAGAATAAACAGCTTGTAGGCGGTGCGGTATCAGTACGCCGAAGTAAAAAGTGCCTTGGAAGAAGAGTATCGGCACTCAACTGACCCCGTGGCAAGTTCGAAAGCTAAGTCACTTGCAGTCAATTTGGAGAAGTTCTAATTTTTACTATCTCTAGTCACTTGGTACGAAGTTTTAGTGCATGTTAATCTTGTCAGCAAATCCATGCAAGCAGAGCGCACAGATCTATCAGACGCTACAAAAATGATGCACAGATGTTTAACATTTTTAAAAGAATATAGAGACGAAGGATTTACAAAGGCTTTCATTGCAGCTAAAGATATAGCTGAAGAAGCTGAAATAAACCCGGAGTTCGAAAGAATCCGCGAAAGAAAAAAGAAGAAAATATTCTCATATGAAAATGAAGATGACGTGCCAACGGATCCAGAAATGTTATTCAGAACAAATATTTTCTATCCAATGATAGACAATGCCATAAACTCAATAGAGACACGTTTTACACAACTCGCTACAATTAATGAGACTTGGCGTTTCCTTTATGATTTGAATAAGACCGATGAAAACTTGAAGGAAGTATGCCTAAAGCTGGAGGAAAAATTAACACATGATCATAATCGCGATATTTCGGGATTGGAGCTGTCAAGAGAAATCATGTGTTTGAAAAAGTTTTTAGATATTGATAAAGGTCACCCGCAAGGAGACCTTCACCTTTTAGCATTAAATGATTGGCAAGATACGTTCCCTAATATTTGGACAGCTCTCCGGATTTTTGTAACTATCCCGGTTACGGTGGCCGAAGGTGAACGCAGTTTTAGCAAGCTTAAGCTAATTAAAACGTACCTGAGGTCGACTCTCGCAGAAGATAAGCTTTCTGATCTAGCCTTGCTGTCAATTCAAAATGATATAGCTCAGACATTATCGTATGAGGAGGTCCTAAAAAAATTTGCAAGTGCGTAAGCAACGATTTAATTAAAATTTGTTCTGTATTTAAATAATTTATTTATTATTAACCCATTGAGTGTTTTAAGGACATACGGGTGTACCAATTGCTATTCTTTTATTAGTTAAATATGTTATTATTAGAAGCCTGTAGGCTAAACCTAAATTTTGTTTTTAATAGGCATTGTTACATTAATTAGTAAACATAATATAACATAACGTATAAGTACCAGTTTTAAAGTTGATTATGCTTATTGATCTCATTTTTGAATGTTGACCTGATTTTGTTTAATTGTCTATTTTTGTTATGACTTATTTAAATAAATGTACCTTAATTCCTATATAATTTTGTTTTTTTTTTCGTTTTATATCAACTGTTCCTAAAGATACCGTGAGGAGAGCAGTGCCACGAGCATGGCTGTTTTCAATCGATAATTTAGACATACCATGCTTGCACGTACAAGCACAACTAGTAGTAGTAGTAGTATATTAAGGGCAAGCAAGGGGGGCGCCATAATTGGATCTCGCTCCATCCTAAAACTTGCCTCGGGCCGGCACTGTACATATGAATACAAGCAAATACAAAATAATATATACCAATTATATAATACAACATATACCAATTATCCTTCACACATACATACATATATACAAATATTTGCATTGTGTGTCTGGATAAAGGTGAGAGTACTAATTCATGTTATAAAATAATTTCCGATAAAGCCAGTAAAATGCCATGGAACAGAAATCTTCAGGTTATTTGAAGAGCGAATTACCCTGTCGTGGTTGCAGGAAAGGTATTAAAATTTGTTTTGAAGGCAGGAAGGGGAGGACAAATCATTTAAAATGGTAGGGCGAGCTGAAAATGTTCTAGAAGTAGGCCTTTATCGGATAGTTAGCCATTTAAGGCGAATACGAAGTTGGGATATATGGTCACATTTTTAATGACCGAAAATAAGGCTGATGCGCAAATATTAAGAACGCATTTCAGCTTATTGGGAAGTTTTGGTTCAATTCTGGGTAACATAATCAATGAGAATAAAAACGATTGTTTGAACAAGCATATGATTTGTTTTGTATGAGAGAATGTTTTTCGTCGGTGGAGCGATCTGAAGGTAGCAGTGAATTTGCCGCAACTTCACAACTGCTTTCCACAAAGTGGGTATAGAGCCGACAATCATTTTAAGAAAATATGATGGAAAAATAAGCATGGCCGTCATTTGAATTCAATTTTACTTAGTAACTCATATAACTATGATACTAATCCACCATTATAGATATTATATATTTGAAAATAGCACCTAAAATTTGTTAAATAAATACATTAGCACACGCTCACTTCAACCATATGCATAATATAGCAGACTCAGTAAAGTGCACTAGTAGAAGGTCAGCCTACCCCCTACGCGGCAAGGCCTTTGCTAAGCACAAGTACATTCGTATCCCAACTGTAATGTCTTTAAACTTTGGCCGTACGTTTGTACATAATACGAGTATATCGCACTATCTAGGGGTACTATTTTACGAGTTTTACTTGTACTCACCGTAGCTATGACGGTGTTGTTGGTTTCGTACACCCAGTCAGTGCATTTTTCGACCGCATCTGTGAAACTTTCGTTGGTGCAAGTTTGTCCAACTACAAAATCCTCTTTTAGTTTTGGTTTTGTGCATCTGTCAATAGTGCTGTTGGGCCACCATATGGCGTTGTAAACTGCATAATCGTTTTCACATTCAGGGACACGGCATCTAAAATCATTTAACTAGCTCAGACTATTAAAAAAATATAACAACAGAATATAACGTACATACTATCAAGTGACAGTAAAGAAAGATACCGTACAAAAAGATAAGACGCAAAAGATAAGGCTATTACGCACACATACGCGCCTAAAACTATTTTGTTGATTGTATATAGTCCTAGGTAACACAGGGTTAGTTTATAGTCAAAACTGATTGCCTTGTAATGCAGCAGAGAACGCAGTATTTTTATATTTCTATATATTCTATTTCTTTATACGCATCAAATGTCCTAAATTAGAATTTTTTTAGGTTTACAAACATCTGGCATGTTTTATGTTATTCAAGACTTTTATCTGGATCGAGCATTACTTCGCTTGACCTCGTGCATTTAATAAATCAACATTTAAAAACTCTTGCCATCAACGAATACAATCTTATATGACAGAAAGTACTTCATTTTGTATGGGCAGCATAAGAATTAATTTAACTTAGATTTAATTAAAACAACACCGAAACAGTAAAAAAAATTATTAATTAATTATATAATTTTTGCTTTTTTCGGTGTTGTTATAGTAGGTTGAAATATTACTCCTTCTAAACTTTAATTACCAATTACAATAAAATAAATAACAATGAAACAAATAACAAATTGTAAAATTTTTGCAAAATAAAATCCGAAAGTAAACTGCGTCTGCAAATTCAGATTTTAACCATTTGAACTGATTAAGTTCTATATTTTATATACATTTACAGGTGGTAGAGTCACGCTGCAGCTATATTATAATTGTAGCACAAATGAGTCAGCTCGACCGTGCTAGGTTCACGCTCTCACAGAATATCAGCGTAAGATAGCAGGTTAATGCTGTGCTGTGTTTGGTATGGTGAGTGTAGAGAACCGGAGACTCTTTTTACTAGAAACGAGGCACTCCATCTTAGTCCTCAGGGGTAACAACACATCTGCATTTTGATTCTTAACTGAGGATAAATGTGGATATTTATGGGCCACAGCATCCATTTACCATTAGGTGGACTGTGTGCTTGTTTGTCATCCTATTCTATAAAAATGGTCAGCAGCCGCGTTTTCTACTACTAAACCTAGAATTATTGTCCGCATTCTATAAAATCAGGGATCTGCTCCCGGTCCTAAACTACTGCAATACTTTAAGTCCATTATACCAGCAAAGAATTAGTCGAAAGTAAAGTTTTACCTATTACATAGGTAGAATAAAATGGAATATTCTTATTTCAACTTAGATTCTTATATACGTAATAAGTCATTTTTAATTACTTGTGGTTATCTATATGGTTCACAAATTCTCTTTAAAAATACTCAGTGGGATTTTTATATATAAAATTTTATAGTGTTATATTGTAAAGATTGACTTAAATAACCGCATACATATCGATACCATAAATAAATACATATTGATACCGATTGTATACCATATTTTGGTAACGAATATCTTATTCATAGGGGTAATTAATATCTATGTTTATGGATATGTTAAACAATTCTCTAGGAAAATCTTTATAATATCAGTTATGAATAAATTTTATGACACTGTTCTGCAAAACAAATATGATATTACAATTATTCTCGTACCTACCGATAGTTGAGGTCCCCAGCAACGAATACATAGTTGATGTGAATCATTGTGATGAAAAACACCGCGAGACAAGCGTAAAAATACTGGACCTTTTGATATTTCCCAAAATTCTTCATTATTTCAATAATTTCTATTTCATCCTTTTGATTAGTTACAGAGTTTACAGCATCCATTTTTAATGATCTTTTGTAAAATAAAAATGAAATCACATTATTTTTAACTAGCCAAGTTAATTGAGGCAATCACTTTCTCTTGTGTTTTATACAAGTTGGTACTTATCACATAGGAAAAAACAACTGAATAATACCTTTGCTTTACTTTTTTTATGTATTATTAATTTTCCCTAGCCTTGATTTAAAAATGTATCTTCAATTCACATATAATTTAAAAATAAAATTATTTTTGTCATAAGAGTTATGATTTGATAAAGTTTAGTTTAGTACAAAATCGCACGATTATAAAAATATTTAAAAATAATTCAGAACCCTTGACGATACGCACGTGCGTAGGTGACTGGTGTGGCACAGTGGTGCCGCGTGCTGTCATCGTAAAAATCTGAGTTGTCATATGTCACAATCTGGTTTGCCGTATTTTAAGGAAAAATACAATATTGCCGTATCTTTTGTAATTTATTTTTAAAATGTATATTCCTTATTTTTTTCCTTACCCGTAAATGTTTTTTATCATTTCTATCACTTCAGATATTTATCCAATGAATTATTCCTTGCTTCTTATTTTCTTTACAAACTACTGACTCAAAATATGTTAGTTCCATATTTTACGTTTTCCATTAGTTTGTTGTGCCTTTTTAATTGAATGGTAAATGTTAAATGTAATACAAACATTAATTTCTTTAAATAATCTAATAGAAATCACTCACGTGACATATAAAATATTGCATACGTTTTAATATTTTACTATCAATACTAACAATGTTTATTTCGAATGCAAAATATTCGCGAAAGTTTTGCTCAAGCAATTTAACAAATGTGGTACATTTTTGAAGTGTATGTATGTATGAGATATCTATCTACCACATTAAAAATAATAAATTGTAATCAATTACCGCTGCTTAAGCTTGTAGTAGTTGGACAAAGAGTGTAACCGTCAAACCTAGCGCAATTTTATAAAGGTTGATCTCTGTTGCGTTTCTTCACCTTATGGCCAATTGTCGTATTTTGTGCTACGGCAAGGAGAGTCTGCCGTATGCCGTATTTTCAAAAAACATCGTACATTTATCCTCGATTAAGAATTAAAATATAGATGCGTTGTCACGCCTGAGGGCTAAGATGAAATGCTTTGTTTCCAATAAAAAGGTTCTCCGGTTCTCTACACCCACCATGCGAAACACAGCAGCCTTAAGCTGCTAATTTAGGCTAGTATTCTGTGAGATCGTGTTCCTACATCCGTTGAGCCAACCGATAATATAGCTGCAGCGTAACTCTACCACGTTATAATTAATGGTTTTCTCTAGTTTTCTAAAATCACCCTAAGAAACAGAGCAGCCTTAAGCTGCCATTTTACGCTGGTATTCTGTGATAACGTGATCTTACATCGGTCGAGCCAACCCATTCGTGCTACAACTAATATGGCTGCAGCGTGGCTCTACCACGCTAGTTAAAGTTAAAGTCAACGTCAATAGGCTTTTTCTACCGACTTCAAAAAGGAGACGAGAGATGTTTTTTATTGTGTGTTACCTCATAACATTCACTGGGTGAACCGATTTCGATGGTTTTTTTTAACTTGAAAGCTGGTGCTGTACATATGGTGCCATAAAAATTTTATCAAGCTCTGACTAATGGTTTTTGAGTTATTCTTAATAATTTATATTGGAGTCAGTTGAACAAAATTTTTAATTTTATATTATTCAATCATTTTTTGGAAGTGAAATGTTACGCCATACCTTTACCAGTACAGTACAGAAAAGATTAGCCGATTCATATTTTTAATGTAAATAAAAATAAAAATATTGGTACAAATAATTTCATATTTAATTTTATCGATACGGATATCCATTACGAATCAAAATGCAGATGCCTTGTCACCCGTGAAGATTACGAATGAATGCCTCGTTTTTAGTAAAATGGGTCTCCGGTTCTTTACACTTATCATACGAAACTCATTCATTCATTCATTACAGCCCTTCACAAGTCCACTGCTGAACATAGGCCTCCCCCAAGGAATGCCACAAAGCACGGTCCTGAGCCACCTGCATCCATCGACTTCCTGCATGTCTTACCAGGTCGTCACTCCATCTTGTGGGGGGACGCCCTACACTTCGCCTACCGGTACGAGGCTGCCACTCGAGAACCTTTCTTCCCCATCGGTTGTCGGTTCTTCGAGCTATATGGCCGGCCCACTGCCACTTCAGCTTACTAATCCGTTGGGCTATGTCGGTTACTCTGGTTCTACTGCGGATATCCTTATTCCTAAGTTTATCACGCAGAGAAACTCCGAGCATAGCCCTCTCCATAGCTCGCTGAGCGACCTTGAGCTTCCTCATACGGCCAGCAGTGAAGGACCACGTCTCAGTTCCGTAAGTCATCACTGGCAACACGCACTGGTTGTACAATTTTGTTTTAAGGTTTTGAGGTATTTCTGACGAGAAGATGTGTCTTAGCTTCCCGAACGCTGCCCAGCCGAGTTGAATCCGTCGATTGACCTCTTGGTCGAAGTTGGACTTACCTAGTCGGACTATTTGTCCCAGGTAAACATACTCGTCAACAACTTCGAGCTTAGTGCTCCCAACAACTACCGGCATAGGTGTGACATGGACATTAAACATAATCTTTGTTTTGTCCATGTTCATCTTAAGACCTATCCGTTGGGAGACACTATTGAGGTCATTGAGCATAGTGCTTAGCTCCTCCAGCGATTCTGCCATGAGGACTATATCGTCGGCAAATCGAAGGTGAGTGATGTACTCGCCATTGATGTTAATTCCGTATCCTTTCCAGTCCAGAAGCTTGAAAACGTCTTCCAATGCAGCGGTGAAGAGTTTCGGGGATATAACGTCACCGTGTCTTACACCTCTCTGCAATTGGATAGATTTCGTACTCTGGTTCTGTACTCGGATAGCCATCGTAGCCCTACTGTACAAGCACTTCAACACTTCGATATACCGACAGTCAACTTGGCACCGCTGAAGGGACTGCAGCACCGCCCAAATTTCAACGGAATCAAAGGCTTTCTCATAGTCCACATACGCCAGACATAGTGGCAAATTGTACTCTTCGGACTTCTGTACAATTTGCCATAGGGTATGTATGTGGTCTATGGTGCTAAAGCCCTTTCGGAAACCGGCTTGTTCGGGAGGCTGGAAGTCGTCAAGTCTGCGCGCGAGACGATTCGTAATGACTCTCGAAAACAGCACGTAGACGCGGCTCAGAAGGGAAATCGGTCTGTAGTTCTTCAAGAGAGCGTTGTCACCTTTCTTGAAGAACAAGACCACCGCACTTCTGCTCCACGCCTCCGGTGTAATGCCACCATGGAGGACGGAATTAAAGAGCTTCTGAAGGACTTCAAGTACCGGTCTTCCACCCGCTTTCAGAAGCTCCGCTGTAATTCCATCCTCGCCTGGGGCCTTGCCGTTTTTAAGGTGCTGGAGAGCCATTCTAATCTCGCTCAGTCTGACGTCCGGGATATCTTCGGAATAGTGTCGAATAAGACTCGCTCTTGGATCGTTACTCACACTTGCGTGTGGCTCCAACGATGACGTGTACAGCTGCCCATAGAACCTCTCAATCTCACTCAAAATCTCAGGTGTCCCGGAAACGATGCTGCCACATTCGGTCTTCAGCTTTGACAGTTGGCTCTTTCTGGCAGACAGATCTCTGGCAAAGACTTTGGAGCCTTGGTTCCTCTCGATCGCTTCTTCAATACGAGCTGTATTGAAGTTGCGTAAGTCTCGCCGCATGAATTTGGAGATCTGTCTGTTCAGTTGCCTGTATGCTGTCAAATCTGTTGAAGAATGTAGCCTCATCTCCCGTCTAACAGCCATGAGATTAAGAGTGTGATCGGAGAGTTTTTGTGTTCTTCTGCGGTGGGTCTTGCAGAACTTAGCTCCGACCGCATGGACAGTTTCCACGAGCTTGTCATTCATATCGTCCACTTCATTGCAGTCTTCTAGGCACTGAAAACGGTTTTGTAACTCGAGCTGAAAGGTTTCGGGACTTTGGATTAGAGCACGAGGGGGACGGAGCGTTGACTTCATCAGACGAGACCTCTCCAGCTTAACATTTAGGTTCAGTGTGCCTCTAACCATTCGGTGATCGCTGCCGGTTTTCACCCTCGCGATCACTGAGACATCACTAAACAGTTGTCGTCTGGTCGTCATAATGAAGTCAATCTCATTTTTTGTCGAACCGTCGGGGCTCGACCAGGTCCACTTCCTGTGGGGCCGCTTCTTGAAGAAAGAGTTCATCATAAAGAGTCCCTCTTTCTCCATGAAGCCGGCCAGCTGCTGGCCCCTTGGGTTCCGTTGCCCTATTCCAAATTTCCCTACTTTCAGCTCACCGTTCTCTCTTGTGCCTAGTTTTGCATTGAAGTCTCCCATTAACACCGTATATTGGGTTTTGGAGGAATGCATGGCTCTAGAGATATCCTCATACATTTCCTCCACCTCCTCATCGGGGTGTGCCGAGGTTGGTGCGTACCCCTGTATGACCTTCAGCGAATACCGTTTGGTGATTCTGAGTATAAGGTACGCAACCCTCGTCGACACACTCCCGATCTTTACAACGTTGTTAACGAGAGACTTGTGGACGATAAATCCGACACCTCCTTGGGACAGATGGTCGCCCTCCCGGTGATAGAACAAGTTGCCGGATTCGAGGATTACCGTGTCCTCCCCCTCTCTTCGGACTTCGGATAATCCTATAATATGCCAGCGCAACTTGTCTATCTCTTCTTCCAGCTCCACGATCTTCTCGTCAGTCCTCAGGGTGCGTGCGTTGTACGTTGCCAGGTCGAGTCGTCTAAGGTGGCAACCGAACCTCCACCGGAGATTCTTAGCACCCCCTGCCCCGCCGTTACCATGGTCGCCACCGTAGCCAGGAATAGCGGGGCCGCCGGGGACTGGGGGCCGTTTATTATTGTCATTGCTCATGGGGGGTATATTGCCATAGTTGCCACGCTTGGCGAGCGGGTTGGCAACCGCAGTTTTTTATTGTATTTATGCCGTTACCAGGAAGATGCTGCTGCCCATCTCCTGCCTGTTTCCCTTTGTCGCCTTTTACGACACCCACGGGAGGATATGGGGTAGTGGATATTCTTGACCGCCACTACACGGCAAAAACTCAATTCTGTTAGCATACTGCTATTTCACATTAGTGTTCTGTGAAAGCGTGTTCCTTCGATGGTCGATCTGACACATTCGTTCTAAAAAATTTGACCACGTTTAAATGATAATAGTGTGATATTAAACATAATATATTAAATTAAAACATAAATGCTTGTGTAAACCATATTAGTAGAATAGTATTTCAATATTTCATACAAAATGTTTATACAAATATTTCATACAAAAGTTCAAAAACTTTATTAAACATATGGTTAAAAATATTAAAGAATTTACGGCTGATAATTACCCCTTGGGATGAGGTGATCGCTATCAAGTTATTTCTAATTTGTTTTGTGTTGTTAAATGTGTTACATAATATTTCATTGTAAGCTGTTACTTTCGGAACAAATGTATTATCGGAAATAACGGATTTGGCGGATGGGGGCTAGACGACAAAAAGGGTAAGATTTTTCCGTCACGACCTCTTCTGACGTAGTGGGCCTTGGCGGCTATAAGGAAGCAAGGTGGAATAATACCCGTCTCCCTCGTACTTTTTCTCACCTTGTTATAAAAGGAATATTTTATTTTAAATGACGCTTCATTTTAATAGACGATCAATAATATAATACGTTTATCAATAAAAATATAATACGAAAGGAATTTCGTTTCAACCGAGTGTTCCACGACACTCACGCATGTTTATTTAAAGTCCCTGTTATCTTGCTGGTTCTTCCCAGGATAGAGGTTTTATTGTGATCCAGTGGTAACTTAAAAAAAGAGTGATTTTCATTAAGTATTAATTATATACTACGTTGATTAAAAACGTTTTTGCTTCTGTTTCAATAATGGAGTCAACTATCTATATATTTAGTACCTCGTAATTTTTGAGATAAGTTGTTTGACAGTGTAGAAAGAGTAAGCAGTAAAGTGTAGAAGTCGAAAATTCAATGTTGTGTTTACAAACAATGTTCACCTCTGTGATTGCCCTTCAGCTTAGCTTGTCTGTGTATAGCATAAACTGTCTAGAGAACTCACATTTTGCGCTTTCTAGACAGTTCAAAGGTTTTAAGGCGAATTATTTTACGTTCAACGTAACAATTATGTAGTTTTAATTTTGTCTTATTTGTATGATAAACCTGCTTATCCCAAACGATGTTTATAGAAAATGTAAAACTCTCAACCTATATAAAATCACTGGAAAGTCCAAAAGTTTTTAAAAAGTTATATTGCGGCAGACGAATTGTTTAGTTATAAAGTAACTCCATTATACTCACAGTATTCGATGGTCACAAAACTAATTTTCAATGTTATCAGTTTAATTAATAGAATCAGGCGTTACTTTGCGGAAATGTATTATAGTGGGGTTGTTAAAAACTAATTTTCTTAATTCCGCGTAAAGAATGAAAATGATGTGTCCTGCCCCGTTTTAAGGTAACCTACCACTCTCCATCAATCGCGCGCACTATACCCCTCGCCGTCAATCCTAGCACTACCACCCTCAGCACCACTACACTAGACACGACACACCACTCTTGAAAATAGGACACGTGTTTCACCTCTACGGCATATGAGGCATCCTCAGGTGAAGTACACATCATTTTCTTTCTTTACGCGGAACTAAGCAAATTAGTTTATAACAACCCTATTGTTATCAGTTTGTGAATACTACATTAAATTTAATCATTACAGATGGGCGTTATCGCAGCAATATTTATTTATCTATCAAGTGGATGATTGCTAAATGATAACTTGTGATTAGATCATGTGTGTTATCGTGACTTATCTCTTACTCGTAGCTTCCGTGTGACCTGTTGTATTATATATTTCAACTTGTGCTACTTTGATATTTAGATCGATATCAAAAATATCATTTTTAAGATTGTCTAGAACAGACATTCCAACTTTATCTATCGCAGCACGTTTAGAAATTTTGTATATTTTCGAAGAATACACCTCTTTTTCTTTTTGCAGCTGGTTTGTCTTGGATGGTTGGTGGCTGAGCTATAACTTTTAATTAAATACACGTTAATGTGATATTTACATGACCGAATTTGTACTTATTAGCTCAGGAATTAGATCTAATAGATTTATATAGAATAGCGGATATTTTACAAGATAATAGCCCGACATTTTCTAGCAAGTTTTCCTTAAATTACATTTTAATAAAACCGGGGAAGTGTTTTTATCAACCGACTAACTAGGCTTACTTTGATTATTTTAATCGGACACACTTGCATATTGATCAATTTGCTTTGTTTTAACTCACACAGTATTACACTTCATATTGTTTAAATACACACACACTGTACACTGGTATCGCGCTGACTGCTGGCTGGAACTGGGCGGCCAGCGCGGGCGCATCTCTGCCTCGCACGCACCCACGCAATGCATGCTGCTGCTAGTTCTGCCGCCACCCGAGAATAGATGGCGGCGTAGAGATTGACATCATGATAGTCGAGGCTGTTCGCTTCGCTGGTTATGCCGCCCGAAGCTTACTTTAACTCTTTAATCTGCTGGTTAATGTTTTCTATAACTTGACCAAAATTCTTCGACAGATGCGATCTACTGCAAAGATCACCAGCTTGATATTAATCTCACTTGTTATTTGTTTGAGGCGTAATTACTATTATTATTAATATTATTATTTCCCCGAACTAGGTAGTCTAAACCGAGAATTATAATGTTAACTCCCGTTACCTGTTCAACGGTAATTCAATATTGACATTTGAATCGGATGGTACAATGACCGGAACAATTAATTATGTACGTGTTTGGCTTTGTAAGCTTTCACCATGTAGTCTGACATGCGATGCTGATCATTTTACATGTGTAAGATTCTCTTTTACTCTCTTTTTTAAAAACGTTACCCCCACACTAGGATTTTTTCCTGTATCGTGGAGGCAGCTTACAAACATATATTGCACGAGGGCAAACATCCAGACCCGGAACAATTATTTGTAGGCCATACAAATACTTGTCCCGTGCGGGATTCGAACTCGCAGCCCCCAGTGCAACAACTCATTGCTAAGCCACTGTGCCACGAAGCCGACTGTTTGTTTTTATTGCAAAGGCTCTCGTCCGTCTGTCTCTCGTAGACCGGCGTTTGAAACTGGCAAAGATATTCCGAGTAAACATTATTGTTTATGTCTAAATTTGGTCATGTTGGACGTCCTCCAATCGCGTTCGAGCTGTCGCATCACCCGATAGTATGTAGGTGAAAAACGCTCGCCAAGATGGGCGTCAGTATGTGCGGCTTGCAGTCGCTCGACGCGTGGGCGAAGGGTCAGTGCTCCGCCAGCCGCGATGCGGGGAGCCTGTCAGGCCCTCTTACCTAAATTCACGGGTCCGTCGTGGATCTAGATAGCTAGATGAAGTGCGTGCTTCTTCGTCACGTAGATATGTGAATTGTGCGATATTTAACTCGTGCGAGAGTGCGGAAAAGTGTACGCGCGTCGAGGAGATATACGGTCTAGAATTCGAGCCGCGCATTCCTTGTTTGAGAGCTTCTCCCGGTTAATTGTCAGGATATAGTTATAATTGTGTCGTCGCGTTAGTGCCTTTTTGTGTTTTTGTTGCCTAGTAAATTAATTTGCGTGTCAACGAGGCATATTTTGAATCTTGTGCGACGTGTTATTCTGGTGTCGAATTTATAATTTGTGATAAGTGAATCCGGGACATTTAATGTCGAATTTTGTGCTACTGTCCTTGCGTGTCGGGTATCACGTGTTCGATTCTGCGATGAGTGTGGAATTAGGCGAATTGAAGTTAGTTAAATGTACAATGAAGCTAAGATACTGAATTAGTGACAGTGAAGAAAGAAGTGGTCCGGCGATGGAGCAGTCGGGAGTGATGCAGCATTTTGGAGCGGCCGGGAAATCGGCCGCTGCTGGTCGCCTACGCCAGCCCAGGCCTCACACATTCACACATCACTGTACACTGTTCACCATTACACACACTCACGGCCTGACCAAGCCTTGGAGCGAAGTTAGCTCCTGATACTGGTAAGTACTTTTGGTTTCTAGCTTTCTCCCATATAGTTTATTGTAATTAGAGGTTCCACGTGGCCACTTTGGAGACCCGTACTGCGTCTGCTCGTTGGATTCCCGGTCAATGGGCCCCGGGCTATTCAACATTTGTAGGGGCAGCCGTAGGCCGTAACAATTATTATTATGTTCTATGCAGCTCTGAAAGGAAACCACAAGGATCGAAGGCTTTAGTGATTTCGGCTACTAAAACTCTTTTAAAATGACAGCGCCAGCCAATAAGGTTGGCACCGTCATTTGCATTGGAAGGTGAAGTTGTTATCCTTGGAAATCCAGGTAAGTCCGAGTGCTTTTGTTCATTCCTGATGCTTAAAGTCATAAGTGTTCGGGAAGATTGGTGCTATATTAACATCTTCCTCTAGTAAAGACTTCACATTTGACGAAAATTAACGAAGGTTGAATCCTCCGACTTCAAGTAGTTCGATTAACTCTCGTTGCAATTTATGACTTATGTGACACCATGGCTACCACAGATAGAATCATTCACATATAAATGCTGCTCTAATGCTTTTGCTACTTCAGAAAGACGTTGACGATCATCTATAGCTGGCTGCTTAAGTATCATCATCGCTAGAAATGGAGTTGATTTTGTGCCATACGTATTTAGCTGGTATCTGCTCAGTGGCTGACTTGAATTTTTGTGCCAAACTATGCATTGATAAATTTGGTCGTCAGGATGTACAAATATTTGCCTGAATATTTTTCCAGTTCAGCTGTAAAGGCATATTCGTACTGTCTTCACTTAAGAACCAAAACATAAAAGTTGTTGCTGAAGATTTGTGCCTCTGTATAAGAAATCATTCAAACATACACCCGATGATGTTTTTCCAGATGCGTTAAATACCACTCTTAGTTACGCAGTTAAAGATTTAGGGCGTTCAACTGTGTGATGCGATGATAAAAATGGTGTGTATTTCCCTTTTCGCGAGATTTTATAGGGTATATTAAGCTGAAACTGTTTCAACTGTCTAGGGCAATCCAGACCACCTGTTTCAATTTTATAATAAAAACAAATGATCTAATATAAGCCTCCTATTTTTTAAGCTTTTCATTTCGAATTTTGAAAGTTTATCAACGTACGAAGGCAACTGCTTAGCAAGACCGGATTGAAATGAGACATGCCATAAAATCTTTTCTGCACACGTTCTAGTCACTTAACATACACTTCGTAGTGTGGTGATCAAACCGGGCTGCAATACTCCGAAATCGAACGAACGTATGCGTTATATAATAAAATTTTAGTGGCTAGTTTTACCTCCTTACAGTTACGAATTACAAATCCTAGCATTTTGAAGGCCCTAGATGTTATTCCCTCAATATGTTTGTGCAATCGAAGTTTTTTATCCAAAATAATGCGTAGGTCCCGGATAGAATCTACCTCTTTAAGTTGTTTTCCATTGATGTGGTACGAAGGTGATGCTTGCAAACTGTGCCGTGAGATTCTAATAAAATTACATTTATCAAGATTTGATTCCATTTGGTTTTATTCGACCAGGTTCCTAGATTATCAACATCCTCTTGAAGAAGCACAACGTCAGTACTGTATTACTGCTTGGGGAGGCACAAAACTTAATTTGCGCATTGAAAGATCTCAAAGAGCTGTGCTGAAAGTTTTTTTTATAGAATAGGGGGCAAACGAGCATGCGGCTCACCTGATGGTTAGTGACTACCGCTGCCCATGAACAACCACAACACCAGGGGAATTGCAGATGCGTTGCCGGCCTTTTAGAAAGGTGTAAGCTCTTTTCTTGAAGGTTCCTAAGTCGTATCGGTCCGGAAAATTCGCTGATGGTAATTGATTCCACAAGGAAATTGTGCGAGGGAGAAAACTTCTTCTAAATCGCACAGTGGTGGACCGCCAATCATCCAGACGGTACGGATGGTAATGCGAGTTTTGTCGCGATGTGCGATGGTGAAATTGAGCGGCTGGAAATAGTCCGAACAATTCCTCAGAGCACTCCCCGTGGTAAATGCGATAAAATACGCAAAGAGATGCAACATCTCTACGCAGTGCCAGTGCATCGAGCCGATCAGAAAGAACTCGGTCGTCGACGATTCGAATCGCTCTGCGCTGGATGCGGTTAAGTGGAAGGAGCTGGCACTGGGGTGCCCCGGCCCAGAGATGAGAACAGTATTCCATGTGGGGCCGAACTTGCGCTTTGTAAAGATGCAAGCGATGTGCCGGCATGAAATACTGTCTCGCTCTGCTGATCACGCCAAGCTTTTTAGAGGCCAATTTGGCCTTCCCTTCCAAGTGACCATGAAACTGCACACTATTCGATACGTCGACGCCAAGGATTCCGATACTGGCTGAGGCAGCAAGGGGAGTGCCTTGAAACTGAGGAGATTAGACAAAGGGGTCCTTTTTAGCGGTAATCGCGCAAAGTTATGCTTTCTAATCCTTTTAAGTTTCCTACAAGCAAGTTGTTCTCGGAAGTAAATGTGCTTACAGTCCGACAGCTATTTATTTTAAAATCTGTTCTTAAAACACATAAGAATTATAATTGTAACTTAAATTCATTTCAACAATCAAGAAGAAAAGATCGAATTATACTACCAGACAAATTTCACTCGTCTTATGCTCAAAGACAAAAACTTTTTGGGTCCTTACCTTTATAAAAAAATAGCAATATTATAACGATATATAGGTACGCTAACGCGTTTTAAATGTAAGCAAGTTCTAACTAAGTTTTTAATGTCTTTATCTTCTGAGGAAACTGAAAAATTATTAAATATAGATAGGTAAAACACAAACTGTTAAGGAAATAGCACACACTCACTCCATCTTTTTCACACGCCCATACACATACACATATAAATACACACACGTAATTACACACTCACAAACTCCCATTTTTTGGCAGGGGGTCAAGTCCCTCCGGGCGTCCACCAGGCTGTCAAACATACAGACGAAGGTCAGCCATTCCGAGAGAACCCCGGAGAACCTTGGCAGGTCCAGCGTGGGGAGTCGTCTGTAGTGTTATGGTACTTATATATCAAGCCTCCATCTACATTTGAAGTCGTCGGCGTAATCTACTTCAAGCGCGGGGCCACACTACTCCGGGCGCTACGACTGCTTGCTCCAGGCGCTGAGTGCACCTACTGCCCGTACTACCTTTGGGCGCTACGACTGCTTGCTCTAGGCGCTGAGTGCACCTACTGCCCGCACTACCTTTGGGCGTTACGACTACTTGCTTCAGGCGCTGAGCGTACCTACTCCAGGCGCTACGTGCGCCGGCTCCGGACGCTGAGTGTGCCCAGACCAGACGCTGCGTGCCGTCGCCGCCAGGAAACTTCAAGCTCCGCGTGTGCCTACTACTACTCCAAACGCAGCGTGTGTCACTTCGACCTTTAGGCTTCACTACAACACTATATTCTCCTATCTTTATTTTTTTAATCTAATTGTAATCTCACTTCATCCATCATCATCATCATATTTCATTTTCTTATAGAATTGTAAATACTTTTTCAAAAATTTAAATATATTATTTTCTTGTTCTACTTTTGTTGTTTTGTTGTTCTTCGGTTAGGTTCTCTTTTTTTAATTGTCGCTTCACGACACGTCCTAACAGCTCAGGCTGCCCACTCAGCTTCAGGCTTCCGAGGGGAATCGAGCAGGCCACTCAGCCGAGCCTCGCGCCCCTTTTTCGCGTCCTTGGCCCCCGCCTCGATCAAGTCGTCCGTGAGCGCGAGGAACTGCTCGTAGTCGGCACGGCAGGAGTCCAGGACTCCCTTTTCCACCTTCGAGTCCTCGAGCTCAGCGTAAGCCTCCTCCGCGGCAGCCCTTCGAGCATCGACCTGCTCGAGCCTCTTCCTCATGTTATAAAACCTATCCGGTCGACCTATCAAAGCGTGTGCGCTGGTAGCCCAGCGCAGCTCAGTCCACAAGCAACGAATTAGTAGCTTGTGTGACGGCATCGCTACTAAATACAATTACTACGCGGCTCAAATATAAATCAATTAGCAAATAACAAATACAGTACCTATCAATCAAGTTAAGTAGAAATTACACAATTATTAAATTAAATACAAGTTAACACGAAAACACAGATCAATTTAGCAAGTAACAACCCTAGTACGATCAACAAATTATCCGATTACGTGACAACCTTATCTACCTAGTTAAGGTACTTCGCCTTAGGAACTACGGTGAGTACTTAGCCTTAACAAATTCCCGCTTGTTAACCTACGGGCGTGGCGTTCCCAATCTACCCGCTAATAAACAAAAGCAGCGAAGAAAATAATTTTATTATTACGCACAAAAAACAAAGGAATACTTTTACGTATTATTAATGTTACGGCCGTGGCGTGATTGAAAGTCAATCAACCACGCTCTGCTACCAAATGTTACGGCTTGCAACTGCCTTGACAAGAGTAGATTCCTCCCGGGCTCTGAAGGACGAACCTACAAGCAGGTGCAAGTCAGGCCTCACAAAGCCAAGTGGAAAGTCTTTAATTGCAATGAACTATAAGGGGCGACAGCCCGTTAATGGGAAGGCATTCACCTGCTTCTGGAGCGGAGACGGTTCACCAGAATCTGCCCGGCTGATGGAAGTGTAGTGAATGTATGTGTTAATTGTATGAAGCTGTGTGTAAGTGGCCTGGGCTAGATGACACAATACTGTCCTGGGGAAGGTATCCTCTGGTCGCTTCGGAACTATTCCCTTCTTGAGGCACCCTTTCAGTCTAGTCACGTGACGGTACAGCCAAAGGAGAAGTTCAGAAGAAAATCACTATCAGAGTTGCACAATTAGTTTAACGGTAGTTAATAAGTCTTTCAAGAACACACGGGTTCTCGTGGACACAACGATTTTCGCGGGTTTTAGGTTCGTAACAAATTAGGGGCTAAAAAACTTAACGTCCGTCCGTCGACTCGAAGTCCATCCGTGGAATGCGACCGAGGAGAAGGGCCGGGCGACCTTGTGACCAGTGCTATACCCCGCGCGTACGTTTCATCAATTCACGTTTCAAAAATTTAATATTTTTTGCCTAAACACCCTCCATGTCATCCTTTGGTAAAATCGGCATGATTTGATCCCACTTCTGACACCAATTTTTACGAGCTTGGGGTTCGAGATAATTAAAAACTGCCGAGTGAATTACCAAAATTGACACTTTAATTACACAACACTAATTACAACTTAAAATCACACTAATAATAAAAAAAGTTGTACCACTGATCACTTTAGTTCGCCGTTATTTCGCTTCGAAGTATTCTCTTGTATCGCCAATTCAATACTGACTCAGTCGTGGTCTATACCGGCCTTATATAGAGCTCTATAAATATAGCAGTGAAAAGTCAGCAGAAACATAAAAATTGTATCCAGGAATTTGTAGCTAATTTGTTGCTAATTAGTTACCAAAATCGCGATTTTGTTACTCCAACCGGTTTTGAGTAAATAGAATTACTGCTATCTTTACATTAAGATAGCAGTAAAAACTTTCAATCAACCCCGCCGTAGTGGACAAAACGGGATAATTTGTTGCTAATTAGTTGCTGACATTTAATGCTAAAAAATTAAAATAAAAAAAATCAAAAATTAAAAAAAGTCATCTAAAATTAATAAAAATCAATTTATGTTTTGATACTGATTCTGAAGTTCCAAATTAATGAAAATTTTGCTGCTAATTAATAAATAAATCAATAACTCCCAGATAGCCTACAACATCATAAAATCGGTCGAAAAGATGTACGAAGTAATAATTTACAAATAAATGTGTACATGCTGCCTATACGTAAGATTCAAAAACAAAACAACAGATATATTGTTGCTGTTCAGTTATAAAAGCATTAAGAGCCAGCAACAACATAAAATAGATCGATAAGCTGCACCAAGTAATAAGTTAATAATAATATGTGTACAAGATATATCATGAAAATTTTAGGAAAAAAATAAGGCAGATATTTTGTTGCTGGTCAGTAACGGAAGCAGTAAGTCATAAAGAGCCAGCAAAAAAATAAAGTAAATCGATAAGTTGCACCACGTTATTAGGTAGAAATTATTTGTTTACAAGTTATATTTTTATAAAAATTTTAGGGAAAAATGTAGCAGATATTTGTTGCTAGCCAGTAATTGAAGCAGCAAGTCATAAAGAGCTAGTAACAAAATAAAATAGATGGATAAGCTGCACCAAGTAATTAGTTAATAATTATTGTTGTAGATGCTATTTTTACATTAAAATTTTAGAAAAAAATGTAACAGATATTTTGTTCCTGGTCAGTAACGGAAGTAGTAACTCATAAAGAGCCAGCAACAAAATAAAATAAATTGATAAGTTGCACCACGTTATGAGTTAGTAATTATTTATGTACATGACATATTTTTATGAAAATTTAGGAGAAAAGGTAGCAGATATTTTGTTCCTGGTCAGTTATAAAAGCAGCAATTCATAAAGAGCAAAATATCTGCTACGTTTTTTCCTACAATTTTCTTAAAAATATAGCATGTGTACAAATAATTACTAACTAATAACGTAGTGTAGCTTATCGATTGATTTTATTTTGTTGCCGGCTCTTTATGAGTTGCTGGTTTCAATACTGACCAGCAACAAAAATTCCGCTACCTTTTTTTCTAAAATTTTCATGTAAATATAGCATGTACACAAATAATTACTAACCAATTACTTGGTGCAACTTATTGATCTATTTTATTTTGTTGCTGGCTCCTTATGAGTTGCTGCTTCCATTGTTGATGAGCAACATAAAATCTGCTATATTTTTCCCTAATATTTACATATAAATATAGTTTGTACACAAATAATCACTAACTAATTACTTGGTGCAACTTATCAATGGATTTAATTTTGTTGCTGGCTCTTTATTAGTTGCTGCTTCCATTGTTGACAAGCAACATAAAATCTGCTATATTTTTTCCTAAAATTTTCATAAAAATATAGTTTGTACAAAAATAACTACTAACTAATTACTTGGTGCAGCTTATCGATCGATTTTATTATGTTGCTGGATCTTTATAAATTAAATTAATAAAATTTTAAAATATATTTATTCACTTTCTTTACATGCAGGGTGTTCGCACCAAGCGCTAATTTCAATAATTGACGTCAGAGGGCGCGCGCCTCAACGATACTGGTTTTGACGTCCCGTCGTGTTGAGGACACGCAAGGACAAGCGAGTCCAAATTCAGCTGCGATAGGTAGCACGCTGTTTTTTGGTCGGGAAGTCGGAAGCGAAATACGACACGCGCATCTAGGAAATATACGGTTTAGGATACGTAACGCGCATTCCTTCTTGCTAGCTTCACCCGGGACTTATTGTATCTAACTCAGAGTCTGTATAAGTGGATTCGACTGTATTAGCTACTAGTGCGGAATTTGATATTCTAGAAATAACTGTGGCCACGCGAAACGTTAATCGTACGACAGAGTTACTGGACCGTCATCGTGACTAACGAAGAAAGTGACGTGAGGTGGAGAGGTGCTAAGGTCCGAACTGCTGCAGAGGGTAACGGTCTAATAAGGTCAATAACACTACCAGCCACACCCAGATACACATCACTGACCCTTACTTTCCTAGCACTATACAACCACATGCGACCTGACCGAATCCTGAGGGACCAGTCGCCTTGGATAGAGGTAAGTAAGCTCCGTTTATTAGAATAGAACGCTCCCCCCAGATTGTTTATTGTAATTAGAAACTTTTCACCCTTGGCGTTAGGACGCTCGACCTGCACCTGCTGGTAGGTTCTTCGTTTATGAGCCGCGGAGGACCCTTCTCCTGGGATAGGTAGTTGCAGGCCGTAACACAGGGTATCTTAAACTATTACAGTAGTCATTTTGATTTTTTTTGGCAACTTACTAGTAAGATATGGTTGATCGTTAGCAGCTGTACTAGTTTTATGGTTAAAACTGTATTAAAGACGCTAGCGCCTTCCACCGGACATTATAGGAAACAATTAGAGAAATCCCTTGTTTAGTACTACATAATATTGAAACCACTACATGTGGAGAAATTACTTACTATAAAAGTGAGGGATGGAATTGCGAGTGTACAGGTAGAAGTTAGTAAATGTGTGTGTGTGTGTGTGTGTGTGTGAGAGAGAGAGAGAGTATTAATGTGTGCATAAGCCCTGCCCTATTTTAAACATCGTGGGATTGGTTGTGCCAAAGACAGCAATCGTCACTAAGTGTGTGATGAGTACGACTGACTTTATCATAAGATGTGGTTTAGTTACCTGTATAGGGGGATCGTAAAAGCACCTCTGTATCCTCGTATGAAAGTCTCTGCAGCCACTGTTTCAGTTCCTGTTTACACTTTCTTGCGGTAGCGTTATAGATATTAAGTTCTTTATTAATCCTATTGTACACATGACTACTTCGGACATAGTATTGTCTACGTGCTAAAGCGGTTCTGTGGGGAACGTGCTCACATACCCGATATTCCAGTCTTCGACTTACTTTCTGTGCGCGCTGTTCCAGTGGAAGTGAACGATGTCTACGAAGTATCATTTAAAGTATGTAGAGTTGCCTGGTTGTAAGCACCTCACAGTCTTTATATAGTTGGGTAGTAGGGTAACGGTAATGTTTTTAGTCATAACCTTTAACACGGCTCGCTGTGCTCGCTCCAGTTTTAGAAAATGAGTGGGGGACGCCCCACCCCAGGAAGGGATGCAATAGGTCAGAAATGACTGGGCCAGCGCAAGATAGACCAATTTCAAGGTTTTTGAGTCCGCTGCATTCCTCAATTTTTTAAAAACTGGAATAATTTTTCGAATCCGCGATGCCATGTTATCTATTTGAGGTGTCCAGGTAAGGGTACTGTCGAGTATAATTCCCAGATATTTTAGATTATCCGTCTGTTCTATTGTCATGCATGCACAGTTTGCATTTATCGTGTCACAGTGGTGTATTTTGATGTAGCAGGGATCACGTTTGGGTTGTGATGCTTTTGATGCAGAAAAGGTAATATACTTGGTCTTGTCAATGTTTAAGGTCAGCAGATTGTTACAGAGCTAGTTTGATACAACACGCAGGGCCACCTCCATTCGCCACCGAGCAGTCTCCCAGGTTTTGTCGTGTACCAAGAGTACAGTGTCATTTGAGTAAGTGATGATGCGACAGTTCGGAATACTCAAGCGACAGAGACTGTTTATGTATACCAGAAACAATGTCGGTCCAAGTACACTGCCTGAGGAACTCCATAGAAAAGATATTTATCATCACTAAAAAAAGAATCTATTTTGACACATTGACACAAATCTATTAAAATAGTCATATATAATATTAAAATAGTTTGTAAGTAGTGTATTTGTGTAGCGATATTAACTAAATTGTATTTTTTTTCCTCATTTTGTTATTTTGAAATCTTGTTTCTTTTTTTGTTTTTTTAGTTCTGTTATAATTTGTAATAACACTCGACTGGTTTCCACTCCTCTCGCAGAGTTTCTTATTTCGCAGTTTTATGATGTCCCTAACAACTTCAACGTTGTTCATATTAATGCACAGAGCATTCCGGCCCACTTCCCTGATATGCTGACAACTATTACTTGTAAAAATATACATGCTGTTCTTATTTCTGAATCGTGGCTGAAGCCCTGTCTTCCCTTTACCTGCTACAATCTTCCTGGCTTCCAACTAATACGAAACGATCGCTCGGTAGGTGGCGATGGAGGTGTCGCCATTTATCTACGTTCACACATTCCTTTCACTATTGTCGATGTATCTGCACAACCACCTCCGCCTGATGCCGGTGAGTATCTTTTTATTGAAGTCACACTATCTCACTCTAAAGTTCTTCTTGGTGTTAATTACTGCCCTTCTATGCGTATTGACTTCTTCAACTCATTCCATAATATCTTAGATAAACTGACTCCCTCCTATTCACATACGATTATAATGGGCAACTTTAACACTTGCTTACTTAAACAGGATGCCAGGGCTTCTTCTCTTCAGTCAATTTTATATTCTAGTAATCTCTCTATTTTATCGTTAAATGCCACGCATCATTTTCCAAACTCGACGCCCTCTCTCCTTGACCTTATTTTTGTTTCCTCTTGTAACTTTGTCGCGAGGCACGGTCAATATACGGCCGATGCATTTTCATTTCATGACCTAATCTTTCTATCTTATAAAACTCGATCTCCCAAATTTAAATCAAAAATGTTACTGCAGCGTAATTTTGGTGGCATGGAAATAGATAGTCTTCGTAAGGATACGTTGCTTTGGGACTGGTCAAATCTTTATAGCGCAGGTAATCTGGATAATAAGGTCTCAATCTTTACTTCTGCCCTTATAAAAATCTTTGATGTGTATGTACCTGCACGCGTAGTCAAAATTAAACATCGTCCATCACCTTGGCTTACTGATGATATTAAATCTATAATCAACAAAAAAGCGATAGCTAAGGCTAAGTTTAAGCGTAAACCGAATGCGTTTAATAGGAAAAAATATATTAACATTCGCAATCACTGCAATAAGGTGTGTAGGGATGCTCAACGCCTTCATATTCATAAGTCAGTAGAAAATTGTGATACGGCAAAGCTCTGGAAATTTCTTAAATCATTGGGTGTTGGGAAATCTAAGAATAGTCCAACGACAAAAGATTTAAACGTTAATGGTTTAAATAAACATTTCTCTTCTTCGTCCTGTTTAGATAACACTACTAAGGCTAATACACTAACATATCTTTCAACTTATCCCACTCCCAATCATTCTTATTTTGTTTTCAAATCATTCTCTGCTTGTGACGTTAAGAAGAGCGTTCTATCTATTACTTCCAATGCAGTGGGAAGTGACTGTGTCAGTCGTAACATGATTCTTCCCATTCTCGATATTTCCATTCCTACAAGTAGTTTTCCATCATCTTGGAAAAATACTGGAATTATTCCTATTCCAAAGAAAAGTAATCCTACATCCTTTTCTGAATATCGTCCTATCTCTTTACTGCCCTTCTTATCTAAAGTCCTTGAACGCCTTGTTTACACCCAGTTCAACAGTTTTCTTTGTGCGAATGCTCTTCTTAATCCTTTACAGTCAGGATTTCGACCTGGACACAGTACTACCACAGCATTGGCGAACATCACCGATGATATCCGATTAGGAATGGAAAACGGTGAAGTGACTGTTCTTTGTTTATTAGATTTCAGTAATGCTTTTAATACCGTTGACCATGATGTCCTATTTGGCATAATGCGCTCTCTTAACAGTGGTAGAGCCACGCGGCAGCTTTTGCTGTCGCACGGTGGGCCGGCTCGAACCGGGGTGGTACCACGACCTCACAGAAAACCAGCGTGAAGTAGAGGTTTACCTCTGCGTTTCGCTTGGTGAGTGCAGGTGGCCGAAGGCCCTTTTTACTGGAAATGAGGCATTCCATCTTAGTCCTCACGGGTGACAACGCATCTACATTTTGATTTGTAATAGAGGATAGATGTAGATGTCTATGGGCCGCAGCAACCACTTACCATCAGGTGGACTTTGTGCTCGTTTGTCATCCTTATCATATAAAAAATCTCCAACAGCGATTGGTTGGTTTCAGAGTTACCTATCTGGTCGCCAGCAACGTATACGTATCGACGATATATTATCATCTTGGTGTAATGTTTGTGTTGGTGTACCACAGGGAGGCGTTTTATCTCCTTCGCTTTTTGCAGTTTTTATAAACTCAATATCCAATCATTTAACTTCTTCCTACCACCTTTATGCAGATGATCTACAAACATATACAAAAGCTTGTCCCAACGATCTCCCCAATGCTATCAATGTCGTTAATGCAGATCGCGATCGCATTCTTGAGTGGAGTAATGCATATGGCCTTTACGTTAACCCAGCAAAATCGCAAGCCATTATCATGGGCAGCGCGCAAATGTTTACTAAGTCGAGCCTAGATTACCTGCCTCTAGTATTTAGTAAAACTATTATTCCTTATGCAGATTCAGTAAAGAACTTAGGTATCCAAATAGATAAGAATCTGTCGTGGGGACAGCACATCAAAGAAATTGATCGTAAAGTTTATGCCTCGGCATTCTAGTGTATAGTGGCAAATTCAACTTCAAACTCTCTGCTGATCTCAAGTTACGCGAATGGAAATCATGAAGAAACTCAAAACGATTTTTGAGGTAAAAAGGGTAAGAAGGATTAAAGAGAACACTATAAAGAAAATGAAGTATGTGAGCATTCCGATGAAATCGTATTGGCAACTACTTGAGCTTAGTACGAAAAAGAGATACATGGTCATATTTGCGCAATCCGAATATAAACCTTATGCAAAAATTCTGAATTCGCTCAAGTTTATCGAGGTGAGCCTCGGTGAGATCTAGATAGCTGACGTCTGCGTAGTCAAAAATAGGGAAGAGAAGGGACTTGGCAAGCATAGTTTTGGTGGAAATGGGAAGAAAGTTACGTAATCTACGCAAGGAGCGGTTAGCCACCGTGGAGTCTATATCACCTGAGGATGCCTCGTGTAGAGGCAAAACACGTGTCGTATTATCGTCAGTGGTGTGTCTTGCCTAGTGTAGTGGTGTTGAGAGTAGCGGTGCTAGGATTAGTGGTGACAGGGATGGTGCACGCAATTGAGGGAGGGCGGGAGGTGCTCTTCATACTAGGTAAGACACATCATTTTATTTTATAACGCGGATATTTGCAAAGTAAATTTTTCTAAAAGCTTTTATATAATGGATTTCCGCAAAGTAACGCCTGGTTCTATTAATTATAAACTGATATTTGTTGATTTTTAAAAATTTTGGTTGCTAGATTTGGTCCAATATTGACAAAGAAGTCATTGACCTGATTTATTGAGACATTAGAGTCATTTGTTAGATCCAGTAGGTCCGTAGAAGGTGATGAAGAGGAGGTGAGATGAGTTATGCTCTTGATGACATTCCAAGTCGCTTTGGGGTTATTTTTGGCTTTTTGAAATTCACTGCGTTCGTAGAGATATTTTTTTAAATAGTTTATTGCAATAGTAGCGATAACGTAGATATGTGACTTTGGCTATTAAATTGTTTGGGTCCTTTTTCATTTTGCTATGCAAGCTGTCACTGTTTTGTATGCACCTTAGGAGTCCGGGTGTAATCCAGGGCTTCAGTATGCGTTTTCTGCATGACACTTTGACAGACTTGGTGTTTTCCTTGATGCATGTATAAATCTTGGAGATTAATAGATCAGCAGCAAGATTAGCATCTTTGGTATTTGGTTTGTAACATTTTGTATATTGACATGTATTCAAGTATTTTTGGTATGGTGTTTGTTGACGTTGATCTATGAATGTAAGGATAGGATTATGATCGGTGAATTTGAAATTTGACACGATGGTGGTTGTCTTAAGGTTGGTTTCATCATAACTTGATCAAGGCAAGCATCATCATGAGTGATGACCGAATGTGCGGTTAATAGCCCGTGTGATGCCAGAAGATTCAAATAAGGGTCGGGTTTGGGATCACGTTTATCAGAGAGAATGTTGATATTAATATCTCCAATGAGAGTTATTGTTTTGTATGACGCTAAAGATAGTAGCGAATGAGGGCTAATAATCTTCCACTCACCAGATGTCGCTAGTAGCGACTGAGGTAAAGTTTTTTGTTACACAGTGTCAGTTAATTGAGAAATCAGTTTTAAATAAATAGTTTATCATTATCTAGAATATTATATTAATACACAACAAAATGCGTCAGTGGTTTGATTTTTAATTTATTGCACTTTATAAACTCTTTTTAAAAAAAATCGGCTTTTAGTTATATTTTATAGTTTGGTTTATTCATTTCTATTGTAACTAATATAAAATATAACTAATAATACAGAAACAAACTTTAAAGATTACATTTTCCTAAGAAATTATCATCCCCGCTATGAAATCTGTCAAATATTTTACCTCACTGTAAAGTGGCGCCGCCCTGGTGGCAGAAAAAGTCGTGGATGCCCTCATTATTTAGTGAGTTGAAAAAATTATCGATAATTTTAACAGAAGGAGATCTGTATACACCTAAAATAGCTTAACCATTTTTAAAGCAGATTTTCAGGCAGCTATCGTCTGTTAGATTTACGACAGATACTTTGCATTACATATCTTCTCTAATAAACATAATGACACCATCGTTCTGATTGTGCCAATTGGAACAGTGAGAATTAAAGACTTGTAGGACCGGGATATTGACAATTTTACTAAGCCAGCATTCTGTTAATATTATTATATCCACGTTTATATTTATCATATTTAAGAAAATACAAAGTTCATCAAAATTTTGGTTAATGCTCCTGATGTTAATGTGAAGGATTTTTATTTGTTCACGGTTTGGATCAACGTGCAGTACACATTCTTGCGGAGAGCACATAACTACAATATTTATACTTACATACATCCATTTATGTATCCTACTCTTTTCTTGCTGGGAATGTTAGGATATAATTCCCTTTCAGTGCGTAGAGCCAGAGATCAGATCCTAATAGCCATAAAAATTTTAAGGAGCATGGTAGATTACCCAAAGCTGCACAATACTTTGTGTACACTTTATGTGCCTAACAACTACCTGCGTCATAGGCCTACTCGACGACACCGGCTGTTCGCCACATCCCATTGCCGCACTGTGTCGCGCGCGCAATCCCCGTTGTGTCGCATGCATGGTGCTTTAAACTCCTTAATGGAGACAGTCCGGGAATGTGACATCTTTAATGACACACTCAAGGTGATCATGTCAAACTGTCTCATGTTATGTGAAAGCCATGTTTGTTAGGTAAATAAGTTGTATGTTGTTATCACTTTATTCTGTTTTATATTATTTTATTTCCTCTAGTTATTGTTAAGTATGTTTGATCTCTGACTTGTTATTTGTTTTTGAATTATTTTAATTATGTTATATGTTTAGTTTTACCTATTAATTACTGTCATTGGTGCAAGCCGTTGTAATTAATTATAAATAAATAAATAAAGGATTCATAACAGTTGGATTTGTCTATTTCAGTATTTATTTGATTTATTTACCATAATGACTTAAGATATTTATGAGTGGTGCACTTTAGTATTACACTGATAGTTCTGTATTCCTGATTGGAAGTCGTGAAATTGAGTTGTGCAGTGATGCTGTATGGGTGTGTGATATATAGCTTATGTCGTGAAAATGAGTGGCGTGTTTGTAAGAGTGATTGTGTTTGATTGCGTTGTGTAAGCATTTTGAGTGCCGTGTACATATGATTAATGTAATAGGTGAGTAAGAATAAGCTACCGTATAGTCATTTGTTCACATTTATCAGCTTAGTTAAATCTAGCTGCGAGTCAACGCGGATAAGTTTTTCTCCCTCTCTTTTGCGTAGAAATATTCTTCCATGGGTTACCCAGCAGAATGAATAATCGTTGGAGTTCGCAAAATCACGCGCTAGGAATAATAGTCTTTTTGATTTTGGAGTTAAGTTCTCGGAGACGAATATAGGCTGGGCCGCTCCTTTGATATGTATGTGTTCTTTAGTACATCTATTTCCTTTATGAGCTTTATTAAAGTTTTTTAGGCTTTTCAGTATTCTTTCTTTAATAAGTACATTATTTAAGTTACATATGATAGGTTGCTGTGTCGGTATTTTTGTGTTGATTCTGTAGACATCACATACATCCGAAGCAGATGCTTCTACATTCAGGGCAGTCGATATGCTCAGTATAATATTTAGAAGGTCTTCTTTGCTTTCTGTGTTCGACACCGGTACGTTGCGAATCTCAATACTTGAGCATTTACCTTGTCGCTCCATGCCCTCAATCCTGTCCTCCAGGGTACGTATATAAGCAGTGCTTTTATACGTACCCTTTTATACGTACCTAACAGAAGTTCGCTCTCCATTTTTTGCAATTTCTTTTTTAATTCGGTGTTCTCCTGCAGAAGGTACTCCATGGACACGTGTATAGCATCATTTTGCTTCCTTATTTCATCTGTAGTTTGCTGTAAGGAGTTAAGCTTCTGTTTCTGCTGTACCTGTATACCAGCAATAAAATCCTGGAGGGCATCAACTTTTTGATTTTGCTCATTTTCGAATCCCCTCAGTAGGTTCATCATGCCATCCATGAAATCAGTAATGGACTCCTCCTCTTGAAAACGCTTTGATCTGACAGTCACGCCATCAAGCACTCCACTAAGGTCTGTTTCAGATTGGGTGTGAGAGGGTGATGCATTGGATTGAAGAATTGGCAGCAGTGGGGGGAGGGGAGTTCGTTTTAGTGGCATCTTTAGTGGACTTGTATTAGGGTTTAATAAGCAGGCAGGAAGTCACAGATTCGGTACACAGCACCGCAACTTCTTTTTTGTACAGTTGTTTATTAGCCAGACACAAATATTAGGGCCGTATAACACTGTAGGAGCTGAATGTTAATTTTAAAATGTTAAGTAGTTTTAGAAAGATAAGTAAGCAGCACTTGAGATTATTTACCTGGAGATCACGATATTCGGGAGAGAGAGAGCCAACAAACACTTTGTGCACTACTTTAGTAGCTTGGGAGTTCAATGTACCAGGCACGCATAAACTCAGCAGATTCATTCATGTACACAAATATTTTTCTTTTTAGTTTTTGAGTGTACGGTACTCGTTCAATGTCTTTCGGAGGTACCAGGGCGACAGAACCGCAGCAGAGATCATTCCGTAGCAGAGTACGTAGTGTCGACTCGTAGCGCAGTTCGCAGCTTGCTATGACGAACGGTCGTATCTACGGAATAGTGGGTGGGGCTTGAGGCACTGTTACGGCTATTGACTCGGCGAAATAACTTCTTGTTCGTTTATGCACTCTTATTTTCGCTGCACTGATTTATTGGTTTAATTTTAATTTATATCGAAAATAAAACAATAACAGATCAAAATACACGAGCACTCCATGAGCGGTCCGGGAGGGAAGAGGAAATGGAATTTATGAGTTTCTACTTCAGTTTCTGTCCAGTAACAAAATATCTGCTACCTTTTTTCCTAAAATTTTCATACAAATATAGCATGTACACAAATAATTACTAACTAATTACTTCGTGCAGCTTATCGATCGATTTTATTATGTTGCTGGCTCTTTATGAGTTGCTGCTTTAGTAACTGACTAGTAACAAAATATCTGCTACCTTTTTTCCTAAAATTTTCAAACAAATATAGCATGTACACAAATAATTACTGACCAATTACTTGGTGCAACTTATCGACCTATTTTATTTTGTTGCTGACTCTTTATTACTTGCTGCTTCCATAACTGACCAGCAACAAAATATCTGCTATGTTTTTTCCTACAATTTTCACGATATAACTTGTACACATATTATTATTAACTTATTACTTGGTGCAGCTTATTGATCGATTTTACTTTGTTGCTGGCTCTTTGTGACTTAATGCTTCCGTTACTGAGCAGCAACAAAAATTCTACTAACTTTTTTTTTCAAAATTTTCACGTAAGTATAGCATGTACAAAAAAAAATACTAACTAATAACTTGGTGCAGCTCATAGATCGATTTTATTTTGTTTCTGGTTCTTTATCACTTACTGCTTCCATAACTGAACAGCAACAACATAATTGTCGTTCTGTTTTTAATTCTTCCGTATAGGTAGCATGTACAAATTTACTTGTAACTTATTACTTGATATAGCTTATCGACCGATTTTATGTTGTTGTAGGCTGTCTTTGAGTTATTGATCTATTTATTAATCAGCAGCAAAATTTTAATTAATTTGGAACTTCAGAATCAGTATTAAGACATCACTTGCTTTTTATTTATTTTTTTTAATTTTTGATTTTTTAAAAATTTTTCATTTTTTTTACATTTTTTTCATTATATTTCAGCAACTAATTAGCAACAAATTATCCCGTTTTGTATCCACTTATATCCACTTATAAAATTTATATAATTAAGACTTATTCCAACTCAATACTATAATTATGGTATCTTTAGCAACTGTGCTAGGTCACAGACCTGTGTTACAGCTGCTAAGCTCTCCCCATTTAATACATTCGAAATTGAATAACATAATCATAAAAAACACAATTTATACGACTATTCATAAACGATGTAAAGTGGGTAGACGTAAAACAATTAGTTAAGTAAAAATCCAACAAATGGTTCAATAACGTTATGGATATATGTACTAAAAGATTAGTTGTGTGGTACAAGAGCAAAGTAGGAGCGATATGTTATAAATGTTGTTGCGCGCCACTATTAATGTCTTGTACATGGCAACACTAGTTACCACTAGCGCCCTCTTGTGTCGAGTAGCAGAACTAGGAGAGTCAAGATCCTTCTAGAAATTTCGGGACCGATATGTACTCGAACATTCTAGATGTCGCTACAGTAGAAGGTTCTGGAAACTATCTAAGGCCCTATATAAGAGCTCTATAAATATAGCAGTGAAAAGTCAGCAGAAACCTTAAAATTGTATCTAGGAATTTGTAGCTAATTTGTTGCTAATTAGTTGCCAAAATCGCGATTTTGTTGCTCCAACAGGTTTTGAGAAAATTGATTTTCATTAAGAAAACAGTAAAATCTTTTAATCAACCCCACCGTAACGGATAAAACGGGATATATTGTTGCTAATTAGTTGCTGAAATATAATGAAAAAAATGTAAAAAAAATGAAAAATTTTTAAAAAATCAAAAATTAAAAAAAATAAATAAAAAGCAAGTGATGTCTTAATACTGATTCTGAAGTTCCAAATTAATTAAAATTTTGCTGCTGATTAATAAATAGATCAATAACTCAAAGACAGCCTACAACAACATAAAATCGGTCGATAAGCTATATCAAGTAATAAGTTACAAGTAAATTTGTACATGCTACCTATATGGAAGATTTAAAAACAGAACGACAATTATGTTGCTGCTGTTCAGTTATGGAAGCAGCAAGTGATAAAGAACCAGAAACAAAATAAAATCGATCTATGAGCTGCACCAAGTTATTAGTTAGTATTTTTTTGTGTACATGCTATACTTACGTGAAAATTTTGAAAAAAAAAGTTAGTAGAATTTTTGTTGCTGCTCAGTAACGGAAGCATTAAGTCACAAAGAGCCAGCAACAAAGTAAAATCGATCAATAAGCTGCACCAAGTAATAAGTTAATAATAATATGTGTACAAGTTATATCGTGAAAATTGTAGGAAAAAACATAGCAGATATTTTGTTGCTGGTCAGTTATGGAAGCAGCAAGTAATAAAGAGTCAGCAACAAAATAAAATAGGTCGATAAGTTGCACCAAGTAATTGGTCAGTAATTATTTGTGTACATGCTATATTTGTTTGAAAATTTTAGGAAAAAAGGTAGCAGATATTTTGTTACTAGTCAGTTACTAAAGCAGCAACTCATAAATTCCATTTCCTCTTCCCTCCCGGACCGCTCATGGAGTGCTCGTGTATTTTGATCTGTTATTGTTTTATTTTTCGATATAAATTAAAATTAAACCAATAAATCAGTGCAGCGAAAATAAGAGTGCATAAATGAACAAGAAGTTATTTCGCCGAGTCAATAGCCGTAACAGTGCCTCAAGCCCCACCCACTATTCCGTAGATACGACCGTTCGTCGTAGCAAGCTGCGAACTGCGCTACGAGTCGACACTACGTACTCTGCTACGGAATGATCTCTGCTGCGGTTCTGTCGCCCTGGTACCTCCGAAAGACATTGAACGAGTACCGTACACTCAAAAACTAAAAAGAAAAATATTTGTGTACATGAATGAATCTGCTGAGTTTATGCGTGCCTGGTACATTGAACTCCCAAGCGACTAAAGTAGTGCACAAAGTGTTTGTTGGTTCTCTCTCTCTCCCGAATATCGTGATCTCCAGCGTATCCACGTATTACGTATTTCAGAGCAAGAAACGCAGTCAATGTGCTCATCCACCTGCGGATGTTCTGCCGGCCTAAGCCTCATAGTCACATTAATAGGAATTGACGCCGTCGAAGGCGATCTCCGGATCGGCGTATTGGAGTTATCACCTCGAGGCCGTCTACAGATACAATCCTGACACAGCTAATTCATTTTTAATTCTACAGCCATCCCATTATTCAGTTCAATATCAGAGATATTAATGCATAAGCTGTGGTAAGATTGTTTATAGCTAGCGCAAACAATGTATCCGTCGTCGCTTCTAACCGTATCTCGGCATCCAACACATATACGCATCATGTAATTAAGTAAATATAGTTTGATTGCAATTAAATGTACCTGCGCTGGCCTACTGCTGACGTATTCGCTTGATAGACAAAGCCAAAAAATGCAACTCACTCTTACCGCGGCGGGGGTGAGGTAGTGGCGCCCTTCTGCGACGACTCCGAGGTGCGGTACGAGACAAGGGCAGCAATTATTCCAGTTAATGTATTGCTCTTCTACAGTATGACTAATTTCATAGGAATATAAAACTCACTATGTACTACGGTGCATTGCGTATTAGACGATAATTGGACTACCGTAAGGGGTGCAACTGCGTGCGGTCAGTTAAAATTTGAACCAACAACACGTCCACCACATACAAATTGCGTACGGTAAAGTATCTGATAGAATTGTGCGCAAGATTTGGGTTCAGATAATCCTAACTTTTCTTTAGCGTCAAAGTGTAGTGGAAGGCGCATTACATATCTTCTATCGGGTTGGCGATAGAAGTCTCTTAGTACTTTTGAAGGCATTGATAGTCGTCGCATGGCATCATCTCCTCATTGTCATTGATATCTTAGATCGACCAAAATTTATGTATGCTCTCAATGTCTACCATAATTACGTTACAATTGTACGATTTCACTTTTCCGCATAAAGGACCATGCCCATATTAGTATGGAACTGAAAGTCAGCAATGCCATGCAATGCCCAAATTGCAGCTCTATGTCATATAAAGCACCGGTTCAAAAGATATTGGACATTAAACATGATAATTTTCTACTGGTTTTTTATACAGTGAAAGAATGAGTTACAGTAATTTTAGTTTTTTGGAATGTTTTTGACTTGGAGCTAAGTCTTTTGAGCCATTACTTCATTAGGTTTTTGCTTTAATTATATTTGTTTATTTGAAGCCTAGATATACTTATATACTACCACAAAGTACTTTTTTACTTTTGCGTGTCTGGAGACATCATTTAGATCTTTATTCAACTCGTTGCTGATTTAAATGTAAAATAATAATCGATATTGGAATCAATTACTTAGATCAATTGATTAACAAAAAAACGATTCCTTTTTCGAAGATTTTATTTGCCATGGCAATTATTTAGCTCCGAACTAAACAAAGTCTAAGATTTTATAATTTAAGAGACTCTCAATGAGGGATAGGTGAACAAACAAATAGTCCCATAAATGGCGTTGGTAAAAAACTAGTCTGTCTCTAGCTTTTGATAACAAAAATGAATGCTTAATTGGGCCATGTTTTTTTTTTCATCTGATGACGTTTATTATAAAATCATATTTTTATTTGGTTTTTGTTGTAAAACAGTGTATTATTATTCGATTATTTAGTAATAACTTTTATGACTAATATCAATCATGTTGAGTTTTACATGGGCCAAAGGACGTGATTCCAGGCCGTAATAAATAAAGCATGAATTAATGATTGAAACGATGATACATACTGCAATGTCAACAAGAACATCTTATTTTTTTAATTTCTTATCTAGTGCTTCATATGATTTAAAATTAACAAAATAATTCTAGTTTTTATTTATTAGAGCAATCTTGTAATATACTTTACCTGAGCATTTCGGGGGAACAGATGGGCATTATCTTTTCAGCCTAGGCGCGTTTTTTACGCAATTAATAGGCTTGTCATAATTTTTTGATGGTTTGTCGAGATCAATGCTGCTAATAGTCCGCTTAAAAGCTTTGAAGTTACTTCTCTGTTTTCTCACATATCCTCTAACTTGCTGCTGGTACCATGGGCTCGGGATTATTTTGTGTTAACTATAGTTTCGGGTCGTAGTACACTGCCAGGCGATAGAGCTAAAAACCTGTCCTTTGCAATGGGTTTTCTGAACAGAGAACGTTATTGTCTTCTAGTCACCCGGTAAGTAACTAAGAAGATAATTGCGTTTTGATTACAAAAATCGGATGTTCTTTTATAGTAATTACGAGATAACTATTCATGAAGTTTATTGTCACACTCGCAAAACTTTATGTAATTATTTTGAAACTCTTGCCAATAACTTTACAAATTATTTAGTCGTATTTTAATCGATATTATGTATATGAGCCGGTGTCTTGCGTACGGCACTGCATTCTTTAAAGTTGATTAAGCGCTGATCCGTAGCTCCCATTATTTGGTTTTGGCTAGCTAGAAGATCTAATTTTTTTTGACCAATGAGGGCTACTAAATTTCTGCTCACCAGATGTCGCTAGTTGACACTGAGGTAAAGTTTTTTATTATACAATATCATTTTATTAAGTTAGTTATTAATAAAAGTTTATCTATTTCTAAACTAGTACAATACAGTGCTTCAGTGGTTTGCCCTTTAGTTTTTTGCATATTATGAACTTTTTTTAATGTTTCTACTTTATAAATGTCTGTAGTTTAGTTCATATATTTCTAATCTAAGTATTATAAAATATAACTACTAGTACAGGAAGAAACATTAACCTTTACATGTTCCGAAAAAATTAATTTCCCCGCTATGAAATCTGTCAAATATTATACCTCACTTTTCAGTGGCCCCACCCTGGTGGCAGAAAAAGTCCTAAGTCCTATGTACGACATTGTCGTATCAATAAAATGTAGAGTAAAAGTTTAAAGTAATATGTTTTAAACCAAAGGTGAAATCTTTTTTCTCGATTCATATTAAATGTACCCGCGAGTACTTTCATTGTGTCTTAACGTACCCAAATATGTTTAGTTTAGTTTAGTTTAGTTTACGACGGGCTGTTTTCCGCAACTCCACGTCTATGCGCGTATTTTGCGTGTGGGCAGGAATAATGTGATTATTCGAGCCATGAGATCTCTCCGAAGAAGCTCGATATGTTAACAAATATGTTAACAAATATTGAATTATAGTAGTAGTGAGTATTGCTACCATACATGGGCTAGTGCTGCAAAATGCCACCTATCAACTATGGACTAAACGGAAAGATATGCTAAGAGTTTTATTGGTGACCTGAATTTTGTTCAAACGAATCTTACCAGCCTCGAACACAGGCACAAAGCAGCCAGCCTTTCGGTTTTCTTCAGGATGCATTTAGAAGAGTGTGCATAGGAATCGCATATTTTAATTTCTCGTTCTCCTTTCCCCCATTGTAAAACCAGACTTTCGGCCAGTCTCCATCCCTTCGTTGTTGACTTACAACGCATTCGAACCAAATGGTTTCCTACATCGTTCATCATGCGTACAGCAGAGGAGTGGAATAAGTTGCCAGCATGTGTCTTTCCATCCGATTACAATGTGGGTATCTTCAAGGCAAGAGTGAATATGATTTTGTTAAGTCAGTGCACTTCACTATCTTAGGCTACATCACCACTTACCATCAGGTGGGATTGTAGCGTTTTGGGGCGCTGGCTTAGAATAATATATAAAAACAGAAATAAATGATAGAGTTGTTAACTAGACGAGTTATAGTTTGCATGCAGTGAAAACTTGTTCGAGTTTTGTTATAATTTGATAGTTCATGCGAAATATGATTTACATGGCCTACATTCTAAAGTTCCGTAAAATAAATGTTTTAAATTTAATGTGATATGAATTGACAAAATTAGTAGCCTTTTTGTATTCTAATATCAGCATAGGCATTAGCATTAGTGTTACAGTTTATTTTGAATATTATGTAGTCGACAAAATTGAGGTTTAATGTCGAGAGGTTTGAAGAAGTCAAAACAACAATTATCAATTAGGAAGTTGGCGTGACGGCTAATTGGACATGGTCAGGCGCGGCTGAGTCCTGGTAAGGTTGAGGCTACAGCCTACAACTTATCGGTAGATCAAACGGCAAGACAACTGAAGCGGCCGCCGAACACATGGTGTTTGGCGCAGCAAATGGACGTCTGAAGCTTGCTAGGCTTTCCATATACATTTCCAGCTATGTCATGTGGACATCGATCCGACAGAGTCGACTTGATGACTATTGCGACTTGTGTAATGTCAATTGCAAAGTGTGATATCTCACACATTTGCCTTTTTATTTTTGCAATGTGTGATATTTCATACAGTTGCCTTTTATATTTGCAACGTAGGTAATGTGGCGCTTGACGTTCTACGTGTGTCAGCGTGAGTGCGGCATCGCCGCACAGCGTTCGCGCTGGGCGCGTCGCCGTCTGCTACTGGCGCAAAGCCTTGCCTACGCCTCTGCATGCAAAGTAGCGAGTCTTTCGGTTTTCTACAGGGTGCATTTCGGAGAGTGCGCGTAGAAATCACATAATTCATTTCCCCCTCTCCCTTCCACCATCGGACAACCAGACGTTCGGCCAGTCTCCACCCCTTCGCTGTTGACTTACCACGAATTTGAACCAAATGGTTTGCTCCATCTTTCATCAGGCGCACAGCAAATGACTGGAAGAAGTTGCCAGCATCTAAGTTTCCATCCGATTAAAAAGTGGGCGTCTTCAAGGCAAGAGTGAATAGGCTTTTGTCAAGTTAGTGCACTTCACCATCTTAGGCTACATCACTACTTACCATCAGGTGGGATTGTAACGCTTTGGGGCGCTGACTTAGAATAATATAAAAAAAAGTTGGAGGTGTTAAAGATGAGTTACAGTTTGCATGCAGTGAAAAAATTGTTGGAGTTTTGTTATAATTTGATAATTCATGTTACTGGCGCACAGCCTTGTCTACGCCTCTGCATGGAGCTTCCGTTTTGCAATATTCACTATGGTTTGTGAGTGCCATGTCACACAGTTGCCGTTTCTTATGACAATTAGCAGTGAACCTTAGAAGTCCGAAAGCATAAGGTTCGCTATACATTTATCTTTATTTCTTTTAATTTATATTTTTGCAAAGCAGATTATTTCTTTCTTTCATGCACCTGAAACTTCTTACATTTACTCCAATCTTAAATTGCTTTGGATACCTATTTTACAAAACCAGTGTTGGATGTACTTGAGTGCACGCTTGTACGTCTGACGTATTTGTTTCCATGTCTTCAGTTTTGACTGTTGTGTAATTAAATTTTTACATTAAAACTACTAGGAGTAAAATCCAATATATATATATATATATATATATATATATATTTATATAATATTTATACATTTATTCTATGGGTAGGTTTTACAAGATACGGGCTAAATTAAATGGCTCTGATTTGTACTCCCAACTTAATGCACCCAATAATGCGACAATCTAGCAATCGAGGTGATTATGAGACTTTTTCATTTCTACGTACAAGAGCTAAGGATGTTAAAAGAGAATGTTACAGTAATATTATCTAACAAACGGAAGAACATATTGCTAGCAATCAAAAGTCAAATCCCACAGGAATAATCAATCAGTTCCTAGCAACATGTCACTGCAAAATGAAATAGCTTTGAATAGACAGGTGACTTGTTTGCAAAATATTTTCATTTCACATTTTTCTCTCCGTGCGGTAATCATAATGTTGGTCATACCACTATTAATGAGTTAAGCATTCCAAACTCAGTTAATTTGAATACCATATGTATTAATAAAACTGAAATTAATAAATTACTTAAGTCATTGAATCTCAACAAATCGTGTGGGCTGGATCTTATAACACCTATTTTTATAGTTAATTGTTCCAAAGAACTTTCGGAAACTCTGCTGATTCTCTTTAAGCGATTGATAGCTGAAGGTGTTGTTCCCAAAATTTGGAAGCGGGCATACATCAAAACTGTCCATAAAAAGGAAATACTACAAAAATAGAAAATTATCGACCTATATCAAAACTATCTTTATTTGCTAAAGTATTTCAAAAGATAGTATATCAACAAGTGTACAATTTTATTTCCCCTATGCTTAGTGTTGCCCAACATGGATTTCTTATAAAAACATCAACTGTTGCAAATCTGATCTTTACAAATAATTACATTTCAAAAGGTATTGATATCGGTCTCTAAGTAGATTGTATTTATATTGACTACAGTAAGTTTTTCGATCGAATAGATCATCAAATCTTTTTAAAAACTTGGCAAAGTCAGGTATACATGGAGACCTTCTGCGATGGTTCTCCTCTTATATCTAAAATGGGTTACAAACAGTAGTACTTAATGGCTTTATGCCACTTGACTACCGGTTTCTTCATAAGTACCTCAAGGCTCTCTGTTGGGCCCCCTACTCTTTATAACCTATGTAACGATATAGATAAGTGTTTCTTGTACTCCATAGTACTCTTATATGCTGGTGATATGAAAATACTTAAATTTATCGCTAGTACAGAGGATAATATGTTAATGCAATCAGACTTGAAAAGATTTGAAACATACTGCAATATAAATGAACTAGATTTAAATGCCTCACAATGTTTTTTGTGTCGTTCACAAGGAAAAGCGATACAATCAATGGCGGCTATCACTTGGAGGGTACCTCTTTGGCCAGAGTATATGAGGCTTGTAAATTTGGAATAATTCAAGACTGAATATGTCCATGACAAGCATTCATCAAGCATTATAACTAGGGCATATAAAGCCACGGGATTTGTCATCCGCTGATATTGTGCCTTCAACAGCCTAAAAACGATAAAAATACTCAACTGTGTTACATACTTTATCTGTTCGACGTAATATTTTTGACGTATGTTTTTATCTAAAAGTTTGGAATGGTACAATTTACTTCACGGAATTATTATCTGATGTTACTTTGACGGCAGTCTTCAGAATGCAGAGATTTGACAGTGGACAGGAAACTGGACAAACAGATCTCCAAATGCATGCAGTGGCACTTACGCTCGAGCGGAACCAGGGCTCCAAAGTCTGTGCCAGAGATCTGTCTAACAGAAAGAGCCAACTGTCGAAGATGAAGACTAATGTGGCAGCATCGTTTCCTGAGATTTTGAGTGAGATTGAGAGGTTCTATGGGCAGCTTCGTTGGAACCACACGCAAGTGTGAGTAACGATTCAAGAGCAACTCTTACCTGACACTTATCCAATGATATCCCGGACATCAGTCTGAGCGAGATTGGAATGGCTTTAAAAAAAGCGGAATTACAGCGAAGCTTCTGAAAGAGGATGGAAGACCGCAAAAAATAACTACATACTGAAGATAAACTTACAGCTTGTACATTTGATGAATGACCCTCGTGATGAACCCTTACATTTGCCTCTTCATACAACTTTGGAGGTAGGTGGTTTACGGTTCTAATTGCATCTTGGAATTGCTGTTGGATATATTTCAATTTTTCTTTAGCTGCTCGACGCTTTTTATAGGTCTAAGGGAATTTTATATGTTTCTCAATATTTTTTCACTAATGGGGTTGTGTTATAAACTAATTTGCTTAATTCCGCGTAAAGAAAGAAAATGATGTGTCCTGCCAAGTTTTAAGGGGACCTCCCACCCTTCCTCAATCGCGCGCACTATACCCGTCGCCGTTAATCCCAGCACTACCACCCCCAGCACCACTACACTAGGCACGACACACCACTCTCGAAAATACGACACGTGTTTCGCCTCTACACGAGGCATCCTCAGGTGAAGTAGACTCTGCGGAGGCTGGCCGCTAAGTGAGCGGCGAGCCGAAACTACTACTATTTATACTACTTGCTGACGCAACTGCGCTCCTTACGCGCGCGCGATTACGTGAACTTACGGGGACTTATTCTTATTCTCTCCCGGGGACATGCCGTTTTTAAGCCATCCCAACATTGTGAATGGTCCCAAATAAATTAACTGACTGGCTGACAGGCGAGATTGAGCTGCAAAAACGATTATGTGATGTTTTACATTTTGCGATTGGTTTGCTAATTCTATATACTAACCATAAAGGTTATAAAACTAAATTTTATAAACATTAATAGATATAACACATACATAATACTCTATATATACCAATTATAATTAACACATGCCTACGTATATACAAATATACATATATAATATGTCTGGATAAAGGTAGCAGTACTACAGTTACAGTACTACACTTACATGTTACCACATAACATATACATCACCCCCATACAAAAGCGAAAACACCTACGCTATATAATTAAAAATTGTGTTTAACCGACTTGAATATGAATTATTAAGGATAATTCAAAAACTATTGGTCACATCTTAATCAATTTTAGATGGGACCACATGAGAAGCACTAGCTTTCAAACAGTAGAATCAACGAAATCGGTTCACCAAGAAAAAAGTTATGAAGTAACGCATATTAAAAAAAACATATAATCGAATTGACTACCTCCTGCTTTTAGAAGACAGTAGAAAAGCCTGAAAAGTTTTAAAAATAATCCCATACTGTTACGGCCTACAGCTGCTCCAGCAAAGGTCAAATCTTCCGGGGCCCATGAGCAGAAGACTCCACGAGCAGCCACATACTTGTCATCGCCTTCGCTGACGATATACAAAAAAAGAAAGTAATCGGTCCAGTAATTAGGTTAAAAAGTAGAGTTTTAATTTTAAGCATTTTTCAACTCTCTATGGAATTGGGTCACTAAGTCAATGATTCAATGTACTTGAATCCTTGAACATTAAAAAGCGGCATCGACAGCGGTGTCTTTTGGCGGCGTCCATAAACAAGCGGCACGATGCGCGCGGCGTAAATCTCGGTAAGTAAATTTAATTCCTCTAATTTAAGATACATACATATATTCTCCCGCGCAATCACGTAATTAACGGCCACGAGGTGATAGCTAGTGCCCGGCGTGATTATTTTTCTGGTGCCTCCTGTGAGGATTTCGATTTCTTACCGAAATTTATATTTTCTCACATCGATTAATTTCTTCGCTTACCGCCCGCCGTTTTTATTTCCCGCAATTATTATTCATGTGTTCTGGATGACGTTGATAATTTTATAGTGTGTGTGACTTGTTAATATATTGCATTTATTATTATTTAAACCGTTATTTTTGCGGATACTGGTATAAATACTTTGTATGTTTTGTAATTTTACATCATTAATTTGCACTCCGTTTTCATTAGTTCGAAAATATGGCAGCCACTCGCAAAACTCTGACTAAGGAATTACTTATTAAGGAAACATGCCGTGATGGTTATTTTACTCGCATGCAACGTATTTTCGGTCTTTCAAAAACAATAAACGATGCCGCTATTCAGGATATGTTTATGTATTAAGGCGGATGGGTGGAGGTGAGAAAGGCAGATGGGTGGAGGTGAGACGCAGGCGGTCACGAGCTTCGCTTCCTGGCGTACTTAGAGGTACCGCAGCGCCTAGATCGACACCACTTCAGGCTGCCGCTAGGTGGAAATACCTGCATCTGTACTATGTTCAAGAAGATACCACTGTGGAGCAAGTGCGGAATCACCTCTGTACTATGTCACGGTGACATGTGTACCGTTGAGAAGTTGGAGTCTCGTGGGCGCTATGCTTCCTTTAAGCTAGGAGTTCCTCTTGAAAGTACTGAAACTGTTATGTCATCTGGCAACTGGGCCGAAGGCATATGTATTAAGCCTTGGCGTCAAAACTTTCGTGCCAAAATCAACAGCAAACAAGCGCCGTCTTAGAGTGTGTGAGTTGAGGATATTTTATCAGAATGTTCGAGGTCTAAAATCAAAAACAAGTATATTTATGAACAATGTTACACATAGCGAATATGACATCATAGCGTTGACTGAGACCTTTTTAACTAGTTCAGTATTTGATAGCGAACTCTTCCCTCCTGGTTACAGGGTAATACGTAAAGACAGAGCGAACGATACTGAGTGGGGGGGTGTACTGCTTGCTGTTCGAGACTGTTATCCTGTTCGGGTTGTTACTGACATTGATCTTATGACTAATGATAAAGAATTAATATTTGTAATTATTAATTTTAAAAATATCAAAATATTATGTTGCATTGTATATTTACCTCCAAACTATAATGATGATCAATATTTAAATGTTTTGGCCTGTATGGAAGATGTTATTTTTACCTACACTGACATAAAAGTATTAATTTTAGGTGATTTCAATTTGAATTCTTGCAGCGTTAATGTAAAGACCCAATTTGATTTTTTTTTGTAATTTTTGTTCACTCCACCAATTTAATACAGTATTAAATAGACGAGGCGGTATGTTGGATCTCGTGCTGAGCAATTTAGAGCCCGGTCAGTTAAGTGTTTCTCTAAATTTAGACCCTCTGGTAGAAATTGATGAGTATCATCCCGCGCTTGAAACTATAATGAAGCTTCCATTCGCTTGTCCAGCATTGATTTCTTCTCCTGCTTCGCCTGCGTCATCTCTTTCCAATACTCAAAGGAACAGCTGGAACTGGCGTAAAGCAGATTATCAAGGTCTATATGCGGCTTTATCCAAATTAGATTGGTCGGATTTACTTAAAGAGATTGATATTGACTGTGCTGTTCAGTTGTACTACGAGAAATTGTACGATTGTGTAAATCTCTTTGTACCTGTTTCTTTATGCACTACCAATAATCAACGATATGTATATCCTAAATGGTATACTGCTGAAATTATAAATAACATTAACAACAAACACTATCATCTTAAGAAGTATAAAAAGGAAGGTAAATAATTCAATCGGCAAATATTTAAGTATTATAGGAAGCAGGTAAAAACACTGATTGACAGGGAGTATAGGCAATATTTAAAAACGGTACAACGGAATATTATTAACGACCCAGGTAAATTTTGGGATTACGTTAAAGACAAAAAATCTGGTGGCAGAAGACGTGCGGATACTTATATTTATAAGGATACTGAGGTGGAGGGGCAGGCATCTGCTGATGCCTTTGCAGAATTTTTCAGCTGTGTGTTTCATCCGCACATACCCTTTTTGGATCGTAATAAGGCTGCTCAACCTGCACATTTTAACCAGGACATTACGTCCGTATTTATAAACGTGATCAATGGAAGGGATTTGAAGGAGGCTGTGAAATGTCTCAAACCGCGCTCATCTAGTGGGCCTAAAGGCATTCCTGGTTTCTTGGCTAAAGATTGTATAGCGGTACTGGAGGGGCCTCTTTTGCATCTCTTTAACCTATCACTAACTAATACTAGGTACCCTCAAATTTGGAAACGTTCCAGGGTTACCCCCGTGCCGAAAGGGGATGGGAGTATGGACGTGTCAGCATTTAGACCAATTGCTGTTTTATCAGTGTTTGCCAAGATATTTGAGTCAATACTCACCAAACACATTAATAATCAGGTAGGCCATTTGTTACACAATAGCCAGCATGGTTTCCGTAAGGCACGTTCTACCACTACGAACTTAATTGCGCATGTAGACTACATATATAAGGAGATGGACAATTACAAACAAGTGGACACGGCATACTTCGATTTCAGAAAGGCCTTTGACCTCTTCGACAATGACAAATTGTTAGAAAAGTTGGCATTTATTGGCTTTACCCCCAAACTCATTCGGTTTTTCGCATCCTATCTCAATAGAAGATGTCAATATGTGCGGGTAGATGGCTATAACTCCAGTGATTACTTCACGAGATCAGGGGTAAGTCAGGGCAGTACGTTGGGTCCAACACTCTTCCTGCTCTTTATAAATGATCTGCCAAACATTGTTTGTTTTTCTGAGTGCCTCCTCTTTGCAGATGACTTAAAACTCAGTCTGGGTATTGAATCTGAATAAGATACTATAAATCTACAAAGAGACATTGACGCGGTGTTGAATTGGAGTCAAGAAAATCTATTGCCTTTAAATTATAATAAATGCAAAATAATTATTTTCACTCGGAAACCTAGACCAAATGTAAATTTGTATAGCCTACATGACGCTCCTCTGGAAAGAGTAAATGACATTCGAGACCTAGGGCTGTTATTAGATTCTAAATTAGACTTTCATCTACACATGACAAGTATCTGTAAGAACGCACATAGAATGTTAAGTTTTGTTATTAGGACTGGAACACAATTTGACAATGAAGTAGTTGCTAAAACACTATTTAACGCATTTGTTCGTAGCAAGCTGGAGTATGGTGCTGTTGTCTGGCACCCATTTGAGGATAAGTATGTCCTTATGGTCGAGAAGATACAGCGTAAGTTTGCCCGATGGTGCTTTAAGAAGCGATACGGGTACTATCCTCACCTGTATCCTTCTTTGTTCGTATCGGGCATGGTTGATATGGAAACACTGAAGATTAGGAGGGTTATGCTTATGCTGACACACTATCTCTCTATACTGTATCACAAGATCGATAGTCCGCAGATACTAGAGAGTGTACGCATCTTAGTTCCCCGTAATATACGGCAGGAGTCAGGGCTGCAGCTAGACCCGCGCCGCCGGCCTCTTTTGCTAGCGCGTCCTGTCGCGCGCACTAGGCGCGGTGAGCGCGCGCCCACTGTCCGCGCACTACGAATGATTGGTGACATACTTGCTCAGTACGATGATCTGGACTTATTTGCTGATGGATTGAGGAAACTTATTAGTAAATTAAGATTTATTCTAACTGACATTGTATAATTTTTTACCCAGACATTGATTTCATTTGATTTGATTTTATTTATTAATTTAATGATGTGTAATATTAATTTGACTAATTTTGTTTTATTTTATTTTTCTTAATTTGTTTAGTTAGAGGCAGTTATTTTAATTATTAATGTTGGATATATATATATATATATATATATATAAATATATATATATATATATATATATATATATATATATATATATATATGTGTGTGTGTGTATTTTATATATATATATATATATATATATATATATATATATATATATATATATATATGTATTTTAATTTAATGTAGGTAATTTATTTTGTAATTTAATGTTATGTGTTTTATTTAATTAAGATTATGACTTAAAATTGATTTAATGTTAATTTAATGTATCTAATGTTACAAGCGTGTTGGATGCTATCATCTGTTAGCTTGTAAGCATGTCTAATAATAAATAAATAAATAAATCACAGTGCGAAACCATCGATGATATCAGGAGTGAATATCACAAGTGCATTCATGACATTAATTCTATAAATATGGAACTAGATCCCGAATTTACTCCTGATTTCAAAGCCTGGTGTAGCTTTGAAGACCTGTACTGCCATGTTAGACGTATTAAGAACAAATGTGCAAGCCGCAAACGATGAATGCTTCCAAGCCTAAGATCGCGTTACCTAAGTTGCCTCCCATAGAAATTCCAGAGTTCCACGGAGACCCTTCCAAATGGAGCCTCTTTTATGAAACATTTAATTCGACGATTAATTCTAATACTGAGTTAACGAACTCAGAAAAAATCTATTATCCAGTTAGCAAACTTAAAGGCAAAGCGCAACATGTTTTTTCGGGTATTAACCCCACCGCTGATAATTACGTTTCTATATGGGATGCTTTAATAAAAAAAATATCAGGACAAGCGTTACCTCGCGAGCACCTTTCTCGACTCAATATTAGAGATGAGAGCTTTAGCTAATTCCGCAACTTCAAGTCAATTGGAAGCTTTCATTGATAAATATGCCACATCTACCGCTGCTCTTAAAGAATTAAATATACCAAATCTTTGCGATTACGTGTTTATTCATTTTGCGCTCAAGCGCTTAGATCGCGACACTTCGAAGGCATTAGAAATGTCTGTCCGAGACGTGGACATACCTACTTATGACAGCTTTATTAATTTTGTAAAAGGTCAAGTCAAAATAATGCAACGCGTAAACGCACCCGCATACAAAGTGTCCTGCCTGCCATTATTCCAAAGATCTCGCATTCTTATATTACATCGAATTCTAATGAGGTCACAACGACATGTAGACTTTGTAGTAAATCGCACGACCATATTTATAATTGTCGCGAATTCATGAATTTGTCACCCAAGCAACGCCATAAATTTCTGAAAGAAAATCGTTTATGCACAAATTCTCTCAGTCTCTCTCAGTTATACCGCACCATGGGGTGATCCGCGATGATAAGCTCACTTCCAAACTGCGCATCGTCCTTGACGCAAGCACTCACACCGACTCTGGAGTATCGTTAAATGATATTTTACACGTCGGACCGCCGGTACAGTGTAATTTATTTCAAATCTTATTAAACTTTCGCCTTTTCGAAATCGCCGCAACTGCTGATATACGTCAAATGTATTTACAGATTGTAGTTCGTGAGGAAGATCGACCTTATCAGCAAATAATATACCGCTTTAATAATAGAGAACCGCTAAGATATTTCGCTTTCCAACGCGTATACTTTGGTTTACGATCTAGTCCCTTCATAGCCATCCGAACCATTCGTGAATTAGCTAAATGCGAGGAAACTAATTTTCCCCTCGCTGCGCAACTCGCTACTACCCAACTGTACGTGGACGATATAGCCTGCTCTTTTCCCAATAAAGATGTTGCGCTAGACGGATTACAACAGCTCATCAAAATGTTCGCATCGGGTGGTTTCGAATTGGTAAAGTGGTCCAGTAACTCCCATGAGTTACTAGAAAATGTTCCCGAATCGCATCGGTTAGCTAAACCAATTGACCTTACAAAAGATGAGTCTCTTAAAATTCTTGGCATGCAATTGTTGCCGACTTGCGATAAATTTTCGTTTACTATTTTACCATCCGACCGCACTTGCACGAAACGCAATATGTTATCAACAGTGGCTCGCTTGTGGGATATACTTGGGCTGGTAGGTCCGGTTAATACATACGCCAAACTCCTTATCAAGGAAGTTTGCTTAATGAAGTTAGATTGGGATGATACCCCTCCCGACTATCTTGTTAGTGCATGGACTCAGTTTCAGTCAGAGTTACCGCTTATCGCAGATTTAAAAATACCGCGGCATGTGAAGGTGTTCGAGAATACCAATATCACCCTTTTAGGTTTTTGTGACGCAAGCTAGCGTGCATATGGAGCCGCTGTATATTTACATGCGAACAACCACGGCAAGCGAACGACTACTTTAGTGTGCGCAAAATCCAAAGTCTCGCCTAGTAATTGGGTTATTACGACGCCGCGACTCGAACTTATGGACGCCTTTATACTTGCAAAGCTACTACGCGCTGTGTCAGATAGCTATTCATCGCGTTGTAACATTAACGTCATTTATGAATTCTCTGACTCCACCGTAGCACTACACTGGATTAACACATCTCCACATCGTCTGCAGGTTTTTGTCGCTAACAGGGTTTTCAAAATTCAATATCTCTTACCCGCGAAACATTTTTATCACATTCCTGGGTGTGACAACCCCAGCGACTGTTTATTTCGCGGTTTATTACCTTCGCAACTCTTAGTTCATCCACTATGGATGGGCGGTCCTAGCTGGATGCAAAGAGAAGAGACTGATTGGCCCATATCATGTTTTAATCTGGAACCTTCTTACGATGTTCCAGAACTGAAACCGGTTTCTCTCACCACAACCACAGAAGATATCCCATTATTGTGTCATATCGCTTCTTGACATTCTAAATGGACCAAACTTTTGAACACTATTGTGTATATTTATAGATTTCTTAAATATTTACCGCGCAGTAATTTTATTTCCGTTTCCGATTTAGAGTTTGCTGAAAGTAAACTTCTTACCGCTGGGCAAATAACCCATTTCCGCGAAGAATTTAAGCAATTAAAATCGGGCAATAAATGCCAGAAACACGTACAGAAGTTAAATCCGTTTCTTCACAACGGACTTATCTGCGTTGGAGGAAGATTAAGTAACGCTAACTTAACCTTCGACGATCGGCATCCTATATTGTTACTTAGGAAAGATCATGTAGTGAACCTCATTGTAGATCATTATCATCGCATGCATTGCCATACTGGTCCTAATTTATTAGATAGTTTATTACGACAGAGGAATTGGATTATTACCGCTAGACGAACGATCCGTTCGGTAATAGATAAATGCAATCATTGTTTTCACACATCACCCAAATCTATTTGTCCACTTATGGGAGATTTGCCCCCGGTACGAACTCAAGTTGTACCTAAAGCGTTTGTTGAAATGGGTTGCGATTACGGAGGCCCACTGTTCATTACTCCGAAACGTGGCCGTGGCGTTCGTAGCCATAAGGCGTAAATATGTCTATTTATGTGTTTGACAACTCGCGCAATTCAAAAGCGTACTTCTACGTTCATGTCTGCCTTCAAACGATTTATATCGCGTCGAGGACCAGTTTCTGATAACGCCAGTAATTTCCGGGGTGCAAAATCATACCTTGACGAGCTTTTTAAATTCATAACGTCAGCGCAATATCGCTCTGCTTTAGTGCATCAGCTTAATGAGTATAAAATAGAATGGAAAAACACACCGCCTAGTGCACGTCACTTTGGATCATGGGAACCATTAATTAAATCAGTAAAATCGCATCTTTACAAATCTATTGGCGCGCAAATATTAACTTACAAAGAAATGAACACAGTTTTATGTCAAATTGAAAATGTAGTCAACTCGCGTCCGCTTTGTACAACGTTAAGCCAAGATCCAAGTGAGCCGCTAGCTATAACTCCCTCTCATTTTTTGACCTTAACATCGCTTAAGTATTTGCCCGCCGCCCCAGTGGAAGATCGAGCGAAACATTTGTTAGATCGCTATCAGCTGTTGGACAACCTAGTGTGGTCGTTCTGGGACCGATGGTCGCTCGAATATCTAAGCACACTACAGGCGCGCGTGAAATGGAACGTTCCATCTGCAAATATTAAACCAGGTACAGTAGTGCTAGTAATACAGGATACCAAGGTTCCGCCATTACAGTGGGAGATGGAAGTTATTACTGACGTTCATCCAGGTCCAAATGGGATTGCAAGAGTAACTACTATCAAAACTAGCCGCGATAACTATAAGAGACCTGTGGTACGCTTGTGTCCACTGCCTACACAATAGTGATTATTAAAAATAGATATTAATATATAAGTTTAAGTATTGTTTGTCAATCTCGCAATTTCGTAATACTATTTATATCTTGTTTGCAAAGGAGAATGGGATTTTTGGGCCTGAAGTTAACTAATTGGTTTATTCTTTAAATAATTGGCCATATTTTTATAAAGTAAAATACAAAAAAGTAGCTCTTTTTACAATCTAGGATTCGAAAAAACAATAAAATCGGAAATAAGTTAGAGAATCGGTTATAGTATAGCTTTATGGCAGTAAATCGATTACTATAAAGATGGAATCCTCGTTTCTGAATGTTATTTTCCAACAAACGACTTCTTATTTTGAAACTTGACTTGACAGTTCAAACTTCAAACTATTTCATCATCATCATTACAGCCCTTCACAAGTCCACTGCTGAACATAGGCCTCCCCCAAAGAATGCCCTAAAGCACGGTCCTGAGCCACCTGCATTCATCGACTTCCTGCATATCTTACCAGGTCGTCACTCCATCTAGTGGGGGGACGCCCTACACTTCGCCTGCCGGTACGAGGCTGCCACTCGATAACCTTTATTCCCCATCGGTTGTCGGTTCTTCGAGCCATATGGCCGGCCCATTGCCACTTCAGCTTACTAATCCGTTGGGTTATGTCGGTCACTCTGGTTCTACTGCGGATATCCTCATTTCTGAGTTTATCACGCAGAGAAACTCCGAGCATAGCCCTCTCCATAGCTCGCTAAGTGATCTTGAGCTTCCTCATCCGGCCAGCAGTGAAGGACCACGTCTCAGTTCCGTATGTCATCACTGGCAACACGCACTGGGTGTACAGTCTCCTTTTAAAGTTTTGAGGTATACCTGACGAAAAGATGTGCCGTAATTTCCCGAACGCTGCCCAACCGAGTTGAATCCGTCGATTGACCTCTCGGTCGAAGTTGGACTTACCTAGTCGGACTACTTGTCCCAGGTAAACATACTTGTCAACAACTTCGAGCTTAGTGCTCCCAACAACTACCGGCATAGGTGTGACATGGACATTACACATGATCTTTGTTTTACCCATGTTCATCTTAAGACCTATCCGTTGGGAAACACTATTGAGGTTATTGAGCATAGTGCTTAGGTCCTCCAGCGATTCTGCCATAAGGACTATATCGTCGGAAAATCGAAGGTGAGTGATGTACTTGCCATTGATGTTGATACCGTATCCTTTCCAGTTCAGAAGCTTGAAAACGTCTTCCAATGTAGCCGTGAAGAGTTTTGGGGATATCACGTCACCCTGTCTTACACCTCTCTGCAATTGGATAGGTTTCGTACTCTGGTTCTGTACTCGGATAGCCATCGTAGCTCTACTGTACAAACACTTCATCACTTCGATATACCGATAGTCAACTTGGCACCGCTGAAGGGACTGCAGCACCGCCCAAATTTCGACGGAATCAAAGGATTTCTCATAGTCCACATACGCCAGACATAGTGGCAAATTGTACTCCTCGGACTTCTGTACAATTTGCCGAAGGGTATGTATGTGGTCTATGGTGCTAAAGCCTTTTCGGAAACCAGCTTGTTCGGGAGGCTGGAAGTAGTCAAGTCTGCGCGCGAGATGATTCGTAATGACTCTCGAAAACAGTACGTAGACGCGGCTCAGAAGGGAAATTGGTCTGTAGTTCTTCAAGAGAGCGTTGTCACCTTTCTTGAAGAACAAGACCACCGCACCTCTGCTCCACGCCTCCGGTGTAAAGCCACCATGGAGGACGGAATTAAAGAGCTTCTGAAGGACTTCAAGTACCGGTTTTCCACCCGCTTTCAGAAGCTCCGCTGTAATTCCATCCTTGCCTGGGGCCTTGCCGTTTTTAAGGTGCTGGAGAGCCATTCTAATCTCGCTCAGACTGACGTCCGGGATATCATCGGAATAATGTCGGATAAGACTCGCTTTTGGATCGTTACTCACACTTGCGTGTGGCTCCAACGATGACGTGTACAGCTGCCCATAGAACCTCTCAATCTCAGGTGCCCCGGAAACGATGCTGCCACATTCGGTCTTCAGCTTTGACAGTTGACTCTTTCTGGCAGACAGATCTCTGGCAAAGACTTTGGAGCCTTGGTTCCGCTCGATCGCTTCTTCAATACGAGCTGTATTGAAGTTGCGGAAGTCCCGCCGCATGCATTTGGAGATCTGTCTGTTCAGTTGCCTGTATGCTGTCAAATCTGTTGAAGAATGTAGCTTCATCTCCCGTCTAACAGCCATGAGATTAAGAGTGTGATCGGAGAGTTTTTGTGTTCTTCTGCGGCGGGTCTTGTAGAACTTAGCTCCGACCGCATGGACAAATTCCACGAGCTTGTCATTCAAACCGTCCACTTCATTGCAGTCTTCTAGGCACTGAAAACGGTTTTGTAACTCGAGCTGAAAGGTTTCGGGACTTTGGATTAGAGCACGAGGGGGACGGAGCGTTGACTTCATTAGACGAGACCTCTCCAACTTAACGTTTAGGTTCAGTGTAACTCTAACCATACGGTGATCGCTGCCGGTTTTCACCCTCGCGATCACTGAGACATCACTGAACAGTTGTCGTCTGGTCGTCATAATGAAGTCAATCTCATTTTTTGTCGAACCGTCGGGGCTCGACAAGGTCCACTTCCTGTGGGGCCGCTTCTGGAAGAAAGAGTTCATCATAGAGTCCCTCTTTCTCCATGAAGTCGGCCAGCTGCTGGCCCCTTGGGTTCCGTTGCCCTATTCCAAATTTCCCCATTTTCAGCTCACCGTTCTCTCTTGTGCCTAGTTTTGCATTGAAGTCTCCCATTAACACCGTATATTGGGTTTTGGAGGAATGCATGGCTCTAGAGATATCCTTATACATTTCCTCCACCTCCTCATCGGGGTGTGCCGAGGTTGGTGCGTAAACCTGTATGACCTTCAGCGAATACCGTTTGGTGATTCTGAGTATAAGGTACGCAACCCTCGTCGACACACTCTCAATCTTTACAATGTTGTTAACGAGAGACTTGTGGACGATAAATCCGACACCTCCTTGGGACAGATGGTCGCCCTCCCGGTAATAGAGCAAGTTGCCGGATTCGAGGATTACCGTGTCCTCCCCCTCTCTTCGGACTTCGGATAATCCTATAATATGCCAGCGTAACTTGTCTATCTCTTCTTCCAGCTCCACAATCTTCTCGTAAGTCCTCAGGGTGCGTGCGTTGTATGTTGCCAGGTCGACTCGTTGTAGGTGGCAACCGAACCTCCACCGGAGATTCTTAGCACCCCCTAAACAATTATTTATCAAACTATTTAACTAAAAGAAAAAGACAGATTTTCGATTCGATTTGAAACAAGCGCAATATAATCGATTCTCGAGCATTTTAACATCTATTTTCGATTATTTTTATGTATTATGGAGATAAAAAATAATTGCGTACATATCTTCAAAATAATAATAATAAATACACAATATCAATATTCCAACAAGTAAAAGTTACTAAATAATTCAATTAATAGATCACAGATTGATATTCCTAATATTCACTTCACTCAGTTGTTGTTGTTTTAACTTTCGTTAATCGTCTCATCATTTCGTTTTATTATTAACACACACCACCAATGATTTTATACTGATCCTGCTTTTATATCTTTAAGTAATTATAGTGAAAAATAGCCTGTTACATTGTAATAACAGTGAAAAATCACCTGTATTAATGTAGGTAATAGATAATCTCACTTTTACTTATTCTACAATAACTCAGCTCCCAGATTGACAAATATTGCCAGATTTTCAGCTGTGAATTGTTTATATATACGCTTTCAAATGGTCCCACTTTCATCTTGTTAACACTTGGACCCAAAAATGTATGGAAACGTCTCGTTTTCCTTTAATTAGTCATCACACACTGTCCGTAATTCGCATCATATTCCTCTATTTCAGGTATATTTTGGTCACTTATATAATTAATAATAAATTACTCTTAAAATATTTTGAAAGGGAACCTTTCAAAGGCCGGGAGTATAGTCGCGCCGAACATGCGCTCGAATTAATCTTTTCGTATTTATCATGGATGGCGGTGGTGTGAGTAAAAATTGTCACTTCACTTCACCTTCAAAAGGAAAAGGGTCATTAGTTCAATATAGTCTTTGCTAATCCGCGCCCGCGCCCGCTGTTGTACCTTGTCGTGCTCTTACCGCAGTATCAATTTAAATAGTTTTAAATTTTATAATCGCTAGTGTTTTCGGCTATACACTATCATACATACAGTAACACATACAACATTACACATCACAATATTTAGAATGAACCCCGATTAGTGATTGTGAGTACGAGCTTCTCGGTAAGTAAATTTAATTCCTCTAATTTAAGATACATACATATATTCTCCCGCGCATTCACGTAATTAACGGCCACGAGGTGATAGCAAGTGCCCGGCGTGATTACTTCCTTCTATCTCTGCATCATCCCAAGGTAGACTGGTAGAGAATGCCTTAGGTATTAAGTCCGCCTATATACCACATGTGTATATGAAGTTTTAAATAAAATTAATAAATAAATACACCGAGTGCTGAAAAGAACAAACTACGTCCTTGTAAATATGTTAAGGCTGCTGCCCTGTGATAAGCCGATTAGAGAGTCTTATTGCCACTGGGTACTGGAAAAATATCTTAAGACCAACGTTTCCTAACAAATGTGTTTTGGACAGATGAAAGCACGTTTACTCGAAACGGCATATGGAACCGACAATCCATGCGTTACTGGAGCCATACGAGCCCCATTTATTTAGGGAATCAGCTCATCAATACCGATTTTCCATTAATGTTTGGGCAGGCATTCACGGAGATCAAATAATCGGCCCTATTTTTATTGACAGAAACCTGAATGGACAGAAGTTGTTCAATATTCTTAACGGCTCAAAAATAGAATATTTAGAAGGATTGTCTGTGGCCGCTTACCAGAGGGTATGGTTCCAGTTAGATGGAGCTCCTTCACACTCCTTACTCCTCGCGAGAGAGCGGCTTAACAACATGTTGATAGGGTGCTATGGCCCTCGCAGCTGGCCAGCTCGATCGCCCGACCTCACTTTTCTAGACTTCTTTTTATGGGGTTTTATTAAAAATGAAGTGTATTCAAAGATCTCCGAAACCGAAGATGAACTGATGATATTGTTGCCGCCTTTGACAAACTAAAAGCCCTGGCTCTGGATCATGAACGAAATTTGTTGAGCAGGCTTCAGGACAACATTATGCGGCGATGTAACTTGTGCATTCAAGAACGTGGCGGAAATTTTGAAAATTTGAAAATTTAGGGTTCCGTTAAATTTTGCTACTAATATGCAATACTATTTATTTGGCACCATTTTTCCAGTTCCATTTTCGCGAAATAAAAAAATGGCGATAAATTATCTAAACAGTTTAGTGAGTAAGTTTTTATTTCATCGCACATTGTCCAACGAACCATAGACCGTACCGACAATAACGCTGCCTGTCGCCAACCGCATTGCCACCCGCGTGCAACGATGTCACTCTTCCAATCGGTCAAGGTATGTTGTCTAAACAGAGTGTTTACTTTTACTGAATTTATTTTAATATTTATTTTGTTTGAAAATTTCACTATTTTATTTTACGGGTTTTAATTTAATATTGAATTTTTCTACACTTCTTTGGACTAGTATTACTTGTGGTTTCATTTATTGCATATGATGTGGATTCCTTACTGTATTTAATGTATACCATATTTTGGTAAGGAATACCTATTCCCAGGGGTAATTTTTATACATGTACACATGGATATTAATAAACTTTTCTCGGGAAAATCTTTTTCAGTTATGAATAGATTTTATGACCCTATTCTGCAAAACAAATATAATAATATTATTATTAATGTTCTCCTACGTACCGATGGTTGAGGTCCCCAGCCACGAATACATAGTTGATGTGAATCATTGTGACGAAAAACGCGGCGAGGCAAGGGTAAAAATACTGGACCTTTTGATATTTACCAAAATTCTTCATCGTTTCAATAATTTCTATTTCATCTTTTTGATTAGATCTAAAGTTTTTACTACCCATTTTTAATGATTTTTTGTAGGATAAAAATGAAATCACAATATTTTTAACTTTCCCAAGTTAATTGAGGCAATCACTTCCTCATTTGTTTTCTTGTTATTTTAGTACTAGTCACATAGGAAAAAGCACCACAAAAATATATTCTAGTCGCGGTAGCATTTTTTTCGTTTTAATATTAAATAACATCATGTAAATGCATACAGATATCACCTGATGAATACTAGAAGGTCAAAGACCCATGGCATTTGAAGGCGATATACGTAGTTTAAACATTGCCAATTTGAATTACTCAAATAAAGAAAAAATGTACTTACGGCTAACATTTTAAGGCATAATTTTATAAATCGCGCGAAATCAAAAACAAAGTATTTTGTACGTGGAAGAGCCATGCTGCACCTATATTAGTAGTATAGTTATAGCACGAATGGGTCGGCTTGACCGGGGAAGTACCACGCTCTCACAGAATACCAGCGTCAAATAGCAGCTTAACACTGCTGTGTTTCGTATGGTGAGTGTAGAGAACCGGAGACCCTTTTTACTGGAAAAAAGGCATTCCATCTTAGTCCTCACGGGTGATAACGCATCTGCATTTTTTCCCAAACGAGGATTGATGTAGATGTCTATGGGCCACAGCAACCACATACCATCAGGTGGACTGTGTGCTCGTTTGTCACCCTATCCTATAAAAAAAAACAAAGGGACCGTGCCCTGCGGGTGTGTGAAAAAAAATTCAAGCGAAAAATTTACTTAAAATAAAGGACTTAAGGCATAATTCTCTATGCGCGAAGTGACAAGAAATGGGACGGAGTGTCGAAACTTAGCAATGTTGCCGCTTTTACGGGTCGCTTCAGGTCAGTAAACTAATATTATCCAGAATGATTTATTTCTTGTCAATTTTTTACGCTATTTATTATGTTTGAAAAGTGCATTTGAAAATTCATTATTGCTTATTTTGTTATTTTATCAGACATATATCAACGTGTATTAACTGCTGTGCTATTTAAAGTGATAACGTAGGCGCCATCCAGTATATCAACGACCGATATTGATGTTCTAACGTTATCCACAAATATACAATATATGACTTATAGGTATTTATCACACGATTTGTTTTTGGAACGAAGTTCTTTATCGGACGGTACGGGTTTGGCGGATGGGAGCTAAGAGACGAAAGACGACGACAAAGATTTTTTTCGTTACTACCCCTTGCGTCATAGTGTAGACGGCCTTGGCGTCGAAATAAGGAAGTGAGATGAAATAATATCCATCTCCCTCGCACCTTTTCTTATATTGCCATAAAAGAAATATTATTTTATTTCAAATTCAAATGACGCTTCATTTTAAAGGACGCTAGTAATTCATATATTTGTATCTGTTGATCAATAATATAATACCTACGTTTATCAATAATAATATACTCAGCAAGGAACTTCGTTCGAACTGAGTGTTCGACGATACTCACGCATTTTTTATTTGTTTCTTGTTTATTATTTTGCGCATGTGATTTATTTTATTTTTTCGTTTTTCTTTTCAGGTAATTGCAGGACGATTGGTACCCGACACGGCTCTTATAAAATAAATAATTGCACGATTTATAACAGCTCTTCGCAATAATGTAGGATTCATTTTGTCTTATTTGTATGATATTCTTGCTTATGCCAAACGATGTTTGTAGAAAATGTACCATTCTCAACCTATATAAAATCACTGGAAAATAGAAAAGTGTTTAAAGGTAACGCTACGGCAGACGAATTGTTTCGTTATAAAGTAACTGCATTATACTCATAGTATTCGATGGTCACAACACTAATGTTCAGTTTTATCAGTTTATCAATACCACATTAAATTTAGTCATTAAAGATGGGCGTTATCGCAGCACTATTTCCTTATTTATCAAGTACGTTTATTTTTACAAGTACGTCGTGGATGATTGCTAAGTGATAACTCGTAATTAGATCACGTGCTTTATCATAACTTATTTAGTTTCTGCATGAATTGTTGTATTATTGATTTTAACTTCTCCTACTTTGCACTAAAAGTATCGGGAATGGAATATTTCCACTGTTCCTGTAATATTAAAATATTTTTAATTGAAAACTCCTTGGTTTTAAAAACCGAATACCATTTATTTATTTAAAAAAAGATTCTCGGTCTCGGATGGAATTGACTCGAGAAAATTCAAGAGCGATTATTTATTATGACTTTCGAAGTGGTTTAACACAAAAACAGTGTGTTGACCGGATGATTTCTGCATTTGGTGATAAAGCCCCATTCAAAACCACAATTTATCGCTAGTTTGCTGAATTTTAACGTGGACGTGTCAAGCTCAGTGATGATCCCCGTCAAGGTCGTCCAAAAACTGAAGTCACCAAGAAAACGTTGATGCTGTGCGTAAGCTGATTGAGGAAGATCGACATGTGACATACCGCAAAATTCAGGCAACTTTAGATATTGGGATGAGTCAAATACAAATAATCTTGCATGAACAATTAGGTGTAAAAAAGTTGTTTTCCCGATGGATACCGCATTCGCTCTGTAAAGAGAAAAAAGCGGCTCGCGTTACTTGGTGCGTCAGAACTCTCGAAAGATACCACGCAGGATCCTCAAATGCTGTATACAACATCGTATCAGGTGACGAATCCTGGATATACACGTACGAACCCGAAACAAAAAAGCAGTCACGAGTTTGGGTGTTCGAAAATGAGTTAAAGCAAACAAAAATTGTTCGTTCACGGAGTGTTGCAAAAAAATGAATGAAATGACTCTTGAGGGACAAACAACGGTTAATGCAGAATGGTATGCTAGCATTTGTTTGCCACAGGTCGTTTCTGAACTCCGTAAAGAGAACTGCAACCGCCGCATCATCCTCCATCACGACAATGCGAGTTCTCACACCGCACACAGAACAAAAGAGTTTTTAGAGCAAGAAAACATAGAATTACTAGACCATCCGCCGTACAGCCCCGACCTAAGCCCTAATGATTTCTATACTTTCCCTAAAATAAAGAATAAATTGTGTGGACAGAGATTTTCATCACCTGAAGAAGCTGTGGACGCCTACAAAACGGCCATTTTAGAGACCCCAAATTCTGAATGGAATAGTTGCTTCAATGATTTGTTCCATCGTATGGAAAAATGTGTCAAATTGCGCGGAGAATACTTCAAAAAGCAATAAATGCATTTATAAATAGTAATATTGTGTCACTTCCTTGATTCCCGAAATTTTTAGTGCCGCCCTTGTAGCCATTATATTATTATAACAAGACCATAGAGTAACACGGGTCACCGGCACTTTAGAAGGGAGTAGCCTTACGCAGGCGTTCATCTGTACGTTATATCCCCGAAATTCTTCAACGCTGCATTGGAAGACGTTTTCAAGCTACTGGACTGGAAAGGATACGATATTAACATCAATGGCGAGTACATCACTCATCTTCGATTTGCCGACGATATAGTCGTTATGGCAGAACCGCTGGAAGACCAAAGCACTATGCTCAATGACCTCAATAGTGTTTCCCAACGGTCTTAAGGTAGGTCTTAAGACGAACATGGACAAAACAAAGATCATGTTTAATGTGCATGTCACAACTATGCTGGTAGTTGTAGTAGAGCACCAAGCTCGAAGTTATTGACGACTATGTTTACCTTTTTTTTTCTTATTATAAGCCAATGTTAGATCACAATCCTACCTGGTGGTAAGTATTGATGCATCTCTAGATGGTAAATTGCACTGTCTTAGCGTAACAAAAGCCTATTCACTTTTGCCTAGAAGACGCCCAGATTGTATTCGGATGGAAAGATGGACGCCGGCAAATTATTCCCCTTCTTTGCTGTACGCATTACTAAAGTTGAAGCAAGCCATTTGGTTGTAATGCATGGAATATCAATAACAAAGGGGTGAAGACCTGCCAACCGCCTGGTCGCCCAATGGTGGAAAGGAGTAGTAGGAATTAAAGCGTGTAATTCCTGCGCACACTTACGGTAATAGATCCTATAGAATACCGAGAGACTATGTATGTTGTCTGTATATGGTGCTATAGCATTTTCGGAAACCGGCTTGTTCGGGAGACTGTAATTAACACACGTAGAATTCACATTCGACTACAGCACTTAGACCCGGCTCAGAAGGGAAATCGGTTTATAGCTCTTCAAGAGGGCGCTGTCGCCTTTCTTAAAGAACAAGACACCCGTACTTTTACTCCACGCCTCCGGATTAGTCTCACCACGAAGGATGGAATTAAAGAGCTTCTCAAGTACTTCAAGTACCGATTTTCTACCTGCTTTCAGAAGCTACCCTGTAATTCCATCCCTGCCTGAAGCCATTCCATCTTTAAAGTGCTGGAAACCCATTCAAATCTCGCTAAGACTGACGTCTGAAATATCATCGGAATAGTATCGAATAAGAGCTCTTGAATCGTTATACTTGCACGTGGCTCCAACGAAGACGTGTACAGTTGTCCATAGAACCTCTCAATCTCACTCCAAATCTCAGGTGTCCCGGAAACGATGCTGCCACCCTCAGTCTTCAACTCACTAAACATAATTCCAAAATACATTTGTGTGATGAATGTTCCAAGTATTTTGACAAAAAAGGAAAACAATATTCGGTTTAAATTCAAATCGACATAAGTAGAAAATATACAAGTTAGCTTATTATATTCGCTGTAAAAGTAACGCAGAACTGAATGGAAGATATATAGTACTATGATTATATTGACTCTTGGGGGCGGTACAGTGAAGATAAATTACCGGAACCCCCATATTTTTATAACAGACTCTCAGCAAAATCTATAAGTGATAAAGACTATAGACATGCCCTAACTGTTTCGAATACTTTTAATATACATATACATTGCAGAAGTGGGGTAGGAACACGCTCTCACAGAATACCAGCGTAAAATTGCAGCTTAATGCTGCTGTGTTTCGTATGGCGAGTGTATAGAAACGGAGACCCTATTTCCTGGAAAAGAGGCATTCCATCTTAGTCCTCACGGGTGGCAACGCTTCTGCATTTTGATTCATTTTTTGGTAAAACCATTCAAACTAAAAGAAAACAAGTTAATGAAAAGCTTGTTGACGTCCGGAGTGATAATTACAATGCAACAAACAAAATATTTGGAGCTGTAAAATAAATATGTACACCAAACTTTAAAAATGTATCTATAATTTCAAAATCTCTTGTTGCTATTCAAATGCAGCAAACAAACATTATTCTCAAACGACCAAATTATTTAGGTTTTACAATCCTAGAAATTCAAAAGTCATTTGTCTCGATTCCACTATTCTGTGATAAAACGGTTATATGGTAATAATATTCATTATTGTTACACAGATACAGATAGTCTTCTATAATTATTATATACAGAAGATTTTTATACACATTTAAATAGTCATAATATACGATATTTCAACATAAGTGATTTCAACAGTGCATAACAATAACATAATTTATATGGTATACCAAAGGCAAATGCAAAGATACCTGGCTTTTTTAAAGATGAAATGGATGGTGATATAATTATGATTATGATTGGATGGTTATAAGAGTTTGTGGGCTTGAGGGCAAAATTGTATTGTATAAAGTACTAAGCTGCTTCAATCAAAAGAGATAAAGGTATAAAAAGTCAATTACTAAAAAGCTCGATATAAAAAGGTACAAAAAAAACCTTCTTTTGTGATGAAAATTTGAGAGACTGTGTGTGCTATTAAATCAGAAAATCATAAAGTTGTCACTCAGAAAGTCAACAAATTAGTAAGCAGTAATAACGATTACAAAAGACAAATAGCGCAAAATAAAATTAAAAGCTTACCGTGAGGTCACTACAGTACTGCGTTATAATATTAAAACTGAAACGATGTTTAAAACTGTTTTCTTTTAAATGGATAAATGACAATTTATGTACTATTAAGAATTGTACATATATTATTAGTAATACTACTATTTTAGTGATGATAATGATGTACAGTTATTTATAGTTGAAATAAATGTGTAATGTTTTGAGAAACTTAGTAAAAGAATTAATAAATATAAATTTAAAAATATTTTTGTTTTATTGCATTTTTTAATACCTAGGTCCTTAATAAAACAAAGAAATTATTGGTTAACTTTCTCTTTATTTTATACATTCACATATTTATATTAAGTACAAACTCTCCTACCACAAAAATAATATTAACTGAAATTGAATTTTCATTTATTTACATAATATAATGAAATAACAAAATATAACAATTAGGTTTCATAAAGTTTTTGGCTCATTTTTTAATAACACCATTAGTAGCATCCATCAATTCATCATATGCGTCCTTCACCATATACTGGGCACTTATATTAGCACTGACATTGTCAGCATTAATTTCTTCTTGTTCATTAACATCAAATATATTAATTTGAATAAATAAGATAAGTGATAAGAGGGCTGGTTCTTTCCTTGCTCAAAGGCTAAGTATAGCCAGTCAGCGGGGAAACGCAGCCAGCGTTCTTGGCACGATACCGCGGGGAGTAGGACTATATGATATTTAAGTTTCTAGTTTTAGTTTTTTTTTAATTATTCTTATAGTTTTTAGTATTGTAGATAAAAATATTAATATATTTGAATAACACGTCGACCTCGCTTAGCAGAACTTTGACGTATAATAAAAGATGAAGACACTGTTTGTGAACATTTTCTTTTATTGGAGACTTTCTTCGATTTAAATTTATGTTGAATTATAGATTTCCTTTATGTACGTACTTACTCTAAGGTTATTAATTGATCACAATTAACAAGAAATAACATTTTTTATTTAATAAAAAAAATTTCGGAGACGTGAAGTACGCCAACACACATTGAGGTAGCGCGGTGGTCATTTTCTTGCCAAAAACCCTCTCAGGAGTGAGAATAGGCCTGTGCCATTGGGGCACATATAGGCAGTAATTTTACTTTTTTTTTACTTTTTTGATACACTACATTATGTTCCTACACATTCATATTCTAACATTCTCAGCCGCTTCTAAGGTCTGTTCAAAATTTCAAGTCTCTAGCTCATCGGGAAGTTAGTTTAAAATTAATTATTAAATTCAGTACAGACAAACACGAAAGCGAATTAATAAAAATGTGGAATAACAAAATCCGAAAGATCAGGTTTAATAATATTTGTATTGATACTTTATTGGTTTGTTGATTTAAAATTTAAACTTAAAACACTTCACTGTTGTCGAAATTTTCTTAACAAATGTACCCATTCCATGATATATCAAATCTTTACTTTCTTCGCCACTAGTATTAATGTCTCTTCGTATTTCTCGTATTTTTATGCTTCTCTCTATTTGTTCTACGGTATCCATCAGAGGCAAGTCTTTTATTTCAGGTGTTAGAGTCAGGAGAGCTCCAGCGATAAAGGCGAAGCCGCCGAAAAAAATTGATGGAATAATGACGGAGACTGTGTTCTGAAAAAAAAAACATAAATATATATTTAGTAAAGAAATAATAGTGAGTGGCGTTGAAGAGCACACAGTCCACCTGATGGTAACTTAATGTGGATATGTGCCACATATATCTACACATTATACCGGGTGTTTGTGAAACGTTCCCGAAAACGATAACAGATGATAGTAAGTACTATACCTTAGAACATGGGTCACAAATAAAGTTGAACCCGAGGAAAACATCTATACACAACGTTTTATTAACTTTATTCACGCTCCATCATGTTAGTACAGCTAAATGAAAAGATGATTTCATAAAAAAATACTTAAACAAAAAACCTGCAGTGAAAATTAAAAGAAAATCAGCTGACAACAGGTTAATATCCTCGCGGGTGCCGAACTCTTATAGGTCCCGTCACGTAAAAACGCTGGCCTTGAACCTGGCTACTGAGCGATTTATCGATCAACTTGGTGGTACAAAGGGGCGCGACGGGGAAACGCTCGCAATGCTTCCCGCGCTTTGTTCACTCCCAAAATACAGTCGCACACACAGCGTACTTTGCGACTTGTGACGATGGTTTTAAAAAGGAAGGAAAAAAATATATTTATATCTATTGTTTTATGACTGAACTAGTGAACGAAAAGGTAAATATGATGGGAGAAATTAAATGGGGAAAATTTTGCAGTAAAGTTAAAAGTATTGAGGAAGAATACCGAAAAAATTACCATGTGAATTATTTAAATTATTCAGTACCATTTCTATGTTCTTTTACACAATCAAAGATAACGATGTTTATATTTGTGTGAGTACTGAGTACGCAATTAGGAACGTTTATTAATTTAATAATTTTGTAGTAAAGAACTGCTTGTTGCGTCAGGGTTCCATTGATTGTGTAATTGTATTAAAATGACAACAATAACATTTAAATTCCATATGAAGACTATTCGTAAGGATAACTAAAATAAACGTTGGCGATGTCTTAACATACATAACGCTTTAACGGTGTGTAGAAGGTTCCAGTGCTACAAGGACTTTACGTTGTGCGCATTTGTTTTAGCGGAATGAATTAATAATTTTAGTTTTTGAGACAGTTCCGTGTTGACTATCACAAGAGACAGTTCAATTGTTTTGTTTATTAAATTATTGTCGTTATTACTTGTAACTTATTACTCAATGATATATATGTTTTTACATTTTAAGTTTCTTTTTTGTTTTAGTCATGCCTAACGCGTACGTTTATAGTGCTCGTAAATACGGCAACATGTTAATGTGCCTTGGAGAAGCTTGCGGGAATGCTTCGCTTGCATTACGAATTTACCGAGAAAATTCCCGACCGATTGACACCCAACTGACTCTCGCCTGATAACAGCAGCATTTCAGCGAGTGTTGGAAAATCGGCTCATTGCTCAGATAGCGGCAGGAGGTGGAAGTCAAGTGGCTGTTCACTCCGAGGAGCGCATTTTAGATATCGTTCGCCGGTATCAGAACCTAGGTACACGAAGTATCGCTAAATTGATAAGACGTCGGGATGGAACAAGTGTGTCATACTGTGCAGTGCACAAAGTGTTGAATCGTAACCGAATGCGCCCATACAAATTCCACAAAGTGTAAGCTTTAGTTCACGTCGATCACGACCGCCGACGAGTTTTCTGCCGTTGGTTATTAAACCAGCAACATCGTGTGCCTGGTTTCATTGAGCACGTCATCTGTCCAGATGGAGTCGATGGACGAGTCGACATTTACCAGAAACGGCCTGTGGAACCGAAGAAATACACACGTGTATTCCGAGATTAACCTGCACGCTGTTCGACAAACCGGGCACCAAACCCGATGGTTTGTTAACGTATGGGTAGGTTTATTTAAGGATCGCTTACTAGGACCAGTGTTTCTGACACACCAAGCACGGTCCTGAGCCACCTGCATCCATCGACTTCCTGCATATCGTACCAGGTAGTCACTCCATCTAGGGTTAAGGGGTCGCCCTACACTTCGCCTACCGGTACGAGACTGCCACTCGAGAACCTTTCTTCCCCATCGGTTGTCGGTTCTTCGAGCTATATGGCCAGCCCATTCACTTCAGCTTACTAATCCGTTGGGCTATATCCGTTACTCTGATTCTACTGCGGATATCCTCATTTCAAAGTTTATCACGAGCATAACCCTCTCCATAGCTCGCTGAGCAACCTTGAGCTTCCTCATATGGCTAGCAGTGAAGGACCATGTTTTGTATATTCGAGTTTATTTGTGCTGGTATTCGCAGCGAGAAGAAGTTTATTCATAACAGACAAAAACATTAATACAGAGTATTCAGGGAAACTCTTACAGAATATACGTTATTTACATATTACTAAAAAACTTTAACAGTGTATTGAAAGCGCTAACAAGAATAGCTAATAGTTGTAAGGTTTTATAAATGGTGCAGAAACAGATAGTAGTATTTAAACCAAAATCAACAAAATTCTTACCCTCAGGAACCCATGCAGATGCTACGCAGAGTAATCCACAAATAAAATAACCGTACATCATTGGAAGCTTTCTTCCTATTCTGTTCATCAAATACATTGATATTAGCTCGCCAGGAAAAGACATTAATGTAGATAGCATGAAGTTCGTTTACTTATTCCCGGGCAAATACACCGAATTCAACATTAACCCATAACAAATAAGCTGGCAGTATATCTACAGAAGGCTGCAACAAGTACACGTTTCAAAATCTCTTTTGATTTCAGTACATCCCTATAACTTTCCTTTTGTTCATAATTCTCTATTTTGAACTGTTTCTTAAGGTCCTCTTCGTTCATATTTGCTAATTTTTCTTTGTTTATATTGATATTGTTAACTTTCGATATACGTAGAAGTATACTTTTCGCGTCTTCAGTCCGTCCATTTAGTATTAGCCAAATATGTAGGAAATGAATATGATAGGAGGAATGTAAATGATTTGGATCAAGTCCTCCCAGTAAGGCACGCACATTGCTATACAAGCAAAAGTTGATTCTCCCATCTAAATAGCGTACGCGAAGAGTACTCCAGCTAGAATTCTGTTTTTACCGGCAATTTCGGTCACTAAAATTAAAAATATTGCAAGAATTAAATATTAAAAAAAAATCGTTGATTTATGAAGTCACACCTTTAGGTTTTTCTTTTTACGATTATCAAATTGGATAGTTCCACTCTAATGAGCAAGATTGAAAAAACTAATTCTTTGTAATAAACTGTACTAAAACAATAAAAACAAAGCTCTTATAGCGTTTAGGCACTGCTTCCGATCCGAATTCGATTCGAATTCGAGTAAACTCAAAATTAGAAAACAATGACATAATTTGGAGGTCGATTATGCACTTTGTCCGTTTCGGATCCGAAAAAATACTATATTGTTGCTTGTACACAGATTAAATAGTTTTGGCTATTTCTGTGTTGTTTGGCATACAGTGCTTTACTCTTTCATTATGTCTTTTCAATCACCCTTAAATTTTGTCACTGTAATTATATTGTGGCTACTTCGACTCATCAACATTATGAACCGAAATAGAGATATTTTCGACTTCGTAAAGCGAAATTCGAATGTAACGCGCCACTCCTACAAATAGCTATAAATACTTCGGTTTAACATTCATTGAATTCTACCGGATTTGGATCGAAAGCAGTGCGTAAATGCTCTTAAGCATTGTATTAATTCGTGTCTATGTAAATTTGCTTTAATCTTCATCATTGTCATTCCTATTGCCCGTTATACTCGAAAATGTAAACCGATTAACTGTGGGGAAAAAAGGCTTACGAGTAAAAGTAAAGGCAACCTCGTATTAGTAAGTGAAGTGAAGTACGGCTTTCTACTAGATCGTGTGATAGGATCGTGTTTTGTGGTATTCTTTTAGGGAGGCAAATGGACTTGTAGGACTTATAGAAGGGCCGGAATGTGAATGATGATGAAGCATTCCGCTGTTTTTAAATACTATGACAGCTCCCGCTTCAGAATTTTTGCTATGATCGAATCGAAAATAATAAATATGCGGTAAAAACCGTTTCAAATTAATGTTAATAATATTTTTGTTACCTACTTAAAACCATGGCTGTCGCATACATGCCTCCCTGCTTCAAGCATTTCAATAAACATGTACAGTTAGTACGATGACGTGAAAGCCTTTAGATTTCCAATGCAACTTCCCACAGAGCAGATAATAATCGACGGTTCACGGCCGAACCTGCACACATATTTATCAGATCTTTGTACTGTCAAGGAAAAAAAATTAGACTTTATATCAAAAAAAGGAGTACACTTTGTGATTACCTATATACCTATATACATTCCAAGATAAATTGTCTCTTAAGCGGTCAGCCACCACAGAGTCTTCTTGATCTGAGAATGCCTCGTTTAGAAGTGTAGCAACCGTCGTAATATATAATCTACTGACGATGGTGTGTCTTTCCTAATGTAGTGGTGTTGAGAGTAGTGGTGCTGGGATTAGTGGTGAAGGGGAAAGTGCACGCCATTGAGTCTAATGAGTCAACTCTCCGTTTTTCCTCGTGCTCTAATTGAAAGCCCCTAAAACTTGTGCCTCGAGTTACAAATTCGGTTCCAGTGCCATGCAGTGTCATGAAATGAAGTAGACGATATGAATGATAAGCTCGTGGAAACTGTCACTGAAGAACACAAAAATTCCCGGATTAGACTATAATCTCATGGCTGGTAGACGGGAAATGAAGCTGCATTCTTCAGAAGCTTTCACAGAATACAGGCAACTGTAGAGACAGATCTACAAATACATGTGCCGCGACTTACGAAACTTCAATACAGCTCTAATTGAAGAAACAATAGAGCGGAGATATATCTGTCAGAAAGAGCAGACTGTTAAAGCTGAAGACCAAATGTGGTAACATCGTTTCCGGGACACTTGAGGTTTTGAGTGAGGTTGAGAGGTTCTACGGGAAGCTGTACATATCATCGTTGAAACTATACGCAAGTATGAGTAACGATCCAAGAGCAAGTCTTATCCGACACTGTTTCGATGATATCTCGGACGTAAGTCTGAGTGAGATTAGAATGGCTCTCTAGCACCTTAAAAGCAAGGCCTCGGGCGATGATAGAATTACAGCTAGCTTTTGAACGTGGATGAAAAACCAGTACTTGAAGTCCTTGAGAAGTTCTTTAATTCTGTCCTCCATAGTGGCACTACACCGGAGGCGTGGAGCAGAAGTGCGGTGGTCTTGTTCTTCTCGAAAGGCAACAGTGCTTTGTTGAAGGAACCAAAAGACCAATTTCCCTTTTGAGCCGCGTCTACATGCTGTTTCCGAAATTCATTACGAATCGTCTCGCACGTAGACTCGACGACTTCCAGCTTTCGATACAAGCCAGTTTCCGAAAAGGCTTTAGTACCATAGACCACATACACACCACTTGACAAATTGTACAGAAGACCAAAGAGTAGATTATGCCAGTTTGTCTTGCATATGTGGAATATGAGAAAGCCTTTCATTCCATCGAAATTAAATAAGTTAAAAAAGTAGAGTTTTATTAAGATCAATTGTTTGTCGATACAAGAAACCTAACATTTTAAAAATCTTAGGATGTAATTATGTCAATATGTGTATCTCTCACCTCGGTAGTCCTCTTTGTCTTATATTATTAATGATGTAGTTATAAATTATAGGAGTATTTATATAATATGATTTATATAATATTCTTATAAAATGAGATAATGCAACATTTTATTATATTTAAAAATAATTTATTACGCAAACAATATTTGCTAAGACGGTCCAATTCACTCAAACTGTCCAAATCACTTAAATTTTATTCAATTGAGGTGGATAACATTAAAAAAATGTTATGAGACTGACGTAGAGTGCCTTAAATCAGAAACTTTACTACTTTCCACCTCCCTTAAAATGAATGAATGAATGAATGAATGAATATACTTTATTGTAAACCACAAACAAATATACAAATTACATTTTTTTATAGGATAGGTTGACAAACGAGCACACAGTCCAACGATGGTAAGTGGTTGCTGTGGCCCATAGAAATCTACATTCATCCTCGTTTGTGAATCAAAATGCAGATGCGTTATCACCCGTTAGGACTAAGATGGAATGCCTCGTTTCCAGTAAAAAGGGTCTCCGGCTCTCTACACTCTCCATACGAAACAAAGCAGTGTTAAGCTGCTATTTTACGCTGGTATTCTGTGCGAGCGTGATCCTTCTCCGGTCGCTGACCCATTCGTGCTACAACTATACTATTAATATAGCTGCAGCATGGCTCTATCATATGACAAAATGCAGATTAAATGTACAATTTGGCGGTCTTATCGCTATATAGCGATCTCTTCCAGGCATCCAAAGGTGTAAAGGAATAAAACAATGAATACTAGGTAGGTGATGCAATATAAATATATAAAATATAATATCAATACATGCGATATATAGACAATAAATGCAATAAAATAACATATAAATAGCTAATACATGAAATGATATAAATTACTAATACATAATAAAAGATAAAGTAAAGCATATAATATATACATATACATACATATATATGAATATATAAACAAACTTACATATCTACCCAAAATACATAAATAAATTACAAAATTCCTTAAACAATAATATAAAGATATATACAATAAATACATAATCACATAATTTATCCTAACGGTCTCCGAACGATTGAGACAAGTAATGCTCTTTAAGTAAACGCTTAAATATTACAATAGATTGTGCTTCACGTATATGCAAAGGTTGAGCATTCCAAAGCTTAATAGACTGGACAGTAAAAGATTTATTAAAATATGATGTTTTGTGAGTTCGTACCCTTAAAATGAATTTTTTAGAAGTGCGTTGAGGTTGCCCTGGAAGCCCCACAAAATTAAACTTCTCCTTTAGATAGGGAGGAGCAGAGGGATGAAATAATACACAGTACAGAATAGAGAGAATATACACGTTCCGGCGAAGTTGGATAAGTAACAACTTGAGACGTGAGCGAAATTGGGAAATATGGTCAAATTTGCGCAATCCAAATATGAACTCAATACTAGTGTTTTGAATTCTCTAAAGCTTATTTAGCTGGTCCTAAGTTATATCTACATAGCTTGCGTCAGCATAGTCGAGAAGCGGAAGGAGAAGAGACTGTGCGAGCATAATTTTTAAAGTAATGGGAAGAAATGATCGAAGGCGACGCAGTGAACAAAGAGCGACAAAGGTTTTCTTACTTACCTCATTCAGTTGGTGTATCCAATTTAAGGAATTATCAATATAAATTACCAAAGTTTTTGACATTGTCAGAGTAAGGGATTACAACTACATCGAATACGATAGGTAATACGGTGAACCAGTCAATTATTGAGATAAAGCTCTGGCTACCAATAATGATAGCCTGAGGCTTTTTAGGACGGACATTTAGGTCATATGATTAACTCCAATCTTGAATAATCTTTAGATCGTTATTCAATGTAGCGATTGCATTCGGCAAACTCTCAAGAGTTGACTGGGTGTAAATCTGGACATTATCCGCATACGTGTGGTAGAGAGAAGATATTTTATGAGTAATTGAATCAATGAAAATGAAAAAAAGTGAAGGTGACAACACGCCGCCCTGCGGCATGCCTGCAGTAGTATCACACCAAGATGAGTGAGTTTCAACGAAACGAATACACTGCCGATTGCCACAGATATAACTTTCACAGTTACATAGGCTGCACAAAAATATCGGGAATGAAATATTTCCACTGTTCCTGTCATATTAAAATCTTTTTAATTGAAAACTCCTTGGTTTTAAAAATCAAATACCATTTATTTATTTAAAAAAAGATTCTCGGTCTTGTCCAAGTCTTGTCACAAGGTTTTGTCAAACTTGTTTAGTCGTTGAGAAAATGGAATTGACTCGAGAAAATTCAAGAGCGATGATTTATTATGACTTTCGAAGTGTTTTAACACAAAAACAGTTTGTTGACTGGATGATTTCTGCATTTGGTGATGAAGCCCCATCCAAAACCACAATTTATCGCTGCTTTGCTGAATTTCAACGTGGACGTGTCAAGCTCAGTGATGATCCCCGTCAAGGTCGTCCAAAAACTGCAGTCACCAAGAAAACGTTGATGCTGTGCGTAAGCTGATTGAGGACGATCGACATGTAATATACCGCGAAATTCAGACAACTTTAGACATTGGCATGAGTCAAATACAAGTAATCTTGCATGAACAATTAGGTGTAAAAAATTTGTTTTCCCGATGGATACTGCATTCACTCTGTGAAGAGCAAAAAGCGGCTCGCGTTACTTGGTGCGTCAGAACTCTCGAAAAATTCCACGCAGGATCCTCAAATGCTGTATACAACATCGTATCAGGTGACGAATTCTGGATATACACGTACGAACCCGAAACAAAAAACCAGTCACGAGTTTGGGTGTTCGAAAATGGGTTAAAGCAAACAAAAATTGTTCGTTCACGGAGTGTTGCAAAAAAAAATGGTGGCCACGTTTGTCTCCAAAACCGGCCTTGTTACGACTATTCCTCTTGAGTGACAAAGAACGGTTAATGTAGAATGGTATGCTTGCATTTGTTTACCACAGGTCGTATCTAAACTCCGTAAAGAGAACTGCAACCGCCGCATCATCCTCCATCACGACAATGCGAGTTCTCACACCGCACACAGAACAAAAGAGTTTTTAGAGGAAGAAAACATAGAATTATTAGACCATCCGCCGTACAGCCCCGACCTAAGCCCTAATGATTTCTATACCTTCCCGAAAATAAAGAATAAATTGCGTGGACAGAGATTTTCATCACCTGAAGAAGCTGTGGACGCCTACAAAACGGCCATTTTGGAGACCACAACTTCCGAATGGAATGGTTGCTTCAATGATTGGTTCCATCGTATGGAAAAATGTGTCAAATTTTGCGGAGAATGCTTCAAAAAGCAATAAATACATTTTTAAATAGTAATATTGTGTCACTTCCCTGATCCCCGAAATTTTCAGTGCCGTAATAACTGATGGAGTTATGTTAAGGGAACACAACAGACTCAACAGTATATCAAAATGAACAGTATTAAACGCATTACTGAAATCCAGCAAGATCATGACTGTGAGTTGTTTATTATCCATACCCCACCGTATGTCATCAGTAACTTTAGTTAAGGCAGTAGCTGTACTATGACCAGGACGGAAACCGGATTGTAAAGAATTTAATTAATTGTGCTTATTAAGGAAAAGGGTCAGTTGTTGGCAAATTAGTTTTTCAAGGACTTTAGAAAGGAAAGGTAAGATCGAGATGGGCCGAAAATCAGAGAGGTTGACGGGATTAGATTTCTTCAGAAGGGGTATAAATTAAGCACTCTTTGAGGCTTGAGGGAATTTAGAGGAAGAGACACATGCATTAAGTAAATGAGTGATGATGGGCGTGATTACATCAAGGAGAGGAAAAAGCATATTACGGCTAATGTTGTCGCTACCGACAGTATTTGAGGAGATGGATAATATGATCTTAACATCACATACAGTAAAGTGACTAAAAACGAACGGAGGATAATTAGTAGTTGGAGTTACAGAAAGAGAACGAAGTGTTTGCAGTTTATGTTCACTATCAAATGAATTAGAAGGATTAGAAAAATGTTGATTTAATAGTTCAACATCAACACTAAGAACATCATTTAAGGATGTTCTACCAACTCCAACTGTTTTAACAAACTTCCACACCCTAGATGAGTCGCCGTTCTCGACTGATGTATGAATATGGCGTCGTTGTGCATCTCTACATAATGTGTTGCAGCGATTCCTGATTTTGGCGTATTTCCTTAAGTTTTCATCTGTTTCATTCTCTTAAGCTTTGACAATGCCACATTCTTCTACAAAATTAGCCTTTTCAGATCATCTGAGAGCCATGGAGTAGGTAAGTGTTCGAGTTTCACATAATGCATTGGTTCGTGGACGTCATAAAGCTGCGCGAGTAGGGAACAGAAAAGTTCGACTTTATCGTCAATGCATGATGCTTTCTCAATCACTGACCAGTCAATATTATGAGCATCTTGACAAAGTTGGTCAATATCCATTCCTCCAAAATTACGTAGCAGAATTAATTTAGGTTTGATTTTAGGAGGGCGTAGTTCATACGAAAGGAAAATTAAATCTTGACAAGAGAATTCATCAACAGGACACTGTACATGCTTGAAAACTAGATTTAAAGATGACACCATTCCAATTCAAACTGTGTCCAATAAATATAATTCAGCCCAAAATGAAATAAAAGAAATACTGGCTATGGATAATCTCATAAAGACATGTAAATATAATGAAGAGCGTTTTGACTCCTTAGTAAAACATCAATGTGAGTGTCAGCGGACAATACCGTTTTCTTTGGAGTCGGTGGGTGCTGATAATGTTATTATATCACCACCAAAAAACTACGATAGTACCATAAGAGAGGAGATAAAAATAAAAAATAATTAAAATATTATCAAAAAAAAATATAGGCATATACATGGGAAAAAGTTTAGGCATAATATTAAATAACGCTTTAAAGGGACAAAAATTGTAAATTGCTGCATGCCTGGAGCATGTTTTAATGACATCCTAAATAAAATTCTAATTACGAAATTTTGCCCAACTAGTATAATAATAATTTTTGTTGGTAGAAATGACAGTGTAAGAAACAAACAGTTATTAAAAAATTCTGAACAACTTAATAACTTAAATATATGACGGGACCAGCACCATTGCACGTGCGGCGCAGTAGCCGTCGTTTGCAGTTAGACAGAATTCTTGTAAATTACACGTGTTCCGCACACCTGCACCATTGCACCTGCAGTGGCGCTCGTTTTGTTTGTATAAAACGGACGGCGCGGCCGCCGTTAGGACAGTCTTGGCTCTGACGTGAAACGGTACGCTTGTCGTATTCCGTTACTAGTTTATCCTCGACTCGTTGGATAATTAATTCGTGTAAACGAATTAATTAGTATTCCTAACTACAAAATTAGTGTCTGTACTATACTCAATTACCCTTTCTACATCAGAAGTGGATAAAGTCCCCATTTTTGCCCACATTTAATCTTCGAATAGTATGAGGACTATTACATTTGTAGAAGACTATAATGCATTCCGCAATGATGAATCTGTTTTTATGTTAAATACCGTAATGAAATTTGCTATGCTAATTACGATATTGTCGTATCATTAAAGTGTAGAGAAAAGTAGTGTGAGATTATTTAAGCCAAATTTTTTTTATTTGTTCGATTTGTATTAAAATTACTCGCAAGTGTTTTCATTATTTCTTGACGTACCTGAATATGTTAACAAATTTCGAAAGAAATGTTGAAGGCTTTCTAATTCAGTTGTTAAGTTTCATTGTAAATTGATAGTTCACGCGAAACATGATTATCATTTGCTATATTTTGAAGTTCAAAACGTTTAAGGGATGTACCAAAATAAAGGATTAACTTTAACACGCTATGAATTGAAAATAATAAGTGACATTTTTGTGTTCTAATGTGTTGATCAGTGTTGCAGTTTTCTCCGAATATTGTCTCATCGACAAGATTGGGGTTTGATGTCGAGAGATTCGTAGAAATCTCTACAACAATGATCAATGAGGAAGATGTTGTGACGGCTAATCGAACGTGGTCAGGTACGGCCGAGCGCTGGTAAGATTGAGCCTACACCTGTAACTTATCGGCTGATCTTACAGCAGGGCAATTCAAGCGGGCGCCGAACAAATTGTGCTTTGGCGCTGTAAATGTACGTCTGAGGTCGGCTTTCGTAGATTTTGCGTAGTTGCCTCCTTCCCTTTGAAATATGTTGTGGTATTTGCCTCTACACAAAGTTTCCGTTTTTTTTTGCAATGTTTTCAAATGTCCTGCAGTTGCCGTTTCTTAGGAGAATATGTGATGAATTTTGAAAGCTCGGAATTCCATGGTTCGCAATACATTTATCTCGATTTCTTTTAATTTTATAAAGCAGTGCAACGATTCGCTAGCGCTAGTACGGCTACGGCGCGACGGCTCGCTGGCGCGAATGTGGCACGAACGCAGCAGAATAACAATCTGGAGTGCGTTTGCCTGGAGGTAGCCATATCGGCGCGTTCATGACTTAAATGAAGTCTGGGATGGTCGACCGTTGTAATATTTAACAAGAGCTAACATCTGTTAGCTGGTGGTAGTGAACTGATAGACCGTATGCTGTTCACTGTCAACCGCACGAAGACGCGCGACAGTCAGAGGTAGCCTTGTCTGTGTGTCTAGAAAATACAGAGAGGTTCCATCACTCTAGCGGAGTAATTCTTCTAGTTCAAGAAAGAAAGATGGTGTCCCTGAGAGGCTGGTTTGTTCTGCACTGGGATGTGTTGTGTTGCTGTTGGTTTACATAGTTAGGTGTTATCATATCACTACGTCTCTCACGATACACTTTTGTGTGATTGTGAGAGGGACATGTTTGCGGTGTGGTTGGTCTGTAACTGTTCTATACTGAATTGAAAAAAAGAGAGAGTAAGAAAAAAAAGTGGTTCTTACTATCATTGTAGGGCGTTTGCCGGTCCAATGATATGGCTATAGGGAATAGTGATTCCGGACTAGCGAAAACAGTAGTTGAAAAAAAAGAGAAAATAGAAAAGCTACAGACTAATCATTCCGATCTCGCATAAAGTTGATTAAAGTTTTGTGGGGCTTACTGCCGGAACAAAACTGATTGTCACCCAAGTCTGAAGGGTCAATATAGACCGGACCAGACGCTATTATGTCAGGATAGTCAAACGATGTTTTTTTGTCTACAGATAACTAAAATTATGATGGAGCGCGTGCGAGGACGCACGCATGTCAGTATGGCCGTGACGGGACCAGCACCATTGCACGTGCGGCGCAGTAGCCGTCGTCTGCAGTTAGACAGAATTCTTGTAAATTACACGTGTTCCGCACACCTGCACCATTGCACCTGCAGTGGCGCTCGTTTTGCTTGTATAAAACGGACGGCGCGGCCGCCGTTAGGACAGTCTTGGCTCTGACGTGGAACGGTACGCTTGTCGTATTCCGTTACTAGTTTATCCTCGACTCGTTGGATAATTAATTCGTGTCAACGAATTAATTAGTATTCCTAACTACAAAATTAGTGTCTGTACTATACTCAATTACCCTTTCTACATATACACAAAATTGTCTTGTTCACACTGCCTTATATACAGGGATTGGCACAGGAAAATAACCTAAGTATAACTTAAATTACAAATGAAAAATTTAATGTGTAATAATAAAATAAATTTAACATATAATTGTAATAATAATAATGTTAATTTTCATTTGATAGACATAAATAATGTAATTAAGAAGTTTTGGAAAAAAGAGAGGTATTACCTATCCAAATATAATTTAAGACTGGTAGCAAATGTGCTATCTTATTATTTACATTTTAACTTAGCCAAGTTTTTGGCTATCAAGACTGCTTCTATTGAGCAGTGTAATCATTTGACATTTAATTTGGAATCAGTTCCAACTAATTTAAATTATTGAACCCGACAATAGAGGCAATCTCTAGCAATAATAAGAGTTTGATTAATTTAGAATGCAGCCCACAAATAAGGAATAAGAATTGTTTACACATCAAAATTTACAAGGCATAATGAGCAAAGAATTGGAAAATGAATTATTTTTGAATAGTAACAACATACATATCCTCTGTATTACTGAACATTGGCTAAAAGATTATAATTTAATGTTTAATATCAGAAATCTCCAGGTGGTCAGTTCATTCAATAGAGAAAAAAGTTTACGTGGTGGCTCCTCAATATTAACTGATAAATCATTATTATATGAAGAACTGTAGAAATGGTTTGTGTCGAGATCGAGCACCTCATTGTTGTAAGTGTTTACAGACCCCCATGTGCCACTTATGAATATTTTGAAAGGATTTTGGAAGAAGTTTTGCTCACACTTAGTAAACGGAACAAGTCTGTTGTAATATCTGGAGACTTTAACATCAATATCCTTGAAACTTCTTCCATTAGTTTTAAGTTTAACTCATTATTTAAATGGTATTATCATGTCAATTTATTCTTAAAACCGACACGTATTGCTGGGCCTAGTGCGACCTGTATAAATAACATTTTTACCGATGTTAACCCCTTGCTTAAATCAATCATTCAAAATTTAGGTTCAGATCACTGTGGAGAGTTGGCCTCATTGTCTTACATACATAAAAACAAAAATGAGAAAGTTAAGTTTGTTCTAATAAGTAAACATCGTTTGGAGAGGTTTAGAAGTAACACAGTGAAAGGTTCTGTTAAAAAAAGTGCTTATTATTTATTCTCATTATTTAAAATTATAACTTGTGAATTTAATATAATATTTACAACAAAAAATTATATTTACTTCTAAAACTTTCTCTATAAACAGTCGCAAATCATTTAATGAATGGGCGACAGTAGTAATTTATAAAAGTAGATGAAAGTTATAAGAGCTTTATAATGGAAGATCATATTATCATAGTGTTATATTTAGAGAGTATGTAAAACATATTCTAAATTTTTTAATAATGTATGCTCCACAGCTAAGGCAACAATTATACAAAAAAATTGAAACTGCATCCGATAAAATTAAAATGACACGAAGTATAATTAATAGTGAAACGGGCAAGGTCAAACCACGGAACTCGGATTTTTAATTGAATATTAACAATCATTTAACTCAATCTGATCAAGAAGTTGCTATGGGTTTTGAGAAACATTTTACTGATGTTCCTTTTTTGACAACAAAGTTATTAAATTCTTCGCCTACTGTCGCCGAATCATTTCTTAATCAAAACGTAAAGCCTTGTTCAAATACTTTTAAATTCCATAAAGTATTGCAAAAAGATATCGTTAAATATTTTAAAAATATTGATGTTAAAAAAACGGCAGACTTATGGGGGATTTACGTTATTGATAATTTAGTACAATCGCCAATTTTCGACCAATTTCTGTACTACCAACATTAAGTAAAATTTTTGAAAAAATCATTTTAGATCAGATGTTAAGATTTTTAATATAAATAAATTGCTTCATAAAAATCAATTTCGTTTTAGAAGGGGTAGCTAGACTACCGACACCGGAGTCGAACTTATAAAACATTTTTTTGTGCATGTGAGAATTCTGAGGATGCTTTGAGTGTGTTTTGTGACCTATCCAAGGCCTTCGACGGTGTTCACCGTGAGACATTAACCAGGAAGCTACAGTACTATAGTGTCAGGAACACAGCGCTTAAACTTATTATTTCATATTTAAGTAATAGACTGCAGAAAGTTATTATCAATGGTAAAAGTTCTTCTGGGTTGTCCGTAAGGATGGGTGTCCCTCAGGGCTCGAGTCTTGGCCCTTTCCTATTTTTAGTGTTTATTACTTACCTTCCCTTGTAGGGGATAATGATGATTTTTAAACTTAAACGTCTATCATTTAAATTTGACGAAGAGACGAATGCTATATCAAAATTAGTGCATTAGTTTAACGTTAATAATCTGCATTTAAACGGCAATAAAATTAAATGTATTAAATTTACAACAACGAATGTTAAAAATCTGAATACCAATGTGTTTTTAAATGGGGAAGAACTGAGCCCTGTTGAATCCTCTGTTTTTCTTGGCATCACTCTCGACGCAAAGCTTCAGTGGGGCCCCCATATATCCAAACTTATGCTTTAAAAAAGATTAGAGATCTGACTAGTAACAAGACAGCTAGTTTAGTTTATTTCAATTATTTCCATAGCATAATGTGTTATGGCGTTTTGCTATGGGAAATGCAGCTGATTTAAAAACTAGTTTTTTTATGCAGAAGAGGGCCATAAGAACTGTTTACAACCTTAAAACGAGAGACTCTTAGAGAAAAATTTAAAGAAATAAATATATTAACTTTGACCTTTCAGTATATTTACCAAAATTTAATGTATGTGAACAAAGATAGTTTTAGTAAAAAAAAGTGATATACACTTTGTAAACAATAGGAACAGACACAAACTAGTGATACCGTTAACAGTGGTAGAGCCACGCGGCAGGTTTTGCTGTCGCAAGGATGGGCCGGCTCGAACCGGGGTGGTACCACGACCTCACAGAATACCAGCGTGAAGTAGAGCTTTACCTCTGCGTTTCGCTTGGCGAGTGCAGGTGGCCGGAGGCCCTTTTTACTGGAAATGAGGCATTCCATCTTAGTCCTCACGAGTGACAACGCATCTGCATTTTGATTCGCAAACGAGGATAGATGTAGAAGTCTATGGGCCGCAGGAACCACTTACCATCAGGTGAACTGTGTGCTCGTTTGTCACCCTTATCCTATAAAAAAAATACCGAACTTTCGACTCCACAGAGTCAGTGATTCATTCTTAGGGCAATGTATACGCTATTACAACAAAGTTTCATAAAATATACAAGGTATCTCTATTACCAAATTTAAATATTTAATTAAACAAAAGCTGTATAAAAAGGGTTATTAAATAAATGAATACATGGTTGATAATAAACCCTTGGAATGAGGTGGTCGCTTCCAAGCTGTTTCTAAAATAAATTTTGTAAATAGTTTGTAATCATTTGTATTTTAAAATTTATTTAAAAAAAAGTACCGCTGGGTTTCCTATTGGTTCTTCCCAGGACTGAGGATTTTTTTCAAACCAGTGGTAAAATAAAAAAAATACTTTAAATAAGTATTACTTGTAATCAATATTGAATATTATAATTTTGTTAGAAAAAAAAAGAAATATTCTTTTCTATTCTGTCAATCAAGAAAATCTTAAATAGATTTTAAAAAATAAAAAATTTGGTATCAGTATATGGCCGTGTAAAGGCGGATAAGAATATCCACTACCCCATTTTTTCCGTAGGTGTTGTAAAAGGCGACAAAGGGAAACAGGCAGGAGATGGGCAGCAGCATCTTCCTAACAACAGTAAAATTACAAAAAAAAACTGCGGTTGCCAACCCGTTTGCCAAGCGTGGCAACTATGGCAAACACCCCCCAATGATGAGAGTAACAAAGAGACGGCCTCTAGTCCCCGGCGGCCCCGCTATTCCTGGCTACGGTAGCGTCCATGGTATCGGCGGGGCAGGGGGTGCTAAGAATCTCCGGTGGAGGTTCGGTTACCACCTGAGACGACTCGACCTAGCAACATAAAACGCACGCACCCTGAGGACTGACGAGAAGATTGTGGAGCTGGAAGAAGAGATAGACAAGTTTCGCTGGCATATTTCAGGTTTATCCTAAGTCCGAAGAGAGGGGGAGGATACGGTAATCCTCGAAACCGGCAACTTGCTCTATCACCGGGAGGGCCACCATCTGTCCCAAGGAGGTGTCGGATTTATCGTCCACAAGTCTCTCGTTAACAACGTTGTAACGATTGGGAGTGTGTCGACGAGTGTTGCGTACCTTATACTCAGAATCACCATACGGTATTCGCTGAAGGTCATACAGGTTTACGCACCAACGTCGGCACATCCCGATGAAGAGGTGGAGAAAATGTATAAGGATATCTTTAGAGCCATGCATTCCTCCAAAACCCACTATACGGTGTTAATGGGAGACTTCAATGCAAAACTAGGCACAAGAGAGAACGGTGAGCTGAAAGTAGGGAAAATTGGAATAGGGCAACGGAACCAAAGGGGCCAGCAGCTAGCCGACTTCATGGATATGATGAACTCTTTCTTCCAGAAACGGCCCCACAGGAAGTGGATCTGGTCGAGCCCCGACGGTTCGACAAAAAATGAGATTGACTTCATTATGACGACCAGATGACAACTGTTCAGTGATGTCTCCTTGATCGCGAGGGTGAAAACTGGTAGAAATGACCGAATGGTTAGAGGCACAGTGAACCTAAACGTTAAGTTGGAGAGGTCTCGTCTATTGAAGTCAACGCCCCGTCCCCCTCGTGCTCTGTTCTAAAGTCCCGAAACCTTTCAGCTCGAGTTACAAAACCGTTTTCAGTGCCTAGAAGACTGCAATGAAGTGGACGATATGAATGACAAGCTCGCGGAAACTGTCCATGCGGTCGGAGCTAAGTTCTACAAGACCCGCCGCAGAAGAACATAAAAACTCTCCGATCACACTCTTAATCTCATGGCTGTTAGACGGGAGATGCAACTACATTCTTCAATAAGTTTGACAGCAAACAGGCAACTTAACAGACAGATCTCCAAATGCATGGGGCGGGACGTACGCAACTTCAATACAGCTTATATTGAAGAAGCGATCAAGCGGATTCAAGGCTCCAAAGTCTTTGCCAGAGATCTGTCTGCCAGAAAGAGCCAACTGTCAAAGCTGAAGACCGAGTGTAGCAGCATCGTTACCGGGACACCTGATTTTGAGTGAGATTGAGAGGTTCTATGGGTATGGGAAGTTATCATCTCCCCATACTTGTCCTCGGGGACTTCAATGCCAAGAACTTGGCTTGGGGTTCTCGTCGTACAGATGTGCGGGGTAGGATGGTGGAAGACTGGGCTCTGGAGACAGGCCTGGTCGTCCTAAATCGGGGTTCTGTCCCCACGTATGTGCGGATGCGGGGCGAGTCGGTGGTGGACATTTCGTTCGCTAGCCTCGCTCTGTCGACGCGTGCCATTGACTGGCGTGTCATGGAGGGGGTGGAGACCTACTCCGACTACCGGTACATCCGGTTTGACGTCTCCACCCAGCCCTCGAGCGCGCCAGTCCAACAGGCCCCGAGTGGTCCGCGCTGGGCGCTGAAGCAGCTGGACCGGGAGCTCCTCCTGGAAGCCTCGATCGTGCAGGCCTGGGTGTCATCACCGGACAGGCCTGCCGACGTCAATGATGAGGCAGGGTGGTTCCAGGAGGCCATGTCCGAGATATGTGACGTGGCAATGCCCCGCGTCCGGCCAGGAAGCGCCCGTTGTCAGGTGTATTGGTGGTCGCGTGAGCTGACGTCTCTGCGCGAGGCGTGTGTCGCCGCGCGGCACCTGTACGCCAGGCATCGCAGGCTCCGCATTCGTCCACCGAATGCGGCAGCCATGGAGGTGGAGCTGTACGAGGGATACAGAGCGGCGAAGACCGCCCTCTGGGAGGCTGTCCTGCGGGCCCGGGATCGGGCCCGTGAGGAGATGCTGGAGACTCTCGATAGAGATCCGTGGGGGCGCCCTTACAAGATGGTGCGGGATAAACTCCGCACCTGGGCCCCCCCGCTGACGCAGAGTCTCCGGCCTCAGCTCGTGGAGAACGTGGTGAGCGCTCTATTCCCTGCGCGAGGGGAACATCCGCCCCCGCCTATGGCTCCGCCACCTGCGGTGCCCGAAACGGACCACCAGGACGACGACGGAAGGGACCGGGGTAGACCTGAGAGTGGCGGTACGTAGGCTCAAGGCCAGGAATACCGCCTCAGGACCCGATGGCTTGCCTGGCAAAGCCTGAGTCCTGGCCTCGGAGGCTCTCGGGCCCCGACTGGAGGGGCTCCTAAGCGCATGCTTGGAGAGAGGCCAATTCCCGCTTCGTTGGAAGACGGGGAAGCTGGTCCTCATTCGGAAGCCGGGGAGCCCTGCGGACTCTCCGTCCGCATACCGGCCCGTGGTGCTGCTCGACGAGGTGGGCAAGCTCTTTGAAAGAGTAATTGCAAACCGCCTCGCCGAGCACCTTGCGGGGACGGGGCCGGATCTTGCGGAACACCAGTTTGGTTTCCGCAAGAGGCGCTCTACGGTGGACGCCATCATGCGCGTGAGAGCCCTCACGACGGGGGATGTAGTGGCCAGGGGGGGGGGGGGTTGTCTTGGCGGTGTCTCTCGACATCGCCAACGCCTTCAACTCCATGCCCTGGAGCTGCATTAGGGAGGCACTCCGGTATCACCGGGTGCCGAGCTTTCTCCGTCGTATAGTCGGGAACTATCTGACGGACAGGGCCGTCATCTACCCCGGTCGCAACGGTGAGTGGAACCGGCGAGAGATGTCGTGCGATGTCCCACAGGGTTCGGTTCTGGGGCCGCCCCTGTGGAACATCGGTTACGACTGGGTGCTGCGCGCCGACCTCCCTACCGGCGTCAGCGTAGTTTGCTACGCTGACGACACGCTGGTACTGGCACAAGAGGGGTCGTACGAGGCGGCGGCGGAAACTATGACACGCGGGGTTGCGATAGTCGTTGAGAGGATCCGGCAACTGGGTCTCGAGCTGGCTCTGCTCAAGTCCGAGGCCATGCACTTCCATGGTCCTCGGAACAGGCCACCACCGGGATCCTCAGTGATGGTAGGAGGGGTATCCATCGGCGTCGAGTCGACGTCGAAGTACCTAGGACTCGTCCTGGAGGGCCGATGGAACTACGTTGAGCACTTCCGACGTTTGGCTCCCAACCTGGAACGGACCGGGGCTGCCTTCAGGCGGCTCCTGCCGAACCTGGGGGGGGGGAGCCAAACGCCTCCTGCCGGAGGCTCTACGCGGGGATCGTGCGGTCCATGGCCCTTTACGGGGCCCCGGTGTGGGCGCGTGGTTTGGCACGGCGTGCCGTCCACCACCTGAACGCGCCCCAAAGGGTGGTTGCCGTAAAAATGGTTCGCGGCTACCGCACGATCTCCCGCGAGGCGGCGAGCCTCCTTGCCGGATTGCCGCCATGGGATCTGGAGGCGATATTCCTCGCGCGCCTGCACGAATGGCGCGCGGAGGCACTATGCCGGGGGGAAACCCCGCTGCCGCGGCAAGTTGTCGCGCAGCGGACAGACTTCCGGCATGATCTCATGGCGACATGGAGAGAGCGACTGTCGCAACCCCGTGCTGGGCACGCCACTATAGCGGCGATAAGACCCCTCTTTGAGGAGTGGCTTGAGAGACGCCACGGCGTCCTCACCTTCCGCCTGACGCAGGTCCTCACCGGACACAGTGTGTTCGGGAGGTTCCTGCACCGAATCGGGCGGGAGAAAACGCCCGGGTGCTCCCACTGCGAGGATCGACTGGATGACACGGTGGAGCACACCGTGGAGGTGTGCCCTGCTTGGGCAGAGCACCGCCGTGTCCTCGTAGCGGCGATAGGCGGCGGCGACCTCTCGCGTCCGGCCCTGGTCGAAGCCATGGTCCGGAGCGAGACGGAATGGGATGCCGTCACCACCTTCTGCGAAGCAGTGATGCTAGCGAAGGAGGTGGCGGAGCGGGAGAAGGAGAGAGCAGCAGCTTTCCTTCCCGGCCGCCGCGGGAGACACCCCGGGCGTTGGGGCTACGTCGTGGCCCCCGGCCACCGTAGGCGCGGGCCTGCGGACGGCAAGCAATGGGTAGCTCGCAGTCCGTCCGTCTAATGACGACAGGCCGTGTCGATGGCGCGTTTTGTTCCACGCGCGCCTCAAAGAGCTGTCAGCAGCGTGAAGGGCAAGGGCCGACGCCTGCCGGGGCTGCGGGCTGTTCGAAAGAGATACCGCGGCTCCGGAACGTAAGGGCACTGAAGGAACACGGATGGTATTTTAGTCAGTAAAAGTCTGACACTCCCTTCCGCTCCACCCAGAGCGAAAGGCGTCATGAGATGATTTTCCATCCGCAAAAAAAAAAAGTTATGACTTTTTTACTTCTTCTTCCATAAACGAGTATTATCGGAAAGTCAGATATGCGGCGCATACGGTGCTCGGCTCTACCTTTTTCCTGTCCACATACCCCGCATTTAAAATGAAAGGTTTGATGTGTTATTTGTAATACCCCATTTAGACTCTCGCCTCGCGCCTCGCCTCGTACCTCGCCTCGCAGTTCGCGTGTTGTTACGATGTAACGAGTGCCTGTTTACACTCTCGCGTTGCGTTTAGTTTGCGTTGAACCAGCAACGATGGAAGACGTCGAAATAATAGCGGCATCAACTCTTGCCTTAATAAATATTTATCGATGCTTGACCATTTTAAAAAGAAGGAAATTAAAAAATTTTATAGATTTTTTCAAAGATTTCATAGATTGCTTTTTTCTTCGTAGGTGCTGACGAAAGGTAGCCATAAGCGCATTCTTTTTTACTTTGAGCTCTGCTAGCGGTCTGCACATAACCTTGGAAATTCTATTCCACGCATCGTTTACTTTTTGGGTATTTATATCCATAATATGTTTTGGATCCCAAATTATTCGCTCAGCCTGATAGAGTTCCAAGAACTGCAGCGTTTCTTCTTGCGACCAGTCCATTTTTAATTGAAGTACGACGAAGAAGACGTATTTACGCTACCAGGTTTTAAAACCAGGTATTCATTTCAAAGTACGGCGCCCTGGTACGAGCAAAAAATACTGCATAGGAAAATTATCCATATCTCAATAGTAATAAGAAACTCAATCGTATTTGTGAACGAAACATACTTTGAACTTCAAAGTATTTTTTTATTTATACGACTTTGCTCTTTTTTCATAATAGGATAACATGGAATACGGGTGAAATTCCTATGCAAGTATTTTCAAATTTTGACACCACGGCTGGACACGTCCCTCGCGCCGCAATGAGACGTATTTACGCTACCGGGTTTTCACTTTAAAGTACGGCGCCCTTTTAAGACCAAAAATTACTTGCAAGTATGAAAATACTTGCATAGGAAAATGATCCATATCTCAATAGTAATAAGAAACTCAATCGTATTTTTGAATGAAAAATACTTTGAACTTCAAAGTAGTTTTTTTTATTTATACATTCTTAGCATTCTCATTATTAGCATTCTCTGCCGGTCAACCCAGTATAGGTGAGAAATAAGTGGCAGGCGATTAAAATAACTAAATATAATAAATATAAAAAGATATAACACATTAAAATAAGGGATATTAACTACATAAATATGTACATATGCAAGTACACGCAAATACAAAATAATATATACCAATTATATAATATATACCAATTATCCTTTACACATATACATGCATTATATGTCTGGATAAAGGTAAGCAGTTCTAATGCATGTTATGTAGATGACATTGTTCTTTTGAGTTAAAATTTTTAATAACATTTTATATACATAAATAAAATACAACTTATAACAACAAATAAAATTAAAACACAAATACTTCCAATTAACATAAGAAATAAATTAAAGGAAAAAAGGGTTTTAAAAGTTATACAGTATGTAAAGCTTAACTTAAGTAAAATATACTTGCTAATCGTCGCCGTTTGTTTGTAATGTGACCAGAAAACTGGCTCAGTTGTCTCTCTGTATTGCAAGGCTGATCCGCTTACCAAAACATCTGCCAGCTTTTGGGTCATCTTTAACAACAAACGACCTTACGGCCCCAGCGTTTCTACACCAAACTTCACAAAGCGGCGCATAATGCGGCACACTCCGAGGGCCGCATATTTGCGCCGCTTGTTAGACTCGGCAACAGCAGCAGCCGCGCCTGCCTCCTATGCAGTCGCCGCAAGATGTGATGGCGCTAATGTGTCAACACAAGTTACATCCCACAATAAGGAGCACCCATTTTTCCATGGAATGAGCGTCATTCTATCAGACATCTTACCATTGTCCTGCAATATACCGCTTGGCTCTAAAATTGTAGGTGGTTAAGGTCCGTCGAATGACGTCATTAATTGTTGCATGGCAAGAGATGTGAATAGATCTCCCGAATGTAATGCAATTGTTTTGTTCCCAAAACCAATTTTTTGAAGTCTCCTTATATGGTACTTTCTAATGTCTTCAAGTAAGGTTTCCAGAGTACCGGTAGTCTGAATAGTAAAATTATTGCCGATAAAGTCAGTAAAATGGCATGGAACAGGTAATTGCATATTATTTGAAGAGCGAATTACCTTGTGTCGTAGTTGCAGGTATGGTATTGAAATTTGTTTTGAAGGAAGGAAGGGCAGGACAAATCATTTAAAATGGTGTAGTGAGTCGAAAATTTTCTAGAAGTGCGCCTTTATGGGATAGTTAGCCATTTAAGGCGAATAGGAAGTTGGGAGATAGATTCGTATTTTTAATGACTGAAAATAAGGCTGATGCAAATATTAAGAACGCGTTCAAGCTTATTAGGAAGATTTTGGTTCAATTCTGGGTAACATAATTAATGACAATAAAAACGATTATTTAAACAAGCATACACTTTATTTTGTATGAAAGAGTATTTCGATAGTTGACACTTTACAACTGCTTTGCACAAAGTGGGTATAGAGCCGGCAATCATTTAAAGAAAATATGATGGAAACATAAGCATGGCGGTCATTTACATTCAATTTTACTTAGTAACTCATATGACTATAACAGTAATCGTCCATTATAGATATAATATTTATGAAAATAGCACCTAAAAGTTAAATAAATACTATAAAACACACTCGCTCCAACCGTATGTATTATATAGCAGACTCAGTGAAGTTCGCTAGTACAAAGTCAGCCCACCCCCTACCAGGCAAGGCCCCCCACCTTTGCTCTGCACATGTACCTTACCTGAAAACATTCGTGCCCTAACTGTAATGTCTTTAAACTGTGGCCGTACGTTTGTATATCGCACTATCTAGGGGTACTATTTTACGAGTTTTACTTGTACTCACCGTAGCTATGACGGTGTTGTTGGTTTCGTACACCCAGTCAGTGCATTTTTCGACCGCATCTGTGAAACTTTCGTTGGTGCACGTTTGTCCAACTACAAATTCCTCTTTTAGTTTTGGTTTTGTGCATCTGTCAATAGTGCTGTTTGGCCACCATGGGGCGTTATAAACTGCATATTGGTTTTCACATTCAGGGACACGGCATCTAAAATCATTTAACTAGCTCAGAACATTAAAAAAATATTATAACAGAATATAACGTAAATACTATCAAGTGATGGTAAATAAAGATAGCGTACAAAAAGATAAGGCGCAAAGATAATATAATAAAAAACCGGCCAAGTGCGAGTTGGACTCGCGCACCGAGGGTTCCGAAAATATCCGTAGGTATATAAGTATAAAATTATCAAAAATATTTTTATTATATGATGTAACCAAAAATTAATGCTTTTCGCAATTTTTTATTATCTGTGCTATAAAACGTTGCTTTGTACCAAATTTCAAGATTCTGAGTTCACGGGAAGTACCCTGTAGGTTTTGATTCTCTTGCGAATGTCGAAAATTTGCAGCATAAACGGCTGTATCTTTTGATTGTGTTGGCTTAGAAGTTTGATTTTTCACAGCTCCAAGAGACAGTAGACTTGAGTATTTGATATGAATTTCAGCTTGATACCTTCATGCGTTCCTGAGAAAAAGGGTCTTGACAGACAGACAGACGGACAAAAAAGTGATGCTATAAGGGTTCCGTTTTTTCTTTTTGAGGTACGGAACCCTAAAATAGACAAGATGTTAAGCTAACGCACACATTAGCTTTGACTATTTTGTTAGTTGAATAAAAAAATAGTTCTAGGTAACACAGGTTTAGTTTTATGGTCAAAACCGATCGCCTTGTATTGGAACTGAGAACGCAGTTAAAATTACAGCCTATATACACGTCCCACCGCTGGGCACAGGCCTCCTCTCATTTCTGAGAGGGTTTTAGGGCAAGGAAAGCTCCGCCGCGCTGCACCAATGCGTGTTGGCGAACTTCACATGTCTTCGAAATATATATCTTTTTTTTTTATTTGTCGGACATGCAGGTTTCCTCACGATGTTTTCCTTCACCGCCGAGCACATGGTAAATCAGCACTTAAAATTGCAATTAACAATATGGACAGCATAAAAATAACTTAATTTATTTCTAATCATACTATAAAATTAATTACAATTGATAAATAAGACTTGATTAGAACAACACCGAAACAGTAAAAAAAAATATATTAATTTAATCTTTTATATATTATTTAATTATTTCATTTTTGTTTATTTCGGTGTTGCTAAAGTAGCTTGAAATATTACTCCTTATAAACTTCAATTACCAATAACAACAAAAATAAATAACAATGAAATAAATAACAAATTGTAAATTTTTTGAATTTGAACTGATTAAGTTTTATATTTTAAATAATTTCATACGTGGTAGAGCCACGCTGCAGCTATATTATGGTTGTAGCACAAATGACTCGGCTCGACCGTGCTAGATTCACGCTCTCACAGAATACCAACGTAAGATAGCAGCTTAATACTGTGCTGTGTTTGGTATGGTGAGTGTAGAGAATCGGTAACCCTTACCGGAAACGAGGCATTTCGTCTTAGATCTTAGGGGTGACAACATTTTGATTCATAATTGAGGATAAATGTAGATGTTTATGGGCCACAGCATCCACTTATCATCAGGTGGACTGTGTGCTCGTTTGTCACCCTATTCTATAAAAAATAGTCAGTAGCCGCGTTTTCTACTACTAAACCTAGAATTATTGTCCTCATTCCATAAAATCAGGGATCCTAGTCCTAAGCTAACGATAAAACTGCGATACTTTAAGTCCATTATATTAGTAAAGAATTAGTCAAAATTAAAGTATTACCTATTTCATAAAAATATCCTATGATATAGGTAGAATGAAATAGATCGTATACGATGTTTCGGTAACGAATATCTTATTTCTAGGGGTAGGTAATTATGTTTATTTTTTTTTATATGATAAGGGTGACAAACGAGCACACAGTCCACCTGATGGTAAGTGGTTGCTGCGGCCCATAGACGTCTACATCTATCCTCTATTACAAATCAAAATGTAGATGCGCCGTCACCCGTGAGGACCAAGATGGAATGCCTCATTTCCAGTAAAAAGGGCCTCCGGCCACCTGCACTCACCAAGCGAAACGCAGAGGTAAACCTCTACTTCACGCTGGTTTAAATTATGTTGAACTTATAATGAAATATCGTATATGACTATTTAAATGTGTATAAAAATATTCTGTATATAATAATTATAGAAGACTATCTGTATCTGTGTAACAATGATGAATATTATTACCATATAACCGTTTTATCACAGAATAGTGGAATCGAGACAAAAAACAATTGTAGCAATTTCTAGAATTGTAAAACCTAAATAATTTGGTCGTTTGAGAATAATGTTTGTTTGCTGCATTTGAATAGCAACAAGAGATTTTGAAATCATAGATACACCCTTATCCTATAAAAAAAAAACATTTTTAAAGTTTGGTGTACATATTTATTTTACAGCTCCAAATATTTTGTTTGTTGCATTGTAATTATCTCTCCAGACGTTAACAAGCTTATCATTAACTTGTTTTCTTTTATTTTGAATGGTTTTACCGAAAATTGAATGGTTTTTTTTAATTCCCTTTCGAAATCAGAAGTAGCTTTTTGTCTGAGAGCTTTATTTAGTGAAGTGTAGAGCTCTTAAAACTTGCTTTGATGAAAAGTTAGAATTTGTGTATTTTCAGTCTACTTCATGCTGGTTTTCTGTGAGGTCGTGGTACCACCCTGGTTCAAGCCGGCCCATCCGTGCGACAGCAAAAGCTGCCGCGTGGCTCTACCACTGTTAAAAAAATATATTATTTATGGATATGATTAAACATTTCTCTGGGAAAATCTTTACAATTTCAGTTCTGAATAGATTTTATGACTCCCTTTCGCAAAACAAATATTATAAGTATCTATCTCTCTTACAAAGCAATAAGGACCGTGGCCGAGCTCCCTTGACTACTCTAGCGCCATCTATTATCTATTTACGGAAGCGGTTGCGATGTATATCGATATGAAAATTTGACGCGCTAAATACATCGTTCTTTATTTAATACATTTCCATAGATGTCGCTACATGGTACCGCTAAGTAAGATTGACGAAGTCATTGGGCTCTAGTTCTCTTACATACCGATAGTTGAGGTCCCCAGCAACGAATATATAGTTGATGTGAATCATTGTGGCGAAAAACGCCGCGAGACAAGCGTAAAAATACTGGACCTTTTGATATTTTCCAAAATTTTTCATTATTTCAATAATTTTTATTTCATCTTTTTGAAAGGTTTCAGCATCCATTTTAATGATCTTTTTTAAAATAAAAATGAAATCACAATATTTTTAACCTTCCAAGTTAATTAAGGCAATCACTTTCTCTTCTGTTTTATACTAATAGTACGTTTCTAGAGCAGGCAGAAAAACTTACATTGACCTTTGACGATATCATCGGGGTAGCCAAACTTTTTCATAGGTTTTATCTTTTTATGCTTGTATCATTACATACATCATCAAAGTGAAAGACAAGAGTGTCGAGTGCGAAGTTCTTCGTAGGTGCTGTGTCTATTTTGTCATGAAGAAAGAAGGGTATCCCGTACTTATATGAATTAAAAAGCAAATCAACATAAATTTTTGTTTATTTTTTATAAACCATAAGAGTTAATACAAATTTAATTGTTACGTTAACAGTAGGTAAGTAGTGTAATAAGTAGGTAGGTAGGTAGTTATAGAAAACATAACCACTTCTTGGCAGTCGGGTAAAATGGCGAATTTTTAATGCATTCTTTAGCAGTTAACCTTGAAGACAGCATAAAACTTCTCATAATAGATTGTCAGAGGCACTTGACAGACTGTGCTTTTGTAACAATTTCAGAATCATTTTCTGATGATAAAGATGTGGAAAAGTTCGCCACATTGATTATGATATATATAACTATCTGCCGTTTTATCAATGGCATTATCCAATTTATTTAATTTGTTTTCTTCTTTTATGACGTGGTTAATGCAGTTCGTCACTTTATATGGTCAATATTGTATAGCCCTTCTTCAAATAGTTTTTTGTGGTCTGCCATTTAAAAGTGGTATTGTTACGGTTTAGGTTTGTTATCTCTAAATGAACGCTTCTTTCACCCCACCCCGTACCATGAAACACGCTTAGCGCTTAACGATACATAATCGATAATGAAATGTATGGAAGCAATACCTGTCGTTTCGTTTCGGTGCTAACATAATACTCGTACTTTAGGTCAATGTACGTTTTTCCGCCTGCCCTGGAAACATACTATAGTTGGTACTATTCACATAGGAAAAAAACAACTGAAAAATACTTAAACCTTTGCTTTACTTTTTTTACGTATTATTAATTTTCCCTTGCATCGATTTAAGAATGTAATAATAATACACGATATTTAAAAATAAAATTATTTTTGTCATAAGAATTATGATTTGGCAAAGTTTAGTTTGTTACGAAATCTCACGATCAAAGAAATATTTAAAAATAGTTCAGAAACCTTGACGATACGCATGTGCGTAGGTGACTGGTGTAGCGCAGTGGTGCTGCGTGCTGCAATCGTAAAAATCTGAGTTGCCATATATCACAGTCTGGTTTGCCGTATTTTAAGTAAAAAAAAAAACTAAATTGCCATATTTTTTGTTATTTATTTTTACTCGTAAATGTTTTTTATCGTTTCTATCACTTCAGGTGTATATTAATCTAGTGAATATTTGTACTTGCTTCTTATTTTTTTCCATTAGTTTGTTGTGCCTTTTTAATTGAATGGTAAATGTTAAATACTAATAAAAATATTACTTTCTTTAAATAATCTAATAGAAATCACTCACATGATATATAAAATCTTGCATATGGTTAAATATTTTGCTTTCAATACTAAACATGTTTATTTCGAAAGAAAAATATTCCCGAAATTTTTGCTCAAGCAATTTAACAAATGCGATACATTTTTCAAGTGTATGTATGTATGAGATATCTATCTAGCGCAATAAAAATAATAAATTGTAATCAATTACTAATTCCGAGCCGCCAGTGCTCACGCACACACGCCGCTAAGCTTTTAGTAGTGTACCCTTGGACAAAGAGTGTACCCGTCATAACTACCGCAATTTTATGAAGCTTTGTCTCTGTTACGTTTGTTTACTCATGTGGTACATTTGTTTCATTTTATTCATTACACTAGTGAAAAAACGTTTCGTTTCACCTTGTGGCCAATTGTCGTATTTCGTGATACGGCAAAGAGTGGGCTGCCGTATGCCGTATTTTCTAAAAAAAAATCTTGGATTCCCGTATATTACGGCAATTGTCGTACCAATGGCCACGCTGGTGGCAGTGAAAAACGGAAACTAGAGATGTTATGAGCAGTTTTTCCGAACCGGTTTCAGGAACACGTTGCGCCGAAAATAATAAAAAAAAATAATTTAACCTATTTTTTTTCTTTAACAGTATAAAAGTGACAATCGAACATACAGTCCACCTGATGGTTAGTGGATGCTGTGGCCCATAGATATCCATTTATCCTCGATTAGGAATCAAAATGCAGATGCGTTGTCATGCCTGAGGGCTAAGATGAAATGCTTGGTTTCCAGTAAAAAGGGTCTCCGGTTCTCTACACCCACCATACGAAACACAGTAGTCTTAAGCTGCTAATTCAGGCTAGTATTCTGTGAGACCTAGTTCCTACATCGGTCGAGCCGACCGATAATATACTCTATCACGTTATTACTAATGTTAGACAACTTCAATTGGCTTATTAAAACATTTTTGAAAATGAAATGTTACGGTTTGTCTTTACCAGTTCAGTCTAAGAACTAAGCGTTGAACAGATACTTTCAAAAGCAGGGTATTAGTAGTACAGAAGGACTCGTCTTACAACGAAAAAGATTAACCAATTCATATTTTGTAATGTTTAAGTTATTTTCATTATAAACAAGTTTTCTCATTTTCCATTGCTTTAATTTTATTACCAACAGCTAGCTAGTAACAACTAAAGATGCTAAATAACATAATATAGTTCCTTGTATTAGAAACATGTTGTAGAACAACGATAGGTGTTGCAACACGTGTCATAAAAAATGTTTTCATCGGGTTGTGTGACAAAAACTGTGCAACTGACTGACAAAAAAAATATATTGCTTTTTGATACATCTATTTAAATGGCGTGATATTCTATGTTACAGTCAAAGTTTTTCTCTTATAATTTTTCACAAATGTGAGGAAAAAATTAATTGTTTGTCGTAGGTATTAGAAACAATTATTCCACTATTTGTCGGGCAATCATATGATTATTCTTGGCTTTTTCAAATAGGTAAAATAGGAATACCTAATAATTAAAAGCAATGACTTGTGATAAATTTCACAAAGACAGACATTATACTTATATAATTTCACAAAGTAGACATTTATATTTAATTTTAAAATCATTCGGGCTGTACTCAAAAAGTCAGGAAAACTTAAGTTTACTGTTACATTTACCTATAACTCTCAGTCAAAAATCTCCTTAAGTGATGGAATAATTATGATTTTTTTAAAGAATAAGGGTGTGACCACCTGATGGTAAGTGAATGTCGTGTCCCATAGACATTTACATATATCTTCATTTAAAACGCTGATGGGTAGTCACCTCTGAGGGCTAAAATGGAATGCCTCATTTCCAGAAAAAACGCCCGCCATGTGCGAGTCGGACTCGCGCATGAAGGGTTCCGTACCATTGTAAAACACGATTCTAGTAGGGTAGACCCTTTAATTTTTAATATATTTTAATTTGTTGTTATAGCGGTAACAAAAATGCATATTCTATAAAAATTTCAACTGTCTACCTATTACGGATCATGAGATACAGCCTGGTGACAGACAGACGGACGGACAGCGTAGACTTAATAATAGGGTCCCGTCGGTAACCCTTTGGGTACGAAACCCTTAACAGGTCTTCCATTTTCAATACTCACCATACAAAATACAACATAATTAAGTTGCTATTTCACATTGGTGTTCTGTGAGAGCGTGGCCCTTCGACGGTCGAGTTGACCAATTGTTTTCTTTACTACTTCCTCAAAGTTCAATAACCATATTAAAAAAAAATAAAAACAAAAAGGGCTATTATATGTAATATTAAGGAATTTATAGATGACTAGCTGATATCTGCAACTTCGTCCGCGTTGCTTGATATATTAACAAATTTTTCGTATGTGCGAAGGAAAAAACATCAAAAAGTATTTTTAATAATAAAAAATAAAAACTAAACAAAAATATACTTTGTTTACAAAATCCTTATTTCTTAAAACTTTAATAAGTTTATATTAAATGAACATATCGCAATTTTTTTTTTTAGATAAGGGCCAAATGTCTAAGAAATAAAACTTAGAAAGACTAATTGAAATCTATACAGCAGTTATTCCGTGATGCGCGCACATCTGCAAACCTCTATTATTTTATTTATATAGATAAAGAGAGGTCCCTTTGAATAATTGAGGCCCCTGGGAATGAGGTTTTTTAAAAGCAAATATTCCGATTTCATTTATTTTAACGCAACACTGTGTACGGCGTAGTGGCGGTGTCAGAATACCTAATTACTCTCATATCATCCCGTGGGTGTCGTAAAAGGTGACAGAGGGAAACAAATCAGGAGATGGGCAACAGCGTCTTTCTAATAACGCCAAAAATAAATAAATGCGGTCACCAACCCGTTTGCCAAGCGCTAACATAATATTTATGATGCTTAACTATGGCAAATATGATACAATCTATAGAGACAATCTATAGGGGAGGCTTATGTTCAACAGTAGACTTTAATAGGCTGTAACGTTACCGTTACAGCCTATCAAAGTCCACTACTCGCAACACTGTTTAGAAACTCTGGACATTTACAAAGAACAAATGTGACCACGCTTTTCTTTTTGCAGCAGGTTTGACTAGGATGCTATAGTACTTACACTGTAGATAAACAAAGCAACACAAATATTGGATTGGGCGAGATTATGAACCGATCGAGTTTCGATTAATGTCTGGTTACTATAATCGAACAACTGTTAGTGATAACGAGTGCAATAGTGTAACTCGCACTGGGCAACGATAACGTTGCCCAGTGCGAGTTTAATTTCTTTTTATTGTCATCAAATAACTACGAACCACATGAAGAGACAGTACGAACAACTGTTAGTCGAACGAAGCCCTCCAAAATCCGAAAAGCTTTTGCGCATGCTTGTTGTGTAATTTGTTTCAATTTCGTCCTTCGTTTTGGTAGGTAATCTTCTCTTATATAAAAATCTATTGCTGTCCGTTACTCTCGCTAAAACTCGACATTGTCTGGCAGAATTCCATCAAGGGAAGCCATAATTTAAAAGAAAAAGAACTCGACATTGACTCAAACGATTCTGATGAAATTTTTGTCTATTTGATTAGTTGGCGCTGTTGTCGAAATCCAGAAATTACCCGTGCGAAGCCAGTAGAGATTGTTAGTATGTTATAAATAATATTATACTATAGTACATAACCCAGACAGTGATTATAATGCTCTTTGGAACTAAATTAACATCGACCTTCACTCTTCGCTCACTGGATGTAAATTATGTAAACAATTAAATCGCGAATGGATTACCTAAAAAATTACCTGATGATAATTTTAATAAATGTATAATGTTCTTACTTCATAAATTGTAAAAACTTATTAAAGACTTAATTATAGGTTTATACATTTTCTTTAAAGCATTTACTTTATTTAAAATAATCTCTATATATAAAAATCTATTTCCGTCGGTTAGTCTCGCTAAAACTCGAAACTGGCACGATGGATTCTGATGAAATTTAATGTTGTTTTGTGTGTGCGTGTGTGTACGCGCGCCCGCGCGTGAGTGTGTATGCGTATGTGTATGTGTGCGTGTGTGGTGTGTGCACGTGTGCGTGTGCGTGTGCACATGCGCGTGTGTGTAAAAAATTACGACTAGTTTAATATTAATATGCTCATGACTAACAAAATTTTAATATGATGATAATTTTAAACGATGTGTAATTAATGTTCTTATTTCATGAATTGTAATTGTGGAGTGTTACAAAATATAACAAATAACATCTGCAAGATATTCTATTTTTTTCCATGTTCACTGTTCGCACCATAAAACTATAAACGTTAAAAATATCATCATTCATCATTTCAGTCCACTGCTGAACATAGGCCTCCCTCAAGGAATGCCACAAAGCACGGTCCTGAGCCATCTGCATCCATCGACTTCCTGCATGTCTCACCAGGTTGTCACTCCATTTAGTGGGGAGGGGAGGGGGGGGGGACGCCCTATACTTCGCCTGCCGGTACGCGGCTGCCACTCGAGAGCCTTCCTTCTCCATCGGTTGTCGGTTCTTCGAGCTATATGGCCGGCCCATTGCCACTTCAGCATACTAATTCTTTGGGCTATGTCGGTTTCTCTGGTTCTACTGCGGATATATTGCTCTTGAATCGTTACTCACACTTGCGTGTGGCTTCAACGATGATGTGTACAGCTGCCCATAGAGCATGTGAATCTCACTCAAAATCTCAGGTGTCCCGAAAACGACGCTGCCACACTCGGTCTTCAGCTTCGACAGTTGAATTTTTCTGGCAAAGAATTTGGAGCCCTGGTTCCGCTCGATCGAGCAGAATTAAAGTTGCGTAAGTCCAACCGCATACATTTGGAGATCTGTCTGTTCAGTTGCCTGTATGGTGTCAAATCTACTGAAGACTGCAAATTCATTTCCCGTCTAACAGCTATGAGATTAATAGTGTGATCGGAGAGTTTTTGTGTTCTTCTGCGGTGGGTTTTGCAAAACTCAGCTCCGACCGCATGGATAGTTTCCACGAGCTTGTCATTCATATCGTCTACTGCATTGCAATCTTCTAGGCACTGGAAACGATTTTGTTACTCGAGCCTCTATTTCAGGACTATGGATTAGAGCACGAGGGGGACGGAGCGTTGACTTCATTAGACGTGACCTCTCCAACTTAATGCTTAGGTTCAGTGTGCTTCTAACCATTTGGTGATCGCTACCAGTTTTCACCTTCGCAATCACTGAGACATCACTGAACAGTTGTCGTCTGGTCGTCATAATGAAGTCAATCTCATTTTTTGTCGAACCGTCGGGGCTCGACCAGATCCACTTCCTGTGGGGCCACTTCTGGAAGAAAGAGTTCATCATAAAGAGTCCCTCTTTCTCCATGAAGTCGGTCAGCTGCTGGCCCCTTGGGTTCCGTTGCCCTATTCCGAACTTCCCTACTTTCAGCTCATCGTTCTCTCTTGTGCTTGGTTTTACGTTGAATTCTCTCATTAACATCGTATAGTGGGTTTTAGAGGAATGCATGGCTCTAGAGATATTCTCATACATTTCCTCCACCTCTTCATCGGAATGTGCCGAGGTTGGTGCGTAAACCTGAATCACCTTCAGCGAATACCGTTTGGTGATTTTGAGTATAAGGTACGCAACCCTCGTCGACACATTTCCAATCTTTACAACGTTGTTAACGAGACACTTGTGGACGATAAATCCGACACCTCCTTGGGACAGATGGTTCCTCTCTCGGTAATAGAACAAGTTGCAGGATTCGAGGATTACCGTGTCCTCCCCCTCTCTTCAGACTTCGGATAATCCTAGGACATTCCAGCGCAACTTGTCTATCTCTTCTTCCAGCCCCAGGATCTTCTCATCAGTCCTCAAGGTGCGTGCGTTATAAGTTGCCAGATCGTGTCGTCGTAGGTGGCAACCTAACTGCCACCGGAGATTCTTAGCATCCTCTGCCCTGCTGTTACCATGGGCGCCACCGTAGCCAGGAATAGCGCGGCCACCGGGGACTGGGGGCCGTTTATTAATGTCATTGCTCATGGGGGGAATATTACCACAGTTGCCAAGCTTGGCGAGCGGGTTGGCAACCGCAGTTTTTTTATTGCCTTTTGCTGTTATAAGAAAGATGCTGCTTCCCATCTTCTGCCTCAGTTTCCCTCTGTTGCATTTTACTACACGCACGGGAAGATATGGGGTAGTGAGTATTCCCACCCACCACTACACGGGAACGTTCAACACATGCTATGCGTTAATGCCATAAACAAACTTGCTCATAGTGTTTTTCACAGTAAAATAAAGTTAACACTACAAAATTCTTACTCTAATTCTCCAACTAATTTTATATTAACTATAAATTAACAAATTTAAAAAGTTACTAGCTTACCAGGCAGACGTTGTTCTATACTTTTCTAGGACCTTTCATATAAAAAATCCTTAAATTCGTAATAAAAAAATATTGAGTGTCACTTATCAGGATAAAAACTATCCTATATCTCAAATTTTCATTGAAATCAGTTCAGTAGTTTAGGAGTTCATTGCGGACAAACAACGTGACACGTAATTTTTATATATAAAGATTATAGTAAACAGGTAAAGGGAATAACTAAAATATTTTATAAACAAAACAAGAAATGAAATGTTTTAAAACAAAATCTTTAAAAACTCTAATTAATTATAGAAACTTAATTGACCAAGTTTGTTCTCTATTTAGTATAAATTTTGTGTAGGGAGAGCTTTTGTCAAGAAACCAGCTAATTGATTCAAGCTACTAATATACTTGATGTTTACAATACTAGGGCGACACAGAATTTTTTTAGAAGTGGCCCCTTGTAAACGATATAAAATAATAAGATATAAAAAAATAAGTTTAAATTCTGAAAATGGAACTCTTTGCCAGTATTATTGTGAATGCATTTTATTAATTTATCATTTGTTTACGATTTGGCGACAAATTAAAAATTGTCTGTGTCGCGTCAGCATGAATTTAATGCGAGAAAATTTTCGTACAATGATTTTTTATGACTTTCGATGTCATTTAAGTCAATAAGAAAGTTATAATAGACTTCAATTGGCCTTTCGCGATAAAGTTCCATCTCGTGACACTATTTATAACTGGCTTAATAAGTTTAAACGTGGTCTCACTAATCTCACCGATGATCTGCGTGAGGGATGGTCTTCTACGGCGACGACTGAAGATAACATCAGTGTTGTGCGGCATATGATAGAGACTGACAAAAAAGTGATTTATCAGCAGATTTGGACAAGTTTAAGCATCGGTATGAGTCACGTGCACAAAATCCTCCAAGAACATTTAGCGGTCAGGAAGCTTTGTGCCCTGTGGATACCTCATAATTTCACAGATACCCAAAAACTCCGTTGTGTTGATTGGTGTCGTGAAATGGTTCAAAGATTTAGCGGAGGTGACTCAAATGCTGTGTTCGACATACTTACGGGTGACGAAAGTTGGATTTATTATTATGATCCTGAAACTAAGAGACAGTCTGCTGTTTGGGTGTTTCCTTCCGAGGAGTTGCCAATTAAAGTGAAGAGAGGTCGAAGCGTGGGAAAAAAGATGGTGGCCTCGTTCTTCGGAAGGACAGGTCATAACGCAACAATTGTTTTAGGGGATCGAACAGTTACTGCAGAGTGGTACACTAATAATTCTTTGCCCCTTGTCTTGGCAAAAGTTCGATAGAAACGAACTCGCAATAGGATCCTGCTTCACCACGATAACGCGTCATCACACACCGCCAAGCAAACAATCGACTACTTAGCGACGTCAGACGTGGAATTACTGGTTCACCTGCCCTATAGCTCCGACCTCGCACCTTGCAATTTTTATTTATTTTCGAAAATAAAAGAATAACTTCGAGAAAAACGTTTTATGGACGCCGAAGAAGCAGTGGCGGCGTTTAAAATACCGTCGAAGGGACCCCTACGGACGAGTGGGCAAAGTGCTTTTCGCTGTGGTTCCATCGGATGCAGCGATGTATTGATGTAAATGGACACTATTTTGAAAAGATATAATAAAAGTAATAACTTGCTAGTTTGTTCAATTTTTGATTTTCTAAGAACTTTCAGTGTCACCCTCGTATCTTGCTCTACCTTTCCACGTATAAAATTGTTCTTTACATCAATATGTTTTGACCTCTGATGGTACACTGGATTACTTATTAGCTTTATAGCAGATTGATTGTCTACATATAATATAAAACAATGGATTGTTGAATATAATACCAATATCTATTAAAGATTGTCTTAACCACAAAACTTCTTTTGTTGCATCACAGGCAGCCATAGTGGACAAAGCAACTGTTTTTGCTTTTTGCTCGCCCAAGTGACAAGGCCATTGTTCATGATAAACATGTAACCAGTTGTTGATTTTCTGGAGTCTAAATCATTAGCAATATCTGCATCTGAGTATCCAACAAGTTCACTATGGCCTTTGAACTCTATTCCAATACTTTTTGTAGCAATTAAATAACTTATAATAGGTTTTACAGCTTTAGCATGTTCTATACTTGGATTATTTACAAAGCGACTCAAAACATTGACCGAGAATGAAATATCTCGACGGGATACTGCGGCTAAAAATAAAAGACAACCTAATGCCTCTCGATGTGGAAAATTGACAGTATCGTGTATATTTTTTACATATTATATATTATAATCAATTGTAGTATTACATGAGCTTGCATCTGACATATTAAATGTTTTAGCTACTTGTTCTATGTAACTTGTTTGGGTTATACATATAGAGTTGTGAGTTTTATTAATTTGTAGACCAACAAAGTAATTTAGCTCTAAGATTTTAATATCAAAATTAGATTTTAATATATTTGTTACTGAATTTTAAACAGACTTGCTTGATGAAAAAATAAGGCCAACGTCCACAAACAATATTAATAACACCTTTTCAATATGAACATTACCTGTGGAAACACAGCTATCTGATTAACACTGATTAAAACTATATGACTTTAATAAAACTATAAATTTGGTGTTCAAGCAGCGAGGTGCCTGCTTGAGGCCATACAGGGACTTGTTTAGTTTACATGCCCTTCCTTCTTCAGCAATAACACTATTAGGAATTTCCATAAATATATCTTCTTTGATTTCACTAGTTGTTGCTTTTATGTCAAACTGAGTGATTTCATATTTGTACTTGGCAGCAAGACTGAGTAAAATTCTGATGGAATCGTATCTAGTTGCTGGAGCAAATGTTTCTGAGTATCAACATCCTTTACTTGATTAAAGCCTCGAGCATATAGCCTTGCTTTGTATCTTTACACTTCACCTGTTTTATTTCTTTTAATTCTGAACACCCATTTAGAAAACATTGGCTTTTTAACAGCTTTATCAACTAATGTCCATGTCTTATTAAGCTCATGAGCTTTCAACTCTTCTTCATTGCACTATCATAGGGAAGTGGTACAGGTAATTCTGTTACATACGCTTCATAGTTTAAATTTCTTCTTAGTCTTAAGTTGCTGTTGCGTGTAATATTATGATCATCTAGTTCTTCTTATTCTTCTTTACTTTTTGGCTTCTCTTAAAAGAATTCTGCCAATGTCAAGTCAGTCATGGGAGTGACAACAAGGTAAATAAAATCTTTTTTTTTATAATTTTTTTTAATTTTTTTTTGTGTTTGGCTTCTAATCTACAACAAAAGACAACACAAACATTTATAATTCTACTACCAACAATGATTAGTTCTATGTTACAACTTAATACTATTAGTATAAATAAAATCACATAAAATATGAACAAATGAGGAGAACACGAGAGACAGCCGACAGGTAGCATTAGTAGGACGAGGGATGTTTTGAGGAAGGATATCATACAAGGAGAACTTGAGTCGAGGACATTCGAAAAATATGTGATCGGTTGAACCTTCATCAAGACCACATTCACATAAAGAATTATCCCTTATCCTTAATTTGACTAGGTGTACCGGTGTGCAAGAATGACCAAATCGAAGATGGCAAATGGTTGATGTAGTAAATTTGTTAGCTTCACGATAATGGAAAAACCAAGGTTTGTATGGGATTGTATCTTGAATCCGAGCGTAGTGTTTACATTTTATGGTTTTAGTTTGATCCCAGAGACCTTGCCAAGATGCCATGAAGTCAGATCCTTTTCAGATCATTTTCTTTAATTTGCTGTTAGGATCAATGGTTTTCTTGTCAAGTCCAAAGTCAACTATGACGTTTGGATTGAAAACTAGTGCTTCGTAGGGAGTAGAGAAGAGTAAGTTGTTGCTATTTTGGAAGATTGGAGATTGAATGTTTACAAACTTTATATAGCTTTTTAAAAGACATGGTATATCTTTATGTCGCCAGTATGGGGAAATTGAAATTTGTTGGTGAAGTGAGTTTAGTATATGGAACAGCGGATGGTTATGAAGAAAACACTTTTTGAGCCAGAATTTGTCTGCTAGGTACTGCTTGCGAAGAAAGAGAGGACCCTCACCACACTCGGCCTGGAGAGCGTTACTGGGGGTAGATTTCATTCCTCCTGTTATAATGCGAAGGCATTTTACTTTAATTTGATCCAAAGTTTTAAGCGCACTTTTATTGCATGGTTCCCACAAAAAGGAGGCATAATCAAAATGGCTTCTAATCAAAGCATTATATAAAAGCTTTTGGGAGTAAGGATGAGAGCCCCACCAAGCTCCTGATATAGCACGAATGACGTAAAGACTTTTTTCGCATTTTGAAGCTATGTAGGATATGTGGGGAATTCCAGACAATTTGCTATCTAGCATAACACCAAGGAATTTCACATGGCTCACATTGGGAATCAATGAGTCTCCAATAGAGATTGACACTTCTGGGATGAGTCTTCGCCTCGAAAATACGACGATTTTACTTTTTGGGGGGGATATGGATAAACCATGTTCTGTAAGCCATTCTTGGAGGTAATATACCGCACAAGATAATCGAGAAAAGGCGTCAGGTAAAGAATGGTCAGTAACAAAAAGAGCCAAATCATCAGCATATTGGAGTATGTTGGACAGACAGTTTACGGATCTATCTAGATCGTGGGTATATAGGTTATACAGAAGGGGACTTAGAACAGAGCCTTGTGGAAGACCTTTCCAGATATATCTCTCTGGCATGAAATTACCCTCTACGCGCACTAGAACACGTCTTCCTGAATAAAGGTTTGACACAAGGTTCGTTATCCTCACAGGGATGCTCAGCTGATGCATCTTATGCCTGAGCAGCGGATCTTACATTATCGTAAGCTGCGCAAACATCCAAGAAGACACCTACAAGGAAGTTGTTTTGGAAAAATGCAAGTCTGACATTGGAAATCAAAAAGCTGAGGCTGTCAGAGGTACTCAAACCCTTTCTAAAACCAAACTGGCACTTAGGCAAGATGCCCCTATTTTCTAGTATCCACTCTAGGCGGTTTTTGACGAGGTGCTCCATTATCTTTGATAGAGTGGATGAAATGGCTATTGGACGGTAATTAGTGGCTTTAGTGGGGTCTTTTCCAGTTTTAAGGATAGGTATTATGATATAGGTTTTCCAGTCATCAGGAACTGCCCCTGTTGAATATATACAGTTGATTATGTCTAGGAAATATTTTTTGGATGTGGGGCCCAAGTGAGTTAAAAGAGAGTACTGGATCCCATCGATACCTGGACAGGAGTCCTTCAGATGGTTTAACACCAACTGAAGCTCTGTGAGGGAAAAGGTATCATTCATAGATTCATAAGAAAGATGGGAAGGTGGGGAGGTTACTGGGAATATCTCCTCTAAGGAAGGGACACATGGAGGAGACAAGCTGCTACAGAAGTTGTTTATCCAAAGTGAGGGGTCAGGATTATTTATTTGGCTATCATTGAGGGAACCACGAAATCACTTTATGTTTTTCCAAACAAGGGAGGCTGGAGAGCGAGGTGATAGACTCTCACAGAATAAAAGCCATGCTTTTTTCTTCTTCTCCGAGAATATTTTTTTGGCTTGAGCGGCTATTTTTTTATAATTTATAAAGTTATCCATGGACATATTTGCAGAGTACTGTAGTTCAACATCTATGCGTTTTTTAACAATAGAAGAGCACTCTGCGTCCCACCAAGGAGGTGAGGAAATTTTTTTAATGGAGTTATTTTTAAGGGGGATAGATGTTTTAGCAGATTAATTTAAAAGGAAGATAAAATCAGAGTAGGCATGTTGTAATGATTTCTTATATTCCTTCCAAGAATGATTCGCGAGGCTATTGAAATCAAAAAACATCCTAATTTCAATAGAGAAGATGGCTGGGTGCTACCATCTGCTTGGGATCCCAAAATTAATAAAATTAAATCCCAACCCAAGCATACAACTGCAAGACTTCATGATACTGTAAGTTCATACTGCGTAGATCGGATCAAAAATTAATATTTTTTAATCTGGAGGTAGCCGTGGTTAACTATGACATTGGGACATCATTCATCTCAGTCCCCCCCCGTAACCATGGGTGCTGTAAAGTGCTTGAACCGTCGGGAATGTAAAATAAGTTAATATACGCGATAAAATCCGTAACATTAGTTTTATTTAAAAGGCACGTTGTAAGTTAATGTGAGACACTGGAGGGAGAGAATGAGCTTTAGTTTCTATATCAGAAAGATATACATCCCAGTTGGCTTTGGACACGTTAAACTTCGAGATGCATGATTTATTCTCATTGGGAAGGCTTCTACTGGACAAAGACAAGAGGATGGGGAAGTGGTCACTACCAAAGGTGGACGATAGAGTGTTCCAATTGATACTTGCAGCTAAATTAGGAGAGCAGAGGGATAGATCTACAACAGAATTAGGACTTTGGGAAGGGTAGACCATGCGGGTGGGAGACCCATTATTCAAAATGCAAAGGTTAAACTCATTAAAGACGTCTATTAGAAGATAGGAGAAAGAATCATTTTTATGAGAACCCCACAGTACATTGTGACTACTGAAGTCCCCAATTACAATAAAAGGAGGAGATATGCTAGACAGGATTAGGTTAAGCTCTGGGATACAGGCAGGAGTAGGATTGGAAATATATATTGACACAATTGTGATGTCCATTACTTTTACAGCTGTTGCATTAATATTCTCTTGCAGAGGAGGAAGGGGGATTGAGCAAAAGGTAAGATTTCTATTTAGAAGAATCATAGTGCCACCGTAGCCGTCGCTGCGGTCATCACGGATACACGAAAAACCAGGCATTCTGAATCTGAAACCAGGTCTTGGCCAGGTTTTCGCAATAGCAATAACTGAGGGGTTATGAATTTTTATCAAATTAGTTAGTTCAGATTTCTTGTCCTTGATGCTCCGACAGTTCCACTGGAGGATGTGGAGGCGATTGAATTTTATAAATTTTTTGGAAGAGCATGTCAAGTTTATTTCTCACGTTAAACGGTAGGTGTATGTCGTCAAATTTGCCAATTATATCAGAGATGGAGGACATAAGGTTTTCCAGGAGATTATCATTAGGGGATAAATTAGCTTGAAGAGCATGACCATTTGAAAGGGAAGAGGTAAGGGTTCTTACAATATTGTTGTGTGCTACCTTATCATAGCCTACCGAATTTGGAACAGGTCTAGTTGGGTAAATTCTGAAAACAGTCTTTCTATAAGATTGAGAAGCATGAGGAGCAGGGTGAATACTTGATAACTGTTGTGATGAAGTGGATGGGGAAGGAATCCCTAAAGATACAGCTACATCAGCGTAAGGTCTTCTTACTGCAGGAAATTGAGCAGATGCCTCTAAATATGAAATATTTTCTTGGGACATGACCAGTTTATTGCCTTTTTGTCTAGTATGTTCAGGGCAACTTTTATCAGTTGCCAAGTGATTAGCAGAGCAGAACAGGCATGTTAGGATATCTGTAACGCAATTATCTCCAGTGTGTTCTTTTGAGCATTTGAAACAGCGTGGCTTTGATCTACACTGAGCCTTTACATGTCCAAAACGAAAACACTTCAGACACTGTATGGAAGGGAGTATATAGGTTTCGACAGGAATTGAGGTGTAAAAGCAGTGTAAGTAAGAAGGAAGCTCTTGGCCTGAAAATGTAAGGACAACGGTTTGGGTGGCGACCCACTCAATATCATCGCCTTTATTTACTTTTCGGTGTAATCTCCTAGCCTTTATAATTTCTCCTCTACCTGGGGGAAGTTCCGACTCACACACCAACTCCTCCATGGAAATATCGGTTGGTATGCCTCTAGCGACACCCATTCTGGTAACATTGAAGGTTGGAATGACTGCTGATAGTTTATATTTAGCAAGAAAGGATGATTCAATAAAATTATTGGCATCTGTAGCAGTTTTAAAAGCTATTGAGACCCTGTTACGACCTAAATTTGTTATGCTTTGTTTTTCAATATTGAAAACCTTGTTTTGGGATAGGATGGCCGATCTTGACAGGTCGGATTGTATAACCAGATGAAGGATCAGGTTCTATACGCTCAAGCTGAATTGTAAAAGGCCCTTTATCACTATCTATGTATTTCTTCTTTTCTAGAAAATCAGGGTGGGTGTAAATGTTTTGATATGACGCTGAAGGCGTGTCATCATGACCAACTTTTTTTTTATGAATGCTTGATGTTATATCCGTACATTTTCGTTTAGAGGGACCGAAACCAGTTGGATTGTCTTTATCCGGTGGTTCCGAATCCACCCCGTCAGCGTCCATCGTGTTAGTTAAGAATACATAAATTGATTAACTATCGCTACTTACCAACAAATAAGTAATGACCAATACAACACAAATTTATATAATAACAAACACAGAAGACGGCAAAGATATTAACGAAGCTCAACACAAAAATATATCCGAAAATCGCTGAAACACGTGTGACTACCAATCACTCTGACAGCAGAATCCGATCATCTAGTTCTTGAGATGGTACATAAGCTTTCAAACAAGTGAAGACCTGTCAAATGATGACAGTTTATGTCATCATTTGACAGGTCTTCACTTGTCAACGATTGTTTTTGGTTTGATGTTGATACAGATACTGGTGCCAATGGTTGTATCGATTGCAACTCTTGAATGTTTCGTACTGAATTAGAATCTCCTATTTCAATTATAGTATGTTTATTAGTTTTAGATTGAAGACTCATATGAAATATCATATCTCGAGGTATTTTTATTTTATGTGTATGTGGATTATACATCCTATAATTTTCATTGTCATAGCTACATTCTTGAAAGCTACTGACTTGTAATTTCGGAGTGTCACGATGGAACTGTGAATACGGTGACCGTTACGTATGTAAGTGGATTTTGTAATCTTTTTGTGAGAATAAATTCTTTGAACCTAAACCTAACCAAAATCATTTTATTACTTTTCTTATCCAACTTACTTCTGCCACCATGAGACATATAACATAGCCATAAGAACCAAATACTCTTAGATGATTTAAATTTGGTTTTGCTCCCATCCATATTTCAAATGGTGAATTATTTGGAGTTTGACTGGAAGTAGTTCGATTAATTATGTATATTGCACAATTTACAGCCACAGTCCACAAATTTAGAGGTAAATTCTTTCCATGAAGCAATGTCCGTGCACTTTCCATAATAGTGCGGAGTTCTTGTTCAGCACGTCCATTTAGCTGTGAGGTGTAAGGAGCTGTGCATTCATGAATTATTCCATTACGAGACATGAAATCCTTAAAATCATTATTGACATATTTCTTGCCGTTATCAGAATGTAAAGCACGTACATTATGGCCAAACTTAATCATCATTAAGATATTATATTACTTAAAATGTAGACCATGCTTCACTTTTGTGTCTCATAAGATAAAAATGCAGAAAACTTGAGGCTGCAACTTTAAATAGTTTAAAATATTTCATACCTTGTATTGAAGACTCACTTATTGGAACATAAACATCACTGTAGATGTAGACAAATGAAATGGAAAACGGCTTTGCTTTCCATAAATACATGCTTCTCAGATAAATTGATCAATAGATTCATCAGCACATTGTAATTATCCACTTTTAATCATATTTTTTATTTCATTTATATTTAAGTGACCAAGTCTCTTATGCCACAGCTTTATAGTGTCTTGTGATTTTTGCACTGTATTACAATTAGCACTTATAGCAGTTTTAAAGTTCATTTCATATAAGTTGTTTGAACTTTGTGTTGCAATCAAAACAAAGTTTTTGTTCTTGTAAATAAAATCATTATTGTTCTTTTTTATTATTTCATAACGTAGGCGCATAGTGGCACCTTTTGAAAATAGGTTTCTTCTTTTGCATTTCTTAATTACTACTGTGCGTATTCCACTTTAAGATCTTGTTGATTACCTAATGTTACACATTTATAGGTATCATCATTGAATCGTTGTAGGTCATTAAAATCTTTCTTAAATGTCATATGAGCTGATGCTCCACTGTCTAATGATGTCTGATGTCATCACTTGAGCTGTTAATAATACTCACACTTTCTGAATGAAATGCTAGCATGTTCCTAAGGTTTTCAGTTGAATCGGTTTAGAAATTTCCACTGATGGAAGTTATTTCCGTGAAAACGTTCCATATTCATCTCTAAACTAGTGAGATCCATATGGAGGTTATATGTACTTGTACCGAGTTTCTTTACACCGAATTTCACTGCACTTTACCATTGTAATAAGTTTGTAGGGCCCATAACCCGTTGAGTGTTATTAAATATAGCAAATAACAACTGCAAGATATTCTATTTTGTTATTTAATGAAATTGGTAGTTCATAGTTCACACCAGAAAACTATAAACGTTCAACACATGCCATGCGTTATTGCCTTAGACAAACTTGCTCATAGTGTTACAGTAAAATAAAGTTAACACTTACACTAATAGTAATCAATTTCTGTCCGTTAGTCTTGCTAAAACTCGAAACTGTCTCGACCGATTCTGATGACATTTATTGTATGTGTTTGAGTGGTTTCCTGGATGGATTAAATTTACAATTAGATCCGGTAGGTGGAGAAATCACTCGTGCGAAATAGAGGCAGATCGCTATTTGGTAAAAAATATTTTTATGCGGTAAATTGATGTTGAAATTAAAGCACACAGGATTTTAAAAAATACCTACACAATTAGTGCTTTAATCAAAGCGACAAATGATATTAAATAGGTATGGAGGAACAGATGGTTACGGTGTTAGTGCTCGTGGTTTTAACTAACGTTTTTAACATAGTCGACCACGATGATCTACTTTCCATCCCCACTCATCTAAATGTTGTAGTCTAAACCTTGGAGTGGTTTCCTTTTACCTTCAAGGATGACAGTAGTCAGTTAACCTGTGACAAAATACCTCAGCTTTTGCTGAATATGTAACAGGTGTACTGCAAGGCGGTATACTCACTTCTACCATTTTTTCAATTTTCATCAACTTCATTACTTTCAACATTAACTGCTTGTAGCATCTGTATGCAGATGATCTCCAGTTATATGTATAACGTGGTATGAAGAGTTTTCATCATGCGATAGAAAAATTAAATGAGGATTATAATATTATAAAATATATTTTGAAGACATTTGAAGTTCGCCAACACGTATTGGGGTAGCGCGGCTGACACTTCCTTGCTCTAAAACCCACTCAGAAATGAGGGGAGGCCTGTGCGCAACAGTAGGCCTTTACCAACCCTCTAATGGGTCTTTAGCAACCCTTGCTATATATACTCCTTGCTTTTAAATTATATAAAAAAATTCTTTCTTTCTGCGTAGTGCAATGGAGTTTAATAAGCTTTTATCTGTATTAGTATATTGACCTATTTTTATTTTTTTTTATCTTAATTTTGGTAGAAGTTAGGATGACAAATGAACACACTTTAGTGTAACTTAAGCAAGCTATGCTTATATATACTCTAAAGAGCACACTATCTGTCTTATATTAATATGGGGGTTTGTGGCAGTTACCCCGTTTACTGTGACATATAGAGTATAGACATCAATATCTTTATTCAATTGAGAATAAACTTACAGATGCGCTGTTACCTCTAAGGACTAAGATGGAATGCCTCTTTCAGTTAGTGATAGAACTAAAAAAATAAAAAATCGAAATCATTCAATATCATTATTTAACTTTGTACAGGTTCAGAAAAACCTCTATCCTAAGGACAAAAAGCAAGAAACCCAGTGGAATATTTTTTTTTTCAAAGTATATTTTTCAATGAAATCAGGATATACAAACTATATACTTACAAAACTTATTTCAGAAATAGCGTGGAAGCGACTAATTCATTCCCAGGGATTATTATCAGACATGTATTTATTTATATTATAATAAACCTTTTTATTTAGTTTTTATATTGTAACTAGGTAATTAAGAGACCTTGTATATTTCCTGAGACTTTGTTGTAATAGCGAATACCTTGCCCCGTGAATGAATTACTGTGTAATAAAAAATACTAATGAGTTGAGAAACCGTTATCATGCTTGTGTTCGTTACTGGCGTGTATTGTGTGTTCACATTAGGTACTTTTTTTTTGTGAACATTGTATGTTCAAAAAACATACACAAAGGTGTAATAATGTGATTAAATTTTCGTAAATATACTGAGAGTCCAAAGTTAATATATTTATTTCTTTAAAGTTTTCTCAGAGAGGCTGTCTCCGGTTTAGAATGTAAATAGTAGATCTTTTGGCTCTCTTCTGCAAAACAAAAAAGTTTCTAAATCACCCTCATTTACCCATAGCACAATTCCATACAAAATTATGCTATGAAAATAAACTAATATAGCTATCACGACACTAGTGAGACTTCTAATCTTTTGTATAGCATGCTATACTGCAGATCTACTTACTAAAACCAAAGAGATTTAAATATATAGATATACTATAAAGCGGGCATTGGGAACATTTATATACAAAAACTTTGAGCTAGTGCACGTGTGGCGCCTTCTTGCTAAAAATAGCAAAACAACGCTAAGCATTTATTAAGACAACCTTTTAGCTATTCCCCGGTAGGTGACACTAATAAATAAAACGTCGTTTTAGGAATGTTACCGTTTCGATGTCAAAGTTTCGATAATGTTGTTGAAGATTACTAAGTTTTAAATGTTTTTCGATATAATAATAAGGAATATACATGATTGTTTTATTGTATTAATCTAATTATCATGACTTCCTTCACACGAAAAAATCTAATTAATTTTTTACGCCCCTTTAGTGTCATGAAATAAAATATTTGTCGGAGCGTTTCTAAAATATCACTTGTATCGAGTTGGAAATGAGGGTATATCGAAAAACCCCCACTTGTTTGTGCAGTATAAAGTTCACTATAGGTGCTGTGCGCGAGGGATTCCGTTTAAGTAATTCAACGAGTGTGGTCATTCTACTAGTGCTAAAATTGTGTCGTGCTTTAGTTCGTTGTTTTAATTCTTCTAGTGCAGGCAAGGAGCATTGGTGTTGCTGAGAGGCTAACCTGTGTAACATTGAAAGGACACAACGAAAAAAGGAGCTCATTGACAATTTTACGTTTCTGGAATGAACTATACCATTTTACTTGGTTTTTTATGGCCAATCAGAGCACGTTATTTTAAACACGATAAAAGGCGCTGATTTTGTGTAAAGTTAATTGAAAAAAATTCTACTTTAGGATAAAGCGCGATCATTGCATTCTAAACCGAGTAAAAAGGTGCCCATTGTCTATGAAAACACGCTAAAACGGGCTGATCGCAGCGATTGTAACAGAAAACGCGCTCATAATCACGGGCTGTAATCTTCATAGAGAAAATACTGGACATGGGAAACGTCATAGCAAGATGATATATGATAGCTAACATCCCCCCTCGCCTCTCTACATCCCTTCTAAGCATGGAGTATGGAGTAGACTACTCTATACTCCATGCTTCTAAGCTCAATTGCAAGCTGTCGCGGCCATATTGTTTTTGTTTGTTTTGTTTTGTCATTGTCACTGAGCATTGAGTGATATCTTTATATATAAAAAGTACGTGTCACGTTGTTTGTCCGCGATGGACTCCTAAACTACTGAACAGATTTCAATGAAATTTTGCACACTGTGTGCAGTTTGGTCCAACTTAAAAGATAGGATAGCTTACATCTCAATTTATAGTCGCAATACAATATTATTTTATTGAAAATTATTTGCCTATTAATTGACAGTCACAATAATTTTCTGTTAGCTCCAAACGATTCTGACAGATGACAATATCTGTTGACTGGATTGAGTAAATATTCAATAGATGGCGCTATGTTAAAAATACAAACGTTTCATATAAGCTACAATTTAGTAGTATAACCACCACGTGTTGCTGTAAATATTCATCATATGGAACCAATTTTTTTATTGCTAATTTCAGGAGTTTTTTTGGGAAAGCAAATGGTCGTTCGGAAAAGGCAGAACAACGTCTGCCTGGTCAGCTAGTTACTGATAAATTTTCCTGTGGTGGCGTTGATTTATTTCCGCCCTATCAGCCCTATCTTTGCCTTTTACTGTAGTGAAGGATCAACATCTACTATTGAAGCGAAAATATTATAAAAGAAATTGTTGCAGTTGTTGGTGAGACTGGACTTATTCCACTAACATTAGTCTCAGTTGAAGGGGCTACATTTGGATCTGCTCTTAAACTACTGCAAGAGGAAACTAGAGCAGTTCAAATACGAGAAAATAAAAACACTGGTAGGTACAATTAATCAAAGCCTTACCACCATGTTTACTTTTAATAGAATTGCCTTATTGTATGTTTTATATTTTTAGATGACCTGATATATATAAGTGGTATTTATATGCTTGTCATATTTGATCCACCACATATAATCAAAGGAATGCGAAACAATTTTTAACAAAAAATATACAATACCAAGAAAAGATTTCTATGTGGACAGATAAAAAAAGACAGTCAACATACAGAAACACAGTTATTACACAAACTTAACGACAAACATGTTATTCCTGGAAAAGAGAATTAAGATAAAAAATAATTGTAACTTTATTTCAATTACATGTAATTTTGTTTTTGAATGTGTTACGTTTTCCTAATTAAATTGTTATGAATTATTTACAGTTTAAGAATTATGTTCCTGTATTTAGTATAACCGTGGAAGGACCCTTTAATTATACCTCTGCATTTTGTAAGTTATCATATTAATTATTTTATTAAATATATTAATACATAGTACCATAAATTTGAAGTGTTTTACATGGCTAGTGATGAGAACCAGATATCTTTTTTACTGGTAACAAGGCATTCTTTTATCTTCAGGATGACAATGCATTTTGATACTTAATTGAGGATTAATGTAGGTATCTGTTGGCCACAGCACAGCAGTATCTTAAAATTACTGTATGGAGTACGTAATGATATTTCATTTAATAATGTTTCAAATATACTGAAAAATACTGCAGAAATATTATCTTTCATGGATGACCTATTTGACAGTGTGAATGGAAATGCGATGATAAATAATAAAAGAAGTGTGGAAGATTTAACGATTTTGTCATTCTGGAAGCAAGCTTTGTTGAAACTACAAAATTTAAAATTTACCACCAGTACCATAAAAGTTTTATGAAATTGTATTAGTTATTGTCCAACAAAAACATAAAAATTATGAGACCCCGCGATATAAATTCGGATGCAATCAAAAACTTTTTCGGTCAAATGAGATCATACAATTTTAGGGACCATATCCCGATTTGCCACTATTCCATAAACGCTTTTAATTCTTTATTAATTACAGGATTCATTCAGTTTTACCGCTCATCTTTTAATTGTCAAGATGATGTTAGTGCACAATTATTTAAAATAATGAGCCCGTTTAAAGGACATGAAAGGGAAGTGAGTAATGAAAGTGGTGAATCTTATATTGATACTTAACTATTAATTCTAAATTTGTAAACAAAATTATTGTAAAATTAACATGAAGACTGTATGATAATTATTAGTTTTAGTTTGTTTACTTATAGTTTTTTAATATTGTATATATTAATAAATTAAGTAATAGTTATTAAATTTATAAACAAAATTATTGTAAAGTTAAAATGAGGACTGTATAATAATAATTAAGTTATTATAGTTTGTTAATAATGCATATATTAATAAGTTAATTATTAAATTTGTAAACAAAATTATTGTAAAGTAAATATTAATAACTAATAAAAAAATAGTAAATTTCAACATTATTTCATTTGCATTTACCTCGTTTTATTTTAAATTTAATAAAATAATTAATTTCAAGTGGCTATTATTTGGGACGACCTTTGCCTGATATAGCTGCTTCAAATAAAAAAAAAGAAATGTCATAATATATAATTTTGCTATACCCAATCAGGACGCAGAAGCTAAGTCGAGTAAGTTTAGTTCGTGAGATATCCGTCTGATTCGGGTAGAATCTACTAGTTAGTCTGTGCTCATAATCGGCCGTCTTTATTATTTTGTCATACAAGTGACAGCTGTCAGATAAGCTTCCTTGCATTTGTACGACTCCTTTATTGTACGTTCGGTTTTTAAAAGTTTTTGCTTATTTGTCTCAAAATGGACAATAATACGTAGGACACTCAATAAGTTTTAAAAGTATTCTAGATACTATTAATATATATTTTACATCTTTTCAAAATATTCTCCATCATGCTCTATACAAAATTTCTTGGCCTAAGCCCACTCTGAAAACACTTTTGCCAGTCTTGATCTGACATGTCGGAAATCGCTTCTTCGTAGGCAGCCACGACTACTTTGGCACTTGCAAAAACTTGCCTTTTATTTTTTCTTTGTCTCTTGGGAATGAAAAGAAATCACATGGAGGTAAATCAGGGCTGTAGGGTGACTTAGAGTTTCTACACCACATTCTTCAATAAATACTTTTGTTCTAAGGGAGGTATGTGAAGAGGCGTTATCGTGATGCAGAATGATTCCCCGAAGCCCGGTCTATGGTCTTCTCTCCCGCACAGCTTCAAAAGCTTTGGGTAATGCCTACAATTTTCCAGCATTGACGTCGACAAATGTCCGCTCCGCAAAAAAAACTACCCACCATTTTTTTGCCGACGTTATGATGTCTTTGCAGTGTTGACAGTAACAGTCCTTCTGAGTAGACTCATACCGATGATTGCCTTTTATTTTCCGGACCATATTGATAGATTCATGTCTCGTTACCAGTAACGATTTCTGAAACACGACTAGATGCGCCGTTTTCAAAACGTAGACGCATTTCATGGCAACGATTGGCACGAGTCTGTTTTTCGCTTTCGAAGAGAAAACGAGGGATCCATCGACAAAAAAGGTTTCTCACTCCATGATGTTGATGTAGGATGGTATGAATGCTCCCCAAACTAATGACTACAATCTTTTCGATGTCCGTATATGTGATTCGTGGGTCTTCTCGCACTAACATTTCAGTAGTCCACACATTCTCTGCCGTTACTGTTTGCGGGGCCCCGGTTCTTTGGTCATCTTTAAGATTAATTTTACCCGAATATATTACTCGAATTCACCCCACAAATAAATTTCATGCTAATTAACATGTATTTTATTTCATTAGTGTGTTTATATAATAAGATATTGTTTATGATTGATCACCAATTAATTTGTAAAATGTAAAAAGGAGATCATTGTGACCTTCAGTTGATCACCTTCTTTAATCAATCATCTAGGAGCGCTTTGACTCCTTAATAAAACATCAGAGTGAGTATCAGCGCTCCATACCAGGTTCATCGGGGACAATATGTGTAAATAACAAAGTAAACAGTAAGGACTCATTATTTTCACCTACACTCTATGACAGTGCCATGACAAAGGATATAAACTTAAAAAGCAATGTAAATATTAAAAAAAATAAAGTTATTATGTATTGTGATGACATAGGCAAAAATTTGGGCATGATGTTAAATAACTGTTTAGAAGGACATATGATTAGTAATTATTGCATGCCAGGAGCATCCTTTAGTCATATAATGAATAAAGTTTTAGCTAGTAAATTTTGCCCTAATAGCACATTAATAATTCTTGTTGGGAGAAGAGGCAATCTAAACAAAAATCAATTATTAAAATATATTGATAATCTTAATAATTTAAATGTACATAAAATTATCTTGTTTACATTGCCTTACATACAGGGTTGGCCGCAGGAAAATAAAATAAGATATGATTTAAATTTATTAATGAATAACTTTTCATGTAATAATAATATAAACTTGACATTTAATTGTTATAATTTTAGGAGCTGACTCCATAAGGATCCCTACAGGTGACCATAATTAAAGATTGCATAACTTTATAACATATTTATTATCGAGGTGTGTGCAATACTGTTGGTGGGCAACTAGCTACTAACTGAAATTCTTAGTACTTAGTAGAGAGGTACAATATTACTAAGTATACATATATATGGTAGATAGGTACAACATTACTAAGTATACATGTGTGTGTGCGCAGCACACCTACAATACTTCCCCCTTTATAAAAAAATACAAAAAACTTAAAACTATATGAACACTTGTTAATGCGCTGAGGCGCAGGGCTGTACGGAGACCCCCGCGAAGGGAGCAGCCGCCGCGGCAGGCGCGGGCGCGTTCTGCATCCCGGTGCTAGATGCGCTTATCATTTGACCCATATTCTGGCCCGACATCGGAACGCTGGCCATGAACACTTGATGGCGAAGCCAGTTTTTGAATTTCTTATTAAACTTCACCCAAATAGTATACAATATTATTGCTCCCATAAAACTGGCTATCACATAGAACCATATTTGAAAATTATCCACTTTATTCTCTACAGTATTCTGAGCTTGAGAAACAATAACTGGTTTTTCTTGATAATTACCCATAGTAAAAATTGTAAAACTTTTCGCACTAATGCTAAAGGAAATATTTCAAATGAAACGAAATACATTATAACTAAACTAACTACCTAAAGCTAAATGAAACTGTAGTACTCGCAAAATACAAAACACAATACATACATCTAAAATTACATTCAACTTAAATAATGTAACTTGAATATTCTGAATGAAAATATTCTGCACCTAACAATGCAAATAATACTTTCACATCCATAGTAACTAACCTGATTATTAATTACATTAATTAAACATGTAATTGTATTGCATATACAATATATTTTATGTTAACACTAACTTATATTAAATCGTGAAGGTAACTTAACAATGCGACCACTCCGCGTTGTTTTCACGCTTATCGGGTTGCTAGGGCCGGGCGACGACGACGTCACCGGCGTGGGCGGCGGTAACGCGAACCGTACATGCGCAGGCACCACATCCGCTGCGTTGTCAGCGTTACTGCTGCTTGGCGTTGTTATGTTACCATCGCATTCCTTTAACACGTATGCAGGTTTTAATCTGTCAATAGAAATATGTAGTTGCCTACTGGGTAATTGAATTAGGTAAACTTTTGAAGCCCTTTTTATCACGCGATATGGTCCATATCGTAAGGTGGTTTCAAAGGTTTACGTATTGAATCGTCCCGAACAAAGACATATTCACAGTTACGTAAGTCTTTGTGCACAAAAAAACTTTGACAGTTACGTGAATTGTCAGATGTAGGCTTATAACTATGAATAGTATCTCTAATCTTATCTACTAAACAATAGTCGTTGACGTTACGGTTGTTCGAAGAGCTGTCATAAAAGTCTCCTGGTAGACGTAAGTTTCGTCCGAAAGTTAACTCGGCGGCGCTAACCCCTGAGTCGTTGCGGCCGGCCGCACGAAGCCCTAGTTATACCGTGGGTAGCTCTTCCACCCAATATCCATGTGACAGGCGAGCCGAAAGTGCTGTATTTAGAGAACGATGCCAACGTTCGACTGCGCCATTGCTTTGCGGGTGATAAGGAGTAGTTCGAATTCTATTAACCCCCAATATTTTTAACAGTTGGTTAAAAAGACTACTCTCAAACTGGCGACCTTGGTCGCTAGTTAACTTCATCGGGCAACCGTAACGACAAATCCAACCCTCGTATAAATGTTTGGCAACAGTTTCTGCCGTAATGTCGCGTAACGGAAAAGCTTCGGCCCTCTTTAACGCTTAAAAGCTTTAACCATCTGGTGAAATCTCAAGAGGGCCAACGATATCGATGTGCACATGCTCAAAACGATCTACTTCCGGAAACTTAGTTAAATTCGATACCGTATGTCTGTTAACTTTAGAACGTTGACATTGTATGCACGTTTTTGCCCATACAGAAACATCACGATTCATACTCGGCCAGAAATACTTTTTAGCTAACATCTTTCGTGTAGACCGAATTACAGGATGGCTCAAATTATGCAAACTATCAAAAGCTAGGCGTCGAAACTTTTCCGGTAGGTACGGACGAGCTATATTAGTAGACATTTCACAAAAAATAGGTTTGTCTAACATAGGTATAAGTAGTTCCTTTAACAAAATATTATCGGTATTTAAACCAGACATAAAATTCGTAATATAACTATCGCTACGCTGTTCATTTGCAATGTCATCGAAATTCAACGCAGTTGGCATAATCACGGCTTCGACGCGTGATAAGGTGTCGGCTACAATGTTATTCTTACAGGTTATATGTTTTATATTTGTAGTGAACTCGCTTATGAAAGCTAAATGTCTCGTTCTCCGAGGCGTTTCGCTTTCATCGCGTCCTACCTTTTGATATGCAAAAGTTAAAGGTTTATGGTCCGTATACACGGTTATTTCTTGACCTTCAAATAATTTCCGAAAATGTTTTATAGCTAAGTATATAGCGAGCAACTCGCGATCGTAGGTGCTATATCGCTGTTGGGTGGTGGTCAATTTTTTTGAGAAATAACCCAATGGTTTCCAGCTATCTCCTTCTTTTTGTTGAAAGACTGCTCCCACGCATGTATTAGATGCGTCAGTCATTATAGCGAGTGCGGAATCCACTCTAGGGTACGTCAATGTAGCGGCCTGTGTGAGACCTGCCTTACACTGCGTAAATGCTTCGTTGGCACTATCAGTCCAAACGATAGGAGTCTTATCACTTTTCTTCGAGCTTTTAAGATATTTATTTAATTCTGTTAGATATAAAGTAGCATTGGGGAGATGAGATCGATAAAAATTAACCATGCCGAGAAAACGTCTTAGCTCTGAAATAGTTTTCGGCTTCGGAAATTCCACAATTGCCTGAACCTTATCTTGCAACGGCCTGACACCTTCAGTACTAATTTCGTGTCCCAAAAATTCTAGTTTAGTTTGTCCGAAACAACATTTTGCCAAATTAATTGAAATTCCACATTCATTAAACTTTTTAAAAATTATTTCTAAATGTTGCCTGTGTTGAACTTCGTTATCACTACCGATAAGTAAATCGTCTAAATAACAAAATACAAGATCAAGCCCTTGTAAAATGGAATCCATAAAGCGCTGGAAGGTTTGCGCTGCCCCCCTTAAACCGAAGGTCATTCGGGGAAACTCGAAAAGCCCAATTGGTGTTATGATAGCGGTTTTCTCCACGTCATCTAGCGCGACAGGTATAAAATGATAACTTCTATTGATGTCTAATTTCGAAAATATCTTTTTATCCGGGAGAATAAAATAAAGTCATTCAAGCGAGGAATCGGGTATCTGTCGGGCTTTGTTATCGCATTCAGCTGGCGATAGTCCCCACAAGGTCTTATATCTCCATTTTTTTTAGGAACTACATGGAGTGGACTAGCCCAGGCGCTCTTCGAAGGACGACAGATGCCCAGTTCCTGCATGATGCGAAATTCTTCTTTAACTTTTTTATACCGGTCGGGTGGCAACGGGCGCGCTTTCGCGTGCACGGGCGGACCAGAGGTCTCGATATGGTGGACGACATCGTGTTTCGCAGTTTCTCGGAATGACGCCGGTTTAGTAATGTCCGGGTACTTTAACAATAAATCCTGATACGGATGATTCAAATCAATAGTTTTAACACTAGGTTGAGATACCTTGACAACAGATGCCGAAACATTCAATTCTGTGGTTTTATCTATTAATTTACGCGCGTTTAAATCAACTAATAACCTGTGATACGCCAAAAAATCTGCGCCCAAAATTGGTTGTTTGACATCTGCTACCACGAATTCCCAACGATAAGGTCGACGTAAGTTTAAGTTTAACACTAGTGTCTTGGTACCGTAAGTTGCGATTTCACTACCGTTAGCTGCGTATAATTTATATTCACTGCATTGGTTTGCACGGTCTTTTCTTACGGCTGGTAAAACAGATACATTGGCACCTGTGTCGACTAAAAATCTAAGCCCAGAGTTACTATCTGACACACACAAACGATTAAATGGAACAATGGTACAGACCTCAAGATCCTCGGACTGTACCTCGCCACCCAGTTTTCCGGCAGCTTTGGTTTCCACGCGCACGGCTCCGTACACTTGTTGGCCTTTTCCCTGAATCGGTAGTGGTAGAAGCACAAGTAGTTCTCCTTCCGAGGACGGCGGGAACCGCTACGGCGCCGGGACTGCGGACGATGACGGGTGCGATCAGTGGCGCGAGACCGCGACCTCCGCTGATCGATCTGGTCCACGGTAGCCTTTATTTTAGCCACCTCAGCCCTTAACAGGGCCAAGTCAAGGGCAGCAGTAGACGCCGACGCTGGCGCAGCGTAGGTAGTGGCGGCGGCATAGGAAGGCCGCACAGCCTCCATGACGTTGTCTGCGACTGCTGCTAGGTTGTCTAAGTCCTTGGAGTCAGACACGGTGAGCACGGCTCGCACGTGTGTCGGAAGACGATTCTGCCACAGCACACGAAGAGTTATCACGTCGGTCACGTCGATCACGTCGGTCACGTCGATCACGTCGGGCACGTCGATCACGTCGGGGTCACCAGTTTAGGAGCTGACTCCATAAGGATCCCTACAGGTGACCATAATTAAAGATTGCATAACTTTATAACATATTTATTATCGAGGTGCGTGCATTACAGTTGGTGGGCAACTAGCTACTAACTGAAATTCTTAGTACTAAGTAGAGAGGTACAATATTACTAAGTATACATATATATGGTAGATAGGTACAACATTACTAAGTATACATGTGTGTGTGCGCAGCACACCTACATAATTATAATAATAAATGTAATTTAATAGACATAAATAATTTAATTAAGAAATTTTTGACTAATGATAGGTATTACCAATCTAAATATATTTTAAGACAGATAGCAAATGTGCTATCTTATTGTTTATATATTAACTCAGCCAAGGACTTGGCTACACAGACATCTGCTCCTTTTGAGCAGTGTAATGACTTAATATGTAATTTGGAATCAGTTCCAAGTAATTTAAATTAGAAAATGAGACAATAGAGGTAATCTCTAGCAGTTGTAATAATTTAAATAATTTAGAATGTAGTTTACAAATCATTAATTGTATGACTCCACAGATTGATAATGAAAAATGTATACACCTGGTGCATCAAAATATACAAGGCATGGTAGGCAAAGAGCTAGAAATTGAGTTGTTCTTAAATAGCAACAATATTCATATTTTATGTATTACTGAACATTGGTTAAAAGCTTATAACTTAATGTTTAACTTCAGTAATCACCAGGTGGTCAGTTTTTTCAATAGAGAAACGGTTTTAAGAGGTGGCTCCTTAATATTAGCTAGTAAATTATTGTCATGTAAAGAACGTAAAGATATTGTGAGCCTCTCTGTTGAGCGAACTGTAGAAATGGCATGTGTTGAGTTTGAGCACCTCATTGTTGTGAGCGTCTACAGACCCCCATGTTCTATATACGATACTTTTGAAAAAATTATGGAGGAAATTTTTGCTAAGCTTAGTAAACGGAATAAATGTGTTGTAATATGTGGAGACTTTAACATCAATCTCCTAGAAGCTTCCTCAACCAATATTAAATTTAGATCATTGTTTAAATCATATGGTCTTTTTAATTTATTTTTAGAGCCAACGCGTATTGCTCAATCTAGTGCAACATGTATAGATAACATTTTTACAAATGTGAAGCCATTGCATAAATGTATAATTCAAAAATTAAGTTCTGATCACTGTGGACAAGTAGTTTCGTTACCATATGTTCACAAAAAGCAAGTAGATAAGAAAGTTGTGTTTATTCCAGTAAATGCACGTCGCTTGGAGAAATTTAGAAGTAACATAGGGAAAAAACTTCCATCACTTACAGACGGCTCCGTGGCGCAGTGGCTTAGCAATGAGTTGCTGCGCTGGGGGGCGCGGGTTCGAATCCCGCACGGAACAAGTATTTGTATGGCCTACAAATAATTGTTCCGGGTCTGGATGTTTGTCCTTGTGAAATTTGTGTTTGTAAACTGCCTCCACGATACAGGAGAAAATCCTAGTGTGGGGGGTAACGTTTTTTAAAACAAAAAAAAATACCAAAATGATCCAAATTTTTTGTATGGAACATTATTTAAGCTTATTTGCAATGAATTTAATAATACTTTTACTTCTAAAACATTCTCCTTCAAACAGTCGGAAATCATTTAATGAATGGGCGACAGTAAGAGTCCATAAGAGCAGACATAGGTTATATGATCTTTACCATGAAAGGTCATATAATCATAGCGTCGAATTTAGGGAATATGTAAAAAAATATTCAAAAATAATTAAAAGAGTGTGCTCCACAGCCAAGTCTTTGCATTTGAGCAACAAAATTAAGACGGCTTCTAATAAAATTAAAATGACATGGAGTATAATTAATAGCGAAACTGGTAAGATTAACTCTCGCAATTCAAACTACCAGTTAAGTGTTAATAACAAATATACCGAATCAGATCAGGACGTTGCAGTGGTTTTTGAGAAATATTTTAATGATATTCCGATATTAACCACTAAGTCACTGAATTCTTCTCCTGCGGTCGCCGAATCATTACTTAAACAAAATGTAAATGCGTGTACAAAGAATTTTACATTTCATAAAGTATCATCAAAAGATATTGTAAAATATTTTAAAACTATTGATGTTAAGAAAACTGCGGATCTGTGGGGGATTTCCGTTAAAGTTATTGCGTCTATAATAGATACAATCGCGCCTCATTTAGCTACTATTTTTAATACTAGTATCGAATCTGGTGTGTTTCCTGATTTAATGAAGTATAGTAAAGTAATACCTTTATTTAAATCTGGTAGTACATTAGACCCCGCTAATTTTAGACCTATTTCTGTACTACCAACACTTAGTAAGATTTAAAAAAAATATTCTTGATCAAATATTAAATTTCTTTAATATAAATAATTTATTTCATAAAAATCAATTTGGTTTCACAAGGGGTCGCTCGACAACTGATGCCGGTGTTGAGCTGATTAAATATATATTTAATGCATGGGAGAATTCACAGGATGCTTTGGGTATATTTTGTGACCTATCCAAAGCCTTCGATTGTGTTCACCATGAAACATTAATCAGGAAACTTCAACACTACGGTGTAAGAAGTGATGCTCTTAAATTAATTATTTCATATTTAAGTAAGAGAACGCAAAAAGTTGTCATTAACAGTATGAGTTCTTCCGGGTCGATGGTACAGATGGGCGTGCCTCAAGGCTCAATTCTAGGCCCCTTTCTGTTTCTTGTATACATTAATGACTTACCTTACATAGTAGGAGATAACCATGATATAGTTTTATTTGCAGATGACACTTCTTTAATTTCCCAAATTAAGTCGACAGTTGCTAAAATATGACGAAGTAAATAATGCTATATCTAAATTAGTAAATTGGTTCAATGTAAATAATTTGTATTTATATGGCACTAAAACGAAATGTATGAAATTTATGACTCCAAATGTCAAACAATTAAATACTAATGTAATTTTAAATGGGGAGAAACTGAGTCTTGTAGATACCACCATTTTTCTTGGAATCACACTAGACGCGAAGCTTCGATGGAGCCCCCATATATCAAAACTAGTAAGCAGACTTAGTTCTGCAGCATATGCTGTAAAAAAGATTAGAAGTCTAACTAGTGTTGAAACAGCTAGACTAGTTTACTTTAGCTATTTCCATAGCATAATGTCGTATGGTATTTTGCTATGGGGACACGCAGCTGACACTGAAATTATTTTTGTTTTACAGAAGAGGGCCATAAGAGCAATTTATGATTTAAAGCCTAAAGAGTCGCTGCGACAAAAATTTAAGAAAATTAATGTATTAACTTTGGCCTCTCAATACATTTATGAAAATGTAATGTACGTACACAAAAATAAAAGTAGTTTTACAAAAATAAGTGATATTCATTCTGTAAATACTAGGAACAGACACAAGCTAGTAGTACCGGTTACTCGACTCCATCGAGTCAGTAATTCATTCTTGGGGCGATGTATACGCTTTTACAACAAAATTCTAGAAAATATACAAAATTTGACCTGCTCAATGTTCAAAAACTTTATTAAACTAAGCTTGTATAAAAAGGGTTATTATAGTATTAAAGAATTTATAGATGATAATAACCCCTGCAAATGAGGTGATCGCTACCAAGCTATTTCTAATTTGTTGTGTTGTTAATTTGTGTAACATACATGATTGTAAGCTGATATTTAAAAAAAAAAAGTCCCGCTGGGTTTCTTGCTGGTTCTTCCCAGGACAGAGGTTTTTTTTCGAACCAGTGGTAATTATACAAAAGAGTGACTTTCAATAAGCATTATTTATAATCTATATTGAATAAAAAAGTTTCTGTTTCTGTTTCTTGCCAATTACATTTGGGAGTTAGGTAATTAAATTACAACCTATTATTTATTTACCAACCCAATCTTTTAAAATAACAATATATTATGTTAAATATACACTGTTCCTTTTTTATATGGGTACAAATCATATTCTAATAGAGTTGTAAGTGTAGAAATTGAAATTTTATGTTTAATTCTTTAATTACCTGAATTTAAAAAAAATACTTGCCCCTCTTGTGATAAGTAGTGTTGCTGTTGATTTACATATTTTGGGGTTATCATGTAATTACGTACCTCACGTTACACTGGAGTGTGATTGTGGCGGAGACGTGTTACGGTGTGGTCGAACTGTAATTTCACTATACTGAATGTGTAGTGCTGTGCGCTCTCTTATTCGTGATAATGATTAATTGCGTAAGCAAGAGAGCAAGTTGAACATCCGCTCTCACACTTTTATTATTTTGAAGAATTAACGCTATCCTGTTGTATTTCCGTGATCAACCTCCGTTGAATTCTCCGACATCAGAAGTGGGATATAGTCCCTTTTATCACCCACATATAGTCTTCGAATAGTGTGATAGTTATTACCTTTGTGAAAGACTTCACGTTGATGACTTTGCTTTTATTAAATGACGAAATTAAATTTGCTGTTCTATTTACGACATTGATGTACAGAAAAGTAAAAAAAAAGTTAGTGTAGAGTAAAAATTTAAAGTGAAATTTTTAAGTCTAAAGTTAAATCTTTTTGTTCGATTTATGTTAAAAGTGCCCGCAAATGCTTTAATTATTTCTTAACGTATCCAAATATGACAACAAATATCGAAGAAATGTTGGAGGTTATAGAATTATTATGTATAGATTACTAGTACGCGCACCGAAAGTGAAGCAAGTAAAACTAACGCGAAACCGTGTAAGTTCACTCAGCGACGCATTAGTGCGCAACGTCACGTCCTACGGAAAAGAGCTCGCGAAAAATTGTAAAAATTACTGTTTGTGTTGCAAAATATTGTCACAACAGTGATGATAAACATAAAAGAAGTGATGATATTAAATTTCACATATAAGTTCATTCATATATTTAATTCATTATAAGTACGTAAAATAAAAAAAATACTTACGTAAGCTATCATGATACAAATGTTGCTAGTTGTGGGGAAAAAATCACAATTTTCTTTTAAAAATATTTATTTTGTATTTGTGTTTAAAACGTTTAATCGCAATGTTTATATATTAACAATGGGTGCGTGCTTAAAACTAATACGGAGTGATCAGCTAATCGCGATTCGTCGACGCCATTTTTACATAATTATTTTATTTTACTTGCTTTGTTTATTGACTAAGTCGACGTTTTAGAGAAAATAATAAAAACTTTTTTATTTACAACATAAAGGGATTATTAATAAGAACGCTTTTACTAACCAGATGTTAAACCGACTACCAAAAAGGAGAGGTTATCAATATGTATGTGCACTACCAAGACAAAATCATTTGACTTCGGGAAAACAACAATTAAAATTTCAGCTTGTATATTAGATCAATTTGTGTGTATATCCTTTCAAATAAATAAATCTAAATCGATTTAGAAATTGTAAAATTCTGAGGTAAGAAACATTTAAAAAATACACCGAATTGATAACCTCCTCCTTTTTCGAAGTTGGTTTAAATTAAACATTACACGATGTGCTTATTGTATTCGAGCAAATTAATAGTGTTTAATAATATTCTTAAGTTTATTAACACTAGCATTTTCGTACCATTAAAATATAATGTATAATAAAGTTATATTAGTACCAACATTATCGTGTTTGTTTTATTCCATTTTATATTCTCATAAAATACATCTTCGTATGTTATACGTAATCTTTATTATATTGATTATTTAAAATTAATCAATAAAATAGTGATTTGCACAATTTGATTGCAAATGCCAGAAACTGGTATCACTGAATGGCGTGTATGTGTGCGTGTGACGAGCGTAGGCACATTCGGTTCGCGCCCACTAACATAATGACCTTGCGTCACTTTAACGCTCGTGTTTTGTACTAGACTGCGTTTCTACTTGGTAATAATTCTATGTTGGAGGTATTCTAAATAAGTTACAGTTTGCATTGAGTGGAAATGTAACTTGCTCGAGTTATCTTATAATTTGATACACGAGGTGTGATTCACAGGGGCTAATTTTAAAGTTCAAAATGTTTTGACGATGTACCGAAAAAATGTTTAACTTTAACGTGCTATGAATTAAAACACTAAGTAGTATTTCTGTGTTCTAATGTGTTGATAAGTGTTACAGTTTACTCCGAGTATTAGTTAGTCGACAAAATTGGGATTTGATGTTGAGAGTTTAGTGGAAGACGTGGTGTTGTGGCGCTTGCTCTTGAGTGGAAGTAAGCTGTCGGCTTATGTCGCCGCGGACACATTAATTGCCGCTGCTATCGATCACCATTTGATACATACATGTCGGAAACCAAAGCATAACTGACGAAATTGAAGTGGAGCAAATTAGTTGTGACATTGAAGAGATTATTTAAGTTTACATGAGGATCGGACCGTACCAGAGGTTGTGGTGTAGCCGCAACTCAATATATGGTGCCCCGGAAAGGCGAATGGTGCCCCGAGAGTTGTGTTGCAATTTTTTTTAAATTAAGTTCAGACTGAGTCTTTTAATGTTTCCTTTTATGTGTTACAGTAGCACGTGTGATGATTACACCTGTGCGAGTGTGAGGAGAGTGTGTGCCTTGCTGGTCGGAACGGACAGCCAGATCCAGCTGAAGCATCACCTGGTTTCGGCAGACGCATATGCGCGTATACGCAGGCGCCATTCCGGAGCGCGCGTATGCTGTACATGACGGTGCCTTGGAAGTCTTACACTATGTGTGCCCGGAAGTCGTACACTATGTGTGCGCGGAAGTGTTACACTCCGTATGTGCGGAAGTTGTGTTCTCTGAACATGCATCAGGCTCTGTCCTGGCAGACGCTGTCCTGGCAGGTGCTGTCCTGGTTCACGTTTTTAACGTGGTTCACGTGGTTAACGTAGGATCTCGCAAGTTGCAAGTACGAGTATGTGTGAGATACTTCGTATGGAGATGTACCCATACTTGTGAAAGCAAAGTGCTTTATTATAATCTGCGGTATGAGAGCGTGTTTCTGTTTGAGGGCCTCATATGCGTAATGGATGACAGGATATGCAACGGCGTAAGCTATCTTCATAATTAACAACTTGTTTTTCACGCAGATCACGATGACGACAACCCCGACGATGCCTGTGACCTTCAGGTGCTCCTGCTGCTTCCGTTGACGCTTCGACTGCGTGGTGCAGCGCAGCGTCTCGCTGATACTGGTGCGGCGTGACGGCTCGTTGTGCGGTTGCGGCACGCCCTGTGCTATTGTTTTGACCACGTGAGCTTGCTTCATGGCAGATAACTATGGCGTGTGCTGGTTTGTATTAATAGCCACATGCATTTGCCTTATGACTGCTGCAGAAGCAAACATTGAGTGACGTGTTGATGTTTGCTATGTCAGCAAACTCAGCTGTATGCTGATGAATACTGGTGAGTCGTACCCTCTTTATTATGATTCTAATGCCGAATTAGAGAGCCTCATCAAAGATTGTGTTGCACCAAAGTTTAGTGGCAAATGTGTAAATAATATTGTAAATTTAACCGGAATCGGTCATATTAGTGTACAAAGTACCCAACAAATACCCCCATGATCATGTGAGTAAGATCACCAAGTACCTCAAAAATTAGATGTCATAGTTGGTGACAGCGGTAGTGAAATCAAATCTAGTTAAGAATGGCTTGCACACTCATACTCAAAAATTTAGTCCGCACCTCATGAGTAACATGTGGCGATGGGTCTGTAGGGAACCGTTGGTGCGATTTCTGTCTGTGTTAGTGCATAGAGCACTTCATGTGTTGTAGCACATATTACGCTAGAGTTTCGGGAATCGTTGGTGCGATTTTTGTCTGTGTTGATGCACAGAGGCCTTCATGTGTTGTAGCATATTTGGAGGCAGATATGTAGAGAATTGTTGGTGCGATTCTGGCATATGTGGCGGCAGATATGTAAAGAATCGTTGGTGTGTGTGTTTCTGGCCTGTGTTGGTGCACAAAGCCCCTCATATGTTGTAGCACATGTGCCGACAGATATGTGGAGAATCGTTGGTGCGATTCTGGCATATGTGACAGCAGATATGTAATGAATCGTTGGTGCGAATCTGGCCTATGTTGGTGCACAGATTTCAATGAAAGTTTCATGATTTGAATATGCATTGCTTATGAATTATGTTAAAGAGTAACACAATTGTTAAAATAACTGTGTTGTAACATTTTGATCAGACCTATCACAATAAATCATGTTGTGCAGGAAGCACTATGTAAGAAGTCTTAATAACAGGGCATTGTCAATTATGACAGTTGGCTATTGTACTTAGACTTAGGAGAAGTAAAGTACCAATTGCAGTCGACTTTATTTCTATTGGCAGGATAGCCGAGCTAGATTAATCATTATCATCTTCATTACAGCCACCTGCATCCATCGACTTCCTGCATGTCTTACCAGGTCGTCACTCCATCTCGTTGGGTGTCGCCCTACACTTCGCCTACTGGTACGAGGCTGCCACTCAAGAATCTTTTTCCCCCATCGGTTGTCGGTTCTTCGAGCTATATGGCCGGCCCACTGCCACTTCAGCTTACTAATCCGTTGGGCTATGTCGGTTACTCTGATTCTACTGCGGATATCACACAGCATCACAACACAACATCACAGGAATTTTAGTGTATTTTATTTAACACAAAATTTATTTCAACAGGGTAAAGGTCAAAGAGATCTTTCTTTAAACTCAAGTTATATAATATATTTGACAAACCCTCGAGACAAAACTCAAATAAGATATTTAGCACGACAAGTATCACCAGATAACCCAAAATTAATTAAAGATGCCTGCCGGGCTGCAACTCTAGAGGCATATGAATATTTAATGGTAGATTTAAAACAGAATACTAATGATTTTTGTCGTATTAAGACAAATATCTTCCTAGTTAATGGTTTTTGTACAGTCTACGTCCCCACAAAAGAGTTTAAATAGATCAAGAATCAAAAAAATCAAATCATTTCTAAATGATGCGTCACTGACTCACTGAGGTGAGGTGCGGGGATTACCAATGATACGACAGCTTTGAGTGACGGCCTGTTTATTACTGAACACAATTTACAATCGATATTGATTTATATTAACCGTCTTACTCCACTACACCTACGGGGCTAAAATAAAAAAAATACAATCGAAGATTAATTTTTTTTAAGTTGTAATAGGAACTTAAACTTATATATGTATACCCATTAAATTCACAGTACTTTGGACATTATGAAACTTCATTATAAAATGACAAACACACCTCTATTAACTACTTAACATTAGTCTATTAGTAATTCGGCAATTACATCGAAGTGTAATTAATTTTTTTTTCTAATTAAAAATATATTAGTTATTAAAATACAGACATTTTAATCATTAAAATTAGTTTGATGGTACAAAATGTTTTGTCCTATTCTTATGCACAATGTTGCAATATCTTGGGATTTGAATGAAAGATGTCTTTCTCGTAACGGCTTTAATGGCGGACTGGGCGGTGACGTTACAATAATTAACAAATACCTTACACCTCCAGCCTTAAATATCTACATAATTATATAGAAATGAACTTAATAACTAATTTTAAACTTATAATTTAACTAAGTATATCATTAATCTAACATTGGAATTTAATTACGGGTTTTCGGATTCGCCTGGAACGGGTCACTGGCCGCGACGGTGGCCGTGGTTGTGGAGGAGTAGCGGGGCCTGGTACAGTCTCGCTGGGACATTGCGTATCTGCCACGTGCTCGGTATCCACGTCATCTTTTCCAGCAGAAACCGCCACCTCCATTTGCAACTCTGAAGACGCATCTGCAAACTAATCCTCATCCTTTTCATCGACCTCATTAGTGATATCTGAACAGGTAACATCGGATAAGCGCGATCTACGTCTTATTTGATCAATATGTCTTTTAATAAGTCGACCGTCACCATTGTCGAGAACGTATCTTCCAGAACCTTCTTTCTGGGCTACTGTGCCTTTGACCCATTTATCCCGGGTGCCGTAGTCCCTAATCCAGACGGTGTCTCCCAAAGAGAAATTACGCGGAACACCACCCGCATATTCGACTTGACGCTGCTGAGCATCGAGCACACGCGCTTGCACCACGTACCCACCGCGAAGTAAATCCAACCGTGAACGCAAGGAACGTCGCTGCAGCAGCATCGCTGGGCTCTCACCCGTGGTGCTTTGCTTACTGTTGCGATAGCTTAGTAAAAAGGCTTGTAGGGCGGTATCAATATCTACGTCATCCCTATAAGCCTTTTTAATTGCCCTCTTACACAGCTTAACATCATTTTCCGCTGCCCCATTAGATGCAGGGTGGTACGCCGGTGAAAACCTTTGCTGAATGCCATTATTTTTCAAAAAACTTTTAAATTCAATACTTGTGAAAGGCGGTCCCTGGTCAGACACTAGTTCTAAGGGCAAACCGAATCGTGCAAATATTGAACCTCAGCACCTTAATAATGGAAGTCGCATTCGTTCGCGCTACTTCAATAATTTCAAGCCATTTCGAGCTCGAATCTATTAAAACTAAATAAGTTTTACCTTTATACGGTCCTAGGAAGTCTATGTGAACTCTAGACCAGGGAGGCAAGTAGGGCCAGGGGTTAAGAGGCGCGCGCGGCGGGGCGACCGCCTCAGAGGTGCAGGTCTCGCAGCTTCGGCATAGCGCTTCCACATCCGCATCGATGTTCGGCCACCACACATAACTCCGTGCCAGCCCCTTAGTTTTCACAATACCCATGTGGCTGCTGTGTAGTTGTTTTAAAATAATTGGACGTAAATATGAAGGTATTACCATTCTATACCCCCACATAATCGATCCGTTATCTAAATATAGTTCATTGCGCCTAACAAAATAAGGTTTAACCTCTTCACCAGGGCAAACTGTCGGCCAACCCGATTTGATACAGGCGAAAATTCTACTAAGAATAATATCCTTTGAAGTCGCCTTCGTAACATCCTCATTAGTAACCGGTAAAAAATTTTCAACGAAGTTAATATAAGTAATTTCTCTATTTATCGTTTTTTTATTACTAGAAGAAATTGGTAATCTTGATAAACCGTCGGCGCAATTTTCATTAGAAGTTACGTATTCGATATTGTAGTCGTAACCAGATAAAAGTACGGCCCAACATTGGATACGTGAAGCGGCCATAACCGGTATTCCCGTTTTTTTACCAAATATGTGTGTTAACAGTTTATGGTCCGTACGCAATATGAATTTTCGCCCATAAAGATACTGATGATATTTTCTTACACCGAACACAATAGCGAGCGCCTCCCGATCGATCTGCGAGTAGGCTCGCTCTGCAGCCGTGAGCGAGCGCGACGCATACGCCACCGGCCGCCCGCCTTCTGGCGTCAGGTGCGAGACGACTGCACCTACACCCACGCTACTCGCATCACACGTCAGCACAATAGGCAAATCGTTAGAGTAATGCATTAGAATTTTACTAGAACTCAATAGTTCTTTTACCTTTTTAAAGGCTCTTTGACAATCGTCACACCAATCAAATTTTATTCCCGTACGCAATAAATTATATAAGGGTGCGAGAACAGTGCTGATATTTTTTACGAATTTTGCATAATACATTATCCTTCCTATATAGGCCCTTAACTCAGACACGTTCGTAGGAACGGGAGTGTCTACTATTGCCTTAATCTTATCCGGACAAGTGTGAATACCATTCTTACTAATTACATAACCTAAGTAATTGACTGATTCAGCAAAAAATACACACTTTTCCTTTTTAAACGAAGTTTCGAAGCCTTCGAGTTAAAAAGGAAAAGTGTGTATTTTTTGCTGAATCAGTCAATTACTTAGGTTATGTAATTAGTAAGAATGGTATTCACACTTGTCCGGATAAGATTAAGGCAATAGTAGACACTCCCGTTCCTACGAACGTGTCTGAGTTAAGGGCCTATATAGGAAGGATAATGTATTATGCAAAATTCGTAAAAAATATCAGCACTGTTCTCGCACCCTTATATAATTTATTGCGTACGGGAATAAAATTTGATTGGTGTGACGATTGTCAAAGAGCCTTTAAAAAGGTAAAAGAACTATTGAGTTCTAGTAAAATTCTAATGCATTACTCTAACGATTTGCCTATTGTGCTGACGTGTGATGCGAGTAGCGTGGGTGTAGGTGCAGTCGTCTCGCACCTGACGCCAGAAGGCGGGCGGCCGGTGGCGTATGCGTCGCGCTCGCTCACGGCTGCAGAGCGAGCCTACTCGCAGATCGATCGGGAGGCGCTCGCTATTGTGTTCGGTGTAAGAAAATATCATCAGTATCTTTATGGGCGAAAATTCATATTGCGTACGGACCATAAACCGTTAACACACATATTTGGTAAAAAAACGGGAATACCGGTTATGGCCGCTTCACGTATCCAACGTTGGGCCGTACTTTTATCTGGTTACGACTACAATATCGAATACGTAACGTCTAATGAAAATTGCGCCGACGGTTTATCAAGATTACCAATTTCTTCTAGTAATAAAAAAAACGATAAATAGAGAAATTACTTATATTAACTTCGTTGAAAATTTTTTACCGGTTACTAATGAGGATGTTACGAAGGCGACTTCAAAGGATATTATTCTTAGTAGAATTTTCGCCTGTATCAAATCGGGTTGGCCGACAGTTTGCCCTGGTGAAGAGGTTAAACCTTATTTTGTTAGGCGCAATGAACTATATTTAGATAACGGATCGATTATGTGGGGGTATAGAATGGTAATACCTTCATATTTACGTCCAATTATTTTAAAACAACTACACAGCAGCCACATGGGTATTGTGAAAACTAAGGGGCTGGCACGGAGTTATGTGTGGTGGCCGAACATCGATGCGGATGTGGAAGCGCTATGCCGAAGCTGCGAGACCTGCACCTCTGAGGCGGTCGCCCCGCCGCGCGCGCCTCTTAACCCCTGGCCCTACTTGCCTCCCTGGTCTAGAGTTCACATAGACTTCCTAGGACCGTATAAAGGTAAAACTTATTTAGTTTTAATAGATTCGAGCTCGAAATGGCTTGAAATTATTGAAGTAGCGCGAACGAATGCGACTTCCATTATTAAGGTGCTGAGGTCAATATTTGCACGATTCGGTTTGCCCTTAGAACTAGTGTCTGACCAGGGACCGCCTTTCACAAGTATTGAATTTAAAAGTTTTTTGAAAAATAATGGCATTCAGCAAAGGTTTTCACCGGCGTACCACCCTGCATCTAATGGGGCAGCGGAAAATGATGTTAAGCTGTGTAAGAGGGCAATTAAAAAGGCTTATAGGGATGACGTAGATATTGATACCGCCCTACAAGCCTTTTTACTAAGCTATCGCAACAGTAAGCAAAGCACCACGGGTGAGAGCCCAGCGATGCTGCTGCAGCGACGTTCCTTGCGTTCACGGTTGGATTTACTTCGCGGTGGGTACGTGGTGCAAGCGCGTGTGCTCGATGCTCAGCAGCGTCAAGTCGAATATGCGGGTGGTGTTCCGCGTAATTTCTCTTTGGGAGACACCGTCTGGATTAGGGACTACGGCACCCGGGATAAATGGGTCAAAGGCACAGTAGCCCAGAAAGAAGGTTCTGGAAGATACGTTCTCGACAATGGTGACGGTCGACTTATTAAAAGACATATTGATCAAATAAGACGTAGATCGCGCTTATCCGATGTTACCTGTTCAGATATCACTAATGAGGTCGATGAAAAGGATGAGGATTAGTTTGCAGATGCGTCTTCAGAGTTGCAAATGGAGGTGGCGGTTTCTGCTGGAAAAGATGACGTGGATACCGAGCACGTGGCAGATACGCAATGTCCCAGCGAGACTGTACCAGGCCCCGCTACTCCTCCACAACCACGGCCACCGTCGCGGCCAGTGACCCGTTCCAGGCGAATCCGAAAACCCGTAATTAAATTCCAATGTTAGATTAATGATATACTTAGTTAAATTATAAGTTTAAAATTAGTTATTAAGTTCATTTCTATATAATTATGTAGATATTTAAGGCTGGAGGTGTAAGGTATTTGTTAATTATTGTAACGTCACCGCCCAGTCCGCCATTAAAGTCGTTACGAGAAAGACATCTTTCATTCAAATCCCAAGATATTGCATTGGCGACGAGAAAAAAATATATATCGTAAAAGTTCGCGTGTGTATAAGCTAACCGGCCTAAACCATGTCGATTGGTAAAATATGGGAATTTAAAGTGGCCACAGACAATTGGAAACTATATGTGGAAAGGCTGGAACAATTATTTGTTGTGAACAAAATACCAAGTGAGCTACATGTACCTAAATTAATCACGGTTATGGGGGCGGAGAGCTATGAACTACTCGTGAGTTTGTGTACCCCGGAAAAACCCACATCAAAAACGTTTTTAGAGCTAACAAAAATTTTGGAAAATTACCTTCAACCAAAACCCAGCGAGTTGGCTGAAAGATTTAAATTCCGACAAAGAAAACAAAGGGACGGTGAAAGTATATCAGAATATGTAACGGACCTAAAGAAGATGTCGAAAACATGCGAGTTTGGTAGCTGGTTGCAAGAAAGTTTGCGCGATCAGTTGGTATGCGGTATCAGTAGTGAAACAATTCGGCAGAGATTATTTGCCGAAAGCAAACTAGACTTTGGCAAGGCTTATCAATTAGCCGTGAGTATGGAGGCGGCGGAGAAGGATGCAGCCAGTGTCGATGTGCATCCGAAAATATCTGGAGACTCGAGCGCATCCACAAACTGCTACGCGATTGTCAGTACAAGGCGGACCGGGCGCGCGATCGGTTGTGACGGCGAGCGGCGCGCGGGCAGTAAGGGCGAGGTCAGGATGCGTGGCGGAGCATCCAGGATAGCAGCAGCAACGCCCACCGGGCCGAGGGTATCAACATCGGTGCTGGATGATCGACGACGACACCGAGTGTCGTGCGTGCGGTAATGCACACGATGTAGTGACCTGCAAGTTTGCTCGCTACGTGTGTCGAGTGTGCAATAAACAAGGGCATTTACAAAGGATGTGTCCTTATCTAGCAGGACAACACAGCGTCAACGTGGTGCAGAGTGAGACTGACAGTTTATTAAACAGTGAAGGAAGTGACGAGGTAATGGTTTGCATTAATCAATTAAGCGTTAGTCATTACAAACCATTGTTTATATCATTAACAGTACACGGTAGGGATGTTAAAATGGAATTGAAAACGAGTTATATAAACAACAATTCAGTAACCTAAAACTGAATATGTGTCCTTTGTTGCTAAGGTACTATACGGGTGAACAAGTGAAACCTGTAGGTGTGATAAGGCCTTTAGTAAAGTACAAAGATAAAGAAAAGCATCTCGATTTATATGTTATTAAAAATGGTAAAAGTATATTGTTAGGCAGACAATGGTTGGCAGAACTCAATATACAGTAACCCCCATTGGGAAGCTTAAACTGTTTATCGAATGATGTTTTTAACTTAAACAATTTCAGTTCCAGATATTGTAAGGTGTTCGCGGACTGCCTGGGACGGTTCACTGGACCGCCGGTGAGCATCCGTGTGCGGGAGGGAGCGTAGCCCGTGTTCATGCGAGCGCGTCCGCTGGTTTATGCGTTGCGTGCACCCGTGGAGCGCGCACTCGAGCAGCTGGTGGCGGACGGTATTCTCACACCCGTCCACCGCTCCGACTGGGCGACTCCCATTGTGCCCGTAGTGAAAAAAGACGGTAACATTAGGATTTGCGCCGATTATAAGTTAACTTTAAATAAAGTTATAGAAGTCGACCGTTATCCTTTGCCTAGAGTAGAATACTTACTGGTACGTTTACAAGGGGGGCAGAGGTTCAGTAAAATTGACCTTTCACAAGCTTACGCACAATTTGTACTTGACGAATCTGCCAAATATACGGTGATCAACACACATAAAGGTTTGTTTAGGTATAACCGCTTAGTATACGGCTTATCATCAAGCCCTGGCATTTTTCAAAAACATTTAGAGCAATTATTTAATCTACCGTATGTAGGCGTATTTTTGGACGATATAATTATTACAGGGCGCAACACAAAGGAGCATATTAGTAATTTACATAAAGTATTTGACCGTTTGCAGTCGTAAGTTGTACAAATGTCTGGTTTAGAGTTTCTTAATACTACTTCATTAGGTTCCTTATCCTCTAACACTTCAAATGGACCGTCGTATAACTTATCTAACTTACTACAATTTTCGTTTTTAATAAGTATTAAATCACCTTTTTGGTAATTCACTGAGTTCACTTTTTTGTCATACACATGTTTTCTTAAGTTAAGTTCTTTAGTATTTAACAAATTTTCACGTGCATCATTTTGTACAACTTGTAATCGATACTTTAATTCTTCAGGATTATACAATGGTTCTATACTACTACTTATTCTACAAGGAAGTTCACTTGGTTTACCAAAGACAAGTTCGTAAGGCGTATATTTCGTTGAAGAATGCACCGTATTATTATAGATGAAACACCAATATGGAATCCAGTAACTCCATGTGTCAGGATATTTGTCACACATAATTCGTAAAAATGATCCTAAATGCTTGTGAGCATTTTCAAGGGCTCTAATAGACTCGTGATGATATGCTGTAGAGCTTATTTTTTCAATTTGCAATAACTTCACATTTCAGTCATAGTTGAGGATATGAATTCACTACCCCTATCTGTCACTATTGTTTTAGGTACACCAAATCTTAAAATAAAATTATTAACAAATAATCTAGCAATAGTGACAGTTTCTTTATTTTTGAGTGGGTATGCTTCTATAAATTTAGATAATTCGCACTGAATGGTTAAAATGTATTTTTTGTTGTCTATATCACGATCGGGTCCTACCACATCTAGGAACACTTTTTCAAAAGCTGAATGAGCTGTAGTTGTTATAACCAAAGGCTCTATGACATGCCGTGAGTATTTCATATTTTGACACTTTTTACATATACCAATAAATTCCTTTACATCTTTCTCTATCCCTGATCAATTATAAAGTCGCCTTATATTATTTATAGTTCTTTTAATACCAGCATGTCCACTAGTGGGCAATAAATGGAAATCATTTATAATAAATGATTTATCGGTTTCGTCATATATTCTTTTAATACCTCTCAAAATACAAATTCGTGGGCCGGCCCAATCTTCACTTTACTTTACTTCTTTTATTAAGCTTGTCATAAATAACGCGTTATCTTCCTTTTTATTATATATATTTCTTCAACATTAATATTTTTACAAATCTTGCTCAATTTTGCTAAAAATTCGGCTCGCGTAAAATGTAAGCTAAAATCACGGTTAATGTAAATTATTTGTCTCCTTTGTGCATCGCTAAAGCATTTTGACTCTTAATCAATCCCATTTTTATTTTTTAAGTCATTTACTATATTTCCTTTTACTAATTTCATCTCACAAGAATTATTTGGTATTCGTAATAACTCCACGACTCTCGGTTGATCAGGCCGATTGTCTGTGGGTTTATTAGGAATATTATTTTCTCTATTATTTGTCTTATTGTCATTTTCAATTTGTCTCCTCTAGTTTCTATTCATGACTGTCACCGTACGTCTCTCATTCATTGCTCTTGGCCGATGATCTTCAATAATAATCTCTATCTTCTTTACGGCTTCTGATCTTCTGGATTCAATCTTCTGGCTTTGATCCGGCGGCGATGGACCAAACAATTATTGGAGACAGTACAAGAAGAAAAGATGGGACGATTTACAATTATATACAGTCAGGTCATAAGTATTGTCACACAGTAAAAACTTTTCTTTTAGAATGGTGGCCACAAATAAGTTTATTGAATTCGAATTTCGAATTGTTCACGAAAATAAAACTGTATACTTTTTTAGAATTTTACTAATTTTTAAATATGGAGTGGACGATTAAAGAAGACCGTGTTTCAGTTATTGCGTTGCATCGTTGCGGTTACGCGCCAATTCAAATTTTTGACATACTGAAAAATTTGAATATAAACAAAAGATTCGTTTATTGTACCACCAAACGATACAATGAAGACTCTAGTGTAGATGACAGGTCAAGAAGTGGTCGCCCTCGGTCTGTTAGGACTCCAGCAGTGATAAAAGCTGTGAATGCGCGAATTCAAAGAAATCCCAAACGTTAGCAGAAACTCTTGGCCCTTCAGATGGGGTTAAGCAGAACCACGGTGAAAAGGGTGTTAAATGAAGACTAAGGGCTTCGGGCATATCGAAGAAAAACAGGACATCGTTTGAATGCTCGTCTAATGGACCTGAGACTGAAGAGATGCCGCGCTTTGTTGAAGCGGTACGCGGGAAAAAATATCGGGAAATTCTTTTTTCGGGTGAAAAATTTTTTACCGTAGAAGAGAGCTACAACAAACAAAATGATAAGGTGTACGCACACAGTAGTGAAGAAGCGAGCAACCGTATTCCGCGTGTCCAACGAGGTCATTTTCCATCCTCGCTCATGGTATGGTTGGGAGTTTCTTATTGGGGCTTAACAGAGGTACATTTTTGCGATAAAGGTGTAAAAATGAATGCAGTTGTGTATCAAAATACAGTCCTGACGAACCTTGTGGAACCTGTTTCTCATACCATGTTCAATAATAGGCACTGGGTATTCCAACAAGATTCGGCGCCAGCTCATAGAGCGAAGAGCACACAAGACTGGCTGGCGGCGCGTGAAATCGACTTCATCCGGCACGAAGACTGGCCCTCCTTCAGTCCAGATTTGAATCCGTTAGACTACAAGATATGGCAACTTTGGAGGAAAAGGCGTGCTCAAAGCCTCATCCCAATTTGAAGTCACTCAAGACATCCTTGATTAAGGCAGCCGCCAATATTGACATGGACCTGGTTCGTGCTGCGATAGACGACTGGCCGCGCAGATTGAAGGCCTGTATTCAAAATCACGGAGGTCATTTTGAATAAATTTTAGTGTCATAAGGATCCATGTTTTGTTAAGTTCATTTTGGTTTATAAATGGTTACATAATGAATAAACTTGTTTCAATTATTTTATATTAAACATGTGACAGAATTTATGACCTGACAAGGTATATTATCACTATTTACAATTATGCGTAGGGTTCATATGAGGTACACGCTAAATCAATCTATATAGAAAATACTAGAGGGAATATTTTCTTGAGTCTTCTTTTTCTCGAGTGTCTTCTTGGTTTTTTGCACTCAGAAGCAAAGCAAATGGCTACCATCCGGGGAGCGGGGGAGGGAGGTGGTGAATGTTCTTAGAATACCACGCAGGCGGCTGTGTGGTTATGTGGGACCGTTATAACTCTTAAAACGGAAAAAGGTTACTTAAAACGGCCTATTGTAAAACTAAGCATTTTACCAATTCAAAAAGCAAGCAGTGACAGCGATAGCAGCGAACAGTTGCAAGAAAATAATGCAAGAAACAAGAGGTCAACAGGTCATTCCAGTTTACACTCCATCGTTATGGCTCTACTAATTTTTACAAAATTGGTGTCTACGGTGAATGGAACAAGCAACATAACTCACCTGAATGAAAAAGAAACATTGTACTTTAACCCGTTGGCAGAACTACAGCTTCTGAGAGATCAGTGGACCCTAGTTACCTACTATGAGATGGAACCCTATTGGGACGGAACAGAAACATTCATGAAATTATTAGACTACCTTGAAAAATCATGCATAATTATGGATACAAACAACAAATGTAACCTGATTGTTCCACAGCTACGTCACGAGTATACAGAGTTACAATACTATAATCAGCTGTTGCTGACCCAACATTTTACCGAGGGCTCCAGACGGCGACGACGCGGCCTTATCAGTGGGGTCGGTTACCTGGCTAATACATTGTTCGGAGTATTGGATGAGTGATTCGCCGAACAATACACACGTGACATTAACTTTATCAAACAAGACCAAGCCCATCTTAAAAGGTTGTGGATCAATTAGACATCTGTGGTAGAACCCGAATACAAGTTCAAGATCAGACGGTATCTCACCTTTTTTCCTCAAACATACTGCTAGCTCAATAAGCGTACCTTTGTTCTATTTGTATAACCGCAGTTTGCGTGAAGGTTTAGTGCCCACAGTCTGGAAATCTGCGAATATAACCCCAGTGTTTAAAAACGGTTCTAAAACTAACGTGACTAATTATAGACCTATATCCTTATTGTCTGCTTTATCAAAAGTCGTTGAACGCTTAGTACATAATTCAATTTATCCGAGTTTATACAACTTACTAATTCCAGAACAACATGGTTTCGTAAAACACCGATCGACCATCAGTTATCTTATTTTATATACAAACTTTCTGTTTTATAATATGGACAATCGAATACAAACTGATATTGTTTACACAGACTCTTGTAAAGCTTTTGATAAGGTTGATCATTCCATCCTTCTTCAAAAACTTGCGTTCAATGGTATACGTGGAAACTTATAGCGATGGTTCTCTTCGTACATTATAAATTGGACCCAAAAAGTTGTGGTTAATGGATTCTCCTCTAGCGAAAAATTTGTATCCTCAGGTGTACCACAGATCTATACTAGGTACGATGCTCTTCACATTATATATTAATGATATTCAGTCTTTTTTTATAAATAGTAATTTTTTGTTATATGCAGATGACGAAAGAAAGAGTCGTGTAAAGTCCCTTAATGATTGTGAGAGCTACAGGAAGATCTTGACCGGTTATCTAACTACTATCTAATCAATAAATTGCAATTAAACATCCCTAAATGTAAATCTATTTCTTTCACCAAAAACGTAAAAACCTACAATTACATACATTCCCTTCTTAACAGTCCCTTAGAAAAAATATCATTAATAAAAGATTTAGGCATCCTTTACGATTCAAATCTAAACTTTAATGCTCATATTAGCCATATAACAAATAAAGCGTATCAAATGTACGGAATTGTTGCACGAAGGTGTAATTTTTTTAAAAGCTCCTCATCTTATTTATTACTTTTCAAATCACTTATCAGACCACAAATTGAATATGCAACGCAACTATGGAACCCCTATTATTATAAATACGGTGAACTTCTAGAATCATTACAAGCAAAGTTTCTTCGTTTTATAAATTATAAATGTTATCACGCTAAATCATTGTATCGCAACTTATTAAAAAAGTTTTCAATTCATACTTTAAAAGCAAGAAGAATATATTATTATTCAAAATAATTTGAAATTCGAGTGATCGAACGACAAGCAATTTGACAGTAAGTCGCAGACCGTCGCTAAGGAGTGTCTACGTTTAAAACATTTACGTGGCTTACCCGTGAGGTATGTTATAACGACGTGAAACCGAAAGTGTTAATAGGTTCAGATAATTGGCATCTGATCATAGCTCGTAATTTACGAATAGGACGTGGTAAGCAACCTATTGCCGGTAGGACGTTGCTAGGATGGGTCTTACAAGGAACCGCGCTGCGTGTAATATGTAATCAAGACGGTGAAACAGTATTACACATATCGAACGTCGGCGGGTGGTTAGATAAACATTAACTCAAGACATTCGCCAGTCCAGATGAGGAGCTGACAGATCTTCTCAAGAGGTAGTACGAGATCGACTCCATAGGTATCTCGCTCAAGAGCAAACCAAGGCGGGAAGAGGAGCGCGCTGTCGACTTGTTACAGTGCACCGTCCATAGGGTTGGCGAGCAATACCAAGTCGGACTGCTATGGAAGGACGACGACGTTAGGATGTCATCGAGTTACGAGATGTTAGTGCGAAGACTCCGAACCATCAAACGGAGGATGGGTCAGTCGCCGGAATTTCGAGATGTGTATAATACGCAGATGAACAACCTTCTAGAAAAGGTCTACGCTAAGGAGGCCGACGGGTCAGAAAAAGAAGATCACAAGAGTTCGTACTTGCCACACTTCGCTATTAAGAATCCAAACAAGCCAGGGAAGATGAGATTAGTATTCGAAGCAGCAGCTCGCGCATCAGGCAAATGCTTGAATGATCACCTGCTCGACGGCCCCGACTTGTTACGGAAACTACCCGGTATATTTTTTAGGTTTAGGGAAAACGAAGTCGCTGTGTCCGCGGATGTCCGTGAGATATTTTTGCGTGTTTAGATCCATCGCCGCGACCAACCCGCACAACTGTTCTTGTGACGAGGTTTTACGAATGCAAAATCACCATATGTGAAAAAAAGTTAAAATTCTAGATCCAGAAGAGATAACATCAATCCTTAATACCTTCCATGACGATCCCTTATCAGAACAATGTGACATTATCAAAACAACACACAAAATACTATCGCAATATTTCTGGGAAGGAATGACAGAAACTATTAAAAATTATATAGATAATTGCCAAATATGTAACGAAACAAAATTCAACGTAAAACATATAAAGCTCCCATGGTTATTACTTCCTCTTCTACTGAACCTTTTGAATGCGTAACTATTGACTTCGTTTCTTATTCAGACATAAATATTGACTTTATAAATATATACTCACACTACAAGATGACTAGACTCGTTTTGTTCAAGCATACCCCATTCAAGCAACTACAATAGCCAAATCCCTCCCAATTTTCTGTCAACATTACGGTGTACCTAAACGTTTCCATTCCGATCAAGGTACAGAATTTCTAAAGAGCGTAATCAAACCATTGATTTAATTACTAGGATCCAACCACACAGTTAGCACCGCACATCATCCTCAAACTAACGGTTCATTAGAACGATTCCTCGCTATATTACGCGACCACATCGGAACGTACCACAAACTTAATCAATCTAATTGGAATCAAATCGTACCATTTGCCGTTATGTGCCATAACACATCAATGAATCATGTGGTACACTTCAGTCATATCCTTATTAATTAATCCCTTCTCGCTCGCAATATTTATATCAAGTACCAGATACAAGGGCTTCGCTCTCCCACATTTAAAAAAAATGTGGAGGAGGCACACGGCTCTGCATACGCCGTGCACGGTGAGCGCCAAAAATTTAACGCGCTCCCCCTGAATGGAACGTTAAGTTGGTAACTGGACCGTAGTCCACAGCCAAATAACTGACGGACCAGTAAAAGAGGATTTGGCCCCTTGGTAGAGCGTAAGCACAAACATCGACCGAAGTCACGCATGTTAATGCGTGTAAACGCCATACAGAATACGATCAAATCCAGCTACAGTGAATGTACTTCGCACGGATTAGGCAACAATAGGCACACTGGCCATAGAAAGCCCTTCGTGAGCGCCACCACCTGCCACATCGCTGTTCCTGCAGACGCGATGTAAGTGTAAGGCATCACTATCAATTGCATGATCAGCACGGCCAATTGGCCGCAGAGTGTGTCATGAGTCTATCGCTTACCTCAAGGGAATGGGGTCCCACGTTGCGCGGCTTTCGGCCGCAGCTTTGAGAACCTCCTCAGTTTCTCCCTCCAGCTACCACCCGCATGAGGTCGACAAATATGATCCACCAACCAATACAATGGCAGATATAGCCAATAGGAAGTAATAAGTTTATAATTCGCCATCAGAAAGGGTTTTTGTCACCGACGTTGAGTATAGGCATTTTTCGATCATGTTTGTCTCATCCACCAACCAGTTTTCTTCAATCATTCAAAGGTAGGAAATTTATAGGGATATATTCCTAGTATCAAAAAAGAAATTCATGCATTTGAAGAATCGATTAAATTTATCAATTCACAATATGATGCTATAAGTACCAAAGTTAAAGTCCTATCTGATGATACCAAGATCGTTTCTACAACTACTGTAATGTTAACTGGCAAGGTCAGGGATTTAGAGGAAAGGTTATCACAAATGGAACAGTCTGCCCGTCAGTCAAACGTCGAAATCCACTGCTTACCTGAGCACAGACAAGAAAACCTGGTTAACACAATTGTTAATATCGGAAAAGTTATTTCATTTCCCATTTTGGAAACTGATATTTTATCCTGCAACCGAGTGCAAAAGCTTAATGCCTCATCCAAGCTGCCAAGGACTGTTGTATGTAAACTAACAAGTAAAATAAAGCGAGACAACTTCTTAGGCGCTGTACTTACATACAATAAAATGAACCCAAAAAATAAATTAAACACGAAAATTCTGGATTATGGAGACATTGAATCACCAGTATTCATTAACGAACATCTCACTCCATCCAACAAGGCGTTACACGCAGCTACCAGATTGAGAGCAAAAGAGAAACAATACAAATTTGTTTGGGTGCGTAATGGGAAAATTTTTGTGCGCAAAAATGAGACATCACCAGCACGGGTAATTACAAGATTGGAAGCACTGGAAAATCTCAGTTAATTTTAATTTTTTTTTATTTATTATCCAATGCTGTATTAAATTTAAATTTTAATTATTCACACATTCAGATTTAAACATTTACTATCAGAATGTTAGAGGTGTTAGGACTAAGCTGCAAAGTATATATAAAAAGGTACTGTCAAGAAATTTTCATATAATAATTTTCACTGAAACATGGCTCAACGATTCTGTAGCTAGCACGGAACTATTTCACAGTAGGTATCAGGCATTCAGGAGAGATCGACAGGCCAATACTTTCTATACTGGAAAGGAAGGTGGTGGCGTTTTAATAGCAGTAAAGAGAAATATAAAGGCTAGAAGGAATACATTCTTAGAAAGTTCTTGTGAAGATTTATGGATTACTTTAGACATAATGCCAAATTACTCTCTTCATATCTGTGCTGTTTATTTACCCCCACCAGTCTCAAGTGATGATCTAAACCACTTCATCAGCACTAAAAGTATATTTGTACAAAATCTTGATCCTATCCTTCTAGTGGCTGATTTTAATTTGGGTCATATTGATTGGACCTCAGATCATAGCAATCCAATAATTAAGGCTAACACAAAAATAAATCAGATATTTATAGATTTTACTTCATGTAACGGTTTCAAACAGTATAATCAGGTACAAATTAATGACTCTAAAATACTTGATTTGGTTTTATCTAACGTTCAATATCCTATCTCGGTCAGTAAAGCTGTAGATACTTTATCGAAGATTGATAACTTTCATCCGCCGTTAGAAATTGACATACATTATAAAAAAATAGATAAACTTGGATACAATAATTTCAATGTGTATAAGTTTTATAAAGCAGATTATGAAGGTATAAATAGTTCTCTATATGAAGTAAATTGGGATAACGAGTTAAATAGCTGCCGCTCAATTAACGAATGCTTAGAAAAATTCTATACCATAATTAGAAAAAATATCGAGAAATATGTACCCCTAAAACCATCTATTAAAAATAAATATCCTGTATGGTATTCACAGAGACTTATAAAACTTTTAAAGGAAAAGGAAATTAGCCGCAAAAAAATGAAAAAATATCATAACAATCGTGACGTATACGAATATGAGTTGTTAAAAAAAAGAGCAAACACGCTAATTAATAAGAGTTACAGCAAATACATAAATAATGTGCAAAGAAATATTTTAAATAATCCGAAACATTTTTGGTCTTATATAAAGAATAAACGTAATAATAATGACTCAATCCCTAAGGAAATGGAACTGGGGAACAAAGGTGCTAATGACGGTAGTGGTATTGCTAACTTATTTGCTGAGCACTTTGAATCTGTTTATAACAAACCCTCCAAAGTCCAAGATAAGTCTTACTCGAGAGTTAACGATGATAGTGTGACAAATTCTCTTAATTCTCTTAATCTGAATTATATACAAATACCTAAAAAGGATATTGAAGTTAAACTTGCTGGGCTTAATACCAATAAAGGAGCCGGTTTTGATGGATTACCTCCAATATTCATAAAAAAATGTGCTAAAACATTGTCGACACCACTACATTTCATTTACAACCGATCTATCTCGGAAGGCATTTTTCCAAACGTATGGAAAGAGGCTATTGTTTTACCAATCCATAAATCCGGAAGTATCAATGATATCTGTAATTATCGACCTATCAGCATACTTTCCACTTTGTCAAAAATATTTGAATCCCTTGTTAGTAACCATTTAAAGTGGCACGTAAAACAACTTCTGAGTGACTATCAGCATGGTTTCTTTGCGAAGCGTTCCACAACAACCAACTTAATGTTCTTTGTCGAAAAGGTTTTAACCGAACTAAGTAATGGCAATGAGGTTGATGCAGTTTACACCGACTTTAGTAAGGCCTTTGACAAAGTGGACCATAAAATATTACTGGCTAAACTTAAAAACTCTTTTTTTATTGATGAATGTCTTTTGAAATGGTTTGAGTCCTATTTAGAAAATAGAGTAATGAGGGTTGTTGTAAACGGATTTGTATCTCACATATTTCAAGCTACTTCTGGAGTTCCTCAGGGTTCAGTCCTGGGTCCAATTTTATTTTGTTTGTTTATAGATGACATAAAACATGTATTAAATAACAGTCAGTTTGTATTATATGCCGATGATCTGAAATTTTTTAGAACCGTTAAGTGCACGGAGGACCAGTTACTATTACAGAGGGATATTAACGATCTTTGTAAATGGTGTGAATGTAATAAGATGGAACTCAATGTAAAAAAATGTCACCACATAAAATTTTCAAGGAAATATAAAAAATTCGAGACTAATTACTATATTGCAGATACTCGTCTTAATCAAGTAAATGTTAAAGATTTAGGCCTAAACATTGATTCCGAAATGAGATTCACACGTCATATTGATATCACAATAAATAAGTGTAATAGATTAATAGCATTCATCTCTCGTAACACTACAGAATTTAAGTCCATATCAGCTTTAAAGGCCCTCTATTTCGCGTTGATCCGTAGCAATATAGACTACTGTTCCTTTGTTTGGTATCCTAGTTATCAAAACAATATATAACGTATAGAAAAGGTACAAAAAAGAATGTTAGCTAGACTAAGTTACATCGAAGGGACTTATCACACTTTTAATAGCTATAAGAAAAGACTTGATCATTACCATATGATACCTTTAGAAAGGCGTAAGGATGTATTAAGTATAACTTTCTTGCACAAGCTCTTAAGTTTTAAAATTGACTGTCGGTCTCTCTTACTTGATATCGATATCACTGTTCCAAGAATTAGTGCACGTCTACATAACTACAAACCGTTTCATATTAAAAAAAGTCGTAATGAATATGGCAGAAACACACCTTTATCATCTTTGTTGAATGCATTCAATTCAACATTTCAAAATTGTGATGTGGATATCCATTTTGATAGCTTAAATGTTTTAAAGAGAAAGGTACTAACACATTACATAGCCAAATAATTTTTTCATTTTAAAAGTTTTTTTTTTTACTTCCTCTCTTTTTTCCATTTATACATTATATAAGTTAGGTTTTTTTTATTGTTCTAATTTTGTTATTTTTTGTAGTGATAGTAGATAGTAGTTACTGTTCTCCTTAAAGGAAGTCTTTTATTATATGTTGTGTTTACCTTTAATTTAAATGCATATATACAATTTGTTTTTAGTGCAACCCTTAATAATTGTTTCTATATGTATTTAGTTGGTAAGCCTTATTAAAATAATAAATAAATAAAAAATATTATTATGTTATGTAAAACATCATGGAGGTCAGACAGTCTGCAGGCCCGCATTGAAGGGACCCGACTTGGCCAAAGCTACTTAGGTTGTGCGCCAAACCAATACGTAGAGTGCGCCACTGAGAATAGCGACCCCCAAACAACTATCGCAGAGAAGCAATGCTGCAAACCGCAACAAGCATTAACACAACTATCGTCGGCTTACACCATTGCAAGGTCAGCCATATAGTAACACAAACACAGCAAACATCAACACCCACATACCTCTATCGACCAGAACCACAAGATGCGTTGAATCAGGCGCAGCACACGCGCAGATCCATCACAAGATGCAATACCTCAAGTAGCAGTAAGCTTCAATGCAACTGTCATACGGATGGTGCCCCCTCACAACAAACCCACATGATCGCTATCGACTTTGGTAACAAAATTGATAATGTTGTGAACTAAAAATCCACGTATCATAGCGCTACTAAGACATGGAGTTGAGTATGCTTGCTGCACTTAAAAGTACTACCAAACACACTCACCCTAATCCGGAAGATAGCCGACGTATCATAACGCTATGCGCTTAGATGCCGCTCACAAACGGTAGGGGTGTGCGATGTCCACGAACAAGTCGTATTGCTATAACAAACCCGCTTACCACCGGTACTAAGATGATAGGTCTAGAACACATCGGTTAGCGAGTCCAAGTTTACCTCGGTCTCGGACGCTGTTAAGCAATCTACAGACCACTATAATAATCATTTTCAAGTCCCATTTTTTTTCAATATAATGCTTTTCCATATTTGAGACCTTCCACATATTTGTTTTATTTCATAGACCATATCTAATATTATGTCTTATACATATGGGACTTCAAATCACAACTCTGCTATCATAATGCATATGCATCATAGAGATGTTTTATATTAATGCTTTGGTTTCATAGACCTTACTATCATATTAAGTCTCTAATGAAGGACTAGTCATTGTGCAACAATACTATAAGCAGTCGGTTACCCGACCAACCCATATATATTAACAACCTTAGGTATATATCTCCGGCAACGCCCTTCCTGTAAGGGAACATTACATGAACATCCTCATTAACTTAGAGTAAAACAAGAACACCTTCATCAATTTTTATTTTTTCAATTATATTACAAATGTTATTTATTTTTATTATTATAATCGATTTGTACTTATATTATTTAATTCATTTTGAATATTTTAAACAGAATTTTAATAAATTTAGAAATTTTATAGACAACTTTATGCGTTTACTATAGTATAATATTTAATATTCCAAATGTATATATTTAATAATAATAATAATAAAATAAATTAATAAATAATTAATTAATAAATCCAAACAGGTAAAACCATTGAACCTGTAGATGAAATCATTGGCTATAAATATCTAGGATTCACTCAGACTCGACAGATTCACCAAAAACACGTGAAAAAAACATTAGAAAAAGAATTTAAATTACGCCTAAATAGAATACTTAACACACATCTAAATGCACGGAACATCATTAAAGCAGTAAACACATTCGCTATCCCCATTTTTAACTAATTCGTTTGGTATAATTCATTGCTCTAAAAGTAATTTAATAAAGCTGCAACGTCCCATCAATACAACAATGACTAAATACAGACAACACCACCCTAGATCTTGTAGCGAACGACTCACATTACCTAAACTAGAAGGTGGAAGAGGTTTCATAGATATAAAAAATCTTCATAACTCTCAAATTTCAGCTATTCGAAACTTCTTCCATCAACAAGCCAATAATAGTCCGCTTCATAATGCTGTTGTCCAAGCCGATACTAAACTCACTCCTTTAAACCTCAAAGATCAAAGAAAACAAAAAAATGAAAGTATTATCTCTGCACAAGATAAAATTAACAGCTGGTTGCAGAAGACGTTACATGGAAGACACCGTCGCGACTTGATGAACACAAACGTAGACAAGATAGCATCTAACATGTGGCTCAAGCGGGGAGAACTCTTCCCTGAAACGGAAGGCTTCATGTTAGCAATTCAGGACCAAACTATACATACTCTAAACTACAGGAAACACATAATTAAAGACCACACTCTACAATCAGACCTTTGCAGACATTGTCATAATAGCTCAGAAACCATTCAGCATATCACTGGTGCCTGCAGCTCAATAACCCAGACCGACTATAAACACAGACACGACCAAGTAGCTGTCATTATTCATCAGTACCTCGCATATAAATATAAACTTATACATGAAAAAATAGCATATTATAAATACAAGCCCGAAATCATACTTGACTCCCGTGAATTCAAACTGTACTGGGACAGAACTATATTAACTGATAAGACCGTGCATTATAATAGACCGGATATTACGCTACATGACAAAAAAAAACGAATCAGTTTATCTTATAGATATTGCTTTACCAAATACTCACAATTTGACTTCCACCTATAATGAAAAAATAGCCAAATACACTGATTTATCCATCGAAATAAAATCCCAGTGGAAAGTAAAAACTGTACCTATTATAATATCAGCAACTGGCGTCATTCCCCGTTCACTTTTTTCTAGCTTAAAGGATCTAGACATCCATAAACTTACCTTTATATTGCTGCAGAAAGCAGCAATATTGAATACGTGTAGAATAGTCCGTAAGTTTCTGTCTAAAGATTAAACATTCAACCGAGTTCGTTTGGCTAACAGCCCGCGAAAAAGGTATAATACCTCGGAAACGAGAGAATACTAAACAAAAAGTATAATAATAATAATAATAAACAATTATATATTTATACAGCCCAACCAGATGAGAAAACTATATAGATACCCCATAATAATAATAATAATAAGCATTTATTCATTACCACCAATAAAGTTAACATGAGTACATACACAAATTTCAAGAATTACATTATGTAGTAATGAATGGGCTCTAGCTCAGCAAAAATGTTGCAGTTGCCTACAACGCTGTTATTCTGCCAGCGCCCAACATACGAACAGTACAGTACGCGCGCATCCCTGCTCATATTGCCTTTAATCATAACTGTTCACATTAGGGTACATACCGTGGATCCCCGAGTATTAGCCAGTTCAAATTAGTAATCAAATATATATATATATATATATCATCATCATCATTACAGCCCTTCACAAGTCCACTGCTGAACATAGGCCTCCCCCAAAGAATGCCACAAAGCACGGTCCTGAGCCACCTGCATCCATCGACTTCCTGCATGTCTTACCAGGTCGTCACTCCATCTTGTGGGGGGACGCCCTACACTTCGCCTATATATATATATATATATATATATATATATATATATATATATTATTACCATTTTTTTTACATTTTTTTAAATAAGTAATAAAAAATAATTATTACAACAATATAACTAATAATAAATAACATAAATTATAAAATAATATTGATATTAAGAATTAACTAAATTCTTTAATCTCATATAAGTTGTTTCCCCACCTACTATATAGCAATGTTTATTATTTATTTTAAGTATATACAGGGCAGTCCTGCAATAAGGTAAAAATTAACCGATTATGACATATTTGAACTTTATGCTTATTATTGAATTTTAATTGTTTAAAATATAATTTCTAAGACATTTTAAAATGTTTTAAATTAAATTTTATTATTATTTATTTATAATAATTATGAAGCGTCAGAATATCTTTCCATGAGTACACTAGAGAGCATTACCTCATCATGAGCTCACTGGACAAAGCAACGGAATCCAAAGTCTCCAAGGATCTTCTCTACTATAACATCAACACCAAACCTATACGCGAAGTTGTCATCTTAACAACGACAAGTCAATAGAGTTCCTGAAGTTTGTGATATAACCAAGTTTTCTGCACATATAACACTCTCCAAGCTCTTAGAAACAACAATTGGATGTACATACTACAACGCAAGACTCCGTATGTTTTAGAATGCGAAAGCAAAACGACTCATGGTGAAATCTCTTAAGCAGGTATCATCACTCTAGAACACGGATGTAAAATGTACACCGCGTTTGTTACACTCCTTGCTGAGGACACAAAAACGATCAGCCATCCTTTTATCTCTGTGGATATTGAACACATTTGCGTTCCAGATGAAATTAAGCTGCAACAACCTGAACTTGCACCAATCCACCTCAAAAACATCCTACTTGACGCTCTTAACTCAGTAAAAGACTAAATAAAAACACTTGTGTGTGTGTTTTACTTAAAAAAAATAAATCTACATTCTTAGAAACACATGTACCACAATTTTCTATATTAAGTACATTTACTGGCATCATTATGCTAACATATTTTTGTAATAAATGTTATAAATGCTTGCCATGGAATAACATTCCCACAAATCCACATTTTTTTATAGGATCGAGTGACAAACGAGCACACAATCCACCTGATGGTAAGTGGTGCTGTGGCCCATAGACATCTACATCTATCCTCGTTTACGAATCAAAATGCAGATGCGTTGTCACTCGTGAGGACTAAGATGGAATGCCTCTTATCCAGTAAAAAGGGTTTCCGGTTCTCTATACTCACCATACGAAACACAGCAGTGTTAAGCTGCTATTTTACGCTGGTATTCTGTGAGAGCGTGGTCCTTCCCCGGTCGAGCCGACCCATTCGTGCTACAACTATACTTCTAATATAGCTGCAGCATGGCTCTACCACGTATAAAATGTTAACTGTATACAAAGTTTTAATAATTGCTTTGACCGTTCCCGTCGTCGACAACACGTCGAGATTCCCATATTATCACTAAACACCACTGGTACAACATTCTGTATATCAGAAGATGAAGACGAAGCTGTTGACTACACTCAAAAATCGAGGCAAACCGCTCACTCTTTGTTCTAAATGGGGAGGTGTTATGTCATAGGTACTATTGTTATGTTATAGATACTATTTACTTTATATTATGTTATAACTCCTATATACTTTATATTGTTTATTTACTTAAAAGCTAAATTACATTGTTTACTTGATTAGAAGCCAAACTAATTAAATTGTAATATTTAAATGCTAATTTTTATTGTTCCAAAGCTTGCCATTCCTAATTGAATCTTAGAATAAGTTAACGATAACACAAACAAGAGTAATGTTGTTCACTTATCTGTACCCCCACCTCCTAGCTTTCTACACTATTTTTAAACCAAATCTTTCGATCCCTCAACACAATTCTATTTCCAAGTTCTCTGTATCAACTTCTGTATTTAAAGTTAGTTTTCAAAGTATTAAATAAATTTATTTTTAAAAGAGCTTTTATCTCTGCTACATAACACATATATGTTCAACTGTTTAACGCTTAGTTCTTAGACTTAATTGGGAAAGACAAGGGGAATTTGGAACTTAACATTTCACTTTATATTTTTTTTAAAAGTCGATTTTGAATAAAAATATTTGACGTTGATTTCGACTAACATGAATTATGACGTGGTAGAGCCACGCTGCTGCTATATCAGTTGTACCGATCCAGTATCACGGTCTCACAGAATACCAACGTGAAATAGCAGCATAAGGCTGATGTGTTTCGTATAGCGACTGTAGAACACCGTTGTCCTCAGGGGGACAACGAGTTTGTATTTTGATTCTTAATCGAGGATAAGTGTAGATGTCTATGGGCCACAGCATTCACTTACCATCAGGTAAGTGAATGCTGTGGCTTCACTTACCCTCAGCTAAGTGAATGCTGTGGCCCATATGTGTGCCACCCTTATTCTATTTAAAAAAAGGTGAAATTTATTTTTATTTTCGACGCAACGTGTTACTGAAACCGGTTTCGAATAAAACTCCTCATCACATCTCCATTTCTCTTTTTTTTTTACTGCCACATCAGCCAATTACGCACGAGCGTATCGTCAAGGGTTCTAAATTGTATTTAAATATTTTTTAATGGTGAAATTTTGTAACAAACTAAACTATATCAAATTATAATTCTTATGAACAAAATAATTTTATTTTTAAATATTGTGATTTCACATTGTACGTATAGTATGTAAACCAAAAGATTAACAATTTTTGTGTTATTTTTTCAACATGTGCCAACATTACAAAAAGCAAGGGAAAGTGATTGCTTCAATTAACTTGACTTAAAATATTGTGATTTCATTTTAATTTTACAAAAGATCATTAAAATGGATGCTGAAAACTTTGGATCTAATCAAGAGGATGAAATAGAAATTATTGAAATAATGAAGAAATTTGGAAAATATCAAAAGCTCCAGTATTTTTACGCTTGTCTCACGGTGTTTTTCATCACAATGATTCACATCAACTATGTATTCGTTGCTGGGGACCTTAACTATCGGTATGTACGAGAATAATTATAATATTACATTTGTTTTGCGAAAGGGAGTCATAAAATTTATTCATAACTGAAATTGTAAAGATTTTCCCAGAGAAAAGTTTCTGTCTATAAACTTGATGCGTCTGATTGTAATGTCAAAATAACATCTTTTTACTAAGATTAAACTAAAATTGTACGGCTTTTTAAAATAATATTTTGAACCCAGAATATTCTTTTTCTTCGAATTTTATTTTTGCCAGTTCACTTTCGGATTGTTGTATATTGTAAAATGTTTACAATTTACTATTTTTCGTTATTGTTATTTGTTTTTATTGTTGTTGCTAACTGAAGTTTATAAGAAGTTATTTTTCAACCCACTTTAACAACACCAAAACAAGCAAAAAAATATATATGATATTATTTTTCTGGTTTCGGTGTTTTTTTTTATAGGATAAGGGTGACAAACGAGCACACAGTCCACCTGATGGTAAGTGGTTGCTGCGGCCCATAGACATCTACATCTATCCTCGTTTGCGAATCTAAATGCAGATGCGTTGTCACCCGTGAGGACTAAGATGGAATGCCTCATTTCCAGTTAAAAGCGCCTCCGGCCACCTGCACTCACCAAGCGAAACGCAGAGGTAAATCTCTACTTCTCGCTGGTATTCTGTAAGGTCATGGTACCACCCCGGTTCGAGCCGGTCCATCCGTGCGACAGCAAAAACTGCCGCGTGGCTCTACCACTGTTCATAACCATGTTGTTCTAACCAAATTGAATATATTAATTCTAATTAAATTTATATAGTTAAATTATTTTCTCCGTGTAGTTGAGGTTATAAATCATAGCTCGGCCTCAGCCCGGCTAGGGTGGTGAGTATGTAACGCGGGCGCAACGCCATTATCGATAACAACAAATGATTTTTATATTTATTTAATAAATATTTATTAATTATAAATATTTACATAATAATGTAAAGGATTATTACTTTTGTATTTATATTTAATATAACTTGATACATTCCAAACATTTGTACTTATAGTTTTTTAACACATAGATACCTAATTAGTTATTGATTTTAAATAATAATTATTATTATTTTAATAAATACGTTGTTTTATTTAATTTTTTTTTCATTTTTATCACTAACCCACATAATGAAAACTTAATACACTATCGATAACCTTTATCGACAATAATAATGCGCATCACTATGCTCGCCCCTAAGGCCCGTGAGTGGGAGAGAGAGCGAAATACTCCGATGATTTATGAACCTAACCGCATGGACAAAATAATTCTAGTATAGTATGAACAAAAATAAATAAAATTATTTTGTTTATAGTCCATAGATTAACATTAGATACTTTCTGTCATATAAGACTTATCCGATATGTTAATGGCACGCGATTTTATATGTTGATTTATTAAATGCTTGAGGTGAAGTGAAGTGATGCTAGAGCCAGAAAAATAACCTCCTTAATATTCATATTATAATATGGGATATGATGGGTAGTGGATTCGCCGCAGTTCAATAGGCCTCCAATACGCGTCAATCAGTTTTGATCATAAAAATAACCCTGTGTTAGCAAATACTATTTGCAACCAACAAATTAGTTTTAGGCGCGTATGTGTGTGTGAGCCTAGCTTTTCTTCCGAGTCACTAAAAAGTACCAAATGTACTATCACTTGATATACACGGAGGACATACAATGATCTGTGCGTCCAATACAACAATGCTTTGAGAATTATAATGGGGTTGCCTCGGTATTGTAGCGCCTCTGGCATGTTTGCTGAGGCTCATGTTTTGTTTTTAATATAGTATAGGGTGTAGTAAGGTGGGTACAAACGAGCACACAGTCCACCTGATGGTAAATGGCTGCTGTGGCCCATAGACATCTACATTTATCCTCGTTTGCGAATCAAAATGCAGATGCGTTGCCATCCGTGAGGACTAAGATGGAATACCTGGAAACGTCCAGTAAAAAAGGTCTCCGGTTCTCTACACTCACCATACAAAACACAGCAGTATTAAGCTGCTATGTGACGCTGGTATTCTGTGAGAGCGTGGTCCTTTCCCCGGTCTAGCCGACCCATTCGTGCTACAACTAAATTACTAATATAGCTGCAGCATGGCTCTACCACGTGCAAAAATGTTGATGGGTTTGAAGCCATAATGCGCAAAAGATGTGCCTCCATGCTGAATCGCATGCGGACGAGCACCAACATCATTATCAGTGTACTAGCGAACAGATGGGATTCACCAATGTTAGGGCGTTGGATAAATCTGCATAATGTAAATTAGACACACCACGACCTAGAGTAGTATTTTAATTTTTAGTTTTAATTTTATTTAATGTTTATATTTATTAATTTTAATTTTCATTAATGTTATAGGTATATAGATTATAATTTTTTAACAAATGTGGATAATTGGTCTGAAATAATTGAATTATTATTATTATTATTATTATCGGAAAAGCTTAAATTTGCTCAACATTTTTGAAAAAGTTGGTAATAACTGTATTTACGGGCCTTTAGCCAAGTAAATTACAGTGTGTGGTGTGTGTTTGTTGTAGATGTAGGGATTGTTGGACTATAAACTATTGCATTTTCCTCCAACTGCAGGAACTTTCTCAATATCCTGCAAGTATTTAAAATTGCGGCTTTTTGTAGGGTTATCCAACACGTAACATAATTAACGCACTTTGAGAACGTAGTTTGTTCTGAATCCTTTACTGAATTGATTTCTATCATTTTTAATATAGGTAATTTTTTTATCCCAAAAATAATTGAAACTACGTAATTTACAGTCACACTAAACCTGTACAGTCAAAACAAACTGAAATGGACCGTAACTCAAGCCAATAAGACTTTTAAAAATGCCGTTTTATTTGTATTAATACAAATTCAGTCATTCAATACAAAATAAAGAAAATTGAACCTTATTTCAAGTATTTTAAAATCTTTACAAATACAGAGTTTGGAGTGGCTTATAAAGGTAGCGGTGGCCAGGCCATTGACCTCCCAGATCAGCTGACTTGACGCCTCTTGACTTTTTATGGGATGTATTAAATCATTCGTTTATTTTACGTAATTCTGTGAGTGAACGATTTTAGAATAGTGAAAAATGACACTGAATTGCTTTCTAAATTATTTCCTTTTTTTTCTTTCTGTTTTAAAAAGTAACCTCCACACTAGGATTTTCTCTTGAATATTGGGGGCAGTGTACAAGCATAAATTGCACAAGGACAAACATCCAGACCCGAAACAATTATATATTTTTTTATATGATGAGGGTGACAAACGAGCACACAGTCCACCTGATGGTAAGTGGTTGCTGCGGCCCATAGACATCTACATCTATCCTCGTTTGCGAATCAAAATGCAGATGCGTTGTCACCCGTGAGGACTAAGATGGAATGCCTCATTTCCAGTAAAAAAGGCCTCCGGCCACCTGCACTCACCAAGCGAAACGCAGAAGTAAACCTCTACTTCACGCCGGTATTCTGTGAGGTCGTGGTACCACCCCGTTTCGAACCGGCTCATCCGTGCGACAGCAAAAGTTGCCGCGTGGCTCTACCACTGTTAATTTATACCTAGCGTTCGTGTTTTTGTACGGTGACCACAACATTCTTCCGGAATTAGTATAACTAATTTGATATATAATCAATGCATAAACATGTTTAACTAAGAATTCACTGAATACTAATTGGGGTGTCTGGGGATGTGTGTTAATTACGTTAAATGTTGTATCTGTGTTTTCTGTTAATTCTATATGTTTTAGGTTATTGAACATATTACTTGGTACGACTCAAGTGGTTGAGTTGACTATGGGCACTATATATACTTTTCCTTGCTTCCATATTCTTCCAATTTCTTCTTTTAACTCAGCATATTTACAAATTTTCTCAGCTTTTGTTTTTGGAATGTTATGCGTATTGGGTACTGCAATATCTATTAAGTACATGGTTTTGTTATTTTTATCTTGTAGAGTGATGTCTGGTCTATTGTAATGAATGGTTTTGTCAGTAAGTATAGCTCGGTCGTAGTAAAGTTTATGTGAGGCATTTTCTAAAACTGTTTGTGGTGTGTATTTGTAGTACGGGATGTTTGTGTTTTGAATAAGTTTATGTTTGAGTGCCAGTTTTTGATGTATGATGTTTGCGAGCTGGTTATGTCTGTGAGTGTAATCTGCCTGTGTCAGGCTTGTACATGCTCCGGTTATGTGTTGTATTGTTTCCGGTTGACTGTTGCACTTGCGGCATTTATCGTTTGTGACTGTGGGATCTTCGATAATGTGTTTTCTATAGTTTTTTGTGTTAATTACCTGGTCCTGTATTGCTATTAAAAATTGTTCTGTTTCTGGGAACAGGCTACCTTTTTTAAGCCACATGTTGGACGCTTTTGTGTTTATGTGGGGTTGGCTTATGTCGTATGGGTGTATTATTATTATTAATATTATAATTTTTACGTTATATTCACTTGATATTTTTTGTTGTTATGAGCTAGTTAAATTATTTTAGATGCCGTATCCCTGAATGTGAAAACCAATACGTAGCATATAATGCCACGTGGTGGCCGAACAGCATTATTGACAAATGCACAAGACCGAAACTAAAAGAGGGCTTTGTAATTGGACAAACGTGCACCAAGGAAAGTTTCACAGATGCGGTCGAAGAATGCACTGATTGGGTGTACGAAACTAACAACACCGTCATAGCAACGGTAAGTTAATATGTTGAAGAAAAGTCGCATCCATTGATGCCATTATTATTAACAGCAAGCACACAATAACAAACGTGTTTACAGTTTTACTAATTAAATTTTCGTAAACTTTACCTACCCGATATATAAAATTAACTAAATTTGACTAAATTTGAATATAAAATCAATTAAAGGGCAGCGGTTTAGTAATACAACACAGACATCCACCATAGCATAATATAGAATACCAAGGTATTCTATACAATACCTAAAACTTTCAGGTAATGTTTTATACATTAGTATTATTCATTTCAAACTTTACCGAGGCATTCTATACAACACCGAATGTTTTACCCGAAATATATAGAATAAGAGGTAACGGTATAGCGGGAGTGCAGTGCACGGTTTGTCTTAAGATACCTACTAATTTATGACGTCCCCAATCAAGACATGACTAAACCTAACCTAACCTTTTTTTACATGGGGACGCATACCCGCCTCGCAGCGGCAAAGGTGGGTTATGTCGGTCTCGCACCGACTAAAACACCATGGTATTCCACATCATCATATACACACACATCTCTCATGTCACACACATCCCCATCCCCACCAGCGCCGGCCGCCTAATGGCAGCCCCTCCTTAGGGGAGGATTACTCCTCCCCGTTTTGCTTATCAAGTGAGGCGCATCAAGAACTCATGGCGCGCCTTACTCCTCGGCTTCTAACTTCACCTGCGTAACGGACCTCCCCGAGTCCGTTACGCAGACGCCAGGTCAGGAAAAAAGCAGCCCTCAAAAGCACCTGTTTTCTTGACAACGGTGGCGGATATGGTCTAAGGCTCCGACGCAAACCAAGATTCTTGTGCTGTTGGGCCAACTATGTGGGTTTCTTTTCCGTTCCGTCAACTTAATAGCATCAGCTTTTTTAAGATAAAAGTAAAAGCATACTATTTTCAGCATAACTTTTAGGGAGGATAAATTAGCTGCATTACATATTCATAGTATAATAAAAATTTCGTTATTATATCTGTTTCATTGCACATACTTATATAATTTATTATATTACACTTATATATTATACTACATATCTAAAGTTCTTTTTGCATTCCCATTATAATATTCTATTATTATTTTAATAAAATCTCTCTCGAACATATTGCTATTATAGCGTACACATCCTCGCGGGCGTGTGCAAACTCAATGGGCATTGCTGAAAACCAACGCTACCGCAAAATTATATTGAACATTATGTTGGGTCAGTGCTCTTTTCAGCATCACATCACTCATATAATCGGTTTATTTTATGTCTGTTCTCTGATTATGACGGCTCCATGGCGCAGTGGCTTAGCAATGAGTTCCAGCGCTTGGGGCTGCGGGTTCTAATTCCGCACGGAACAAGTATTTGTATGGTCTACAAATAATTGTTCCGGGTCTGGATGTTTGTCTTTGTGCAATTTATGTTTGTAAACTGCCTCCAAGATACAGGAGAAAATCCTAGTGTGGGGGTAATGTTTTTAAAATTAAAAAATAAAATAAAATAACTATTTATTTTTATCATTGATGTTTTTATGTATCATTTCATTTTCGGTGTCAAAACTGTATGAGCGTTTACATGGAGAAATGCATACCCGCCTCCTGGAGGCAAGAACGGGTTTTGTCGGACTTACACCGACTAAAACACCATGGTGTTCCACCTTTTTCGCATATTGACAGGGCCACGGGAAGCTTCTTACTAAATGAATCAGCTTTATTTTAGTTTTTTGAAAATATGACCATATCTCCCAAATTCGTATATTCGCCTTAAATGGCCAACTATCTGATAAAGCCGCACTTTTAGAATATTGTCGGTTAGCTACAATATTTTAAACGATTTGTCCTCCCCTTCCTAACTTAAAAACAAATTTCAATACCTTTCCTCCAACCACCACAGGGTACATCGCTCTTCAGATAATCTGAAGATTTCTGTTCCATTCCATTTTACTGGCTTTATCCGCAATTATTTTTCTGTTCAGGCTACAGGTACTGTAAAAGTCCTTGCCTAAATACTTTAGAAAAACACCTAAGGTAGCCTTCAAAATATTGGTTCGAGAATCCTTTGAAAACATAACAGGAATTAGCTCTGCTACCTTTATCCAGACATATAATGTTTGTATTTTTTTATAGGAGAGGGGGCAAACGAGCATGCGGCTCACCTGATGGTAAGTGACTACCGCCGCCCATGAACAACTGTAACACCAGGGGAACCAGGGGAATTGCAGACGCGTTGCCGGCCTTTAAAATATATATATATATATATATATATATATATATATATATATATATATATATTAATATATGTGTATATATGTATGTATGTGTGTTAAGGATAATTGGTACATATAGATTATTTTGTATTTGTTTGTATACATATGTACATATTTATGTGGATAATAGCCTTTATTTTAATATGTGCTATTAATTTAAAAAAAAACTGTTTATGTTTATTATATTCAGTTATTCAAGTCACCTGCCACTATTTTCTCACCTCGCCATGAGTTAGCGGGCAGATAATACTACCTGGCATTAAGTCCGCCCTTTGTAACTTATGTGGTTAGTTTATAGAAACAGGAAACCAATCGCAAAATGCAAAAACATCACATAATTTTTTTTCGCAGCTCAAGCTCGCCTGTCAGCCGTGGAAGTCTAATTTAATTGGAACCTTTCACAATGTTGGGATGCTGTATGCAATGATAATGTCTGGTTGGCTAATAGACAGGTAAGAACCTAAATATTTTTCACGTGTTTTCTGAAAGATAAAATTGCTGACATCCATCTTCTGTATCAATTTAACTATGGACTCGCGTATGCGGAGTACGTTTTACGGGAGTACAAAGTCGAAGGTTGGTCTGAGGTAGAGTTATATTACATACAGGAAGCTAATAAGTACCCTTGGGTACATAACAATAATAATACCGATATACTGTCATATTATATTGATAATAAATAAAGTTTATTGAGTACGACGATAGACAGTCTAAGTATTAATGAGCCAGTTTTCCTTCAGTAACATTTAAAATAGGTTACAGCAATGACTCATAGTAGTAAATGCCAGTACTTGACAGCGATCCCACCAAAAATTAGTTTAACTAAATACCTTAAACTGTCTTGAAAGCACTCACTCGTACAATGTAATGGAATGCAAATTAGCAAATTATTCTATTTGTTTTTGTATGCATTACGTATAACGAATCAAACCTTTTAGTTTTAATGCGGGGTATGCGAACAGCAACAGGGTAGAGACGAGCGCTGATAGTCGTATATGGACGAAGGAAGAAAAAGTCATAACTGGCGCGCAGATGTTTGATAATTTATCCTGTATTACGCATGTGACCGAAACTGAAAAGATTAATTTTAGTCAATTGCCAGCATAATATATGCGTTTAGACTATATTACTATTTATTTATTTCTCAATAGTGTTTTTACCTAACTTTATTGCACTGTTTCATTAAAAAAAAAACATTTTTCTGTATGCACTACAAGTTTTTTTTTTATAGGATAAGGGCGACAAACGAGCACACAGTCCACCTGATGTTAAGTGATTGCTGCGGCCCATAGACATCTTCATCTATCCTCTATTACAAATCAAAATGCAGATGCGTTGTCACCCGTGAGGACTAAGATGGAATGCCTTATTTCCAGTAAAAAGGGTCTCCGGTTCTCTACACTCACCATACGAAACACAGCAGCGTTAAGCTGCTATTTTACGTTGGTATTCTGTGAGAGCGTGGTTCCTTCCCCGGTCGAGCCGACCCATTCGTACTACAACTATACTTCTAATATAGCTGCAGCATTGCTCTACCACGTATAAAAAGTTTAAAGTTTAATAAATTATTATCATTAATTTTTAATACTTTATAAAAAAAATCTTGTATTTACCATTATTTGGGAATACCAGTTAGTATTATAAATTATTCTGGTGTTAAAAATGTATAAAATTTTATTTGTTATAAATAATAATATTGTGAGTTGTGGCATGTTCAACTGACAGTTTTGCTTACGAAATTATTCATCATTAGCAATAAAACAGAGAACCGCAATATACATTTAATATAGTGCAATTACAATTTGACCATACAGTGATATCACTATCATCATTACAGCCCTTCACAAGTCCACTGCTGAACATAGGCCGCCCCCAAAAAATGCCACAAAGCACTGTTCTGAATTACCTGCATCCATAGTCTTTCTGTATTTTTAACGAAATCGTGTCTCCACGCTGTGTGGGGTAGCTCTACACTTCGCGTACCGATACGAGGCTGCCACTCGAGAACCTTTCTTCTTGATCGTTTTTTCGGTTCTTCGAACTATATGGCCGCAATATTGCAAATTCAGCTTACTAATCCGTTGGGGCTATGTCGGTTATTCGTGTTCTACTTTCTATTACTTTCTACTTTTCAAGTTTGTCAAGCACAGAGACCCCGAGCATAGCCTTCTCCATAGCTTGCTGAGTGACCTTGAGCTTTTTCATATAGCCAACACTGAAAGACCACGTGTCATAACCATAAGTCATCATTGGCTACACGCACTGGTTGTATAACCGTGTTTTAAGTATACCTGACAAGAAGGTGTGTCTTAATCTCCTAAACATTTTTCAATTTGAATTCTTCGATTGACCTCTTAGTCGCAGTTGGACTTATCTATTCGGAATATTTGTTGTCGTGAAGCGACAATTAAAAGAGAAGGAAAACCTAACCTACGATCAGCAAAACAACCAAATAGACCAAGACAATAATATATTTAAGTTTTTAAAAGAGTATTTACAATTTTATATATCAAAAATGGAGTATGAATGTGAGGATGGATGATGTGATTTACAAATTATTTTTTTTTAAAAAAAAAGGTAATAAAAAAAAGATTTATGTCGTAGCTGAGTCCGAAGATCCCAAGCGTGCTCTCAGCGCCTGGAACGAGCACGCACGGCGTAGGTGGGTAGGCGTGGGCGTCTCTAGGGGACGACCTCAGGTGAATGCGGCGATTGCAGGATCGGCGACTTCAGCCCAGACAGGAGCTTGCAGGATCCTCAGCGACTTCAGACAGCGCAGTGGCCTGCAGGATCCGGTGACTGCAGGCGGGACAGAGGTTTGTAGGTTCCGGTGATTTCGGGCGGAACAGAGGTCTGTAGGTTCCGGCGACTCCAGGTAGAGTAGAGACTTGTGGGATCTCGGCGACTTCAGGCAGAGCAACGTTTTGTAGGATCCGGCGACTTCAGGCAGAGCAACGGATCGTAGAGTCCAGTGGCTTCAGGCAGGATAGAGGCTTGCAGGATCCCGGGGCAGAGCGGCCCCGGGATAAGGCCTTTAGAAGATGCTTCCGATACGAGAACTGAAGCAAGACTGAATTTCTTCACCGATTGTTCGGCTTTTATATCTTTCTAGAGAGAACGGAAAAATTATTTAAATTAAAAGGAAATTTATTGTAAATGACCTAGAGCAAAAGAGTATTTATGTGAAAATATCGAGATAAAACATTATATCGGTAACGAATTTGAATAAAAATTGCCATGACAACGGTATAAATAGTAGTTGTCATAAAAACCAATTTTTGGTTTTTGGACTTTTATTAAGAAATTATTACATTTAAGTATGAATTGAGATATGATTCACATAGGAAAAACTTATGCACGGCTGCGTGCATGAAGCCTGAAATTGTAGAGTTACAGAGAATTCAATAAAATACCATAAAAGGTAAGACTTCATTGACAGCTATTTTAAAAGTGATAAATAGTGTGAAAATACGAAGTAAAATGATATGTTATTGTGTAAAAACGTTACAGGATCCTATAGAAATAAAGGTGATGCAAAATATAAATGCAGAAAATCAAAAACAGAATGAAAAAATAGTATAAAGTGATGCAAAACATGAATGCAGAAAATCAAGAACAGAATGGAGAAATAGTATAAAGTGATGCAAAACATGAATGCAGAATATCAAAACAGAATGGAGAATTAGTGTACAATGAAATGTAAGTAGTATAACACTACATTTTCCCCCCGACCCTGGAAAATTTTTGACTCAGCAAAAATTTTGATATATACATTCTAAAATAAACCATAAAAACACAGCTTTGCAGAAACATACATCACCAGTCAAAATCAGATATACTATCTCTTACATTCATCATCTGCATTCAGGTAAGGGTGGAGTTCACATTCAATGACTACCACTCTAAAAGTGTGTTTTCAAAATGACATTAAGGCTTATTTAAGGAGTAGTCAACCGCTCCTGTGTGGGAGAAAAAAAAAATTAGTCGAAGAAACACCACTCTTAGAAGTGTGTTTTCAAAAGGACATTCAGGCTTATTTAAGGAGTTGTCAACCGCTCCTAAGTGAAGATAAAAATTAAGGGAGTAGTCAGCTGCTCCCAAGTGAAGATAAAGGTGAAGAAAATTAAGGGAGTAGTGAGCCGCTCCCAAATGAAGATAAAGATAAAGCAAATTAAGGGAGTAGTCAGTTGCTCCCAAGTGAAGGTTTATACATATATACAAATTAACAGTTATATTTATACATATATACAAATTAACAGTTAATAAATGTATAGAAATAATAAGGTGAAAGTGGTGATATTTATACATATATACAAATGAACAGTTAATAAATGTTTAGAAAAGTTATGGTTTGTTTCACTTCAGCTTTCAAAAACAATTTTATATAAAGTGCAAAGTGTAAAGTTAAGTTTAAGAAATAAAAATATTATTAAAAATCGTACCTCTAAGTTATCTAGAATAAAAAATATTATAGTGATGAATGTAACTTAGAGTGATGAATGTAAATGAAGTGTTATTTGTAGGCCTAAATATAATCCAAATAAGTTGAAAAACTAGAAGAAGTTTTGTTTTAGAATTTTGAAGATATGAAAAGGATGTATAAATGAATGATGAATACTGAGTTAAGAACGAAAGGGAAAGCAATTAAGTCAAAAGGGAATAGACAAGGCGCAGTAAAGGTGAAGAATTAAAAATTAAATTAAGCAAGCTTTAGTCGAAGAGACCGAAGCCCATAACTTCATCGTCAGACTCAGATTCTTCCTTCTTGGACTCTCTCTTCCTTCTTCTTCTCAGCTACCGGCGCTGCAGCAGCGGCGACCGCGGCCACGGGCGCTGCTCCACCGACGGACATGGTCGACAACTTCTCACGACCCTGCGCGATCAGTTCTTCACTCTTGCCATTGAGTTCCGAGATGACCTTCTTCAATTTCTCGGAGTTTGCCTCAACACCGACAGAGTTGAGGATCTTCACAGACAGAGTCGACGCCTGGCTTGCAGGATGCGCCGACGACTTCAGGATGCGCCGGATGTAGATGGAGGCTTGCAGGATACCGGCGCCTGGTTTGCAGGATGCGCCGACGACTTCAGACAGCGCAGTGGCCTGCAGGATCCGGTGACTGCAGGCGGGACAGAGGTTTGTAGGTTCCGGTGATTTCGGGCGGAACAGAGGTCTGTAGGTTCCGGCGACTCCAGGTAGAGTAGAGACTTGTGGGATCTCGGCGACTTCAGGCAGAGCAACGTTTTGTAGGATCCGGCGACTTCAGGCAGAGCAACGGATCGTAGAGTCCAGTGGCTTCAGGCAGGATAGAGGCTTGCAGGATCCCGGGGCAGAGCGGCCCCGGGATAAGGCCTTTAGAAGATGCTTCCGATACGAGAACTGAAGCAAGACTGAATTTCTTCACCGATTGTTCGGCTTTTATATCTTTCTAGAGAGAACGGAAAAATTATTTAAATTAAAAGGAAATTTATTGTAAATGACCTAGAGCAAAAGAGTATTTATGTGAAAATATCGAGATAAAACATTATATCGGTAACGAATTTGAATAAAAATTGCCATGACAACGGTATAAATAGTAGTTGTCATAAAAACCAATTTTTGGTTTTTGGACTTTTATTAAGAAATTATTACATTTAAGTATGAATTGAGATATGATTCACATAGGAAAAACTTATGCACGGCTGCGTGCATGAAGCCTGAAATTGTAGAGTTACAGAGAATTCAATAAAATACCATAAAAGGTAAGACTTCATTGACAGCTATTTTAAAAGTGATAAATAGTGTGAAAATACGAAGTAAAATGATATGTTATTGTGTAAAAACGTTACAGGATCCTATAGAAATAAAGGTGATGCAAAATATAAATGCAGAAAATCAAAAACAGAATGAAAAAATAGTATAAAGTGATGCAAAACATGAATGCAGAAAATCAAGAACAGAATGGAGAAATAGTATAAAGTGATGCAAAACATGAATGCAGAATATCAAAACAGAATGGAGAATTAGTGTACAATGAAATGTAAGTAGTATAACACTACATTGTACCAAGTAAACATACTCGTCAACAACTTTGAGCTTAGTGCTCCCAAAATCTACCGACATAACATATATGTTCTTTGCTTTTTTCATGTATATTTTAATACCTATCCGTTGGCAGGCACTATTGAGGTCATTGGGCATAGTACTTGGATCTTCCAGCTATTCTTTCATTAGAGCTATATCGTCGGCAAATCAACGGTCAGCGATTTACTCGTCATTTGTGTTATAACCGTATTGATGACATATGCAGCTGCCCGTATAACCTCTCAATCTCACTTAAAATCTCAGGTGACCCAAAACTATGCTACCACATTCGGTTTTTAGCTTCGATAGTCAGCTCTTTCTAACAGATAGATCTCTGCTCGATCGCTTCTTCAATACGAGCTGTATTGAAGTTGCGTAAGTCCCGGCGCATGCATTTATTGATCTGTCTCTTTAGTTGCGTGTATTCTGTGAAATCTGCTGAAGACTGCAATTTTATTTTTCCTCTAATAACCATAAGATTAAGAGTGTGATCGGAGAGTTTTGTGTTCTACTGCGACAGGTCTTGCAGTACTTAGCTCTCAGCGTATGTACAGTTTCCACGAGCTTGTCAATCATATCGCATACTGCATTGCAGTCTTCTAGGCACTGAAAACGAAACATGAGCTGAAAGATTTAGGGGCTTTGGATTAGAGCACGAGGAAAGACGGATTGTTGACTTCATGAGACTCAACTGCGTGCACTATCCCTGTCATAACTAATCCCAGCACCACCACTCCCAACACTACTACACTAAGAAAGACACACCAACATCGATAGATAATACCACAGTTGTCTTGCCCCTAAAATAGGCATCCTTAGGTTAAGTAGACTCTGCGGTGACTGACACATTAAGGTCAGTTTATTATGGTGTGTATAAGTTAATCACAAAGTGCATTCCTTTTCTTGACATAACATCTAATATTTTTTTCTTGACGTGACCAAGACCTGATAAATGTGTGTGCAGGTTCGGACGTAAACCGATATTAATTATCTGCTCTGTGGGAAGTTGCCTTGGAAATCTAAAGGCTTTTACGTCATCGTACTATATGTACGTGTTTATTGAAATGCTTGAAGCAACGATAAATGGAGGCACGAGTACGGCAGCCGTGGTTTTAAGTAGGTAACAAAAATATTATTTTAATTAAATGACACGGTTTTTACCATATGTTTATTATTTTTGATTCGAGCAAAAATTCTGAAGCTGTAACTGTCCGCCTGAGGGCTGTAATGTAATGATGATGAAATACTGGAAACCTTAATCATCATTCACATAACACCTCATTTACATGTCCTACAAATCCATTACCAAACTTAAGCCTCCCTCAAGTATTACCACAAATCACGATTCTGGGCCCTCTGCACCCAACGTCTTCATGCCTTACTAGATCGCTTCTTTTAGTACCAAGGCGTACTTCATTTCACTTACGGATACGAGACTGCCTTTACCTTTACGCGTAAGCCTTTTCTCCCTACAGTTAGTCAGCTCAAATTTTCTAGTAAGGTGGGCTATAGGAATAACAATGATGAAGATGAAGATGAAATACAATATACATAGATACGAATTAATATAATACTTAAGAGCATTTGAGCACTAATTTCGATCCGAGCCCGGGTTAATTCGATAAATGTTAATCCAAAATATTCGTAGCTACATGTATTAGGCGTTATGTTCGATTCGCAATATATTCGAATTTCGTTTTACGAAATCGAAAATATCTCCATTTCGAATCATAATCACGAGACGAAGTAACCACAGTACAATAACAGTGCCAAAATTTAAGAGATTGAAAAAACATAATGAGATACTAAAGCACTGTATACCAAAGAGCACAGGAAAACTGTTTAATCTAAGTGTGCAAGCAACAATTGCGTTTTTCCATCAGATAAATTGCATAATCGACCTCCAAATTAAGTCAGAGTTTTTTTTAACTTTAAGTTTACTCGCAATCCAATCGAATTCCGATCGGAAGTAGTACTTAAACGCTGTAACAGTTTTTTTATTGAGTACAGTTTATAACAAAGAATTCGTTTTTTAAATCTTGCTCATTAGATAAGATTTATCCAATTTCATAACTGCAAAAAAAAACCTTAAAGTGTCACTTTATATAAATCAACACAGTTCTTTTATATATTTCAATTTTACTGATATTTTTAATTTTAGTGATAGAAATTGCCAGTAAAAACAGAATTCTTGCTGGAGTACTTTTCGCGTACGCTACGTACATAGGAGAATTAATTTTCACTTGTATAGCAATGTTCGTGCCTTACTGGAAGGACTTGATCCGAATCATTTACATTCCTCCTATCATATTCATTTTCTACATATTCCTCCTGAACGAGAGTCCACGATGGCAAATACTAAATGGACGGACCGAAGACGCGAAAAATATACTTCTACGTATATCGAAAGTCAATAATATCAACATAAGCAAACAAAAATTAGCAAATATGAACGAAGATGACCTCAAGAAACAGTTCAAAATAGAGAATAATGAACAAAAGGAAAGTTTGAGGGATGTACTGAAATCAAAAGAGATTTTGAAACGTGTATTAGTTGGAGCCTTCTGTAGATTTACTGCAAACTTTGTTTATTATGGATTAATGTTGAATTCGGTGTATTTGCCCGGAAATAAGTACACGAATTTCATGCTATCTACAGTAATATCGTTCCCTGGCGAGCTAATATCAATGTATTTGATGAACAGAATAGGAAGAAAGCTTCCAATGATGTACGGTTATTTTATTTGTGGATTACTCTGCGTGGCATCTGCATGGATTCCTGTGGGTAAGAATTTTGTCGTTTTCTAGAATAAAGGCGAGACGACTTTTAAACTCAGAAGCTAAAGATTTGGTTTTAAATACTGCTAAAAATCTGTTTCAGCACCAGTCATAAAATCTTACTTCTATTAGCTATTCGTGTTAGTGTTAGGTAAATAACGTATATCCTGTAACAGTTTCCCTGAATACCCTGAGTTAATGAGTTTTGTCTTGTGTTAACAAACCTGTTTCGTTGTTAACTTTTAACTGTGGACATGGGGTCTCACAGACCTTTCGCACTTGCTGGTTTCTTAGAATTACAAATTTTTACTACCCATCGCGGGTGGGCATCTCAGTAGCTTCTAGTTAGTTACCGAACGCTCGATAAAGAAGGAAGTTGTATTGTACAGTTCCAAATATGTAAGTTACACGTATTTAAAGTTTAGACCTGGTCTGTTCTCACAGACCCCATGTCCATATTTCCTCCTTGTATTTATATTGCACCACCTACCACCTACCTATTCATTGTTTTATTCCTTTACACATTTAGTTGCCTGGAATAGATTGCTTTGTAGCGATAAGGCCGCCAAATTGTACATAATATAATTTGAATTTTGTTATGTCATTTGTATATTTGTTCGTGGTGTACAATAAAAGTATATTCATTCATTCATTCATTCCTCAAGAAACAATATTATGCCACCTTTACTTTTGTTTTATGGTGCCTTTCCATGCTTGCTAAGCCTTGGCAGATTTTTTTTTAGAACGTCACCCCCACACTAGGATTTTCTCCTGTATCGTGGAGGCAGTAAAGAAACATAAATTGCACAAGGACAAACATCCAGCCCCGGAACAATTATTTGAAGGCCATACAAATAAATGTTCCGTGCGGTATTCGAACCCGCAGCACCAAGCGCTGGAACTCATTGCTAAGCCACTGGGCGACGGAGCCGTCGAAGGGCGCTTGCGGCATGCGCCTTTTGATCTGTGTCCAAAAACCGACACAAGACCGGATCGGAGACAAGCGTCCACAAACTCACGCAAGCCAAGACAAACGCCCTCTTTACACGCTTGTACTTATGGACGTTTGCCGAGCCCTGGCAAGCATGGAATGGCACCATTAGATTTTTGTTGTCTAAAGTGACCGAAAGTAGCTAACCAAGTTCTTCCGGGTCAAAGATACCATTAGAACAAAAAATTGCAGTAGAAAGACCGACAAAAATATTGCGTTTAGATGATCCGTCTTCTGATGGTATGTTTTCGAATTCTTGGCTTGAGCGGTATCAATATCAGCATTTTATATATTTAACATCAAAATAAGGGAATAGATCGAGGTATAATTATAAAGAAATATGCTCGTTTCCTAGTAGTCTCGCATATGCAAAGACCAAAGTATTACCAAGAAAATTGAGAATCACCATTAAGCGCGCTTTAGGTGGTGACGCGCCTCCAAATCATACCCAAACTGAACAAGAACAAAAAGGGAAGATAAATTCTTGTAACCTATGTCCACCAAGACTCCACAGGACTGCCTACAAATGTTTAGCATGCAAAATTCCAAAATGTCTGCAATTTTCAAACTTTCTGTGTAAGACATGCCAATAATTATAGGGCAATGAAAATAATGCAAAAAAAGTGCCTTTTCTTGTACTATTTGTATTTATTTGTGATTTCTAATAAATGTTTCTCATAATTACTTAAAATCCTATTGCTTATAATTCAAGTATCCACTGTAAATTCATTTTTATTTAATTATTTGCTGAATTAATATCAAATGAACCTAAACAATGTAGGAGTCTGTCAGACCCCATGCCCATGCTGCCATAAAAAATAAGTGTCGTTAGTTAAAGGTTAACAAATATTTAATTCTAAGGTCTTCTATTTATTTCCCGTTCGCTGTCTCTCCCTCTCTCTCTTTCTCTTCCCATTTTAAATAGTGTCTTATGCCGTAAATATTTCATTTGTAGGATACGTGTGGCTTAAAATATCCCTCTTTCTATTCGGCAAGCTCCTAGTGTCCGTATGCTTCACTGGAGTTGTCACGTACTCAATGGAGCTGTTCCCTACCAGCGTCCGGGGTACCTTACTCGGAGTGTGCGCAGTAACTGCCAGGACTGGTAGTATCATTGCACCTTTAACACCAATTCTGGTCAGTATACATGGTTTTTATACATGATAACAAAGTGTGTGTGTGTGCGTGAGCGTGTGCGTGTGGGTGTGCGTGTGCGTCTGTGACTTTGCTTTAATCAGTATCGGAATCCACAGCGTTGATATATGAAATGACATCCAGTTCCACCGCCACATGGAAAGAAATGCTAAATTGGGCTCTAAAAAGCTTAGTGTGCTCAACAGGGCAAGACGTAATTTTATGCCGCCTATAGCTTAGTACTTATAAATAGTAATTGGTTTTCACAGTCATTGGGTTATCAGCGGTGTTTCGTTAACCGGTACACACCACTCATCGGGGGGCCGTAAGCCCGTAAGAGAATTCATCTCCCCATTTCGTCCTGTGGGTATCAGAGGTGAGTATGGGAAATGCTAGAAGGATCTTATGGCATCATGATACATGGCGGTAAAACTATTTCATATATCCAACACTAGCGAAGAGAAGCTACATCAAAGGTGTGAATCGTCTAGTACTGTGATCGTCAATGCGTGGTAATTAGATAATACCTGCTATTATAGGCGAAGCCCATGTCAAACTCAAATCTTTTAGGGTATGGAGAATAATCACAAATTGCCTGTATATTAACGGTGTAGGACTCAGCCACGTGCATGCCATTGGCAAGCCTGTTTCAAAAATGTTACCTTTCTCGCTATCCAAGTGGCCCTAGCACTGGATCTAATACTATTACCATAGTACTAGCCAGAGCCGGATGTTATGGGGAAAAGTTTCTTATATTATACTGCATAAGTATGAAAATGGGACCATATATTTTAATGCAGTAGAGCCACGCTGTAGTGTATTGTAGCTGCACCACATATTGAAATACTCTACTAAGAAATATCCAAGATTGCTGCTTATACCAGCACAAAATAACACGAATATACAAAACACAGCAATGCTAGAAACAGACACCCTTTTTTCCGGTATAGTGGTATTCCACCTTAGTCCTCAAAGGGGACGATGCATTCATTTTAATTCTAAAGAAAAAAAAATATGAAGATATCTATTATACACTATATATTAATTTTTTTTTTGCAGAACACAGTCTCCCCCGTCCTTACATCGATGTTTTTCGGCGGCTTCGCCATTATCGCTGGAGCTCTCCTGACTCTAATGCCTGAAACAAAAGACTTGCCGCTGATGGATACGGTAGAACAAATAGAGAGAAGCACAAAACTACGAGAAAAAAGAAAAAGATACTTAAGTACGGAAGGCGAAGAAAGTAAATATTTATTTGATGTAGCATAAAATGGCGACATTTGTTAAGAAAATATGGACAACAGTGAAGTGTTTAAAGTTTATATTTTGATTGAAGTAATGAAATATGTCAATAAACCTGTAAATCATCATCATCATCATCATTACAGCCCTTCACAAGTCCACTGCTGAACATAGGCCTCCCCCAAGGAATGCCACAAATCACGGTCCTGAGCCACCTGCATCCATCGACTTCCTGCATGTCTTACCAGGTCGTCACTCCATCTCGTGGGGGGTCGCCCTACACTTCGCTTCCCGGTAAGAGGCTGCCACTCAAGAACCTTTCTTCTCCATCGGTTGTCGGTTCTTTGAGCTATATGGCCGGCCTACTGCCACTTCAGTTTACTAATCCGTTGGGCTAAGTCGGTTTCTCTGGTTCTACTGCGGATATCCTCATTCCTAAGTTTATCACGCAGAGAAACTCCGAGCATAGCCCTCTCCATAGCTCGCTGAGCGACCTTGAGCTTCCTCATACGGCCAGCAGTGAAGGACCACGTCTCAGTTCCGAAAGTCATCACTGGCAACACGCACTGGTTGTACAATCTCGTTTTAAGGTTTTGGGGTATGTCTGACGAGAAGATGTGTCGTAGCTTCCCGAACCTGTAAAGTTACAGTAAAAATATTATTAAAGCTGATCTTGCGGATTTTATTACATATTTCATTAACTCGCTTACAGCTGTTCGGGTCGAATTTAGTAATTGGTATAAATTAACTTCCCGATGAGCTAAAGACTTGAAATTTAGAACATACCTCAGAATCTGATGACAATGTAAGATTAATAGTGTGTAGGAACAAAACGTGGTATATTAAGAAAAATTGCTTGTTTACAATTCGTTTTTATAAAATTTACCGCCTTACACTCCAACCTTAGAGTATGTACATACATATTATATGTATTCATAGAGCAAATCTATAATGGTACATAAATTGAGTATAGAGAATACCGCGTAGCGACGGTGTAAGAATAACCACTACCCACACATAGAATACTATCCTGCACACACAATAAAATGGGGGAGTGGGTGGTGCCCGTGTAACTACTAACATGTCAATTCACACCTACAAACGTCAGGAATTCACACATCTGTTTTGACGTCAAAGTCATTGCCCAATTTTTGTGTCAAGCATTGCTGGGTGCAATTTATTTTAAAAAAGCCGAATTGTGCGATAATTACATGTCGGTAAAACATCCGGATGTAGAATTTGACTAATAGTGGTATATCCTTTCACCAAGAAGTCGAACCTATTTATATTTTGTGAAATATATATTAGAAACAAAAATAAAGAAATAACAAAGAATAAAACAGCAGCACTACGGATGTTACAAATTTTTTATTGATACCGGTAAACTGGGAAATATCGTTGCTTTTAAAATTGTACTTAGTACTAAGCTAAATAGGCGCTATTAAATACGGTGAAAAATAGTAATTTAATAAAACCTACCGATAACCTACGAATAAATTGTTATAACATTTTTTATTTAATTGTAATTTTGATCCCTCTATAGGATAGGTATCATTGAAAATTATCAATAAAGTTTTAAAGAGGATGTGATAGCTTGAAAACATGGTTGAGCCATGCATATATATATATATATATATATATATATATATATATATATATATATATATATATATATATATATATATATATATATATATATATATATATAGGAGAGGGGGCAAACAAGCATGCGGCTCACCTGAAGATAAGTGACTACCGCCACCCATGAACAACTGCAACACCAGGGGAATCAGGGGAATTGCAGATGCGTTGCCGGCCTTTTAAAAAGAAGTAGGCTCTTTTCTTAAAGGTCCCTAAGTCGTATTGGTCCGGAAAAATCGCTAATGGTAATCGATTCCACTAGTAATTTATGCGAAGAAGAAAATATCTTCTAAATCGCACATTGGTGGACCGCCAATCATCTAGATGGTGTGGATGGTATCGGGAGTTCTGCCGCGATGTGCGTTCGTGAAGTTTATCGGTTGGGATTAATCCGAACAATTCCTCAGAGCACTCCCCGTTGTAAATGCGAAAGAAAATGCAAAAGGATGCAACTACTCTTCGCAGTGTCAATGAAAGGAGCCAATCAGAAAGGACTCGGTCGTCGACGATTCGGGTCGCTCTGCGCTGGATGCGGTCAAGTGGAAGAAGCTGGGGTGCCCCTGCCCGACTGCCGACTTGTTACGGAAACTACCCGGTATATTGTTTAGGTTTGGGGAAAACGAAGTCGCTGTGTCCGCGGATGTCCGTGAGATATTTTTGCGTGTTTAGATCCATCGCCGCGACCAACCCACACAACTGTTCTTGTGGCGAGGTTTTATGAATGCAAAATCACCATATGTGAAAATAAACTTAAAATTCTAGCTAATTTCTATATACCTCCCATGACGATCCCTTATCAGGCCAATGTGGCATTATCGAAACAACACACAAAATACTATCGCAATATTTCTGGGAAGGAATGACAGAAACTATTAGAAATTAAATAGATAATTGCCAAATATGTAACGAAACAAAATTCAACGTAAAACATATAAAGCTCCCATGGTTATTACTTCTTCTTCTACTGAACCTTTTGAACGCGTAACTATTGACTTCGTTTCTTATTCAGACATAAATAATGACTTTAAATATATACTCACACTACAAGATGACTTGACTCTTTTTTCCAAGCATACCCAATTCAAGCAACTACAGTAGCCAAATCCCTCCTAATTTTCTGTCAACATTACGGTGTACCTAAACATTTGCATTCCGATCAAGGTACAGAATTTCTAAATAGCGTTATCAAACCATTGATTTAATTACTAGGATCCAACCACACAGTTAGCACCGCATATTATCCTCAAACTAACGGTTCATTAGAACGATTCCTCGCAATATTACGCGACCACATCGGAACGTACCACAAACTTAATCAGTCTAATAGGAATCAAATCGTACCATTTGCCGTTATGTGCCATAACACATCAATTAATCATGTGTCGTGAAGCGACAATTAAAAAAAAAAGATCCTAACCTAACAATAACGAAACAAAAAAAAATAGAACAAAAAATAATTTATTTAAAATTTTAAAAAGATATTTACAATTTTATATAAAAAAATTAAGTATGATGATGGTGATGGGTGACGTGAATTACAATTATTTTTTTTTAAATAATAAAGATAGATGAATACTGAAGCGGAGCCTGAAAATCAAAGTGGCAGTGGCACACCGCACTTGGCGGTGGTGGCACGCAGCGCCTGGTCTAGGCACACGCAGCGCCTGGATTAGGCACACGCAGCGCTTGGAGTAGTCACACGCAGGGTCCGGAGTAGGCACACGCTGCGCCTGGAGTAGGCACACGCAGCGCTTGGAGTAGGCACACGCAGCGCCCAGAGTAGGCACACGCTGCGCTTGGAGTAGGCACACGCAGCGCCCAGAGTAGGCACACGCTGCGCCTTGAGTAGGCGCTCTCAGCGCCTGGAGTAAACGCTCACAGTGCCTGGAGCAAGCACGCACAGCGGCTAAAGCGCGGGCACTAGTAGGTGGAGGCGTAGGCGTGGCTAGGCGACGACTTCAGGTGAAGGCAGAGGCTTGCAGGATCCCGGAGCAATGCGGCCCCGAGATAAGGCCTTTAGGAGATGCTTCCAGTTTGATAGCTGAAGCGAGACTGCCTTTATTGGCCAATTGTTCGGCTTTTATACCTTTTTAGAGAGCTCAGCGCTCGACGACGGATCTGGGATAAGAACGGGAAATTATTTAAATTAAAAGCAAATTTTTGTAAATGGCCAAGAGGAAAAGAGTATTTTTGTGGAAGTATTGAAGTAAAAACATCAGACCGGTAACGAATTTGTATAAAAATTACCATGACAACCAGATAAACAACGATGTCAAAACATGTCAAATTTTGGTTTCAGGCTCGTAATAGAGAAACGGCAAGATTTAAGTAAAAAATGAGATATTATTGATATAGAAAAAAAGGTAGCGCAACAGCGCGCACAAAACCCGAAATTGCAGAGTTACAGAGAACTAAATAATAGTTCGAAAAAGGTAGACTCCATCGACACCGATTTAAAAAGTGCTGATAGCGTGAAAATACGAAGTGAAAATGATTTGTTATTGTGTTCTTGTGGTCTAAAAACGTTACAGGATCCTATGGAAATAAAGGTGATGCAAAATATCCAGTGAATGCAGAAAATCAAAAACAGAATGGAAAAATAAATTAAAAATAGTGCAAAATGATATGTAAGTAGCATAACACTACACATGTGGTACACTTTAGTCATATCCTTATTAATTAATTCCTCCTCGCTTGAAAAAGGCTCACAATATTTATATCAAATACCAGAAACAAGGGCATCACTCTCCCACATTAAAAAAATGTGGAGGAGGCACACGGCTCCGTACACGCCGTAAACGGTGAGCGCCAACCATTTAACGCGCTCCCCCTGTATGGAACGTTAAGTTGGGAACTGGACCGTAGTCCACAGCCAAATAACTGGCGGACCAGTAAAAGAGGACTTGGCCCCTTGGTAGAGCGTAAGCATAAACATCGACCGAAGCCACGCATGTTAGTGCGTGTAAACGCCATATAGAATACGATCAAATCCAGCCACAGTGAATGTAATTCGCACGGATTAGGCAACAATAGGCACACTGGCCATAGAAAGCCCTTCGTGAGCCACCACCTGCCAGACCGCTGTTCCTGCAGACGCGATGTAAGTGTAAGGCATCACTATCAATTGCATGATCAGCATGGCCAATTGGCTGCAAAGCGTGTCATGAGTCTATCGCTCACCTCAAGGGAATGAGGTCCCACGTTGCGCGGCTTTCGGCCGCAGCCTTGAGAACCTCCTCAGTTTCTCCCTCCAGTTACCACCCGCATGAGGTCGACAAATATACCCTACCAACCAATACAATGGCAGATATAGCCAATAGGAAGTTATAAGATTATAATTCGCCATCAGAAAGGGTTTGTGTCACCGACGCGACGTTGAGTATAGGCATTTTTCGATCATGTTTGTCTCACCCACCAACCAGTTGTCTTCAACCATTCAAAGGTAGGAAATTTATAGGGATATATTATTATGTTGTAATATAAAACATCATGGAGGTCAGACAGTGTGCAGGCCCGCAATGAAGGGACCCGACTTGGCCAAAGCTACTTAGGTTTTGAGCAAAACCAATACGCAGAGAGCGCCATTGAGAATAGCGACCCGCCAAACAACTATCGCAGAGAAGCAATGCTGCAAAACGCAACAAGCATTAATACAACTATCGTCGGCTTACACCATTGCAAGGTCAGCCATATAGTCACAGCAAACATGAACACCCACATACCTCTATCGGCCAGAACCACAAGATGCGTCGAATCAAGCGCAGCACACGCGCAGATCCATCACAAGACGCAATACCTCAAGTAGCAGTAAGCATCAATGCAACTGTCATACGGATGGTGCCCCCTCACAACAAACCCACATGATCGCTATCGACTTTGGTAACAAAATTGATAATGTTGTGAACTAAAAATCTACGTATCATAGCGCTACTAAGACATGGAGTTGAGTATGCTTGCTGCACTTAAAAGTACTATCAAACACACTCACCCTAATCCGGAAGATAGCCGACGTATCATAACGCTATGCGCTTAGATGCCGCTCACAAACGGTAGGGGTGTCCGATGTCCACGAACAAGTCGTATTGCTATAACAAACCCGCTTACCACCGGTACTAAGATGATAGGTCTAGAACACATCGGTTAGCGAGTCCAAGTTTACCTCGGTCTTGGACGCTGTTAAGCAATCTACTGACCACTATAATAATCATTTTCAAGTCCCATTTTTTCAATATAATGCTTTTACATATTTGAGACCTTCCACATATTTGTTTTATTTCATAGACCATATCTAATATTATGTCTTATACATATTATGGGACTTCAAATCACAACTCTGCTATCATAATGCTTATGCATCATAGAGATGTTTTATATTAATGCTTTGGTTTCATAGAGCTTACTATCATATTAAGTCCCTAATGAAGGACTAGTCATTGTGCAACAATACTATTAGCAGTCGGTCACCCGACCAACCCATATATATTAACAACCTTAGGTATATATCTCCGGCAACGCCCTTCCTGTAAGGGAACATTACATGAACATCCTCATTAACTTAGAGTAAAACAAGAACACCTTCATCAATTTTTATTTTTTCAATAATATTACAAATGTTATTTATTTTTATTATTATAATCGATTTGTACTTATGTTATTTAATTCATTTTGAATATTTTAAACAGAATTTTAATAAATTTAGATGTTTTATAGACAACTTTATGCGTTTACTATAGTATAATATTTAATATTCCAAATGAATATATTTAATAATAATAATAATAAAGGCGTAGGGCAGTGACGACCCCATCGCCCGCTGACGTAACGGTTATGTGACAAAACTGCTACGTCAGCGCAATCAGTCAGCACCTTGCCAAGAGGTGTTAGCACCGTGCCTCGGCAAAATTGAAGGTGCAAAGGCCCGCTTGTGCACATGGCCTCTTTATGAAACGGTGCCGGGTCTGGGCGTCTCCCGTTAATTGACGCCCATTTAAATGGATGATGGATAGAAATAGAACGCGAATAGGGCCGCTGCCTGGGGGTCGCCGGGGCACGTCTGGAGCTGGCGCTGGACGCGACAGCATGCGAGCCGCCAGCCGATCGCGAGGTGCTGCAAGACCACCTAGCGGCCCCTCACGTCCATCATCCCCACCAGACGGCTTGGTGTTGGCGGGGTCCTCCCGGACTCGGCAAGCGGCACCCGCCACTGGTGGAGTACGCCGCATGCGTTGGACAAAACATATGAACATAAACGCATTGCGGGCGTACTATAGGGCGAAAGGGGAAGAAACTGGAGGGATAGCGTATCGGGCTCGGATGCATCGCTTTTTTGCTGAGCTTGAGCCGTCAGTTCCCGTCACAGAGCAAAACCTGGCAGACCGAGTTCGGTAAATCATACGCTCAAAAATATTTGATGATGCCGAACTCGAACGACTACGGCGTGAGGCTATTCCCTCATCGAATGAACCGGCTATAGCTGGGGATGCGGCTCCTCAGGCCACAGACCAGCAGCCACATATAGAGGGCGCCATGGATCTCCCCGCTCTGGTTGGTTCAGGCGATGATGGAATGGTCACCCAAGAACTAGAGCAGATGAGGAGTAAATTGGATGAGGCGATTGTGGAAACGCGCAGTACGCCTCTCGAAAATCGACCGCGACTCCCGCGCATACCCCTAAGCAAGCGGAATCGGGCTGTCGTGAGGGCTCTCAACCCAATGCTGGTGACCTATTTGGAAGCCAGCCGGGACCTTTGCGACACGGACTCAATTCTTTTTGGCGCCGCACTGGCAGTCTGCCGCATTGTTGGCGCCAAACTTCCCACGGCTGGACGCGCTACTAGACAAAGTAACGCCATCCCAGCCTGGAGAAGAAGGATTGAGGACCGTATCGCAAAGGCAAGGGCCCTCATCGGCAGGCTGATAAGCTTCAGGTCGGGCAATAACAGGCCGAGAATTGTGCGCACCGTCAGGATGGCGTTTGCTGGGACAAACATCAGTTTGTCCCAGCCGGATATAACGCAAAAACTGACGGAGCGCATAGACGACCTGAAGCAGAGAATCGCTGCTTGGGGGAAGCGGATTCGGCGATATACCGAGAGGTCGACACGGTTCAACCAGAATCGTCTCTTCCAAAGTGATCAGAAGAGGCTCTATGAATCATTGGAGCGACCAATGCTACGTGGAACGGGCCCAGCACCGAATCAGGCCGACAGTATCGAATTCTGGCGCGGCCTGTGGTCAGAGCCCGTAAACCACAGCGAGGGCCCTTGGATGGAAGTTGTGGCGAGTCAGTGTGCGAATGTTACGCCCATGGACCCCGTCATCATAACGCCGGATGACGTAGCTGAGGCGGTCCGTAGGGCCCCGAACTGGAAAAGTCCGGGGCTCGACGGGCTGCATCACTACTGGCTGAAGGGGTTCGTGGTGTGTCACGCTGTGCTCGCCCGACAGTTTCAAGAGGCTCTCGACCAAAAGTCGCTCCCGAGCCTCTTCACTACTGGGATCACTCATTTGGTTCCTAAAGACGGGGATTCCACAGACCCGAGCAAATACCGCCCCATAACGTGTCTAACTACCATATACAAGACACTAACATCCATTTTGAGCGCGAGAATCACTCGTGACCTGAGCTTAAATCAGGTGATGTCGCGCGCTCAAAATGGATGTCGGGGCGGTGGTCGTGGAACCAAGGAACCACTCCTCATTGACGCGGTCATTGGCAAGGTGGTTAAACGCAACCGTCGGAACCTCTCCGCCGCCTGGATAGACTATAAAAAGGCATTCGACTCGGTGCCTCATACATGGCTTAAGAGGGTCCTCGAGCTGTATAAGGTCAATTGTACAGTTCGAGACTTCCTCGGGGAGTGTATGGGGCAATGGAGTATGATCCTTTGTCATCTAGGCGAGCGGATGACGGCTGCGGAGAACCACATAAGGATAAGAAGGGGTATCTTCCAGGGCGATTGTTTGAGTCCAGTCTGGTTCTGCCTCTCTCTGAACCCTCTCAGTACCTTACTGGGGGGCTCCGGGAGGGGATTTCAGCTTCGGAGAGGAGGTACAAAAGTGACCCACCTTTTCTATATGGATGATCTCAAGTTATTCGCCTCCAGTCGCTCTCATCTTATGGAATTGCTAAACATCACTTGTGATTTTAGCAATTCTATTAGAATGGAGCTGGGGACGGATAAGTGTGCGGTCCTCCATGTCGAAAGGGGAAGGGTTGCTAACTCTGAGGGCATAGACTTATCTATGCCCATCAACATAAGGACCCTTTCTGAGGCTGAAACATACCGATACCTGGGTATGTCACAGAACATCGGTGTAGATGAGGCGGGTATGAAAAAATCAGTTTGCGATGTGTCTTATGCACGCTTGACCAAAGTGCTTAACAGCCTGTTGTCCGGTGTGAATAAGACGCACGCATATAACGGTTGGGTCATGCCTGTTCTCATGTATACCTTTGGCATACTCAGGTGGACTCAGACCGAACTGAACGCTCTGGACAGAAAAGTCCGCACTATAATGACGTCCCACAGGGTGCATCATCCGAGATCGTCAGTAATGAGGCTGTACTTGCCGCGGAAGCATGGTGGACGCGGCTTTTTAAGCGCGCTCACCATGCATAATCGCGAAGTGTGCAGCCTCCGTAATTACTTTCTGACGAGAGCGGATGATCCATACTATAGGGACGTTATTTGTTGTGATAAAGGACTTACCGCTCTATCCTTAGCCAACGAGCAATGGCAAGACCCGGCAGTACAGAGCATTTCCGACTGGGAGACCGTATGGAAGGAGAAAGAGCTCCACGGGAGGTTCTACAAGGCTCTACATGAGCCTTTCGTAGACACAGTCTCCTCCCTCCACTGGCTACGTTTCGGTGACCTCTTTGGGGAAACCGAGGGTTTTGTCTGTGCGATACAGGATCAGGTTATTAAGACCAACAATTATCGGAGATACATCCTAAAGGATGGCACCGTTGACGTCTGTCGAGCTTGTCGGCATCCCGGTGAGTCACTTAGGCATGTCATCTCCGGTTGTTCGGCGCTTTCTAACTCTGAGTATTTGCACAGGCACAACTTAGTAGCCAGGATTCTACACCAGGAGCTCGCTCTGAAATACGGTCTCGTGGATCGGAAACTGCCGTATTATAAGTACTTGCCTGAAGCCGTGCTCGAAAATGACCGCGCCAGGCTCTACTGGGACCGGGCCATCATCACGGACAGGACTATTCTTGCGAATAAGCCTGATATTGTGCTGATGGACCGGGCACAGTCAAGGATATTTTTGGTCGACATTACCATTCCTTATGACGAGAACCTCGTGAAAGCCGAAACAGATAAACTGACTAAATATCTGGACCTGGCTCACGAGGTGACCGACATGTGGGGTGGATTGCCGGCCGAAATTATACCTGTAGTCGTCTCTGCGAACAGGTTAATCCCAGTCAGCCTCTCGGGTCATCTGAGGCGACTAGGACTCCGTGACGGACCGCTCCAAGCTCAAATGCAGAAGGCGGTGCTCCTCGATACCGCCCGCATCGTCCTCCGGTTTCTTTCCCTTTCCCCCTAACCCTCGGCCGTTTGGTCTCCCCTGCCGAGGGCTCCCATCTAGTTGGGTTTTTATTTATTTATGTATTTTTTATGTATTTATTTCATTTTGTTGATATTTATGTATGTTTATCATTTTCATTTACAATTATATATTTATACAGCCCAACCAGATGAGAAAAGTATATAGATACCCCTAAATAATAATAAAATAAATTAATAAATAAATCCAAACAGGTGAAATCATTGAACCTGTAGATGAAATCATTGGCTATAAATATCTAGGATTCACTCAGACTCGACAGATTCAACAAAAACACGTGAAAAAAACATTAGAAAAAGAATTTAAATTACGCCTAAATAGAATACTACACACACTAAATGCACGGAACATCATTAAAGCAGTAAAAACATTCGCTATCCCCATTTTAACTTATTCTTTTGGTATAATTCATTGCTCTAAAAGTAATTTAATAAAGCTGCAACGTCCCATCAATACAACAATGACTAAATACAGACAACACCACCCTAGATCTTGTAGCGAACGACTCACATTACCTAAACTAGAAGGTGGAAGAGGTTTCATAGATATAAAAAATCTTCATAACTCTCAAATTTCAGCTATTCGAAACTTCTTCCATCAACAAGCCAATAATAGTCCGCTTCATAATGCTGTTGTCCAAGCCGATACTAAACTCACTCCTTTAAACCTCAAAGATCAAAGAAAACAAAAAAATGAAAGTATTATCTCTGCACAAGATAAAATTAACAGCTGGTTGCAGAAGACGTTACATGGAAGACACCGTCGCGACTTGATGAACACAAACGTAGACAAGATAGCATCTAACATGTGGCTCAAGCGGGGAGAACTCTTCCCTGAAACGGAAGGCTTCATGTTAGCAATTCAGGACCAAACTATACATACTCTAAACTACAGGAAACACATAATTAAAGACCACACTCTACAATCAGACCTTTGCAGACATTGTCATAATAGCTCAGAAACCATTCAGCATATCACTGGTGCCTGCAGCTCAATAACCCAGACCGACTATAAACACAGACACGACCAAGTAGCTGCCATTATTCATCAGTACCTCGCATATAAATATAAACTTATACATGAAAAAATAGCATATTATAAATACAAGCCCGAAATCATACTTGACTCCCGTGAAATCAAACTGTACTGGGACAGAACTATATTAACTGATAAGACCGTGCATTATAATAGACCGGATATTACGCTACATGACAAAAAAAAACGAATCAGTTAATCTTATAGATATTGCTATACCAAATACTCACAATTTGCCTTCCACCTATAATGAAAAAATATCCAAATACACTGATTTATCCATCGAAATAAAATCCCAGTGGAAAGTAAAAACTGTAAAAACTGTACCTATTATAATATCAGCAACTGGCGTTATTCCCCGTTCACTTTTTTCTAGCTTAAAGGATCTAGACATCCATAAACTTACCTTTATATTGCTGCAGAAAGCAGCAATATTGAATACGTGTAGAATAGTCCGTAAGTTTCTGTCTAAAGATTAAACATTCAACCGAGTTCGTTTGGCTAACAGCCCGCGAAAAAGGTATAATATCTTGGAAACGAGAGAATACTAAACAGAAAGTATAATAATAATAATAATAAATTAGGCGTAGGGAAGTGACGACCCCATCGCCCGCTGACGTAACAGTTAAGTGGCAAAACCGCTACGTCGGCGCAGTCAGTCAGCACCTTGCCAAGAGGTGTTAGCGCCGTGCTTCGGCAAAATTGAGGGTGCAAAGGCCCGTTTGTGCATATGGCTCCATCATGAAACGGCGCTGGGTTTGGGCGTCTCCCGTTAACTGACGCCCATAAAATGGATGATGGCACAAAGAGGAACGCGCATAGGGCCGCTGCCTGGGGGTCGCCGGGGCTCGTCTGGAGCTGGCGCTGGACGCGGCAGCATGCGGACCGCCAGCCGAGCGCGAGGTGCTGCACGACCACCTAGCAGCCCCTCGCATCCATCATCCCCACCTGATGGCTTGGTGTCGGCAGGGTCCTCTCGGACCCGGCAAGCGGCACCCGCCGCTGGTGGAGTACGCCGCATGCGTTGGAATAAAAATATGAACACAAACGCATTGCGGGCGTACTATAGGGCGAAGGGGGAAGAAACTGGAGGGATAGCGTATCGGGCTCGAATGCATCGCTGTTCCCGTCACAGAGCAAAACCTGGCAGACCGAGTTCGGTCGAACTCGAACGATTACGACGTGAGGCTATTCCCTCATCGAATGAACCAGCTATAGCTGGGGATGCGGCTCCTCAGGCCACAGACAAGCAGCCACATTTAGAGGCCGCCATGGATCTTCCCGCTCTGGTTGATTCAGGCGATGATGGAATGGTCACCCAAGAATTAGAGCAGATGAGGAGCAAATTGGAGGAGGCGATTATGGAAACGCGCAGTTCGCCTCTCGATAATCGACCGCGACTCCCGCGCATTCCCCTAAGCAAGCGGAATCGGGCTGTCGTGAGGGCTCTCAACCCAATGCTGGTGACCTATTTGGAAGCCAGCCGGGACCTTTGCGAGACGGACTCAATTCTTTTTGGCGACGCACTGGCAGTTTGCCGTATTATTGGCGCCAAACTTCCCACGACTGGACGCGCTACTAGACAAAGTAGCGCCATCCCAGCCTGGAGAAGAAGAATCGAGGACCGTATCGCAAAGGCAAGAGCCCTCATCGGCAGACTGATAAGCTTCAGGTCGGGCAATAATAGGCCGAGAATTGTGCGCACCGTCAGGTTGGCGTTTGCTGGGACAAATATCAGTCTGTCCCAGCCGGATATAACGCAAAAACTGACGGAGCGCATAGACGACCTGAAGCAGAGAATCGCTGCTTGGGGGAAGCGGATTCGGCGATATACCGAGAGGTCGACACGGTTCAACCAGAATCGTCTCTTCCAGAGTGATCAGAAGAGGCTCTATGAATCATTGGAGCGACCAATGGTACGTGGAACGGGCCCAGCTCCTCGAATCAGGCCGACACTATCGCATTCTGGCGCGGCCTGTGGTCAGAGCCCGTAAGCCACAGCGAGGGCCCTTGGATGGAAGTTGTGGCGAGTCAGTGTGCGAATGTTACGCCCATGAACCCCGTCATCATAACGCCGGATGACGTAGCTATGGCGGTCCGTAGGGCCCCGAACTGGAAAAGTCCGGGACTCGACCGACTGCATCACTACTGGCTGAAGGGGTTCGTGGTGTGTCACGCTGTGCTCGCCCGACAGTTTCAAGAGGCTCTCGACGAAAAGTCGCTCCCGAGCCTCTTCACTACTGGGATCACTCATTTGGTTCCAAAAGACCGGAATTCCACAGACCCGAGCAAATACCGCCCCATAACGTGTCTACCTACCATATACAAGACACTAACATCCATTTTGAGCGCGAGAATCACTCAACACCTGAATTCAAATCATGTGATGTCGTGCACTCAAAATGGATGTCGGTGCGGTGGTCGTGGAACCAAGGAACCACTCCTCATTGACGCGGTCATTGGCAAGGTGGTTAAACGCAACCGTCGGAACCTCTCCGCCGCCTGGATAGACTACAAAAAGGCATTCGACTCGGTGCCTCATACATGGCTTAAGAGGGTCTTTGAGCTGTACAAGGTCGACTGTACAGTTCGAGACTTCCTCGGGCAATGTATAGGGCAGTGGAGTATGATCCTTTGTCATCTAGGCGAGCGAATGACGGCTGCGGAGAGCCACATAAGGATAAGAAGGGGTATCTTCCAGGGCGATTGTTTGAGTCCAATCTGGTTCTGCCTCTCTCTGAACCCTCTCAGTACCTTACTGGGGGGCTCCGGGAGGGGATTTCAGCTTCGGAAAGGAGGTACAAAAGTGACCCACCTTTTCTATATGGATGATCTCAAGTTATTCGCCTCCAGTCGCTCTCATCTTATGGAATTGCTAAACATCACTTGTGTGCCCAGAGTAGGCACACGCTGCGCCTTGAGTAGGCGCTCTCAGCGCCTGGAGTAAACGCTCACAGTGCCTGGAGCAAGCACGCACAGCGGCTAAAGCGCGGGCACTAGTAGGTGGAGGCGTAGGCGTGGCTAGGCGACGACTTCAGGTGAAGGCAGAGGCTTGCAGGATCCCGGAGCAATGCGGCCCCGAGATAAGGCCTTTAGGAGATGCTTCCAGTTTGATAGCTGAAGCGAGACTGCCTTTATTGGCCAATTGTTCGGCTTTTATACCTTTTTAGAGAGCTCAGCGCTCGACGACGGATCTAGGATAAGAACGGGAAATTGTTTAAATTAAAAGCAAATTTTTGTAAATGGCCAAGAGGAAAAGAGTATTTTTGTGGAAGTATTGAAGTAAAAAAATCAGACCGGTAACGAATTTGTATAAAAATTACCATGACAACCAGATAAACAACGATGTCAAAACATGTCAAATATTGGTTTCAGGCTCGTAATAGAGAAACGGCAAGATTTAAGTAAAAAATGAGATATTATTGATATAGAAAAAAAGGTAGCGCAACAGCGCGCACAAAACCCGAAATTGCAGAGTTACAGAGAACTAAATAATAGTTCGAAAAAGGTAGACTCCATCGACACCGATTTAAAAAGTGCTGATAGCGTGAAAATACGAAGTGAAAATGATTTGTTATTGTGTTCTTGTGGTCTAAAAACGTTACAGGATCCTATGGAAATAAAGGTGATGCAAAATATCCAGTGAATGCAGAAAATCAAAAACAGAATGGAAAAATAAATTTAAAATAGTGCAAAATGATATGTAAGTAGCATAACACTACACATGTGGTACACTTTAGTCATATCCTTATTAATTAATTCCTCCTCGCTTGAAAAAGGCTCACAATATTTATATCAAATACCAGAAACAAAGGCATCACTCTCCCACATTAAAAAAAATGTGGAGGAGGCACACGGCTCCGTACACGCCGTAAACGGTGAGCGCCAACCATTTAACGCGCTCCCCCTGTATGGAACGTTAAGTTGGGAACTGGACCGTAGTCCACAGCCAAATAACTGGCGGACCAGTAAAAGAGGACTTGGCCCCTTGGTAGAGCGTAAGCATAAACATCGACCGAAGCCACGCATGTTAGTGCGTGTAAACGCCATATAGAATACGATCAAATCCAGCCACAGTGAATGTAATTCGCACGGATTAGGCAACAATAGGCACACTGGCCATAGAAAGCCCTTCGTGAGCCACCACCTACCAGACCGCTGTTCCTGCAGACGCGATGTAAGTGTAAGGCATCACTATCAATTGCATGATCAGCATGGCCAATTGGTTGCAAAGCGTGTCATGAGTCTATCGCTCACCTCAAGGGAATGAGGTCCCACGTTGCGCGGCTTTCGGCCGCAGCCTTGAGAACCTCCTCAGTTTCTCCCTCCAGTTACCACCCGCATGAGGTCGACAAATATACCCTACCAACCAATACAATGGCAGATATAGCCAATAGGAAGTTATAAGATTATAATTCGCCATCAGAAAGGGTTTGTGTCACCGACGCGACGTTGAGTATAGGCATTTTTCGATCATGTTTGTCTCACCCACCAACCAGTTGTCTTCAACCATTCAAAGGTAGGAAATTTATAGGGATATATTATTATGTTGTAATATAAAACATCATGGAGGTCAGACAGTGTGCAGGCCCGCAATGAAGGGACCCGACTTGGCCAAAGCTACTTAGGTTTTGAGCAAAACCAATACGCAGAGAGCGCCATTGAGAATAGCGACCCGCCAAACAACTATCGCAGAGAAGCAATGCTGCAAAACGCAACAAGCATTAATACAACTATCGTCGGCTTACACCATTGCAAGGTCAGCCATATAGTCACAGCAAACATGAACACCCACATACCTCTATCGGCCAGAACCACAAGATGCGTCGAATCAAGCGCAGCACACGCGCAGATCCATCACAAGACGCAATACCTCAAGTAGCAGTAAGCATCAATGCAACTGTCATACGGATGGTGCCCCCTCACAACAAACCCACATGATCGCTATCGACTTTGGTAACAAAATTGATAATGTTGTGAACTAAAAATCCACGTATCATAGCGCTACTAAGACATGGAGTTGAGTATGCTTGCTGCACTTAAAAGTACTATCAAACACACTCACCCTAATCCGGAAGATAGCCGACGTATCATAACGCTATGCGCTTAGATGCCGCTCACAAACGGTAGGGGTGTGCGATGTCCACGAACAAGTCGTATTGCTATAACAAACCCGCTTACCACCGGTACTAAGATGATAGGTCTAGAACACATCGGTTAGCGAATCCAAGTTTACCTCGGTTTTGGACGCTGTTAAGCAATCTACTGACCACTATAATAATCATTTTCAAGTCCCATTTTTTCAATATAATGCTTTTACATATTTGAGACCTTCCACATATTTGTTTTATTTCATAGACCATATCTAATATTATGTCTTATACATATTATGGGACTTCAAATCACAACTCTGCTATCATAATGCTTATGCATCATAGAGATGTTTTATATTAATGCTTTGGTTTCATAGAGCTTACTATCATATTAAGTCCCTAATGAAGGACTAGTCATTGTGCAACAATACTATTAGCAGTCGGTCACCCGACCAACCCATATATATTAACAACCTTAGGTATATATCTCCGGCAACGCCCTTCCTGTAAGGGAACATTACATGAACATCCTCATTAACTTAGAGTAAAACAAGAACACCTTCATCAATTTTTATTTTTTCAATAATATTACAAATGTTATTTATTTTTATTATTATAATCGATTTGTACTTATATTATTTAATTCATTTTGAATATTTTAAACAGAATTTTAATAAATTTAGATGTTTTATAGACAACTTTATGCGTTTACTATAGTATAATATTTAATATTCCAAATGAATATATTTAATAATAATAATAATAAAATAAATTAATAAATAATTAATAAATAAATCCAAACAGCTGAAATCATTGAACCTGTAGATGAAATCATTGGCTATAAATATCTAGGATTCACTCAGACTCGACAGATTCAACAAAAACACGTGAAAAAAACATTAGAAAAAGAATTTAAATTACGCCTAAATAGAATACTACACACACTAAATGCACGGAACATCATTAAAGCAGTAAAAACATTCGCTATCCCCATTTTAACTTATTCTTTTGGTATAATTCATTGCTCTAAAAGTAATTTAATAAAGCTGCAACGTCCCATCAATACAACAATGACTAAATACAGACAACACCACCCTAGATCTTGTAGCGAACGACTCACATTACCTAAACTAGAAGGTGGAAGAGGTTTCATAGATATAAAAAATCTTCATAACTCTCAAATTTCAGCTATTCGAAACTTCTTCCATCAACAAGCCAATAATAGTCCGCTTCATAATGCTGTTGTCCAAGCCGATACTAAACTCACTCCTTTAAACCTCAAAGATCAAAGAAAACAAAAAAATGAAAGTATTATCTCTGCACAAGATAAAATTAACAGCTGGTTGCAGAAGACGTTACATGGAAGACACCGTCGCGACTTGATGAACACAAACGTAGACAAGATAGCATCTAACATGTGGCTCAAGCGGGGAGAACTCTTCCCTGAAACGGAAGGCTTCATGTTAGCAATTCAGGACCAAACTATACATACTCTAAACTACAGGAAACACATAATTAAAGACCACACTCTACAATCAGACCTTTGCAGACATTGTCATAATAGCTCAGAAACCATTCAGCATATCACTGGTGCCTGCAGCTCAATAACCCAGACCGACTATAAACACAGACACGACCAAGTAGCTGCCATTATTCATCAGTACCTCGCATATAAATATAAACTTATACATGAAAAAATAGCATATTATAAATACAAGCCCGAAATCATACTTGACTCCCGTGAAATCAAACTGTACTGGGACAGAACTATATTAACTGATAAGACCGTGCATTATAATAGACCGGATATTACGCTACATGACAAAAAAAAACGAATCAGTTAATCTTATAGATATTGCTATACCAAATACTCACAATTTGCCTTCCACCTATAATGAAAAAATATCCAAATACACTGATTTATCCATCGAAATAAAATCCCAGTGGAAAGTAAAAACTGTAAAAACTGTACCTATTATAATATCAGCAACTGGCGTTATTCCCCGTTCACTTTTTTCTAGCTTAAAGGATCTAGACATCCATAAACTTACCTTTATATTGCTGCAGAAAGCAGCAATATTGAATACGTGTAGAATAGTCCGTAAGTTTCTGTCTAAAGATTAAACATTCAACCGAGTTCGTTTGGCTAACAGCCCGCGAAAAAGGTATAATATCTTGGAAACGAGAGAATACTAAACAGAAAGTATAATAATAATAATAATAAATTAGGCGTAGGGAAGTGACGACCCCATCGCCCGCTGACGTAACAGTTAAGTGGCAAAACCGCTACGTCGGCGCAGTCAGTCAGCACCTTGCCAAGAGGTGTTAGCGCCGTGCTTCGGCAAAATTGAGGGTGCAAAGGCCCGTTTGTGCATATGGCTCCATCATGAAACGGCGCTGGGTTTGGGCGTCTCCCGTTAACTGACGCCCATAAAATGGATGATGGCACAAAGAGGAACGCGCATAGGGCCGCTGCCTGGGGGTCGCCGGGGCTCGTCTGGAGCTGGCGCTGGACGCGGCAGCATGCGGACCGCCAGCCGAGCGCGAGGTGCTGCACGACCACCTAGCAGCCCCTCGCATCCATCATCCCCACCTGATGGCTTGGTGTCGGCAGGGTCCTCTCGGACCCGGCAAGCGGCACCCGCCGCTGGTGGAGTACGCCGCATGCGTTGGAATAAAAATATGAACACAAACGCATTGCGGGCGTACTATAGGGCGAAGGGGGAAGAAACTGGAGGGATAGCGTATCGGGCTCGAATGCATCGCTGTTCCCGTCACAGAGCAAAACCTGGCAGACCGAGTTCGGTCGAACTCGAACGATTACGACGTGAGGCTATTCCCTCATCGAATGAACCAGCTATAGCTGGGGATGCGGCTCCTCAGGCCACAGACAAGCAGCCACATTTAGAGGCCGCCATGGATCTTCCCGCTCTGGTTGATTCAGGCGATGATGGAATGGTCACCCAAGAATTAGAGCAGATGAGGAGCAAATTGGAGGAGGCGATTATGGAAACGCGCAGTTCGCCTCTCGATAATCGACCGCGACTCCCGCGCATTCCCCTAAGCAAGCGGAATCGGGCTGTCGTGAGGGCTCTCAACCCAATGCTGGTGACCTATTTGGAAGCCAGCCGGGACCTTTGCGAGACGGACTCAATTCTTTTTGGCGACGCACTGGCAGTTTGCCGTATTATTGGCGCCAAACTTCCCACGACTGGACGCGCTACTAGACAAAGTAGCGCCATCCCAGCCTGGAGAAGAAGAATCGAGGACCGTATCGCAAAGGCAAGAGCCCTCATCGGCAGACTGATAAGCTTCAGGTCGGGCAATAATAGGCCGAGAATTGTGCGCACCGTCAGGTTGGCGTTTGCTGGGACAAATATCAGTCTGTCCCAGCCGGATATAACGCAAAAACTGACGGAGCGCATAGACGACCTGAAGCAGAGAATCGCTGCTTGGGGGAAGCGGATTCGGCGATATACCGAGAGGTCGACACGGTTCAACCAGAATCGTCTCTTCCAGAGTGATCAGAAGAGGCTCTATGAATCATTGGAGCGACCAATGGTACGTGGAACGGGCCCAGCTCCTCGAATCAGGCCGACACTATCGCATTCTGGCGCGGCCTGTGGTCAGAGCCCGTAAGCCACAGCGAGGGCCCTTGGATGGAAGTTGTGGCGAGTCAGTGTGCGAATGTTACCCTAATGTGAACAGTTATGATTAAAGGCAATATGAGCAGGGATGCGCGCGTACTGTACTGTTCGTATGTTGGGCGCTGGCAGAATAACAGCGTTGTAGGCAACTGCAACATTTATGCTGAGCTAGAGCCCATTCATTACTACATAATGTAATTCTTGAAATTTGTGTATGTACTCATGTTAACTTTATTGGTGGTAATGAATAAATGCTTATTATTATTATTATTATGGGGTATCTATATAGTTTTCTCATCTGGTTGGGCTGTATAAATATATAATTGTTTATTATTATAGGGGTATCTATATAGTTTTCTCATCTGGTTGGGCTGTATAAATATATAATTGTAAATGAAAATGATAAACATACATAAATATCAACAAAATAAAATAAATACATAAAAAATACATAAATAAATAAAAACCCAACCAGATGGAAGCCCTCGGCAGGGGAGACCAAACGGCCGAGGGTTAGGGGGAAAGGGAATGAAACCGGCGGACTATGCGGGCGGTATCGAGGAGCACCGCCTTCTGCATTTGAGCTTGGAGCGGTCCGTCACGGAGTCCCAGTCGCCTCAGATGACCCGAGAGGCTGACTGGGATTAACCCGTTCGCAGAAACGACCACAGGAATAATTTCGGCCGGCAATCCACCCCACATGTCGGTCACCTCGTGAGCCAGGTCCAGATATTTAGTAAGCTTATCTGTTTCGGCTTTCACGAGGTTCTCGTCATAAGGAATGGTAATGTCGACCAAAAATATCCTTGACTGTGCCCGGTCCATCAGCACAATATCAGGCTTATTCGCAAGAATAGTCCTGTCTGTGATGATGGCCCGGTCCCAGTAGAGCCTGGCGCGGTCATTTTCGAGCACGGCTTCCGGCAAGTACTTATAATACGGCAGTTTCCGATCCACGAGACCGTATTTCAGAGCGAGATCCTGGTGTAGAATCCTGGCTACTAAGTTGTGCCTGTGCAAATACTCAGAGTTAGAAAGCGCCGAACAACCGGAGATGACATGCCTAAGTGATTCACCGGGATGGCGACAAGCTCGACAGACGTCAACGGTGCCATCCTTTAGGATGTATCTCCGATAATTGTTGGTCTTAATAACCTGATCTTGTATCGCACAGACAAAACCCTCGGTTTCCCCAAAGAGGTCACCAAAACGTAGCCAGTGGAGGGAGGCAACTGTGTCCACGAAAGGCTCATGTAGAGCCTTGTAGAACCTCCCGTGGAGCTCCTTCTCCTTCCATACGGTCTCCCGGTCGGAAATGCTCTGTACTGCCGTGTCTTGCCATTGCTCGTTGGCTAAGAATAGAGGGGTAAGTCCTTTATCACAAGAAATAACGTCCCTATAGTATGGATCATCCGCTCTCGTCAGAAAGTAATTACGGAGGCTGCACACTTCGCGATTATGCATGGTAAGCGCGCTTAAAAAGCCGCGCCCACCACGCTTCCGCAGCAAGTACAGCCTCATTACTGACGATCTCGGATGATGCATCCTGTGGGACGTCATTATAGTGCGGTTTTTTCTGTCCAGAGCGTTCAGTTCGGTCTGAGTCCACCTGAGCATGCCAAAGGTATACATGAAAACAGGCATGATCCAACCGTTATATGCGTGCGTCTTATTCACACCGGACAAAAGGCTGTTAAGCACTTTGGTCAAGCGTGCATAAAACACATCGCAAACTGACTGTTTCATACCCGCCTCATCTACACCGATGTTCTGTGACATACCCAGGTATCGGTATATTTCAGCCTCGGAAAGGGTCCTTATGCTGATGGGCATAGACAAGTCCATGCCCTCAGAGTTAGCAACCCTTCCCCTTTCGACATGGAGGACCGCACACTTATCCGTCCCCAGCTCCATTCTAATAGAATTACTAAAATCACAAGTGATGTTTAGCAATTCCATAAGATGAGAGCGACTGGAGGCGAATAACTTGAGATCATCCATATAGAAAAGGTGGGTCACTTTTGTACCTCCTTTCCGAAGCTGAAATCCCCTCCCGGAACTCTCCAGTAAGGTACTGAGAGGGTTCAGAGAGAGGCAGAACCAGATTGGACTCAAACAATCGCCCTGGAAGATACCCCTTCTTATCCTTATGTGGCTCTCCGCAGCCGTCATTCGCTCGCCTAGATAACAAAGGATCGTACTCCACTGCCCCATACATTGCCCGAGGAAGTCTCGAACTGTACAGTTCAAATTAGTAATCAAATATATATATATGTATATATATATATATATATATATATATATATATATATATATATTATTACAATTTTTTTTAATTTTTTTTAAATAAGTAATAAAAATAATTATTACAACAATATAACTAATAATAAATAACATAAATTATAAAATAATATTGATATTAACAATTAACTAAATTCTTTAATCTCATATAAGTTGTTTCCCCACCTACTATATAGCAATGTTTATTATTTATTTTAAGTATATACAGGGCAGTCCTGCAATAAGGTAAAAATTAACCGATTATGACATATTTGAACTTTATGCTTATTATTGAATTTTAATTGTTTAAAATATAATTAAAAAGACATTTTAAAATGTTTTAAATTAAATTTTATTATTATTTATTTATAATAATTATGAAGCGTCAGAATATCTTTCCAAGAGTACACTAGAGAGCATTACGTCATCATGAGCTCACTGGACAAAGCAACGGAATCCAAAGTCTCCAAGGATCTTCTCTACTATAACATCAACACCAAACCTATACGTGAAGTTGTCATCTTGACAACGACAAGTCAATAAGTTCCTGAAGTTTGTGATATAACCAAGTTTTCTGCACATATAACACTCTCCAAGCTCTTAGAATCAACAATTGGATGTACATACTACAACGCAAGACTCCGTATGTTTTAGAATGCGAAAGCAAAACGACTCATGGTGAAATCTCTTAAGCAGGTATCATCACTCTAGAACACGGATGTAAAATGTACACCGCGTTTGTTACACTCCTTGCTGAGGACACAAAAACGATCAGCCATCCTTTTATCTCTGTGGATATTGAACACATTTGCGTTCCAGATGAAATTAAGCTGCAACAACCTGAACTTGCACTAATCCAGCTCAAAAACATCCTACTTGACGCTCTTAACTCAGTAAAAGACTAAATAAAAACACTTGTGTGTGTTTTACTTAAAAAAAATAAATCTACATTCTTAGAAACACATGTACCACAATTTTCTATATTAAGTACATTTACTGGCATCATTATGCTAACATATTTTTGTAATAAATGTTATAAATGCTTGCCATGGAATAACATTCCCACAAATCCACATTTTTTTATAGGATCGAGTGACAAACGAGCACACAATCCACCTGATGGTAAGTGGTGCTGTGGCCCATAGACATCTACATCTATCCTCGTTTACGAATCAAAATGCAGATGCGTTGTCACTCGTGAGGACTAAGATGGAATGCCTCTTATCCAGTAAAAAGGGTTTCCGGTTCTCTATGCTCACCATACGAAACACAGCAGTGTTAAGCTGCTATTTTACGCTGGTATTCTGTGAGAGCGTGGTCCTTCCCCGGTCGAGCCGACCCATTCGTGCTACAACTATACTTCTAATATAGCTGCAGCATGGCTCTACCACGTATAAAATGTTAACTGTATACAAAGTTTTAATAATTGCTTTGACCGTTCCCGTCGTCGACAACACGTCGAGATTCCCATATTATCACTAAACACCACTGGTACAACATTCTGTATATCAGAAGATGAAGACGAAGCTGTTGACTACACTCACAAATCGAGGCAAACCGCTCACTCTTTGTTCTAAATGGGGAGGTGTTATGTCATAGGTACTATTGTTATGTTATAGATACTATTTACTTTATATTATGTTATAACTCCTATATACTTTATATTGTTTATTTACTTAAAAGCTAAATTACATTGTTTACTTGATTAGAAGCCAAACTAATTAAATTGTAATATTTAAATGCTAATTTTTATTGTTCCAAAGCTTGCCATTCCTAATTGAATCTTAGAATAAGTTAACGATAACACAAACAAGAGTAATGTTGTTCACTTATCTGTACCCCCACCTCCTAGCTTTCTACACTATTTTTAAACCAAATCTTTCGATCCCTCAACACAATTCTATTTCCAAGTTCTCTGTATCAACTTCTGTATTTAAAGTTAGTTTTCAAAGTATTAAATAAATTTATTTTTAAAAGAGCTTTTATCTCTGCTACATAACACATATATGTTCAACTGTTTAACGCTTAGTTCTTAGACTTAATTGGGAAAGACAAAGGGAATTTGGAACTTAACATTTCACTTTATATTTTTTTTAAAAGTCGATTTTGAATAAAAATATTTGACGTTGATTTCGACTAACATGAATTATGACGTGGTAGAGCCACGCTGCTGCTATATCAGTTGTACCGATCCAGTATCACGGTCTCACAGAATACCAACGTGAAATAGCAGCATAAGGCTGATGTGTTTCGTATAGCGACTGTAGAACACCGTTGTCCTCAGGGGGACAACGAGTTTGTATTTTGATTCTTAATCGAGGATAAGTGTAGATGTCTATGGGCCACAGCATTCACTTACCATCAGGTAAGTGAATGCTGTGGCTTCACTTACCCTCAGCTAAGTGAATGCTGTGGCCCATATGTGTGCCACCCTTATTCTATTTAAAAAAAGGTGAAATTTATTTTTAGTTTCGACGCAACGTGTTACTGAAACCGGTTTCGAATAAAACTCCTCATCACATCTCCATTTCTCTTTTTTTTTTTACTGCCACATCAGCCAATTACGCACGAGCGTATCGTCAAGGGTTCTAAATTGTATTTAAATATTTTTTAATGGTGAAATTTTGTAACAAACTAAACTATATCAAATTATAATTCTTATGAACAAAATAATTTTATTTTTAAATATTGTGATTTCACATTGTACGTATAGTATGTAAACCAAAAGATTAACAATTTTTGTGTTATTTTTTCCTATGTGGCCAGTGCCAACATTACAAAGAGCAAGGGAAAGTGATTGCCTCAATTAACTTGACTTAAAATATTGTGATTTCATTTTTATTTTACAAAAGATCATTAAAATGGATGCTGAAAACTTTGGATCTAATCAAGAAGATGAAATAGAAATTATTGAAATAATGAAGAAATTTGGAAAATATCAAAAGCTCCAGTATTTTTACGCTTGTCTCGCGGTGTTTTTCATCACAATGATTCACATCAACTATGTATTCGTTGCTGGGGACCTTAACTATCGGTATGTACGATAATAATTATAATATTACATTAATTTGTTTTGCGAAAGGGAGTCATAAAATTTATTCATAACTGAAATTGTAAAGATTTTCCCAGAGAAAAGTTTGTGTCTATAAACTTGATGCGTCTGATTGTAATGTCAAAATAACATCTTTTTACTAAGATTAAACTAAAAGTGTACGGCTTTTTAAAATAATATTTTGAATCCAGAATATTCTTTTTCTTCGAATTTTATTTTTGCCAGTTCACTTTCGGATTGTTGTATATTGTAAAATGTTTACAATTTACTATTTTTCGTTATTGTTACGAGTATTGGTTTTTATTGTTGTTGCTAACTGAAGTTTATAAGAAGTTATTTTTCAACCCACTTTAACAACACCCAAACAAGCAAAAAAATATATATGATATAATTTTTCTGCTTTCGGTGTTTTTTTTTATAGGGTAAGGGTGACAAACGAGTACACAGTCCACCTGATGGTAAGTGGTTGCTGCGGCCCATACACATCTACATCTATCCTCGTTTGCGAATCGAAACGCAGAAGTAAACCTCTACTTCACGCGGGTAATCTGTGAGGTCGTGGTACCACCTCGTTTCGAACCGGCTCATCCTGCGACAGCAAAAGTTGCCGCGTGGCTCTACCACTGTTAATTTATACCTAGCGTTCGTGTTTTTGTACGGTAACCACAACATTCTTCCGGAATTAGTATAACTAATTTGATAAATAATCAATGCATAAACATGTTTAACTAAGAATTCACTGAATACTAATTGGGGTGTCTGAGAATGTGCGTTAATTACGTTAAATGTTGTATATGTGTTTTCTGTTAATTCTATATGTTTTAGGTTATTGAACATATTATTTGGTACGACTCCAGTGGTTGAGTTGACTATGGGCACTATATATACTTTTTCTTGCTTCCATATTCTTCCAATTTCTTCTTTTAACTCAGCATATTTACAAATTTTCTCAGCTTTTGCTTTTGGAATGTTATGCGTATTGGGTACTGCAATATCTATTAAGTACATGGTTTTGTTATTTTTATCTTGTAGAGTGATGTCTGGTCTATTGTAATGAATGGTTTTGTCAGTAAGTATAGCTCGGTCGTAGTAAAGTTTATGTGAGGCATTTTCTAAAACTGTTTGTGGTGTGTATTTGTAGTACGGGATGTTTGTGTTTTGAATAAGTTTATGTTTGAGTGCCAGTTTTTGATGTATGATGTTTGCGAGCTGGTTATGTCTGTGAGTGTAATCTGCCTGTGTGAGGCTTGTACATGCTCCGGTTATGTGTTGTATTGTTTCCGGTTGACTGTTGCACTTGCGGCATTTATCGTTTGTGACTGTGGGATCTTCGATAATGTGTTTTCTATAGTTTTTTGTGTTAATTACCTGGTCCTGTATTGCTATTAAAAATCGTTCTGTTTCTGGGAACAGGCTACCTTTTTTAAGCCACATGTTGGACGCTTTTGTGTTTATGTGGGGTTGGCTTATATCGTGTGGGTGTATTATTATTATTAATATTATAATTTTTACGTTATATTCACTTGATATTTTTTGTTGTTCTGAGCTAGTTAAATTATTTTAGATGCCGTATCCCTGAATGTGAAAACGAATACGCAGCATATAACGCCACGTGGTGGCCGAACAGCATTATTGACAGATGCACAAGACCGAAACTAAAAGAGGGCTTTGTAATTGGACAAACGTGCACCAAGGAAAGTTTCACAGATGCGGTCGAAGAATGCACTGATTGGGTGTACGAAACTAACAACACGGTCATAGCAACGGTAAGTTATATATGTTGAAGAAAAGTCGCATCCATTGATGCCATTATTATTAACAGCAAGCACACAATAACAAACGGGTTTACAGTTTTACTAATTAAATTTTCGTAAACTTCATCTACCCGTAATATAAAATTAACTAAATTTGACTAAATTTGAATATAAAATCAATTAAAGGGCAGCGGTTTAGTAATACAACACAGACATCCACCATAGTATAGTATAGAATACCAAGGTATTCTATACAATACCTAAAACTTTCAGGTAATGTTTTATACATTAGTATTATACATTTCAAACTTTACCGAGGCATTCTATACAACACCGAATGTTTAACCCGCAATATATAGAATAAGAGGTAACGGTATAGCGGGAGTGCAGTGCACGGTTTGTCTTAAGATACCTACTAATTTATGACGTCCCCAATCAAGACATGACTAAACCTAACCTAACCTTTTTTTACATGGGGACGCATACCCGCCTCGCAACGGCAAAGGTGGGTTATGTCGGTCTCGCACCGACTAAAACACCATGGTGTTCCACATCATCATATACACACACATCTCTCATGTCACACACATCCCCATCCCCACCAGCGCCGGCCGCCCCATGGCAGCCCCTCCTTAGGGGAGGATTATTCCTCCCCGTTTTGCTTCTCAAGTGAGGCGCATCAAGAACTCATGGCGCGCCTTACTCCTCGGCTTCTAACTTCACCTGCGTAACGGACCTCCCCGAGTCCGTTACGCAGACGCCAGGTCAGGAAAAGAGCAGCCCTCAAAAGCACCTGTTTTCTTGACAACGGTGGCGGATATGGTCTAAGGCTCCGACGCAAACCAAGATTCTTGTGCTGTTGGGCCAACTATGTGGGTTTCTTTTCCGTTCCGTCAACTTAATAGCATCAGCTTTTTAAGATAAAAGTAAAAGCATACTATTTTCAGCATAACTTTTAGGGAGGATAAAATAGCTGCATTACATATTCATAGTATAATAAAAATTTCGTTATTATATCTGTTTCATTGCACATACTTATATAATTTATTATATACACTTATATATTATACTACATATCTAAAGTTCTTTTTGCATTCCCATTATAATATTCTATTATTATTTTAATAACATCTCTCTCGAACATATTGCTATTATAGCGTACACATCCTCGCGGGCGTGTGCAAACTCAATGGGCATTGCTGAAAACCAACGCTACCGCAAAATTATATTGAACATTATGTTGGGTCAGTGCTCTTTTCAGCATCACATCACTCATACAATCAGTTTATTTTATGTCTGTTCTCTAATTATGACGGCTCCATGGCGCAGTGGCTTAGCAATGAGTTCCAGCGCTTGGGGCTGCGGGTTCGAATTCTGCACGGAACAAGTATTTGTATGGTCTACAAATAATTGTTCCGGGTCTGGATGTTTGTCTTTGTGCAATTTATGTTTGTAAACTGCCTCTAAGATACAGGAGAAAATCCTAGTGTGGGGGTAATGTTTTTAAAATTAAAAAATAAAATAAAATAATTATTTATTTTTATCATTGATGTTTTTATGTATCATTTCATTTTCGGTATCAAAACTGTATGAGCGTTTACATGGAGAAATGCATACCCGCCTCCTGGAGGCAAGAACGGGTTTTGTCGGACTTACACCGACTAAAACACCATGGTGTTCCACCTTTTTCGCATATTGGCCTGGGGAAGCTTCTTAATAAATGAATCAGCTTTATTTTAGTTTTTTGAAAATATGACCATATCTCCCAACTTCGTATATTCGCCTTAAATGGCCAACTATCTGATAAAGCCGCACTTTTAGAATATTGTTGGTTAGCTACAACATTTTAAACGATTTGTCCTCCCCTTCCTACCTTAAAAACAAATTTCAATACCTTTACTCCAACCACCACAGGGTACATCGCTCTTCAGATAATCTGAAGATTTCTGTTCCATTCCATTTTACTGGCTTTATCCGCAATTATTTTTCTGTTCAGGCTACAGGTACTGTAAAACTCCTTGCCTAAATACTTTAGAAAAACACCTAAGGTAGCCTTCAAAAGATTGGTTCGAGAATCCTTCGAAAACATAACAGGAATTAGCTCTGCTACCTTTATCCAGACATATAATGTTTGTATTTTTTATAGGAGAGGGGGCAAACGAGCATGCGGCTCACCTGATGGTAAGTGACTACCGCTGCCCATGAACAATTAATATATGTGTATATATGTATGTATGTGTGTTAAGGATAATTGGTACATATAGATTATTTTGTATTTGTTTGTATACATATGTACATATTTATGTGGATAATAGCCTTTATTTTAATATGTGCTATTAATTTAAAAAAAAACTATTTATTTTTATTATATTCAGTTATTCAAGTCACCTGCCACTAATTTCTCACCTCGCCATGAGTTAGCGGGCAGATAATCTAACTGGCATTAAGTCCGCCCTTTGTAACTTTTGTGGTTAATTTATAGAAACAGGAAACCAATCGCAAAATGCAAAAACATCACATAATTTTTTTTCGCAGCTCAAGCTCGCCTGTCAGCCGTGGAAGTCTAATTTAATTGGAACCTTTCACAATGTTGGGATGCTGTATGCAATGGTAATGTCTGGTTGGCTAATAGACAGGTAAGAACCTAAATATTTTTCACGTGTTTTCTGAAAGATAAAATTGCTGACATCCATCTTCTGTATCAATTTAACTATGGACTCGCGTATGCGGAGTACGTTTTACGGGAGTACAAAGTCGAAGGTTGGTCTGAGGTAGAGTTATATTACATACAGGAAGCTAATAAGTACCCTTGGGTACATAACAATAATAATACCGATATACTGTCATATTATATTGATAATAAATAAAGTTTATTGAGTACGACGATAGACAGTCTAAGTAATTAATGAGCCAGTTTTCCTTCAGTAACATTTTAAATAGGTTACAGCAATGACTCATAATAGCAAATGCCAGTACTTGACAGCGATCCCACCAAAAGTTAGTTTAACTAAAAACCTTAAACTGTCTTGAAAGCACTCACTCGTACAATGTAATGGAATGCAAATTAGCAAATTATTCTATTTGTTTTTGTATGCATTACGTATAACGAATCAAACCTTTTAGTTTTAATGCGGGGTATGCGGACAGCAACAGGGTAGAGGCGAGCGCTGATAGTCGTATATGGGCGAAGGAAGAAAAAGTCATAACTGGCGCGCAGATGTTTGATAATTTATCCTGTATTACGCATGTGACCGAAACTGAAAAGATTGGTTTAGTCAATTGCCAGCATAATATATGCGTTTAGACTATATTACTATTTTATTTATTTCTCAATAGTGTTTTTACCTAAATTTATTGCACTGTTTCATGTAAAAAAACATTTTTCTGTATGCACTACAAGTTTAAACTTTAATAAATTGTTATCATTTATTTTTAATACTTTATAAAAAAAAATTGTATTTACCATTATTTGGGAATACCAGTTAGTATTAGAAATTATTCTGGTGTTAAAAATATATAAAATTTTATTTGTTATAAATAATAATATTGTGAGTTGTGGCATGTTCAACTGACAGTTTTGCTTACGAAATTATTCATCATTAGCAATAAAACAGAGAACCGCAATAAACATTTAATATAGCGCAATTACAATTTGACCATACAGTAATATCACTATCATCATTACAGCCCTTCACAAGTCCACTGCTGAACATAGGCCGTCCCCAAAAAATGCCACAAAGCACTGTTCTGAATTACCTGCATCCATAGTCTTTCTGTATTTTTAACGAGATCGTGTCTCCACGCAGTGTAGGGCAGCTCTACACTTCACGTATCGGTACGAGGCTGCCACTCGAGAACCTTTCTTCTAGATCGTTTTTCGGTTCTTCGAACTATATGACCGCCCTATTGCAACTTCAGCTTACTAATCCGTTGGGGCTATGTCGGTTATTCGTGTTCTAATTTCTATTACTTTCTACTTTCCAAGTTTATTACGCACAGAGACCCCGAACATAGCCCTCTCCATAGCTCGCTGAGTGACCTTGAGATTTTTCATATGGCCAGCACTGAAAGACCACGTGTCAGAACCATAAGTCATCATTGGCTACACTCACTGGTTGTATAACCTTGTTTTTAAGTATACCTGACAAGAAGGTGTCTTAATCTCCTAAACATTTTCCAAATTGAATTCTTCGATTGACCTCTTAGTCGAAATTGGAATTATCTAGTCGGAATATTTGTACCAAGTAAACATACTCATCAACAACTTTGAGCTTAGTGCTCCCAATCACTACCGACATAACATAAATGTTTTTGGCTTTGTCCATGTATATTTTGAGACCTATCCGTTGGCAGGCACTATTGAGGTCATTGGGCATAGTGCTTGGATCTTCCAGTTATTATGCCATTAGAGCTATATCGTCCGCAAATCGAAGGTCAGCGATTTACTCGCCATTGATGTTATAACCGTATTGATGACATGTGCAGCTGCCCGTATAACCTCTCAATCTCACTTAAAATTTGAGGTGACTCGAAACTATGCTACCACATTCGGTTTTTAGCTTCGATAGGCGGCTCTTTCTGACAGATAGATTTCCGCCCTATCGCTTATTCAATACGAGCTGTATTAAAGTAACGTAAGTCCTGGCGCATGCATTTATTGATCTGAATCTTTAGTTGCGTGTATTTTGTGAAAGTCTACTGAAGACTGCAATTTTATTTTTCCTCTAATAGCCATAAGATTAAGAGCGTGATCGGATAGTTTTGTGTTATACTGCGACGGGTCTTGCAGTACTCAGCTCCCAGCACATGTACAGTTTCCACGAACTTGTCAATCATATCGCATACTGCATTGCAGTCTTCTAGGCACTGAAAACGAAACATGAGCTGAAAGATTTAGGGGCTTTGGATTAGAGCACGAGGAAAGACGGATTGTTGACTTCATGAGGCTCAACTGCCTGCACTATCCCCGTCACAACTAATCCCAGCACCACTACTTCCAACACTACTACACTAAGAAAGGCAAACCACCATCGAAAGAAAATGCCACAGTTGTTTCGGCTCTAAAAGAGGCATTCTTAGGTTAAGTAGACTCTGCGGTGACTGACCCGTTAAGGTCAGTTTATCTTGGTAGGTATTAGTTAATCACAAAGTGCATTCCTTTTCTTGACATAACATCTAATATTTTTCCTTGACGTGACCAAGACCTGATTAATGTGTTTGCAGGTTCGGCCGTAAGCCGATATTAATAATCTGCTCTGTGGGAAGTTGCCTTGGAAATCTAAAGGCTTTTACGTCATCGTACTATGTGTACGTATTTATTGAAATGATTGAAGCAACGATAAATGGAGGCATGAATACGGCAGCCGTGGTATTAAGTAGGTAACAAAAATATTATTAAAATTAATTGAAACGGTTTTTACCGTATATTTATTATTTTTGATTCAAGCAAAAATTCTGAAGCTGTAACTGTGCGCCTGAGGGCTGTAATGTGAATGATGATGAAACATCGGAATACTTCATCATCATTCACATAACACCCCATTTAAAAGACCTATAAGTCCACTGCCAAACATAGGCCTTCCTCAAGGAATACCATAAATTACGATCCTGGGCTCTCTGCGCCCAACGTCTTCATGCCTTACTATACTCTATTCCAATTACGAAGTCCCTTTTGACACTTCTTAGAACGTAACTCTTCACGTTTCGCATAATTTGAAATAATAACAATTTTTGTTTATGGTCGTAAATCATCATTTAAAAATACATAATCAATCTAAATCATTATACAATTAATTCACACATACAATCAACATATTGTTTTTAGACTTCGTGCTCAAAATAATTAAAACTTTAAAAGATAACAATATTTTACTGCTGTTTGCGTTTACGTTCTACAGGTTTATTTTTACTTTTTTTACATAGTGACGTGACTAAAAGAATCGTATAAAATCGATTATAGACAGATTCTTTTCGCGAGTGAAAATCTGTCAACACTGCGTCCACCTCGTGATCACGACCGCCATTTTGTTTGTCTCTTCAGTACGAGTGCAGAAGCCTTGTATACGATACGCGTGTTCAGTTTAGTTGATTTTGTGTTGTGTTTTTATTTCGTTCTTGTTATTGTAGTTATAACTGTTTGATAATTCTTTCGTTGTTATTAAGTTTTGACTGTTATTTCATTTGGTTTTTTTTGTGTTCATAAACACTATGGCCGAAACTGAGACCACTAAAAGAACAGTGATGCGCAGTCAAGCGCGAGAGTTTGTAGTACGCCTACAAGATTAATTTGAAAGAGAGTATCAGAATGGTGGTCCATTGTTGCCACTTTCACAAGTGACTAACCGAGTAAGTGCAGCTCTTGGTATTAGTCGAAAAACTGTTTCCCGAATAAGAAAGGAAAAACATGGTAAATATTTAATGGATTTGATGGATTTGGTTGGCTTTTCTTATAAAAAATGTGATAAAAGGCGGATTTTGATGGAACGTAGAGATATAGCTTTAGCCAGATTTCATTTTCTAAGATCAGCAAAGTCCATTTCCGTTTGAAATAATGTTATATTTCTAGATGAGACGTGGCTAAACGCTAATCATACAGTTGGCAAGATATGGACAGACGACACTCGTCACTCCTCTACAAAAGTACCTAGTGGCAAAGGCGAACGCTTAAATATTTGTCATGTGGGTTCCATGAAGGGATTTGTTCCAAACTGCCTCTTGGCGTTTAAATCTAAGAAAACTATGGAATACCTTGTAGAATTTTGTTAAATTTAAGGAATGGTTTTGTACCTACGGTGGTGACCAACTTGAATGAGCCATCGACGATCATTATGGATAATGCACCGTATCATTCAGTACAAATAAGTAAGCCTCCAACTTCTAGCAGCAAAAAAGCCGATATTGTGAATTGGCTGAATGACAATAATATTGTTGCTGACATGTCCATGTTAAAAGTTGAGCTGATGCATTTGGTTGCTATAAATAAGCCAGCTAGACCAAAATAAGTATTGGACGAAATGATTAAGGAAGCCGGACACAATGTAATGCGCCTTCCACCCTACCATTGTCAATACAATGCCATAGAATTGATTTGGGCGCAAATTAAAGGCAAGAATTTAAACAAATCTTTTTTATAATCTATTTTTACCTATTTTAACATTTTATCTGTTGCTATATTAACACGCAAACCTTTACTTTAGGTTATGCGGCTCGTAAAAATACCAGCCCACCGTTTACTGCAAACAAAATGCTGTCATTGTTGCAAGAATCTTGTGATAGTGTTACTGCCGCGAATTGGGAAAGTGTGGTTTTACGAACAAAAAATTTGATTTTCGCTGATTGGGATAGAGACATACATATCGATGGCGTCATAGATAACCATATTATAATATAATAAATACAGGGGATTCTACAGGCGATGATGAGGGTGATGACGACGATGCCAACCATGAAATATCGATTTCGGCTAGTGATGATGAATATGTTCCATCTTGATAAAAATATCATGTAATATTATTTAATTAAAATTGAAAAACAGTTATATAAATTTTAATTTGATGCTAATCCTTTTTCTGTCAATACGATTTTAATTTGTTCGTTATAGTAATCGAAGATCAATATTGTCAAGTATCGACTATAGCGGTACTTTTCTAGTACTTAATTATTGACATCTGTTAAATGGGACTTCGTAATTGGAATAGAGTATAGATCGCTTCTTCTAGTAGAAGGCCGCACTTTACTTCACTTACCGATACGAGACTGCCTTTACCTTTACGCGTAAGCCTTTTTACCCCGCAGTTATTCGGCTCAAATTTTCGAGAATGGTGGGCTAAAGGAATGAAAATGACGAAGACGAAATAAAATATACATAGATACGAATTAATATTATGCTTAAGAGCGTTTAAGTACTGATTCCGATCCGAGCCCGGGTTAATTCGATAAATGTTAATCCAAAGTATTCGTAGCTATTTGTATTAGGTGCAACACCTATACGCATTATATTCGAATTCCGTTTTACGAAGTCGAAAATATCTCTATTTTGGATCATAATCACGAGACGAAGTAACCACAGTATAATAACAGTGCCAAAATTTAACGGCGATTGAAAATACATAATGAGAGGCTAAAGAAAAGTATACCAAAAGAGCAAAGGAAAACTATTTAATCTAAGTGTACAAGCAACAATTTCGTTTTTTTTCAGATAAATTGCATAATTGACCTCCAAATTAAGTCAAAGTTTTTTAACTTTAAGTTTACTCGCAATACAAACGAATTCGGATCGGAAGTAGTACTTAAACGCTATAACAGTTTTTTTATTGAGTACAGTTTATAACAAAGAATTCCTTTTTTAAATCTTGCTCATTCGATAAGATTTAACCAATTTCATAACTGCAAAAATAAAAACCTCAAAGTGTCACTTTATATCAATCAACACAGTTTTTTTTTATATTTCAATTTTACTGATTTTTTAAATTTTAGTGATAGAAATTGCCGGTAAAAACAGAATTCTAGCTGGAGTGCTTTTCGCGTACGCTGCGTACATGGGAGAATCAACTTTCGCTTGTATAGCAATGTTCATGCCTTACTGGAAGGACTTGATCGGAATGATTTACATTCCTCCTATCATATTCATTTCCTACATATTCCTCCTGAACGAGAGTCCACGATGGCAAATACTAAATGGACGGACCGAAGACGCGAAAAATATACTTGTACGTATATCGAATGTCAACAATATCAATATAAACAAACAAAAATTAGCAAATATGAACGAAGAAGATCTCAAGAAACAGTTCAAAATAGAGAATTATGAACAAAAGGAAAGTTATAGGGATGTACTGAAATCAAAAGAGATTTTGAAACGAGTATTAGTTGGAGCCTTCTGTAGATTTTCTGCCTGCTTTATTTATTATGGGTTAATGTTGAATTCGGTGTATTTGCCCGGGAATAAGTACACGAATTTCATGCTATCTACAGTAATGTCATTCCCTGGCGAGCTAATATCAATGTATTTGATGAACAGAATAGGAAGAAAGCTTCCAATGACGTACGGATATTTTATTTGTGGATTCCTTTGCGTGGCGTCTGCATGGGTTCCTGAGGGTAAGAATTTTGTTGATTTCTAGACAAAAGGCCAGACGTTCTTTAAACTCAAAAGCTAAAGATTTGGTTTTAATTACTACTAAAAATCTTTTCAGCACCAGTCATAAAATCTTACATCTATTAGCTATTCTTGTTAGTGCTTTCAATGCACTTTTAGAAAAAGTTATTTTAGGAATAGGACTTAGGAATAGAGTAAATGACGTATATGCTGTGAGAGTTACCCTGAATACCCTGAGTTAATGAGTTTGTTTTGTATAAACAAACCTGTTTCGTTGTTAACCTTTAACTGTGGACATGGGGTATCACAGACATTTCGCACTTGCTGGTTTCTTATAATAACATATTTCACACTACCCACCGCGGGTGGGCACCTCAGTTGCTTCTAGTTAAGTTACCGAACGCTCGACGAAGAAGGAAGATGTGTTGTCTAGTTACATATACGTAGGAACACGTAAGTTACCCGTATTTAAAATTTAAACATGGTCTGTGAAACCCCATGTCCGTATTTCCTCAAGAAACAATATTATACCATCTTAACTTTTGTTTTATGGTGCCTTTGCATACTTGTTAAGCCTTGGCAGATCAAAGGGCGCTTATCACAAGCGCCCTTTGATCTCTGTTCAAAAAATGACACTAGACCGGATCGGAGACAAGCGTCCACAAACTCACGCAAGCCAAGGCAAACGCCCTCTTTACACGCTTGTACTTGTGGACGTTTGCCGAGCCTTAGCATGTATGGAATGGCACCATTAGATTTTTGTTGTTTAAAGTGACCAAAAGTAGCCAACTAATTTCTTTCGGGTCAAAAATACCATTAGAACAAAAAATTCCAGTACAAAGACCGACAAAAATATTGCGTTAAGATATTCAGTCTTCTGATGGAATTTTTTCGAGTTCTTGGCTAGAGCGGTATCAATTCCCACATTTTATATAATTTAACATCAAAATAAGGAAATAGATCGAGGTATCTTTATAAAAATTAGGCTAATTTCCTAGTAGTCCCGCATATGTATAGACCAAAGTATTACCAAGAAAGTTGAGAATCACCATAAAGCGCGCTTTAGGTGGTGACGCGCCCCTAAATGATACCCAAGCTGAATAGATTTTTGTTTTTTAATTAAAAGTTTATTAGATTTTTAAGATAAAAATATGATTATGTTAATTTATGAAAGAAATAATTAGGTTTTGGAACATTAAATGATCTCACTGCCAATTAAGACTGGAAAGTGCAATTTATTGATCTTTGTGTAATTATTTGTTTTGTTATAAACGTTCCTCATATTTACTTAAAATACTATTACTTATAATCCAAGCATCCACCCTAAATTTATTTTTATTTATTTATTTGCAGAATTAATATCAAATGACCCTAAACAATGTAGGATTCTGTTAGACCCCATGTCCATGCTAGTACAAAAATTAAGTGTCGTTATTTAAAGGTTAACAAATATTTAATTCTAAGGTCTTATATTTCTTTCCCCTTTCGCTGTGTCTTCCTCTCTCTCTTTCTCTTCACATTCAAAAATAGTGTCTTAAGCCTTTAATGTTTCATTTGTAGGATACGTGTGGCTTAAATTATCGCTCTTTCTATTCGGCAAGCTCCTAGTGTCCGTATGTTTCACTGGAGTTTGCACGTACACAATGGAGCTGTTCCCTACTAGCGTCCGGGGCACCTTACTCGGAGTGTGCGCAGTGGCTGCCAGGACTGGGAGTATCCTTGCACCTTTAACACCAATTCTGGTCAGTATACATGGTTTTTATATATGATAGCAAAGTGTGCGTGTCTGCGCTTGCGTGTGCGACTTTGCTTTAATCAGTATCGGAATTCACAGCGTTGATATATCAAATGACATACAGTTCCGCCGTCACATGGAAGGAAATGCTAAATTGGGCTCTAAAAAGCTTAGTGTGCTCAACAGAGCAAGACGTAATTTTATTCCGCCCATAGCTTAGTACTTATAAATAATAATTGGTTTTCACATTCATTGGGTTATCAGCGGTGTTTCGTTAACCAGTACACACCTCTCATCGGGGAGTCGTAAGCCCGTAAGAGAATTCATCACTCCATTTCGTCGTGTGGATGTCAGAGGTGAGTATGGAAATGCTAGAGAGATCATATGGCATCTGATACATGGCAGTAAAACTATTTCATATATCCAACACTAGCGAAGGGAAGCTACATCAAAGGTGTCCGTCTAGTACTGTGATCGTCAATGCGTGGTAATTAGATAATCCCTGCTATTAAAGGAGAAGCCCATGTCAAACTTAAGTCATTTAGAGTATGGAGAATAATCACAAATTGCCTGTATATTAACGGTGTAGGACTCAGCCACGTGCATGCCATTGGCAAGCCAGTTTCCAAAATGTTACCTTTCTCGTTATCCAAGTGGCCCTAGCACTGGATCTAAAACTATTACTACTATTAATACCATAGTACAAGCCAGAGCCGGATATTATGGGGAAAAGTTTCTTATATAATACTGCATTAGTATGGAAATCTGAGAGGGTTTTAGGGCCAGGAAGTGTCCGCCGCGCTGCCCCAATGCGTGTTGGCGAACTTCACATGTCTTCGACGAAATATTTTTTTCCTTATCTCAGACATGCAGGTGTTTCCTCACGATGTTTTCCTTCACCGCCGAGCACGTGGTAAAACCCTCTCAGAAATGAGAGGAGGCCTGTGCCCAGCAGTGGGACTTATATAGGCTGTAACTTTACTTTTTTTTACTTTAGTATGAAAATGGGACCATATATTTTAATGCAGTGGGGCCACGCTGCAGTGTATTGTAGCTGCAGCAAATATTGAAATACTCTACTAAAAAAAATCCACAATTGCTGCGTATACCAGCACAAAATAACACGAATATGCAAAACTCAGCAATACTAGAAACACACACCCTTTTTTCCGGTAAAGTGGCATTCCACCTTAGTCATCAAAGGTGACGACGCATTCATTTTAATTCTAAAGAATAAAAAATATGATATGTATATATATATTTTTTTCAGAACACAGTCTCCCCCGTCCTTACATCGATGTTTTTCGGCGGCTTCGCCATTATCGCTGGAGCTCTCCTGACTCTAATGCCTGAAACAAAAGACTTGCCGCTGATGGATACGATAGAACAAATAGAGAGAAGCACAAAACTAAGAGAAAAAAGAAAAAGATACTTAAGTACGAAAGGCGAAGAAAGTAAATATTTATTTGATGTAGCATAAAATGGCAACATTTGTTAATAAAATATGGACAACAGTGAAGTGATTAAAGTTTATATTTTGATTAAAGTAATGAAATACGAGTATGTCAATAAACCTGTAAAGTAGCAGTAAAAATAGTACTAAACCTGATCTTTCGGATTTTATTATATGACCGATTAACTCGCTTACAGCTGTTCGAATCGAATTTAGTAATTGGTATAAATTAACTTCCCAATGAGCTAGAGACTTGAAATTTTGAACATACCTCAGAATCTGATGACAATTAATCTTACAATAGTGTGTAGGAACAAAACGTGGCATATTAACAAAATTGCTTGTTTATTATTAGTTTTTATAAAATTTACCGACTTACACTCAAGTAATAACCTTAGAGTAAGTACATACATATTATATGTATTCATAGAGCAAATCTATAATGGTACATATATTGAGTATAGAGAATACCGCGTAGTGGCGGTGCAAAAATATCCACTACCCACACATAGAATACTATCATGCACACACAATAAAATGGGGGAGTGAGCGGTGCCCGTGTAACTACTATCATGTAAATTCCCACCTATAAATGTCACGAATTCACACATCTGTTTTGACGTCAAAGACATTGCCCGATTTTTGTGTCAAGCATTGCTGGGTGCAATTTATTTTAAAACTGCCGAATGGTGCGATAATTACATGTCGGAAAAACATCCGGATGTAGAGTTTGACTAAAAGTGGTATATTCTTTCACCAGTAAGTCGAGACTATTTATATTTTGTGAATATTAGAAACAGAAATAAAGAAACACCTAGTGACCGACCGAAGGTTCGGTTTCGGTTTTGGTTTCGGCAGGTTTTGGCAAAATAATCTAGTTTCGCTAATAGTTTCGGTTTAGGCAAAAAATCCACCGAACCTTCGGTGGCGCAGAAACTCAGTGTTCGTGGATTACCGTGCGTCGTTCGGATGAGTTCGTAACTCGTGTATTATACAGAATACACGAGTCACGTCACGTCATAATTGTAAAGAAACAGAAACTTTTTTATTCAATTTAGATTGTAAATAATACTTATTGAAAGTCACTCTTTTGTTTAATTACCACTGGTTTAAAAAAACCTCTGTCCTGGGAAGAACCAGTAGGAAACCCAGCGGTACTTTTTTCTAAATAACAGCTTACAATCAGAAACCTAGCGTGGACTAATAGTGGGCGAAGTTGCATCAACGCGGCCCCTTTTCTTTCGTTCCAAGTATCTACCCAATAGATCTTCCTACCAAACATGCTTTGATATGACATACGAGGGCGACACTGAAAGTTATTAGAATTGGCCACTTGTAAATTATAACATGATAAATCCTAGTGTGGGGGTAACGTTTATTTAAAAAAAGACTTGAAAAACTTATGTTTCACAAACAATTTCCGGCTTGGTAGGGCTCTATAAAGAGAAAAGTTTTTTCATTGGTCATTGTTACTGCCATTATGTAGACACTAGTTACGATACGTACATATAATATTTAAATAAGGTGCGTGCGATCACTCTGGGAGCTCGTAGCAAACTGAACGTGCGCCCAACGTGAGGACGCCACGGCCAATACTCTGCCACAACCCTTTGATCTTTTGCAAAAAACCGACACCATACGGATCTCGCGCCAACTTGGGGGCCATCGTTCCAATACATATTAACGTAGCTTAAACACCCGCTCTACACGATGGCCATCGTTGTTGGCCAACACATTCGCCAGTATGTTGGCCAACGTGAAGAGCCGCCATAAGAAACCGACACCACACGGATCTCGCGCCAACTTGTGGGCCATCATTCCAATACATATCAACGTAAGCATAAACACCTGCTCTACACGATGGCCATCGTTATTGACCAACACATTCGCCAGTATGTTGGCCAATGTGAAGAGCCGCCTTTAATAATTTAACAAAAATACAGCCATACAGCCATACCCTCCGGTGTGCAAACTACTCAAATACAACATTTTATTTATAATTACAATGGAAAATTCTGATAATTACATTAATATAATATAACCCTATTTGTATATTTGCACTACTAACATAGTAATAATTCACAAAATAATAATATAATAAATGTTATAATTAAAATTGTAATGTCAAAATAATAATGTCAAAACGAGTAAAAATTATTATGTATCAAAATTAATAACATAGATAACGTTGTGTTTCATTCAATAAAGGACAAGGAGACGTCTCCATACATTTTTGGGCCCAAGTGTTAACAAGATGAAAGTAGGACCATTTGAAAGCGTATATATAAACAATACATAGCTGAAAATCTGGCAATATTTGTCAATCTAGGAGCTGAGTTATTGTATGACAATTAAAAGTGAGATTATCTATTAACTGCCCTGTAACAGGTGATTTTCCACTGTTATTACACTGTAACAGGCAATTTTTCACTATAATTACTTAAAGATATAAAAGCGGGATCAGTATAAAATCACCAAAATAAGTTGTCGGTAATAATGAAACAAAATGGTGAAACGATTAACGAAAGTTAAAACAACAACAAATAAGTGAAGTGAATATTAGGGATATCGATCTGAGATCGATTACTTGAATTGTACTTGTTAGAATTTTGATATTTTGTATTTACTATTATTATTTTGTAGATATGTACGCAATTTTTTTATGTTCCTATTTAACACAGAAAAATAATCGAAAATAGATTTTTAAAATGCTCAATTTAATCGAGAATCGATTATATTGCGCTCGTTTCAAATCGAATCGAAAATGTTTTTTTCTTTTAAGTAAATAGTTTGAAGTTTGAACTGTCAAGTTTCAAAATGAGAAGTCCTCTATTGGAAGATAACGTTCAAAAACGAGAACTTAACTATAGTACGGCCGCTGAGTTATTACCGATTTGACAGATTATTCTTAAATTAATCGATATAACCTTGCACGAGCGACACATTTGCCGAATGATTTAGAATACCTCTTTAATATAAAACTTTATGTCAAAATGTCAGAATCAAGTAATTTTCCAATAAACTCTGTTTCAAAACTTAAAATAGTTTGTAAATAATATGAAAACATTTATTTTTTGTTCTTTGGCGCGCTTGTACAAAGTTACATCGTGCGTCTAGTTTTCATAGTGATGTGCTTGATAGTATTCGGTCCGAATTCATTGGAATAGATATGATATTTATTTTATTTGGATATTTTTATTTTACTTATTCCTTCGAGCAACTAGACTATAATGCTACCATTTTTTTGCGTCTCCTAATTGCACTGTGTTGCCAGTATCTCTATGATTTTTAAGATTTATGTGTGATCCAAAGACAGAAATACTGTTTTCTATGATTTAAAAATAAATACAATGAAAATGATTATGTATAATTTTTAACATTCATAATATATAAAACAACATTTAATAAATATAATTTTCTCCCTCAATTTAGCAATGTTATAGGTGTATTTTTTTAATTAATTGGCTATACTATTCTGGCAACAACCTTACCACCGCTATTTTAATCTGTTTAGTCGTCTTCCGTACTCTCGTGCGCACAGACTACGTTCTCTTGTGTAATCGTTGTTTTTGGACTCGGCTTTCTCCTGTTTATCGTTGCGCTTTATTGGACTAATTTTGTTTGTGTTTGGTAATTTTGTTGAAAATGCTGAAACGAGGAAAAACATTGAATAGTCAATGTCGTGAGCTTGTACTAAAGCTACAGGATTACTTTGAGCGTGAGTCACAAAATGGCGGCCCTTTGATTCCTGTCACTCAAGTGAAAGATCGGGTTTCACAAGCTCTTGGAATTGGTGCAAAAACACTATATAATATAAATAAAGAAAAATTTGGTGCTTCTGGAAGTGAAGATAATGTTTTACGCACTCCTAAGAAAAAACGAAGACAAAAGCCCGTGACAGGTGTTGATGTTTTTGATGCAGATGCAATAAGAAACCACATATATGGTTATTATACTAGGAACGAGTTTCCAACTAGACGTTTGCTTTTGGTCTCTTTAAAAGAAGCTGGCTTGTTTAAAGGCGGTAAAACGGCGTTGACAAAACTATTGCACGAAATTGGGTTTGAATATAAAAAAAACGAATAAAAGGAAAATATTAATGGAAAGATTTGATTTAATAATTAAAAGGAGCGAGTTTTTAAGAGAAGCCAGAAAAATCGAGTCTTGGGACAACGTCGTTTTTGTTGACGAAACATGGTTAAATGCGAACCACACTGTGTCACGCTCTTGGACTGACGAAACAAAAGCATCAACCTCAAAGGTTCCAATTGGAAAAGGATCGGGACTGATAATTTGTCACGCCGGTTCTGCTGGAAGTGGTTTCTTTGAAAATGGACTGCTGGCTTTCGCGTCAAAAAGTACTTCCAATTACCAGATGTAGATGGATACAGACACTTTTACGAATTGGTTCGAAAATCAATTATTACCCAGCCTGCCAGAGCCTTCTATCATAATAATGGACAATGCTTCATATCACTCGAAACAAGTGAATAAAGCGCCTACTCAGGCCGATAAGAAAGCTGATCTCGTAGCATGGCTACACCAAAATGGAATCGAAACTACTGCCGAAATGCTAAAGTCTGACTTAGTAAAGTTGGTACGCGAAAATAAAACATCAAGAGTCCGTTATGAAGTAGATGAGATAGCTCTAGCACATGGACATCGGGTACTTCGAATTTCGCCTTATCACTGCCAGTACAATGCCATTGAGCTAATATGGGCACAAATCAAAGGTATTGTTTTTTATCGCATAAGTTATGAATATGAATAATTTGTACTATTATAACATACAATATTCAGCATATAAGTAAAAAGATACATAACTAAGAAATAAATATCTCATGTCCCTTACATGTAGGTAATTGTGTAACATTTCGTATATTGAATAAAACTGTTTTTTTACGGATTTTATCGCGTTTATTTTATTATTTTTATTCCCGACGTTTCGAGTGCTTTTCAGCAACCCATGGTCACGGGGGGGACTGAGATGTTTGACGTCCCGATGTCACAGTTAGCCCGGCTACCTTCAGTTTTTTTTTAATATTAATTTTTGGTTCGATTTACGCAGAATGAACTAACAGTGTCCTGAAGTCTTGCAGTGTTATGCTTGGGTTTGGATTTAATTTTGTTAATTATAGGATCCCAAGCAGATGGCAGAACCCATCCATCTTCTCTATTGAAATTAGGATGTTTTTTAATTTCAATAGCCTCGCGTATCATCCTTGGTAGGAATCGGTGTTCTTTTGCAAGGATTTGTGGTCTATCAAATCTGATGTAATGGCGGGGACGATCTTGACCATTTTCACAGACTGCAGACTTCCCAGAGCGTCGGTGCTTCACGTCAGCTATATGTTCTTTCACGCGGGTTTTAATGGATCTTTTTGTTTGTCCTATGTAAGAGAGACCACATTCGCAACCAAGCTTGTACACTCCTGCATCTTGTAGAGGGATATTACACTTGACGGATGGTAAAAATTGACTAATCTTCTTCGGCGGCTTGAAGTATGTTTTAATAGAAGCTCGCTTCAAGATGTAGCCAACCTTGTCTGTGACTCCTCTGACATAGGGTAGTACAGCAGGCACACGCTCGACTGTGGTTGGCTTCACTCGTTCACTGTGACGTAGGCGCGGGACCCGAAGCTTGTTGTCTTGCAATACTTGCTCGACGTACTGAAGCTCGGTGGCCAGATGTTTTCTGTCACAGATCCCTCGTGCTCTCTGAAACAAAGATTTTCCCACGGTAGCTAACTGTGATGGATGATGGTGCGATTCACCATTTAAATATCGGTAAGTATGGGTCTTTTTTCTATACACAGTGGTATTATCGAGTTTACGTCGAGATTTAATTTTTATTTTGATAAAAAAAAAAATAAAAAAAAATTAAAAAAAAAATTAAATCTCGACGTAAACTCGATAATACCACCGTGGACTAAAGCACCGAGGTTATATGGGTTACCGAAAATACACAAACCAAACGCTCCACTACGTCCCATCGTGAGCCAAATCAATTCACCAACTTATAAGTTGGCTCAACACCTGGCAAAAATTCTGTCACCACTGAGAGGACAAACTAGAGCACACACAAAGGATTCGTACCATTTTGTTAGTGAGATAAAAGACCTACATCTTGCTGACAATGAAACTATGGTCAGTTTTGATGTTCAGTCACTATTTACATGCTTACCTATTGAAGACTGCATCTCAATTGTAACCAGGAAGCTAGAAGAATACAACATGCCTACAGAATATGCAGTATTACTCAAACACTGCCTTACATCTGGCTATCTATTGTGGAAGGAGGAGTTTTACAAGCAAGTAGATGGAGTGGCGATGGGCTCACCTGTATCTCCCATAGTCGCCGACATATTCATGGAGAACTTTGAGGAGAAAGCCCTTCTTACTGCTCCTGTAAATCCAAGATTCTACAAGCGGTATGTAGACGACACTTTCACAATTTTACCATCTGACAAAGTAACTGCATTTTTAGACCACCTTAATTCCATAAACTCTAAAATACAATTCACAATGGAGTTAGAGGCAAACAATTCTTTAGCTTTCCTAGATGTTTTAGTCATCCGAAATCCTGATAACACTATTGGTCATACTGTGTATAGAAAAAAGACCCATACTAACCGATATTTAAATGGTGAATCGCACCATCATCCATCACAGTTAGCTACCGTGGGAAAATCTTTGTTTCAGAGAGCACGAGGGATCTGTGACAGAAAACATCTGGCCGCCGAGCTTCAGTACGTCGAGCAAGTATTGCAAGACAACAAGCTTCGGGTCCCGCGCCTACGTCACGGTGAACGAGTGAAGCCAACCACAGTCGAGCGTGTGCCTGCTGTACTACCCTATGTCAGAGGAGTCACAGACAAGGTTGCCTACATCTTGAAGCGAGCTTCTATTAAAACATACTTCAAGCCGCTGAAGAAGATTAGTCAATTTTTACCATCCGTCAAGTGTAATATCCCTCTACAAGATGCAGGAGTGTACAAGCTTGATTGCGAATGTGGTCTCTCTTACATAGGACAAACAAAAAGATCCATTAAAACCCGCGTGAAAGAACATATAGCTGACGTGAAGCACCGACGCTCTGGGAAGACTGCAGTCTGTGAACATGTTCAAGATCGTCCCCGCCATTACATCAGATTTGATAGACCACAAATCCTTGCAAAAGAACACCGATTCCTACCAAGGATGTTACGCGAGGCTATTGAAATTAAAAAACATCCTAATTTCAATAGAGAAGATGGATGGGTGCTGCCATCTGCTTGGGATCCTATAATTAACAAAATTAAATCCAAACCCAAGCATAACACTGCAAGACTTCAGGACACTGTTAGTTCATTCTGCGTAAATCGAACCAAAAATTAATATTAAAAAAAACTGAAGATAGACGGGCTAACTGTGACATCGGGACGTCAAACATCTCAGTCCCCCCCGTGACCATGGTTTGCTAAAAAGCACTCGAAACGTCGGGAATAAAAATAATAAAATAAACGCGATAAAATCCGTAAAAAACAGTTTTATTCAATGTGTAGTGTTCGCGTAAATATAAGAAATCATAACATTTCGTTTATTTAATGTAATAAATTAACGTTATTTAATGTTTACATTACAGGTTACGCAGCTCGTAATAATACGACTCCGCCATTCAGTACTAATAAAATGATGGGTCTATTAAAAGATGCTTGCAGCAAAATAACGAAAGAAGATTGGGTCAAGGTCGTCGAAAAGACTCGAAAACTAATAACAGAAGATTATGAACGCGATATAAGAGTGGACACCATTATAGACAATGAAATTGTCATACAAGTGACTGATAGCGATGACAGCTCTGGCGAATCTGGTTCAGAGTCTGAATAATTGTTATAATAAATGATAGGTAGTCATTTATTAAAACATCTTGTACCTACTCTATTCATTAAAATGTGTAACAGTGTTTACAAATTTGTTTTATTTTGATATGTCCTCGACCAATTATCTACGCCCATCAAAGATACTCCACCTAATAAAGAACCTGTGTCTTTAACTATTATTGTTTTGATTTTATTTAATTACACACTATACTAGAATATTTAAAAACAAACTGTTCCCAAATTATATTAGGGTTACTGGTTCAGTCACTTCACTAGTATTGTAAATTCGTTATGTGTCAAATCGGTAATAACTCAGCGGCCGGAGTATAGTGCATTCTTTATGGTAATGGATTTATTGTCATAAAAAGTACACTGTAGAAGCGTGCTCGTCGCGACCCCTGCCAGCCCTTTTCAGGGCTGCAATTCTACTTAGCTGCGTACCTATGCCAACGAGGGTTAGGGCGTCCCCCCAAGGCGACGCACACCACCTCATCCCCGTTGGTGTGAAATGCAGCGCGCAAAGCGGCGATGGGGACCGCCACCCGTCACGCACAGCCCGACACGGCGGAAGGTGGAGGACAGAGTGCAGATTTGGCACGTGGAATGTTAGAGGAGGCATGAGAGATAAGACGAATGAGTTGATTGAAATAATGAAAGAAAGAGAATTAGATGTCGTGTGTATGTCGGAGACCAAACGGAAGGGCAGTAGTACTGAAGAGCTCCCTGGCGGGGCGTTAGCTCTATGGTCCGGAGTCCCGGAGAGCGAGAGCGCCCGCCAGGGAGTGGGGGTGCTGCTGTCGTCTCGGTTGGTCGATGTTATGACTGAATATAAGGTTGTGAACTTAAGACTTCTCTGGGTTCGCTTTAAATTGGGACTGACGAAGTTATTCCTTTTGACTGTTTATGCGCCGGTAGCTTCATCGTCCAGGGCTGAGCTGGAGGAGTTTTGGGAGAATGTAAGAGAAGTTCTAGATTTGGCTAGGGGAAACGAAAGAATTGTTGTATGTGGTGATTTGAATGGATGGGTTGGTACCGCTCGACCAGGGTACGAGTCGGTGCTTGGAAAGTTTGGCGATAAAAGGGTTAATGATGCTGGCAAGTTTATACTGGCGGTATGCAAGGAAAAGGGTCTTCTTGGGACAAACACTATGTTTAATCATAAGAAAATTCATATGTATACTAGAGAAAGAAAGAATGAGAGAAGTAGCCGTTAGCCGACTGCGAAAACAGGTGATGGATACGCGAGTGTTCAGGGGTGCTGACCTGGGAACGGATCACTATCTAGTGATTACTAGATTTAGGGGTCTGTTCGCGGGTTGGCGCTACCGGACGGCAGTAACAGAACCACAGTCGGTCTGTCGCATCTGAAGCTGGAAGCTTCAGGAAGCGGATACTAGGGACAAATATCATGCGAGGGTAGCCGAAAAGCTTGACAACATTGATGGCAGAAAAGAATGTGTTGAAAGAACATGGCAGAACCTTAGGGATGGAATGGTAAGTGCAGCGGAAGAAGTGTGTGGAACGATTAAAAGAGGCAGTAGTAAAAGAAGAGATGCATGGTGGAATGATGAAGTGAAAGAAGCTGTAAAGAAGAAGAAGAAAGCATGGTTAGACTACTTGGCCTCTAGTAATGATAAGGATATGAGAGAGAAGATGAAAGAAAGATATAAGCTGCAGAAAGTTCACACGAAAGCATTGATTGAGGAAGTGCGTGAAAGGTGTAGAATGGAAGCGGACGAAAGGTTGTCGCACAACTTTAAGGAGAACTCCAAACTCTTCTGGAAAGAGGTTGGAAGGACCCGAAGTGCGACGGCCTTAAGAATGAACAAAGTGCTTTCGAAAACTAATGACGTCCTCTCAGAAAAAGCGGACGTCATGCAGCGATGGAGCGAATTTTATAGAGAAATGTATGCGTGTGATGATCTTAGTGAGGGATCCGGGGATGACGCCGAGACTGGTACGCCAGACCCGGACCTCGATGACACTGAGGTCATCAGTATGAAAGAGATTGAACGTGCGATTCGAAGTTTGAAATGTGGTAAGGCTGCGGGACTAGACAGAGTTACTGCTGAAATGGTCAAGTATGGTGGGCCTCGCGTCTGGGACAGCTTTCATCTGCTGTGCAATTTGTGCTGGCGGACGGGGGATGTCCCGGATGATTGGCGATCCGAGGTCATTGTGCCTTTATATAAAGGTAAAGGTTCACATTTTGACTGCGGGTGCTATCGGGCGATCAGCTTGACCAGTTTAGCAAGTAAAGTTTACTCGAAGGTTTTGACACGTAGGATGCAAGAGAAATCGGAAAGATTTCTATGGGAGGCACAATGCGGATTTAGACCTGTAAGAGGATGCACGGATCAAATGTTTTCTCTCTGCATGATCACGGAAAAGCTTCTGGCTGCTAACCAGAGGATTTTCTGTGCTTTTGTGGATCTTGAGAAAGCATTTGATAAGGTTGTAAGGAAGAAAATGTGGAAACTGTTGCCGGGGTATGGTGTGGATGGTCGATTGCTAAGGGCTGTGCAGTCACTTTACTGTGACTGTAAAGCCTATGTGCGGGTAGGGCATGACCTGTCACCCATGTTTAGCGTCCAAACGGGCGTAAAACAGGGTTGTGTCATGTCTTCCTGGCTGTTCATACTGTATCTCGACAGCTGTTTACAGAAGCTGAAAGATAGCTGTTTGGGTGTGAAATTGGGTGACATTAAAGTAAATTGTCTGCTGTATGCTGATGATGCAGTGCTTATTGCACCATCAGAGGCAGAACTGCAGGCATTAGTCACGTGTATGAAAGAGGAATGTGAAATTAAAGGTCTCCGCTTGAATGCTAATAAAACTAAGGTTCTGGTATTTGAAAGGGACGAAGAGAGAACGAAGTGTGAAATATGGGTAAATCAGGAATGTCTAGAACAGGTAAATGAAATTGTATACTTGGGGAGTGCTTTTAGCCGGGATGGAAGATGTGATTTAGATGTGGACAGGCGTGTCGCTGCCGGGAACAAAGTCAATGGTGCCCTGACTGCGTTAGTCAAAAGGCAAAGCGTAGTGAAGAGTGCACGCCTTGCAATACATAACGCAGTGTTGGTACCGACTTTGTTATATGGCAGCGAAACCTGGGTATGCCAGAAGAAGCATAAAAGCAAGTTGAATGCAGTGGAGATGCGATCTCTTCGTAAAATGTGCGGCGTCACCATGGCCGACCGAAAGCGAAACAAAGAGATTCGCAATATGGCAGGTTTGAAAGATGACCTTATCACAAATATTGATAAGGGCGTGCTTCGATAGTTTGGGCACGTTGAGAGAATGAGTGAAGACCGAATGGTGAAGAAAATATATAGCGCGAAGGTTAATATTAAAAGGTGTCGAGGTAGACCGAGACTAACTTTCGAAAACCATGTGAGCAAATTGCTCGAAGAGGGGAGGGTCAAGAGTACTTGGATACCTAGACGTGCATGTATGAAGAAGATAATGAATCTGAAAAAAGCGAAAGAGGTATGTAAGGATCGTGACACTTGGCGATCTGTTCTCTCTGGGTACCCCGTCAGGGATTGTGCGTGACGATAAGTAAGTAAGTAAGTAAAAGTACACTACAATCGATTTTCTATCTTATTACTTATTTTATTGTTTATTCGAAATCTAGATTGTAAAAAGAGCTACTTTTTTGTATTTTACTTAAGAAAAATATGGCCAATTTTTTAAAGTATAAACCAGTTAGTTAACTTCAGGCCCAAAAATCCCATTCTCCTTTGATAGTTAAAATTTAAAAATTGTCAAAAAATAATCTCATTATTATAATACGATTTTTTGGTTAAAAACATGTTTAGCTGTTTCTTAAAAATGTGAAGGATCTTAGACTCTCTTATATATTTAGGTAAATGGTTACAGACGAGGACCCATACAGAATACACTTTTTTGAAACAAAACAGTCTTACTATTGGGATGGCTCAATTTATCTTTATGACGCTGGACATTTAGTTATTTGTAAAGACTTAAGTTTTGACGTACAAATAAGACTACCTCTTATATATATATATACATAGATCATCATTGGTACATCATCATATCATTGGTACAATCAGCACAGAGAGGTATATGTTTTAAAAAAATATGTTTGTTGCAACTCTGGCAAATGTAATTTATTTTACGGTCTTTATTGGCTGGACACATCTGACACCTTTTGCAAACATTAGATTTCTTTGCCAGAGGTTCCTCTACAGACTCGCCAACAAATTGTCCAATCTTTTTACGCAACTCGCGTGGTGGTGAGAAATTTTGGCCAAAGTGTTTTATAAATCGTTTCCGTCTTGTTTGACTTGAATTATTAATAATTCTTTTTCCTATCAGGCCATTAAATGTGGCAATATTCAATAAAGCATAAAAAATTGTCAATGGCTACCTCTTAGAATTACAACTTACGTCGTATGCAGATATAGAATGCTCCCCTATGTTCTGTGAGAGGGTGGGTCTTCCCCGGTCGAGCCGACCAATTCGTGCTGCAACTGTACTACTAATAGCTGCAGCATGGTTCAACCATTTTTTCAAGATATCATATCCTCCCTCATATATTGAATTAATCCTTTTTACATTTTAGTGAATGTAACTATTTTTGTAGACATCCAGTTAAATCTTCCCGTGGCTATTATGCATATTTTTTATGTTCGGGTTCCAGAAAAACTGCAATAATGGTTTACGTAAATAAAATATATCGTATTTTAAAGAAGTACCAATAGCAGTAAGTAATACAGTATTGGTAAGCCAACACCAGGTAAAAGCAAAATTGGAAGAAAAGTATAAAAATACATATTATGAAATATATTTTTTACTTTTCACACAAATTAGGTCAACCGACTCTTTTTGGGTGATTAGGTGTGAAGTGAACATACAGTATATAGTAATGATACGTAACCAAAAGATTAATATTTTTAATGATACCTATAGAAGGAACAAAACTACAATTTAATAAAAATAACAATTTATTCGTAGGTCATTAAATTACTATTTTTCACCGTAATGAATCGCATCTATTTAGCTTGTCATTATACCAAGTACAATTTTAAAAGCACCAATTATTCCCGGTTTAACGGTATCAAAAAATGTTTGTTACATCCCTAGTACTGTTGTTTCATTCAATGTTATTTCTTAATTTTTGTGTCTAATATGCACAAAATATAAATAATTTCGACTTACTGGTGAAAGGATACACCACTTTTATTCAAATTCCACATCCGACTGTTTTTCTGACATATAATATCGCACAATTCGGCATTTTTGAAATAAATTGCACATCAAGAGAATATAATCACTACGTTTAATTGCACCCAGCAACGCTTGACACAAAAATTGAGCAATGACTTTGACGTCAAAAGAGATGTGTCAATTCGTGACATTTAAAGGTTAGAATTGACATGTTATATTAGTAGCTACACGGGTATCGCGCACTCCCCCGTTTTATTGTGTATGCATTACAGTATTCTATGTATGGGGTAGTGAATATTCTTACACCGCTGCTACACGGTATTCTCTATACTCAATTTATATAGCATTATAGATTTGCTCTATGAATTAATATAATATATATGTACTTACCCTAAGGTTATTACTTGACTGTAAGTCGGTAAATTTTATAAAAACTCATAAAATCTAATAATAAACAAGCAATTTTTCTCAATATACCACGTTTTGTTCCTACACACAATTAATCTTACATTGTCATCAGATTCTGAGGTATTCTCAAAATTCCAAGTAAGTTAATTTATATCAATTACTGAATTCGAACCGAACAGCTGTAAGCGAGTTAATAAAATATATAATAAAATCCACAAGATCAGGTTTACTAATAGTTTTACTGCTACTTTATAGATTTATTGACATATTTTATAACTTTATCAAAATATAAACTTGAAACAATTCACTTTTGTCCCAGGGGCGTAGCCATAGTATAAAGGGAGGCCAAATAGATTAACTCCGGCACAATCCGCGATATAATTGCCTACTGTCTCAGGGTTGTCACTGTCACCAAATCATTAGTTTAAAGCCCGGCCCTTGCCAAAGATAATACATCTCTGTTTAACTAATTCAGTGATCATTAGTCGATAAAGTTCAACAATGGTTTTCCTTACAAATACAGAAATGTATTAAGATTCAGAGCAGTATTATTTATAAAAAAAGGGATAAAATAAACCGGCAGGGCGGTGTGTGAGCTCGTGTTTAAATTATTTACTTAGTATATACTAGTTACTTTTTATTTTTAATAGGCATAATATAGTATTTGCACACATAAAGGACCATATTAATTTTTATTTTTAATTAATACAAGCATATATATATTGAATCACACATTTATTACAAAATTACAAATTAGCTACAGAAAAATACTTTCTTCGGTTTCAACTATTACGAAACGCCTTGTTATTAAACTTTAATGTGTAATATATCCGCATCCTTATAAATAACTTTTGCAAATATAATTAATTACGATTTTATAACCGTAAGTAGGTACTTAGTTACTATTCTTCCTCTGTCTGATAGACAACTAATACAACAAAAATAAGTAAGTAGGTATCTCATCATCAAGTAAAAATTATATGCTATAATAAGTGACTCGCTTACGTGACGCGCGAACCTCGTGCGGTGTTAGCCTCCACTGGCGTACAGAGAAATACTTCGAGATTGTGTTTAAGTGTGCGTGCGGCGCCTCATAGATACTATGGCGCACACATACAAGCCGCGCGCAGTGCGTTTGTATGAAGATAACGTACTTCCCCTCTCTTTATACTATGGCGTAGCTACCGCCGTATCAGCCGTATCAATCATACGGGGCCCCCGGGCTACAGGGGCTCCGAACGTGTGTAACCAAAAATTCCAAGGACTTCTACGGGACAGGAAAGGCTATCACTATTATCTACAGAAGCAAATAATTAAAAAAAAACTGAAACGTCTTCAGCTATGAATGCCGCCGAATCGTCTAACTTCAGCTATGTTAGTATTGTTTGGCTAGGTTAGTTCCTAGAAGTATTAATTGTAAGTAATAACTTATAATCAATATATAATAATTTTAATTCAATTCAAGTGTTTTATTTCCTTTTATGAAATCTTTACTCTTCATTTATTTATTTATTCGTATGGTGTTCTTACAATCGTTCACAATAAATTAAAATTAAAAACAAAATTATAAAGTTATTCTATCTTTTATTTGCTAAAACCCATGGGAAAGCGTCGTTTTCGAGAGAGAACAGGTCTGTTGGGCAGCCGTGGTACCTTGTGAGTGGGCAGTCTCTTGCTATATGCTCAACATCCTGGACAGCAGCTCCACACTCACACCCCGGTGATTCCCTCCACCCGCACATAGACATGAAGGCATTGCTTCGCCCGCATCCGGTTCGTACCCTATTAAGTTGGCACCATTCCCTTCTTAGGAGCGCAAAACCAGCAGGTTTAAGTGTAGGGTTGATGGTAACTCCCATGCTATCAGGGGGTTTTGCGTTCCATTCCTGCAACTACTCAGCAGATGTGTTAAATCCGCCGGACACGAGTTCACATGCGGTCTGGTATGGTGGGTGACGTGACTTCAGACGGTGGGGTGTCGGATCAGTAAACTCCGCGTGAGCTGGCAGGTTGGGATTTCCGTAGATCTTCTGGGACTCTCGTACTAGTATTTGTTGTCTTCTCACATAGGGTGGGCTTATATGGCTTGGCACGGGGAGCCACTGGAGAGGGGTACATTATAAGGTTCCAGATATGCATCTCATGGTCTCAGTCAGCTGGGTGTCCACATGCAGCTCATGTACACTATTTGACCATTCTGGTGTAGAGTACTCTGCTGTTGAGTACACTAAACTGAGACCGGTTGTACGCAGCACATCGGCGCTGCCCCCCCCCCCCCCCATGTGGTGCCCGCTAGCCTGTGCAAGATGTTGTTTCTGGTCTGGAGCTTTTTAGATAATTTGTCCATCTGCGGAGCTTACGTGAGACTCCGATCGAGAGTCACTCCCAGGTATCTCGGAGTCGGGTTGTAGTGCAACATGGCTCCAGCAAACTCAACAGTGGGCTCTTATTTTGCCATTTGGTAAGCCAAGTGAAACGCAGTTACTTCGGTTTTGGCAGTGTTTGGTACTAGTCTCCATTTTCTAAAGTACTTGTCTAGTATGCTTAAGTCCTCGTTAAGAATACCTTCGGATGATTTGAAGGTTTCGTATTGGGAAGCTAGTGCTATGTCATCGGCATACATAAATTTACGACTCTGCGTTTCAGATATATCATGTAAGTAAAGATTGAAGAGCAGCGGAGCCAAAACTGAACCCTTTGGTAATCCATTGTTCAGCTTTTTGGTACGACTTTCACTGTCGCCAAGGAAAACCATGAACTCACGGTTGCTAAGGATGATATTTAACAGCCCCACCATTTTTCTGCATGGTACCGTTTTATGACCTTATAGATCAAACCTTGCCACAAAACTGTGTCGTATGCCGCTGACAGGTCTATTAAAACAGCAACCGTCTTTAGTTTCTTTTGAAACCCTGCATTAATGTCGGTTGTGAGGGAAAACACCTGGTCGGTACAGTTGCGGCCACAACGGAAGCCAGCTTGTTCTACTGGAACCACCTTATTAATGAAAGGGCATAATCATCATCATCATCATTACTACAGCCCTTCACAAGTCCACTGCTGAACATAGGCCTCCCCCAAAGAATGCCACAAAGCACGGTCCTGAGCCACTGAACTCTTTCAGCCGTTTCCTACATTTCGGGCCCAGGTGCTTTAGAAACTCATCGTAGACTCCATCGAAACCAGCAGCTTTATTAGGGGGCAATAGTTTCAAGGCGCGATCGGTTTCATCTTGGGAGAATTCTCGTAACAGCTGGTAGTCAATTGGTAGCCACGCCTGTCCTGTCGCCCGGGTATCATCTTTCCTGCCTTTAACTCGGGACACTTCAACTATTCTGTTTGCAATCGCGTTGGCTAGTGGAGCAGATCCGCCACGGGAGTTTGTTCCAGTCTTGCCTGCCAACCCATTGAGCACCCTCCAAGCTTTCCTGCTGGTTGTCTTAAAATCCATTGACTCCACGGTATCGAGCCACCTATTTCGACGCCCTTCGTCGAGAGATTTCAGAAGGTCATTACCTATTTCATAGTTACCCGTGCGCGTGTACTCATCAAATAGTTTTCAGAAAAGGATGTACGCCTTGCGGTAGCCTCGGGGTATGCTCTTTTTTGCTGTTGCTGTGAGAAGTTTAGTGAATCTCTTGTTGTTTTCGGCACAGGAAGGTATCCATCTGATAGCAGCATCCATGTCAGCGCTGAATTTGGACCAGTCTGCTTTGTGGAAGTTCCATCGAGGCAAAGACACGTAGTTTATTAAGGGGGATCTTAATACTAACCTCCACAAGCACCGGTTGGTGCTGGTTGTTCGGGAAGTCTGAGAAAATTCTTCGTGTGTTTTGTAATGAGGTTCAATTGATGTCACAGGAAGTAAACTTATTTATTTATTTTTTATTTAAAAAATACTTATAATGCTATTATAAACTTTACTAATATTCCCTTTAACCACTTCTGGTAAGCTTAAAATGCTTGTGTTAGAAGTGGTTCACGACAGTAGTCGAATAGCGGATTCGAACCCACTACCTTTAGAGTTTGCGGTCCACGCCCTACCATTAGGCTACTGACTAAACTAACTAAAGGTTAAATCTGGATTATAATCCCGTTTCTATCTTGCTGACCTGAACGATCCTCTATCCTTGGCATTAAATACCAGGTGTAGGTTGTTGTTCTCCGCCCATTGCACGAGGTGTTCAACATTTGCATAATTTTTGTTATATCGCCAGGTCGTGTGATGACTATTGAAGTCGCCGGCATATAGGCATGGGTGTGGGAAAGCGGGGAGGTTGGTAGTCCATGAAGTGTTCGGTGGTTTGTATACGTTTACGATGGTAAGGTTGTTGATCTTTATTGCAGAGGCAAATACATCCGGACCCCAAGGCAAGTCTCCGCAGCGACATGTTTAATAGCGTCTTTAACATATGTGGCAATGCCACATTGCGCGTGATTAATTGAATGAGCAAGGTAGTATCCCGGGATAGCACCACGTTTATATAGATCCTGTTCATCTCTAGCGTGAGTTTCTTGTTAAAGGAGTACGTCTATGTCATTTCCTAATAGAATCTTACTTACTACTTCGCACTTAGCTTGACTAATACTTTCTATATTAAATTGGCAGATTCGAGTAATAGGTCCAATGTCTCTAGTCCGGTGGCTTTCCGCGAAGAGAGATTGAGGCATTTCAAGTTGGTAATTAAATGATACAATATTTTTTTATATAGTAGAGGAGGCAAACGAGCATGCGGCTCACCTGATGGTAAGTGACTACCGCCGGCTATGAACAACTGCAACACCAGGGAGGGAATTGCAGATGCGTTGCCGGCCCTTTGAAAAGGAGTACGCTCTTTTCTTGAAGGTTCCTAAGTCGTATCGGTCCGGAAAAATCGCTGATGGTAATCGATTCCATAAAGAATTCGTACGAGGAAGAAAACATCTTCTAAATCGCACAGTGGTGGACTGCCAATCATCCAGATGGTGTCGATGGTATCGGGAGTTCTGCCGCGATGTGCGTTCTTTGAACGACTGTGATAGTGCTGTTAGGTTGCAAGATTATAGCGCAACAGTACAGCAGCCAGTAGTTTGTTGTTCGTTTGGTGCCACCCAGGGGACACGTGCAGGGTGCGGGCGGCAATTCCTGCGAACGTGAACAACTTCATCCCCCTACTTTTCATTGGGGCCCCCCAACAAATTTTGATACTTGGCCCATCTAAGGCACGCTACGCCACTGTTTTGACCTCCCACCCTCCCTCAATCGCGCGCACTATACCCGTCGCCGTCAATCCCAGCACTACCATAATCAGCACCACCACACTAGGCAGGACACACCACTCTCGAAAATACGACACAAGTTTCGCCTCTACACGAGGCATCCTCTAATGAAGTAGACTCTGCGGAGGCTGGCCGCTAAGTGAGCGGCGAGCCGAAAATACTGCTATTTATACTACTTGCTGACGCAACCGCGCTCCAATTACGTAGCGAGCGATTACGTCATGCGATAAATCACCGCCTGACGTACGCCGATATTTTCTGTGAAATTAACAACAAACTACTGCGAAACGTCCGCCTACCCTACAACCACGCAACCAAATGCTGACCACTGCACCGTGAGGGACTGTTTGCGTATACTCGCAGATCTCTTTAATAAACGTCGTCTACATCCCGGGGAAACAAATGATCTTCTAAACTTAACCTCTTTCTGTATGAAACAAAACTATTTCCGGTTTAATAACCGCTTCTATCTACAAAAAGAAGGGCTAGCCATGGGTTCCCCTCTAAGTCCTCTAAAGGCGGACATTTTTATGGATAATTTTAAAAAACAACACATAGTTGTGAATCAAAATATTTTATACTATTATCGATATGTAGACGACATAATTATTTGCTGGACTGGCACAAAGAGGCAACTGGGTGTTTTCCTCAATAAAATTAATAAAATCCACGACAAAATTAAATTTAAGCTTGAATTGGAACAAGATTGTGTCCTTAATTTCATCGACTTAACAATAACAAGGAGAGAGTCGTTACATAAATTTAAAATTTATCGAAAGCCAATTCATACCGATACGGTCATTCCTGCGTCATAATGTCATCCGTGGCAACATAAATTAGCCGCTTTTTATTGTTATATTAATCGTTTGTTTACTGTACCGTTAAGTAAAGAAAATTATTTAAAAGAGCTTAATGTGATTTATCAAATTGCAGTCTCTAACGGCTATTCAAAGAATATCATTGACAATGTAATAAAAAAGAAACAAAACTTGTCGTACGCAATTCTCTGTACGCGGTTAAACCTCAAAGTGATCGTCGATATGTTGGCAGTTTGACCTACTTAGGTTCTATATCTGAAAAAATAGCTAACACTCTTCGACAGAGTGACGTGTACGTGGCATTCAAAACAAACAATTCACTTAGGAATATCTGTAATTATAAAGATAAGTTAAATATTGGTCTAAAGTCTGGTGTTTATAAATTTGTTTGTGACGAATGCCAAGCCTTTTACGTGGGTCACACTGGTCGCAACTTCGAAACACGTTATAAAGAGCATTTAGCCGCGTACAGGAATTGTAACCCCGATAAATCACATTTTCTTAAACATCTCTTAGACACTGGACACAGCCTAGCCAATGACCACTCCTTTAAAGTCTTACATACTTATAATAAAGGGCTACGACTGTGTGTGTTGGAACAGTTAGAGATATTAAAAAATAATAACGGTAATGTTGCACTGCTGAATGAACAAACAAATGTTTCCAACTCGCCTCTCTTAAACATGTTTAAGCCTGCTCCGTGATGATATATAGCCTCGCAACATGGTCCTTTGTCACCCTCACGGTGCGGTGGTCAGCATTTGGTTGCGTGGTTGTAGGGTAGGCGGACGTTTCGCAGTAGTTTGTTGTTAATTTCACAGCAAATATCGGCGTACGTCAGGCGGTGATTTATCGCATGACGTAATCGCTCGCTACGTAATTGGAGCACGGTTGCGTCAGCAAGTAGTATAAATAGCAGTAGTTTCGGCTCGCCGCTCACTTAGCGGCCAGCCTCCGCAGAGTCTACTTCACCTGAGGTTGCCTCGTGTAGAGGCGAAACACGTGTCGTATTTTCGAGAGTGGTGTGTCCTGCCTAGTGTGGTGGTGCTGAGGATGGTAGTACTGGGATTGACGGCGACGGGTATAGTGCGCGCGATTGAGGGAGGATGTGAGGTTACGGTTAAAATGGTGAATCGCACCATCATCCATCACAGTTAGCTACCGTGGGAAAATCTTTGTTTCAGAGAGCACGAGGGATCTGTGACAGAAAACATCTGGCCACCGAGCTTCAGTACGTCGAGCAAGTATTGCAAGACAACAAGCTTCGGGTCCCGCGCCTACGTCACAGTGAACGAGTGAAGCCAACCACAGTCGAGCGTGTGCCTGCTGTACTACCCTATGTCAGAGGAGTCACAGACAAGGTTGGCTACATCTTGAAGCGAGCTTCTATTAAAACATACTTCAAGCCGCCGAAGAAGATTAGTCAATTTTTACCATCCGTCAAAAGTAATATCCCTCTACAAGATGCAGGAGTGTACAAGCTTGATTGCGAATGTGGTCTCTCTTACATAGGACAAACAAAAAGATCCATTAAAACCCGCGTGAAAGAACATATAGCTGACGTGAAGCACCGACGCTCTGGGAAGTCTGCAGTCTGTGAAAATGGTCAAGATCGTCCCCGCCATTACATCAGATTTGATAGACCACAAATCCTTGCAAAAGAACACCGATTCCTACCAAGGATGATACGCGAGGCTATTGAAATTAAAAAACATCCTAATTTCAATAGAGAAGATGGATGGGTTCTGCCATCTGCTTGGGATCCTATAATTAACAAAATTAAATCCAAACCCAAGCATAACACTGCAAGACTTCAGGACACTGTTAGTTCATTCTGCGTAAATCGAACCAAAAATTAATATTAAAAAAAAACTGAAGGTAGCCGGGCTAACTGTGACATCGGGACGTCAAACATCTCAGTCCCCCCCGTGACCATGGGTTGCTGAAAAGCACTCGAAACGTCGGGAATAAAAATAATAAAATAAACGCGATAAAATCCGTAAAAAAACAGTTTTATTCAATATACGAAATGTTACACAATTACCTACATGTAAGGGACATGAGATATTTATTTCTTAGTTATGTATCTTTTTACTTATATGCTGAATATTGTATGTTATAATAGTACAAATTATTCATATTCATAACTTATGCGATAAAAAACAATACCTTTGATTTGTGCCCATATTAGCTCAATGGCATTGTACTGGCAGTGATAAGGCGAAATTCGAAGTACCCGATGTCCATGTGCTAGAGCTATCTCATCTACTTCATAACGGACTCTTGATGTTTTATTTTCGCGTACCAACTTTACTAAGTCAGACTTTAGCATTTCGGCAGTAGTTTCAATTCCATTTTGGTGTAGCCATGCTACGAGATCAGCTTTCTTATCGGCCTGAGTAGGCGCTTTATTCACTTGTTTCGAGTGATATGAAGCATTGTCCATTATTATGATAGAAGGCTCTGGCAGGCTGGGTAATAATTGATTTTCGAACCAATTCGTAAAAGTGTCTGTATCCATCTACATCTGGTAATTGGAAGTACTTTTTGACGCGAAAGCCAGCAGTCCATTTTCAAAGAAACCACTTCCAGCAGAACCGGCGTGACAAATTATCAGTCCCGATCCTTTTCCAATTGGAACCTTTGAGGTTGATGCTTTTGTTTCGTCAGTCCAAGAGCGTGACACAGTGTGGTTCGCATTTAACCATGTTTCGTCAACAAAAACGACGTTGTCCCAAGACTCGATTTTTCTGGCTTCTCTTAAAAACTCGCTCCTTTTAATTATTAAATCAAATCTTTCCATTAATATTTTCCTTTTATTCGTTTTTTTTATATTCAAACCCAATTTCGTGCAATAGTTTTGTCAACGCCGTTTTACCGCCTTTAAACAAGCCAGCTTCTTTTAAAGAGACCAAAAGCAAACGTCTAGTTGGAAACTCGTTCCTAGTATAATAACCATATATGTGGTTTCTTATTGCATCTGCATCAAAAACATCAACACCTGTCACGGGCTTTTGTCTTCGTTTTTTCTTAGGAGTGCGTAAAACATTATCTTCACTTCCAGAAGCACCAAATTTTTCTTTATTTATATTATATAGTGTTTTTGCACCAATTCCAAGAGCTTGTGAAACCCGATCTTTCACTTGAGTGACAGGAATCAAAGGGCCGCCATTTTGTGACTCACGCTCAAAGTAATCCTGTAGCTTTAGTACAAGCTCACGACATTGACTATTCAATGTTTTTCCTCGTTTCAGCATTTTCAACAAAATTACCAAACACAAACAAAATTAGTCCAATAAAGCGCAACGATAAACAGGAGAAAGCCGAGTCCAAAAACAACGATTACACAAGAGAACGTAGTCTGTGCGCACGAGAGTACGGAAGACGACTAAACAGATTAAAATAGCGGTGGTAAGGTTGTTGCCAGAATAGTATCGCCAATTAATTAAAAAAATACACCTATAACATTGCTAAATTGAGGGAGAAAATTATATTTATTAAATGTTGTTTTATATATTATGAATGTTAAAAATTATACATAATCATTTTCATTGTATTTATTTTTAAATCATAGAAAACAGTATTTCTGTCTTTGGATCACACATAAATCTTAAAAATCATAGAGATACTGGCAACACAGTGCAATTAGGAGACGCAAAAAAATGGTAGCATTATAGTCTAGTTGCTCGAAGGAATAAGTAAAATAAAAATATCCAAATAAAATAAATATCATATCTATTCCAATGAATTCGGACCGAATACTATCAAGCACATCACTATGAAAACTAGACGCACGATGTAACTTTGTACAAGCGCGCCAAAGAACAAAAAATAAATGTTTTCATATTATTTACAAACTATTTTAAGTTTTGAAACAGAGTTTATTGGAAAATTACTTGATTCTGACATTTTGACATAAAGTTTTATATTAAAGAGGTATTCTAAATCATTCGGCAAATGTGTCGCTCGTGCAAGGTTATATCGATTAATTTAAGAATAATCTGTCAAATCGGTAATAACTCAGCGGCCGTACTATAGTTAAGTTCTCGTTTTTGAACGTTATCTTCCAATAGAGGACTTCTCATTTTGAAACTTGACAGTTCAAACTTCAAACTATTTACTTAAAAGAAAAAAACATTTTCGATTCGATTTGAAACGAGCGCAATATAATCGATTCTCGATTAAATTGAGCATTTTAAAAATCTATTTTCGATTATTTTTCTGTGTTAAATAGGAACATAAAAAAATTGCGTACATATCTACAAAATAATAATAGTAAATACAAAATATCAAAATTCTAACAAGTACAATTCAAGTAATCGATCTCAGATCGATATCCCTAATATTCACTTCACTTATTTGTTGTTGTTTTAACTTTCGTTAATCGTTTCACCATTTTGTTTCATTATTACCGACAACTTATTTTGGTGATTTTATACTGATCCCGCTTTTATATCTTTAAGTAATTATAGTGAAAAATTGCCTGTTACAGTGTAATAACAGTGGAAAATCACCTGTTACAGGGCAGTTAATAGATAATCTCACTTTTAATTGTCATACAATAACTCAGCTCCTAGATTGACAAATATTGCCAGATTTTCAGCTATGTATTGTTTATATATACGCTTTCAAATGGTCCTACTTTCATCTTGTTAACACTTGGGCCCAAAAATGTATGGAGACGTCTCCTTGTCCTTTATTGAATGAAACACAACGTTATCTATGTTATTAATTTTGATACATAATAATTTTTACTCGTTTTGACATTATTATTTTGACATTACAATTTTAATTATAACATTTATTATATTATTATTTTGTGAATTATTACTATGTTAGTAGTGCAAATATACAAATAGGGTTATATTATATTAATGTAATTATCAGAATTTTCCATTGTAATTATAAATAAAATGTTGTATTTGAGTAGTTTGCACACCGGAGGGTATGGCTGTATGGCTGTATTTTTGTTAAATTATTAAAGGCGGCTCTTCACATTGGCCAACATACTGGCGAATGTGTTGGTCAATAACGATGGCCATCGTGTAGAGCAGGTGTTTATGCTTACGTTGATATGTATTGGAATGATGGCCCACAAGTTGGCGCGAGATCCGTGTGGTGTCGGTTTCTTATGGCGGCTCTTCACGTTGGCCAACATACTGGCGAATGTGTTGGCCAACAACGATGGCCATCGTGTAGAGCGGGTGTTTAAGCTACGTTAATATGTATTGGAACGATGGCCCCCAAGTTGGCGCGAGATCCGTATGGTGTCGGTTTTTTGCAAAAGATCAAAGGGTTGTGGCAGAGTATTGGCCGTGGCGTCCTCACGTTGGGCGCACGTTCAGTTTGCTACGAGCTCCCAGAGTGATCGCACGCACCTTATTTAAATATTATATGTACGTATCGTAACTAGTGTCTACATAATGGCAGTAACAATGACCAATGAAAAAACTTTTCTCTTTATAGAGCCCTACCAAGCCGGAAATTGTTTGTGAAACATAAGTTTTTCAAGTCTTTTTTTAAATAAACGTTACCCCCACACTAGGATTTATCATGTTATAATTTACAAGTGGCCAATTCTAATAACTTTCAGTGTCGCCCTCGTATGTCATATCAAAGCATGTTTGGTAGGAAGATCTATTGGGTAGATACTTGGAACGAAAGAAAAGGGGCCGCGTTGATGCAACTTCGCCCACTATTAGTCCACGCTAGGTTTCTGATTGTAAGCTGTTATTTAGAAAAAAGTACCGCTGGGTTTCCTACTGGTTCTTCCCAGGACAGAGGTTTTTTTTAAACCAGTGGTAATTAAACAAAAGAGTGACTTTCAATAAGTATTATTTACAATCTAAATTGAATAAAAAAGTTTCTGTTTCTTTACAATTATGACGTGACGTGACTCGTGTATTCTGTATAATACACGAGTTACGAACTCATCCGAACGACGCACGGTAATCCACGAACACTGAGTTTCTGCGCCACCGAAGGTTCGGTGGATTTTTTGCCTAAACCGAAACTATTAGCGAAACTAGATTATTTTGCCAAAACCTGCCGAAACCAAAACCGAAACCGAACCTTCGGTCGGTCACTAGGTGTTTCTTTATTTCTGTTTCTAATATTCACAAAATATAAATAGTCTCGACTTACTGGTGAAAGAATATACCACTTTTAGTCAAACTCTACATCCGGATGTTTTTCCGACATGTAATTATCGCACCATTCGGCAGTTTTAAAATAAATTGCACCCAGCAATGCTTGACACAAAAATCGGGCAATGTCTTTGACGTCAAAACAGATGTGTGAATTCGTGACATTTATAGGTGGGAATTTACATGATAGTAGTTACACGGGCACCGCTCACTCCCCCATTTTATTGTGTGTGCATGATAGTATTCTATGTGTGGGTAGTGGATATTTTTGCACCGCCACTACGCGGTATTCTCTATACTCAATATATGTACCATTATAGATTTGCTCTATGAATACATATAATATGTATGTACTTACTCTAAGGTTATTACTTGAGTGTAAGTCGGTAAATTTTATAAAAACTAATAATAAACAAGCAATTTTGTTAATATGCCACGTTTTGTTCCTACACACTATTGTAAGATTAATTGTCATCAGATTCTGAGGTATGTTCAAAATTTCAAGTCTCTAGCTCATTGGGAAGTTAATTTATACCAATTACTAAATTCGATTCGAACAGCTGTAAGCGAGTTAATCGGTCATATAATAAAATCCGAAAGATCAGGTTTAGTACTATTTTTACTGCTACTTTACAGGTTTATTGACATACTCGTATTTCATTACTTTAATCAAAATATAAACTTTAATCACTTCACTGTTGTCCATATTTTATTAACAAATGTTGCCATTTTATGCTACATCAAATAAATATTTACTTTCTTCGCCTTTCGTACTTAAGTATCTTTTTCTTTTTTCTCTTAGTTTTGTGCTTCTCTCTATTTGTTCTATCGTATCCATCAGCGGCAAGTCTTTTGTTTCAGGCATTAGAGTCAGGAGAGCTCCAGCGATAATGGCGAAGCCGCCGAAAAACATCGATGTAAGGACGGGGGAGACTGTGTTCTGAAAAAAATATATATATACATATCATATTTTTTATTCTTTAGAATTAAAATGAATGCGTCGTCACCTTTGATGACTAAGGTGGAATGCCACTTTACCGGAAAAAAGGGTGTGTGTTTCTAGTATTGCTGAGTTTTGCATATTCGTGTTATTTTGTGCTGGTATACGCAGCAATTGTGGATTTTTTTTAGTAGAGTATTTCAATATTTGCTGCAGCTACAATACACTGCAGCGTGGCCCCACTGCATTAAAATATATGGTCCCATTTTCATACTAAAGTAAAAAAAAGTAAAGTTACAGCCTATATAAGTCCCACTGCTGGGCACAGGCCTCCTCTCATTTCTGAGAGGGTTTTACCACGTGCTCGGCGGTGAAGGAAAACATCGTGAGGAAACACCTGCATGTCTGAGATAAGGAAAAAAATATTTCGTCGAAGACATGTGAAGTTCGCCAACACGCATTGGGGCAGCGCGGCGGACACTTCCTGGCCCTAAAACCCTCTCAGATTTCCATACTAATGCAGTATTATATAAGAAACTTTTCCCCATAATATCCGGCTCTGGCTTGTACTATGGTATTAATAGTAGTAATAGTTTTAGATCCAGTGCTAGGGCCACTTGGATAACGAGAAAGGTAACATTTTGGAAACTGGCTTGCCAATGGCATGCACGTGGCTGAGTCCTACACCGTTAATATACAGGCAATTTGTGATTATTCTCCATACTCTAAATGACTTAAGTTTGACATGGGCTTCTCCTTTAATAGCAGGGATTATCTAATTACCACGCATTGACGATCACAGTACTAGACGGACACCTTTGATGTAGCTTCCCTTCGCTAGTGTTGGATATATGAAATAGTTTTACTGCCATGTATCAGATGCCATATGATCTCTCTAGCATTTCCATACTCACCTCTGACATCCACACGACGAAATGGAGTGATGAATTCTCTTACGGGCTTACGACTCCCCGATGAGAGGTGTGTACTGGTTAACGAAACACCGCTGATAACCCAATGAATGTGAAAACCAATTATTATTTATAAGTACTAAGCTATGGGCGGAATAAAATTACGTCTTGCTCTGTTGAGCACACTAAGCTTTTTAGAGCCCAATTTAGTATTTCCTTCCATGTGACGGCGGAACTGTATGTCATTTGATATATCAACGCTGTGAATTCCGATACTGATTAAAGCAAAGTCGCACACGCAAGCGCAGACACGCACACTTTGCTATCATATATAAAAACCATGTATACTGACCAGAATTGGTGTTAAAGGTGCAAGGATACTCCCAGTCCTGGCAGCCACTGCGCACACTCCGAGTAAGGTGCCCCGGACGCTAGTAGGGAACAGCTCCATTGTGTACGTGCAAACTCCAGTGAAACATACGGACACTAGGAGCTTGCCGAATAGAAAGAGCGATAATTTAAGCCACACGTATCCTACAAATGAAACATTAAAGGCTTAAGACACTATTTTTGAATGTGAAGAGAAAGAGAGAGAGGAAGACACAGCGAAAGGGGAAAGAAATATAAGACCTTAGAATTAAATATTTGTTAACCTTTAAATAACGACACTTAATTTTTGTACTAGCATGGACATGGGGTCTAACAGAATCCTACATTGTTTAGGGTCATTTGATATTAATTCTGCAAATAAATAAATAAAAATAAATTTAGGGTGGATGCTTGGATTATAAGTAATAGTATTTTAAGTAAATATGAGGAACGTTTATAACAAAACAAATAATTACACAAAGATCAATAAATTGCACTTTCCAGTCTTAATTGGCAGTGAGATCATTTAATGTTCCAAAACCTAATTATTTCTTTCATAAATTAACATAATTATATTTTTATCTTAAAAATCTAATAAACTTTTAATTAAAAAACAAAAATCTATTCAGCTTGGGTATCATTTAGGGGCGCGTCACCACCTAAAGCGCGCTTTATGGTGATTCTCAACTTTCTTGGTAATACTTTGGTCTATACATATGCGGGACTACTAGGAAATTAGCCTAATTTTTATAAAGATACCTCGATCTATTTCCTTATTTTGATGTTAAATTATATAAAATGTGGGAATTGATACCGCTCTAGCCAAGAACTCGAAAAAATTCCATCAGAAGACTGAATATCTTAACGCAATATTTTTGTCGGTCTTTGTACTGGAATTTTTTGTTCTAATGGTATTTTTGACCCGAAAGAAATTAGTTGGCTACTTTTGGTCACTTTAAACAACAAAAATCTAATGGTGCCATTCCATACATGCTAAGGCTCGGCAAACGTCCACAAGTACAAGCGTGTAAAGAGGGCGTTTGCCTTGGCTTGCGTGAGTTTGTGGACGCTTGTCTCCGATCCGGTCTAGTGTCGTTTTTTGAACAGAGATCAAAGGGCGCTTGTGATAAGCGCCCTTTGATCTGCCAAGGCTTAACAAGTATGCAAAGGCACCATAAAACAAAAGTTAAGATGGTATAATATTGTTTCTTGAGGAAATACGGACATGGGGTTTCACAGACCATGTTTAAATTTTAAATACGGGTAACTTACGTGTTCCTACGTATATGTAACTAGACAACACATCTTCCTTCTTCGTCGAGCGTTCGGTAACTTAACTAGAAGCAACTGAGGTGCCCACCCGCGGTGGGTAGTGTGAAATATGTTATTATAAGAAACCAGCAAGTGCGAAATGTCTGTGATACCCCATGTCCACAGTTAAAGGTTAACAACGAAACAGGTTTGTTTATACAAAACAAACTCATTAACTCAGGGTATTCAGGGTAACTCTCACAGCATATACGTCATTTACTCTATTCCTAAGTCCTATTCCTAAAATAACTTTTTCTAAAAGTGCATTGAAAGCACTAACAAGAATAGCTAATAGATGTAAGATTTTATGACTGGTGCTGAAAAGATTTTTAGTAGTAATTAAAACCAAATCTTTAGCTTTTGAGTTTAAAGAACGTCTGGCCTTTTGTCTAGAAATCAACAAAATTCTTACCCTCAGGAACCCATGCAGACGCCACGCAAAGGAATCCACAAATAAAATATCCGTACGTCATTGGAAGCTTTCTTCCTATTCTGTTCATCAAATACATTGCTATTAGCTCGCCAGGGAATGACATTACTGTAGATAGCATGAAATTCGTGTACTTATTCCCGGGCAAATACACCGAATTCAACATTAACCCATAATAAATAAAGCAGGCAGAAAATCTACAGAAGGCTCCAACTAATACTCGTTTCAAAATCTCTTTTGATTTCAGTACATCCCTATAACTTTCCTTTTGTTCATAATTCTCTATTTTGAACTGTTTCTTGAGATCTTCTTCGTTCATATTTGCTAATTTTTGTTTGTTTATATTGATATTGTTGACATTCGATATACGTACAAGTATATTTTTCGCGTCTTCGGTCCGTCCATTTAGTATTTGCCATCGTGGACTCTCGTTCAGGAGGAATATGTAGGAAATGAATATGATAGCAGGAATGTAAATCATTCCGATCAAGTCCTTCCAGTAAGGCATGAACATTGCTATACAAGCGAAAGTTGATTCTCCCATGTACGCAGCGTACGCGAAAAGCACTCCAGCTAGAATTCTGTTTTTACCGGCAATTTCTATCACTAAAATTTAAAAAATCAGTAAAATTGAAATATAAAAAAAAACTGTGTTGATTGATATAAAGTGACACTTTGAGGTTTTTATTTTTGCAGTTATGAAATTGGTTAAATCTTATCGAATGAGCAAGATTTAAAAAAGGAATTCTTTGTTATAAACTGTACTCAATAAAAAAACTGTTATAGCGTTTAAGTACTACTTCCGATCCGAATTCGTTTGTATTGCGAGTAAACTTAAAGTTAAAAAACTTTGACTTAATTTGGAGGTCAATTATGCAATTTATCTGAAAAAAAAACGAAATTGTTGCTTGTACACTTAGATTAAATAGTTTTCCTTTGCTCGTTTGGTATACTTTTCTTTAGCCTCTCATTATGTATTTTCAATCGCCGTTAAATTTTGGCACTGTTATTATACTGTGGTTACTTCGTCTCGTGATTATGATCCAAAATAGAGATATTTTCGACTTCGTAAAACGGAATTCGAATATAATGCGTATAGATGTTGCACCTAATACAAATAGCTACGAATACTTTGGATTAACATTTATCGAATTAACCCGGGCTCGGATCGGAATCAGTACTTAAACGCTCTTAAGCATAATATTAATTCGTATCTATGTATATTTTATTTCGTCTTCGTCATTTTCATTCCTTTAGCCCACCATTCTCGAAAATTTGAGCCGAATAACTGCGGGGTAAAAAGGCTTACGCGTAAAGGTAAAGGCAGTCTCGTATCGGTAAGTGAAGTAAAGTGCGGCCTTCTACTAGAAGAAGCGATCTATACTCTATTCCAATTACGAAGTCCCATTTAACAGATGTCAATAATTAAGTACTAGAAAAGTACCGCTATAGTCGATACTTGACAATATTGATCTTCGATTACTATAACGAACAAATTAAAATCGTATTGACAGAAAAAGGATTAGCATCAAATTAAAATTTATATAACTGTTTTTCAATTTTAATTAAATAATATTACATGATATTTTTATCAAGATGGAACATATTCATCATCACTAGCCGAAATCGATATTTCATGGTTGGCATCGTCGTCATCACCCTCATCATCGTCTGTAGAATCCCCTGTATTTATTATATTATAATATGGTTATCTATGACGCCATCGATATGTATGTCTCTATCCCAATCAGCGAAAATCAAATTTTTTGTTCGTAAAACCACACTTTCCCAATTCGCGGCAGTAACACTATCACAAGATTCTTGCAACAATGACAGCATTTTGTTTGCAGTAAACGGTGGGCTGGTATTTTTACGAGCCGCATAACCTAAAGTAAAGGTTTGCGTGTTAATATAGCAACAGATAAAATGTTAAAATAGGTAAAAATAGATTATAAAAAAGATTTGTTTAAATTATTGCCTTTAATTTGCGCCCAAATCAATTCTATGGCATTGTATTGACAATGGTAGGGTGGAAGGCGCATTACATGGTGTCCGGCTTCCTTAACCATTTCGTCCAATACTTATTTTGGTCTAGCTGGCTTATTTATAGCAACCAAATGCAGCAGCTCAACTTTTAACATGGACATGTCAGCAACAATATTATTGCCATTCAGCCATTTCACAATATCGGCTTTTTTGCTGCTAGAAGTTGGAGGCTTACTTATTTGTGCTGAATGATACGGTGCATTATCCATAATGATCGTCGATGGCTCATTCAAGTTGGTCACCACCGTAGGTACAAAACCATTACTTAAATTTAACAAAATTCATCTCTTCGTGGTACTCCACAGTTTTCTTAGATTTAAACGCCAAGAGGCAGTTTGGAACAAATCCCTTCATGGAACCCACATGACAAATATTTAAACATTCGCCTTTGCCACTAGGTACTTTTGTGGAGGAGTGACGAGTGTCGTCTGTCCATATCTTGCCAACTGTATGATTAGCGTTTAGCCACGTCTCATCTAGAAATATAACATTATTTCAAACGGCAATGGACTTTGCTGATCTTAGAAAATTAAATTATATTATATTATATTATAAATTAGAAAGCTATATCTCTACGTTCCATCAAAATCCGCCTTTTACACATTTTTTTAAGAAAAGCCAACCAAATCCATCAAATCCATTAAATATTTACCATGTTTTTCCTTTCTTATTCGGGAAACAGTTTTTCGACTAATACCAAGAGCTGCACTTACTCGGTTAGTCACTTGTGAAAGTGGCAACAATGCACCACCATTCTGATACTCTCTTTCAAAGTAATCTTGTAGGCGTACTACAAACTCTCGCGCTTGACTGCGCATCACTGTTCTTTTAGTGGTCTCAGTTTCGGCCATAGTGTTTATAAACACAAAAAAAAAACCAAATGAAATAACAGTCAAAACTTAATAACAACGAAAGAATTATCAAACAGTTATAAGTAAAATAACAAGAACGAAATAAAAACACAACACAATATCAACTAAACTGAACACGCGTATCGTATACAAGGCTTCTGCACTCGTACTGAAGAGACAAACAAAACGGCGGTCGTGATCACGAGGTGGACGCAGTGTTGACAAATTTTCACTCGCGAAAAGAATCTGTCTATAATCGATTTTATACGATTCTTTTAGTCACGTCACTATGTAAAAAAGTAAAAATAAACCTATAGAACGTAAACGCAAACGGCAGTAAAATATTATTATCTTTTAAAGTTTTAATTATTTTGAGCACGAAGTCTAAAAAAATATGTTGATTGTGTGTGAATTAATTGTATAATGATTTATATTGATTATGTATTTTTAAATGATGATTTACAACAATGAACAAAAATGGTTATTATTTCAAATTATGCGAAACGTGAAGAGTTACGTTCTAAGAAGTGTCAAAAGGGACTTCGTAATTGGAATAGAGTATAGTAAGGCATGAAGATGTTGGGCGCAGGGAGCCCAGGATCGTGATTTGTGGTATTCCTTGAGGGAGGCCTATGTTTGGCAGTGGACTTATAGGTCTTATAATGGGGTGTTATGTGAATGATGATAAAGTATTCCGATGTTTCATCATCATTCACATTACAGCCCTCAGGCGCACAGTTACAGCTTCAGAATTTTTGCTTGAATCAAAAATAATAAACATACGGTTTTTTACCGTTTTTTTTACCGTAACCAAAATTTTTGCTCAAATCAAAAATAATAAATGTACGGTAAATATGTACCGTTTCAATTAATTTTAATAATATTTTTGTTACCTACTTAATACCACGGCTGCCGTATTCATGCCTCCATTTATGGTTGCTTCAATCATTTCAATAAATACGTACACATAGTACGATGACGTAAAAGCCTTTAGATTTCCAAGGCAACTTCACACAGAGCAGATTATTAATATCGGCTTACGGCCGAACCTGCACACACATTAATCAGGTCTTGGTCACGTCAAGGAAAAATATTAGATGTTATGTCAAGAAAAGGAATGCACTTTGTGATTAACTAATACCTACCAAGATAAACTGACCTTAACGGGTCAGTCACCGCAGAGTCTACTTAACCTAAGGATGCCTATTTTAGGGGCAAGACAACTGTGGTATTATCTATCGATGTTGGTGTGTCTTTCTTAGTGTAGTAGTGTTGGGAGTGGTGGTGCTGGGATTAGTTATGACGAGGATAGTGCACGCAATTGAGTCTGATGAAGTCTCTCCGTCTTTACTCGTGCTCTAATCCAAAGCCCCTAAATCTTTGAGATCGAGTTTCTTTTTCAGTGCATAAAGACTGCAATGCAGTAGGCGATATGATTGACAAGTTCGTGGAAACTGTACATGTGCTGGGAGCTAAGTACTGCAAGACCCGTCGCAGTATAACACAAAACTATCCGATCAACCTCTTAATCTTATGGCTATTAGAGGAAAAATAAAATTGCAGTCTTCAGTAGATTTCACAGAATACACGCAACTAAAGATTCAGGTCAATAAATGCATGCGCCAGGACTTGCGTTACTTTAATACAGCTCGTATTGAATAAGCGACAGGGCGGAGATCTATCTGTCAGAAAAAGCCGCCTATCGAAGCTAAAAACCGAATGTGGTAGCATAGTTTCGAGTCAACTGAAATTTTAAGTGAAATTGAGAGGTTATACGGGCAGCTGCACATGTCATCAATTCGGTTATAGCATCAATGGCGAGTAAATCGCTGACCTTCGATTTGCGGAAGATATAGCTCTAATAGCATAATAGCTGGAAGATCCAAGCACTATGCCTAATGACCTCAATAGTGCCTGCCAACGGATAGGTCTTAAAATATGCATGGACAAAGCCAAAAACATTTATGTTATGTCGGTAGTGATTGGGAGCACTAAGCTCAAAGTTGTTGATGAGTATGTTTACTTGGTACAAATATTCCGACTAGATAATTCCAATTTTGACTAAGAGGTCAATCGAAGAATTCAATTTGGAAAATGTTTAGGAGATTAAGACACCTTCTTGTCAGGTATACTTAAAAACAAGGTTATACAACCAGTGAGTGTAGCCAATGATGACTTATGGTTCTGACACGTGGTCTTTCAGTGCTGGCCATATGAAAAATCTCAAGGTCACTCAGCGAGCTATGGAGAGGGCTATGTTCGGGGTCTCTCTGCGTGATAAACTTGGAAAGTAGAAAGTAGTAGAAAGTAGAACACGAATAACCGACATAGCCCCAACGGATTAGTAAGCTGAAGTTGCAATAGGGCGGTCATATTGTTCGAAGAACCGAAAAACGATCTAGAAGAAAGGTTCTCGAGTGGCAGCCTCGTACCGATACGCGAAGTGTAGAGCTGCCCTACACTGCGTGGAGATACGATCTCGTTAAAAATACAGAAAGACTATGGATGCAGGTAATTCAGAACAGTGCTTTGTGGCATTTTTTGGGGACGGCCTATGTTCAGCAGTGGACTTGTGAAGGGCTGTAATCGTGATAGTGATATTACTGTATGGTCACACAGTGGTAGAACCACGCGGTAGCTTTATGCTGTCGCACGGATGGGCCGGCTCTAACCGGGGTGGTACCACGACCTCATAGAAAACCAGCGTGAAGTAGAGGTTTGCCTCTGCGTTTCGCTTGGTGAGTGCAGGTGGCCGGAGGCCCTTTTTTCTGGAAATGAGGCATTCCATCTTAGTCCTCACCGGTGACAACGCATCTACATTTTTGATTTGTAATAGAGGATAGATGTAGATGTCTATGGGCCGCAGCAACCACTTACCATCAGGTGGACTGTGTGCTCGTTTGTCACCCTTATAATATAAAAAATGGTCAAATTGTAATTGCGCTATATTGAATGTTTAGTGCGGTTCTCTGTTTTATTGCTAATGATGAATAATCTCGTAAGCAAAACTGTCAGTTGAACATGCCACAACTCACAATATTATTATTTATAACAATGAAAATTTTATGTATTTTTTACACCAGAATCATTTCTAATACTAACTGGTATTCCCAAATAATGGTAAGTACAAGATTTTTTTTATAAAGTATTAAAAATAAATGATAATAATTTATTAAACTTTAAACTTGTAGTGCATACAGAAAAATGTTTTTTTTTACATGAAACAGTGCAATAAAGTTAGGTAAAAACACTATTGAGAAATAAATAAATAGTAATATAGTCTAAACGCATATATTACGCTGGCAATTGACTAAATCCAATCTTTTCAGTTTCGGTCACATGCGTAATACAGGATAAATTATCAAACATCTGCGCGCCAGTTATGACTTTTTCCTCCTTCGTCCATATACGACTATCAGCGCTCGCCTCTACCCTATTGCTGTCCGCATACCCCGCATTAAAACTAAAAGGTTTGATTCGTTATACGTAATGCATACAAAAACAAATAGAATAAATTGCTAATTTGCATTCCATTACATTGTACGAGTGAGTGGTTTCAAGACAGTTTTAGGTTTTTAGTTAAGCTAACTTTTGGTGGGACCGCTGTCAAGTACTGGCATTTACATTATGAGTCATTGCTGTAACCTATTTAAAATGTTACTGAAGGAAAGCTGTCTCATGAATACTTAGACTGTCTATCGTCGTACTCAATAAACTTTATTTATTATCAATATAATATGACAGTATATCGGTATTTATTGTTATGTACCCAAGGGTACTTATTAGCTTACTGTATGTAATATAACTCTACCTCAGACCAACCTTCGACTTTGTACTCCCGTAAAACGTACTCCGCATACGCGAGTCCATAGTTAAATTGATACAGAAGATGGATGTCAGCAATTTTATCTTTCAGAAAACACGTGAAAAATATGTAGGTTCTTACCTGTCTATTAGCCAACCAGACATTATCATTGCATACAGCATCCCAACATTGTGAAAGGTCCCAATTAAATTAGACTTCCACGGCTGACAGGCTAGCTTGAGCTGCGAAAAAAAATTATGTGATGTTTTTGCATTTTGCTATTGGCTTCCTGTTTCTATAAACTAACCACAAAATATACAAAGGGCGGACTTAATTCCAGTTAGCATTATCTGCCCGCTAACTCAGGGCGAGGTGAGAAATTAGTGGCAGGTGACTTGAATAACTGAATATAATAAACATAAATAGTTTTTTTTTTAATTAATAGCACATATTAAAATAAAGGCTATTATCTACACAAATATGTTAATATGTATACAAACAAATACTAAATAATCTATATGTACCAATTATCCTTAACACACATACATACATACTTACTTACTTATCTTTACGCACAATCCCTGACGGGGTAGCCAGAGAGAACAGATCGCCAAGTGTCACGATCCTTTTATACGCATTGGACACGCCCGCGAAGATGTGTACGCCATAATAGCAATATTTTCGAGAGAGATGTTATCAAAATAATAATATAATAATATAATGGGAATGCAAAAGGAACTTTAGATATGTAGTATAATAAATAAGTGTATATAATAAATTATATAAGTATGTTCAATGAAACAGATATAATAACGAAATTTTTATTATGCTATGAATATGTAATGCAGCTATTTTATCCTCCCTAAAAGTTATGCTGAAAATAGTATGCTTTTACTTTTATCTTAAAAAAGCTGATGCTATTAAGTTGACGGAACGGAAAAGAAACCCACATATTTGGCCCAACAGCACAAGAATCTTGGTTTGCGTCGGAGCCTTAGACCATATCCGCCACCGTTGTCAAGAAAACAGGTGCTTTTGAGGGCTGCTTTTTTCCTGACCTGGCGTCTGCGTAACGGACTCGGGGAGGTCCGTTACGCAGGTGAAGTTAGAAGCCGAGGAGTAAGGCGCGCCATGAGTTCTTGATGCGCCTCACTTGAGAAGCAAAACGGGGAGGAGTAATCCTCCCCTAAGGAGGAGCTGCCATGGGGCGGCCGGCGCTGGTGGGGATGGGGATGTGTGTGACATGAGAGATGTGTGTGTATATGATGATGTGGAACACCATGGTGTTTTAGTCGGTGCGAGACCGACATAACCCACCTTTGCCGCTGCGAGGCGGGTATGCGTCCCCCATGTAAAAAAAAAGGTTAGGTTAGGTTTAGTCATGTCTTGATTGGGGACGTCATAAATTAGTAGGTATCTTAAGACAAACAGTGCACTGCACTCCCGCTATACCGTTACCCTCTTATTCTATATATTGCGGGTTAAACATTCGGTGTTGTATAGAATGCCTAGGTAAAGTTTGAATTAAATAATATTTTATACATTGGCTGAAAGTTCTAGGTATTGTATAGAATACCAAGGTATTTCTATATTATACTATGCTTGATGTCTGTGTTGTATTACAAACCCGCTGCTCTTTAATTGATTTTATATTCAAATTTAGTCAAATTTAGTTAATGTTATATTACGGGTAGGTGAAGTTTGCGAAAATTTAAATAGTAAAACTGTAAACACGTTTGTTTTTGTGTGCTTGCTGTTAATAATAATGGCATCAATGGATGCGACTTTTCTTCAACATATATAATTTACCGTTGCTATGACGGTGTTGTTAGTTTCGTACACCCAATCAGTGCATTCTTCGACCGCATCTGTGAAACTTTCCTTGGTGCACGTTTGGCCAATTATAAAGCCCTCTTTTAGTTTCGGTCTTGTGCATCTGTCAATAGTGCTGTTCGGCCACCACGTGGCGTTATAAGCTGCGTATAGGTTTTCACATTCAGGGATACGGCATCTAAAATAATTTAACTAGCTCAGAACAACAAAAAATATCAAGTGAATATAACGTAAAAATTATAATAATAATAATACACCCACACGACATAAGCCAACCCCACATAAACACAAAAGCGTCTAACATGTGGCTTAAAAAGGTAGCCTGTTCCCAGAAACAGAACGATTTTTAATAGCAATACAGGACCTGGTAATTAACACAAAAACTATAGAAAACACATTATCGAAGATCCCACAGTCACAAACGATAAATGCCGCAAGTGCAACAGTCAACCGGAAACAATACAACACATAACCGGAGCATGTACAAGCCTCACACGGGCAGATTACACTCACAGACATAACCAGCTCGCAAACATCATACATCAAAAATTGGCACTCAAACATAAACTTATTCAAAACACAAACAACCCGTACTACAAATACGAGTATATCGTACACACCACAAACAGTTTTAGAAAATGCCTGACATAAACTTTATTATTCACACCAATTATCCACATTTGTTAAAAAATTATAATCTATATACCTATAACATTAACGAAAATTAATTTTTTTTTAATTTTATTTAATGTTTATATTTATTAATTTAATAAATATAAACATTAAATAAAATTAAAACTAAAAATTAAAATACTACTCTAGGTCGTGGTGTGTCTAATTTACAGTATGCAGATTTATCCACCGCCCTAACATTTGTGAATCCCATCTGTTCCTTAGTACACTGATAATGATGTTGGTGCTCGTCCGCATGCGATTCAGCATGGAGGCACATCTTTTGCGCATTATGGCTTCAAAATCATCAACATTTGTACGTGGTAGAGCCATGCTGCAACTATATTAGTAGTATAGTTGTAGCAGGAATGGGTCGGCTCGACCGGGGAAGGACACAGAATACCAGCGTCAAATAGCAGCTTAACACTGCTGTGTTTCGTATGGTGAGTGTAGAGAACCGGAGACCCTTTTTCCTGGAAACGAGATCTTAGTCCTCACGGGTGGCAACGCATCTGCATTTTGATTCGCAAAAGAGGATAAATTTACATGTCTATGGGCCACAGCAGACATTTACCATCAGGTGGACTGAGCACACAGTCCACCTGATGGTAAGTGGTTGCTGCGGCCCATAGACATCTACATCTATCCTCGTTTGCGAATCTAAATGCAGATGCGTTGTCACCCGTGAGGACTAAGATGGAATGCCTCATTTCCAGTAAAAAGGGCCTCCGGCCACCTGCACTCACCAAGCGAAACGCAGAGGTAAACCTCTACTTCACGCTGGTTTTCTGTGAGGTCGTGGTACCACTCCGGTTCGAGCCGGCCCATCCGTACGACAGCAAAAGCTGCCGCGTGGCTCTACCACTGTTCATAACCATGTTGTTCTAACCAAATTTAATATATTAATTCTAATTAAATTTATATAGTAAAATTATTTTCTCCGTGTAGTTGGGGTCATAAATCATAGCTCGGCCTCAGCCCGGCTAGGGTGGTGAGTATGTTACGCGGGCGCAACGCCATTATCGATAACAATATATGATTTTTATATTTATTTAATAAATATTTATTAATTATAATATTTACATAATAATGTAAATGATTTTTACTTTTATATTTATATTTAAAATAACTTGATGCATTCCAAACATTTGTACTTATAGTTTATTAACACATAGATACCTAATTAATATTTGATTTTAAAGCATTATTATTCTTATTTTAATAAATACGTTGTTTTATTTAATTTTTTTTTCATTTTTATTACTAACCCACATAATGAAAACTAAATACACTATCAATAACCTTTATCGACTATAATAATGCGCATCGCTATGCTCGCCTCTAAGGCCCGTGAGTGGGAGAGAGAGCGAAATACTCCGATGATTTATGACCCTAACCGCATGGACAAAATAATTCTAGTATAGTATGATCGAAAATAAATATTTCTTTTTTATTTATTTATTATTATAAGTATGTACATAGTTTTGGTTTTTAATATACATAGTCCCACAAAACTGCTTACGCAGTTTATCTGTCTGTCTGTGTTTGTTTATAGTCCATAAAACATTAGATACTTTTTGTCATATAAGACTTATCCGATATGTTAATGGCACGCGATTTTATATGTTGATTTATTAAATGCTTGAGGTGAAGTGAAGTGATGCTAGAGCCAGAAAAATTCATACATTCATATTATAATATGGGATATGATGGGTAGTGGATTCGCCGAAGTTCAATAGGCCTCCAATACGCGGCAATCAGTTTTGATCATAAAAATAACCCTGTGTTAGCAAATACTATTTGCAACCAACAAATTAGTTTTAGGCGCGTATGTGTGCGTGAGCCTAGCTTTTCTTCCGAGTCACTAAAAAGTACCAAATGTACTATCACTTGATATACACGGAGGACATACAATGATTTATGCGTCAAATAAAACAATGCTTTAAGAATTATAATGGGGTTGCCTCGGTATTGTAGCGCCTCTGGCATGTTTACCGAGGCTCATGTTTTTTTTAAATATAGTATAGGGTGACAAACGAGCACACAGTCCACCTGATGGTAAATGTCTGCTGTGGCCCATAGACATGTAAATTTATCCTCTTTTGCGAATCAAAATGCAGATGCGTTGCCACCCGTGAGGACTAAGATCTCGTTTCCAGGAAAAAGGGTCTCCGGTTCTCTACACTCACCATACGAAACACAGCAGTGTTAAGCTGCTATTTGACGCTGGTATTCTGTGTCCTTCCCCGGTCGAGCCGACCCATTCCTGCTACAACTATACTACTAATATAGTTGCAGCATGGCTCTACCACGTACAAATGTTGATGATTTTGAAGCCATAATGCGCAAAAGATGTGCCTCCATGCTGAATCGCATGCGGACGAGCACCAACATCATTATCAGTGTACTAAGGAACAGATGGGATTCACAAATGTTAGGGCGGTGGATAAATCTGCATACTGTAAATTAGACACACCACGACCTAGAGTAGTATTTTAATTTTTAGTTTTAATTTTATTTAATGTTTATATTTATTAAATTAATAAATATAAACATTAAATAAAATTAAAAAAAAATTAATTTTCGTTAATGTTATAGGTATATAGATTATAATTTTTTAACAAATGTGGATAATTGGTGTGAATAATAAAGTTTATGTCAGGCATTTTCTAAAACTGTTTGTGGTGTGTACGATATACTCGTATTTGTAGTACGGGGTGTTTGTGTGTTTTGAATAAGTTTATGTTTGAGTGCCAATTTTTGATGTATGATGTTTGCGAGCTGGTTATGTCTGTGAGTGTAATCTGCCCGTGTGAGGCTTGTACATGCTCCGGTTATGTGTTGTATTGTTTCCGGTTGACTGTTGCACTTGCGGCATTTATCGTTTGTGACTGTGGGATCTTCGATAATGTGTTTTCTATAGTTTTTGTGTTAATTACCAGGTCCTGTATTGCTATTAAAAATCGTTCTGTTTCTGGGAACAGGCTACCTTTTTAAGCCACATGTTAGACGCTTTTGTGTTTATGTGGGGTTGGCTTATGTCGTGTGGGTGTATTATTATTATTATAATTTTTACGTTATATTCACTTGATATTTTTTGTTGTTCTGAGCTAGTTAAATTAGTGTGCTTTAGTACACGGTGGTATTATCGAGTTTACGTCGAGATTTAATTTTTTTTTTTAATTTTTTTTAATTTTTTTTTTTTATCAAAATAAAAATTAAATCTCGACGTAAACTCGATAATACCACTGTGTATAGAAAAAAGACCCATACTAACCGATATTTAAATGGTGAATCGCACCATCATCCATCACAGTTAGCTACCGTGGGAAAATCTTTGTTTCAGAGAGCACGAGGGATCTGTGACAGAAAACATCTGGCCGCCGAGCTTCAGTACGTCGAGCAAGTATTGCAAGACAACAAGCTTCGGGTCCCGCGCCTACGTCACGGTGAACGAGTGAAGCCAACCACAGTCGAGCGTGTGCCTGCTGTACTACCCTATGTCAGAGGAGTCACAGACAAGGTTGGCTACATCTTGAAGCGAGCTTCTATTAAAACATACTTCAAGCCGCTGAAGAAGATTAGTCAATTTTTACCATCCGTCAAGTGTAATATCCCTCTACAAGATGCAGGAGTGTACAAGCTTGATTGCGAATGTGGTCTCTCTTACATAGGACAAACAAAAAGATCCATTAAAACCCGCGTGAAAGAACATATAGCTGACGTGAAGCACCGACGCTCTGGGAAGACTGCAGTCTGTGAACATGTTCAAGATCGTCCCCGCCATTACATCAGATTTGATAGACCACAAATCCTTGCAAAAGAACACCGATTCCTACCAAGGATGATACGCGAGGCTATTGAAATTAAAAAACATCCTAATTTCAATAGAGAAGATGGATGGGTGCTGCCATCTGCTTGGGATCCTATAATTAACAAAATTAAATCCAAACCCAAGCATAACACTGCAAGACTTCAGGACACTGTTAGTTCATTCTGCGTAAATCGAACCAAAAATTAATATTAAAAAAAACTGAAGATAGACGGGCTAACTGTGACATCGGGACGTCAAACATCTCAGTCCCCCCCGTGACCATGGGTTGCTGAAAAGCACTCGAAACGTCGGGAATAAAAATAATAAAATAAACGCGATAAAATCCGTAAAAAAACAGTTTTATTCAATGTGTAGTGTTCGCGTAAATATAAGAAATCATAACATTTCGTTTATTTAATGTAATAAATTAACGTTATTTAATGTTTACATTACAGGTTACGCAGCTCGTAATAATACGACTCCGCCATTCAGGTACTAATAAAATGATGGGTCTATTAAAAGATGCTTGCAGCAAAATAACGAAAGAAGATTGGGTCAAGGTCGTCGAAAAGACTCGAAAACTAATAACAGAAGATTATGAACGCGATATAAGAGTGGACACCATTATAGACAATGAAATTGTCATACAAGTGACTGATAGCGATGACAGCTCTGGCGAATCTGGTTCAGAGTCTGAATAATTGTTATAATAAATGATAGGTAGTCATTTATTAAAACATCTTGTACCTACTCTATTCATTAAAATGTGTAACAGTGTTTACAAATTTGTTTTATTTTGATATGTCCTCGACCAATTATCTACGCCCATCAAAGATACTCCACCTAATAAAGAACCTGTGTCTTTAACTATTATTGTTTTGATTTTATTTAATTACACACTATACTAGAATATTTAAAAACAAACTGTTCCCAAATTATATTAGGGTTACTGGTTCAGTCACTTCACTAGTATTGTAAATTCGTTATGTGTCAAATCGGTAATAACTCAGCGGCCGGAGTATAGTGCATTCTTTATGGTAATGGATTTATTGTCATAAAAAGTACACTGTAGAAGCGTGCTCGTCGCGACCCCCTGCCAGCCCTTTTCAGGGCTGCAATTCTACTTAGCTGCGTACCTATGCCAACGAGGGTTAGGGCGTCCCCCCAAGGCGACGCACACCACCTCATCCCCGTTGGTGTGAAATGCAGCGCGCAAAGCGGCGATGGGGACCGCCACCCGTCACGCACAGCCCGACACGGCGGAAGGTGGAGGACAGAGTGCAGATTTGGCACGTGGAATGTTAGAGGAGGCATGAGAGATAAGACGAATGAGTTGATTGAAATAATGAAAGAAAGAGAATTAGATGTCGTGTGTATGTCGGAGACCAAACGGAAGGGCAGTAGTACTGAAGAGCTCCCTGGCGGGGCGTTAGCTCTATGGTCCGGAGTCCCGGAGAGCGAGAGCGCCCGCCAGGGAGTGGGGGTGCTGCTGTCGTCTCGGTTGGTCGATGTTATGACTGAATATAAGGTTGTGAACTTAAGACTTCTCTGGGTTCGCTTTAAATTGGGACTGACGAAGTTATTCCTTTTGACTGTTTATGCGCCGGTAGCTTCATCGTCCAGGGCTGAGCTGGAGGAGTTTTGGGAGAATGTAAGAGAAGTTCTAGATTTGGCTAGGGGAAACGAAAGAATTGTTGTATGTGGTGATTTGAATGGATGGGTTGGTACCGCTCGACCAGGGTACGAGTCGGTGCTTGGAAAGTTTGGCGATAAAAGGGTTAATGATGCTGGCAAGTTTATACTGGCGGTATGCAAGGAAAAGGGTCTTCTTGGGACAAACACTATGCTTAATCATAAGAAAATTCATATGTATACTAGAGAAAGAAAGAATGAGAGAAGTAGCCGTTAGCCGACTGCGAAAACAGGTGATGGATACGCGAGTGTTCAGGGGTGCTGACCTGGGAACGGATCACTATCTAGTGATTACTAGATTTAGGGGTCTGTTCGCGGGTTGGCGCTACCGGACGGCAGTAACAGAACCACAGTCGGTCTGTCGCATCTGAAGCTGGAAGCTTCAGGAAGCGGATACTAGGGACAAATATCATGCGAGGGTAGCCGAAAAGCTTGACAACATTGATGGCAGAAAAGAATGTGTTGAAAGAACATGGCAGAACCTTAGGGATGGAATGGTAAGTGCAGCGGAAGAAGTGTGTGGAACGATTAAAAGAGGCAGTAGTAAAAGAAGAGATGCATGGTGGAATGATGAAGTGAAAGAAGCTGTAAAGAAGAAGAAGAAAGCATGGTTAGACTACTTGGCCTCTAGTAATGATAAGGATATGAGAGAGAAGATGAAAGAAAGATATAAGCTGCAGAAAGTTCACACGAAAGCATTGATTGAGGAAGTGCGTGAAAGGTGTAGAATGGAAGCGGACGAAAGGTTGTCGCACAACTTTAAGGAGAACTCCAAACTCTTCTGGAAAGAGGTTGGAAGGACCCGAAGTGCGACGGCCTTAAGAATGAACAAAGTGCTTTCGAAAACTAATGACGTCCTCTCAGAAAAAGCGGACGTCATGCAGCGATGGAGCGAATTTTATAGAGAAATGTATGCGTGTGATGATCTTAGTGAGGGATCCGGGGATGACGCCGAGACTGGTACGCCAGACCCGGACCTCGATGACACTGAGGTCATCAGTATGAAAGAGATTGAACGTGCGATTCGAAGTTTGAAATGTGGTAAGGCTGCGGACTAGACAGAGTTACTGCTGAAATGGTCAAGTATGGTGGGCCTCGCGTCTGGGACAGCTTTCATCTGCTGTGCAATTTGTGCTGGCGGACGGGGGATGTCCCGGATGATTGGCGATCCGAGGTCATTGTGCCTTTATATAAAGGTAAAGGTTCACATTTTGACTGCGGGTGCTATCGGGCGATCAGCTTGACCAGTTTAGCAAGTAAAGTTTACTCGAAGGTTTTGACACGTAGGATGCAAGAGAAATCGGAAAGATTTCTATGGGAGGCACAATGCGGATTTAGACCTGTAAGAGGATGCACGGATCAAATGTTTTCTCTCTGCATGATCACGGAAAAGCTTCTGGCTGCTAACCAGAGGATTTTCTGTGCTTTTGTGGATCTTGAGAAAGCATTTGATAAGGTTGTAAGGAAGAAAATGTGGAAACTGTTGCCGGGGTATGGTGTGGATGGTCGATTGCTAAGGGCTGTGCAGTCACTTTACTGTGACTGTAAAGCCTATGTGCGGGTAGGGCATGACCTGTCACCCATGTTTAGCGTCCAAACGGGCGTAAAACAGGGTTGTGTCATGTCTTCCTGGCTGTTCATACTGTATCTCGACAGCTGTTTACAGAAGCTGAAAGATAGCTGTTTGGGTGTGAAATTGGGTGACATTAAAGTAAATTGTCTGCTGTATGCTGATGATGCAGTGCTTATTGCACCATCAGAGGCAGAACTGCAGGCATTAGTCACGTGTATGAAAGAGGAATGTGAAATTAAAGGTCTCCGCTTGAATGCTAATAAAACTAAGGTTCTGGTATTTGAAAGGGACGAAGAGAGAACGAAGTGTGAAATATGGGTAAATCAGGAATGTCTAGAACAGGTAAATGAAATTGTATACTTGGGGAGTGCTTTTAGCCGGGATGGAAGATGTGATTTAGATGTGGACAGGCGTGTCGCTGCCGGGAACAAAGTCAATGGTGCCCTGACTGCGTTAGTCAAAAGGCAAAGCGTAGTGAAGAGTGCACGCCTTGCAATACATAACGCAGTGTTGGTACCGACTTTGTTATATGGCAGCGAAACCTGGGTATGCCAGAAGAAGCATAAAAGCAAGTTGAATGCAGTGGAGATGCGATCTCTTCGTAAAATGTGCGGCGTCACCATGGCCGACCGAAAGCGAAACAAAGAGATTCGCAATATGGCAGGTTTGAAAGATGACCTTATCACAAATATTGATAAGGGCGTGCTTCGATAGTTTGGGCACGTTGAGAGAATGAGTGAAGACCGAATGGTGAAGAAAATATATAGCGCGAAGGTTAATATTAAAAGGTGTCGAGGTAGACCGAGACTAACTTTCGAAAACCATGTGAGCAAATTGCTCGAAGAGGGGAGGGTCAAGAGTACTTGGATACCTAGACGTGCATGTATGAAGAAGATAATGAATCTGAAAAAAGCGAAAGAGGTATGTAAGGATCGTGACACTTGGCGATCTGTTCTCTCTGGGTACCCCGTCAGGGATTGTGCGTGACGATAAGTAAGTAAGTAAGTAAAAGTACACTACAATCGATTTTCTATCTTATTACTTATTTTATTGTTTATTCGAAATCTAGATTGTAAAAAGAGCTACTTTTTTGTATTTTACTTAAGAAAAATATGGCCAATTTTTTAAAGTATAAACCAGTTAGTTAACTTCAGGCCCAAAAATCCCATTCTCCTTTGATAGTTAAAATTTAAAAATTGTCAAAAAATAATCTCATTATTATAATACGATTTTTTGGTTAAAAACATGTTTAGCTGTTTCTTAAAAATGTGAAGGATCTTAGACTCTCTTATATATTTAGGTAAATGGTTACAGACGAGGACCCATACAGAATACACTTTTTTGAAACAAAACAGTCTTACTATTGGGATGGCTCAATTTATCTTTATGACGCTGGACATTTAGTTATTTGTAAAGACTTAAGTTTTGACGTACAAATAAGACTACCTCTTATATATATATATATATACATAGATCATCATTGGTACATCATCATATCATTGGTACAATCAGCACAGAGAGGTATATGTTTTAAAAAAATATGTTTGTTGCAACTCTGGCAAATGTAATTTATTTTACGGTCTTTATTGGCTGGACACATCTGACACCTTTTGCAAACATTAGATTTCTTTGCCAGAGGTTCCTCTACAGACTCGCCAACAAATTGTCCAATCTTTTTACGCAACTCGCGTGGTGGTGAGAAATTTTGGCCAAAGTGTTTTATAAATCGTTTCCGTCTTGTTTGACTTGAATTATTAATAATTCTTTTTCCTATCAGGCCATTAAATGTGGCAATATTCAATAAAGCATAAAAAATTGTCAATGGCTACCTCTTAGAATTACAACTTACGTCGTATGCAGATATAGAATGCTCCCCTATGTTCTGTGAGAGGGTGGGTCTTCCCCGGTCGAGCCGACCAATTCGTGCTGCAACTGTACTACTAATAGCTGCAGCATGGTTCAACCATTTTTTCAAGATATCATATCCTCCCTCATATATTGAATTAATCCTTTTTACATTTTAGTGAATGTAACTATTTTTGTAGACATCCAGTTAAATCTTCCCGTGGCTATTATGCATATTTTTTATGTTCGGGTTCCAGAAAAACTGCAATAATGGTTTACGTAAATAAAATATATCGTATTTTAAAGAAGTACCAATAGCAGTAAGTAATACAGTATTGGTAAGCCAACACCAGGTAAAAGCAAAATTGGAAGAAAAGTATAAAAATACATATTATGAAATATATTTTTTACTTTTCACACAAATTAGGTCAACCGACTCTTTTTGGGTGATTAGGTGTGAAGTGAACATACAGTATATAGTAATGATACGTAACCAAAAGATTAATATTTTTAATGATACCTATAGAAGGAACAAAATTACAATTTAATAAAAATAACAATTTATTCGTAGGTCATTAAATTACTATTTTTCACCGTAATGAATCGCATCTATTTAGCTTGTCATTATACCAAGTACAATTTTAAAAGCACCAATTATTCCCGGTTTAACGGTATCAAAAAATGTTTGTTACATCCCTAGTACTGTTGTTTCATTCAATGTTATTTCTTAATTTTTGTGTCTAATATGCACAAAATATAAATAATTTCGACTTACTGGTGAAAGGATACACCACTTTTATTCAAATTCCACATCCGACTGTTTTTCTGACATATAATATCGCACAATTCGGCATTTTTGAAATAAATTGCACATCAAGAGAATATAATCACTACGTTTAATTGCACCCAGCAACGCTTGACACAAAAATTGAGCAATGACTTTGACGTCAAAAGAGATGTGTCAATTCGTGACATTTAAAGGTTAGAATTGACATGTTATATTAGTAGCTACACGGGTATCGCGCACTCCCCCGTTTTATTGTGTATGCATTACAGTATTCTATGTATGGGGTAGTGAATATTCTTACACCGCTGCTACACGGTATTCTCTATACTCAATTTATATAGCATTATAGATTTGCTCTATGAATTAATATAATATATATGTACTTACCCTAAGGTTATTACTTGACTGTAAGTCGGTAAATTTTATAAAAACTCATAAAATCTAATAATAAACAAGCAATTTTTCTCAATATACCACGTTTTGTTCCTACACACAATTAATCTTACATTGTCATCAGATTCTGAGGTATTCTCAAAATTCCAAGTAAGTTAATTTATATCAATTACTGAATTCGAACCGAACAGCTGTAAGCGAGTTAATAAAATATATAATAAAATCCACAAGATCAGGTTTACTAATAGTTTTACTGCTACTTTATAGATTTATTGACATATTTTATAACTTTATCAAAATATAAACTTGAAACAATTCACTTTTGTCCCAGGGGCGTAGCCATAGTATAAAGGGAGGCCAAATAGATTAACTCCGGCACAATCCGCGATATAATTGCCTACTGTCTCAGGGTTGTCACTGTCACCAAATCATTAGTTTAAAGCCCGGCCCTTGCCAAAGATAATACATCTCTGTTTAACTAATTCAGTGATCATTAGTCGATAAAGTTCAACAATGGTTTTCCTTACAAATACAGAAATGTATTAAGATTCAGAGCAGTATTATTTATAAAAAAAGGGATAAAATAAACCGGCAGGGCGGTGTGTGAGCTCGTGTTTAAATTATTTACTTAGTATATACTAGTTACTTTTTATTTTTAATAGGCATAATATAGTATTTGCACACATAAAGGACCATATTAATTTTTATTTTTAATTAATACAAGCATATATATATTGAATCACACATTTATTACAAAATTACAAATTAGCTACAGAAAAATACTTTCTTCGGTTTCAACTATTACGAAACGCCTTGTTATTAAACTTTAATGTGTAATATATCCGCATCCTTATAAATAACTTTTGCAAATATAATTAATTACGATTTTATAACCGTAAGTAGGTACTTAGTTACTATTCTTCCTCTGTCTGATAGACAACTAATACAACAAAAATAAGTAAGTAGGTATCTCATCATCAAGTAAAAATTATATGCTATAATAAGTGACTCGCTTACGTGACGCGCGAACCTCGTGCGGTGTTAGCCTCCACTGGCGTACAGAGAAATACTTCGAGATTGTGTTTAAGTGTGCGTGCGGCGCCTCATAGATACTATGGCGCACACATACAAGCCGCGCGCAGTGCGTTTGTATGAAGATAACGTACTTCCCCTCTCTTTATACTATGGCGTAGCTACCGCCGTATCAGCCGTATCAATCATACGGGGCCCCCGGGCTACAGGGGCTCCGAACGTGTGTAACCAAAAATTCCAAGGACTTCTACGGGACAGGAAAGGCTATCACTATTATCTACAGAAGCAAATAATTAAAAAAAAACTGAAACGTCTTCAGCTATGAATGCCGCCGAATCGTCTAACTTCAGCTATGTTAGTATTGTTTGGCTAGGTTAGTTCCTAGAAGTATTAATTGTAAGTAATAACTTATAATCAATATATAATAATTTTAATTCAATTCAAGTGTTTTATTTCCTTTTATGAAATCTTTACTCTTCATTTATTTATTTATTCGTATGGCGTTCTTACAATCGTTCACAATAAATTAAAATTAAAAACAAAATTATAAAGTTATTCTATCTTTTATTTGCTAAAACCCATGGGAAAGCGTCGTTTTCGAGAGAGAACAGGTCTGTTGGGCAGCCGTGGTACCTTGTGAGTGGGCAGTCTCTTGCTATATGCTCAACATCCTGGACAGCAGCTCCACACTCACACCCCGGTGATTCCCTCCACCCGCACATAGACATGAAGGCATTGCTTCGCCCGCATCCGGTTCGTACCCTATTAAGTTGGCACCATTCCCTTCTTAGGAGCGCAAAACCAGCAGGTTTAAGTGTAGGGTTGATGGTAACTCCCATGCTATCAGGGGGTTTTGCGTTCCATTCCTGCAACTACTCAGCAGATGTGTTAAATCCGCCGGACACGAGTTCACATGCGGTCTGGTATGGTGGGTGACGTGACTTCAGACGGTGGGGTGTCGGATCAGTAAACTCCGCGTGAGCTGGCAGGTTGGGATTTCCGTAGATCTTCTGGGACTCTCGTACTAGTATTTGTTGTCTTCTCACATAGGGTGGGCTTATATGGCTTGGCACGGGGAGCCACTGGAGAGGGGTACATTATAAGGTTCCAGATATGCATCTCATGGTCTCAGTCAGCTGGGTGTCCACATGCAGCTCATGTACACTATTTGACCATTCTGGTGTAGAGTACTCTGCTGTTGAGTACACTAAACTGAGACCGGTTGTACGCAGCACATCGGCGCTGCCCCCCCCCCCCATGTGGTGCCCGCTAGCCTGTGCAAGATGTTGTTTCTGGTCTGGAGCTTTTTAGATAATTTGTCCATCTGCGGAGCTTACGTGAGACTCCGATCGAGAGTCACTCCCAGGTATCTCGGAGTCGGGTTGTAGTGCAACATGGCTCCAGCAAACTCAACAGTGGGCTCTTATTTTGCCATTTGGTAAGCCAAGTGAAACGCAGTTACTTCGGTTTTGGCAGTGTTTGGTACTAGTCTCCATTTTCTAAAGTACTTGTCTAGTATGCTTAAGTCCTCGTTAAGAATACCTTCGGATGATTTGAAGGTTTCGTATTGGGAAGCTAGTGCTATGTCATCGGCATACATAAATTTACGACTCTGCGTTTCAGATATATCATGTAAGTAAAGATTGAAGAGCAGCGGAGCCAAAACTGAACCCTTTGGTAATCCATTGTTCAGCTTTTTGGTACGACTTTCACTGTCGCCAAGGAAAACCATGAACTCACGGTTGCTAAGGATGATATTTAACAGCCCCACCATTTTTCTGCATGGTACCGTTTTATGACCTTATAGATCAAACCTTGCCACAAAACTGTGTCGTATGCCGCTGACAGGTCTATTAAAACAGCAACCGTCTTTAGTTTCTTTTGAAACCCTGCATTAATGTCGGTTGTGAGGGAAAACACCTGGTCGGTACAGTTGCGGCCACAACGGAAGCCAGCTTGTTCTACTGGAACCACCTTATTAATGAAAGGGCATAATCATCATCATCATCATTACTACAGCCCTTCACAAGTCCACTGCTGAACATAGGCCTCCCCCAAAGAATGCCACAAAGCACGGTCCTGAGCCACTGAACTCTTTCAGCCGTTTCCTACATTTCGGGCCCAGGTGCTTTAGAAACTCATCGTAGACTCCATCGAAACCAGCAGCTTTATTAGGGGGCAATAGTTTCAAGGCGCGATCGGTTTCATCTTGGGAGAATTCTCGTAACAGCTGGTAGTCAATTGGTAGCCACGCCTGTCCTGTCGCCCGGGTATCATCTTTCCTGCCTTTAACTCGGGACACTTCAACTATTCTGTTTGCAATCGCGTTGGCTAGTGGAGCAGATCCGCCACGGGAGTTTGTTCCAGTCTTGCCTGCCAACCCATTGAGCACCCTCCAAGCTTTCCTGCTGGTTGTCTTAAAATCCATTGACTCCACGGTATCGAGCCACCTATTTCGACGCCCTTCGTCGAGAGATTTCAGAAGGTCATTACCTATTTCATAGTTACCCGTGCGCGTGTACTCATCAAATAGTTTTCAGAAAAGGATGTACGCCTTGCGGTAGCCTCGGGGTATGCTCTTTTTTGCTGTTGCTGTGAGAAGTTTAGTGAATCTCTTGTTGTTTTCGGCACAGGAAGGTATCCATCTGATAGCAGCATCCATGTCAGCGCTGAATTTGGACCAGTCTGCTTTGTGGAAGTTCCATCGAGGCAAAGACACGTAGTTTATTAAGGGGGATCTTAATACTAACCTCCACAAGCACCGGTTGGTGCTGGTTGTTCGGGAAGTCTGAGAAAATTCTTCGTGTGTTTTGTAATGAGGTTCAATTGATGTCACAGGAAGTAAACTTATTTATTTATTTTTTATTTAAAAAATACTTATAATGCTATTATAAACTTTACTAATATTCCCTTTAACCACTTCTGGTAAGCTTAAAATGCTTGTGTTAGAAGTGGTTCACGACAGTAGTCGAATAGCGGATTCGAACCCACTACCTTTAGAGTTTGCGGTCCACGCCCTACCATTAGGCTACTGACTAAACTAACTAAAGGTTAAATCTGGATTATAATCCCGTTTCTATCTTGCTGACCTGAACGATCCTCTATCCTTGGCATTAAATACCAGGTGTAGGTTGTTGTTCTCCGCCCATTGCACGAGGTGTTCAACATTTGCATAATTTTTGTTATATCGCCAGGTCGTGTGATGACTATTGAAGTCGCCGGCATATAGGCATGGGTGTGGGAAAGCGGGGAGGTTGGTAGTCCATGAAGTGTTCGGTGGTTTGTATACGTTTACGATGGTAAGGTTGTTGATCTTTATTGCAGAGGCAAATACATCCGGACCCCAAGGCAAGTCTCCGCAGCGACATGTTTAATAGCGTCTTTAACATATGTGGCAATGCCACATTGCGCGTGATTAATTGAATGAGCAAGGTAGTATCCCGGGATAGCACCACGTTTATATAGATCCTGTTCATCTCTAGCGTGAGTTTCTTGTTAAAGGAGTACGTCTATGTCATTTCCTAATAGAATCTTACTTACTACTTCGCACTTAGCTTGACTAATACTTTCTATATTAAATTGGCAGATTCGAGTAATAGGTCCAATGTCTCTAGTCCGGTGGCTTTCCGCGAAGAGAGATTGAGGCATTTCAAGTTGGTAATTAAATGATACAATATTTTTTTTATATAGTAGAGGAGGCAAACGAGCATGTGGCTCACCTGATGGTAAGTGACTACCGCCGGCTATGAACAACTGCAACACCAGGGAGGGAATTGCAGATGCGTTGCCGGCCCTTTGAAAAGGAGTACGCTCTTTTCTTGAAGGTTCCTAAGTCGTATCGGTCCGGAAAAATCGCTGATGGTAATCGATTCCATAAAGAATTCGTACGAGGAAGAAAACATCTTCTAAATCGCACAGTGGTGGACTGCCAATCATCCAGATGGTGTCGATGGTATCGGGAGTTCTGCCGCGATGTGCGTTCTTTGAACGACTGTGATAGTGCTGTTAGGTTGCAAGATTATAGCGCAACAGTACAGCAGCCAGTAGTTTGTTGTTCGTTTGGTGCCACCCAGGGGACACGTGCAGGGTGCGGGCGGCAATTCCTGCGAACGTGAACAACTTCATCCCCCTACTTTTCATTGGGGCCCCCCAACAAATTTTGATACTTGGCCCATCTAAGGCACGCTACGCCACTGTTTTGACCTCCCACCCTCCCTCAATCGCGCGCACTATACCCGTCGCCGTCAATCCCAGCACTACCATAATCAGCACCACCACACTAGGCAGGACACACCACTCTCGAAAATACGACACAAGTTTCGCCTCTACACGAGGCATCCTCTAATGAAGTAGACTCTGCGGAGGCTGGCCGCTAAGTGAGCGGCGAGCCGAAAATACTGCTATTTATACTACTTGCTGACGCAACCGCGCTCCAATTACGTAGCGAGCGATTACGTCATGCGATAAATCACCGCCTGACGTACGCCGATATTTTCTGTGAAATTAACAACAAACTACTGCGAAACGTCCGCCTACCCTACAACCACGCAACCAAATGCTGACCACTGCACCGTGAGGGACTGTTTGCGTATACTCGCAGATCTCTTTAATAAACGTCGTCTACATCCCGGGGAAACAAATGATCTTCTAAACTTAACCTCTTTCTGTATGAAACAAAACTATTTCCGGTTTAATAACCGCTTCTATCTACAAAAAGAAGGGCTAGCCATGGGTTCCCCTCTAAGTCCTCTAAAGGCGGACATTTTTATGGATAATTTTAAAAAACAACACATAGTTGTGAATCAAAATATTTTATACTATTATCGATATGTAGACGACATAATTATTTGCTGGACTGGCACAAAGAGGCAACTGGGTGTTTTCCTCAATAAAATTAATAAAATCCACGACAAAATTAAATTTAAGCTTGAATTGGAACAAGATTGTGTCCTTAATTTCATCGACTTAACAATAACAAGGAGAGAGTCGTTACATAAATTTAAAATTTATCGAAAGCCAATTCATACCGATACGGTCATTCCTGCGTCATAATGTCATCCGTGGCAACATAAATTAGCCGCTTTTTATTGTTATATTAATCGTTTGTTTACTGTACCGTTAAGTAAAGAAAATTATTTAAAAGAGCTTAATGTGATTTATCAAATTGCAGTCTCTAACGGCTATTCAAAGAATATCATTGACAATGTAATAAAAAAGAAACAAAACTTGTCGTACGCAATTCTCTGTACGCGGTTAAACCTCAAAGTGATCGTCGATATGTTGGCAGTTTGACCTACTTAGGTTCTATATCTGAAAAAATAGCTAACACTCTTCGACAGAGTGACGTGTACGTGGCATTCAAAACAAACAATTCACTTAGGAATATCTGTAATTATAAAGATAAGTTAAATATTGGTCTAAAGTCTGGTGTTTATAAATTTGTTTGTGACGAATGCCAAGCCTTTTACGTGGGTCACACTGGTCGCAACTTCGAAACACGTTATAAAGAGCATTTAGCCGCGTACAGGAATTGTAACCCCGATAAATCACATTTTCTTAAACATCTCTTAGACACTGGACACAGCCTAGCCAATGACCACTCCTTTAAAGTCTTACATACTTATAATAAAGGGCTACGACTGTGTGTGTTGGAACAGTTAGAGATATTAAAAAATAATAACGGTAATGTTGCACTGCTGAATGAACAAACAAATGTTTCCAACTCGCCTCTCTTAAACATGTTTAAGCCTGCTCCGTGATGATATATAGCCTCGCAACATGGTCCTTTGTCACCCTCACGGTGCGGTGGTCAGCATTTGGTTGCGTGGTTGTAGGGTAGGCGGACGTTTCGCAGTAGTTTGTTGTTAATTTCACAGAAAATATCGGCGTACGTCAGGCGGTGATTTATCGCATGACGTAATCGCTCGCTACGTAATTGGAGCACGGTTGCGTCAGCAAGTAGTATAAATAGCAGTAGTTTCGGCTCGCCGCTCACTTAGCGGCCAGCCTCCGCAGAGTCTACTTCACCTGAGGTTGCCTCGTGTAGAGGCGAAACACGTGTCGTATTTTCGAGAGTGGTGTGTCCTGCCTAGTGTGGTGGTGCTGAGGATGGTAGTACTGGGATTGACGGCGACGGGTATAGTGCGCGCGATTGAGGGAGGATGTGAGGTTACGGTTACAGAACTTCAAAAAAGGAAGGTTAAGTAATATATTTCCTTTAGATGTTAATTTTCTATTATATATTCGTTATAGGCGGGATGACGGGTGTTTTTCAAATAAAAAACATATCTGTAAATAAAGTTTATAATATAGTTATAATCTTGGTAAAATAATTTGAAACTATACCGATTTTTTGAAACTAAATCGCTTGGTATTCAAAACAGCGCCATCTATCATCGAATGGAAAAAGTATTATATTTTGCCTTCAGTCACAAATAAATAAAATAATATAATTAACTTTCATTTATATGATTTACTGATTAGATTTTTAAAGTTATTAAAAAAATCTAATGTTTAGTTTTTTAGTATTTTTGTTATTTTATTTTAAAAGTGTAATAATTTCAATAGATAATAGTGATGTTACGGCCCTCAGTTGCCCTGGCAGAAGTCGACGGTACTAGGGCCCATGAGTCATGGATAAGTAGTGGTGCGTGTAAGTGGTGTAAGAAAGTGTGTAAATATAACCTGACGACCCCTATGTAATCGGGCAGCAAACCCGCATGCGCGGCTCTGCTCCATAAAGTGCGATCACTCCAGTGGGCGTTCACTTTTATCTGTGTGCATAGTGCGAGATTTTGTTTATTTACGCGTTCGATATCGAGAACGTTAAAGCTGGCTTTTCACTATGGGATATAATATATATTATATCCCGAAATATAAATTATATCCCATGATTGGCTTTCACACTGTGAGATATATCTTTTAACCAGTGTGCATTCGTCATTGGTCATTGGATTACCCCCCTTTACCCCGTACACCGTCTGCGGGGGCACGTAACGGTGCAGGGTACAGGGGGAGAAATATAAAATGAAAATATCGCTCGGTCGATCGAAAAAATATTTATAGCTTGAGATGTAATATATATTATAGCACAGTGTAAACGGTTCCATATAAAATGTATGGTGAGCGATATTAATTTATATCTCGAGATGTAATATATATTATACTAGCTGTGCCCCGCGGTTTCACCCGCGTCATCACGTGTCGGTGGTGCGCGACATGCCCTAAAGCATTTTATAATTGAAATTAAATATTTTATTTGATAGCAATGGATGGAAAAATTGGCATAATTAATGGAGTACTTTTATCTGTCGGCATATTATGTATGATGTAGAGCGAAGTTAAGTTTTATTCACTTTCGAAGTTAAGCGAAGTTAAGTTTATTAGGTGGCCGGAGGCCCTTTTTACTGGAAATGAGGCATTCCATCTTAGTCCTCACGGGTGACAACGCATCTACATTTTGATTTGTAATAGAGGATAGATGTAGATGTCTATGGGCCGCAACCACTTACCATCAGGTGGACTGTGTGCTCGTTTGTCACCCTTATCCTATAAAAAAAAAACTTTCCCTTCCCCTCCCAGTTGAGCGTCCCCCCCCCCCCCACGACACAGAAAGTGTCACGAAGCGCGATTTTTTCCAGTTATAAAGAAATCCGTACACGATTATATGACAAGTGTGTAGGCATGAAATGATTCTTGAGCTATCAAACTCTTATACTTATTAATCAATTAAATTTTCAAAAAACGATAGCAACGTGAAATGAAAGAGTTCAGAAATAAAGATGTAACTAATCATTGTCATAAAACTACTCAATTAATTTTCAATTTATTTTAGCTATAATGATTGAACTAACCACGCTCTTAGAAGCTTTCTATACTGGCTTCTCGCAGTTCTCACCAGGTGGCTAGGATCTATGCGTAGTTCGCGCGCCCAGCCAAGTATTGAATTATTTTAATTTTACATTGTCTCTTAAACTATACGTCCAAATAACATGGTATAAAGAACAAAGTTGATCTACATAAAATTGTCTTGATGATGAAGTAACTTTCGTTCGTAAGGATAAATAGGCCATGCCTAATAATAACGCTCATAAATCACTTTTAAATTTTCAATATTTTTTTGTCACAAAATACCTAATTATGGCTTATGTATAAGAAATAGACATAGGGTATGGCGGACTTTTTTTTAGACGGAGTAAAGATCTATATTTATTTTGCTATATTTTTTTGCTGTGGCAACCCTGGTGATAAGTTGTAAAAGTAATTGGTCCCGATAAATTTTAATAATTTAAATATTGTAAATTCACCATATCCACCTCAATTTTATGTTTTATGCTAATGATTACTGCCGCTTTGTATTTAATATTTACGAAAATTGGTACATAAATATTATAACAACAATTTGGTGTTGGAACAAAAAGTGACAGGTAACGAACATTGTTTAAAAATTATTGTAATCCTTATTTCATATCATTCCTTTTATAAAGTAAAGATTGATTCTATTACTCGGGTTATTACATTCTTAGCGGGTTTCTTTTCGAATTGTTTTAACGATAATTTGATTTGAGACTTGTAAATTGAAAACTCATACTCATCCCAAATTACCTGTCCGGTAGTTGTGGTATGGTATACGGGTATGCGACCCCGGCTTCCCTAGCTATTACTGTCCTATCCCTTGCCCTCCTGGACGGTAATATCCTACATTTCCTATTTCCTACCCTAACTATCCTTCCCCTTTTCCTATTCCTATCCTCCGCCAATCCAACGTCGGCTGCGCGGATGGATGCATGGCTAGGGGCGAGCCTAGTCGTTAGCGTGCCACACTGCCCTGGGACCGGGCGAGCCCAGAATAAGGCTAGCCTTACCCTGGCATGCGGGGCTCTGCTGGGGGGGACAAGCCTTTCCCTCGCTATTCGTGGGAACGCAATGGATAATGATAAAAACAATTTAATTAACCAAAATGGCAGCGATGTGGTTCGCCACATATCACGTCTCGTTTCTCGCGGGGGCGAAAAGCGGCCCACGGAGAGCCGCTTCGCAACGTTGAATGTAAGAGGAGGAATGGATGGTAAGGTAGATGAAGTATGTCAGATGATGGATGAACGTTGCATTAATATTCTGTGCGTGAACGAAACCAAGAGGAAAGGATGTGACACCACGGTTCATGGCCCCTACACGGCATACTGGTCGGGAGTCCCCCAAACTAGCCGAGGCTGTCAGGGAGTTGGTGTGATTCTTTCATCTCGAATGGTTGAATGTGTGATGGAGCATGAATGTATAAGCCCAAGACTCCTCTGGATTAGGTTAAAAGTCGGACTCACTCGCTTGTTTATCCTTGGGGTCTATGCACCGACGGATCTGCATGGAGGTGGGTCATTAATATCACAACAAGAGAGAGAATTTTGGGATAGCATGAGGGAGGTCTTGAATAAATGCGGAGAAAATGAACGGATCGTGATGTTAGGGGACTTTAATGGATGGGTTGGAGTAAAGCGTGATGGGTATGAAGGAGTTCTGGGTACGTTTGGAGACGAGAGAGTGAATGACAATGGGAGAAGCCTGCTTGAAGTATGCTTGGAATGGAATCTGTGCGTGGCCAACACAATGTTTGACCACAAAAAGATCCATTTGTATACAATAGATGACGGTGAGTCTAGAAGTATGATTGATTTTGTAATTGTGGATAAAAGACTGAGGAAGAAAGTGCTAGACACTCGGGCATACCGCGGTGTAGGCCTCGACACAGACCACTTCCTGGTCATAGCCCGAATGCGTGGCCTCTTTAAACGGTGGCGACACCGAGGTGCCGAGCCTACGAGTGTTTTGCACAGAGTAAAAGTGGAAAATCTACAAGAAAAATAAAAAAAAGACGAGTATGTAGAGAAACTAAAAGAAAGTTTTAAAGGGATAGAAGAGATAGGAGTGATTGAAGATTTGTGGGAGACATTAAAAAAGGGGTCGTAAATGTTGCTATTGAGGTATGCGGGGTAGCTAAAAGAAGGAAAGGAAGAAAGAATGATAACGTGTGGATGGATAAAGATGTACAAAGGGTTGTGCAAGAAAAGAAGAAAGCGTGGTTGGATTGGTTAGCAACAAAAGCTAACCAAAAAGTTCAAAAGGCAACAGATGACGAGATAAAGGAAGCAAGAACGAAGTATAAAAGATTGAAAACAGCAGCGAAAGTAATTGTGTCTAGAAAGAAAGAAGAACGAAAGGATGATTTCGATAGGAGGCTCACTGAAGATTTTCAGTCAAACATTAAGTTTTTCTGGAACACCATCAAAACAGCCAGAGGAAAAACTTCTACCTCGGAGCTGAGTACAATCAGGAGTCAAGATGGAAGCATTATAAAAGGAGAAGAATGTGTGTTAAAGAGATGGAAAGAGTATTTTGAAAGTTTGTTTGAAAGAGAGGAAGTGCAGGTACAGCATCTGTCACCTTCCACGGAAAATAATATAAATGTTGATGAAAATGAGATAAGCATGGATGAAATAGTGAAAGCGTTGAAAAGTATGAGCTTAGGTAAGGCTGCAGGGTATGACAGGATTACCGCCGAGATGCTGAGGGCTGGACAGGTCCTGGTGGCTAGTCAGCTGTACCGCCTTTTCAATCTGTGCTGGCGAAATGGGCAAGTACCGGGAGACTGGTGCAAAGCCGTAATCGTGCCATTGTATAAGGGAAAAGGGTCACGGCAGGACTTCATAAATTACCGTGGTATAAGCCTTTTCAGCGTCGTCGGTAAACTGTATGCGAAAGTGTTGATTGAAAGGGTTGTGAATGAAACAGACGAGAAAGTATGGGATGCAAAAGCGGGATTTAGAAAGGGAATGGGATGTACGGATCAGGTCTTTTCCTTGCGGTGCATAGCCGAAAAGTGTTTGGCTAAAAACAAGAAAGTCTACTGCGCGTTCCTAGATCTAGAAAAGGCCTATGATAGAGTGGTGAGGAATGAATTGTGGTCAGCACTGTCCGTGAACGGTGTGAGCAGTATCCTCATACGAGCATTGCAATCTCTTTATAGGGATTCTAGTGCTTGTGTAAGGATAAACGGGGCATACACTGAATGGTTTAATATCGAAAAAGGTGTTAGACAGGGATGTGTAGCGTCACCGTGGCTGTTTAATCTGTTCATGGACAATTGTTTGACAGATTTAAAAGAGAATGAAAGTGGGTTGAGAATGAATGAGTTACTCGTTAAATGTTTTCTCTATGCTGATGACCAAGTATTACTTGCGTCTTCTGCCGAGGAGTTGCAGGAGATGGTAACTGCTATGAGTGGAGCTTTTGTTAGAAAGGGAATGAAGATGAATGTAAGGAAGACGAAAGTGATGGTGTTTGAAAAAGACGAGGCAGTGACAGACTGCAATATCGTGATTGAAGATGAACAAATTGAACAGGTGAAAGAGTTTGTGTATCTAGGGTCAAAGTTTACAAGAGATGGAAAGTGTGAGAGTGATATCGAAAGAAGAGTGAATGCAGGAAACATAGTGAATGGAGCTTTGCACTCCTTTATGAGCAGTCGGAAGGTGTCTAACAAGGCTCGTTTGGCTGTGCATGAAGGGGTGTTGGTTCCGACACTCATGTACGGAAGTGAAAGTTGGGTATGGCAGAAGAAACATGAAAGCAGAATAAATGCAGTTGAGATGAGAGCATTAAGAAGTATGATAGGAGTTAAACTGAGTGACAGGATAAGAAATAGTGAGATAAGGAAACGTTGTGGTCTGAAAGAAGATGTAGTGACAAAAATTGAGAAAGGTATGCTGAGATGATTTGGTCATGTCGAGAGAATGAATGAAGAACGATTGACGAAAAAAGTGTATAAGGCGAGTGTGAATGAAAGTGTTGGAAGGGGTAGACCTAGGCGGACATTTCTAGACCAAATCAGGGACTTCTTGAAAAAAGGCCAGGTCAAGAGTACCCTAAACCGTAGAGCATGTATGAAGGGAATAATGAAAGTGGACGAAGCGAAACAAGTATGTAAGGATCGTAGCAAGTGGAAAGAAGTGGTATCTGCCTACCCCTACGGGAAAGAGACGTGATTATATGTATGTATGTATGTAAATAGAAAATAAAACAACAACAACTTTACATTAGCTTACTCTGCTCCTTCTGTTTTCGATCTTTGTTTTCTTTTATTATTTATAGTAAATAGTAAAATGAATACTCGCAACGCCAAGACGCGCCAGATGGAGAACCAACTCCAGCTTGCGCACCAAGAACTTAAGGCGTCCAGGAAGCAGTGTGAACTGTTGCTTAAGGAAAGGGATGATAATGAAAGGGAAATAGTTAGCATAATTGCCAAAAATACACAGTTGAAATGTGATATGGTTAAGTTACATACAGAATACACAAGTGTTATAAAAGAAAGAGATCAGCTACAGGGAACGGTTAATGAGTTTGACAAATGCAGCAAGGAATAGGAGGAAGCTCTCAGGTTAATTGCTGCATTGAAGTTACAGTTGAATGAGGCTAATAAGCAAATAACACAATTTAAAACATATATAGATAACCTTAAAGCCTCCCAGACTCAAAGCCTGTTCTCTGAGCTTGTGCAATGTGATACTTCAAGAATGTTACAACAACCTGCAACAATAGACTTGACTGGTGACGACTCTTCCACTTCAGGAAACACAGTAAGGAACAATTGCAGTAAAATAAAATTGAAGAAGTATATAAAAGTTAATAAATACATAAGGAAAGTACAAAAATTAATAATAAATAAGATTAATACCAAAAATTATGTTAATTTATGTAAAGAAAAGCAAGCATTGTTATGTGAACTTAATTTGTATTCAATTGAGGTGGATAACATAAAAAAATGTTATGAGACTGAAGTAGAGTGCCTTAAATCAGAAATATTATCACTTATGAACTCCCTTCAAACTGTGTCCAATAAATATAAATCAGCCCAAAATGAAATAAAAGAACACATATTGGCTATGGAAAATCTGGTAAAGACTTGTAAATATAATGAGGAGCGGTTTGACTCCTTAGTTAAATATCAATGTGAGTGTCAGCGCTCAATACCAGATTCTTCAGAGTCAGTGTGTGCTGATAATATTATACCACCACCAAAACTCTTTGACAGTGCCATAGCAGAGGATATTAAAATAATAAATAACTCAAATATTACTAAAAATAATATAATTGTTTATAGCGATGACATGGGAAAAAATCTAGGCATAACTTTAAATAACTCTTTAAAGGGACAAAAAGTTACAAATTGCTGCATGCCTGGAGCATCTTTTAGTGACATCCTAAATAAATTATTGTTACTAAATTTTGCCCAAATAGTACAATAATAATTTTTGTTGCTAGAAGAGGCAGTGTAAACAACAAACAGTTATTAAGATATATTGAACAACTTAATAACTTAAATGTACTCAAAATTGTCTTGTTCACACTGCCTTATATACAGGGATTGCCACAGGAAAATAATTTAAGACATAATTTAAATATACAAATGCATAATTTAATATTTAATAATAATTTTAATTTGACATATAATTGTGATGATAATAATCATAAATTTCATGTTATTGACATAAATAATTTAATAAAAAAGTTTTGGACAAAAGATAGGTACTACCAATCCAAATATAATTTAAGACTGATAGCAAATGTGCTATCTTATTTTTTAATTTTTAACTCAGCCAAGTTTTTGGCTACCAAAACTGCTTTTATTGAGCATAATCATTTGACATTTAATTTGGAATCAGTTCCAACTAATTTAAATTATTGAATGAGACAATAGAGGCAATCTCTAGCAATAATAAGAGTTTAATTAATTTTGAATACAGCCCACAAATAAGTAATAAAAATTGTTTACACCTGGTGCATCAAAATATACAAGGCATTTTGGGCAAAGGATTGGAAGTTGAATTGTTTTTAAATAGTAACAATATACACATCTTTGTATAACGGAACATTGGCTAAAAGATTATAATTTCATGTTTAATTTCAGAAATCACCAGGTGGTCAGTTCCTTCAATAGAGAAAAAAGTTTACGTGGTGGCTCCTTAATATTGGCAGATAAGTCATTATTATATAAAGAACGTAAGGATATTGTGAATCTCTCTGTTGAACAAACTGTAGAAATGGCTTGTGTCGAGCTCGAGCACCTCATTGTTGTAGGTGTTTACAGACCCCATGTGCTAGTTATGACCATTTTGAAAGGATTGTGGAAGAAGTTTTACTCAAACTTAGTAAACAGAACAAGTCTATTGTAATATGTGGAGACTTTAATATCAATCTCCTTGAAACTTCTTCCATTAGTATTAAGTTTACCTCATTGTTTAAATCGTATAATCTCGTAAATTTATTCTTAGAACTAACACGTAATGCTGGGCCGAGTGCGACCTGTATAGATAACATTTTTACAGATGTTAAGCCCTTGCATAAATCAATTATTCAAAATTTAAGTTCAGATCACTGTGGACAGTTGGTATCACTGCCTTACATACACAAAAAACAGAAAAATAAGAAAGTTGTGTATGTTCCAATAAATGAACATCGCTTGGAGAGGTTTAGAAGTAATATAATAAAAAGACTTCCATCACTTTCGTTTAAAAATAGTACTAATCATATGTATGCTACATTATTTAAAATTATAAGTTGTGAATTTAGTAGAATATTTACTTCTAAAACTTTTTCTTTTAACAGTCGCAAATCATTTAATGAATGGGCGACAGTAGGAATTTATAAAAGTAGGCGAAGGTTATACGAGCTTTATGATGAAAGATCATATAATAGTAGTGTTATATTTAGAGATTATGTAAAAACATATTCTAAAATATTTAAAAAAGTGTGCTCCACTGCTAAGGCTTTACATTTAAGCAACAAAATTAAAACTGCATCCGACAAAATTAAAATGACCTGGAGAATAATAAATAGTGAAACGGGCAAGTACAAACCGCGCAACTCGGATTTTCAATTGAATCGTCATCATCATCATCATTACAGCCCTTCACAAGTCCACTGCTGAACATAGGCCTCCCCCAAGGAATGCCACAAAACACGGTCCCGAGCCACCTGCATCCATCGACTTCCTGCATGTCTTAACAGGCCGTCACTCCATCTTGTGGGGGGACGCCCTACACTTCGCCTACCGGTACGAGGCTGCCACTCGGGAACTTTAACTTTCAATTGAATATTAACAATAATTTAACGCGATCTGATTAAGAAGTTGCTATGGCTTTTGAGAAACATTTTACTGATGTTCCTTTTTTGACAACAAAACATTAAATTCTTCTCCTACTGTCGCCGAATCATTGCTCAAACAAAATGTAAAGGCTTGTTCTAATACTTTTAAATTCCATAGAGTACTGTCAAAAGATATCGTTAAATATTTTAAAGCTATTGATGTTAAGAAAACGGCAGATTTATGGGGGATTTCCGTTAAAGTTATTTTATCATTAATAGATATATTAGCACCTTATCCAGCCACTATATTTAATATAAGCGTCGAATCTGGTGTGTTTCCTGATTTAATGAAACATAGTAAAGTCATACCTATATTTAAATCTGGTAGTACAATAGACCCCGCCAATTTTAGACCAATTTCTGTACTACCAACATTAAGTAAAATTTTTGAAAAAATTATTTTAGATCAGATGTTAAGTTTCTTTAATATTAATAAATTGCTACATAAAAATCAATTCGGTTTTACAAGGGGTCGCTCGACAACTGATGCTGGAGTTGAGCTTATTAAACATATTTTGTGTGCATGGGAGAATTCAGATGATGCTTTGGGTATATTTTGTGACCTTTCCAAGGCCTTCGACTGTGTTCACCATGAGACATTAATCAGGAAGCTACAGTACTATGGTGTCAAGAACACAGCGCTTAAACTTATTATTTCATATTTAAGTAATAGAAAGCAGAAGGTTATTATCAATGGTAAAAGTTCTTCCGGGTCACCTGTACTAATGGGTGTTCCTCAGGGCTCAATTCTCTGCCTATTCCTGTTTCTGGTGTATATTAATGACTTACCTCACCTTGTAGGGGATAGTCATGATATAGTATTATTTGCTGATGATACTTCCTTGATTTTTAAACTTAAAATCAATCATTTAAATGTGACGAAGTGAATAATGCTATATCAAAATTAGTGCATTGGTTTAACGTTAATAATCTGCATTTGAACGGAAATAAAACTAATTGTGTTAAATTTACAACAACGAATGTTAAAAATCTGAATACCAATGTGTTTTTAAATGGGGAGGAATTGAGCCCTGTTGTATCCACTGTTTTTCTTGGCATCACTCTTGACGCAAAGCTTCAGTGGGGCCCCCATATATCCAAATTAGCAAGCAGACTAAGTTTTGCAGCCTATGCTGTAAAAAAGGTTAGAGGTCTTACTAGTGTCGAGACAGCTAGATTAGTTTATTTTAGTTATTTCCATAGCATAATGTCTTATGGGATTTTGCTATGGGGAAATGCGGCTGATTCAGAAACTATTTTTGTTTTACAGAAGAGGGCCATTAGAGCTATTTACAATCTAAAACCGAGAGAGTCTCTTAGAGATAAATTTAAAGAAATTAATATATATTAACTTTGGCCTCTCAGTATATTTACGAAAATTTAATGTATGTTCACAAAAACAAAGATAGTTTTAGTAAAAAAAAGTGATATAAATTCTGTAAACACTAGGAACAAACACAAGTTCGTAATCATTTATATTGTAAAATTTATTTAAATAATAATGTCCCGCTGAGTTTCTTGCTGGTTCTTCCCAGGACAGAGGGTATTTTTTCGAACCAGTGGTAAAGTAAAAAATGACTTTCAATAAGAATTACACATGTAATGTATATTGAATAAAAATTATTCTATTCTATTCTATATTTTTCTAGAACATTGTATTTACATATCCCTAACGATAACACCAGCGTACGCGGATAAATCATTTCGGGAGTGCTTTTCTTCTGACTTGCTTAACAAATATCCATATTTAAGGCTAGCTGAGTGATATAGATTAATGCTAGATAGCCTATACTATTCCACATGAATTTGGCTATAATATACATAAAGAATTTTTGAAATCGGACTGGTAGTTCCAGAGATTAGCGCGTTTAAACAAACAAAAAAACAAAAAAAAACTGTTCCGCTTTATTATATTAGTATAGATTATATCCCGTAGTGAAAAGCGGGCTTAACTACGATTTGTATAGAATAAAATCAGCGCCAACTAGTGGCAATAATCGGAATCACAATTCATTATTAGCTATTTGTTTATGTTTCGTAATTTGATTAAGGTTTCGTCAGTTCGTGTTAGTATTATGAGATTGAGAATTAGCCATTTTATTTTAATGTTAATTATTGAAAGTATTAAATTGAAAGCAAAAAACATGAAGGTGTTTTCATTCCAATATGATTTTATGTTAACATTTATGGAGCAGTAAATGTAATTTAGTTACTTAGTGTTAAGTGAACTTATGATACTTACTACTGACTTAATTATTAAATATTGATGTTAGGAACTTGGATTTATCAAACGCTATTTACACAAAAACTTGAATACTTTCTTGGAAAAGGCGATATCTATCCTTAAATTACCTACCTGTCATTGGGGTGTAACAACGGACTAAAATATGCACAAGCTCTTGCTTCAGCACTTCAACAACAAACTTCTACCTCGGAGCTGAGTACAATCAGGAGTCAAGATGGAAGCATTATAAAAGGAGAAAAATGTGTGTTAAAGAGATGGAAAGAGTATTTTGAAAGTTTGTTTGAAAGAGAGGAAGTGCAGGTACAGCATCTGTCACCTTCCACGGAAAATAATATAAATGTTGATGAAAATGAGATAAGCATGGATGAAATAGTGAAAGCGTTGAAAAGTATGAGCTTAGGTAAGGCTGCAGGGTATGACAGGATTACCGCCGAGATGCTGAGGGCTGGACAGGTCCTGGTGGCTAGTCAGCTGTACCGCCTTTTCAATCTGTGCTGGCGAAATGGGCAAGTACCGGGAGACTGGTGCAAAGCCGTAATCGTGCCATTGTATAAGGGAAAAGGGTCACGGCAGGACTTCATAAATTACCGTGGTATAAGCCTTTTCAGCGTCGTCGGTAAACTGTATGCGAAAGTGTTGATTGAAAGGGTTGTGAATGAAACAGACGAGAAAGTATGGGATGCAAAAGCGGGATTTAGAAAGGGAATGGGATGTACGGATCAGGTCTTTTCCTTGCGGTGCATAGCCGAAAAGTGTTTGGCTAAAAACAAGAAAGTCTACTGCGCGTTCCTAGATCTAGAAAAGGCCTATGATAGAGTGGTGAGGAATGAATTGTGGTCAGCACTGTCCGTGAACGGTGTGAGCAGTATCCTCATACGAGCATTGCAATCTCTTTATAGGGATTCTAGTGCTTGTGTAAGGATAAACGGGGCATACACTGAATGGTTTAATATCGAAAAAGGTGTTAGACAGGGATGTGTAGCGTCACCGTGGCTGTTTAATCTGTTCATGGACAATTGTTTGACAGATTTAAAAGAGAATGAAAGTGGGTTGAGAATGAATGAGTTACTCGTTAAATGTTTTCTCTATGCTGATGACCAAGTATTACTTGCGTCTTCTGCCGAGGAGTTGCAGGAGATGGTAACTGCTATGAGTGGAGCTTTTGTTAGAAAGGGAATGAAGATGAATGTAAGGAAGACGAAAGTGATGGTGTTTGAAAAAGACGAGGCAGTGACAGACTGCAATATCGTGATTGAAGATGAACAAATTGAACAGGTGAAAGAGTTTGTGTATCTAGGGTCAAAGTTTACAAGAGATGGAAAGTGTGAGAGTGATATCGAAAGAAGAGTGAATGCAGGAAACATAGTGAATGGAGCTTTGCACTCCTTTATGAGCAGTCGGAAGGTGTCTAACAAGGCTCGTTTGGCTGTGCATGAAGGGGTGTTGGTTCCGACACTCATGTACGGAAGTGAAAGTTGGGTATGGCAGAAGAAACATGAAAGCAGAATAAATGCAGTTGAGATGAGAGCATTAAGAAGTATGATAGGAGTTAAACTGAGTGACAGGATAAGAAATAGTGAGATAAGGAAACGTTGTGGTCTGAAAGAAGATGTAGTGACAAAAATTGAGAAAGGTATGCTGAGATGATTTGGTCATGTCGAGAGAATGAATGAAGAACGATTGACGAAAAAAGTGTATAAGGCGAGTGTGAATGAAAGTGTTGGAAGGGGTAGACCTAGGCGGACATTTCTAGACCAAATCAGGGACTTCTTGAAAAAAGGCCAGGTCAAGAGTACCCTAAACCGTAGAGCATGTATGAAGGGAATAATGAAAGTGGACGAAGCGAAACAAGTATGTAAGGATCGTAGCAAGTGGAAAGAAGTGGTATCTGCCTACCTGCTGGAGCATCTTTTAGTGACATCCTAAATAAATTATTGTTACTAAATTTTGCCCAAATAGTACAATAATAATTTTTGTTGCTAGAAGAGGCAGTGTAAACAACAAACAGTTATTAAGATATATTGAACAACTTAATAACTTAAATGTACTCAAAATTGTCTTGTTCACACTGCCTTATATACAGGGATTGCCACAGGAAAATAATTTAAGACATAATTTAAATATACAAATGCATAATTTAATATTTAATAATAATTTTAATTTGACATATAATTGTGATGATAATAATCATAAATTTCATGTTATTGACATAAATAATTTAATAAAAAAGTTTTGGACAAAAGATAGGTACTACCAATCCAAATATAATTTAAGACTGATAGCAAATGTGCTATCTTATTTTTTAATTTTTAACTCAGCCAAGTTTTTGGCTACCAAAACTGCTTTTATTGAGCATAATCATTTGACATTTAATTTGGAATCAGTTCCAACTAATTTAAATTATTGAATGAGACAATAGAGGCAATCTCTAGCAATAATAAGAGTTTAATTAATTTTGAATACAGCCCACAAATAAGTAATAAAAATTGTTTACACCTGGTGCATCAAAATATACAAGGCATTTTGGGCAAAGGATTGGAAGTTGAATTGTTTTTAAATAGTAACAATATACACATCTTTGTATAACGGAACATTGGCTAAAAGATTATAATTTCATGTTTAATTTCAGAAATCACCAGGTGGTCAGTTCCTTCAATAGAGAAAAAAGTTTACGTGGTGGCTCCTTAATATTGGCAGATAAGTCATTATTATATAAAGAACGTAAGGATATTGTGAATCTCTCTGTTGAACAAACTGTAGAAATGGCTTGTGTCGAGCTCGAGCACCTCATTGTTGTAGGTGTTTACAGACCCCATGTGCTAGTTATGACCATTTTGAAAGGATTGTGGAAGAAGTTTTACTCAAACTTAGTAAACAGAACAAGTCTATTGTAATATGTGGAGACTTTAATATCAATCTCCTTGAAACTTCTTCCATTAGTATTAAGTTTACCTCATTGTTTAAATCGTATAATCTCGTAAATTTATTCTTAGAACTAACACGTAATGCTGGGCCGAGTGCGACCTGTATAGATAACATTTTTACAGATGTTAAGCCCTTGCATAAATCAATTATTCAAAATTTAAGTTCAGATCACTGTGGACAGTTGGTATCACTGCCTTACATACACAAAAAACAGAAAAATAAGAAAGTTGTGTATGTTCCAATAAATGAACATCGCTTGGAGAGGTTTAGAAGTAATATAATAAAAAGACTTCCATCACTTTCGTTTAAAAATAGTACTAATCATATGTATGCTACATTATTTAAAATTATAAGTTGTGAATTTAGTAGAATATTTACTTCTAAAACTTTTTCTTTTAACAGTCGCAAATCATTTAATGAATGGGCGACAGTAGGAATTTATAAAAGTAGGCGAAGGTTATACGAGCTTTATGATGAAAGATCATATAATAGTAGTGTTATATTTAGAGATTATGTAAAAACATATTCTAAAATATTTAAAAAAGTGTGCTCCACTGCTAAGGCTTTACATTTAAGCAACAAAATTAAAACTGCATCCGACAAAATTAAAATGACCTGGAGAATAATAAATAGTGAAACGGGCAAGTACAAACCGCGCAACTCGGATTTTCAATTGAATCGTCATCATCATCATCATTACAGCCCTTCACAAGTCCACTGCTGAACATAGGCCTCCCCCAAGGAATGCCACAAAACACGGTCCCGAGCCACCTGCATCCATCGACTTCCTGCATGTCTTACCAGGCCGTCACTCCATCTTGTGGGGGGACGCCCTACACTTCGCCTACCGGTACGAGGCTGCCACTCGAGAACTTTAACTTTCAATTGAATATTAACAATAATTTAACGCGATCTGATTAAGAAGTTGCTATGGCTTTTGAGAAACATTTTACTGATGTTCCTTTTTTGACAACAAAACATTAAATTCTTCTCCTACTGTCGCCGAATCATTGCTCAAACAAAATGTAAAGGCTTGTTCTAATACTTTTAAATTCCATAGAGTACTGTCAAAAGATATCGTTAAATATTTTAAAGCTATTGATGTTAAGAAAACGGCAGATTTATGGGGGATTTCCGTTAAAGTTATTTTATCAATAATAGATATATTAGCACCTTATCCAGCCACTATATTTAATATAAGCGTCGAATCTGGTGTGTTTCCTGATTTAATGAAACATAGTAAAGTCATACCTATATTTAAATCTGGTAGTACAATAGACCCCGCCAATTTTAGACCAATTTCTGTACTACCAACATTAAGTAAAATTTTTGAAAAAATTATTTTAGATCAGATGTTAAGTTTCTTTAATATTAATAAATTGCTACATAAAAATCAATTCGGTTTTACAAGGGGTCGCTCGACAACTGATGCTGGAGTTGAGCTTATTAAACATATTTTGTGTGCATGGGAGAATTCAGATGATGCTTTGGGTATATTTTGTGACCTTTCCAAGGCCTTCGACTGTGTTCACCATGAGACATTAATCAGGAAGCTACAGTACTATGGTGTCAAGAACACAGCGCTTAAACTTATTATTTCATATTTAAGTAATAGAAAGCAGAAGGTTATTATCAATGGTAAAAGTTCTTCCGGGTCACCTGTACTAATGGGTGTTCCTCAGGGCTCAATTCTCTGCCTATTCCTGTTTCTGGTGTATATTAATGACTTACCTCACCTTGTAGGGGATAGTCATGATATAGTATTATTTGCTGATGATACTTCCTTGATTTTTAAACTTAAAATCAATCATTTAAATGTGACGAAGTGAATAATGCTATATCAAAATTAGTGCATTGGTTTAACGTTAATAATCTGCATTTGAACGGAAATAAAACTAATTGTGTTAAATTTACAACAACGAATGTTAAAAATCTGAATACCAATGTGTTTTTAAATGGGGAGGAATTGAGCCCTGTTGTATCCACTGTTTTTCTTGGCATCACTCTTGACGCAAAGCTTCAGTGGGGCCCCCATATATCCAAATTAGCAAGCAGACTAAGTTTTGCAGCCTATGCTGTAAAAAAGGTTAGAGGTCTTACTAGTGTCGAGACAGCTAGATTAGTTTATTTTAGTTATTTCCATAGCATAATGTCTTATGGGATTTTGCTATGGGGAAATGCGGCTGATTCAGAAACTATTTTTGTTTTACAGAAGAGGGCCATTAGAGCTATTTACAATCTAAAACCGAGAGAGTCTCTTAGAGATAAATTTAAAGAAATTAATATATATTAACTTTGGCCTCTCAGTATATTTACGAAAATTTAATGTATGTTCACAAAAACAAAGATAGTTTTAGTAAAAAAAAGTGATATAAATTCTGTAAACACTAGGAACAAACACAAGTTCGTAATCATTTATATTGTAAAATTTATTTAAATAATAATGTCCCGCTGAGTTTCTTGCTGGTTCTTCCCAGGACAGAGGGTATTTTTTCGAACCAGTGGTAAAGTAAAAAATGACTTTCAATAAGAATTACACATGTAATGTATATTGAATAAAAATTATTCTATTCTATTCTATATTTTTCTAGAACATTGTATTTACATATCCCTAACGATAACACCAGCGTACGCGGATAAATCATTTCGGGAGTGCTTTTCTTCTGACTTGCTTAACAAATATCCATATTTAAGGCTAGCTGAGTGATATAGATTAATGCTAGATAGCCTATACTATTCCACATGAATTTGGCTATAATATACATAAAGAATTTTTGAAATCGGACTGGTAGTTCCAGAGATTAGCGCGTTTAAACAAACAAAAAAACAAAAAAAAACTGTTCCGCTTTATTATATTAGTATAGATTATATCCCGTAGTGAAAAGCGGGCTTAACTACGATTTGTATAGAATAAAATCAGCGCCAACTAGTGGCAATAATCGGAATCACAATTCATTATTAGCTATTTGTTTATGTTTCGTAATTTGATTAAGGTTTCGTCAGTTCGTGTTAGTATTATGAGATTGAGAATTAGCCATTTTATTTTAATGTTAATTATTGAAAGTATTAAATTGAAAGCAAAAAACATGAAGGTGTTTTCATTCCAATATGATTTTATGTTAACATTTATGGAGCAGTAAATGTAATTTAGTTACTTAGTGTTAAGTGAACTTATGATACTTACTACTGACTTAATTATTAAATATTGATGTTAGGAACTTGGATTTATCAAACGCTATTTACACAAAAACTTGAATACTTTCTTGGAAAAGGCGATATCTATCCTTAAATTACCTACCTGTCATTGGGGTGTAACAACGGACTAAAATATGCACAAGCTCTTGCTTCAGCACTGGCTTTATAATAGTAGTCGTCTATTATTATTAGTTATTAATGTCTTTGTGGCTGCAAACATCCTCCTAACGAAAAAAAAAACGGCCTGCCTAAATTATATATCGTTCTCACAAAATGAAATAAAATTAACTCTTAAACAATTATTCTCACTCTTCTCACTCTTCTATCTCACTGTAAAAATTTAGGTGAAAACTTTTTCGATATCGACCGCGTAAAATTTTACGTCTGGAATGATCGAAATTGCCGCTCCAACCAATCACGTGCGATAACGTTCTCACTGACGAATGAGAGTCAATGCTCGATGGTGATTCCGATTATTGCCACTAGTTGGCGCTGATTTATTCCATACAAATTGTAGTTAACTTTCTCGTTATCGAGCGTGTTAAACAACATCTCGCACTAGGCACACTGAACTCAAGTCTAACGTGAGCACAAAATTATAATCGAAGACGAACGCGACCTTCTTTCAGGTCACAAATCTTTAGCGTTCTAACCGACAAAGGAAAAATGTCTTCGTACGATAGTAAAATGCCACACAAGCAACTCGTCGACGCAAATTAATGGCAATCGAAGTTAAGTTAATAATCACTCAAAACTCAAGAAAAAACCTCGTTGTCACGTAAACGCACAAAAACAGACAACTCAATAAGAGGCAGTCTTAACGCGACCTAACGTTCCGTTTGTAAGTTTATACGGCTAACTGACACGGCCGTCGCGGACAATTTTTTTATAGGATAAGGGTGACAAACGAGCACACAGTCCACCTGATGGTAAGTGGTTGCTGCGGCCCATAGACATCTACATCTATCCTCTATTACAAATCAAAATGTAGATGCGTTGTCACCCGTGAGGACTAAGATAGAATGCCTCATTTCCAGCAAAAAGGGCCTCCGGCCACCTGCACTCACCAAGCAAAACACAGAGGTAAACCTCTACTTCACGCTGGTTTTCTGTGAGGTCGTGGTACCACCCCGGTTCGAGCCGGCCCATCCGTGCGACAGCAAAAGCTGCCGCGTGGCTCTACCGCTGTTAAAAACTGTTTGTTCCAGACAGTTCGTGAGGGCGCGGCCGCCGCGTGCAAAACGAGTCCGGCCGGCCCAAGCCGTCAAACCGGTTTTGAATAATAATAATAATAAATATTTATTTCATTTCCAATTACACATGTTAACACATACAGGAGCAAATATAATTACAATTAAATAAAGTAAAAATAATTCTAACAAAAATAAAATGCAATGCTTATGCGTTTAATTTTAACTTTTCAAATTTCCGATGTTTTGGACACTTTACAGTACCCATGGTTACGAGAGGGGCTGGAGAACTGGGGTGTTTGACGACCTGGTGTCATCGTTAAAATAGAATAGAATAAATGCAATAGTAGTTTGAATTTAATTTTATTAATTATGGAGTCCTCAGCAGATGTTAGCATGCAGCCATATTCCCTATTAAAATTAGGATATTTTTAATTTCAATAGCCTCGCGAATCATCATTGGCAGGATTCGGTGTTCTATTGCATGGATTTGTTGTCTATCAGATTCGATATAATGGTTGGGACGATACTTAACATGTTGACTATTTTAGGGTTCCTGGAGGTTCGGTGCTTCACATCAACGATATGTTCTTTTACTCGGCGCTTTCATCTAAGATGCGTCAAAACACCCGTAACATTAGTTTTGATCCATGTGTAGTATTCATTATTATAGAACTGTATTTATGAAATTTTCAAGTCTACTCCAAATAAAAAAATATCTACATCTATTTTATGGTGCCAATCAATTTTAAATAGGATCAATGATATGAATAAAATGTCTCAAATAAACATTATATTACTTTGTTGAAACTAAAATAACTTTAACTATGATAAAATGTAAATAATAATAATACATTTTGATTTCAAGACTATTTACCTTTTTTATGGATACATCGGAATCGGAAGACACGCCTGATATAAAAAATAGTAGGTGTTTCTAGACATATGTATATATTCACGTGTTTCTGTAGCATGTTACCGATCATCTACGTCTAATAGTATTTAAAATGAAAAAAAATATTTGACAGACATAGAGACATAGACACCGAGGTGACTGAAAATGATTGATTTTTTCTAAATTTGGCACGGAACAGCATTTAATGATGTTCCTAAATTCAAGCGCACGCGAGCGAAGCCGCGGGTAAAAAGCTAGTTTGTAATATATTTAAAAAAAATAATCAAACATTTTCTAAGTTGATAACACCATCTTGTATTATTCGGAAAATCCAGCGGTATCGTTTAGAGAGATCAATATATGGTTATTATACTGGTCACGCAAATATTTTATATATCTTATACATACATACATACATACATATATATATATATATATATATATATATATATATATATATATATATATATATATATATGTATGAGCGCCACCACCTGCCAGACCTCCGTTCCTGCAGACGCGATGTAAGTGTAAGGCATCACTACCAATTGCATGATCAGATTGGCCAATTGGCCGCAGAGCGTGTCTATCGCTCACCTCAAGGGAATGGGGTCCCACGTTGCGCGGCTTTCTGCCGCAGCCTTGAGAACCTCCTCAGATTTTCCCTCCAGCTACCTTCCACATGAGGTCGACACATATGCTCCACCAACCAATACAATGGCACATATAGCCAATAAGTTATAATATAATAGTAATAATTTGCCATCAGAATGGGTTTGTGTCACCGACGTTGAGTATATGCATTTTTCGATCATGTTTGTCTCACCCACCAACAAGTTGCCTTCAATCGATCAAATGTGGAAAATTTGTAGAGATATATTATTATGGTGTTATATAAAACATCATGGAGGTGAGACAGTCTGCAGCCGTGTTATGAAGGGACCTGACTTAGCCAAAGCTACTTAGATTGTGAACCAAACAAAGACGCAGAGAGGGTCATTGAGAATAGCGACCTGCCAAACAACCATCGCAGAGACGCAATGTTATAGAACGCAACAAGCACCAATATGACTATCGTTGGCTTACACCATCCGAAGATCCCTCATACAGTACCAGCAGACATCAACACCCACATACCTCCATCGACCAGAAGCACAAGATACGTCGAATCAGGCGCAGCACACACGCAGATCTATCACAAGACGCAATACCTCAAGTAGCAGTAAGCATCAATGCAACTATCATACGGATTTCGCCCCCTCACAACACACCCACATGATCCCTATCAACTTTGGTAACAAAATTGATAATGTTGTTAGCTAAAAATCCACGTATCATAGCGCTATTGTACTAAGACATGGAGTTGAGTATGCTTGCTGCACTTAAAAGTACTACCAAACACACTTACCCTAATCCGAAAAATAGCCGACGTATCATAACGCTATGCGCTAAGACGCCGCCCACAAACGGTAGAGGTGTGCGATGTCCACGGACAAGTCGTATTGCTACAACAAAACCGCTTACCACCGGCACTAAGATGATATGTCTAGGACACATCATTAGCGAGTCCAAGTTTACCTCGATCTCAAACGCTGTAAAGCAATCTACAGGCCACTATAATAATCAATTTCAAGTCCGACTTCTTTCAGTATAATGATTTTACCATAGATTAATGATAAGTCATCGCGCGCTCTGACTAGATACCGCTGGATTTTCCGAATAATACAAGATGGTGTCATCAACTTAGAAAATGTTTGATAATTTTTTTTAAATATATTACAAACTAGCTTTTTACTCGCGGCTTCGCTCGCGTGCGCTTGAATTTAGGAACATCATTAAATGCTGTTCCGTGCCAAATTTAGAAAAAATCAATCATTTTCAGTCACCTCGGTGTCTATGTCTCTATGTCTGTCAAATATTTTTTTTCATTTTAAATACTTTTAGACGTAGATGATCGGTAACATGCTACAGAAACACGTGAATATATACATATGTCTAGAAACACCTACTATTTTTTATATCAGGCGTGTCTTCCGATTCCGATGTATCCATAAAAAAGGTAAATAGTCTTGAAATCAAAATGTATTATTATTATTTACATTTTATCATAGTTAAAGTTACGAGTATTTTAGTTTTAACAAAGTAATATAATGTTTATTTGAGACATTTTATTCATATCATTGATCCTATTTAAAATTGATTGGCACCATAAAATAGATGTAGATATTTTTTTACTTGGAGTAGACTTGAAAATTTCATAAATACAGTTCTATAATAATGAATACTACACATAGATCAAAACTAATGTTACGGGTGTTTTGACGCATCTTAGATGAAAGCGCCGGGTAAAAGAACATATCGTTGATGTGAAGCACCGAAGCTCCGGGAAGTCTAAAATAGTCAACATGTTTAGTATCGTCCCAACCATTATATCGAATCTGATAGACAACAAATCCATGCAATAGAACACCGAATCCTGCCAATAATGATTCGCGAGGCTATTGAAATTAAAAATATCCTAATTTTAATAGGGAATATGGCTGCATGCTAACATCTGCTGAGGACTCCATAATTAATAAAATTAAATTCAAACTACTATTGCATTTATTCTATTCTATTTTAACGATGACACCAGGTCGTCAAACACCCCAGTTCTCCAGCCCCTCTCGTAACCATGGGTACTGTAAAGTGTCCAAAACATCGGAAATTTGAAAAGTTAAAATTAAACGCATAAGCATTGCATTTTATTTTTGTTAGAATTATTTTTACTTTATTTAATTGTAATTATATTTGCTCCTGTATGTAAACATGTGTAATTGGAAATGAAATAAATATTTATTATTATAGGGGTATCTATATAGTTTTCTCATCTGGTTGGGCTGTATAAATATATAATTGTAAATTAAAATGATAAACATACATAAATATCAACAAAATAAAATAAATACATAAAAAATACATAAATAAATAAAAACCCAACCAGATGGAAGCCCTCGGCAGGGGAGACCAAACGGCCGAGGGTTAGGGGGAAAGGGAAAGAAACCGGCGGACTATGCGGGCGGTATCGAGGAGCACCGCCTTCTGCATTTGAGCTTGGAGCGGTCCGTCACGGAGTCCCATTCGCCTCAGATGACCCGAGAGGCTGACTGGGATTAACCCGTTCGCAGAAACGACCACAGGAATAATTTCGGCCGGCAATCCACCCCACATGTCGGTCACCTCGTGAGCCAGGTCCAGATATTTAGTAAGCTTATCTGTTTCGGCTTTCACGAGGTTCTCGTCATAAGGAATGGTAATGTCGACCAAAAATATCCTTGACTGTGCCCGGTCCATCAGCACAATATCAGGCTTATTCGCAAGAATAGTCCTGTCTGTGATGATGGCCCGGTCCCAGTAGAGCCTGGCGCGGTCATTTTCGAGCACGGCTTCCGGCAAGTACTTATAATACGGCAGTTTCCGATCCACAAGACCGTATTTCAGAGCGAGCTCCTGGTGTAGAATCCTGGCTACTAAGTTGTGCCTGTGCAAATACTCAGACTTAGAAAGCGCCGAACAACCAGAGATGACATGCCTAAGTGATTCACCGGGATGGGGACAAGCTCGACAGACGTCAACGGTGCCATCCTTTAGGATGTATCTCCGATAATAGTTGGTCTTAATAACCTGATCTTGTATCGCACAGACAAAACCCTCAGTTTCCCCAAAGTGGTTACCGAAACGTAGCCAGTGGAGGGAGGCGACTGTGTCCACAAAAGGCTCATGTAGAGCCTTGTAGAACCTCCCGTGGAGCTCCTTCACCTTCCATACGGTCTCCCGGTCGGAAATGCTCTGTACTGCCGGGTCTTGCCATTGCTCGTTGGCTAAGGATAGAGGGGTAAGTCCTTTATCACAAGAAATAACGTCCCTATAGTATTGATCATCCGTTCTCGTCAGAAAGTAATTACGGCATGGTAAGCGCGCTTAAAAAGCCGCGCCCACCATGCTTCCGCGGCAAGTACAGCCTCATTACTGACGATCTCGGATGATGCATCCTGTGGGACGTCATTATAGTGCGGACTTTTCTGTCCAGAGCGTTCAGTTCGGTCTGAGTCCACCTGAGCATGCCAAAGGTGTACATGAGAACAGGCATGATCCAACCGTTATATGCGTGCGTCTTATTCACACCGGACAAAAGGCTGTTAAGCACTTCGTCAAGCGTGCATAAAACACATCGCAAACTGACTGTTTCATACCCGCCTCATCCACACCGATGTTATGTGACATACCCAGGTATCGGTATGTTTCAGCCTCGGAAAGGGTCCTTATGCTGATGAGCATAGACAAGTCCATGCCCTCAGAGTTAGCAACCCTTCCCCTTTCGACATGGAGGACCGCACACTTATCCGTCCCCAGTTCCATTCTAATAGAATTGCTAAAATCACAAGTGATGTTTAGCAATTCCATAAGATGAGAGCGACTGGAGGCGAATAACTTGAGATCATCCATATAGAAAAGGTGGGTCACTTTTGTACCTCCTTTCCGAAGCTGAAATCCCCTCCCGGAACTCTCCAGTAAGGTACTGAGAGGGTTCAGAGAGAGGCAGAACCAGATTGGACTCAAACAATCGCCCTGGAAGATAACCCTTATTATCCTTATGTGACTCTCCGCAGCCGTCATCTGCTCACCTAGATGACAAAGGATCGTACTCCACTGCCCAATACATTGCCCGAGGAAGTCTCGAACTGTACAGTCGACCTTGTACAGCTCAAGGACCCTCTTAAGCCATGTATGAGGCACCGAGTCGAATGCCTTTTTGTAGTCTATCCAGGCGGCGGAGAGGTTCCGACGGTTGCGTTTAACCACCTTGCCAATGACCGCGTCAATGAGGAGTAGTTCCTTGATTCCACGACCACCGCCCCGACATACATTTTGAGCGCGCGACATCACCTGATTTGAGTTCAGGTGACGAGTGATTCTCGCGCTCAAAATGGATGTAAGTGTCTTGTATATGGTAGGTAGACACGTTATGGGGCGGTATTTGCTCGGGTCTGTAGAATCCCGGTCTTTAGGAACCAAATGAGTGATCCCAATAGTGAAGAGGCTCGGGAGCGACTTTTGGTCGAGAGCCTCTTGAAACTGTCGGGCGAGCACAGCGTGACACACCACGTACCCCTTCAGCCAGTAGTGATGCAGTCCGTCGAGTCCCGGACTTTTCCAGTTCGGGGCCCTACGGACCGCCTCAGCTACGTCATCCGGCGTTATGATGACGGGGTCCATGGGCGTAACATTAGCACACTGACTCACCACAACTTCCGTCCAAGAGCCCTCGCTGTGGTTTACGGGCTCCGACCACAGGCCGCGCCAGAATGCGATAGTGTCGGCCTGATTCGGTGCTGGGCCCGTTCCACGTACCATTGGTCGCTCCAATGATTCATAGAGCCTCTTCTGATCACTCTGGAAGAGACGATTCTGGTTGAACCGTGTCGACCTCTCGGTATATCGCCGAATCCGCTTCCCCCAAGCAGCGATTCTCTGCTTCAGGTCGTCTATGCGCTCCGTCAGTTTTTGCGTTATGTCCGGCTGGGACTGACTGATATTTGTCCCAGGAAACGCCAACCTGACGGTGCGCACAATCCTCGGCCTATTATTGCCCGACCTGAAGCTTATCAGTCTGCCGATGAGGGCTCTTGCCTTTGCGATACGGTCCTCAATCCTTCTTCTCCAGGCTGGGATGGCGCTACTTTGTCTAGTAACGCGTCCAGCCGTGGGAAGTTTGGCGCCAATAATACGGCAAACTGCCAGTGCGGCGCCAAAAAGAATTGAGTCCGTCTCGCAAAGGTCCCGGCTGGCTTCCAAATAGGTCACCAGCATTGGGTTGAGAGCCCTCACGACAGCCCGATTCCGCTTGCTTAGGGGTATGCGCGGGAGTCGCGGTCGATTTTCGAGAGGCGTACTGCGCGTTTCCACAATCGCCTCCTCCAAATTGCTCATCATCTGCTTTAATTCTTGGGTGACCATTCCATCATCGCCTGAATCATTTTTTTTGCACTAATTGAAAATAAAATAATGTTGTTTAAATATTCTGTTATGTTTAACCGCGGGATTGGTAGTAGACATAATATTGCCTTTTTTATTTTATTTTTTTATTATAATATATACGTGTTATTTTGATATTTACTTATATTTTATATTGTACTTATTTATGTATATTTGTTTATAATGTCCGATGATGAATCATTCTATTCTGCTAACGATTCTTCAACAAGCTTTGACTCTTTCGTTGAGCCGGAAACTCTCCGCAACGTGCTTGATAAATCTTTAGAACATCTCCCCTCTTCTTTTAAAGTCTGCCATTTGAATGCACAGAGCATACCCTCTCATTACTCCGACCTTTTAGATACTTTCACTTCTGCCTCTTCAAATGTGCAGGCCATTCTAATTTCTAAAAGCTGGCTGAAGCCCTCTCTTTCAAATGTTTCTTACAGCTTACCAGGCTTTGTCTTGATTAGAAATGATAGATTAGGCAAGGGTGGGGGAGGTGTTGCAATTTATCTACGGTCCGACTTACGTTATTCTGTAATTGCATCCTCACCTTCACAATACTCTGCTTCGGCTGAATATTTATTCTTGGAAATTCAGGTGGGGCGTTCCAAATTAGCACTTGGGGTTGTTTACTGTCCTCCTTCTGTTGATTATTTCTCCAGCCTAGAAACGGTCTTAGAATCTGTATGTGCAGACTATACACATCACATTATTATGGGCGACTTCAATACTGACCTCCTCAAAACTTCTTTGCAGTCAAGTAAGCTTATAAATATCTTGTCTTCAGTAAATTTATCCATCCTTCCCTGCTCTCCTACTCACCATAACCGTGACTCCCCGGATACCTGGCTAGATCTAATAATCACGTCCTGTCCTGATCTAGTCAATAAATATGGTCAGTTGTCAGCTTCCGATTTTTCGCGTCATGATTTGCTTTACCTTGCATATAGGTTGAAGTTTGCAAAAGTTGAACCCGAGATACTTTTGGTTCGTTGTTACAATAAAGTTAACCCAACGAAGCTTCTGATTGATGCAAAGGCCATCGACTTCTCACCTGTATATTGTGCGTCATCAGTTGACGATAAAGTATCTATTTTCACTAAATTAACACTGAAACTGTTTGATGCGCATGCACCGGTGAGATCTATTAGGGCTAAGCGGCCTCCAGCTCCGTGGATAACGAAGGGAGTGCGCATGGCGATGACTCGACGTAACCGAGCTTTCAGAGGGTTTAAGCGTGACAGGAGCAATGAGAATTGGGACTTGTACAAAATTGCTCGCAATCGTTGCAACCAAATGGTAAGGGCGGTAAAGCGTCGTTACTTCTTTGACAATATATCTAGCGCTTCTCCGGCAGATACTTGGAAATTTCTTAATTCTCTTGGCCTATGTAAATCCTCCACTATGAAACATAATATCCCGTTCCCTCTAAATGACTTAAATTCCTATTTTTCAACAGGTTCTTCACTCTCTCCAGTTATTAAGTCCCAGTCAATCTTAGAAATTATTTCCAAGGCCAAACCTTTACAAATACCCTTCTTATTCTCGCTTGTCTCTGTTAACGATGTTCGTAAAACATTTGCTTCTATTAAATCAAAAGCAGTGGGTTGTGATAATGTGAGTCGTGCTATGATCTCTTTAGTTCTCGAACTCTTTCTTCCAGTCATTACTCACATCATTAATTTTTCTCTGATGTCAGGGGTATTTCCTTCTTTGTGGTGTAAAGCCTATATAATTCCGCTTCCTAAAATTTCAAACCCCTTGCAACTCAATAATTATAGACCTATTTCTATTCTTCCATTCTTATCAAAGATCCTGGAGTCTATAGTTCACCAGCAAATATCAGGTTTTATATATAATAATAACTTGCTCACTCAATTTCAGTCGGGCTTTCGTCCCGGACATAGCACCACCACTGCACTTCTTAAAGTTACAGAGGACATTCGGGAAGGCTTGGAGAATAGAAAGGTCACTGTGCTTGTTCTTGTGGACTTTTCTAATGCCTTCAACATGGTTGACCATGATATTCTCCTCGCTATGCTCGGTAATCTAAACTTCTCCTCCATTGCTTTAAATTGGTTCTCTTCCTACCTTTGTGGTCGCCAACAAGCTGTTCGAGTTGGTAATCATTTGTCTGACTGGTGACAACTTGTATCTGGCGTGCCACAGGGTGGAATATTATCTCCTTTATTGTTCTCTATTTTTATTAACTTCCTTTCCTCTCATCTTTGCTGTTCTTACCACTTCTACGCCGACGATTTGCAAATTTATACTCAGACTGATGTTGATCACATTAATAATGCTGTTATCAATATTAATACAGATTTATTAAATTTAAGCAATTGGGCTACCAAATTTGGCATCCAAGTGAATCCTAACAAATGCCAAGCAATTTTAATAGGAAGTGCTCGTCAGTTATCTAAACTTGATATTTGTTCTGTCGCTCCTGTCATGTTTGATGGATCATGCATCCCTTATTCCAGCACTGTGAAAAACCTAGGCCTCTGTATGAACTCAACTCTCAATTGGTCCACTCACATTCAAACAATAAGTGCTTCAGTTATTGCTAAGTTGAGTGCCCTAAATCGCCTTAGAAACTTCCTTCCGGTCAAGGTAAAGATAACTCTGGTGCAGTCTCTTATTTTGCCCATTATTGATTATGCTGATGTGTGTTGTACTGATCTTAATGAGAACCTTCTAGACAAGCTGGATCGTCTCGTAAATAACTGTGTCCGATTCATCTTCTGTCTTCGCAAGTTTGACCATGTTTCCTCCTTTAGATTTCAGCTAAATTGGCATCCCATTCGCCAACGGAGGCAACTCAGGACACTTCTCACACTTTTTTCTATTTTATTCGACAATCGTTGTCCCGACTATTTGAAACGTAAGTTTCAATTTCTATCTGATACGCATAAAAGATCTCTACGTTCTTCGGATACTCTTACGCTCTCCATTCCACTTCACCGTTCCGGTTTCTCTTCTTCCTCGTATACTGTACGAGCTGCGCGACTTTGGAATGCACTGCCTGAAACATTGAGACGACGCTCCAACAAAGTAACATTTAAAAAGTATGTTAAAGAACATTTTTTGAAAGTCGTAAAGAATTCCTAAGTTGGCGTCATCATCTTAGTTAATCTGTGTTAGTAGCTAATTTCATCATCATATGTTTTTTACGTATATATGTTTATTTGTGTGTATATATGTATTTATATGTGTATATGTGTATATATATATGTGTGTATGTGGTATGTATATATATATATGTATGTATGGTATATGTATTTTTTACCTTTATGTTTATATGCTATAATTTCTAAATTCAGTATATTTCTTATTCTTTACTGTTATGTATTATAATAACCGCCTTCGATGTTTTCCACTCCTCAAGGTTGACAGGCAGAGAATGCTTTAAGCATTATGTCCGCCTTTTGTACTTATATATTTTATAAGGTTCAAAAAAGGTAAATAAATAAATAAATAAAAATTAACCAGAGCGGGAAGATCCATGGCGGCCTCTACATGTGGCTGCTGGTCTGTCATGGTGCTGTGGCCTGAGGAGCCGCATCCCCAGCTATAGCCGGTTCATTCCATGAGGGAATAGCCTCACGTCGTAATCGTTCGAATTCGGCATCATCAAATATTTTCGAGCGCATGATGTACCGAACTCGGTCTGCCAGGTTTTGCTCCGTGACGGGAAAAAACGGCTCTAGCTCAGCAAAAAAATGGCGTAGGGAAGTGACGACCCCATCGCCCGCTGACGTAACAGTTAAGTGGCAAAACCGCTACGTCGGCGCAGTCAGTCAGCACCTTGCCAAGAGGTGTTAGCGCCGTGCCTTGGCAAAATTGAGGGTGCAAGGTTTGGGCGTCTCCCGTTAACTGACGCCCATAAAATGGATGATGGCACAACGAGAAACGCGCATAGGGCCGCTGCCTGGGGGTCGCCGGGGCGCGTCTGGAGCTGGCGCTGGACGCGGCAGCATGCGGGCCGCCAGCCAACCGCGAGGTACTGCACGACCACCTAGCAGCCCCTCGCATCCATCATCCCCACCAGATGGCTTGGTGTCGGCAGGGTCCTCTCGGACCCGGCAAGCGGCACCCGCCGCTGGTGGAGTACGCCGCATGCGTTGAAATAAAAATATGAACACAAACGCATTGCGGGCGTACTATAGGGCGAAGGGGGAAGAAACTGGATTATTATTATTATTGTTATTCAAAACCGGTTTGACGGCTTGGGCCGGCTGGACTCGTTTTGCACGCGGCGGCCGCGCCCTCACGAACAGTCTGGAACAAACAGTTTTTAACAGCGGTAGAGCCACGCGGCAGCTTTTGCTGTCGCACGGATGGGCCGGCTCGAACCGGGGTGGTACCACAACCTCACAGAAAACCAGCGTGAAGTAGAGGTTTACCTCTGTGTTTCGCTTGATGAGTGCAGGTGGCCGGAGGCCCTTTTTGCTGGAAATGAGGCATTCTATCTTAGTCCTCACGGGTGACAACGCATCTACATTTTGATTTGTAATAGAGGATAGATGTAGATGTCTATGGGCCGCAGCAACCACTTACCATCAGGTGGACTGTGTGCTCGTTTGTCACCCTTATCCTATAAAAAAAAATTGTCCGCGACGGCCGTGTCGGTTAGCCGTATGAACTTACAAACGGAACGTTAGGTCGCGTTAAGACCGCCTCTTATTGAGTTGTCTGTTTTTGTGCGTTTACGTGACAACGAGGTTTTTTCTTGAGTTTTGAGTGATTATTAACTTAACTTAGATTGCCATTAATTTGCGCCGACGAGTTGCTTGTGTGGAATTTTACTATAGTACGAAGACATTTTTCCTTTGTCGGTTAGAACGCCAAAGATTTGTGACCTGAGAGAAGGTCGCGTTCGTCTTCGATTATAATTTTGTGCTAAGTGACGTTAGACTTGAGTTTAGATAAAAGTGAACGCCCACTGGAGTGATTGCACATTTTGGAGCAGAGCCGCGCATGTGGGTTTGCTGCCCGATTACATAGGGGAGGTCAGGTTATATTTACACACTTTCTTACACCACTTACGCACCACTACTTATCCCTGACTCATGGGCCCTAGTACCGTCGACCTCTGCCGGGGCAACTGAGGGCCGTAACATCACTATTATCTATTGAAATTATTACACTTTTAAAATAAAATAACAAAAATACTAAAAAACTAAACATTAGATTTTTTTAATAACTTTAAAAATCTAATCAGTTAATCATATAAATGTAAGTTAATTATATTATTTTATTTATTTGTGACTGAAGGCAAAATATACTACTTTTCCATTCGATGATAGATGGCGCTGTTTTGAATACCAAGCGATTTAGTTTCAAAAAATCGGTGTAGTTTCAAATTATTTTACCAAGATTATAACTATATTATAAACTTTATTTACAAATATGTTTTTTATTTGAAAAACACCCGTCATCCCGCCTATAACTAATATATAATAGAAAATTAACATCTAAAGGAAATAGATTACTTAACCTTTCTTTCTTGAAGTTCCGTAATCGGATAAATGTAGCCTATAAGTTGCCCCGGGTTACTCACTACCTATATACAAAATTTCATGTAAATCGGTTCAGTAGTTTTTGCGTGAATCTGGAATACACAGACAGACAGTCAAAAATTCTAAAAACCACTAATTTGGATTCAGAACCCTTTATTTAGTCCTCTGGACTTGTTTTGTAAAGAATATATTGGAATTACAGACACGACTTTTCTACAGATTTATTATATGTATATAGATGTTATTTATCTTTATGATTGCAATATAATCGATTTGCACTTATATTATTTAATACATTTTGAATATTTTAAACAGAATTTTAATAAATTTAGATATTTTAAAGACAATTTTATGCGTTTACTATACCATCATTTTCAAAGGCTTATTAAAGCATTTTAATTGTTTAAAACATAATTTCTAAGACATTTTAATATTATATATATATATATATATATATATATATATATATGTCGGAGCATCTATAAAATATCACTTGGATCGAGGCGTTGGTTTGGTTTGGCTTGGCGTTGCTGAGAGGCTGCCCTGTGTTACATTGAGATAAGTAGTGTTGCTGTTGCTGTACATATTTTGGTGTTATCATGTAATTACGTACCTCACGTTACACTAGTGTGTGATTGTGATGTGTGACCTATCTATTACCAGACTACTCGCCAGAGCCGGATGTTTTGGGGGAAACGTTTCTTATATTATACTGCATTAGTATGAAAATGGGACCATATATTTTAATACGGTAGAGCTACGCTGCAGCACATATTGAAATACTCTACCAAGAAATATCCAAAAAATACTAGAACCAGACACCCTTTTTTCCGGTAAAGTGGCATTCCACCTTAGTCCTCAAAGGTGACGGCGCATTCATTTTAATTCTAAAGAAGAGTTATATATGAAGATATCTATTGCACACACATCCACATTAACTTACAATCAGGTGGACTGTGTGCTCTTCAACAGTCACTTACTATTATTTCATTACTAATTTTTTTTTCAGAACACAGTCTCCATCGTCCTTCCATCGATGTTTTTCGGCGGCTTCGCCATTATCGCTGGAGCTCTCCTGTTTCTAATGCCTGAAACAAAAGACTTGCCGCTGGTGGATACGGTAGGACAAATAGAGAGAAGCACAAAACTACGAGAAACAAAAAGAAGAGACATAAGTACAAAAGGCGAAAAAAGTAAATATTTGGGGTTGTTATAAATTAATTTGCTTGATTCCGCGTAAAGAAAGAAAATGATGTGTCCTGCCCAGCTTTAAGGGGGACCTCCCACCCTCCCTCAATCGCGCGCACTATACCCGTCGCCGTCAATCCCAGCACTACCATCCTCAGCACCACCACACTAGGCAGGACACACCACTCTCGAAAATACGACGTGTTTCGCCTCTACACGAGGCATCCTCAGGTGAAGTAGACTTTGCGGAGGCTGGCCGCTAAGTGAGCGGCGAGCCGAAACTATTGCTGTTTATACTACTTGCTGACGCAACCGCGCTCCAATTACGTAGCGAGCGATTACGTCATGCGATAAATCACCGCCTGACGTACGCCGACATTTGCTGTGAAACAACAAACAACAAACTACTGCGAAACGTCCGCCTACCCTACAACCACGCAACCAAATGCTGACCACCGCACCGTGAGGGTGACAAACGACCATGTTGCGAGGCTATATATCATCACGGAGCAGGCTTAAACATGTTTAAGAGAGGCGAGTTGGAAACGATTAGGCAACATTACCGTTATTATTTTTTAATATCTCTAACTGTTCCAACACACACAGTCGTAGCCCTTTATTACAAGTATGTAAGACTTTAAAGGAGTGGTCATTGGCTAGGCTGTATCCAGTGTCTAAGAGATGTTTAGCAAAATGTGATTTATCGGGGTTACAATTCCTGTACGCGGCTAAATGCTCTTTATAACGTGTTTCGAAGTTGCGACCAGTCTGACCCACATAAAAGGCTTGGCATTCGTCACAAACAAGTTTATAAACACCAGACTTTAGACCAATATCTAACTTATCTTTATAATTACAGATATTCCTAAGTGAATTGTTTGTTTTGAATGCCACGTACACGTCACTCTGTCGAAGAGTGTTAGCTATTTTTTCAGATTTAGAACTTAAGTAGGTCAAACTGCCAACATATCGACGATCACTTTAAGGTTTAACCGCGCACAGAGAATTGCGTACGACAAGTTTTTGTTTCTTTTTTATTACATTGTCAATGATATTCTTTGAATAGCCGTTAGAGACTGCAATTTGATAAATCACATTAAGCTCTTTTTAAAAGAACTAAGTTACTATACATACACAACGTAAATAAGGGGCGTAGTTAAGATGATCACGCCAAAAATTTTATTAAACGGCCTATAACTAAACATTTAGAGAGATCAATATATGGTTATTATACTGGTAACATAAAAATTTTATATATTTTATACATACATATATATATATATATATATATATATATATATATATATAGGTGATGGGGGGGGGGGGGGAATTATTTATTGAAGTTTCATAGCACATAACGGCAAATGGTACGATTTGATTCCAATTAGATTGATTACGTTTGTGGTACGTTCCGATGTAGTCGCGTAATATAGCGAGGAATTGTTCTAATGTAAACCGTTAGTTTGAGGATGATATGCGGTGCTAACTGTGTGGTTGGATCCTACTAATTAAATCAATGGTTTGAATACGCTATTTAGAAATTTTGTATCTTGATCGGAATGGAAACGATTAGGTACATCGTAATGTTGACAGAAAATTAGGAGGGATTTGGCTACTGTAGTTGCTTGAATATTGTTTTGTATTGTTTCGATGATGCCACACTGTCCTGATAAGGGATCGTTATGGAAGGTTTTAAGTATTGATGCTATCTCTTCTGGATCTAGAGTTTTAACTTTATTTTCACATATAGTGATTTAGCTTAAATCCATTAAACCAGTTTAGAATTATTCGTAAGTGAATTTTTCCCTATTTTATAAAAACATTCTATTATTATTGAAATGAGGGTAAAATAATAAACTAAAATAAGAAGAATTGAGGATGCAACTGTAATCTCCCACTCTATCTAACAGTATAAACTATTGCACAGTTAACTACGAGAGATCAGTCTGTAATTCTACGAGTCACACTGTCGTTATTATGCCCGTTAGGCTAAAACATTACCTCAACACTGAGATTCTGCCTAAATAAGACAGTGTCTTATCCCTGATAATGATTAGACGCGTCAGCAAGAGAGCAAGTTAAACATCGACTATCGCACTGTTATTATTTTTAACAATGAAACTTCAGAGTAATTTCTCATATGAGTAGTATTCTTTTAATTACATAATTTTGAGAATAGTTTTTAACATCAGAAGTGGAATAATTTCTTAGACTATAATATAGGTAGGATGAAATAGAATATATTTTCAACATAAATTCTTACATACGTAACGAGTCATATTTATTACTTTTTTTATAGGAGAAGGGGCAAACGAGCATGCGGCTTACCTGATGGTAAGTGACTACCGTCGCCCATGAACAACCGCAACACCAGGGGAATAGCAGATGCGTTGCCGGCCTTTTAAAAAGGTCTAAGCTCTTTTCTTGAAGGTCCCAAGTCGTATCAGACCGAAAAATCGAAGGTGGTAAATAATTCCATAGAGAAGTTGTACGAGGAAGAAAACTCCTAGTAAAAAGTGCAGTCGTGGACCGCCAATCTCCCAGATGATGAGGGTGGTATCATGAATTTTGATGCGATGTTCGTTCGTGAAATTAGACGGCTGGAATTAATCCGAACAATTTCTCCTCGTCATCCCTCCATGGCAGTCCGACATAGTATTGCTCGCCAACCCTCTCGACGGTGCGCTGTAACATGTCGACAGCGCGCTCCTCTTCCCGTCTTGGTCTGCTCTTGAGCAAGATACCTATGGCACCGATCTCGTACTACCTCTTGAGAAGATCTGTCAGCTCCTCATCTGGACTGGCGAATGTCTTAACATCTATATCTAATCGCCCGTTGACGGTCCATATGTGTTATACTGATTCGCCATCTTGTTTACATATTACACGCGGCGCTGTTCCTTGTAAGACCCATCCTAGCAACGTTCTAGGGACAATTGATTGCTTACGACGTCCTATTCGTAAATTACGCGCTATGATCAGATGCCAATTATCTGAACCTATTAACACTTTAAGTTTCGCGTCGTTATAACATACCTCATTCGGTAAACCACGTAAATGTTTTAAACGTAGACAGACACTCCTTAGAGACGGACTGCGAACCTACTGTCAAATTGCTTATCGTTCGAGCACTCACTGTGTACGTATCGTTTCTCGTTTTTCCGCGTATCGCTATTCTAACTACACGGCTTTTAACCTCACCTTAGCTATTCGATACGCCTTGGATGTTTAGCGGCTTCGTCGGTCCTTCCGCTCCTAATTCACCGGCTAATTCGTCGTCTATCAGCGAAATTGTGGACCCTTCATCGAGGAGCACGTAGGTCTCGATCTCTTTAACAAGCGGTCCGCGCACTATAGTAGGCCACAATTTTAATAACACTGACGCACTTTTAGCTGTATTTGACACGACGAGCACTGTTTCGTCTGATTTGGCAGATGCTTCCGGTGTCTGAGTCTTGCGGGCGTGAAGTAACGCATGATGAGGGGCGTTGCAGCCGTCGATGCCGCACTTCACTTTGCACCTCAGGCGTTGATGCTTGCTGCTTAGACACTTAAAGCACACTCCCTCTACTTCACCTAAACTAGTTGAACTTCAATTAGTTCAAAACACTTTTTGACATCGGGCTACGAACGAACCCTGGTTCGTCCGTAACGCCGATCTTCACTGAGACTTAGAGCACCCCACAATCCAACACTATCGGAGAACTTCTTCAAAGCCTCAGAGTCTCACCCTAATCATCTTATTTTTGCGGCAGCTTTCTATGCAGTCCCACTTCACACTCGCTATCGAGGCCGCAGGTCGAAAAACACTCTCTCGGACCCCCCCCCCCCAAAAGCTTTCAGCTGACCTGGCCTGCCACCTGGCAGCTGCACCTCAGGCCGAATCTGCTCTCTTTTCATAATTTGCTTTAGTTAGGCGCGCCTCTCAGCGGCTCCTCGCCGCCTGCGCCCCCTTTCGCTAAGGGAGCATTTCCGATACGGCAGAAAGGGCCTCCAGGCCAAAGCCAGTCCCAGGTGGTGTTTAGTGGGTAGGCACTTAGATTTCATAGTGAGTCCCACATAACCATGCAGCCGCCTGCATGGTATTCTAAGAACATTCACCACCTCCCTTCCTCGCTCCCCGGAGGGTAGCCATTTACTTTGCTTCTGAGCGCAAAAAACCAAGAAGACAGTCAAGAAAAAGAAGACTCTCAAGAAAATATTCCCTCTAGTGTTTTCTATATAGATTGATTTAATAGCCGCATAATTGTAAATAGTGATAAATTATAATTGTAAATCGTCCCATCTTTTCTTCTTATACTCTCCACAATAATTTTTTGGTCAATCGCCGCCGGATCAAAGCCAGAAGATTGAATCTAGAAGATTGGAAGATCTTAAAGAAGATAGAAGATTATTATAGAAGATCATCGGTCAAGAAAAAAGATCGTCGGTCAAATACATCACCGTTTCTAACTATAGTCTGTCTTCGTCAATGTCAACGTCAGAACGCTACCTTCTTGTTTCTTACCGCGTTCACGTGGCCAGTTGATTACCACCTAACGGTGCCAAACGGTAATCTACTGGTAACGCCACTTGTGGTGGGAACGGCATCTCATACGTGCGTCATTTTGAAGACGATTGGAAGCCGCAACGTGGGACAGCAAAACTAGACGCCAGAAGCCCAGAAACTACGACGCAACGCCGGTGGGAATGCGTATCTTATAGAAAGCCCCCGCGTCCCCTTCAGATTACTTATCGTTGACACACGCGCCCTCCGCCGCGCCCTCCGCCGCGCCCTCCGCCGCGCCCTCCGCCGCGCCCTCCGCCGCGCCCTCCGCCGCGCCCTCCGCCGCACCCTCGCCGACGCCCGCATCTATGCCCGCGCCCACGCTTGCGCCGCCACGCCCCGTTATGTCCGTGTCTACTACCGACCGAGCGATTGTTAGAAACCAGTATATCCGCGCCGCGTACAGATACACTCGCCGCGATTATTGAAGATCTTCCGGTCACCGAAATGAGTTCAACAGTATATAACGTCGAACCCGTAGCTACCGACGCTGTACGTAGACCCACGCCGCGCGCCCCGTCAGTTCTTTGAGCCCGGTCAACAGCTAGCGCGATTGCGAAATTAAAACAAATCGAGTACTATACAGCTGAAGAACTCGCCTCGATTAGAAGGAAACAGCTGCAAATCGAAGAAGCTGCAGCATGGTTCTACCATTAATTAAAGCGATCACATCCCTCATCATTCAACATCATCATCATTATAGCCTTTAATAAGTCCAGTGCTGAACATAGGCCTCCCCCAAGGAATGCCACAAAGCACGGCCCTGAGCCACCTGCACCCATCGACTTCCTGCATATCTTACCAGGTCGTCATTCCATCTAGTGGGGGGACGCCCTACACTTGTCCGCCGGTACTCAATACTCAATACTCCAAATTTATTTGCATTCCATATTGTACAAATTAATAAATGAAATTATCACAATTTGGACACTCTTGGGTACAGCAAACTAGAAAATTAGAACAAAGGAGGACGCAAAGATGTTTTATAATTCATTATTATTATTATATCATTCATTATTATTATTTATTTATTTATTTATTTATTTTAGGAAGGCTTACAGACTAATATCTTCGGTAAAGTAACAAAATGGTGATAAGAATTGCTAATTACAAGCCTCCACATATTACTTTCATCCAACTTTATACAAATTTAAAATACTCTAGGGATTACTTAAACTACTTACAAGAAAAATAACATAAGCAAAAAATAGGCAAAAACAATAACAAAAAAACCGCATAGTTCAACTTTCCGTGAGACCAAGGAGGTTGCAACTTGAGTCATGCTAGTCGCGGCTGTGAGTGAAAAATTCTCTGTTCATCACTTTTTTTACAAATTTAGAACTAGTAGAAAATAGGTCAATATCTACTACAGATGAAATTTTATTAAATTCCATTGCGCTACGCAGAAAGAAGGAATTTCTTCTATAATTCGTTGAAGCAAGAGGTATATATAGCAGGGGTCGCTGTCTAAATCTCATTAAATCGGTTCGAATCATTATGTGAGTAAGTAGCTCAGAAGAATCTATAGATCCATTTACAATATTAACTAAGAAACAAATATCATTGACTTTACGTCTATATTCCAACGGTAAAAAATGATATCGCTTACATCTTTCTAGATAATTGGCTGAATTTATTTGTGCCTTGAAGTCGAGGTATCTCAGAAATTTTTTCTGTATACTTTCAACACGAGATATGTAAACCTTATACTGTGGGTTCCATACTTGGGATGCATATTCTAAATGGCTTCGCACATATGAGCAATACAAAATCTTAACAGCTTTAAGAGAGCGGAAGCAGGATGAAGTTCTTAAAATGAAACCAAGAGCCTGTAGTGTTATACTACTTACATTTCATTGTACACTAATTCTCCATTCTGTTTTGATATTCTGCATTCATGTTTTGCATCACTTTATACTATTTCTCCATTCTGTTCTTGATTTTCTGCATTCATGTTTTGCATCACTTTATACTATTTTTCAATTCTGTTTTTGATTCTCTGCATTTATATTTTGCATCACCTTTATTTATATAGGATCCTGTAACGTTTTTACACAATAACATATCATTTTACTGCGTATTTTCACACTATTTAGTACTTTTAAACTAGCTGTCAACGAAGCCTTACCTTTTTTTGGTCTTTTATTGAATTCTCTGTAACTCTACAATTTCAGGCTTCGGTGCGCTGTCGCGCATCAGTTTTTCCTATTTAAATAATATCTCATTTCTTACTTAAAGGTAAAGATTTTCCAATTATATTCCTAAAAACCAAAAATTTTATATTTGATAACCATTGTTTTTGTAGTTGTCATGGTAACTTTTATTCAAATTCGTCTCTGGTTTGATGTTCTTTCTTCATAAATACTTTTTGGCTGTAGGTCATTTACAATAAATTTCCTTTTAATTTAAATAATTTTTCCGTTCTCTCTAGAAAGATATAAAAGCCGAACAATCGGTGAAGAAATTCAGTCTTGCTTCAGTTCTCGTATCGGAAGCATCTTCTAAAGGCCTTATCCCGGGGCCGCTCAGCCCCGGGATCCTGCCTGAAGCCACTGGACTCTACGATCCGTTGCTCTGCCTGAAGTCGCCGGATCCTACAAAACGTTGCTCTGCCTGAAGTCGCCGAGATCCCACAAGTCTCTACTCTACCTGGAGTCGCCGGAACCTACAAACCTCTGTTCCGCCCGAAATCACCGGAACCTACAAACCTCTGTCCCGCCTGCAGTCACCGGATCCTGCAGGCCACTGCGCTGTCTGAAGTCGCTGAGGATCCTGCAAGCTCCTGTCTGGGCTGAAGTCGCCGATCCTGCAATCGCCGCATTCACCTGAGGGCGTCGCCTAGAGACGCCCACGCCTACCCACCTACGCCGTGCGTGCTCGTTCCAGGCGCTGAGAGGACGCTTGGGATCTTCGGACTCAGCTACGACATAAATCTTTTTTTTATTACCTTTTTTTTTAAAATATAATTTGTAAATCACATCATCCATCTTCATATTTCATTTTTTTTTATAAAATTGTAAATACTCTTTTAAAAACTTAAATATATTATTGTCTTGGTCTATTTGGTTGTTTTGCTGATCGTAGGTTAGGTTTTCCTTCTCTTTTAATTGTCGCTTCACGACAAGCCTTGGATGCTTTGTTGACAATATATTCAATGTGTTTGTCAAATATAAATTTACTATCATGTATTACGCCGAGATCATGAATATGATTTACCCTGCTGATAGTCTGATTATGAAGAGTATAACCGAACCCAATACTAGATCTTTGTCGTGTGAATGTTATATGAGAACATTTGGAGATATTCAATTGAAGCTTATTGAGTTTACAGTAATCAGAAAACCTGTTTAGGTCTTCTTGAAGTTGTTTAACATCTGTTAGATTATGAATAGTTTTAAGAATTTTCATGTCATCGGCGTAAATTAGTATGAGAGAATTTTTAAAACATGACTTAATATCGGCAATAAATATTGTGAATAATAGGGGGCCAAGTAATGAACCCTGAGGAACACCAGATGGGATTGAGCACCAACCAGACATGTAACCACGCAAAACCACAGCCTGCGTCCGATTCTCTATATACGAACAAAACCACCTATACAAGTCACCGTGTATTCCCGAAGCTAACAACTTTTGTAAAAGAACACGATGATTAATACGATCAAAGCACTTGCTGTAATCTGTGTAAATTACGTCTACCTGTGCACGCTGCTCCATACCTTTAGTGATGTACTCATTAGCCGTGATGAGATTAGAAGTAGTTGAACGTCTTCGAAGAAACCCATGTTGTTCATCACCCAAATAATTTTGTACTGCATAATAGACGTCATTAGAGAAAACCAAGTCAAGTAGTCTCCCATTTATGTTACGTATACAATTATATTGAGATAAGCTACAGGTGTTAACAGAGTCAAGGAAATCAGAAATATATTGACAGGAGTGATTGGTTGGTAACAACTCACCACTGTCACTGCAAACATTCCAATCTACTTGACTACCAAAATTGAAATCACCTACGATTATGAATTTATCGCACGGATTAGACAGAATTATGGTATTAATATTTTGTGTGAAATTTTGCATTTGGGTATTATATGAGTTACCGATATTTTCTCTACACAGGTAAAGCGCACAAATGTTTATGTTGTATGTCACTGGCGGCCTGGATCTTTTTAGCAAAATAGAGACCCAAATATCTTCCGCTGAACTACGCCAGTCACCCCTCTCCACTACCGAAAGATCATTCCTCACTGCAATTAGTACACCACCCCCCCACAATTGTGACGTGCTACAATAATTGCGATCCCGCCTCCATACTAAATATCGGTCATCAAATAATTCACTGTTATGTATACTATCGACCAACCACGTTTCGGTGAAATATAATAATATCATACGAATTTAAACATACGTTCCTAAATAAGTTAAGTGTTTTTGTTCGTAAACCGCGTACGTTTTGGTAATATATTTTAATCGATTCCGTAATTGAGCTTAACTATGACTAAATATTTTATCACAATACAGCAATTCAATAAAAGTAAATGAAATAGTAAAATAAAAGGAACATTTAAAACAAAGAACAAAAATGTCATATAAAAGCGGGTAGATAATTCATAAACGTAGAACAATGCGCCGTAATATGCATCACGCGATTCTCGAATGCTTACGACCACGACCAATGACCAATAAGTAAAATCAATAGTATATATAGTACAAAAAATCAACAAACAAACGTCTTTCATATTTGATAGTAAATTAATAGACCAAAAGCGAACCCAGTTATATGTAATAAGATTTAAAAATAGTTTATCCACATTGGTGAGATGTTTATAAATTAAAATGTAAATTAATACGCAATTGCACAAGAAAATGAATACGTTAACACGCCGCGACAGCGCATGGATCTCAAACTGCAATGTTACAAGTTTCGAGTAGTACAAAAACAAATTATGAATAATGGTAGTAATAGAACAAAGAGATAATAAGTTTAACATCACACTATTTTTGTAAGGTCTCTTTCTGACTTCACCATAATTATATGCGACGTATCGGTCTTTCTTACATGTATCTTGGCATGCTTGACCCAGACATAACGAAAATTCATTTTAACCGCTGCCTTTTTAGTTTTAGAAAGTAAGGTCTTATTGTGCATGGTTAGGTGGTCATTGATATAAATCCTATTATTACCCACAAATCCCATGTTGCCTGATGTGAGATGACTAGTTTTCGATGCATATCTGGCTGCCGCCACAAAATCTTCCTTCACATATCGATTGCAGAAACAGATTATTATCGGTTTGTTATGCTCTTTCTCACGGGTTGGTACTCTTGTAACGAAATTTACCTGAGTCTTTGTAATCGGATATTGTATCTTAGGATATATATATCATTTATTATTTTTAGTCCATAATTATTCATATTAATCATACGAGTACGTACGAGGCCACCACCCGAGAAACTTTTTTCCCCAACGGTTGTCGATTCTTCGAGCTATATGGCCGGCCCATTGCCACTTCAGCTTACTAATCGGTTGGGCTATGTCGGTCACTCTGGTTCTACTGCGGATATCCTCGTTTCTAAGTTTATCACGCAGAGAAACTCCGAGCATAGCCCTCTCCATAGCTCGCTGAGCAACCTTGAGCTTCCTCATCCGGCCAGCAGTGAAGGACCACGTCTCAGTACCATAGGTTATCACTGGCAACACGCACTACAGTCTTGTTTTCAAGTTTTGAGGTATACCTGACTAGAAGATGTGCCGCAATTTCCCGAACGCTGCCCAACCAAGTTGAATCCGTCGACAGACCTCTCGGTCGAAGTTGGACTTAACTAGTCGGACTATTTGTCCCAGGTAAACATACTCGTCAACAACTTTGAGCTTTGTGCTCCCAACAACTACCGGCATAGGTGTGACATGGACATTGAACATGATCTTTGTTTTGTCTATGTTCATCTTAAGACCTATCCGTTGGGAAACACTATTGAGGTCATTGAGCATAGTGCTTAGGTACTCCAGCGATTCTTCCATTAGGACTATATCGTCGGTAAATCGAAGGTGAGTGATGTACTTGCCATTGATGTAAATAATGTATCCTTTCCAGTCCAGAAGCTTGAAAACGTCTTCTAATGCAGCGGTGAAGAGTTTTGAGGATATCACGTCACCCTGTCTTACACCTCTCTGCAATTGGATAGGTTTCGTACTTTGGTTCTGTACTCGGATAGTCATCGTAGCCCTACTGTACAAGCTCTTCAGCACTTCGATATACCGACAGTCAACTTGGCACCACTGAAGGGACTGCAGCACCGCCCAAGTTTCGATGGAATCAAAGGCTTTCTCATAGTCCACATACGCCAGACATAGTGGCAAATTGTATTCCTCGGACTTCTGTACAACTTGCCGAAGGGTATGTACGTGGTCTATGGTGCTAAAGCCTTTTCGGAAACCGGCTTGTTCGGGAGGCTGGAAGTCGTCAAGCCTGCGCGCGAGACGATTCATAATGACGTTCAAAAACAGCACGTAGACACGTCTCAGAAATCGGTGTGTAGTTCTTCAAGAGAGTGTTGTCACCTTTCTTGAAGAATAAGACCACCGCACTTCTACTCTAAGCCTCCGGTGTAGTGCCACCATGGAAGACGGAATTAAAGAGCTTCTGAAGGACATCAAGTACCGGTTTTCCACCCGCATTCAGAAGCGCTGCTGTAATTTCATCCTCTCCTGGGGCCTTGCCGTTTTTAAGGTGCTGAAGAGCCATTCTAATCTCGCTCAGACTGACGTTCGGGATATCATCGGAATAGTGTCGGATAAGACTCGCTCTTGGATCGTTACTCAGACTTACGTGTGGCTCCAACGATGATGTGTACAGCTACTCATAGAACCTCCCAATCTCACCCAAAATCTCAGGTGTCCCGGAAACGACGCTGCCACACTCGGTCTTCAGCTTTAACAGTTGGCTCTTTCTGGCAGACAGATCTCTAGCAAACACTTTGGAGCCCTGGCTTCCCTCGATCGCTTCTTTAATATGAGCAGTATTAAAGTTGCGTAAGTCCAGCCCTATGCATTTAGAGATATGTCTGTTCAGTTGCCTGTATGCTGTCAAATCTACTGAAGACTGCAGCTTCATATCCCGTCTAACAGCCATGAGATTAAGAGTGTGATCGGAGAGTTGTTGTGTTCTTCTGCGAAGGGTCTTGCAGAACTTAGCTCCGACCGCATGGACAGTTTCCACGAACTTGTTATTCATATCGTCCACTTCATTACAGTCTTCTAGGCACTGAAAACGGTTTTGTAGCTCTAGCTGAAATTGAATTAAATCACGAGGGGGACGGAGCGTTGACTTCATTAGACTTGATCTCTCCAACTTAACGTTTAGGTTCAGTGTGCCTCTCACCATTCGGTGACCGCTGCCGGTTTTCACCCTCGCGATCACTGAGACATCACTGAACAGTTGTCGTCTGGTCGTCATAATGAAGTCAATCTCAGGTTTTGTCGAACCGTCGGGGCTCGACCAGGTCCGCTTCCTAATGGGCCGCTTCTGGAAGAAAGAGTTTATCATAAAGAGTCCCTCTTTCTCCATAAAATCGGCCAGCTGCTGGCCCCTTGGGTTCCGTTGCCCTATTCCGAAATACCCTACTTTCAGCTCACCGTTCTCTCTTGTGCCTAGTTTTGCGTTGAAGTCTCCCATTAACACCGTATAGTAAGTTTTGGAGGAATGCATGACTCTAGAGATATCCTCATACATTTCCTCCACCTCCTCATCGGGGTGTGCCGAGGTTGGTGCGTAAACCTGTATGACCTTCAGAGAATACCGTTTGGTGATTCTTAGTAGGGACTGGGGGCCGTCTCTTCATTACTTTCGTGGGAGGTATATTGCCATAGTTGCCACGCTTGGCGAGCGGGTTGGCAACCGCAGTCTTTTTTTATTGTTGTTTTGATGTTATCAGAAAGATGCTGCTGCCCATCCTCTGCCTCAGTTTCCCTGTGTCGCCTTTTACGACACCCACGGGAAGATATGGGGTAGTGAGTATTTTTACCCGCCACTACACGGGGTATCCTCCCTCATATATTGAATTAGTCCTTTTTACATTTGCGTGAATGTAACAATTTTTGTAGACATCCAGTTAAATCTTCCCGTGGCTATTATTCATATTTTTTATGTTCGGATCTCCAGGAAAACTGCAAAAATATTTTACGTAAATAAAATATATCGTATTTTAAAGAAGTAATAGAAGTAACACAGTATTGGTAAGCCAACCTAGGCAAGAGCAAAATTGGAAAAGTATGAAAATATATATAATGAAATATATATTTTTTTACTTTTCACACAAATTAGGTCAACCGACTCTTTTTAGGTGATTAGGTGTGAAGTGAACATACAGTATATAGTAATGATACGTAAACAGAACATTGAATCTAAAAACTTTATTGAAAATTTTCAATAATACCTATTATATCCTATAGAGGAAACAAAATTACAATTTAATTAAAAAAAATGTTGTAACAATTTATTCCTAGGTCATTAAATTACTATTTTTCATCGTATTTAATCGCATCTATTTAGGTTGTACAATTACAATTTTAAAAGCAACATTATTTCCCGGTTTTCCGGTATCAAAAATTTTGTTACATCCCTAGTACTGTTGTTTTATTCAATGCTATTTCTTTATTTTTGTTTCTAATATGCACAAAATATAAATAGTTTCGACTTACTGCTGAAAGGATACACCGCTTTTATTCAAATTCTACATCCGGAAGTTTTGCCGACATGTAATTGTCGCAAAATTCGGCATTTTTAAAATAAATTGCACCCAGCAATGCTTCACACAAAAATTGGGCAATGGCTTTGACGTCAAAAGAGATGTGTGAGTTTGTGACATTTATAGGTATGAATTGACATGTTACCCGCGTAGCTCTACACGGGTACTGCCCACCCCCCCGTTTTATTGTGTATGCATTATAGTATTTTATGTATGGGGTAGGGAATATTCTTGTATCGCCGCTATGCGGTATCCTCTATACTCAATTTAATTAAAATTATAAATTTGCTCTCTAAATACATATAATATGTATGTTTTTAATCCAAGTTTATTACTTGATACTGGGTGTATAGACAGTAAATTTTATAAAAACTAATAATAAACAAGCAATTTTTCTTAATATACTACGTTTTGTTCCTACACACTATTAATCTTACATCGTCATCAGATTCTAAGGTATGTTCAAAATTTCAAGTCTCTAGCTCAGCGGGAAGTTAATTTATATCAATTACTGAATTCTACCCGAACAGCTGTAAGCGAGTTGATAAAATATATACGATAAAATCCGAAAGATCAGGTTTAATAATATTTTTACTGCTACTTTACAGATTTATTGACATATTTCATTACTTTAATCAAAATATAAACTTCACTGTTGTCCATATTTTCTTAACAAATGTCCCCATTCTATGCTACATCAAATCGTTACTTTCTTCGCCTCTCGTATTTATGTCTCTCCTTCTTGTTTCCCGTAGATTTGTGCTTCTCTCTATTTGTTCTACCGTATCCATCAGCGGCAAGTCTTTTGTTTCAGGCGTTAGAGTTAGGAGAGCTCCAGCGATAATGGCGAAGCCGCCAAAAAACATCGATGGAAGGATGAGGGAAACTGTGTTCTGAAGAAAATAAATATATATTCAGTAAAGAAATAATAGTATGTGGTCGTTAAAGAGCACACAGTCCACCTTATGGTAAGGTAATGTGGATGTGTGTGCAATAGATATCTTCATATATAACCCTTCTTCAGAATTAAAATGAATGCGCCTTTGAGGACTAAGGTGGAATGCCATTTTATACCGGAAAAAAGGGTGTCTAGTTCTAGTATTGCTGTGTTTTGTATATTCGTGTTATTTTGTGCTGACATACGCAGCAATCTTGGTTATTTTTTGGTAGTGTATTTCAATATGTACTGCAGCTATAATACACGACAGCGTGGCTCTACCGCATTAAAATATATGGTCCCATTTTTATACTAATGCGGTATAATATAAGAAACTTTTCCCATAAAACATCCGGCTATGGCGAGTAGTCTGGTAATAGTATTAGGTTCAGTGCTAGGGCCGCTTGGGAAGGGAGAAGGGACCCCCTTTGAAAAAGGCTTGCCAATGGCATGCATGTGGCTGAGTCCTACACCGTTAATATGCAGGCAATTGGTGATTATTCTCCATACCCTAAAAGATTTGAGTTTGACATGGGCTTCGCCTATAATAGCAGGGATTGTCTTATTACCACGCATTGACGATCTCAGTACCAGACGGTTCACATCTTTGATGTAGCTTCCTGTCGCTAGTTCTGGATATATGAAATAGTTTTACCGGCATGTATCAGATGCCATAAGGTCTTTCTAGCATTTCATATACCCACCTCTGACACGCACAGGATGAAATGGGGTGATGAATTCTCTTACGGGTTTACTGGCCCCCGATGAGAGTTGTGTACCGGTTAGCGGAACACCGCTGAAAACCCGATTAATGAGAAAATCAATTATTATTTGTAAGTACCAAGCTATGGGCGGCATAATATTAAGGCTTGCTCTGTTGAGCACACTAAAAGCTTTTTAGAGTCCAATTTAGTATTTCCTTCCATGTGGTGGCGGAACTGTATGTCATTTGATATATCAGCGCTGTGGATTTAGATACTGACTAAAGCAAAGTCGCACACGCATACATATCCATATAACACGCATACATATACACATGCACACGCACACGCACACACTTTGTTATCATGTATAAAAACCAAGTATACTGACCAGAATTGGTGTTAAAGGTGCAAGGATGCTCCCAGTCCTGGAAGCCACCGCGCACACTCCGATTAAGGTACCCCGGATGCTGGTAGGAAACAGCTCCATTGTGTACGTGACAACTCCAGTGAAGCATACGGACACTAGGAGCTTGCCGAATAGAAAAAGGGATATTTTAAGCCACACATATCCTACAAATTAAACATTTACAGCTTAAGACACTATTTTTAAACGCGAAGAGAAAGAGTGAGAGGGAGAGAGCGAAATGGGGAAAGAAATAGAATTAAATATTTGTTAACCTTTAACTAACGACATTTATTTTTTGTAACACTATCATTGACATGGGGTCTGACAGACACGTCTACACTGTTTAGGGTAATTTAATATTCATTCTGCAAATAAATAAATAAATGGGAATTAAGAGTGGATTATAAACAATAAGAGTTTAAGTAAATATGAGGAACATTAATAACAAAACACAAATAATTACAAAAAGATCAAGAAAAGGCACGTTTCACTTGACACGTCTTAATTGGCGCTGAGATCATTTAAAGTTTAAATAACTAATAAGTTCTTTCAAAAATCAATGTAATTATATATTTTTTTCTTAAAATCTAATAAATTTTCAATTAAAAACAAACAAAAATATTCATTCTTATCTGCAAACGAAAATTAAATGACAGAGGGTCAATTACCCTATATTATTGGCATGCACACAGGAGGTTTGAAAGTTAGAGACATTTTGGAATTTTACATGCTATACATTACATTTATAAGCTGTGGAATCTTGGTGGACAAATGTTACAAGATTTTATCTTCCCTTTATCTTCTTGTTAAGCTTGGGTATCATTTGGGGGCGCGTCACCACCTAATGCGCACTTTATGGTGATTCTCAATTATCTTGGTAATGCTTTGGTCTTTGCAAATGCGAGACTACTAGGAAACGGGACTATTTTTTTACAAAGATACCTCGACCTTTTTTATTTTGATGTTAAATATATAATATGCTAACTGTTACGGACGGCGAGGGGAGCCACCGCCCCGTCGCCCCTGCATACCCCGTTACGCCCTGCACGCCCCGCACACTACCCGGACATCATGTGATGCCGCCGACCAATCAGCGCGCGTCACACCTTATAAGACCACGCTCGTGCCGAGACACCCTTCTCGGGAATATAAGACGGGCGTTTTGGGCTCCGAGTCATTCGCCTTCATTCATTTCGACAGCGGCACTTCAAGAGGAAACATCAAGAGAGAAAAGACAAGAATCAAGACTCCATATAAGACTCCCACCTGTGAATACTTATTACTGCCGCTTGTAAATAGTTGTAATATATAATCGTCAAGAGTACCATCTTTTCTTCCATCAACGTCCCTAGCATATTTAAATAAAACTACTTTTACGGATTATATCGCGTATAGTATATGGAGTTAACCACGGCTACCTCCAGATTAAAAAAAAATTTAATCTGGAGGTAGCCGTGGTTAACTATGACATTGGGACATCATACACCTCAGTCCCCCCCGTGACCATGGGTGCTGTAAAGTGCTTGAAACGTCGGGAATGTAAAATAAGTTAATATACGCGATAAAATCCGTAAAATCAGTTTTATTTAAATGTGTAGTGTTCGCGTAAGTATACGAAATCATTATGTTCCTAGCATAGTTCACCCTACACAGTACATAGTAAAATCAATGAAATTTAAATGCAGTCCCCTTCACTAGCATTAATACCGCTCAAGCCAAGAATTCGAAAAAATACCATTAGAAGACGGATCATCTAAACGCAATAGTTTTGTCGGTCTGTGTTCTGCACGTTTTTGTTCGAATGTTAATTTTGACCCGGAAGAACTTGGTTGGCTATTTTCGGTCATTTTAAACAACAAAAATCTAAAACAAAAATAAGGTGGTATAACATTATTTCTTGAGGAACAGGGTCTCACAGACCATGTCTAAGATTTAAACACGTGTAACTTACGTATATAGCACTGGACAACACAACTTCTTTCTTCATTGAGCGTTTGGTAACTACACTAGAATCTACTGAGACGCCCACCCCCCCGCGGGTGGGCATCTCAGTAGCTTCTAGTTTAGGTAGTAGTAAATATGTTATTCTAAGAAACCAACAAGTGCGCAAGGTTTGTGTGACCCCATGTCCACAGTTAAAGGTTAACAACGAAACAGTTTGTTTATACAAGACAAAACTCATTAACTCAGGGTATTCAGGGAAACTCTTACAGGATAAGTCATTTACCTATTCCTAAAATAACTTTTTTCTAACTTTAGTAGTAGTAAATTGAAGGCACTAACAAGAATAGCCAATAGAAGTAAGATTTTATGACTGGTGCTGAAACAGATATTTTGTAGGTATTTAAGCCTTTAGCCTAGAAAACGACAAAATTCTTACCCTCAGGAATCCATGCAGATGCCACGCAGAGTAATCCACAAATAAAATAACCGTACATCATTGGAAGCTTTCTTCCTATTCTGTTCATCAAATACATTGATATTAGCTCGCCAGGGAACGACATTACCGTCGAGAGCATGAAATTCGTGTGCTTATTTCCGGGCAAATACACCGAGTTCAACATTAACCCATAATAAATAAAGCTGGCAGTAAATCTACAGAAGGCTCCAACTAATACACGTTTCAAAATCTCTTTTGATTTCAGTACATCCCTATAACTTTCCTTTTGTTCATAATTCTCTATTTGGAAATGTTTCTTAAGGTCTTCTTCGTTCATATTTGCTAATTTTTGTTTGTTTATATTGATATTGTTAACTGTCGATATACGTAAAAGTATACTTTTCGCGTCTTCGGTCAATCCATTTAGTATTTGCCATCGTGGACTCTCTTTCAGGAGGAATATGTAGGAAATGAATATGATAGGAGGAATGTAAATGATTCGGATCAAATCCTTCCAGTAAGGCACGAACATTGCTATACAAGCGAAAGTTGATTCTCCCATGTAAATAGCGTACGCGAAGAGTACTCCAGCTAGAATTCTGTTTTCACCGGCAATTTCGATCACTAAAATTAAAAATATTGCAAAATTAAAATATAAAAAAAACTGTGTTCATTGATATAAAGTGACACATCTTATTTAATGAGCGAGAAATAAAAAACGATTTCTTTGTAATAAACTGTTAGAGCGTTTAAGCAGTGCTTACGATCTGAATTCGATTCAAATGCGAGTAAATTTAAAGTTTGTAAAATCTGACCTAATTTAGAGGTCGATTTTGCACTTTATCTGATGAAAAAACGCAATTGTTGCTTGTACACTTAGATTAAACGCCGCTACATTCATGATAATATCATAAACTCTTCTATGGCTGATACATGGAAATTTCTCCGGACGATCGGGGTCGGTAAGCCTGCGTGTAACGTGGACCCTGCAATCATCATAAGTGATCTCAATTTACATTTTTCTTCAACTACCCAAATACAGGCCTCTGTTAAATCAAGTACCATTTTTTATTTGCATTCCATGCCACAATCTCATAACTGCACATTTAACTTTTCTCCCGTTGCTGATGAGGATATAAAAAAGACCATTTATTGTATTAAGTCTATGGCAGTTGGCTTCGATGATGTGAATAGACTTATGATCACCTTAATTCTAGACTATGTTACTCCTATTATTACTCACATAATTAATCATTCACTATTGACTGGGGATTTTCCTTCACTTTGGAGAAAAGCATTTGTCATTCCGCTGCCCAAAATAAATAACCCCAGTACTTTTTCTCACTTTCGCCCAATATCTATTCTCCCTTTTTTATCTAAAGTTCTTGAAGCTAGTGTCCACAAACAAATTTCTAGTTACATTTTCAAAAATAACTTTCTCAGCACATATCAATCTGGTTTTAGGCCGGGGCACAGTACTACCACAGCTCTTTTGAAAGTTACGGAAGATTTGCGTACTGGAATGGAGAACTCAAAATTGACAGTGTTAGTCCTAATAGATTTCTCTAACGCTTTTAATGCTGTCGATCATGATATTCTTCTAGCTATACTTTATCAACTAGGTTTCTCTTCATCAGCGCGGGACTGGTTCTCCTCATATCTTCGGGGTCGTCAGCAGGCAATTCGAGTAGGTCAGATTATCTCTGATTGGTGCTCGTTGTCTGCTGGCGTTCCTCAAGGCGGAATTCTCTCTCCTCTCTTGTTCTCAGTCTTTATAAATCTCATTACACCCCACATTCGCTGTTCGTACCATCTGTATGCTGATGACTTACAAATTTACGCTCAAGCTGAGGTGGAATGTATCGATGATGCGATTGAGAAGCTCAACTGTGATCTCAATTGTATTTCTAATTGGTCAAACAGATTTGGCATCAGGGTTAATCCATCAAAATGTCAGGCTATTGTGGTTGGTAGTTCTCGTAGACTGACTAAAATTGATATGAAGGCGTTACCTCCCTTAATATTTAATAATGTTATTGTTCCTTACTCAACAACAGTTAAAAACCTTGGCTTAATTATAGACAACACCCTCAGCTGGCGACCGCATATATATGAAGTGAGCAAAAAGGTCACTAACACTCTGCGTTATCTGTATCGTCTCAAGATTTTTTTACCGTTAGGGACTAAGGCAATGCTAATACAGACTTTAGTGTTGCCTATTCTGGATTATGCAGATGTTTGCTATGCTGATGCTTCGCAAGAACTTCTAAACAAACTGGATCGACTTCACAATAATTGCATACGCTTCATTTTCGGTTTACGTAAATACGACCACATTTCCTCTTATATTTCTCAGCTAAAATGGCTACCTCTCCGCTATCGCAGACATTTCAGAACACTGTGCACGTTATTTTCAGTTTTACACGATCCGTTTGTCCCTGAATATCTGAAATGCAAATTTCAGTATCAAGGTGATACCCATAATCGTTGTCTCCGTTCTACGGAAAAAGCTAACCTCCATGTTCCCCTCTGTCACACTAGCTTTTTACACAAATCTTTTACCCCTCACGCAGTAAGATTATGGAATGAGTTACCGGGCAGTGTCCGTGCAGCCACGAGCCAGGCATCGTTCAAATGCTTGCTCTGGAATTACTATCTAACGTTGCAGGAGTAGTTTGTGGTTTTTCATTTCATTTTTACATTTTGTTATTGGAGTTTGAATCAGAAACTTCTATATTTAATTATGTATATATATATATGTATAATACGTAGTATGTGTATAATAAGTAGTATTAAGTAAATATTTGTATGTATGTACTTATATATATTTATGTATATATATGTATATATTATGTAGACATAGATATATATATATATATACTGTATGTATTATGTAGACATAGATGTTATTTACTTAGCTGTTTGCACTTTGCACCCACAATATTTTCTCTGCTTAGCCTGGAGGTAGACTGGTAGAGAATGCCTTGTTGCATTAAGTCCGCCTTTTTGTACTTGGTGTGCAAATAAAGCATAAATAAATAAAATAAATAAATTAAATAGTTTTCCTGTGCTCTTTGGTATACAGTGCTTTAGTCTCTCATTATGTCTTTTCAATCGCCGTCAAATTTTGGCACTGTTTTTATACTGTGGTTACTTCGTCTTGTCATTATGATCCGAAATAAAGATGTTATCGACTTCGTAAAACGGAATTCGAATATAATGCATAACGACTAATACAAATACCTACGAATACTTTGGATTAACATTTATCGAATTTTACCGGTTTCGGATCGGAATCAGTGCTCAAACGCTCTTAAGCATTATATTAATTTGTATCTATGTATATTTTATTTCATATTCATCACTGTCATTCCTATAGCCCATCATACTCGAAAATATGAGCCTATTAACTGTTCCCCACAGTAAAGGCTTAAGATTAAAGGTAAAGGCAGTCTCCTATCGGCAAGTGAAGTAAAGTGCAGCGTTCTACTAGAAGAAGCGATCTAGTAAGGCATGAAGACGATGGGTGTAGAGGGCCCAGGAACGTGATTTGTGGTATTCCTTGAGGGAGGCCTATGTTTGACAGTGGACTTGTAGGACTTGTAGGAGGGCAGTTACCGCTTCAAAATTTTTGCTCAAATCAAAAATAATAAATGTGCGGTAAATATGTACCGTTTCAATTAATTTAAATAATATTTTTGTTACATACTTAAAACCATGGCTGCCGTATACGTGCCTCCAATTATCGTTGCTTCAATCATTTCAATAAGTACGTACACATAGTACAATGACGCAAACACCTTTAGATTTCCAATGCAACTTCCCACAGTGCAGATAATTAATATCGGTTTACGGCCGAACCTGCACACACATTTATCAGGTATTAGTCACGTCAAGAAAAAAATATTGAATGTTATGTCAAGAAAAGGAATGCATTTTGTGATTAGCTAATACATACCAAGATAAACTGACCTTAAGCAGTCAGCCATCGCAGAGTCTACTTCACCTAAGGATGCCTTGTTTAGGGGCGAGACATCTGTGGTATTATGACTTCTTACATTTACGCGAACATTAAACATTTAAATAAATTTAGTTTACGGATTTTATTGCATATATAAACTTATTTTTTTTTATATTCCCGACGTTTCGAATACTTTACAGCACCCATGGTCATGGGGGGGGGGGGGACTGAGGTGTTTGACGTCTCAATGTCACAGTTAACCACGCCTACCTCCGGATTAAAAAATATTAATTTTTGTTCCGATCTACGCATATTGAACTTACGGTAACTTGAAGTCTTGGAGTTGTATGCTTGGGTTGGGGTTTAATTTTATTAATTATAGGATCCCAAGCAGATGGTAACACCCAGCCATCTTCTCTCTTGAAATTAGGATGGTTTTGATTACAATAACCTCGCGAATCATCCATGGAAGGAATTGGTGTTCTTTAGCGAGGATTTGTGGTCTATCAAATCTAATGTAGTGACGGGGGCGATCCTGTATGTGTTTACAGACTGCAGACTTCCCGGAGCGTCGATTCTTCACATCAGCTTTGTGTTCTTTAACGCGGGTTTTTATTGATCTTTTAGTTTGTCCTATATAAGAGAGACCACACTCACAAACAAGCTTGTACGCTCCTTCTGTCGAGGACTATTTGTAACAATATGCGAAAGGAAGATTTGGAAGCGATAAGTCAGGTAATTTCATCTATGTTACGTCAAATTTTGGCGCCAAAACCGAATCTACCCAAAAACGAATTTAGATGTAGCCGTGGTTAACTATGACATTGGGACGTCAAACACCTCAGTCCCCCCGTGACCATGGGTGCTGTTAAGTACTCGAAACATCGGGAATATAAAAGAAATAAGTTAATATAACCGATAGAATCCGTAAAACTAGTTTTATTCAACTGTGGTATTATCTATCGACGGTGGTGTGTCTTTCTTAGTGTAGTAGTGTTGGGAGTAGTGGTGCTGGGATTAGTTGTGATGGGGATAGTGCACGCAATTGAGTGTGATGAAGTCAACTCTTCGTATTTTCTCGTGCTCTAATCCAAAGCCCCTAAATCTTTCAGCTCGAGTTTAGTTTTCAGTGCCTAGAAGATTGCAATGCAGTAGACGATATGATTAACATGCTATTGGAAACTGTACATGCGCTGGGAGCTAAGTAATCTAAGACCCGTCTTAATCTCATGGTTTTTATAGGAAAAATAAAATTGCAGTTTTCAGCAGATTTCACAGAATACACGCAACTGAAGAGACAGATCTATAAATACTTGCGCCGTGATTTACGCAACTTCAATACAGCTCGCATTGAAGAAACGATCGAGCGGATATCTATGTGTCAGATAGAGCCGACTATCAAAGCTGAAGACCGAATCTGGTAGCATCGTTTCCGGGACACCTGAGCTTATAAATGAGACTGAGAGGTTCTCCAATATGGTATTAACATCAATGGCGAGTAAATCGCTAACCTTCGATTTGCCGACGATATAGTCCTTATGGCAGAATAGCTGGAGAACCCAAGCACTGTGCCCAATGACCACAATAGAGCCATCCAACGGATAGGTCTTAAAAGTGCAGAAAGTATATGGATGCAAGTAGCTCTGGACAGTGCTTTGTGGCATTCTTTGGGGGAGGTCTATGTTCAGCAGTGGACTTGTGAAGGGCTGTAATGATGATAGTAATATTATTGTATGGTCAAATTGTAAATGCGTTATATTGAATGTATAGTGCGGTTCTCTGTTTTATTTCTAATAATGAATAACTGCGTAAGAAAAACAGCCTATATATATATATATATATATATATATATATATATATATATATATATATATATATATATATATATATAACATTAAATAAAACAACAGTACTAGGGTTGTAACAATTTTTTTATTGATACCGGTAAACCGGGAAATACTGTTGCTTTTAAATTGTAGTTAATACCTAGTCAGGTCATAAATTCTGTCACATGTTTAATATAAAATAATTGAAACAAGTTTATTCATTGTGTAACCATTTATATACCAAAATGAATTTAACAAAACATAGATTCTTATGACACTAAAGTTTATTCAAAATGACCTCCGTGATTTTGAATACAGGCCTTCAATCTGCGCGGCCAGTCGTCTATCGCAGCACGAACGAGATGCATGTCAATATCGGTGGCTGCCTTAATCAAGGATGTCTTGAGTGACTCCAAATTGGGATGAGGCTTTGAGCACGCCTTTTCCTCCAAGTGTTGCCATATCTTGTAATCTAACGTATTCAAATCTGGACTGGAGGAGGGCCAGTCTTCGTGCCGGATGAAGTCGATTTCACGCGCCGCCAGCCAGTCATGTGTGCTCGTCGCTCTATGAGCTGGCGCCGAATCTTGTTGGAATACCCAGTGCCTGTTATTAAACATGGTATGCGAAACAGGTTCCACAAGGTTCATCAGGACTGTATTTTGATACAAAACTGCATTCGTTTTTACACCTTTCTCACAAAAATGTACCTCTGTTAAGCCCCAATAAGAAACTCCCAACCATATCACGAGCGAGGATGGAAAATGACCTCGTTGGACACGCGGAATACGGTTGCTCGCTTCTTCACTACTGTGTACGTACACATTATCATTTTGTTTGTTGTAGCTCTCTTCTACGGTATTAAATTTTTCATCCGAAAAAAGAATTTCCCGATATTTTTTTCCCGCGTACCGCTTCAACAAAGCGCGGCATCTCTTCAGTCTCAGGTCCATTAGACGAGCATTCAAACGATGTCCTGTTTTTCTTCGATATGCCCGAAGCCCTAAGTCTTCATTTACACCCTTTTCACCGTGGTTCTGCTTAACCCCATCTGAAGGGCCAACAGTTTCTGCTTACGTTTGGGATTTCTTTGAATTCGCGCCTTCACAGCTTTTATCACTGCTGGAGTCCTAACAGACCGAGGGCGACCACTTCTTGACCTGTCGTCTACACAAGAGTCTTCATTATATCGTTTGATGGTACGATAAACGAATCTTTTGGTTATATTCAAATTTTTTAGTATGTCAAAAATTTGAATTGGCACGTAACCGCAACGATGCAACGCAATAACTGCAACACGATCTTTTTAAGCGTTCACTCCATATTTAAAAATGAGTAAAATTCTAAAAAGCATACAGTTTGATTTTCATGAACAATTCGAAAACCGAATTCAATAAACTTTTTTGTGGCCAGGATTCTGAAAGAAAAGTTTTTACTGTGTAACAATACTTATGACCTCACTGTGTATATATTACAATTTGTAACGATAGGAAATTTATGTATTTCTAAAACCAGAAGTGGAATTATTTCTAATACTTACTGGTATTCCCATATAAAGGTATACAGGGTATTTTTGAAACGCTCCCGTAAACGAAGACAGACGACAGTACCAACTATACCTTTGATGATGGGTGAAATATAAATTCGATCCTGATGACAAAAAAATCATCTTTTCACAACGTTTTATTAGATTTATTCATTCTCTATCATGTTAGTACAGCTTAATTAAACTATAATTTCATAAAAAAAAATCATAAAAATATTTAAACATAAAACCAGCAGTGGAATTACTGAATTACAATCAGCTGACTCGGGGTCAATGTACGTGCGTACGCCGAATTTGCGCGGCCCGCAGCTAGTGGGCCATACCACAATACCTAATAATTTACAACACTTGTCTAAATACCTAACTTATAATATAATAATAATAATAATAATAATAATAAGCATTTATTCATTACCACCAATAAAGTTAAAATGAGTACATACACAAATTCCAAGAATTACATAATGTAGTAATGAATGGGCTATAGCTCAGCATAAATGTTGAAGTTGCCTACAACGCTGTTATTCTGCCAGCGCCCAACATACGAACAGTACAGTACGCGCGCATCCCTGCTCATATTGCCTTTAATCATAATTGTTCACATTAGGGTACATACCGTAGATCCCCGAGTATTAGCCAGTTCAAATTAGTAATCAAATATATATATGTGTATAAAATATATAAAATATTTACGTGACCAGTATAATAACCATATATTGATCTCTCTAAACGATACCGCTGGATTTTCCGAATAATACAAGATGGTGTCATCAACTTAGAAAATGTTTGATTAATTTTTTAAATATATTACAAACTAGCTTTTTGTTGTTGTTGTTGTTCTGCCCTTTCCGAAAGACCATTTGCTTTCCCAAAAAAACACCTGAAATAATTAGCAATAAAAAAATTGAGGGTCATTTATCAGGATAAAAACTATCCTATCTCTCAAGTTGGACCAAACTGCACACAGCCTGCAAAATTTTTTTGAAATCGGTTCTATCTGTTGAATACTTCCAGCAATACGTGGTGGTTATACTACTAAATTGTAGCTTATTTTAAAGGTTTGTATTTTAACATAGCGCCATCTATTAAATATTTACTCAATCCAGTCAACAGATATCGTCATCTGACAGAATTGCTTGGAGCTAACAGATAATTATGACTGTCAAATAATAGACAAATAATTTTCAATAAAATAATATTATATTGCGACTATAAATTGAGATGTAAGCTATCCTATCTTTTAAGTTGGACTAATTTGCATATTGACCAAAAATTTCATTGAAATCAGTTCAGTAGTTTAGGAGTCCATCGCGGACAAACAACGTGACACGTACTTTTTATATATAAAGAAGATATATATATATAACTTCAAATTCAAATTCATTTATTTGCATAACACGGGTATTAAAGGTGTTACAGAAAATTATAATATGTACACTGTATTATTACCTTATGAGGTGTGCAAATACAATATATGTTTTGTCTTAAAGACATACAAATATAATTGAGTGTTCTTTTGAAAAATCATGTCATAAAATAGAATAGAAATAATTGAAATTGGAATACTAATGAAAATTCTACATTTATAAAATTAAATTGATTACAATAACAAAAAATAATAATATTCAATAAAATGTAACTAGTCAAAATTGTCATTCAAGAACTCATCAATTTTATAGTAACATTTGTCTATTAATAAGTCATTCAGCACCTTTTTAAATTTAAATAAGTTCATATTTTTTATTGAATCAGGTAGTTTATTATAAATTTGTGGGGCAATACCAAAAAAACTTTTTTTCATTAATGATGTTTTACATTTTATGTTACATAACCTATTTATGTAGTGGGTGCGTATTGGATTCTTTCTAATATCAGATATTTTTTGGAAAAGAAATGGATGCTTTTTTACAAAAATAGCTGTTTCCAGTATATACAATGACGGCAGTGTTAGGATTTTTAAGTCTTTAAAATAAGGAAAACAGCTATCTGTTATTTTGAGACCACACATTGATCTTACACATCGTTTTTGCATCCTAAATACAAGCTCCCTTTCAGAAGACTGTCCCCAGAAAATGATGCCATATCGCAAAACGGAAGCAACTAGTCCATGGTATGCTATCAAAAGAGCCTGGCTGTTAACCTTTTTTGAAAGTTGAGAAAGCGCATACGCGGATTTGCCGAGTCGTTTGCATAGATCCTCAACATGAGGCTTCCAAGTGAGTTGATTATCAATCACTATACCTAAGAACTTCGCCATATTTGCTTCTTCAATATTAAAGCCTTGGTAGGAAATGATAATGTTGGGGTTTTCACGGCGTTGATGAAAGTGCATAACTTTTGTTTTATTTAAATTTATTTTTAAATTATTATTATTAAGCCACTCTATAATTTCGCGTAAACAGGTATTTATATCACTTTCATAATTAATTTCATTTGCACACTTTATTATAGCTGTACTGTCATCTGCAAAGAGAACCATTTTGTGTGACGTTATTTTTGGTAGATCGTTTATATATATTAAAAAGAGTAGTGGCCCTAGTACGCTACCTTGTGGAACCCCGTATTTAATGTGCCTTGGTTTCGATAAATATGTAGTTTCTAATTTACTCTTTGGACATATTCTAGAAATTTCTGTGCATTGGATTCTATTACTTAGGTACGATTCTAAGAGCTGAAGAATGTTTCCTCTTATACCATAACCATGTAATTTGTTTAGCAAGATCTTGTGGTCCACATAATCAAAAGCCTTGGTCATGTCAGTATAAATGGCACAGACTGGATTTCTCTTATCTACAGATGTCATAATATTAGCTAGTAAGTCATACAGTGCCACATTGATATTAGTATTTTTTCGGAACCCCTTTTGCTCTTTACAAAATAATTTATACTTTTCGAAATAGGTGTATAAAGAGTTATAAATTACTTTTTCAAAAACTTTTGAGAATATAGGAATTTTTGCTATAGGTCTGTAATTTTTTAAATCTGTTTTGTCATCTTTTTTATATAGGGGTTTAATAATAACTTTTTTCATTTTTTTTGGAAATACGCCATCAGTAATACTTAAGTTAATTATATGTGCTAATGGTGGGGCTATTACTTCCTTGGTGTATTTAATCACTTTTGTAGACAAGCCATCATATCCAACAGTGTTCGTGTTTTTTAGACCACAAATTATTCTTGTTATGTCATTAATTGATACAGGTTCCATAAATAGTGAATTCAATGTCAAATTTTTAAAACTAATACTATTCAATGTGATGTCAGAGTTTACATTATTTTCAATTTCATCAATAAAATAATTGTTAAATGCATTTGCAATCGCCATGGGGTGTGTAAAAGATAAATTTTCTTTTTTTACATACATTATAGGCTCCTGTGGCAAACACAATTTTGATTTGTTTATTATTTGCCAAGTAGCCTTAGATTTATTTTGAGAGGTTTTTATAAAATGGTTATTTCGCGCTTTTTGGGTTAGTTTGATAATTTTTCTATAGAGTTTGGTGTAGTTTTTAAAAACTATTTTATTCTTTGCGTCAGGATTTAATCTGTATGCCCAGAGTAAGTGCCTTTGTTTCTTACTGCATATTTTTATTCCGTGAGATAGCCATTTCGTTGCTTTTTTAGTCTTTATAGTTATAATTTTCTCCGGAAAACATAATCTATAAAACAGAGAAAAATCATTCATAAAATTGTCAAAAGCTTCGTTTGCATTATTGGCATTGTATACTTGTGTGAAAGATAAGCAGCTTAGATGAGTTTTAAAATTAATTAAATTTTCCATGGATATGTCCTGTTTTTTAGTTTTCCAAAATTTTAATTTCAAAGTTTTATTAATTGGCACTTGGAGTATTTGAGACGTATGATCCGAAAGAACCAGATCTACAACTTCTGCTTTGCATTCCTTTCGGTAATTGTGTGCAAAATTGTCGATACAGGTGTGACTACTTAATCTAGTGGGTGTATAAAGTGCTAATTTTAAGTTGTATTGCATGAGAAAGTATTCAAACTCCAATGTAGTTTTGTTCCTTTTTAGTACATCAATATTAAAATCTCCACACAAGACGATATTTTTTTTATTTGAAGATACGCAAAATGTTCTTAATATAATGTCTAATTTTTCATAAAATACTGCATAATTATGTTTAGGAATTCTATATATACAGATAATAATAATTTTGTGAGCTATTATTTCTACCGCACAGCATTCGAAAACACCCGAAACTGATTGCTTTGCTACATCTGATAACTCTCTATACTGTAATCCTACTCTAACAAAAATACATGTTCCTCCTCGCTTAGTATTTCTCGAAAAGAAAGCAGCTGGGCAGAAATTTGATATGTGTAATAAATCCTCGTGACCCGTTTTAATAAAATGTTCTGTAACACAGATAACATCTATAATGATGCCCTTGTTAAATAGTTCTTCTAATTTTACAGTTAGTGTATCCGATTTACTCATTAGCCCTGCTATATTTTGATGAAGTATGCTAAGGTAGTTTAAAAAAAAAGTTGATAATTTTTTTGTTGTGAGTCAGTACGCAATATGTTTTGGTTTTGAAGAAAGCAGTCAGCTTCTGGGTACATAGTACTTAGGTTGCTTAGGTCAAGAATTAAATCTTGCAGATCTGATGTAACAATTTTTAACCCATAGTTATTTAAAGTTCCATAACGTTTGCTATACGTATTATGGTCATAAGGTAGATTAAGATTTGAGTCTAAGATATATGCATAATTATATGAACCAATATCCATGTAAAGCCGGTTATTAAAGGTTTCTATTCGGCTGTTAAACATTACGTTAGTATTTTTCATATATTTAAAAGTTGGTAAACATATTATAAAATTTGTGTGATTTAAAGGTAATAATTTTTCTCTGATAAACATGACTAGTTCTATATAATTATGCGTTGTCCGAAAATCCTCTTCACCAATATAAACAACACAATAGTCAGATAACGTAAAGTTTTGTACTTTGCCTTCAATTTTATCTAAAATTTGCTTCAATCCACATTTAGGTTTACGATAGTGACAAATTTCATAATTACGTAGATTAGTTCTCTCAGCAATAGTGTATATTCTGTTAGATGTTTCACCGCTTATTAAACAAATTTTGTGTTTAGTGGACGGATGTTCTATTGTTGTGCCCTGTACATCATTAGTTGTGTTGGTCGAGCCTGTATTGCTGCTAGTGATTTTAGTTTTATAGTTAATCATAGATAGGGAGCAGTCATTTTCGATGATCTCAGTTGTTTGCGTTTGTTTTGTTTTTGTTTGTTTATTTTCATTTTTCTTTGGTGTTGTCATTTTAATTTTTGCAGGACTGTTGACTATTTTTTTGTATATGTTATTTTTCTTATTAAATTCTTCATTACTTTTCTTTAAATTACTGTTTTCTAATGATAAAAATTCAATTTCTTTATGTGCACTATTTAGTTGTGATGTTAGTCTTTCGATCTCCTTTTTTAATATTTTTATTTGATCTTCGTCTTCAGAAATATCTGGTAAACTACTTGCTGTACAATTTAAAGTTTGTGAAATAATATCATCGCTTTCATCGTCATTCGATTCCGATCGCGTTCGGGTGCGCCGGAACGTTATATTCTCCAAGAAATTCATTATGCGTATACAACTAAACTATTAAAAAGAATAAGGACTAGTGTGATACGAACCCGAGTCTATTTGCTTCTTAGGCGGGCAATCACACCGTTAGGCCAAACGGATTTATTTAAAAGAGATCAAATTGGCGCTTATTTTCTGGCCATAAGATGTGACGTGAGTTACTGTTTCATGTGAGTTACCGTACAGTCAATAGATGTCTCTGTACTCAATATTTATTAAGAAGATAAATATAAAAATTTCGCTCAGCAACACAGATTAGTGGTTGATAACAATACCGGAGATGTAGATTGGTTTTAAGGAGCTGACGCAAGATGGCGTTGCACACGCACCATTTCAAATAAAAAACGAATGTTTTTGTGAGCCAACTTTGAAAAGCACTTAAATTATCTATAACTTATAGTTTTTCTTTCTTTTATATCGTCGTGTATCACACCTTTCTTCACTAAATAGTCGTGTATATATTTTCAATAAGTTTTAATATCACACACAGAAATGTTTAGTCACAAAATTTTGTCCACTTTTAAAAGTTATATTTGCCTAGTTCCAAGTAGAAAATATGTTATGACAACATTTTCACACACGTATTGCACTGTTTTCTTCACTTTTTTGATAAATTTGAGTATATACAGTTCATTTAATTAATGAACTGTATATACTCAAATTTATCAAAAAAAAAAAAAAAAAAAATATATATATATATATATATATATATATATATATATATATATATATATATATATAACCAACGGCAGAAAACTCGCCGGCGGTCGTGATCGCCGGGAACTAAAGCTTGCACTTTGTACACTTTGTATGGGCGTATTGGGTTACGCTTTAACACTTTGTGAACTGTACAGTATGACACACTTTTTCCATCCCGACGCCTTAACAATTTAGCGATACTTCGTCTACCTAGGTTCGGATTCCGGCGAACGACGTCTAAAATGCACTCCTCTGAGTGAACAGCCACTTGACTTCCACCTCGTGCCGCTACCGATGGGCCGATTTTCCAACACTCGCTGAAATGCTACTGTTATCAGACGAGAGTCAGCAGGATATCGAGCGGTCGGGAATTACTCTCGGTAAATTAGCAATGCATGCGAAGCATTCCCGCGAGCTTCTCCAAGGCACATTAACATGTTGCCGTGAATACGGCAGCACTATAAGCGTACGCGTTAGTTATTAAAAAAATAAAACAAGAAACTTAAAACGTAACAAGAGGAATAATATCATTAAATAATAAATAACAAGTAATAACTACAATAATTTATTAAACAAAACAATTGAACTGTCTCTCGTTATATTCAACACCGACCTGTCTCAAAAACTAAAATTATTAATCAAACACGCTAAAACAAACGCGCACAATGTGAATTCTTTAAAGCACTGGAACCTTCCACACGCCGTTAAAGCGTTATGTATATTAAGACATCGCCAACGTTTATTTAATTTATGTTTCATCCCTACGAATAATCTTCATAATTATGGAATTTAAAAGTTATGGTTGTCATTTTTAATACAATTACACAATAAATTGTACCCTGACGCAACAAGCAGTTCTTTACTACAAAAAATTATTGAAATTAATAAACGTACCTAATTGGGTACTCAGTACTCACACAATTATAAACACTATTTCATCGTTATCTTTGATTTTGTATAATAAAATAGAAATGAAAAATGAAACTAAACGTAACGTAAACGTAACACCAATTTGATCGATAAATCGCTCAGTGCCCAGGTTCAAGGCCAGCATTTTTACGTGACGGGACCTATAAGAAGTCGGTGCCCGCGAGGATATTGACCCTATAGGCAGCTGATGTTTTTTTTGTAAGTTTCACAGTTTTTTTTAAGTATTTTCATGATTTTTTTATAAATTATCGTTTCATTTAGCTGTGATGGAGCGTGAATAAGGTTAATAAAACGTTGTGAGAAGATGACTTTTTTTCCTCCGGATCAATTTTTTTTGTGACCCATGTGCTAAGGTGCCTCACTTCATCATCATCTTTTCAGAATCATCTGTCTTCGTTTTCGGGAGCGTTTCACAAACACCCGGTATACAATAATTATTTTTTTATAAAGTATTAAAAATAAACAATTATAATTTATTAAACTTAAACTTGTAGTACACGCAGAAAGAAAACCTTACATGAAATAGTGCAATAAAGTTAGGTAAAATCACTAGTAAGAAATGAATAAAGAGGAATATATTCAAAATGCATATATTATGCTGGCAATTGACTAAAACCAATCTTTTCATATGCGTAATACAGGATATATTATCAAAAATCTGGGCGCCTGTTATGACATTTTTCCTCCTTCTTCTATATACGAACATCAGCGCTCGCCTCTACCCCTTTGCTGTCCACATACCCCGCATGAAAACTAAAAGTTTTGATTAGTTATTCGTAATGCATATAAAAACAAATATAATATTTTGCCAGTTTGAAATCGATTACATTGTACGAGCGAGTGCCTTCAAGACAGTTTTAGATTTTATTTAACTTGTCAAAGCTCGAAAAATCCATTTGGATTTATTACCTGTCAAAGTTATGAACCCCTCCAAATAGTATATAATAATTTAATTTAATTAAGAAGGGACCCCTTAGAACAATAGATAAAGAGTATTCAGAACTTAGAGTACAAATAAGCATTATGCCAAGCGTAAAATTGACGCCTATGCGTTATTGTACTTAAGTTATTAATTTGATTATGTAAGTATTTGTAAAAATATTAGGTAAGCAATAATTACAAGGTATGTTTAGCTCAATAAAGCATAGGTACGAATTTATGAAACGATGTTTATTAATCAAACACAAAACATCTAATTAATTTACTCTCCCGTTAAAAACCATATTATACATGGTTAGTGGGAACTCGACAACTTCCTGGCACAGCATGATAAGGGAGTCAAAATGCTACAAATTAGGCTAGGTATGAGAACCGTCAATTCACTTTCAATCTCTAGGTCAGAATTAAATAAAATACACACAATAATTTGTAGGAAAATATTCTATTAACAATTGCTGTATTTGTTTAATGGTAACTAAATTAGTCAGTACAAAGATAAATATTTTGATTTATGTTTATTTTTGTACTCGTATCGGTATTTTTGCATAATATGTCCCGTTCGTACTATCATATTTCGCTGTCGTAGACGTTGGACATCAATACAATTTTCTAGAAATAAAATTAGTTATTCATCTAACTTATATCTACCTTATACGGTACACTGACTGATCACTTAGGTTGGGTGAAATTCCTATATTTTAGAAAAAAAATATTAGAAAGGTTAAAAAACAACCTGAGCTAAGACAAAACGCCGTTATCACTTCGCTGTTTTGTTTACATCTAAACGTATCGTCGGTCGGGAGTAGTGGAGTCGGTAAGCACAGGGGTGAGAAGGTAATCAAAGAACATTTTACATATCTCTGTCTCTGTCTAGCGCTCGAGTCTAGATAGTCAGTCGTCTGGATTTATCCTTTTCGGAAATTGTATAAGTGAGAAAGACTAATAATTTTGGTTGGGTTGTATTTATTCGATTATCTGTATGCTGCTGTTACTAATGGTAAAGTTCAATTTAGTTTCCAGATAGAAGGAGTATAAGATAATTTTAAATAGATAAAAATATATTGGTAAATCCAATTGAGCATGCCTTCGCATTTAAAATAACGTATAGCATGATTAAATGGTTTTTTTTAAAGTAGTTTAAATACATTTCGACAGCACTATCGGCTTCAACACCCTCGAAACCCATGAAAATGACACCCATGATGAAAAAATTTATACCTATTGCAGCCGCCATCTTGGCTTTACATTTCTACAGCACTATCGGCTTCAACACCCTTGAAAACCATAAGAATGACACCCATGATGAAAAAATTGGTACCTACTTCAGCCGCCATCTTGGATTTACATTTCGACAGCACTATCGTCTTCAACACCCTCGAAAACCATGAAAATGACACCCATGATGAAAAACTTTATAGCTATTGCAGCCGCCACCTTGGATTTACATTTCGACAGCACTATCGGCTTTAGCACCCTCGAAAACCATGAAAATGACACCCATGATGAAAAAATTGATATTTATTGCAGCCGCCATGTTGGATTTACATTTCGACAGCACTATCGGCTGCAACACCCTCGAAAACCATGAAAATGACACCCATGATGAAAAACTTTATAGCTATTGCAGCCGCCACCTTGGATTTACATTTCGACAGCACTATCGGCTTTAGCGCCCTCGAAAACCATGAAAATGACACCCATGATGAAAAACTTGATATCTATTGCAGCCGCCATGTTGGATTTACATTTCGACAGCACTATCGGCTGCAACACCCTCGAAAACCATGAAAATGATATCCATGATGAAAAAATTTGGTACCTAATTCAGCCGCTATCTTGGATTTACATTTCGACAGCACTATCGGCTTCAGCACCCTCGAAAACCATGAAAATGACACCCATGATGAAAAAATTGATATCTATTGCAGCCGCCATGTTGGATTTACATTTCGACAGCACTATCGGCTGCAACACCCTCGAAAACCATGAAAATGATATCCATGATGAAAAAAATTGGTACCTACTTCAGCCGCCATCTTGGATTTACATTTCGACAGCACTATCGGCTTCAACACCCTCGAAGCCCATGAAAATGACACCCATGATGAAAAAATTGATATCTATTGCAGCCGCCATGTTGGATTTACATTTCGACAGCACTATCGGGTTCAGCACCCTCGAAAACCATGAAAATGACACCCATGATGAAAAAATTGATATCTATTGCAGCCGCCATGTTGGATTTACATTTCGACAGCACTATCGGCTGCAACACCCTCGAAAACCATGAAAATGATATCCATGATGAAAAAATTTGGTACCTACTTCAGCCGCCATCTTGGATTTACATTTCGACAGCACTATCGGCTTCAACACCCTCGAAGCCCATGAAAATGACACCCATGATGAAAAAAATGATATATTGCAGCCGCCATCTTGGATTTACATTTCAACAGCACTATCGGCTTCAACACCCTTGCAAACCATGAAAATGACACCCATGATGAAAAAATTGATACCCCTTGCAGCCACCACCTTAGATTTACATTTCGACAGCACTATCGGCTTTAACACCCTCGAAAACCATGAAAATTACACCCAAGATGAAAAAATTGGTACCTACTTCAGCCGCCATCTTGGATTTACATTTCGACAGCACTGTCGGCTTCAACATTCTCGAAAACCATGAAAAAGACACCCATGATGAAAAAAAATATACCTATTGCAGCCGCCACCTTGGATTAACATTTCGACAACACTATTGGCTTCAGCACCCTCGAAAACCATGAAAATGACACCCATATTGAAAAATTGATACATATTTCGGCCGCCATCTTGGATTTACATTTCGACAACCCTATCGGTTTCAACACCCTCGAAAACCATGAAAATTTCACCCATGACAAAAAAATTGATACTACTTACTTTTAGTACGTACTACTATTATTTATTCTGTGCTTTTAAAATATTGTAATAAAAAAATCTGTTATTATTATTATAATCAAGTATTTAAGAAATTTGGTTATTCGAATATTGTGTATTTGTACAGCGATCTTTTTGAGCCGCTGCAATCAACCGAAATAATGTTCACTCACGACGGCGACTGACGGCGAACCATAGATAAATATAAATGTAGCAAGCTAATGCGGCGAACTGATATATACAGTAATCTATGGCGATGGCCAACTGAGTTAGTGAGTAAACTACTCTGTGGCTGCAGCTCCCCATTTACAGAAATAATTCTATACGAGGCTACCAAATCAACGAAAATTTCGCCATTTTCGAGCCGAAAAAAATTAATTATAGCTAAATAAAACAAAATTACACTGCCATTTACATTCAGTGGCTTCCCACATGATAGATGAAGAGATTAATAAATAGATTGAGTTAAACAATTGATATTTACAAAAGTTATAGTGTTTACAAGCCTTGGGGACATGATAAATCCACACCATAAGCCACTAAAACCCCTTTTTTTATTTAAAAATAGTAATTAATCGATTTAAAAAAAATGTTAATAAGTTCAACAATCATTTATCTTTCTAACAATGTGCTTTTTATATCATTTATATGTGTAATATGATTGCTGGATACGATTTCATGCGACAAAACGGTGGAATTTTGATTTTTAGGCGTTAGTAGAACATACCCACGCGCTTTGCGCTCGGCATGCAATAAATCTTCATATTTCTAGGAAGTAAAGTATTATTCTAGTTTCTCTAAAGATGTATTAGGTAGTAAAAGACAAATTGGTTTTTGTTTAAAATCTAGTACGATCGTAAAGAATAATAATTAAACATTATGTGCTTTAGATCCTAAATACCACATAGCTAAGGCCACATAAAGACTAAAGGTCACATAGCTCGACGAACCGACAACCGATGGGGAAGAAAGGTTCTTGAGTGTCAGCCTCGTACCGGTAAGCGAAATGTAGGGCGACCCCCCACGAGATGGAGTGACGACCTGGTAAGATATGCAGGAAGTCGATGGATGCAGGTGGCTTAGGACCGTGCTTTGTCGCATTCCATGGGGGAGGCCTATGTTCAGCAGTGGACTTATGAAAGGCTGTAATGATGAATGATGATGAAATAATTTGTAACATACAACTTATAACATAGCCATGTAGCTTAAGTAAGGAAGGTAATAAAAAATTGAATTGAATACTGATATAAAACCTAATACTAAATCTAAATTGCATATATAAAGTCAAGTTATAAGTCGATCTAATGTTCCAAGTAGTTATCCAACTTTATCAACGTGACAAAGTCGTGATGATTTTTAGTAACCGGAACGACGGTTACGATTATTTAAAAATAATCCCAAGTCTCGTCGCCTCTTACGAAACCCACTGGATGGTATGAATATTCATACGCCGCCACTACACGGTAACTGATACCTTCTCAAAACATTTTATTTATGGACAACGTCTTGCAATCGTCGTTTCTCTAGCGCTCAATTGACCTTCATACAAATAATGCGATATTTTAATTGTTGATATTTTTTATATGTATTTGGATAAGAACTTACGAGGGTGGCTGGAAAAGTACTCGGCCTAACCAAGAAAATAAACACATACTAAATCAGTTATATTTTTATTTTTCTACATAATCACCATCAAGTTCAATACACTTTTGCCACCTCCCCTTCCAAGCATTTAGACCGTTGAAAAAAAATGATTCTTCCTTAGAGTCAAAATATGCGTCTACAGCTGCTTTGACCTCGTCGTTTGTCGAAAATCTTTGTCCTCCCAAGTGCTTTTTTAGGTTAGGGAACAGAAAGAAGTCTGATGGTGCCAGATCAGGTGAATACGGCGGATGCGGTAACAGTTTAAAGCCACAGTTGTGAATTTCAGCCATTGACTGTACTGACGTGTGAACACGGGCGTTATCTTGATGAAACAGGACTTTTCTTCTGAGCATTCCTCGACGTTTTTCTTTTATTTCCTCTCGTAAACGACGTAGTAAGGTGCAGTAGTAATCAGAGTTTATAGTCTGACCCCTTTCAAGATAATCAATCATAATCACACCTTTCGAGTCCCAGAATACTGAAGCCATCACCTTATTTGCCGACAAAATCGACTTAGCCTTTTTAGGGGGTGGTGAACCAGATCTTCTCCACTGTTTTGATTGTTGTTTTGTTTCCGGTGTACAGTAATGAACCCATGTTTCGTCTATAGTAACAAAACGATTCAAAAAATCATCTGCATCGGCTTCAAATAACTTCAAACAGTCGCGTGAAATAGTCAATCGCGTCCTTTTTTGTTCAACTGAAAGCAGTCGCGGAACCCACCTCGCAGACACCTTGTGGAAACCCAACTCGTTGACAATGATGTTTTGAGTTCGTTCATAAGAGATGCCTATAATCTCGGCTATCTCTCTAATTTTTAATCTGCGGTCTCCCATTATTAAATCAAGTACTTTTTTAATATTTTCGTCAGTAGTTGACGTCGAAAGCCTTCCAGAGCGGGGTTCATTTTTCACACTCTCTCTACCACGCTTAAATTCTGCTATCCATTTTTTGACGGATGAATATGACAGAGCACAATCGGCTAATGTACTGACCATGTCATCATGGATGGCTTTTGATGATAGCCCCTTCTTATGGAGGTACTTAATGACGGCACGCTGCTTGATTTGCTCCATTCGCGGAAATTATGTCCGATTACTTTGTTAATAAATTTATAAATTCACAACTAATTATCGCACACGTTTCGAACTTCACACAATGAACTAGTCTGAACTGAACTAAATAATGTGGGTAGATTTGATTTTTAGAATTGAATGGATCTGTGTTAGGCCGAGTACTTTTCAATTCACCCTCGTAGTAATGACTCTAAGTTATATTTATCTTCATTTAAAAAAAATGTCTTTGGCCTGACCTACTATACTCTTTGGCGTGACCATAGATCTAACTAATTTGTTAGTGGTTATGGCCGGCCCTAAGCGACTTTTGGTGGGACAGATGTCACTGAACTGCACTGAACACTGAACTGGACAGGTGCTACTGGCATTTACTATTATGAGCCATTGCTGTAAACTAATTTTAAATGTTACTGAGGGAAAACTGTCTCAAGAATACTTGACTCTCTATCGCTGTACTAAGTAAACTTTATTTACCTATTATCAAAATATATGATACTTCATCGCTATTTATTGTTCTGTACCCAAAGACACTTATTAGCTTCCTGTGTGTAATACAACTCTACCTCAGACCAATCTTCGGCTTTGTACTTCCATAGAAGGTACTCCGCAAACGCGAGTCCATAGTCACATTCATTCTTCATAGAGAAGACGGATATCAGCAGTTTTATCTCGCAGTAAGCACGTTAAAAATAATTAGGTTCTTACCTGTCTATCAGCCAACCAGACATTAACATTGCAAACAACGTCCCAACATTGTGAATGGTCCCAATTAAATTAGACTTCCACGGCTGACAGGCGAGATTGAGCTGCAAAAACAATTATGTGATGTTTTACATTTTGCGATTGGTTAGATGTTTCTATAAACTAACCATTAAAGTTACAAAGGGCAGACTTAATGCCAGTTAGCATTATCTGCCAGCCAACTCATGGTGAGGTGAGAAATTAGTGGCAGGTAACTTGAATAACTAAATATAATAAACATAAATAGTTTTTTTAATTAATAGCACATATTAAAACAAGGGCTATTAACAACACAAATATGTACATATGAATACAAACAAATACAAAATAGTCTATATATTATACCAACTATCCTTAACACACATATATACAAATATTCATACATTATGTGTCAAGATAAAGGTAGCGGTGCTAATTCATGTTATGTTATGTTTCGAAGGATTCCCGGACCAATCTTTTGAAGGCTACCTTATTTGGTGTTTTTCTAAAGTGTTTAGACAAGAAGTTTCAGAGTACCTGTAGCCTGAACAGTAAGATAATTGCGAAAAAAGCCAGTAAAATTGAATGGAACAGAAATCTTTAGATTATTTGAAGAGCGATGTATCCTGTGGTGGTTGGAGGAAAGATATTGAAATTTGTTTTGAAGGTAGTGTAACGACCCCCCCCCCCCCCCTTTCTCATCTCTTCACTCTTTCTATATATATTTATACCTTTATTTCCTTTAGAATCTATTTCTATAAGTTATACAAGTATATCTAAATTACGTGACCAGTATATTAATCATACATTGATCTTTCTAAAGGTTCAAATATAGGCCGTATAATAAATTTATGGCGTGATCGTCTTAGTTAGGACCCTTATTTACGTTGTGTTTGTATAATAACTTAGTTCTTTTAGGTGTATCTTGGAAGAATAAATATTTGCGAGAGCAATCGAAAGCTGTTGGTAGTGTCTTATAAGCTAAATAACCCCGTTCACGAAGACAGAGCTCAAATAAAAGTTAAGAACAATAAATTGTCCTTATTCCACTTGTATCAGGTTCACAACAGTCAATTCCTTATTAATTAATCCCTTCCCGCTTGGAAAAGGCTCACAATATTTATATCAAATACCAGATACAAGGGCTTCGCTCTTCCACATTAAAAAAATGTGAAGGAGGTACACGGCTCCGCACACGCCGCGCACGGTGAGCGCCAACCATTTTAATGCGCTCCCCCCGAAGGGTACGCAAATTTGGGAACTGGACCGTAGTCCACAGCAAAATAACTGGCGAACCAGTAAAAGAGGACTTGGCCCCTTGATAGTGCGTAAGCACAAACATCGACCGAAGTCGCGCATGTCAATGCGTGTAAACGCCATACAGAATACCATCAAATCCAGCCACAGTGAATGTACGTCACACGGGTTAGGCAACAATAGGCACACTGGCCATAAAAAGCCGTCCGTGAGCGCCACCACCTGCCAGACCGCCGTTCCTGCAGACGTGATGTAAGTGTAAGGCATCACCAACAATTGCATGGTCAGCACGGCCAATTGGCCGCAGAGCGTGTCATGAGTCTACCGCTCACCTCAAGGGAATGGGGTCCCACGTTGCGCGGCTTTCAGCCGCAGCCTTGAGAGCCTCCTCAGATTCTCCCTCCAGCTACCACCCGCATGAGGTCGACACATATGCTCCACCAACCAATACAATGGCAGATATAGCCAAAAGGCAGTTATAAGATATTAGTAATAATTCGCCATCAGAAAGGGTTTGTGTCACTGACGTTGAGTATATGCATTTTTCGATCATGTTTGTCTCACCCACCAACAAGTTGCCTTCAATCTTTCAAAGGTGGGAACTTTATAGAGATATATTAATATGTTGTTATATAAAACATCATGGAGGGCAGACAGTCTGCAGCCCCGCTATGAAGGGACCCGACTTGGGCAAAGCTACTTGGGTTGTGAATCAAACCAAGATGCAGAGAGCGTCATTGAGAAGAGCGATCCGCCAAACAACCACCGCAGAGACGCAATGCTGCAGAATGCAACAAGCATCAATACGACTATCGTCAGGCTTACACCATCCCAAGGTCCCCCATACAGTCCCAGTAGACATCACCACCCGCATACCTCCATCGACCAGAACCACAAGATGCGTCGAATCAGGTGCAGCACACCCGCAGATCCATCACAAGATGCAATACTGCAAGTAGCAATAAGCATCAATGCAACTATCATACGGATGGCGCCCCCTCACAACACACCCACATGATCCCTATCGACTTTGGTTACAAAATTGATAATGTTGTTAACTAAAAATACCACCAACGTATCATAGTAGCACGGTACTAAGACGTCAGTAGCCAAAACTCCACGTATCATAGCGCTATTGCACTAAGACATGGAGTTGAGTATGCTTGCTGCACTTAAAAGTACTACCAAACACACTCACCCTAATCCGAAAGATAGCCGACGTATCATAACGCTATGCGTTAAGACGCCGCCCACAAACGGTAGGGTTGTGCGATGTCCACGGGCAAGTCGTATTGCTACAACAAACCCGCTTACCACCGGCACTAAGATGATATGTTAAGGACACATCGGTTAGCGAGTCCAAGTTTACCTCGGTCTCGGATGCTGTGAAACAATCTACACGCCACTATAATAATCCTTTTCAAGTCCCAATTCTTTCAATATAATGCTTTTACATATTTGAGACCTTCAACATATTTGCTTTATTTCATAGACCATACTATTGTATGTCTTATTCATATGGGACTTCAAGTCATAAACTCTGCTATCATAATGCTTATGCATCATAAAGACCTTCTGTATTAATGCTTTGGTTCGTTAGACCTTACTATCATAAGTCCCTAATATAGGACTAGTCATTGTGCAACACTAGTACTAGCAGTCGGTCAGCCGACCACCCCATATATATGTATAACCTTGGGTATGTGTCTCCGGCAACGCCCCTTATTATGGAGACCATTACAAGAACACTTTTATCAACTTAGAAATTTTCCGACTAATACAAGAACACCTTCTTCAACTTATCTATATTTTTATCCATTTTGTCTATTATATTACAAATATTATTTATCTTTATTATTGTAATATAATCGACTTGTATTTATAAAATTTAATATATTTTGAATATCTTAAACAAGATTTTAATAAATTTAGAGATCTTTTAGAGACAATTTATGCGTTAACTATACTATAATATTCAATATTCCCAATGAACATATTTGAACTTTATACTTAATTTTAAACATTTTAATTGTTTAAAATATAATTTCTAAGACATTTTTAAATGCCTTTAAATTGAATTTAATTATTATTTATTATAAATAATTATGAGGCGTCACAGTAGGAAGGGGAGGACAAATCATTTAAAATGTTGTAGCGAACCGACAATATTCTAGAAGTGCGCCTTTATCAGATAGTTGTCCATTTAAGGCGAATACGAAGTTGGGAGATATGGTCATATTTTCAAAGAACTAGAATTAATGATTATGATACTGATGCAGTTATTAAAAAGCTTCCCGTGGCTCTGCCAATATGAGGCGGAGGTGGAACACCATGGGGTTTTAGTTGGTGCGAGTCCGACATAACCCGTCCTTGCCCCCGCGAGGCGGGTATGCATTAGGTATTTTCCCATGTAAAAAAAGGTTAGTTTCCGCCCTCGAACGGGTTCCCGTTGTCGTGGTGGGTTGCTTAGTAGCTGTGGGTTGGTCACCTGCGGTGAACTAAGATTTACACTCATACAGTTTTGATACCGAAAATAAAATGATACATAAAAACATCAAATATTAAAATAAATAATTAGATAACAGACATAAAATAATCGAATTATATGTGTTGTGATGTGATGCTGAAAAGGGCACTGACTCAATATAACGTTCAATATAATGTTGCAATTGTTGCATTGGTTTTATGCAATGCCCATTAAGGTTGGACTCGCCCGCGAGAATGTGTACGCTATAATAGAAATATGTTCGAGAGAGATGTTATCAAAATAATAATAGAATGTAGTATAATATATAAGTGTATTTATAATAAATAATATATTAAGTAAGTTCATTGAAACAGATATAATAACGAAATTTTTATTATACTATGAATATGCATTAATGCAGCTATTTTATCCTTCGTAAATGTTAAGGTAAAAAAGTATGCCTTTTTTAATTTAAAAAAGCTGATACTATAAAGTTGACGTAACGGAAGAGGAACCCACATGGCTGGCTCAACAGCAGAAGAATCTTGGTTTGTGGTGGAACCTTGCTCCAGATCCGCCGCTGTTACCTGGCAGACAGGTGTTTCTGAGGGCTGCTCTTTTCCTGACCTCATGGGAGAAGTTAGAAGCCGAGGAGGAAGGCGCGCCATGAGTTCTTGATGTGCCTTACTCGAGAAGCAAAACAGGAAGGAGTAATCCTCCCATTAGGAGGGGCTGCATGGGGCGGCCAGCGCTGGTGGAGATGGGTATGTGTGTGATATGAGCGATGTGTGTGTATATGATGATGTGGAACACCATGGTGTTTTAGTCGGTGCGAGACCGACATAACCCGCCTTTGCCGCTGCGAGGCGGGCATGCATCCACGTGTAAAAAAGGCAAGGTTAGGTTTAGTCATGTCTTGATTGGGGACGTCATTTTTATAAATCAGTAGTGTTCTTGGTATTAAGGTTCACTTTTGAATTTATAGGGATTTGTTAACAGAGAGACGTGTTTACTATTTGGTGATTTATTTGCAACTGATTCAACAAATTATGATTTTAAGTATTACACGGACTCACACATGCATACGCATTCACACTTACGCTAGCTCTTATATAGATCATTCTATCCGAACATACCGCCCACCAAAGGGCCTATGAGCCCTTTAACAAATTAATTATCAAACAGTATAATCGTTTTGGTTACAATAGATTCAAAGATCAGTACAAAATTAATTAAACAATACATATAGAATATGGATATACACATGGCCTTAGTTATAATAAAATAAATCATTATTCAATGTCTATTGGTAAATAACACAGCTTATTTACAGATCTTTGCACGACACTAGCACTACTTTTTACACTGTACACACGAGTGACACCGTCAGCACCGGATGTTTTTTTACAATACGTCCCATCATCTATTTACCTGGGGGCAAACTATCTGATTTTATGAGGACAATGTGACCTATGTCAAATTCCTTGACCTTCCTCTGCCATTTTGGACACTTGCATTCTCAACAGGTATTCTTGTTGCCATCGACGCCAGAAGTCCGTCAACAATCTTTGTTGGTATTGTAATCTTGATAAGTGACTTGTTGGGATGTTTTGGAAGTCTGGTGTCGGAACCGTAATAGGCGTCTCACCGACAAGGAAATCATCATCATCATCATCATTACAGCCTTTCATAAGCCCACTGCTGAACATAGGCCTCCCCCAAGGAATGCCACAAAGCACGGTCCCGAGCCACCTGCATCCATCGACTTCCTGCATGTCTTAACAGGTCGTCACTCCATCTTGTGGGGGGACGCCCTACACTTCGCCTACCGGTACGAGGCTGCCACTCGAGAACCTTTCTTCCCCATCGGTTGTCGGTTCTTCGAGCTATATGGCCGGCCCACTGCCACTTCAGCTTACTAATCCGTTGGGCTATGTCGGTTACTCTGGTTCTACTGCGGATATCCTCATTCCTAAGTTTATCACGTAGAGAAACTCCGAGCATAGCCCTCTCCATAACTCGCTGAGCGACCTTGAGCTTCCTCATACGGCCAGCAGTGAAGGACCACGTCTCAGTTCCGTAAGTCATCACTGGCAACACGCACTGGTTGTACAATTTCGTTTTAAGGTTTTGAGGTATGTCTGACGAGAAGATGTGTCGTAGCTTCCCGAACGCTGCCCAGGCGAGTTGAACCCGTCGATTGACCTCTCGATCGAAGTTGGACTTACCTAGTCGGACTATTTGTCCCAGGTAAACATACTCGTCAACAACTTCGAGCTTAGTGCTCCCAACAACTACCGGCATAGGTGTGACATGGACATTAAACATAATATTTGTTTTGTCCATGTTCATCTTAAGACCTATCCGTTGGGAGACACTATTGAGGTCATTGAGCATAGTGCTTAGGTCCTCCAGCGATTCTGCCATAAGGACTATATCGTCGGCAAATCGAAGGTGAGTGATGTACTCGCCATTGATGTTAATACCGTATCCTTTCCAGTCCAGAAACTTGAAAACGTCTTCCAATGCAGCAGTGAAGAGTTTCGGGGATATAACATCACCCTGTCTTACACCTCTCTGCAATTGGATAGGTTTCGTACTCTGGTTCTGTACTCGGATTGCCATCGTAGCTCTACTGTACAAACACTTCAGCACTTCGATATACCGACAGTCTACTTGGCACCGCTGAAGGGACTGCAGCACCGCCCAAATTTCGACGGAATCAAAGGCTTTCTCATAGTCCACATACGCCAGACATAGTGGCAAATTGTACTCTTCGGACTTCTGTAAAATTTGCCGAAGGGTATGTATGTGGTCTATGGTGCTAAAGCCCTTTCGGAAACCGGCTTGTTCGGGAGGCTGGAAGTCGTCATGTCTGCGCGCGAGACGATTCGTAATGACTCTCGAAAACAGCACGTAGACGCGGCTCAGAAGGGAAATCGGTCTGTAATCTTCAAGAGAGCGTTGTCACCTTTCTTGAAGAACAAGGCCACCGCACTTCTGCTCCACGCCTCCGGTGTAATGCCACCATGGAAGACGGAATTAAAGAGCTTCTGAAGGACTTCAAGTACCGGTTTTCCACCCGCTTTCAGAAGCTCCGCTGTAATTCCATCCTCTCTTACCGTTTTTAAGGTGCAAGAGAGCCATTCTAATCTCGCTCAGACTGACGTCCGGGATATCTTCGAAATAGTGTCGGATGAGACTCGCTCTTGGATCGTTACTCACACTTGCGTGTGGCTCCAACGATGACGTGTACAGCTGCCCATAGAACCTCTCAATCTCACTCAAAATCTCAGGTGTCCGGAAACGATACTGCCACACTCTGTCTTCAGCTTTGACAGTTGGCTCTTTCTGGCGGACAGATCTCTGGCAAAGAATTTGGAGCCTTGGTTACGCTCGATCGCTTCTTCAATACGAGCCGTATTGAAGTTGCGTAAGTCCCGCCGCATGCATTTGGAGATCTTTTTGTTCAGATGCCTGTATGCTGTCAAATCTGATGAAGAATGTAGCTTCATCTCCCGTCTAACAGCCATGAGATAAGAGTGTGATTGGAGAGTTTTTGTGTTCTTCTACGGCGGGTCTTGCAGAACTTAGCTCCGACCGCATGGACAGTTTCCACGAGCTTGTCATTCATATCGTCCACTTCATTGCAGTCTTCTAGGCACTGAAAACGGTTTTGTTACTCGAGCTGAAAGGTTTCGGGACTTTGGAACAAAGCACGAGGGGGACGGAGCGTTGACTTCATTAGACGAGACCTCTCCAACTTAACGTTTAGGTTCAGTGTGCCTCTAACCATTCGGTGATCGCTACCAGTTTTCACCCTCGCGATCACGGAGACATCACTGAACAGAGTTCGTCTGGTCGTCATAATGAAGTCAATCTCATTTTTTGTCGAACCGTCGGGGCTCGACCAGGTCCACTTCCTGTGGGGCCGCTTCTGGAAGAAAGAGTTCATCATAAAGAGTCCCTCTTTCTCCAAGAAGTCGGCCAGCTGCTGGCCCCTAGGGTTCCGTTGCCCTATTCCAAATTTCCCTACTTTCAGCTCACCGTTCTCTCTTGTGCCTAGTTTTGCGTTGAAGTCTCCCATTAACACCGTATATTGGGTTTTGGAGGAATGCATGACTCTAGAGATATCCTCATACATTTCCTCCACCTCCTTATCGGGGTGTGCCGAGATTGGTGCGTAAACCTGTATGACTTTCAGCGAATACCGTTTGGTGATTCTGAGTATAAGGTACGCAACCCTCGTCGACACACTCCCGATCTTTATAACGTTGTTAACGAGAGACTTGTGGACGATAAATCCGACATCTCCTTGGAACAGAGGGTCGCCCTCCCGGTGATAGAGCAAGTTGCCGGATTCGAGGATTACCGTGTCCTCCCCCTCTCTTCGGACTTCGGATAATCCTATAATATTCCAGCGCAACTTGTCTATCTCTTCTTCCAGCTCCACGATCTTCTCGTCAGTCCTCAGGGTGCGTGCGTTGTACGTTGCCAGGTCGAGTCGTCTAAGGTGGCAACCGAACCTCCACCGGAGATTCTTAGCACCCCCTGCCCCGCCGTTACCATGGTCGCCACCGTAGCCAGGAATAGCGGGGCTGCCGGGGACTGGGGGCCGTCTGTTTGTTGCTCTATTCATTGGGGGGTTATTGCCATAGTTGCCACGCTTGGCGAGCGGGTTGGCAACCGCAGTTTTTTTATTGTAATTTTGGCTATTATCAGGAAGATGCTGCTGCCCATCTCCTGCCTGTTTCCCTTTGTCGCCTTTCACGACACCCACGGGAAGATATGGGGTAGTGGATATTCTTGACCGCCACTATACGGCATAGCACGACAAGGAAATAGCCAGGCGTTAATGGTTGGATGTTGTCTGTGTCCGTGTCCCTTAATACGGTAAGCGGTCGTGAGTTAAGGCAAGCTTCAATCTGGCATAAAAAGGTGCTCATTTCTTCGTAAGTTACGTGAGAGGTCATTATCCGTTTCAAATGGTTTTTCAACAATTTGATTCCCGCCTCCCACAGTCCACCCATGTGTGGGCTATAGGCGGGAATAAAATGCCATTCAGTTCCATCCATTGCTAGCGTCTCAGCAATTGGACCCTCAAATTGAAGTTTGGCTTCAGCCCATTCTGCAGCGATTATCCTGTTTGCCCCAACAAAGTTACGTCCTTGGTCACTCCAGACGTGAGTGCATCTTCCACGTCTAGCTACGAATCTTCTGAAGGCTCCGATGAAGGCATCTGAGGTAAGATCTCCCACCAATTCTAAGTAAATCGCTTTCGTCGACATACAGACAAAGAGAGGAATGTATGCTTTGTTTGCCCTTGCTCCTCTTCCTCTAGATATCAAGATATGGAACGGGCTAGCAAAATCCATGCCGGTGTTTAAGAAGGGTTTACTTGGTATGATTCGAACTCGAGGTAAGTCCCCCATTAGTTGTGATCTTGCTGTAGCGTTAAGTTTTGCACAAATAAAAAATTTTCTTATCTTTCATTTTACTAATATTCTAGCTCTTAGGATCCAGAATCTTGTTCGCAGAAAGCAGAGCATTACTTGAACTCCACCGTGTAGCGTCTTAGAGTGTGCGTCAGCAACGAGAAGAGAGGTAAGATGAGTGTCGTGATCAAGAATAATTGGATTTTTGCTATCTTCATTTAGGTCCGAGTGACGCAGTCGGCCGCCCACCCTGAGGATGTTATCATCGTCCAGGTAAGGCTTTAAACTCTTTAGTTTACTGGCTCTTCTAATTTGTTCCCTTGATTTCAGGTGCTGTAGTTCCTCTTCGAAGCTGTCCTTCTGAGTTATTTTTATGCAGGTTTTTAGCGCATCATTAAGTTCCGTCGTGGTCACAGGTAAGTCTTTGTATTTCATTTTCTTTCCCTTTAAGAATCTTTTGGAGTACATAATCACCTTAAGCAATTCTTGCAACTTGTCACAATCCTCAAATTTTGTACTAATACTCTTCTCTTTGTCTAATTTCAAATTTACATGTATTGATTTCTTTCTTTCCAGGTCTGTCCAGATAGTATTGGGTCTGCTGTATTGTATTTCCCCTACTCTCAGCCACTCTGGGCCTTTCCACCACCGTTCATCATTTTTAAGCTCTTGCAATAATTGCCCTCGTGAAGCAGAGTCAGCTGGGTTTCTGGTGATTAGATATGGTACCAATTATGATTGCCGATGGTGTCAAGTATTTCAACAACTCTGTTTCTTACGTAAGTGCTCCATCTTGCAGGATCACCAAACAACCAAGAGAGTACAATGGTTGAGTCAGTCCAAGCAAATATCTGACAGGGAGGTACGTTCATTGATTCCTTTATCTGTTTTTAAATACCAGCAAGCAGTACAGCGCCACTTAGTTTCAGACGAGGTAGGGATTGTGGTTTTGTAGGTGCAACCTTGGTTTTAGCAGCGATGATTGATGTCTTCACTTTACCTCTTTCTGTTCTTACTTTTAGGTAGGCTACTGCAGCGTAAGCTCGAGATGATGCATCACAGAATCCGTGGATATTAACATTATTTTTTGTGGCTTCAGTAGTATTTAGCCATCTGTTTACTTCGATATCTGGTAGGTACATATGAAAGGAATCTCGTATATTGTTCCATTCTGCAGCAATTGTTTCGTCCACCTCGTCATCCCATGCTACTCCTTGCAGCCATAATCTTTGAATCAGAAGTTTGACGGGTAAGACAGATGGTGCCAACCAGCCCAGTGGATCAAATAATCACTGTAGGTCACCCAGGATTGTTCTCTTTGTAATTATATTTGCCGTTGCAGGTAGGTTTAAGCTGTATTGAAATAGATCTTTGCCAATATTCCAGTGTAGTCCTAATGCTCGTGTAATCCCGTCTAATGTTATGTCTAGTTTTACATGAGAACTTCTTTCAGACTCTTCAAATTCCTTTAGAAAGTCTGCGTCATTAGTCATTTTTTTTATTTGAAGCCTCCCTTTTGCAGTATGGCGTCTACGTCTTTGGCTATTCTGACAGCATCGGTGAGATTGTCTTTCCAGACATCATATCATCCATGAAGTAATCCCTCTTTATTATTTCTGCTCCTTCAGGATGGTTTTGGCCTTCGTCATGAACTACTCGTGCAAGGTCCTTACTGCCAAATAAGAAGCAGAAGCAATTCCGAACGTGACCCTGGTAAGTCGGTAGTCTTTGACAGGATCTTGATCATCATATCTCCAGAGTACTCGTTGCATATCTTTGTCTTCTCTCGTAACCATGATTTGGAGATACATTTTTTGTATATCCGCTACAAAGCAGATTCTTTTCATCCGCCATCTCATTATGATCATCTCATGTCTCTTTGTAGCTGCGGTCCCACCAACAGCTCGTTGTTAAGTGAGATGTTGTTGGTTCCTCTTTGTGATGCGTTAAAAACTGTTCTTATTTTTGTAGTTTCTTTTTCTTCCTTAACAAGAGCATGATGTGGTAGGTATACCGATGGGTTAGTCATCTCGTGTCCGGGTACCTCTTCCATGTAATTTGTTTCGTAATCTTTCATAACCGTAGCATTATCGTTTTTTAGTTTTGGATTTTTCTTGAATTTTTGTTCTAATTGATAGTCTCTGCAGAGCTATTGTTCGCGTGTTTCCTTGGGTTGATAATAGCATTTTAGTTTTCTTGGGTAGTCACAATATAACGTCCGTCATTATTTCTTGTGGTTGTATTTTCGTAGATTTCCTCGCACCTTCAATCATCTGCTGTAGGTACTACTTTGTCGTATGCATCTTGTTCCCACATTCGTTTGAGCATATCGTTAAGGTCAAGTTTATGGTGCATAACAATCAATTTATCGGCTGGTTTGTCTTCCACGCTCCCAAAAAAAATCCAACCCAGGGTCGTATTTTGAGCACAAGGTGTTTCTGGGGGTCCCTTGATAACTTCGCTTTTCATTATTTGAGCACACACATCAACCCCTAGTAATAGGTCTACTCGTCCTGGTTGGTTATAGCTTGGGTCAGCCAATACCCTTGCAGGTGCGGCCAGGTGCTGGTGAAGATAGTTTGAGTCGGCAGTTGGGTTGCCAGTTGCGTTGACATTATATATGTTTTGATCCTTATGTTGAAGTTTGGGTCGTGTCTTGATAGAAGTTCGATTTCCGCAGCATATTTAACGTTTGTTTTAGTAGAGCCAACGCCAGTGATAGTGCCATTGACAGGCGTTCTCCTTAATCGTAACATCTGGGCTGCTCTTTGCTGCTACTCATGAACGTAGCCTGTGAGCCATGGTCAATCAACGCGCGCAACACTGTCACTTGTTTCGATTCGTATCCTCTTACTGGTATGAGTGCTGTAGCCAGCAATGCAGTAGACACCTTAGAAGCGACATATGATGAAAGTGTGACATTGGATTCGGCTGATTGTGCAGAAACTTGGTGATCTTCAACGTCGTTTTGTTTTGTCTTGATTGTTATAACTGTCTAGCTGTCTTGATGACGTCATAGGCGTGAAATGGTGCGTGAGCGTGTGATGACGTTTATGACATCATGTTCTACAGGACATCTTCAGGCGACATCGTCGCGCAGCATGACCAGGGGCCAGACAATTAAAGCACAGATTGTGTTTCTTTATGAAATCACATCTCTCTGTTGGGCTTAGCTTGATGAACTCCTCACAGTGACACAATGTGTGATTTTCGTTGCACATAGGGCAAACTCTTAGTTTCGTAGAAGTCGCAGTATCATTAGTACTCGTGGATAGGTGAACAGCATACTCCTTTCCTCTATTTGTTGGTCTTTTCCTAGTTGGTGGCGTGACAAGCTCAAGAGTGCGGAATTTTAACTGTAAAAACTTATTGAGTGCATCCCATATAGGTAAGTTTTCAGCATTATCCTTATAAGCATCTTCTTCCCAATCACGGTGAGTCTCTGGGTCCAATCTTTGTACAACTAAAAATATAGTGAGGGGATCCCAGGAGCTCGTTGACAGACCAAGATTTTTTAACGCATTCAGGCATTCAGTTGTAGTATCCAAAATAAATTTGAGGTTACTTGCCGTTTGTACACTAATTTTTCTTTGCGTAAACAATCTTTTTAATATTGAATCAATGATAATCCGCTTGTTGCCAAAACGCTCTTTAAGCATGTTCCACGACTCTTCATAATTAGCATCGATGACTTGAACGTGTTTCAAAAGTGACATGGCTTCTCCCGTAAGACTGCTTTTCAAATAATGCAACTTTTGTACGTTACTTAATGATGTGTTACTATGCACTAATGATGTAAACAAATCTTGATAAGCAGGCCACTCATCGTAAGTTCCCGAGAAAGTTGGAAGTTGAATCCTTGGTAACTTGACATGCACTTCATTACAAGAACCCGAATTATTATTATCGACTTTTATAGGTGCCGAAGACGATAACTTGTTAAGCGAAAATAATAAATCATTAAGATCGGCTAGTATACAAATATATAAATCTTCGTGAATAAAATATTCTTCATTAACGAAATACGGAATATCTTGTCGTTTCGCTTTTGGAACACACTTCACTAGTTCTTCATGTGCCCTTTTATACGTAGACCAGTATTCTTCAACGCTTTTAATACGTTTTTCTATGTAACCCCTTGTTAGGCGTTGTTTTGGACATTTCTTTAAATTTGCTTGAGTTTTTCCTAACAATATAGCTGTATCTTCTAACACATTTAGTATTTGTTCCGGTGTACTAGCCATTTTCGGTATAAGTCGTTAAAATTATGTTCAAATCGTCTATAAACTCGAATGCTTCTTATTTCCGTCTTATAATAACTTATTTCTTTCCAATCTACAACTCGATGCCATATGGTGCATTAAACGTGCATAAAAACTTGTTTACGCAAACGTCTTCTTTTGTTCTAAGCTCGTCTCTCGACCCGTCCTTTTGTATTATCGCGCGGTGCAGGAACGTCGTAAGTCGAATTGAAATCCGGCTCGATTTTGACCAATATGTTCTTGGTATTAAGGTTCACTTTTGAATTTATAGGGATTTGTTAACAGAGAGACGTGTTTACTACTTAGTGATTTATTTGCAACTGATTGAACAAATTATGATTTTAAATATTACACGGACTCACACATGCATACGCATTCACACTTACGCTAGCTCTTATATAGATCATTCTATCCGAACAAGTAGGTATCTTAAGACAAACCGTGAACTGCACTCCGTTACCTCTTATTTTATATATTGCGGGCTAAACATTCGGTGTTGTGTTGAATGCCTGGGTAAAGTATGAAATAAATAATATTTTATACATTGGCTGAAAGTTTTAGATATTGTATAGAATACCTTGTTATTCTATACTATACCGGATTATACAGATTGGCGATAACATATACATAACGGGAATGAATAGAACTGGCAAAGTTTAATGATGCATTTAATAATCTAAATAATATTAATTTTTATGTTTTAGGTTAATTTCACTAATATTAACTACTCAAGTCGTGACATTAACTAAACGTAATGATTATATTGTCTTTGACATTAACAAACACCAACTTAGTAAAACCCACTATACACCAGGGAGTAAAACCTATGGTCAAGCCAAAGAGTATAGTAGGTTAGGACAATGACAATATTTTTTAATAAAGTTTTAACTTAGTCATTAGTATGTTCTTATCCAAAAAAAAAATCAACAACTAAACTATCGCATTATTTGTATGAAGGTCAAGTGAGCGCTAGAGATACGACGATTGTAAGGGGTTGCCCATAAATAAAAAAAAAACTTTTAGAAAATTGTATTGATGTCCAACGTCCATGACAGTGAAATCCGACAGTACGAACGGAACATATGCAAAAATACCGATACGTGTACAAAAATAAACATAAACCAAAATATTTATCTTTGTACTGATTGATTTAGGTACCATTAAACAAACACAGCAAGTGTTAATGGAATATTTTCCTACAAATTATTGTGTGTATTTTATTTCATTCTGACCTAGAGATTTAGACTGAATTGAGGGTTCCCATACCTAGCTTTAGCTTTCAAAGCCTGTTCTCCGAGCTTGTGCAATGTGATACTTCAAGAATGTTACAGCAATCTGCAACAATAGACTTGACTGGTGACGACTCTTCCACTTCAGGAAACACAGTAAGGATTAATTGCAGTAAAACCAAATTGAAGAAGTATATAAAAGTTAATAAATACTTAAGGAAAGTACAAAAATTAATAAGAAATAAGATTAATACCAAAAATTATGTTAATGTATATAAAGAAAAGCAAGCATTGTTATGTGAACTTAATTTGTATTCAATTGAGGTGGATAACATAAAAAAATGTTATGAGACTGAAGTAGAGTGCCTTAAATCAGAAATATTATCACTTATGAACTCCCTTCAAACTGTGTCCAATAAATATAAATCAGCCCAAAATGAAATAAAAGAACACATATTGGCTATGGATAATCTGGTAAAGACTTGTAAATATAATGAGGAGCGGTTTGACTCCTTAGTTAAATATCAATGTGAGTGTCAGCGCTCAATGCCAGATTCTTCAGAGTCAGTGTGTGCTGATAATATTATACCACCACCAAAACTCTATAACAGTGCCATAGCAGAGGATATTAAAATAATAAATAACTCAAATATTACTAAAAATAATATAATTGTTTATAGCGATGACATGGGAAAAAATCTAGGCATAACTTTAAATAACTCTTTAAAGGGACAAAAAGTTACAAATTGCTGCATGCCTGGAGCATCTTTTAGTGACATCCTAAATAAAATTATTGTTACTAAATTTTGCCCAAATAGTACAATAATAATTATTGTTGGTAGAAGAGGCAGTGTAAACAACAAACAGTTATTAAGATATATTGAACAACTTAATAACTTAAATGTACACAAAATTGTCTTGTTTACACTGCCTTATATACAGGGATTGCCGCAGGAAAATAATTTAAGACATAATTTAAATATACAAATGCATAATTTAATATTTAATAATAATTTAAATTTGACATATAATTGTAATGATAATAATCATAAATTTCATGTTATTGACATAAATAATTTAATAAAAAAGTTTTGGACAAAAGATAGGTATTACCTATCCAAATATAATTTAAGACTGATAGCAAATGTGCTATCTTATTATTTACTTTTTAACTCAGCCAAGTTTTTGGCTACCAAGACTGCTTTTATTGAGCATAATCATTTGACATTTAATTTGGAATCAGTTCCAACTAATTTAAATTAGTGAATGAGACAATAGAGGCAATCTCTAGCAATAATAAGAGTTTAATTAATTTTGAATACAGCCCACAAATAAGTAATAAAAATTGTTTACACCTGGTGCATCAAAATATACAAGGCATGTTGGGCAAAGAATTGGAAGTTGAATTGTTTTTAAATAGTAACAATATACACATCCTTTGTATTACTGAACATTGGCTAAAAGATTATAATTTCATGTTTAATTTCAGAAATCACCAGGTGGTCAGTTCCTTCAATAGAGAAAAAAGTTTAGGTGGTGGCTCCTTAATATTAGCAGATAAATCATTATTATATAAAGAACGTAAGGATATTGTGAGCCTCTCTGTTGAACGAACTGTAGAAATGGCTTGTGTCGAGCTCGAGCACCTCATTGTTGTAGGTGTTTACAGACCCCCATGTGCTACTTATGACCATTTTGAAAGGATTGTGGAAGAAGTTTTACTCAAACTTAGCAAACAGAACAAGTCTGTTGTAATATGTGGAGACTTTAATATCAATCTCCTTGAAACTTCTTCCATTAGTATTAAGTTTAGCTCATTGTTTAAATCATATAATCTTGTAAATTTATTCTTAGAACCAACACGTATTGCTGGGCCGAGTGCGACCTGTATAGATAACATTTTTACAGATGTTAAGCCCTTGCATAAATCAATTATTCAAAGTTTAAGTTCAGATCACTGTGGACAGTTGGTATCACTACCTTACATACACAAAACACAGAAAAATAAGAAAGTTGTGTTTGTTCCAATAAATGAACATCGCTTGGAGAGGTTTAGAAGTAATGTAATAAAAAGACTTCCATCACTTTCGTTTAAAAATAGTGCTAATTATATGTATGCTACATTATTTAAAATTATAAGTTGTGAATTTAGTAGAATATTTACTTCTAAAACTTTCTCTTTTAACAGTCGCAAATCATTTAATGAATGGGCGACAGTAGGAATTTATAAAAGTAGGCGAAGGTTATACGAGCTTTATGATGAAAGATCATATAATAGTAGTGTTATATTTAGAGATTATGTAAAAACATATTCTAAAATATTTAAAAAAGTGTGCTCCACTGCTAAGGCTTTACATTTAAGCAACAAAATTAAAACTGCATCCGACAAAATTAAAATGACCTGGAGAATAATAAATAGTGAAACCGGCAAGGTCAAACCGCGCAACTCGGATTTTCAATTGAATATTAACAATAATTTAACGCGATCTGATCAAGAAGTTGCTATGGCTTTTGAGAAACATTTTACTGATGTTCCTTTTTTGACAACAAAATCATTAAATTCTTCTCCTACTGTCGCCGAATCATTGCTCAAACAAAATGTAAAGGCTTGTTCTAATACTTTTAAATTCCATAGAGTACTGCCAAAAGATATCGTTAAATATTTTAAAGCTATTGATGTTAAGAAAACGGCAGATTTATGGGGGATTTCCGTTAAAGTTATTTTATCTATAATAGATATATTAGCACCTTATCTAGCCACTATATTTAATATAAGCGTCGAATCTGGTGTGTTTCCTGATTTAATGAAACACAGTAAAGTCATACCTATATTTAAATCTGGTAGTACAATAGACCCCGCCAATTTTAGACCAATTTCTGTACTACCAACATTAAGTAAAATTTTTGAAAAAATTATTTTAGATCAGATGTTAAGTTTTTTTAATATTAATAAATTGCTACATAAAAATCAATTCGGTTTTACAAGGGGTCGCTCGACAACTGACGCTGGAGTTGAGCTTATTAAACATATTTTTTGTGCATGGGAGAATTCAGAGGATGCTTTGGGTATATTTTGTGACCTTTCCAAGGCCTTCGACTGTGTTCACCATGAGACATTAATCAGGAAGCTACAATACTATGGTGTCAAGAACACAGCGCTTAAACTTATTATTTCATATTTAAGTAATAGAAAGCAGAAGGTTATTATCAATGGTAAAAGTTCTTCCGGGTCACCTGTACTAATGGGTGTTCCTCAGGGCTCGATTCTCGCTTGTCGCTTCCAAGCAGTTTCTAAAATAAATTTTGTAAATAGTTCGTAATCATTTATATTGTAAAATTTATTTTAAAAAAATTGTCCCGCTGGGTTTCTTGCTGGTTCTTCCCAGGACAGAGGGTTTTTTTTCGAACCAGTGGTAAAGTAAAAAATGACTTTCAATAACAATTACACATGTAATGTATATTGAATAAAAATGATTCTATTCTATTCTATTCTATTCTAGCCACTCAATGTAAAGTATCGATTCATTGAATCTATCCGATGTTTTGTTAATTTATTAACATCAAGTAAATATCGATGTTTTTTGTTCGAACAGGCGAACCATTGTTTTCGCATGAGCGCCACTTTGCGAGCACTCATCAGTGCTTCGTACTTTTTTGAATGCAAAGGTAAATCGCTTTCACTTAATCATCGATAGGTAGCTCCGAAGACAGAAACTTGGAGAACCGACGATCAGGAAAGTAAGGTTTATACTCTCTACGAGCGCCAGCAACGTTGCCGTCGGCAAAAACATAACAGTAGATGATATGGGCTTATTCTTTATTAGAATATGACGCCATTTTAACTTCGATGCACAAAAATAGTAACAATGATCAGTCATGCCCGGGCTACACTAACGATAAATGCCGTTAATTATCGCGTTGATGAGCGTTGAATGTAGGTGTGGCCACCACTTAACGCGATAATTCTACAACGGCAAGAACAACGCCGTTTCCCGTTGAACGATAACTCGAGTGTCGGTACATCAAAGAGATTAACGCACGAATTAACGCGTTGAAGCGGCCACACTACATTTGTCTCATTGTGCACGGTGAGCGCAACGGAGTCGCACGTATGGCTGCGATAGAGTGGAATAATGAAAAAGTTATTACGTTTCTTGAGATTCTGCAAACAGAGCCATGCTTAGGCAATGATAAAATATATTCATATAATAAAAATTTACACTCATCAAACATAGTGTAGCAGCGTCAACGTTCATCTTGCTTGAAATACAAGGAATATTAACGTAAAGTGACCATACGTCCCGTTTTGAACGGGACTGTCCCTTTTCTCGGTCACCTGTCCCGTTGTTCCCAAACAAAGCTCCGGGACGCAAAATAGTCCCGTTATCCTAAACCGCGAGAAAATTTAAAACTATGAAGTTCGTCAGACACGAACGGTGCGAGAGCGGGACCGACCCAAAAATAAGCGAATGGGATAATTTCAAAGTTTTCGCAGAAACTCGTTGGGTGATTCAAACATTTCTCACCAACATTCTCAACATAAATTCTCTTCCATTTTAATCGAATATATTTTATGTATACCTGGTACAAATGCTCCAGTAGAAAAAGTATTTTTCTATTATGAATAAATTGTGGACGTCTGAAAAAAAAATCACTTACAGGTTTCAGTTCTAAAGGCGATGTTGATAACAAAAACCAATGTAAAAAAAAAAACTTGCCCTTATTTAAAATCATCACCAACTTTATTAAAGCAAATTTGTTCCACTGACAAATATAAATATAATTAAAAAAATTGTTGCATTTAATTATTACTGTCTGAGGAGCTATGCTTTAATGAAGCTGGTGAACTGGTGATTAATTTTTATTTTTCACAATTTGTTAAAATATAAATAATTATAATTAATGTGATTATAATTATAGTGAACACTAATTGTATAAAGTAACAGTTTTTTAAATAAATAATAATTTCTTTTTATTGTTAACCTGCTAACTGGGGAGTATCTATAAATAAACCCATGTCCCGTTTTGAGTTAATAAATAAATGGTCAGTTTACTTTAACGCCGTTGAACGGCAAATGACGTCGACCGTTCCAAGTGTGGCCACTCAGTTTATCGCGTTAAAATTAAGGCAATAATTGTTGCGTTTTTGGGCATTGACGTTTCTCGTTACTGTGGCCCGAGCATCAGTAATGCCCGGGCTACACCAACGAGAAATGCCGTTAATTATCGCGTTGATGAGCGTTGAATGTAGGTGTGGCCACCACTTAACGCGATAATTCTACAACGGCAAGAACAACGCCGTTTCCCGTTGAACGATAACTCGAGTGTCGGTACATCAAAGAGATTAACGCACGAATTAACGCGTTGAAGCGGCCACACTACGTTTGTCTCATTGTGCACGGTGAGCGCAACGGAGTCGCACGTATGGCTGCGATAGAGTGGAATAATGAAAAAGTTATTACGTTTCTTGAGATTCTGCAAACAGAGCCATGCTTAGGCAATGATAAAATATATTCATATAATAAAAATTTACACTCATCAAACATAGTGTAGCAGCGTCAACGTTCATCTTGCTTGAAATTCAAGGAATATTAACGTAAAGTGACCATACGTCCCGTTTTGAACGGGACTGTCCCTTTTCTCGGTCACCTGTCCCGTTGTTCCCAAACAAAGCTCCGGGACGCAAAATAGTCCCGTTATCCTAAACCGCGAGAAAATTTAAAACTATGAAGTTCGTCAGACACGAACGGTGCGAGAGCGGGACCGACCCAAAAATAAGCGAATGGGATAATTTCAAAGTTTTCGCAGAAACTCGTTGGGTGATTCAAACATTTCTCACCAACATTCTCAACATAAATTCTCTTCCATTTTAATCGAATATATTTTATGTATACCTGGTACAAATGCTCCAGTAGAAAAAGTATTTTTCTATTATGAATAAATTGTGGACGTCTGAAAAAAAATCACTTACAGATTTCAGTTCTAAAGGCGATGTTGATAACAAAAATCAATGTAAAAAAAAAACTTGCCCTTATTTAAAATCATCACCAACTTTATTAAAGCAAATTTGTTCCACTGACAAATATAAATATAATTAAAAAAATTGTTGCATTTAATAATTACTGTCTGAGGAGCTTTGCTTTAATGAAGCTGGTGAACTGGTGATTAATTTTTATTTTTCACAATTTGTTAATATATAAATAATTATAATTAATGTGATTATAATTATAGTGAACACTAATTGTATAAAGTTACAGTTTTTTAAATAAATAATAATTTATTTTTATTGTTAACCTGCTAACTGGGGAGTATCTATAAATAAACCCATGTCCCGTTTTGAGTTAATAAATAAATGGTCAGTTTACTTTAACGCCGTTGAACGGCAAATGACGTCGACCGTTCCAAGTGTGGCCACTCAGTTTATCGCGTTAAAATTAAGGCAATAATTGTTGCGTTTTTGGGCATTGACGTTTCTCGTTACTGTGGCCCGAGCATAACAGATAACGGTGACAGCAATAATAACTGTAACGACTGAAAACACTAATTATTTAACGCTAAGAGAGTTTATTAGAAGGAAATTTAAACACGTGCTTATGCAGCGATAGTAGATACATACTAACTAACGAGCGTCGCAACGACTTAATTTAAAATGGCCGTCTGCTTTCTGAATAGTTGTCAACAACCATTAATTAACGCTAACAAAGTTTATTAGAAGGAAGTTTAAACACGTGCTTACGCAGCGATTATAGATACAGTAAAACTCGCTTAATACGATCACGTCTAATACGATTTCTCACATAATACGATATTTTATATCAGTCCCTGCAACTTGAGGCATGTTTTCATACATTTTTAACTCGCTTAATACGATTCGTCATCCCGTCTAATACGCCATCTGTGCAACACCCGAGCCCAGCCGAGTAGCACGCATAATTCTCTTTATTGATAACTGCCCCGCTCACTCTTAAGATTTTGGGCTAAAGAACATCAAGCTTGTTTTCTTACCTCCGAATGCGACAAGCAAGTTGCAACCGATGGATCAGGGCATTATAAAAGTTCTTAAACAAAGCTACAGAACACGATTGATACATCGCTATCGTAAAGAAATAAAAGACCTTGACTGTGCATTATCCGATCCTAAAAATTGCAGCGGCATGGCAAGCAACTAAGCCTGAAACCATACAAAATTGTTTCAAGAAAACAGGTTTCCGAAGTAACGAAGCTGACTTCGTGTTGGAAGAAGAACACGCGATACTGCAGGGTTTTCCTGGATATTCTTCCATTGATGACAATGTTGCACCTTATGAAACCCGTTCAATCGAAGATCTTTTTGAAGATGTGAATAACACCCAAAAAGAGGTCCCAAGTGATGACGACGAAGATGAAGGAGAGTCAATTCCGACTATCAAACGCAAAAGTATTATGAGAGCAATAAACGGTTTAAGGCGCTATGTATCTGTTGTTGCAACTTGCTTTTCGCTTTTGGGGAAAGTGATGACATTATAAATGTGTAATAATTAACTATGATGTAACGTATTTAAATACATATACATATTATTTATACCTTTCTCACAAATTTATAAATATATCTATAATTCAATACCTACACAAAATTTGTTAATAATGTTATGTTTTATTTTCCCTATCCCGCATAATACACTTCCCCGCTTAAGTCGCGATTTTGGCTGAGTCCCTACAAAATCGTCTTAAGCGAGTTTTACTATACTAACTAACGAGCGTCGCAACGACTTAATTTAAAATGGACGTCTGCTTTCTGAATAGTTGTCAACAACCATTAATTAACGCTAACAGAGTTTATTAGAAGGAAGTTTAAACACCTGCTTACGCAGCGACAGTAGAAAGTAGAAACTAACTAACGAGCGTCGCAACGACTTAATTTAAAATGACCGTCTGCTTTCTGAATAGCTGTCAACAACCAATCAGACGTCAAGTGACTAAAAGTGTGCAAGTTCGTTCTTAAGAGCAATCATTCTTTGCCGTTCTCTACATGCATTAAGAAAAAGCCCCTTTTATTATTATTATTCATTGATTTCACGGGGATATTACACTTTTTGGATAGCTGATTAAATGGCCATATTTTTTTAAAATATTTTTACGTTTCTAAAGTGTAAAATATATTTTTTTATTAAAACCCATATTTTTCACTGTTCATACTGTTCAGCTACAAGAAAATAAATAAACATAAAAGAAAGCATACAAATAAAAAGGTTATTTTTACTTAGAATTTAATACGAAATTCTGGGTGATAATTGAAAAACTTTTAAATCCTTTTATCTCAAGACCTGTTTATTTTCGGCCATACATATGTTGGATCAAATTTGCAGCATTTTGACTCCCCTTTCATGCCCTGCCAGGAAGTCGAGTTCCCAGTAACCCTGTATAATATGGTTTTTAAGGAGGAGTAAATAAATTAGATTTTTGAGTTTTATTAATAAACATCGTTTCATAAATTCCTACCTATGTTTAATTGAGCTAAAATATACTTTATAATTATCGCTTACCTAATATTTAAAAGTACTTACTTAATCAAATTAATAACTTAAGTACAATAACGCATAGACGTCAATCTTGGCGAATCACTGAATAGTACTTACTGATACTTACTACACTGAATAGTGGTTGAATAACCACTCGCAACTATGTATCAGTATTTATATAACATCTGATTACGCTTGGCATAATGGGCATTGAGCGATGCGCGCGCTCTATACCTTGCTAATTTGTACTCTAAGTTCTGAACACTCTTATCTAATGTTTTAAGGGGTCCCTTCTAAATATTTCTCATTACTATACTCTTTGGCGGGGTCTATAACTTTGACAAGTAAATAACCATTCGGTTACGTTTCAACGTCAGGGGTTAATTATGTCAGAAAACTGCTTAAGGCCTTAACAGTGGTTGAAATGCCTAAATCTTGGATATTTAAGTAAAAAAAATATCAATAACTGTTCATTTAATCCACAAAGAAAAAATACAGAGTAACAGAAGAGGATTTGGTAAATGTTTTTAATTGAACAAAATTGTATTTTTGTCAACCCCTTATTAGAAAAAAAATCCCCAAAGAGTACCTATCTTTGTCATATTTTGCAAAATTTCTCCAAACCGGTACAAGCTTTTTAAATTGTTCTTACACTGAAAAAAGGCCTTAAAAATATTAATATTTTTAATTGAGAGTTTTATTTTTATTCCCCGTTTTATAAGAGAAAATATCATTTTTCCCAGAAATTGAATATATTTACGCGAGCGCGCATGCTCTGTCGCCCTGTCAGCCTGTCACAGTCCGTTTTCGGACATCGTCGAGGCTGGACCGCGCTTCGGTGTCGGGGTGACTTTATTCAATTATATATTAGTTTTTTAAAAGTTTATACTCAATTATAAATATTTTTATGACTAGAAATACTTAATTTAGTTAATATCTGTACACTGGTAACTGTAAATATTATTTTCTAAATAAATTTATTTTTAAAGTGCCCAAAGAAGAGATTCAAGAAAACATTTTCGCGGCGACGTTGATTAGTGAAATTGAAAAATGCTGTTTTAGATAATTTAGATGTGGAATGACCAACATGCTCTCGGTACTTAGATTTCGATAGTTTTTAATACCTATGTAATTTTATTGTTGCATATTTTTATTAATTAGTTGATACTGAATTTTATAATTATGTATTACAATAAAACGCTGTTTTTATGAGTATGACTTTATAAAATATTATTGGGGGAGGGGTGGGAAATATAGATACAGATACTTACATTAAGGTACACTGTTTTCAAATTAAATCAAACAATTTAAATAAATAAAAAAATGGTGCTTCCCTAAGTATAAATAACTATATAAAGACATTCTTGGGTTTTGTTTTTTTTTTTATGTTAGACAAACTATCATCTAAAAAATGTAAAAATTTTAAGTTGGAGAGGGATTTCTCCACGTGATAAAGTTAGAAATGAAGATATTCGCAGTAGAACCAGAGTAACTGACATAGCCCAACGGAATATTACAGTGAAATGGCAATGGGATGGCTATATAACTTGGAAAATAGATAAAAAATAGGAGGAAAGGTTCTCGAGTGGCAACCTCGTACAGGTAAGCGAAGTAGTACACACACACAACACACACACACACACACACACAAACACACACACACACACACACACACACACACACACACAAACACACACACACACACATACACAAATAGGTCGCAAATAATACTTACCTAGTACTATTAGGCAAGACTGAATAGGTTTTTGTTAAGTCAGTGCAATTCACCATCTTAGGCTACATAACCACTTACCGATGGGATTGTAGTTGCTTTACTACTTGCTGGGTAAAAATAGTAAAAAAAATTACCCTGAGAAAGTTTGCATTTAGATATAATTTTTCTAACTAACCATAAAAATATGATGAGAATATGTATTTTAATATAAAGGTTGCCTCACACGGGACAGTAATAATATAATATTATATCTTCCATTATCTACGCATAAAACTTTTAAAATCTCTGAATCCATTTCATCATCCTCTGAACACATTGATATGCATGGGGATCGTTTTGTAGTTTCACATCGTTATCGAAAAAACATTGTACATATTTCAGGTGGCGGTTTGCAAAACACGATTCCACAAAAATTCACTCAATAGAAAATTATTGCAAAGTTGCTTCTGAAAATACTTAAATGCCATTAAAAACATAACTTGTAAAAAAAGCCAAGTCTCGCAACTCAGTTCTTCTACCGTAAAAAGTTGTGAGATCCATGTAATACCAAGTCGGTTAATTTATTCAGTCCATAGATTGATACATAGATTGACTTGGCAATCGCATGAAAACACAATATATCTCACAAGTAATACATATTATATTAAATTAGATTGTTTAGTGCGATTGCCAAGTCTATGTATCAATCTATGAACTTAATAAATTAACCGACTTGGTATTACATGGATCTCACAACTTTTTACGGTAGAAGAACTGAGTTGCGAGACTTGGCTTTTTTTACAAATTATGTTTTTAATGGCATCTCATTTCTTTTTGTAGATAGTTATATCTAGGTAGCTATTTACACCTATTATTCCATTATACATATATAAGTACACTGATCCATTCACTGCAAATGTAACTTTGTAATACTATATGTTTATATGGGATTACAAAGTTATTTATGCAGTTGATATATCTCGAAAAGTGGACCGAAATTGTAAAATATTTTAATTTTTCCTTGATTTATATATTAAACAATACGTCTATTTCAAATTTGAAGTTTCTATGTCTGCTAGAAGTGCCTCAGAGTTTTGATGATCGGTCAGTCAGTGAGTGACAAAATTAAGAAACTTTGACTAGTTCTAATTCTTAAACTACTGGTTTAAATTTAATAAAATTTGGAATATGCCGAGTTTATACAATGCCTACTTGTTTAGTAAAAAGACTCAGGCTCAGTTTTATCCATAACGAAGTTATAGGGTTTCAGAAATGGCCTGAACTGCTTCGAGAAAAGGATGGTACGGCCGTCCCGTTTTTTTGCTCGACTTGGCGGGGGCACTACCGTGCCCCCAGATTTTCAACATCAATTTTTTCTTACGTGGTAGAGCCATGCTGCAGCTATATTAGTAGTAGGTATAGTTGTAGCACGAATGGGTCGGCTCGACCGGGGAAAGACCACGCTCTCACGGCATACCATGTAAAATAGCAGTTTAACCCTGCTGTGTTTGGTATGGTGAGTGTAGAGAACCGGAGAACCTTTTTACTGGAAACGAGGCATTACAACATAGTTCTCACGGGTGACAACGCATCTACATTTTGATATGTAATCGAGAATAGATGTAGATGTCTATGGGCCGTAGCAACCACTTACCATCAGGTGGACTGTGTGCTCGTTTGTCACCCTTATTCTATTAAAAAAAACTTTCTGAGATTTCAGTTAAATAATTTTAAGTATTGTAAGCACTCCTACAATTATATATCTCATGTTAATAAAGCTATTGGGCTATTTTGATTTTTAATAAAGTGATTTTACTTTATAGGTTAAATAATTTATTTACCCTTCTATATCAAGAACCGTTTTTCTGTCACTCCTATTGAATTTAACAGTGCTTGCTGAAATTTAGCATCTTTAGATGGATAAGAATCGCGCGCTGATCCGGCTGTTAGATATTGCAAAAATAATCGAAAATATATATTTTTACTTTCATGCCGAAGACTACCTTGTTTTATTTTATTACGGTCAAATAATATTTATTAGGTTATAAAGCAAGTATTTACAAATATTTTCATTGTTTTGTTATTCTATTGTTTACAGTTATTATCACGTCTTAGCTTTACACCAAGAATTACATTAGAAATTCTTGATGGGATGCGATGTAACGCGCATACTTTATTTTCATCGAGAACTGTAATATATATATTTGGTTTTTTTTTTACCACTAGAGTTTCAACACAATCTTAAAAAAGTTCAATGAATTAAAACAATTCCGATAATTATATAATTTCAAGTCAGTGTTTTACATTTAAAGATCAGTTATAAAGAGCCAAAATTCTTATTTTCATTTTGATTAATTTAATTCGAGAATACAATAAATGTGAAAGGGCTTTTATCTGCAATAATAATTTACATCAAAAATAACATAGACTTATAAAAGTCATATACACGGTCAATCATACTGAAGATTATCAATTGTACTACAAAATATTTAAAAGACTATTTCCAGTATAATGACCCGAATATCATCATTAATGTTTGACTGGCACACATAAAAGTTATATCACATGGCTAAATGATTGACTATTATATTATGATAAGGTCATGCTTTTCTATAAAAAGTTGTTTTACTTTTCACTTAATTAGTGAAAAACAAGATGGACTGATCTAAAAGTTTACTTTCTTGTGTAAAAAGTGCTATTTAGAATTTTATGCAAATGATAATTAAAGTTTCTATGTAAATAAGTGTAACATGGCGGGTATTATATTCAAAGGTAGCGGCCATCCATATTTGCAAAGCAAGCATCATTTTCTGTACAGAAACCGGCAAAGTGTTGCTCAAGGCACTATAAACAAAGCAGCTGATAAAATATTATACTCATAACTGTTAACAAAAACTGTTTATGCAAATGGTCTTATAGATAATAATAACTATTCCGCCGTGTTAAGTGCACAATAATAATAGCTCCATTAGAAGGAAAAGAGGTAAAATTTTGTTTTAGAAATGCGCAATCAATATTGTTTTGTCTGCAATTGAGCATAAAATAAAAAATAACTTCAGCCAAAGAGCATAACTGGCATTATACTCAGGACCATCAATTGGTATGGAAAAAATAATTTTAACAGGTTTAAAAAATCAATCACAATTAAAAAAAACATAAATATTAAAATCAAAAAATTAATATATGTATGTCTATACATACATAATATAATGATTTATGGCCGCTTAGTAACTGACGGTGACTCAGTATAACATCCTACAGTTACGCCGAAACTAAGAGGAGAGAATCACTGTAGAAAAGGTAACAATTTATTGCGGAAATTTTGTGATAAAATTAAAAAAAAATCACATACTTATCCAAGTTAATCTAACTTAGTCTAACTTATCCTTATGCCTTACAAAAAAAAAATAGTCAGATGGCGTCAGTTTTTAATAAGATATAACAAAAATAAACAAAAAAAATAAATTTAAAAAAAGTTTAGTATTTAATTGATTATATACCGCTGACACTTAATCACGCTTTTCGAAACCACGCCAGTTGTAAACAATACTTGTGTGAAAAGACAAAATCTTCTTTTCAAATTTCCGCCGAGTTGTAAGTAGAAAGTCAAATAGGTCATGTGTTAATTTTAATTAAATATATATTATGCGCAGCTTGTTCATTATTTTTATTATAAATACCTATAAATGTATATATTATTAATAAATAGTTCCCATAATATTTTGGATTATTTTTTATTTTGCCCTATCTGCAATGTTCTACGCTCTATAGAAAATGTGGCGTATGACATGACTGACAATATTTCGAACGTTTTATCTAGGTACAAAGATGTTTTACGTTTTTGTCGCCTCCACATGATATTTTTGTCAGCATAAGGTACCCTTCTGTAGCTGGAACGAATATAAATATTGCTACAAAGTAAAGTAAAAGGCTATACAAGTCCCTCTACTGGTCACAGAACTCTTTTTTTATTTCTGAGAGGGTTTTAGGGTAAGGAAATGCCCGGCGAACTGCCCCAATGCGTGTTGACGAAAATTGCAATTACATATTGCATTCGTGCTATCGAGGATCAAACCCGGGAATAATTTACAGCGAACGCTTTGACCCAGATCTACTAATACAATACAAATAAATACGATTTAACATATATAATAAAATAACTCTTACGTACTTGAAACTTGAACACTTAATAGCTCGTGATGCCTACCGGACAAAGCTACAGCACAATGTAATAATTACATAATATTTTTACATTATTGAAGATGCGTAACCACATAATTCTCAGTGATGCGCAAGCATAACAGGCAGTATGTCACTTTTATAATTGTCATCTCTGCAGTCTATTAATCTTTGCACTTTTATAAGTAATACAGAACGTAGTTGCTAGACGGTGTTGACGTTGGCTAAAATCTCTGCGATAGCCGTTTCGTCAAGGTCATTCAGGCTAGTTAAAGCCTTAAGACTTTACGACACTGACCTCTATAAAATATGGACTGGCTATACACGTGACATAATGAGGCGATTTGATTTTCACCATTTTGGCGCTGACAGCGGAAGTAAATGTCCAAGGAACTAATAATAGAGATAAGACAGTGTGACAAAACATATCGATAAAAATTCTATATCCAGGCCTACCCGTAAAGTCCATTCTATTTATGAATCATATTAATATAAAGCCATAAAATTAATAATTGTATCAATTAACACCTAGGCCTTAAACGCAAGCTTTATACCTCATATAAAACCAAGATCGACGCTGCGTTGGTCTATCTACGTTTTTATTCGTAACTACAGAACAGATTTTGTTCAGAGTTTCAAATGAGGAAATGTGTACGCATACTCGCTTCGCTGGGGCAAGAACGGATTATGTCGGACTCACACCTACTAAAATCCCATGCTGTTCCACCTTCGCCGCACATTGACGGGGCCACGGAAACGCTTTCAAATACATCCGCAATCCCATCAGCGCCAGAAGCTCAATAACAGAGTTGTTGTTAATCCTCCTTAGTTGAGAATTTCTCCTCCCCCTTTCCTTCTTAGATAAGACACACCAGAAACACAAGGCACACACTGCCCTTCGCGGCCTCCAACTCCACCAGCACAAAAGACTCCCCCGCACCAAGTGTTGTAGCCTCGCCAAAATCGCGAAGGATATTCGAATGGCGCATCGCTGTAGTTTTTTTTATTTATTCTTAGAAAGAGTGTTACATTATTTACATTTTAAATTTTGCCAAACTGTAAGCCAGTTTGTCGGCAACGCAACAGTTTATCGTTTCACACTCCTTAATAACAATATAAGTTACTTATTAATACTTAAATTAACACATAAATAATAAAAGAAACATTCACTACTAAGGACACAACGACAGGTAATGTTTCCTCAAGATGGTTTTGAGGAAAGTGGGATAACTCCCACTTTCCTTTTGGTAACGAGTTTTATTTATTAGGCACAGTCTCACTATTACTAAAAATAATTCTTATTGTGTAACTAAAATCAAACATAATCAAAACACATAAAATACATTCATTTTTAGTTTAAAAATTCAAAATACAGAGATACGATTTAAATAACACAACAGACTTTGGCATATTATGTCAATTTTAGTTCCCGGTACGGACAATGAGGACGCTTCAAATCGGAAGAAGCATTTTGTATTGTATAGCCAGTCCAGCGTACTTGTATATATAGAAGTCAGTGCTTTACGACTAATTATTGATATTGTATTTTTTATTAAAAAATCAGAAGCCAGATTTTAATGGCCTGATTAATACGGTGATTGTAACAGTCAAATAGAGCTTCGCTGGTGAAGCGCCTCTAGTGGAGTTGTGGTGCGACTGGATGGAAAAGACAAAAGAGGAGCGGGAAGATGAAAACATTGGCGTGGCGTGCAGTTTTTGGTTAGTTTGGTGATGGTGGATGTCTGTGTTGTATTACGAACCCGCTGCACTTTAATTGATTTTATATTCAAATTTAGTTATTGTTATATTACGGGTAGGTGAGGTTTACGAAAATTTTATTAGTAAAAGTGTAAACATGTTTGTTATTAAAGTCGCCATTGATGCCATTATTATTAACAGCATAATAATAATGGCATCAATGGATGCGACTTTTCTTCAACACACACACACACACACACACACACACACACGCACGCACACACACACACACACACACACACACACACACACAAACACACACACACACACATATATATATATATATATATATATATATATATATATATATATAAATATATTTATAATTATAGCTTACTGTAGCCATGACGGTGTTTTCAGTTTCGTACACCCAATCAGTGCATTGTTCGACCGCATCTGTGAAACTTTCGTTGGTGCAAGTTTGTCCAACTACAATGCCCTCTTTAAGTTTTGGTTTTGTGCATCTGTCAATATTGCTGTTGGGCCACCATGTGGCGTTATAAACTGCATATTGGTTTTCACATTCCGGGACACGGCATCTAAAATCATTTAACTAGCTCAGCCCAATAAAAAATATCAAGTGAATATAACGTAAAAATTATCAAGTGATAGTAGGTACTTTTTAGTGACGTGGAAGACAAGCTAGGCTCCTCACACATACGCGCCTAAAACTAATTTATTGGTTGCAAATAGCTTTAGGTAACACAGGGTTAGTTTAATGATCAAAACTGATTGCCGCGTATTGGAAGCATATTGAACTGCGGCGAATCCACTTCCCATCATATCATCCCGTGAATGTCGAAAGAGGCTACAGAGGAAACTAAAACAAAAGATGGGCAACAGCATTTGTTTGATAAAAGCTCAATTAAAAAAAAAACTGCGGTTGCCAACCCTCTTGTCCAGCCTCGCAATTACGGCAACTATTCTCATATTGTTGTGGAGCAAAGACCACAGTATTTCTTCATGCACATTGCACGTCCTGAGTTAGAAAGTGGACAATCGTTTTTGGGCCCACTAGAAATTTTAGCGTAACTTAATTTTATTACACATAAAAAAGATATCAATTTATTTTAGTAAACGGCCTAAAGATTTTATGAAAATCTAACTGGCATCATGAAATCTGAAAAAAAAAGAGTTATTCGATATTCGTTACTTTGATATTCGTATATTGTCATGTATTCGTGGTAGAGCCATGCTGCAGCTATATTAGTATTATAGTTCTAACACGAATGGGTCGGCTCGACCGGGAAAGGAACCACGCTCTTACAGTATACCAGCGTAAAATAGCAGCTTAACACTGCTGTGTTTCGTATGGTGATTGTAGAGAACCGGAGACCCTTTTTACTGGAACTGGGGCATTCCATCTTAGTCCTCACGGGTGACAACGCATCTGCATTTTGTGATGGGCCCATTCTCCATACAAAAAGAAATTGTCTCCTTTATTTAAGTTTTTTTTTTATAGGATAAGGGTGACAAACGAGCACACAGTCCACCTGATGGTAAGTGGTTGCTGCGGCCCATAGACATCTACATCTATCCTCTATTACAATTCAAAATGTAGATGCGTTGTCACCCGTGAGGACTAAGATGGAATGCCTCATTTCCAGTAAAAAGGGCCTCCGGCCACCTGCACTCACCAAGTGAAACGCAGAGGTGAACCTCTACTTCACGCTGGTTTTCTGTGAGGTCGTGGTACCACCCCGGTTCGAGCCGGCCCATCCGTGCGATAGCAAAAGCTGTCGCGTGGCTCTACCACTGTTAAAAAGTTCTCAAACAACTCGTTTTATGTTATTCACAATTTATTTTTCTGGCTCGAGAATTACTTCACTTTGCCTTAAGCATTTAAAAAATCAACATATGAAATCGCGTGCCATTAACAAATAGGATAAGTCTCATATAACAGAAAGTACTTAATGTTGTATGGACAATAAACAATATAATTTTATTTATTTTCGATCATACTATAAAATTAAATTTGATTAGAACAACACCGAAACCAGAAAAATAATATCATCTACATATTATTTCTTTTTGCTTGTTTCGGTGTTGTTAAAGTGGGTTGAAAAATAACTTATAATAAACTTTTAGCAACAACAATAAAAACAAATAACAATAAAGAAAAATAGCAAATTGTAAACATATTACAAAACAAACATTCTGAAAGAAAACTGCGCCTGCAAATTAAAATTTTAACCACGAAACATTTTTTCTTATGGTAGATAATGAAACAGAGGTGCAAATCATGTGCGAGTGAGATGATCGACCAACATTTATGTTTCTTTATTGGTATATTTCAGATTTCAGCGACACCGTGGTGTAGAAAAACGACGTCGTACTGTCCGTGTCCTTCTGTCTTTTGTCCGCTAGGAAAAAATGTTGTAATAGCCTGCTTATTGGCAGAGGAAGAAGAAAATAAAATTCGAAGAAAAAGAAGATTCTGGATTCATAATATTATTTAAAAAGTCAATTGTATAAAAAATTATAATCATCATCATCATTCCTCCTCGCTTCGCCCATGGAATGTATAAAGAATATTATGCTTGATTTAAATACTTATGACCTATGTTCGGCAGTGAACTTGTGAAGGGCTGTATTTATGATGATGATGATGAAATAATTATTAGCTGATGATGAACAATTGTTCAGATATTTGCAATTGAGATACAAAGTTTTTTCACGTGTTAGAGCCATGCTGCAGCTATATAAGATTTAAATACTTATGACCTATGTTCGGCAGTGGACTTGTGAAGGGCTGTATTTATGATGATGATGATGAAATAATTATTAGCTGATGATGAACAATTGTTCAGATATTTGCATTTGAGATACAAAGTTTTTTCACGTGTTAGAGCCATGCTGCAGCTATATAAGTAGTATAGTTGTAGCACGAATGGGTCGGCTCGACTGGAGAAAGACCACGCTCTCACAGAATACCAGCGTAACACTGCTGTGTTTCGTATGGTGAGTGTAGAGAACCGGAGACACATTTTGCTGGAAAAGAGGCATTCCATCTTAGTCCTCACGGGTGACGACGCGTCTGCATTTTAATTATTTATTGAGGATAAATGTAGATGTATATGAGTCACAGCAACCACTTACCATCAGGTGGACTGTGTGCTCGTTTGTAACCCTATCCTATAAAAAAACAATAAGGAATTTCAAGAATTGCTACAAATACTAAAACCTATATAAAATAGATTTCGAGAAGAAAGTCGAAACTACTAGTGGAAAATCCACTAAGTTGGCAACATTAGACAATACTGAGTATCAGCACGCGGCGAACGAGCCACATTATATGACGTCATCAGCATGATTCCTTCAATATTCGGATACTACAGCATTTTATAAAATACGGCGCGTACGGTGCTAACAAATGTGCGTTCAGCTTAAATCCATTAAACCAGTAGAGAATTATTCGAATGTGAACTTTTACCTATTTTATAAAAATATTCTATTACTAGCTGAGCCCCGCGGTTTCACCCGCGTATATCACGAGTTTGCGCCTCGCGACATGTGAACTTCGGGAGAGACATCACGATGGACGGTTTCCGGAATTAACAAAGATTTAAAAAGTGAAATCATCTTCATCATCATCAACATTACAGCCTTTCAAAAGTCCACTGCTGAACATAGTCCTCCCCAAGGAATGCCACAAAGCACGACCCTGAGCCACCTGCATCCATCGACTTCCTACATGTCTTACCAGGTCGTCACTCCATCTCGTGGAGAGCCGCCCTACACTTTGCCTACCGGTACGAGGCTGTCACTCAAGAACCTTTCTTCCCCATCGGTTGTCGCTTTTTCGAGCTATACGGCCGGCCCACTGCCACTTCAGCTTACTAATCCGTTGGGCTATGTCGGTTACTCTGGTTCTACTGCGGATATCCTCATTCCTAAGTTTATCACGTAGAGAAACTCCGAGCATAGCCCTCTCCATAACTCGCTGAGCGACCTTGAGCTTCCTCATACGGCCAGCAGTGAAGAACCACGTCTTAGATCCATAAGTCATCATTGGCAACACGCACTGGTTGTACGATTTCGTTTTAAGATTTTGAGGTATGTCTGACAAGAAGATGTGTCGTAGTTTCTCGAACGCTGTCCAGCCGAGTTGAATCCGTCGATTGACCTCTCGGTCGAAGTTGGACTAACCTAGTTGGACCATTTGTCCCAGGTAAACATACTCGTCAATAACTTCGAGCTTAGTGCTTCCAACAACTACCGGCATAGGTGTGACATGGACATTAAACATAATCTTTGTTTTGTTCATCTTAAGACCTATTCGTTGAGAGACACTATTGAGGTCATTGAGAATGGTGATTAGGTCCTCCAGCGATGCTGCCATAAGGACTATATCATTGGCAAATCGAAGGTGAGTCATGTACACGCCATTGATGTTAATACCGTATCTTTTCCAGTCCAGAAGCTTGAAAACGTCTTCTAATGCAGCGGTGAAGAGTTTCGGGGATATATCATCACCCTTCTTACACGTCTTACACCTCTCAGCAATTGAATAGGTTTTGTACTCTGGTTCTGTACTCGGATAGCCATTGTAGCTCTACTGTACAAACACTTCAGCACTTCAATATACCGACAGTCAACTTGGCACCGCTGAAGGGACTGCAGCACCGCCCAAATTTTGACGGAATCAAAGGCTTTCTCATAGTCCACATACGCCAGACATAGTGGCAAATTGTACTCCTCGGACTTCTGTACAATTTGCCGAAGGGTATGTATGTGGTCTATGGTGCTAAAGCCCTTTCGAAAACCGGCTTGTTCGGGAGGCTAGAAGTCGTCAAGTATGCGCGCGAAACGATTCGTAATGACTTTCGAAAACAGCACGTAGACGCGGCTCAGAAGGGAAATCGGTCTGTAATCTTCATGAGAGCGTTGTCACCTTTCTTGAAGAACAAGACCACCGCACTTCCGCTCCACGCCTCCGGTGTAACGCCACCATAAAGGACGGAATTAAGGAGCTTCTGAAGGACTTCAAGTACCGGACTTGCACCTGCTTTCAGAAGCTCCGCTGTAATTCCATCCTCGTCTGGGGCCTTGCCGTTTTTAAGGTGATGGAGAGCTATTCTAATCTCGCTCAGACTGACGTCCGGGATATCTTCGGAATAGTGTTGGATAAGACTCGCTCTTGGATCGTTACTCACACTTGCGTGTGGCACCAACCATGACGTGTACATCTGCCCATAGAACCTGTCAATCTCACTCAAAATCTCAGGTGTCCCGGAAACGATGCTGCCACATTCGGTCTTCAGCTTTGACAGTTGGCTCTTTCTGGCAGAGAGATCTCTGGCAAAGACTTTGGAGCCTTTCGCTGTCCCGTGCACAACATATAGGTCTTTGCTATTGTCTCACTATTGTGTTTTAAAACCGGACAGTGAACGTGTTAATATATTTATTTCTTTAAATTTATCTCTAAGAGACTCTCTCAGTTTTAGGTTTTAAATAGCTCTAATGGCCCTTTTCTGTAAAACAAAAATAGTTTCTGAATCAGCCGCATTTTCCCGTAGCAAAATCCCCTAAGACATTATGCTATGAAAATAACTGAAATAAACTTATTTAGCTGTCTCGATACTAATGAGACCTCTAATCTTTTTTACAGCATAGGCTGCAGAACTTTTTTTGCTTGCTAGTTTGGACATATGGGGGCCCCACAGAAGCTTTGCGTCGAGAGTGATGCCAGTGGATTCAAAAGGGCTCTGTTCTTCTTCATTTAAAAATATATTGGTACTCAGATTTTTAACATTCGTTGTTGTAAATTTAATACATTTAGTTTTATTTCCGTTTAAATGTAAATTATTTACGTTAAATCAATGCACTCATTTTGATATAGCATTATTCACTTCGTCACATTTATATGATTGACGTTTAAGTTTAAAAATCAAGGAAGTACCATTAGCAATACTATATCATGATTATCTCCTACAAGAGAAGGTAAGTCATTAATATACACTAGAAATAGGAATGGACCAAGAATCGAGCCCTGAGGTACACCCATTAGTACAGGTGACCCGGAAGAACTTTTACCATTGATAATAACTTTCTGCATACTATTTCTTAAGTATGAAATAATAAGTTTAGGCGCTGTGTACAAAGTATTGCGTAGTTGACTAAGAGACATATTGCGCCCCCTTTCTCCTTAATGTGGGTCGCTTCCGATTCGTCAAAAAGTCCATACAGGCCAAAGCCGGTCCCACATTAGGCACTTCTTAGTGAGTCCCACATAATCATGCACCTGGCTGCGTGGTATGCTATGAGCATTAACCACCTCCCTCCCCCACTTCCAGAGGGTAGCCTTGCTATGGGCGCAAAAAAAAACTAAGAGAGATCAGTCTGTAATTCTACGAGTCTCACTGTCGTTATTATGCCCGTTGGGCCAAAACATTACCTCTACAATGAGATTCTGGCTAAGTAACACAAGTATCTCATTCCTGATAATGGTTAATTGCGTTAGCAAGAGAGCAAGTTGAACATCGGCTATCACACTTTTATTATAAATGCTTCTACCTTATGGATCAAGAGCGGAAAAATAATTGGAGATGTCAGGAATGCTCTAGTAAACAACCCAAATCCGATAATACAAATACACCTGTGCGCATAACATATCGTCCCATGGTATCTGGTGATGATACCAATGTTGAAGAGGAGAGTAATATCACTGTACGGACAAAAAAACAGCGCTCTAAATCCGATACCAACGATTCCTACATTAAAGAAGATTCGTTACGTTCAATAATAAAGCAGGAGATAACTGACACCATCAAGCAATTGGTTTCTGAACACCTAGCAAATATCGCGTCCCAGGTGACTGGCTTCCACGAATCTCTAGCATTCTTTAGTAAACAATATGACGAACTTATGCAAACTGTGAAGGAAAGAAACGAAGTAATACAGAGTTTAATTCAGAAAAATGACAATCTATCGTCGCAGGTAAGGAGTTTGACAGAGAGGATAGAGCAAATAGAGCAAAACATGCGTGCTCCTAACGTCGAAATCAATGGAATCCCAGAGCATAAATCGGAAAATCTTCTAAAAACTATAGAGCAGCTGGGATTTGCGATCGAAAACCCTCTCGGTGACAATGATGTTTTGCACGTATCCCGTATTGCGAAGCTCAACAAGGAGAGCGACCGACCCCGCTCCGTAATTGTCAAACTACGTAGTCAACGCCGTCGCGATGAGTTGTTAGCAGCAGTAACAAAGTTTAATAAAAAGAATCCTGATAACAAATTAAACTCTGAGCATTTGGGAATTGGTGGACGTCGAGTGCCTGTATATGTTAGCGAACATTTAACACCGAAAAATAAGCACCTACATGCGGCGGCTCGAAAAAAAGCAAAAGAGACCGGCGCCAAATTTGTTTGGGTGCGGGACGGTAGGATCTTTGTTCGGAAACATGAACAGAGTCATGCCATCTATATTAAACATGAAGAAAGCTTGAAATTAATTGTCTAGTGTTAGAATCTCAATGTTACGATAGATTATCCTTCAAAATGTCTGTAACAATTTACTATCAAAACGTACGAGGTTTGAGGACTAAAACGGAGGATGTTCTTAAAAATATACTTATGAATAATTATAGCTTAATTGTATTTACTGAAACATGGTTGAATAGTAATATAATGAACAGTGAATTTATAGATAAACGTTACGTTGTATATAGAAAGGATAGATCATGCTCAAGGAGTTCAAAGAAAGACGGAGGAGGTGTGATGGTTGCAGTGTCTAAAAATGTTCCTTCTTCTCGACAATCAAATTGGGAAAGTAATGCAGAAGATTTATGGGTATCTATTGATGTTAAAACTAACGACACACTCCAAAAAATTTCTATCTGTGCCGTTTACTTACCTCCTCCTGTTTCTTCTGAAACTTTATCTAGCTTTTTAGAAAACTCTACTGATATCATAGATATATCAGATAAAGTCATAATATTGGGCGACTTTAACTTAGGTTTTATTGATTGGTCCCGTAAGTCGGATAGTGACCCATGTATTGCAACAAATTATGGTTCGAAACTAGGACTCTCTCTTATTGACTTTATGGCTGTCAATAATTTATCGCAAATGAACGATGTCTCTAATGTTGATGGTAGAATACTAGATCTAGTTCTATCCAATGTTGATTGTTTAAATGTTACTAAATCTATAAGTATGCTTAGCAAAGTAGATCAAAAACATCCTCCAATTTTGATATCGATCCCAAAACTTACTTCCGAGTACCTCAAGCCGATAATAAGCCATCGTTACAACTACTTTAGAGCAGACTATGGCAATATTGTACCTTACTTGAAGAGCATTAACTGGCAAGTGGAGCTAGAAAAATGTCAAAATGTTAACGAAATGACTAATATATTTTACCACTTTTTAAATATAGCCGTAACATCCTATATTCCTAAAACAAGACCTAAACTAACTAAATTTCCTTCGTGGTTTAGCAATTCCCTAATTAAAATAATTTCCGAGAAAAGCAAAAAAAGATTAAAATATTTGAAATATAAGAACCCTCGTGATAAACTAGAATACGAGCTTCTTCGCGAACGTGCTCATAATGTAAGTAGTCAATGCCTTTTTAATTTTAAAAAAAGAATTGAAAGCGATATTTCTAAAAATCCAAAAAGCTTTTGGCGTTTTGTGAAGGACAGGCGCAATGGTGTATCCAATATCCCAGCTATAATGTATCAAGCTGATCAGGTCGCAAACACCGGACCAGATATTGCCCAAATGTTTGCAAACAAATTTTCATCTGTTTTTAGTAATGTGGCTGCAAACGACGGCGGTGACGTATCTATGTTCAATAATTCATGTTTAAATTCTGTAAAATTAACTGAAAGAGACATTATAGGTGCAGTCAAAAAGCTTGACATTTTCAAGGGAGCTGGCCCAGATGAGATTCCCCCTGTGTTTGTCAAACGTTGTATCTCGGCCTTAGCGTTACCACTGGCTATTATTTTCAATCAATCTTTGCGTGATGGAGTATTTCCTGATATTTGGAAAAATTCAAAGATCGTTCCGGTATTTAAAAAAGGCGTCATTAATGACGTTAGTAACTACAGACCGATTTCAATTATTTCATGTATTCCTAAATTGTTTGAATCCTTGATATGTCCAATTATTACGCGTCACTTAAGCACATGTATATCAGACCATCAACATGGGTTTAGGAAGGGCCATTCGATTGAAACTAACCTTGTATCATTTATGTCGTATCTCTGTAAAGAAATTGACAAAGGACAGGAAGTTGATGCTATATATATGGATTTTTCTAGTGCATTCGATAAAGTCTGTCACTCGCACTTAATAAACAAGCTAAAAAGATATGGGGTATGTGGATCTTTGCTAGAATGGTTCCAGTCTTATTTAGCAAAAAGACTCCAGTTTGTGGTAGTGAATGGTTACAAATCAGAAAGTTATATAGCGTTCTCAGGCGTCCCGCAAGGATCGCATCTGGGTCCAGTCCTTTTTGCTGCCTTTATCAATGATATAACTTTTGAAATACGCAACTCTGAATTCTGTCTTTTTGCTGACGATTTAAAAATATATAAAACAGTAAAATCTATTGTAGACGTGCAACTCATCCAAAGTGATTTAAGCAGAATTAGTACATGGTGTCAATTAAATGGTATGATACTTAATACTAAAAAATCATATCATATTAAATTCTCAAGAAAGTCTATACCTTTCATGTCCTCCTATAAGATGAACTCTGATACCTTGGAGCAGGTTAAAGAAGTTCGAGATTTAGGCGTAATAGTGGATAGCAAATTAAATTTTAAGTCTCACATTGACGCTACCGTCCAAAAAGCTGGAAGAATGCTTGGCTTCCTAAAACGAAACGCTAAAGGTTTTATGTCAGCCAAAACCAAAATAATTTTATATAACGCCTTGGTTCGAAGTCACCTAGAGTTTGCATCGGTGGTTTGGGGTCCTCAGTTTATCACTTATTCCCAACGCATTGAAAGCATACAGCGTTCATTTACTAGACATCTTGCGTTCCATTCTTCGGGCATTTCCCACCGTAACACCTATAACGTTCGTCTCAAACATTTCGCAATGATGTCACTTAATAACCGTCGTGTATTGTTGAATATATTGTTTTTAAAAAAAATAATTTCTGGTGCCGTAGATTGTAATAACCTACTTCAGTGCATTAATCTTAACATCCCATGCAACTATCCACGCCATCCTATCACTAAAATCTTTTACATCCCTGCCAGTAGAACAAACCTCTTAAAAAATTCGCCTATATCAAAAATTTGCGCCGAATACAACCGGGTATGTGTATTTGTTGACATTGACATTTTTCATGACTCATGCATTAGTTTGAGAAAGAAGTTATCTGTGTACCTGCTCTCTAAGCAGGTTCTTAAAATTTCTTAAAATTTTGTAAAATTATTTTGATAATCTGTGTACTATTTTTGTGCTTTTTTTTTGTTTGCTAATATTCGCATTTATAATAACATGTCTTAGATTTTAAGAGAATGTTGTACACGTCTTTATTGGCGTACATACCAGGCCTTTGTTTTATGTAAGATTTGCATATAAATGTATTGTGTGTTATGCTGTTGATGTGTCATAATAAATAAATAAAAAATAAATAAAAAAAAAATAAAAAAAATTATATTTAACAATTAACCTTCAAAGTAATTTCTAATATGAGTAATATTCTTTTAATTAAATAATTTCGAGAATAGTCTTTAACATCAGAAGTAGAATAATTTCTTAGCCTATAATATAGGTAGGATGAAATAGAATAAGTTTTCAACATAGATTCTTACCTACGCAATGAGTCATTTATATTACTTGTGATGACATGGTTCTAAAAATACCTCTGTCCTAGAAAGAACTAACCAGAAAGTCAGTGGGATTTTTAAATATAAAATTTTACAATATAAAATTTACATATATGACCATATAGGTATCATATATAAAATGGTTTACCATATTTTGTTAAAAAATATATTAATCGCAGGAGTAATTATTATACATTCATATATGGGCACTAGCTGTTTTTTACGGGAAATATTTATTACGGTTGGATTTCATGGGTTTTAATCTCTGCGCGGAACTCTAATTGTTTTTCTATAATAAAAGTAACCTATGTTAGCCTTAGGTACATCATCAGCTATCTGCTAGTGGAAGTCCCGTCAAAATCGGTCCAGCCATTTCAATGATTAGATGGAACAAACAGGCAGACAGACTGACTGACATACTATTACTAGTATATACGTATAAACTAAATACAATTTCATATGTATTTAGTAAAAAGATGTTATTTTGATATTACAGACAGACGCTTCAAGTTTATAGATACATAAACTTTTCTCTGTGAAAATCTTTACAGTTTCAATTATGAATAGATTTTATGACTCCCTTTCGCAAAACAAATATAATATTATTGTTGTCGTACATACCGATAGTTCAGGTCCCCAGCAACGAATACATAGTTTACGTGAATCATTGTGACGAAAAACGCCGCGAGACAAGCGTAAAAATACTGGACCTTTTGATATTTTCCAAATTTCTTCATTATTTCAATAATTTCTATTTCATCCTCTTGATTAGATCCAAAGTTTTCAGCATCCATTTTAATGATCTTTTGCAAAATAAAAATGAAATTACAATATTTTAACTTGCCAAGTTAATTGAGGCAATCACTTTCCCATGTTTTTTGTAATGTTGGCACAGGTCACATAGGAAAACAACACAAAAGTTGTTAAACTTTTGGTTTACATACTATACATACAATGTGAAATCACAATATTTAAAAATATTAAAAATAAAATTATTTTCATCATAAGAGTTATAATTTGATAAAGTTTAGTTTGTTACAAAATATCACGATTAAAAAATATTTAAATAGAATTCGAAATCCTTGACGATACGCTCGTGGGTATTTGATGTGGCAGTAAAAAAAAATTAACACTAGAGATATGATGAGCAGTTTTATTCAAAACCGGTTTCAGTTACTGAAAAAACGTTGCGTCGAAAATAAAAATTAATGAAATATATTTTTTTTAATAGAATAAGGGTGGCATACGAACACAGTTCACCTGACGGTAAGTGAATGCTGTGGCCCATAGACATCTACACTTATCCTCGATTAAGAATCAAAATACAAATTCGTTGTCCCCCTGAGGACTAAGATGGAATGCTTTATTTCCAATAAAAGGGGTCTCTGGTTCTCTACAATCGCTATCAAAGTCAAATATTTTTATTAACAATTGACTTTTAAAAAAAATTGAAATTGAAATATTAATCCTTATCTTCACCAATTAAGTCTATGAACTAAGCGTTAAACAGTTGAATATATATGTGTTTTATGGCAGAGACGAAAACTCTTTTAAAAATAAATTTAATAAACACTTTTAAAACTAACTTAAAATATAGAAGTTGATACAGAGAACTTGGAAATGGAATTGTGTTGAGGGATCGAAGGATTTGGCTTAAATAGTGTAGAAAGCTAGGAGGTGGGGGTACAGATAAGGGAACAACATTACTCTTGTTTGTGTTATCGTTAACTTGTTCTAAGATACAATTAGGAATGGTAAACTTTGGAACAATAAAAATTTGCATTTAAATATTACAATCTAATTAGTTTGGCTTCTAAGCAAGTAAACAATATAATTGAGCTTTTAAGTAAATAAACAACATAAACTATATGGTACTTATTACATAATATAAAGTAAATAGTATGTATAACATAACAATAGTATCTATGATATAACACCTACCCCCTTAGAACAAAGATTGAGTGGTTTCTTTTGATTTTTGAGTGTATTCAGCAGCTTCGACTTCATCTTTTGATATGCAGAATGTTGTAGCAGTGGTGTTTAGTAATGATATGGGAATCTCGACGTGTTTTTGGTGACGTGAAAGGTCAAAGCAATTATTAAAAATTTGCATGTTATTCCATGGCAAGCGTTTATAACATTTATGACAAAATTATATTAGCATAATGATACCAGTAATTAAACTTGAAATGGAATTATTTTTCACCGTGAGTCGTTTTACTTTCGCATTCTAAAGCACACGGAGTCTTGCGTTGGAATATGTAGATTCAGTTGTTCTTTCTAAAAGCTTAGTATGTGTTGATATGTGCAGAAAACGTAGTTCTATCACATACTTCAGGAACTTGTCAACTCGTCGTTGTTAAGATTTCAACTTCGCATATAGGCCTGGTGTTGATGTTGTAGATGAGAAGATCCTTGCAGACTTTGGATTCAGTTACAAAGTCTTTGTATTTGTCCAGTGAGCTCATGATGACGTATTGCTGTCTAATGGTACTCATGGCAAGATATGTTTGTTCCGGATAGTGGAGTCAGGATGTAGCATAGGGATAAAACATAAATGCTATAATGTGAATTTTTCGTTCTTAATTAAAGGCAATTTTAAGATATATATAATTTCATTCATTAAATATAGGAAGTAATAAAGTCAGATTCGAGAATTTTGAATATACTAGGAAATGCTATTGGGACAACTAAATTTGTGTAGAGCCCACCATGATTAGAAGACAGTAATTCTTTGTATAGGCGCATAGTGAATATTATAAAAGGGTGTACAGTCAATCACGGTATCTTTGACAGATCATCACTATATTTTTTTAGTTACATAACTTTTACTATGTTAAATATGAGACAAAAGAGTTTACTTAATCTTTGCTCTCAGGTTCGTTTTCATACTCTCAAGATATTTAAAGTCTATAAAAATCATAAGATACATCAAAAACTGGCAATTTGGTTGTGTGTCAAAGTTATAGCCCCTATATGGATAACTCAGACACAGATTAGATTTGTCGCAAGAATTTTATCTTTTAAGCATTTTATAACTTCAGGGTAACATAAGTTTAAGTTTTTAACAAATTTCAGATGCAGTGGAGTCATATACAAGTCAATAAAAGCATAAAGTTATAGTTTTATCTTGATTTAAACTCTTTGGTAATCACATTTAAAATTTTAAAAGTTTACCACTGCAAAAAGACAACAGTTGCTCGCGGTACTTTTAAATAAGTTTTTGATATTAACTTCCTAAGACACCTTTTTTTCCAAAGAGATCGTTTACGAAGTTTGTTAAGTACACGAATTGTATAAATTTAATGTTATGCACTATATGTTGTGCACGTAAAAAGTAAGAAAGTATTTTGCGATTTGACTGTCAAAGTTACCCTTGTTAATCAAAGTTACTCCGAATGCATTTAATTATTGAATTGCATTAAGAGTATTGCATTTGATTTAATGATTAGTATGTTTGTAATGACATTGTCAATATCTCGTTCTAAAGAAACCATAGCTTCTAGAATTTTGATTGAAACGGTGTGTATTTCTTCAAAAACTGTTAAATGAAATATAAGTTTGTTTGTCGAGGTGAATTATGAAATTATTTTGCTAATATCTTCGTTTATAACGTATTTATCATAAGAGATTTTATGTAATGTTTCATTAAAATTCGTAATCGTTGAAGAAATAATTTGTAATTGTTGATTTAGGATATCATTAGTAGATATTTGTTGTTTCTCTAACTTTTCAATATATTCGTTATAATATTTGACATCTTTTGCGTCTGGAACATCAATGAGCCATTTCAAAACTGAACCTAAGCCGTCTTGTGTGGAAGAATTAAGTTCGTCGAGTCTAGAATCTAGTCTGTTCATGATCATTTTTATAAATAAAGAAGTAGTTATAACGGTAGGTAAATTTGAATGTGTAGCAATTAGATATTGATAGTTATTTATAAGTCGTTTAATAGAGTTGCGAGCTAGGAATAAAGGTTGAAAATTACGATATACGATAAACTTCTAGGAATTTTCAGTTATTTGTAATTCACCATTGTTTTTAAAATTGAGTCCAGAATTAAAGAGAATATAATTTATGTTCGTATCTCCATCAACAAAAGTTGTGGAGTACCTGAAAATTGAAATAATCCTTGTTAATTGTTTGGATTTCTTTTAAACTTCGTTACATAATAATTCTTAGAAAATGGATACACTTTGTATAAAATAATGTAAAGTAATAATTTAATAATAGAACAAATAGTAAAATTAGTGTATAGGTTGTTTATAAAATATAAAAGATTTTCATTTAAACTAAGGATCTTATTGTTAAAGGTATTAGGGTGTGCCATTATTTGAGCCACCCTGAAATAGAAATAGTTAAATATTTATGAATAATCACGATCTACTCTTAGAATAAAATGTTAGGATTATTGAATGAAGTCATGCAAGTGTCTTAAACGATTCGCATGCAATATTTGGTTTTTCCCAGATTTTTGTATAATATAATTTTCTTTAGAATAGGTTCTAACAACAACATGAGGCCCGTCCTAAAGGCTATTTAAGTTGTTACGATTTGAAACTTTGAGCATAACTTTGTTACCTACGTTAAACTTGCCAATAAATTTAATATTGCCGACGTATCGCTCTTTTGCCTTTTCTTTCATTGACTCTACATTTTGGCGGGCTATTTCTGTTATCACGGGTATCCCTTGAGTCTTTCGTTTAAATCTCGTAGGTAGTCATGAGTTGTGTAGTCGTCGTTTGCTTAAATAATAAAGAATAAAGGGAACGCAGTTTGTAGCGAAAGAGTAATTCATAAGGTGTAAATTTCATGGATTGGTTTATTGATGTGTTATGGCACATAACGACAAATGGTACGATTTGATCCCAATTAAATTAATTACGTTTGTGGTATATTCGGATGTGTTCGAGTAATGTTGCGTGGAATCGTTCTAATGAAACGTTAGTTTGAGGATGGTATGCGGTGCTACCTAGTAATTTCAACTGTGTGGTACTTAGTAATTTCATCAATTGTTTGATTACGAGAAATTTTGCACCTTGAACGAAATATATACGTTTAGGTACACCGTAATGTTGATAGAAAATTAAAAGGGATTTGGCTACTGTAGGTACTTGAATGGGGTATGCTTGAAGAAAACGAGTCAAGTCATCTTGTAGTGTGAGTATATAATATTTATTAAAGTCATTACTTATGTCTGAATAACAGACTAAGTCAATAGCTACGCGTTCAAAAGGTTCAGTAGAAGAAGAAGTAATAACCATGAAAGCTTTTTATGTTTTATGTTGAATTTTCTTTCATTGACATATTTGGCAATTATCTATACAATTTTTAATAGTTTCTGTCATTCTTTTCCAGAAATATTCAGATCGTGTTTTGTGTGTTGTTGATCCCTTATCAGGATGTCGTGTAATGGCACGACATCCTGATAAGGGATCAAGATGGAAGGTTTAAAGGATTGATGCTATCTCTTCTGGAGCTGGAGTTTTAATTTTATTTTCACATATGGTGATTTTGCATTCGTTAAGGTCTGCCAAGTAATCTGTGATGTGTTATTGTTCGTTTCCTTTAAATTTACAAGTAGGGACGTTTTTAAGAACTGGAATGTAGTGATTTTAGTTTATGGTTGTGTAGACAAGCGAGTTATATTTTAAAATAACTTTCAAAATCCCAAGGGCCGAAGTGGGTCTCAAACACGAGTGGGTTTCCTATCTGAAACTAATAAATTGGTTTCGTAAAGTGTTTTGGGTTTATTTAAATATGGGTCTACTTGAGAGCAAGTGGAAATTGCTTGGTTGAAAATTATTGGTATTTTTACCTGCCTTATATACTTTTTCGTATACTTGCTCTTCGAGTTTAAGTCGCCGTTGAACTAACCGACTACAAGGGTCTTTAATCGAGGTTTGTGGTCAGTTGCAATTTTAAATTTCCTACCAAACAAATAGGATCTAAAATGTTTGACTGCCCAAACGATAGCTAATAACTCTCTTTCGATAGTGGAATATTTTGATTTAGCTTTATTGAGTGTTCGACATGCATATGCTTTAGGTAAGTCCTTGCCTATTTTGCCTTGCGATAGCACTGCACATAAGGTGTTTACCGAAGCGTCTGTGGTTAGTATTAATTCCTTTGTGAAGTAAGAATATTGTAAGATTGGAGGGTTAGTAAGAAAGTGTTTACATTCATTGAAAGATTGTTGTTGGGTTTTGCCTCATATGAAAGCAGTGTTCTTTTTAAGAAGGCTAGTTAAAGGCTTAGTGAGTTTGCTGAAGTTAGGAATAAGCCGATAGTAGTATCCTGTAAGACCTAGAAATGCTTTTATATCTTTACATGATTTAGGAATAGGGAATTCTTGAAATGCCCGTATCTTTTCTGGGTTCAGCTTAAAGCCTTCGTTGGAAATGATATGGCCAAAATAATCAACTGCACGTTTAAGAAATTTGCATTTGTCTGGTTTGATTTTTAGTTCATATTTTTTAAGTCTATAAAAAACTTTTTCAAGTATTTATTCATGTTCTTGTATGCTAAAAGCAAAGATAACTATGTCGTTGAGGTAAACAAATCATCTTTTACCTTGTAAACCACTCAAATCGGTGTCCATTACACGCTCAAACGTCGTTGGAACATTTTTAAGGCCAAATAACATTCTTTTATATTCGCAATGGCCGTATAAAGTACTAAGAGCTGTTTCAAGAATATCTTTTTGATTTACTTGTAACTGATGAAAGCTTGAGGCGAGATCTAACGTGGTAAAATATTGAGAATGACCTAGATTATCAAGAATATTAGTTATGTTGGGAATGGGATAACTGTCTCCTACTGTGAGTTAATTAGAGTCTCATTTAATAATGACATTAGCTCTGATTTCGGAGCTAATGCCATTAACAAAAACGCTAAGAGCCGTTTCTTCCGTTGTCGCTAAGCGACTTAGTAACGTCTTATTGCATATTTCAGCGTTTAAAATTTCAATTATTTTAGAGCAACATAGGTTGACTCTGTGAAAATATTCGGTTTACGTTTCTGTAGGTTTTGGAACATAGAATGCAGTTCAAGGTTAAGGTGTGCTATGTTTTCAAGGTTAGATAATTTTTCAATAAGGAATGTTCTTAAGACGGTCCACGAGGCATGTTCTTTACTATGAACGTCTGCCGAACCCGAACCTGTGATATTGTTTAACGCATATACTAAAAGCACTGAATTCTGATCCGCTGAACTTAATTCAAAAGCCGAATTGCGTGAACTAACGAATCTGTACACTTGGTTGTTATTGTTTGTGTCGAATGAGGGAATTAATTTAAATAATGTTTGTGATGTCTAAGGCCATCTTAGGGTTCTTTTGAGATTATTTTACACAGGCAATGAATAATTGATATAATAGAATAATATTTAATACACTAGTATGATTATATTTAAAAAATATGAATGTGAATGAGGTGGCAGATGTAGGAAAATATTTTGGTTAAAATGGGAAAATAGGAATTAGAACAAACAAGCGCTTTCTAGGTGGTACAAAGGTGGTAAGGCGAATCGTTTTACGATTTCCGTATATCTGGTATACGATTTGTTTTTTTTTTTTTTGTTTCTCATCTGTTATTTTGCGCAAGTGATTTTTTTTTGTTTTTTCGTTTTACTTTTCAAATAACAGCAGGGAGATTGAGGTCCAACACGGCTCTAATAAATTAAACAATCGCACGATTTATAACTTTTCGCAATCACTTAGTTTTAATTTTTTCTTATTTAGTACGATACTCATTCTCATAAGCCAAGTGCCGTGGTAGCTCAGATGGTTAGCGTTCGCTGTAAATTTCACAGTACGCGAGCAACCTTGGTTCGTTCACCGCCGGTACCAATGAAATTGTTAATTGAAATTTTAAGTGCTGATTTACCACATGCTCGGCGGTGAAAGAAAATATCGTGACATGTGAAGTTTACCAACACGCATTGGGGCAGCGTGGCGGACACTTCCTTGCCCTAAAACCCTTTCAGAAATGAGAGGACGCCTGTGCCCAGCAGTGGGACGTATATAGGCTGTTACTTTATTTTTTTTAACTTTTTCATGCTCCTGCCAAACGATGTTTGTAGAAAAAGTATAACTCTCAACCTGTATACAGTCATTGGAAAGAAGAAAATTTTTAAATGTTACGTTCAGGCTGACAGATTGTTTAATTATACAGTAACTCCATTATACACATAGCACTCGATGAATACAACACTACTTTTCAGTGTTATCAGTTTGTTGAACTTGTAATTTATTAAAGGTGAGCGTTATCGCAGCATTATTTTCTTATTTATCAATTGCGTTTATTTTCAAGCTAAGTGATAACTCGTGATTAAAACTTATGCCTTATTATGACTTATCACTTAACTTCTGCGTGACCTGTATATTTCAAATTTTCTTCTTTGATATTGCAAATATCATTTTTAAAAGTGTTCAGAACAGACACTCTGATTTTATTTTATTTTATGAAATAAAATAATCATTATGGGCTCCGCTTCGGTAATAATTTGTATTATAAGGTAATGCCATATTTTAAAACTTTGGCAGATCTTTTTTGCAGAAAACATCTGAACAATTCGGCATTTTTGTGTGTGTGTGTGTGTGAGCACAGGACTGTCTCAACTTATACTTAGACAGAGGAGAGCGCCTGCGTATGGCTACTTCCTCCGGTCCCTCGGTGGCTCGTATTGCTCTATGATATCGATTGCCTAACACGCCCATAAATGGTTAACCTTAAAGGTCTCCCAGGCAAATCCTCACCATGCAGCAGCTGCTTTTGCCGTGGTGGAGGTTTGCTTTGCAGATGACAACATTGACCTCAGGACGAGGTACAAATACAAAACAAAACACAACAATACAAAAGCCTTGGGTGGCTGACGGTCAAGTTCTGGGATTGTCGGGTGCTGGTAAGATCTTAGTCAATGCTAAAGGCAGTAGCTTGTATAATTTAAAATATCTACTGTAACATTTAACTGTTTCAGATTACTGCAAGGACGACATGGTAACAGCCTTCAATAATATCAAGGAATTCACAGGAGTTTGAGTAATAATTTACTCAACATATCTTCCCGGAGAGAACTCAGATCCTGCCATCGAATTAGAGCGATTGGTGTAGTACGCCTGAAAACACATCGGGTTATGATGCTAATGCTCACCACAGAGCCTGGGAAAGCACTAACATCAATGAAACAGGCAATTTAATTTAAAATTTCTTTATCTCTAATCGCCTGGTAAGCCTAAATTTAGGGTGTACATCAAACTTTGTAATGCGTGCCAGGCTAAAAGTGTTAGATAAAACCTTTGCTACTAATAACATATCTGGGTGGATGACTGACTGGCATGTAAGTAGTAAAAACTCGATGTCTGATTACAAGCACATTATGTTTGTGATTAGAGCATCACCAATTAATGAAACTGTTGCTTTGAGAGGGATCCAAAATTGACCTCCAGGGATGTCTTAAGAGACAGGCTAAAGAGAAATTTAGAAACGTTTCCTAAAGGCATCTAAACGGTTGAAGGTCTAGAGTTAGAAATGGAGATTGTAACCGTAGGCACCCGTGAATCCTTACAGGGCAGTTGTCCCGTCAAAACCAAGAGTTTAACACGAAAAGTTCCTTGGTATAACACTAAGCTGATGAATCTTTTGGAAAAAAACGTGAAACTCTTTAATATAACCAAGAAAACTAAAGAGTTGGATATCTATAGTGCACCCCTAACCAAATATAATATAGAAATTAGGTAAGCTGAGAGAGTATAGTCTAGGAAGCTATACGAGGAAGTTGAGTCTTTGCTCGCAGTGCAACAAATTGCTATTAAAAGCTCAACTTAGTCAGATTGGGCTTCTTGAAATGCTTGATAGTATCTTCACGACTTCATCACTTCTTCAAGGACTGATGTAGGGCTGTAAAGATAATAAGGGCAAACCTGAGTGCAGTGGGCTGTTCACAAGTCCACTGCTGAACATAGGCCTCCACCTCCACCAAGGAATGCCACAAAGCACGTTCCCTAGCCACCTGCATCCATTGACTTCCTGTATGTCTGAGACACTATTGAGGTCACTGAGCATAGTGCTTAGGTCCTCCAGCGATTCTGCCATAAGAACTATATCATTGGCAAATCGAAGGTGAGTGATGTACTCGCTCTTGATGTTAATACCGTATACTTTCCAGTCCAGAAGCTTGAAAACGTCTCTCGATTCAGCTGTGAAGAGTTTCGAGGATATAACGTCACCCTGTCTTACACCTCTCTGCAGTTGGTAAGGTTTCGTACTCTGGTTCTGTACTCGGACTGCCATCGTTGCCCTACTGTACAAACACTTCAGTGCTTTGATATAGCGATAGTCCACTTGGCACCGCTGAAGGAACTGTAGCAAAGCCGCCCAAATTTCGTCAAAATCAATAGCTTTCTCATACTCCACATACGCAAGACAAAGTAGCAAATTGTACTCTTCGATCTTCTGCACAATTTGCCGAAGGATATGTATGTAGTCTATGGCGCTATAGCCTTTTCGGCAACCGGCTTGTTCGGGAGGCGGCGATACGTAATGACTGTCGAAAACAACACGTAGACTCGGCTCAGAAGCGAAATCGGTTTATAGTTCTAAAAGAGAGCGTTGTCACCTTTCTTGAAGAACAAGTCCACCGCACTTCTGCTCCACGCCTCCGTCCTTACTTTATTTTTGTTTCGTATACATAATATGCAATATTCATATTCGTTTCAGATACAGAAGTATACCCAATGCCGAGAAAAATATCATGTGGAGACCATGAAAACGTAAATTTGTTTTAGTAATTGTCAGTCATTTCATATGCCACATTTTCGATTAGATGGGACAAAATGAAATATATATATATATATATATATATATATATATAGTTATTTATAATGAAACCTTGTCAAGATCACATTTTATTAAATATATTGAATTAAATTATTACATAGCGTATTTGGCCTTCTACTTACAACTCGGCGGAAATTCGAAAATATTTTTTTCTGTTCTAAATTCTCTTGTGTACACCATTTTACACAGAAATATTGTTTACAACTGGCGTGGTTTCCAAAAGCAAGATTAAGTGTCGCTGTATATCGTCAATCAGATCCTGAACTTGTTTGACATTATAGAATAGAATTGAATAGAATAGAACATTTATTTGCTTAAAACATAGTTCATATGATGGTCAATGACGGCTCCATGGCGCAGTGGCTTAGCAATCAGTTGTTGCGCTGGGGGCCGCGGGTTCGAATCCCACACGGATCAAGTATTTGTATGGCCTACAAATAACTGTTCCGGGTCTGGATGTTTGTCCTTGTGCAATTTATGTTTGTAAACTGCCTCCACGACACAGGAGAAAATCCTAGTGAGGGGGTAACGTTTTTTTAAAAAAAAATGATGTGGGACTGACATGTTTTGCCATAATTGGCATGCAAATATTAATAAAATACTTACAACTAATTACACTAAGCCAATCTAACATTTTAAAATTACTTCATCATTACTAAAAATTAGGAACAAATATTTTTTTGAATTCAAATATTATGTGCAATTAAATGCTTATACAGACTCATTAAAATATAAAGAATTCTTGAATTCTTATACAATAAATTTTTCATAAATTATTAATTGAATTATTTTTACATGATTAATATTAAACATTATATGATATTAACAAGCTATTATAATTTTAATTATTACATTACAGTATAAATTAATTCATAATTTTAATTGCAATAAAGCAGCAACCACTTACCATCAGGTGGACTGTGTGCTCGTTTGTCACCCATATCCTATAAAAAAAAAACAACCGAAAAGCATTCGACTCCGTACCGCATAGCTGGCTCCTATATGTACTCCAACAATATAAAAGTCACTCACAAGATACCCTTTCTTAAGAAACTAATGCAGCATTGGACAACTAGATTAAAAACATCTCCTTATATAGAAACACCAGAAATTCCAATACATCGAGGAATCTTCCAAGATAATGCGCTCAGTCCCATATGGTTCTGCCTCGCATTAACTCTATATGTACTATGGAGCTAATGCGATGCTATACGCAATAACACTCTCTCGCAAATGCTAAACAAAACTAATTATGGTTACTCTATCATCACACCACACAAAAACACCACGCTAACATACCTGTTCACTCCCTCAGTTGCCCCGACAAGGTCGACTAAACTAGGGCCCATGAGTAATTCAATCGACGAGCAACCAGAGGGAGGGGCTTAAGAGGCCTATGAATAATTATTATATAATGGCTGGATAAACAAACATGAACTTAACGAGTTCCGGAGGTATCGTCGACCACCAGGCAGCGTCAGGGGTCAGTAGATGAGTGTGTAAGTAGTGTGAGAAGGTGTGTATATGTAACCTGACGTCACCGATGTAATCGGTCAGCAAGTTAGCACAAAACTATAATCGAAGAGGAACGCGATCTCCTCTCGGGTCACATAGTTTTAGCGTTCCACCCGACAAAGCAAAAATTCCTTCGTACGATATTAAAATACCACACAAGCAACTCGTCGACGCAAATGAATGGCAATCAAAGTTAAAGTAATCACTCAAACTCAAGAAAAGCCTCGTTGTCACGTATACGAACAGAATAAGACAACGCAAAAGGAGGCGGTCTTAACGCTAACTAACGATTCTAACGGAACTTCCAGACATCTAACCGACACGGCCGTCGCGGACAATTAATTGTTCCAGACTAATCGTGAGGGTACGGTCGCCGCGTGCAAAACGAGTCCAACCGGCCCAAGCCGTCAACCCGGTTTTGAATGCAAGTTTTAAATGTTTAAGATTTAGCCTAATCAAACCCCCGTCCCCGGTATAAGGAATTATGTCCGCGAGTTAATTGGCAAACGAGATAGGGTCGCGACGGTACGTTGCAAGACCGAATCTCCAACCAAAACCTCGGCCACCCGAGGCACCCCATGCGATCCATACGACAACTTAACAATCCGCCCACGGCGCCAATACAAAGGCAAAGCGTTGGGTTTTTTAACTAACACGAGGTCTCCAACCCGAGGAGGATCCGTCTTGTCAGACCACTAAACGAGCTGCTGCAAAAGATGTAGGTACTCCAGAGACCATCGGTGCCAAAAACTCTGAGTCATCTGTTGCAGCAGGTCAAATCTGCTCAACCGCGAAGAGTTTATTTCCCTGAAGGGATACTTGGGCGAGCGTTAAGCGGCTGGCCAATCAGAAAGTGGCCCGGGGTGAGAACCTCCAAATCATTCAGATCGGATGAGAGGGGACAGAGGGGCCGAGAGTTGAGTACCGCCTCAATTTTACAGAATGCAGTGGCAAGCTTCTCAAATGTCAAAATAGTTTTGCCAATAACGCGACGGAGATGCGTTTTTGCAACCTTAACCACCGCCTCAAAAATACCGCCGCAGTGTGGGCAAGCCGGAGGGTCAAATTTCCACTGGATGCCCTTCTTGGACATCACAGTTCCTAAAAAAGTGCTGTTGCTGGACAGAAATTCGACGACCTCTTTCAAATATCTATACGTGCCCTTATAATTCGTTCCACAATCAGACCGGATCAGGTCCGGCAAACCGCGACGCTATACGAAGCGGCCCAGCGTGGCCACAAAGGCTTCAATGCTGAGAGCACTTACAAGTTCTACGTGAACGGCCTTAGTAGCGAGGCACACGAAAACGCACAAATAGGCCTTATGTGAACGCGCGTTACGAAGGTTGTAGGACTTGAGGAAGGGGTCAGCAAAGTCTGTTCCGACTCCAGCAAATGGTCGGATGGCCCTGACGCGATCGGGTGGCAAGTCACCCATCATAGGCTGCGACATGGTGGCCTTCAGTTTATAACAAGGTATGCACTTAAAGAGGACGCTCCGAATGGTCCGTCGGCCAGCCAAAATCCAAAACTCCCGCTGCAAAATAGCCGAAAGAGCGTTACACCCAGCGTGGGCATTCTTAACATGATGGTGAGTTACCAGCAACCGAACAAAGGCGCCGTCCTTAGGAGGCAGTAACGGGTGTCGAGCCCAGTACGGCAGTTGAGAATTTTTCAAACGTCCGCCAACGCGAAGCATCCCAGCGTCGTCCAGGAAGAGGTTCAGACGGGCCAGAGCGCCCTTGACAACGGAGCCCCGCTTCAAGGTTTCAAGCACGGGCACAAAATGCTCCGCTTGTACCATACGGGTCCAATGCATCAAAGCTTCGCGACGCTCGCTAGGGGATATGGTAGACTAGCCATCGGGCTGTAGGGCTCATATCTCACTTAACAAGGTGAACCGTCGTGTGGTGGGTCGGTGGGCGTTGGCCCCCAGTAACAAATCTATAGGCCCTGGTTGGGACCACTGAGGGTCTGCCGGTCTCAAACCCGACGCACAACGAACCGCGCTGTCATTTGTACGGACGTTAGGGAGAAAACCTACAGTGTCATCGAGAACATTTACTTTAACTAGAATGGGAAGGTGTTCGCTGGCAGGGCCAAACACCAACTCCGCTTGTCTCCTAGGAGCAGGAGGCTCGGCACCTCCGATACCTACCATTAGACGTGATTCAGAGCTCCAGGGGAACCCTAGTATTCCCACCAACCAAGTGGAGGACACACAGCGTTGTGAACCCGAATCCAATAGAGCGCGAAACGTTAAACAGTCGCCCCTCGGGTTGTACGCCTTCACTGAGGCCGTCGGCAATAGAACAGTTTGACAAGTAGACTGATGACGGCTCAAAGGATTAGTGGAGGCGGCCGTGGTGGGAGCTAGGGCGCCAGCTACCTAGCTGGGGCTGCTTCCATCGGACCGGCACTTGTACCAGGGGTCCCGAAAGTGGCATTCTGGCGGCATCTCAATGACCCGTGGTGGGAAATCACCAAATGAGCCGGCCAGGGGAGCTTCGGGGAACCTCGGCCTTGAGGCCCGAAACAGATTCGAGGTCACAGGCGGTCACCCCGTAGTACCGGTACCGACCAAAGGGGGGAGGGTGATACTCCAGTCGCGGCCTCTCAGCTAACGGGGGTGAGGAGGGTCTAGCTGACCGCTGAGTGGCCGTGAAATTCCTCTCAACACGCTGAGGGGAGGTGACGACCCCCCGCTCCTGGGGGTACGACCCCCCGACTGGTCGGGGGAGGGACCCCCTTCAAAACGAGGGGCACGGTGGTCGGCAGGCGAGCACCGAGCCTCGCCCGTCAGAGGGCGTGGCTGAGCGCCCCCGCCCGTGGGAGTTGAGGGCCCGGCAGAACCCCAAGATGAAGCGCCGTTCGCACCCTGGCACAAAACGGCATGGTGGTTGCCCTGGCAGTGCTGACAGGGCCGCTGGTGCGGGCAATGTCGTTGAAGGTGCCTTTCCAAGCACGAGTAGCACCAGCGGCGCTCCTTCGCGATGGTTCGCCTCGCCGGAACCGGCTTACCCAATAACTTCGGGCACGACGTCCCTCGGTGATCGGATGCTCGAGAATAAGAGCAGGGGGGCGCCTCCCTGGCCGATAGGCTGCTATAAGATGGTAGAGGGCGGCGCCCTCCCGCAGGAGCTCCGCTCGGCCTTGAGGGGTTGGCGACGACTTGCCTGGCGGATTCCGCCTCTCCCTGGGCACGGCTCGGTTTGCAACCCGTAGGTCGTCGACGGTGCCCGCTGCGTTCTCAATTTGCCGGCATTGCTCCTCCAAGAACCGCAGCAGGTCCCTGAAGACCGGAATATAGGAGGTGCCGTCCCCACCGTACCTCTCCTCAAAATGGATCCGAAGGTCGAGAGACAGGCGGGACAGCACGATTTGGAGCAACAAGAAGGACCATTCGTCCACCGGTAAATCCAGCCGCCTTAACGAATTACAGACCACCACGACTGGATTTACGATGTCCGGACGTAGTCTGGCCCCGGTCCCTAAGCAGCGGGAGGTTTAGAAGCTGCCTAACGTATTCATCCGCAGTTCGCCGGACGTTGGCATACCTTCCGGCGAGGAGGTCTCAGGCAGTCTGGTAGGCGTCGTCCGACAATTTCAAATGGCCGACGACGCCCAGGGCCTCCCCCTCCAGTGAGGCCAGGAGGTACGCCATCTTCTGGCTTGGTGTCAAGTCCCTCCGGGCGTCCACTAGGCTATTAAAAAGACCAACAAAGGTCAGCCAGGCGGAGAGGACCCCGGAGAACCTTGGCAGGTCCAGAGTTGGGAGTCGTCCCAACAGCTCGGCTGAGTAGGCTGCTTCCGAGGGGACTCGGGCAGGCCACTCAGCCGAGCTTCACGCGCTTCATTAGCATACTTGGCCCCCGCTACGATCAAGTCGTCCGTGAGCGAAAATAATTGCTCGTAGTCCGTGAGGCAGGAGTCTAGGACTCCCTGTTCCGCATCCGAGGTCACAAGCTCAGTGTAAGTCTCCTTCACTACGACCCTTCGGGCCGCGACCTGCTCGAGCCGCTTCGCTAAACTATGAACCCGATCGGGTCGCCCTGTCAAAGTCTGGGCATTCGCAGCCCAGCGCAACTCCTGTGGCCTGTGGCAAGCGCCGGTGGCCTGTGCGACGGCATCACTACTAAAGACAATTACTATTAAATTAAATTAAATACAAATTACTATTAAATTAAATTAAATACAAATTACACTACACGGCAAGTACACACTACAGTCGGTCAGCAAAGGTGCCTCGCACGGGCGACCGACCCTTCGGCAATTTAATCTACCTACCCGAAATACCTGACGCGTAGGTACCTAACCCTAAACTACGCTCCTGCTTACGCAGCCTAACGGTTGTGTTTCTAATCACCGATTCGCTAACAAACAAAAAAAAAATATTTTTATTTTATATTACGGCCGGGCGTGATTGGAGAAACAATCAACCACGCTCTGCTACCAGAAAATGTTCACTCCCTCAGTTGCCCCGACAAGGTCGTCTGAACTAGGGCCCATGAGTAATTCAATCGACGAGCAACCAGAGGGAGGGGCCCAAGTGGCCTATGGATAATTATTATATAATGGCTGGATAAACAAACATGAACTTACCGAGTTCCGGAGGTAGGGTCGACCACAAGGCAGCGTCAGGGGTCAGTAGATGAGTGTGTAAAAAGTGTGAGAAGGTGTGTTTTTTTTTTTTTTTTTTTTATAGGAGAGGGGGCAAACGAGCATGCGGCTCACCTGATGGTAAGTGACTACCGCCGCCCATGAACATCTGCAACACCAGGGAGGGAATTGCAGATGCGTTGCCGGCCTTTTAAAAAGGAGTACGCTCTATTCTTGAAGGTCCCTAAGTCGTATCGGTCCGGAAAAATCGCTGATGGTAATTGATTCCACAAGGAAGTCGTGCGAGGAAGAAAACATCTTCTAAATCGCACAGTGGTGGACCGCCAATCATCCAGATGGTGTGGATGGTATCGGGAGTTCTGCCGCGATGTGCGTTCGTGAAATTTGGCGGCTGGGATTAATCCGAACAATTCCTCAGAGCACTCCCCATGGTAGATGCGAAAGAAAATGCAAAGAGATGCAACATCTCTTCGCAACGCCAATGAGTCGAGCCGATCGGAAAGGACTCGGTCGTCGACGATTCGAGCCGCTCTGCGCTGGATGCGGTCAAGTAGAAGGAGCTGGCACTGGGGAGCCCCTGCCCAGAGATGGGAACAGTATTCCATGTGAGGCCGAACCTGCGCCTTGTAAAGTTGCAGGCGGTGTGCCGGCATGAAATACTGTCCCGCTCTGCTGAGCACGCCAAGCTTTTTAGAGGCCAATTTGGCCTTCTCTTCCAAGTGACCACGAAACTGCACGTCACTCGATATGTCGACGCCGAGGATTCCGATACTGGCTGCGGCAACCAGGGGAGTGCCTTAAAACTGAGGAGATACGACAAAGGGGTTCTTTTTAGCGGTAAACGCGCAAACTTGTGTCTTCTGAGGATTAAACTGGACTAGATTTAGTCGCCCCCAGTTCGAGACTTTGTCCAGCAAAGACTCGACTTCAGACACCAGTTTGTTCCGGTACTCGGAGACGTTTTCCCGAGAAATATTAGCACGGCCGGTGTATAAAGCATCACCAGTGCTGTCATCCGCATAGCAATGAATGTTACCAGTTAGCAACATATCATTGATATGCAGAAGAAACAGCGTTGGTGATAGCACACAGCCTTGTGGAACACCAGCGTTAATAGGCTTGTAGTCAGAACATGCACCGTCTACAACGACCTTGATGCTCCGATCTGCAAGGAAGCTTGTGATCCAATTGCACAATTTCTCGGGAAGCCCATAGGAAGGGAGCTTCGAAAGAAGCGCTTTGTGCCAAACCCGATCGAAGGCCTTCGCAATGTCCAGACTAACGGCCAACGCCTCCCCCTTGGACTCTACTGCCTCCGCCCATCTATGGGTCAGGTAGACCAGAAGATCACCAGCTGATCGACCCCGACGAAAACCGTATTGGCGGTCACTAATCAGCTGGTGATCCTCAAGGTACCGGATGAGCTGGCAGTTGATAATGGATTCCATTATTTTGGAGAACAAGGAGGTGATCGCGATAGGCCTATAGTTGGACGGGTCTGAGCGGTCGCCTTTTTTAGGGATCGGGTGGACAAAAGCTGTCTTCCATGAATTCGGGACTACGCCTTGGGAGTAGGAGTACCGGAAAAGACGCGTTAGGACCGGTGCCAACTCCGGAGCACACGTCCTCAGCACAATTGGGGGGATTCCGTCAGGCCCACTCGACTTCTGGATGTCCAGGGAGAGAAGTGCTTTGCGAACCGAGCGCTGTGAGAACAGCACATCCGGCATGGAGCACTCACACCGCGGGATGGTCGGCGGTGTTTTCCCCCCGTCATCAAGAGTCGAGTTGGACGCAAAAAGGGAGCCTAAAAGGTCGGCTTTGTCCTTTGCGTCATGGGCCAGTGAGTCGTCCTCCCTATGCAGAGATGGTAGTGATGGCTTACAGAAATTCCCTTGGACAGCCTTGGCGAGAGACCAGAATGCACGGGTTCCCGAAGGAAGGCGAACTAGTTTCTCGCCAATTCTGCCTATGTGCTCTGACTTTGCCTTGGCAATAACTCTTTTGAAGGACCTGGAGGCGAAGTTATACTTCTTTTTAAGTATGCTGGTGTTTACATCCCGAGTCGCCGAAGCTGCAGCCCAGGCTTGATAACACTCCTGCTTACTGCGTAATGCAATCTTACAGGAGCGACCAAACCAAGGCTGAGATCTGCCTCCGATGGGTACCACAGATGATGGAATAAATAGTTCCATTCCCTGTAGCACCACATCAGTGACAGAGTCAGCAACAGCGCTGGGATCATCCGGCGAGAAGCAAACCCGCCCCCATGGGTAGGATGCAAAGAAAGACCGCATTCCGTCCCAATCCGCCGACCTGTAATGCCAAACACGGCGGCAACCTGCAGAACGCAACCGCGAAGGGAGCGTGAGTGGCACCATACTCCGGATCAGACAGTGGTCCGAAGAGCCGAGAGGGGCATCGACGGAAACCTGATATCCGTCCGGATGAGAGGTCAGCAGAAGGTCCAACAGGGAAGGTGATCCTCCACATCTGGAATCCGCGTAGGCGAAGTAACCAGTTGTGTCAGACCATATGCCAAGGCATAGTCATAAACAGATCTCCCCGCATGATCGGTTAAACGTGAACCGAGCCATTCGGCATGGTGGGCGTTAAAATCGCCAAGGATCACGATCTCTGCGGATGGGACCTGTTGTAGCAAGGAATCTGTAGCCATTTGGACGTGGTCGATGAGTCGGTCTGTTTCGGCATTACCGCTATGGGACCTATAGAGGCACCCGTAGACGCGCGGATGGTCGTCGCTGTCTACGCGTAGCCAAAGGATGGACAGGTCCGAACCTTCAAGACTGCCGAGGCGTCGAGAACAGATGTCCTCTCTGACATACACGCAAACTCCAGCCCGAGGCACAAAGGAGTGCTCCAATTTGTACCCCGGGTAGGAGAGATACGAAATATCAGCCGGAGAGGAAACCTGCGTCTCGGTCAGGAAGAGCAAGGCCGGCTTCGCCGTCTCGAGATGGTAGTGGACGGCGTTTAGGTTAGAGTGAAGTCCCCTGATGTTGCAGAAATTCACGGATAGCGTGGCAGGGGTCGCCTTGGTATTGTTGCTCAGTTTGCCCCGAGCAGTTATGTTTTTGAGCGGAATTTTGCCCCCCCCAGAATACGCGGGGCAGCCTGAGCACCCACGCTCAGGATTGGAATAACATGGTCGTGGATGCTCAGCGAGGGATTCTCCAGGGGTACTGGTACCCTCCTGGGGTAGTCTTTTGTGTAATTCCGCTACCATGTTGTATATGTAACCTGACGTCACCGATGTAATCGGTCAGCAAATCCACGTGCGCTGCACTGCTCCACAAGGTGCTATCACTCCAGAGGACGTTCACTTTATTTGGACTTAAGTCTAACGACACTTAGCACAAAACTATAAACGAAGAGGAACGCGACCTCCTCTCGGGTCATAAAGTTTTAGCGTTCCACCCGAAAAAGCAAAAATTCCTTCGTACGATATTAAAATACCACACAAGCAACTCGTCGACGCAAATTAATGGCAATCGAAGTTAAATTAATCACTCAAGCTAAAGGAAAGCCTCGTTGTCACGTATACGAACGAAATAAGACAACGCAAAAAGAGGCGGTCTTAACGCTAACTAACGATTCTAACGGAACTTCCAGACATCTAACCGACACGGCCATCGCGGACAGTTAATTGTTCCAGACTAATCATGAGGGCGCGGCCGCCGCGCGCAAAACGAGTCCGGCCGGCCCAAGCCGTCAACCCGGTTTTGAATGCAAGTTTTAAATGTTTAACATTTAGCCTAAATAATACCTGTTTACTAAATAAAATCGACTGCCTCGTTGGTCTAGTGGTTGTAGTTGTGCGACAGCTGATCATGAGGTCCCGGGTTCGAATCCCGGGTCGGGCCAAAAAATCAGTTATTGAGTTTTTCCATCAAGAAATTCTCAGTAGCTACCTGGAGTCAGGAAGTTGGCGGTGTTTCACCCCCGTGCCTCGGAAAGCACGTAAAGCCGTTGGTCCTACACCTTATCTCTCTCCGGTCGTGTCGGTTTACCGTCCCATCGGGCTATGAGAGTGAAGGAATAGAGAGTGCACCTGTGCTTGCGCATACTCTTGGGCACTATAATCCTGTCTTGCGCCGATGGCTAGTCTCCGTTGAGAATGGCCGCCGTGGCCGAAATTCGGTCTGGAGGACATTATTATTATTACTAAATAAAATAGTATTTACAGAATAATAAAATTTATTAACCGGTAGTCATGGGGGTGAAAAAGTATTACACGGACGTTGGGGTGGCTCATACAGACCCGCATATTACATATGAATTATACCAGTACTTTAATAATAAAATATAATATTTATTAGAGTTTATTTTTTAGGTATTCATGTAAATATATAGAAGAAAAATATCATATAATATTATGTTTTAATTATATTAATAAATCATTTAAAAAAAAACGAAAAAAATCAACAAAATCTTTCTCTTCTAACTAGAAGTCACACTTGTATTAATTAAAAATCAGTCTTAATGTTATAATGACATTTTGTAGGAAACTAGAATTTCTTTAGAAGAATAAATTAAATATCAGTCCGCATCATTATCATTGGTACAATCAGCACAGAAAGGTATATGTTCTAAAAAAAATATGTTTTTTGCAACTCTGGCAAATGTAAATTGTTTTACGGTCTTTCTTGGCTGCACACATCTGGCACCTTTTGCAACCATTACATTTCTTTGCCAGAGGTTCCTCTAAAGACTCGCCAACAAATTGTCCAATCTTTTTACGCAACTCGCGTGGTGGTGAGACATTTTGGCGGAGGTGTTTTATAAATCGTTTTCGTCTTGTTCTTGAATTATTAATAATTATTTTTACTATCAGGCCATTAAATGTGGCAATATTCAATGAAGCATAAAAATTGTCAATGGTCACCTGTTAGAAGTATGACTTACGTTGTGTGCAAATATATAATGCTCCCCCAACTGTGTTCTGTCAGAGCGTGGTCCTTCCCCGGTCAAGCCGACCCATTCGGGCTACAACTATTCTACTAACGCTGCAGCATGACTCTACCATTTTTGCAAGCTATTACATCCTCTTTAAAAACTTTATTGAAAATTTTCAATTATGCCTATCCTATAGAGTGAACAAAATTACAATTTAATAAAAAATGTTACAACAATTTATTCGTAGGTCATTAAATTACTATTATTCAACGTGTTTAGTCGCGCATATTTGGCCTGTCATTATACACAGTCAGGTCATAAATATTGTCACATTGTAAAAACTTTTCTTTTAGAATGCTGGCCACAAAAATGTTTATTGAATTGGAATTTCGAATTGTATGAAAATAAAACTGTATACTTTTTAGAATTTTACTCATTTTTAAACATGGAGTGAACGCTTAAAGAAGACCGTGTTGCAGTTATTGCGTTGCATCGTTGCGGTTACGCGCCCATTCAAATTTTGACATACTGCAAAATTTTAATATAACCAAAAGATTCGTTTATCGTACCGTCAAACGATACAATGAAGACTCTAGCGTAGATGACAGATCAAGAAGTGGTCGCCCTCGGTCTGTTAGGACTCCAGCAGTGATAAAAGCTGTGAAGGCGCGAATTCAAAGAAATCCCAAATGTAAGCAGAAACTGTTGGCCCTTCAGATGGGATTAAGCAGAACCACGGTGAAAAGGGGATTAAATGAAGACTTAGGGCTTCGGGCATATCGAAGAAAAACAGGACATCGTTTGAATGCTCATCTAATGGACCTGAGACTGAAGAGATGCCGCGCTTTGTTGAAGCGGTACGCGGGAAAAAAATATCGGGAAATTCTTTTTTCGGATGAAAAAATTTTTACCGTAGAAGAGAGCTACAACAAACAAAATGATAAGGTGTACGAACACAGTAGTGAAGAAGCGAGCAACCGTATTTCGCGTGTCCAACGAGGTCATTTTCCATCCTCGCTCATGGTATGGTTGGGAGTTTCTTATTGGGGCTTAACATAGGTACCTACATTTTCGTGAGAAAGGTGTAAAAACGAATGCAGTTTTGTATCAAAATACAGTCCTGACGAATCTTGTGGAACCTGTTTCTCATACCATGTTCAATAACAGGCACTGGGTATTCCAACAAGATTCGGCGCCAGCTCATATAGCGAAGAGCACACAAGGCTGGCTGGTGGCGCGTGAAATCGACTTCATCCGGCACGAAGACTGGCCCTCCTCCAGTCCAGATTTGAATCCGTTAGATTACAAGATAGGGCAACACTTGGAGGAAAAGGCGTGCTCAAAGCCTCATCCCAATTTGGAGTCACTCAAGACATCCTTGATTAAGGCAGCCGCCGATATTGACATGGATCTCAAAGTTCAAAATCACGGAGGTCATTTTGAATAAACTTTAGGTGTCATAAGAATCTATGTTTTGTTAAGTTAATTTTGGTATATAAATAGTTACATAATGAATAAACTTGTTTCAATTATTTTATATTAAACATGTGACAGAATTTATGACCTGACTAGGTATTAACTATAATTTAAAAGCAACAGTATTTCCCGGTTTACCGGTATCAATAAAAAAATTGTTACAACCCTAGTACTGTTGTTTTATTTAATGTTATTTCTTTGTTTTTGTTTCTAATATTTACAAAATATAAATAGTTTTGACTTACTGATAAAAGGATATACAATTTTTCGTCAAATTCTACACCTGGATGTTTTACCGACATGTAATTATCGCACAATTAGGCATTTCTTAAATAAATTGCACCCAGCAATGCTTCACACAAAAATTTGGCAATGACTTTTACGTCAAAAGAGATGTGTGAATTTGTTACATTTATAGGTGTGAATTAACATGTTAGTAGCTACACGGGTACTGCCCACTCCCCCGTTTTATTGTGTATGCATTATTGTATTCTATGTATGGGGTATTGGATATTCTTACACCGCTGCTACACGGTATTCTCTATACTCCATTTATGTAGCATTATAGATTTGCTCTATGAATACATAAAATATATATTATGTACTTACTCCAAGATTATTGAAGTATTACTTGAGTGCAAGTCGTTAAATTTAATGAAAACTAATTATAAATAAGACATATTTTTATAATACCACGTTTTGTTCCTACACACTATTAATCTTACATTATTATCAAATTCCGAGGTATGTTCAAAATTTCAATTCTCTAGCACATCGGGAATTTAATTTATATCAGTTACTAAATTCGACCCGAACAGCTGTAAGCGAGTGAATAAAATATATAATAAAGTCCGAAATACAGATTTACTAATAGTTTACTGCTACTTTATACGTTTATTGATATATTATAACTTTATCAAAATATAAACTTTAAACACTTCACTGTTGTCCATATTTTCTTAACAAATGTCGCCATTCTATGCTACATCAAAATCGTTACTTTCTTCGCCTCTCGTATTTATGTATCTTCTTTTGTTTCTCGTAGTTTTGTGCTTCTCTCTATTTGTTCTACCGTATCCATCAGCGGCAAGTCTTTTGTTTCAGGCATTGGAGTCAGGAGAGCTCCAGTGATAATGGCGAAGCCGCCGAGAAACATCGATGAAAGTATAGGGGAGACTGTGTTCTGAAAAAAATAAATATATATTTAGTAAAGAATTAATATTAAGTGGTCGTTGAAGAGCACAAAGTACACCGGATGGTTAGTAAATGTGAATGTGTGTGCAATAGATATCTTCATATATAACCCTTCTTTAGAAATAAAATGAATGCGCCGTCGCGTTTGAGGTATAAGGTGGAATGCCAATTTACCGGAGAAAAGGCTGTCTAGTTCTAGTATTGCTGTGTTTTGTATATTCGTGTTATTTTGTGCTGGTATACGCACCAGTCTTGGTTATTTCTTGGTAGATTATTTCAATATGTGCTGCAGCTACAATACACTGCAGCGTGGCTCTACTGCATTAAAATATATGGTCCCATTTTCATACTAATGCAGTATAATATAAGAAACTTTTCCCCATAACATCCGGCTCTAGCTAGTAGTATGGTAATAGTTTAAGATCCTGTGCTAGGGCCACTTGGATAGCGAGAAAGGTAAAACTTTTGAAAAAGGCTTGCCAATGGCATGCACGTGGCTGAGTCCTACACCGTTAATATACAGGCAATGTGTGATTATTCTCCATACTCTAAAAGATTTGAGTTTGACATGGGCTTCGCCTGTAATAGCAGGGATTATCTAATTACCACGCATTGACGAGCACAGTACTAGACGGTTCACACCTTTGATGTAGCTTCCTTTCGCTAGTTTTGGATATATGAAATAGCTTTACCGCCATGTACCATGATGCCATAAGATCTTTCTAACATTTTCCATACTCACCTCTGACACCCACAGGACGAAAAGGCGTGATGAATTCTCTTACGGGCTTACGGCCCCCCGATGAGAGGTGTGTACCAGTTAACGAAACGCCACTGATAACTTAATGAATGTGAAAATCAAATATTATTTATAAGTACCAAGTTATGGGCGCCATAAAATTACGTCTGACTCTGTTGAGCACACTAAGCTTTTTAGAGCCCAATTTAGTATTTCTTTACATGTGGCGGTGGAACTGTATGTCATTTGATATATCAAAGCTGTGGACTCCGATACTAAACTACGAAGGCTAAAGTAAAGTCGCACACGCACGCGCACACCCACACGCACACACACAAACACACACACACACACTTTGTTATCATGTATAAAAACCATGTATACTGACCAGAATTGGTGTTAAAGGTGCAAGGATACTCCCAGTCCTGGCAGCCACTGCGCACACTCCGATTAAAGTACCCCGGCCGCTAGTAGGGAACAGCTCCATTGTGTACGTGACAACTCCAGTGAAGCATACGGACACTACGAGCTTGCCGAATAGAAATAGGGATATTTTAAGCCACACGTATCCTATAAATGAAACATTTACGGCTTAAGACACTATTTTTAAATGCGAAGAGAAAGAGAGGGAGGAAAAGACAGCGAAAGAGAGAATCAAATACAATACCTTAGAATTAATATTTGTTAAACATTAACTAACGATACTTATTTTTTGTAACACTAGCATGGACATGGGGTCTGACAGACTCCTATATTGTTTAGGGTCATTTAATATTAATTCTGCAAATGAATAAATAAATCGGAATTTAGGGTGGATGCTTGGATTAAATGTAATAGGATTTTAAGTAAATATGAACATTTATGACAAAACATATAATTACAAAAAGATCCAAAAAAGGCACTTTTCAGTCTTAATTGGCACTGAGATCATTTAAAGTTCCAAAAACGAACTATTTCTCTCAAAAGTCAACGTAATTATATTTTTTTCTCAAAAGTTTCTAAATTTTCAATTACAAAAACAAAAATCTTCATTCGGAACTACAAACGTAAAAAAAATAATATGCTAGCATTGATACCGATCAAGCCAAGAATTCGAAACAATAGAATTAGAAACACCAGAAGACGCATTATCTAAACTCAATATTTTTGTTGAACTTAGTACTGCACTTATTTGTTCTAACGGTCTTTTTGACCCGGAAGAACTTGGTCGGCTACTTTCGGTCACTTTAAACAACAAAAATCAAAAACAAAAGTAAAGGTGGTATAATATTGTTTCCTGAGGAAATATGGACATGGGGTCTCACAGATCATGACTACACTTTAATTAAGTGTAACTTAAGTATATTGCACTGAACAACACAACTTCTCTCTTCATCAAGCGTTTGGTAACTAAACTAGAATCTACCAAGACGCTCAGCTGCGATGGGTAGTGTTAAATATTAAAAAACCAGCAAGTGCGAAAGGTCTGTGAGACCCCATGTCCACAGTTAAAAGTTAACAACGAAACAGGTGTGCTTACACAAGACAATACTCATTAACTCAGGGTATTCAGGGAAACTCTTACAGGATATACGTCACTTACCTATTCCTAAAATAACTCTTTCTAATAATCAATTGAAAGCACTAACAACAATAGATAATAGAAGTAAGATTTTATGACTGGTGCTAAAACAGATTTTTAGTTGTAATTAAAACCAAATCGTTAGCTTCTGAGTTTAAAGGTTGTCTTGCCTTTAGTCTAGAAATCAACAAAATTCTTACCCTCTGGAACCCATGCAGACGCCACGCAAAGGAATCCACAAATAAAATATCCGTACGTCATTGGAAGCTTTCTTCCTATTCTGTTCATCAAATACATTGATATTAGCTCGCCAGGGAACGACATTACTGTAGATAGCATGAAATTCGTGTACTTATTCCCGGGCAAATACACCGAATTCAACATTAAACCATAATAAATAAAGCTGGCAGTAAATCTACAGAAGGCTCCAACTAATACACGTTTCAAAATCTCTTTTGATTTCAGTACATCCCTATAACTTTCCTTTTGTTCATAATTCTCTATTTTGAACTGTTTCTTAAGGTCTTCTTCGTTCATATTTGCTAATTTTTGTTTGTTTATATTCATATTGTTAACTTTCGATATACGTAGAAGTATACTCTTCGCGTCTTCGGTCCGTCCATTTAGTATTTGCCATCGTGGACTCTCGTTCAGGAGGAATATGTAGGAAATGAATATGATAGGAGGAATGTAAATGATTCGGATCAAGTCCTTCCAGTAAGGCACGAACATTGCTATACAAGCGAAAGTTGATTCTCCCATGTAAATAGCGTACGCGAAGAGCACTCCAGCTAGAATTCTGTTTTTACCGGCAATTTCGATCACTAAAATTAAAAATATTGCAAAATTTAAATATGAAAAAAAAACTATATTGACACTTTGAGGTTTTCTTTTACATTTATGAAATTGGATAAATCTTATCTAATGAGCAAGATTTATAAAACGAATTCTTTGTAATAAACTGTACTCAATAAAAAAAACTGTTAGAGATTTTAAGCACTGCTTCCGATCTGAATTCGATTCGAATGCGAGAAAACTTAAAGTTAGAAAACTTTGACTTAATTTGGAGGTCAATTATGCACTTTATCTGATGAAAAACCGAAATTGTTGCTTGTACACTTAGAATAAATAGTTTTCCTGTGCTCTTTGGCATACAGTGCTTTCTCATTGTGTTTTTTCAATCGCCGTCAAATTTTGGCACTGTTATTATACTGTGTCTAGTTCGTTTCGTGATTATGATCCGAAATAGAGATATTTTCGACTTCGTAAAATGGAATTCGATAATAATGCGTAACGCCCAATACATGTAGCTACGAATACTTTGGATTAATATTTATCGAATTAAACCGGGTTCGGATCGGAAGCAGTGCTCAAACGCTCTTAAGCATTATATTAATTCATAACTATGTATATTGTATTTCATCTTCTTCATTGTCATTCCTATAGCCCTCCATACTCCGAAAATTTGAGCCGATTAACTGTGAGGTAAAAAGGCTAACGAGTAAAGGTAAAGACTGTCTCGTATCGGTAATTGAAGCCAAGTGAGGCCTTCTACTAGAAGAAGCGATCTATTAAGGCATGAAGACGTTGGGTGCAGAGGGCCCAGGATCATGATTTGTGGTATTCCTTGAGGGAGGCCTATGTTTGGCAGTGGACTTGTAGGAATTTTAGGAGGGCTGTAATGTGAATGATGATGGAGCATTTCAGTGCTTCATCATCATTCATATTACAGCCCTCAAGGGGCAAAATTCCGCTCAAAAACATAACTGCTCGGGGCAAATTGAGCAACAATACCAAGGCGACCCCTGCCACGCTATCCGTGAATTTCTGCAACATCAGGGGACTTCACTCTAACCTAAACGCCGTCCACTACCATCTCGAGACGGCGAAGCCGGCCTTGTTCTTCCTGACCGAGACGTAGGTTTCCTCTCCGGCTGATATTTCGTATCTCTCCTACCCGGGGTACAAATTGGAGCGCTCCTTTGTGCCTCGGGCTGGAGTTTGCGTGTATGTCAGAGAGAACATCTGTTCTCGACGCCTCGGCGGTCTTGAAGGTTCGGACCTGTCCATCCTTTGCTACGCGTAGACAGCGACGACCATCCGTGCGTCTACGGGTGCCTCTATAGGTCCCATAGCGGTAATGCCGAAACAGACCGACTCATCGACCACGTCCAAATGGCTACAGATTCCTTGCTACAACAGGTCTCATCCGCAGAGATTGTGATCCTTGGCGATTTTAACGCCCACCATGCCGAATGGTTCGGTTCACGTTTAACCGATCATGCGGGGAGATCTGTTTATGACTTTGCCTTGGCACTTTGCCTTGGTCTGACACAACTGGTTACTTCACCTATGTTGATTCCAGATGTGGAGGATCATACACCTTCCCTGTTGGACGGATATCAGGTTTCCGTCGATGCCCCTCTCGGCTCTTCGGACCATTGTCTGATTCGGAGTATGGTGCCACTCACGCTTCCTTCGCGGTTGCGTTCTGCAGGTTGCCGCCGTGTTTGGCATTACAGGTCAGCGGATTGGGACGAAATGCGGTCTTTCTTTGCATCCTACCCATGGGGGCGGGTTTGCTTCAAGCCGGATGATCCCAGCGCTGTTGTTGACTCTGTCACTGATGTGGTGCTACAGGAAATGGAACTGTTTATTCCATCATCTGTGGTACCTATCGGAGGCAGATCTTAGCCTTGGTTTGGTCGCTCCTGTAAGACTGCATTACGCAGTAAGCAGGAGTGTTATCAAGCCTGGACTGCGGCTTCGGCGACTCGGGATGTAAACACCAGCACACTTAAAAAGAAGTATAACTTCGCCTCCAGGTCCTTCAAAAGAGTTATTGCCAAGGCAAACTCAGAGCACATAGGCAGAATTGGCGAGAAACTAGTTCGCCTTCATTCGGGAACCCGTGCATTCTGGTCTCTCGCCAAGGCTGTCCAAGGGAATTTCTGTAAGCCATCACTACCATCTCTGCACAGGGAGGACGACTCACTGGCCCAAGACGCAAAAGACAAAACCGACCTTTTAGGCTCCCTTTTTGCGTCCAACTCGACTCTTGATGACGGGGGGAAAACACCGCCGACCATCCCGCGGTGTGAGTGCTCCATGCCGGATGTGCTGTTCTCACAGCGCTAGGTTCGCAAAGCACTTCTCTCCCTGGACATCCAGAAGTCGAGAGGGCCTGAAGGAATCCCCCCAATTGTGCTGAGGACGTGTGCTCCGGAGTTGGCACCGGTCCTTACGCGTCTTTTCCGGTACTCCTACTCCCAAGGCGTAGTCCCAAATTCATGAAAGACAGCTTTTGTCCACCCGATCCCTAAAAAAAGTGCTCCCCAGTGCCAGCTACTTCCACTTGACCTCATCTAGCGCAAAGCGGCTCGAATCGTCGACGACCGATCCCTTTTCGATCGGCTCGATTCATTGGCACTGCGAAGAGATGTTGACTCCCTTTGCATTTTCTTTCGCATCTACCATGGGGAGTGCTCTGAGGAATTGTTCGGATTAATCCCAGCCGCCAAATTTCACGAACGCACATCGCGGCAGAACTCCCGATACCATCCACACCATCTGGATGATTGGCGGTCCACCACTGTGTGATTTAGAAGATGTTTTCTTCCTCGAACGACTTCCTTGTGGAATCGATTACCATCAGCGATTTTTCCGGACCGATACGACTTAGGGACCTTCAAGAAAAGAGCGTACTTCTTTTTAAAAGGCCGGCAACGCATCTGCAATTCCCTCCCTGGTGTTGCAGTGTTCATGGGCGGCGGTAGTCACTTACCATCAGGTGAGCCGCATGCTCGTTTGCCCCCTCTCCTATAAACAAAAAACCGTTTCATTTAATTTAAATAATATTTTTGTTACCTACTTAAAACCATGGCTGTAGTATGCGTGCCTCCATTTATCGCTGCTTCAATCATTTCAATAAACACGTACACATAGTACGATGACGTAAAAGCCTTTAGATTTCCAATGCAACTTCCCACAGAGTAGATAATTAATATCGGTTTACGGCCGAACCTGCACACACATTTATCAGATCTTGGTCACGTCAAGAAAAAAATATTAGATGTTATGTCAAGAAAGGGAATCCACTTTGTGATTAACTAATACATACCAAGATAAACTGACCTTAAGGGGTCAGCAACCGCAGAGTCTACTTAACCTAAGGATGCCCCTTTTAGAGGCCAAACAACTGTGGTATTATCTATCGATGGTGGTTTGCCTTTCTTAGTGTAGTAGTGTTGGAAGTAGTGGTGCTGGGATTAGTTGTGACGGGGATAGTGCACGCATTGGAGTCTGATGAAGTCAACATTCCGACTTTCCTCGTGCTCTAATCCAAAGCCCCTAAATCCTTCAGCTCAAGATTCGTTTTCAGTGCCTAGAAGACTGCAATGCAGTATGCGATATAATTGACAAGTTAATGGAAACTGTACATGCGCTGAGAGCTAAGTACTGCAAGACCTGTCGCAGTAGAATACAAAACTCTCCGATTACACTCTTAATCTTATGGCTATTAGAGGAAAAATAAAATTGCAGTCTTCAGCAGATTTCACAGAATACACGTAACTAAAGAGACAGACCTATAAATGCATGCGCCGGGACTTACGCAACTTCAATACAGCTCGTATTGAAGAAGCGATCGAGCGGAGATCTATCTGTCAGAAAGAGCTGACTATCGAAGCTGAAGACCGAAAGTGGTAGCAGCGTTTCCGGGTCACCTGAGAGTCAAGTGAGATTTACAGTTTCTACGGGCAGCTGCATGTGTCATCAATACGGTATTAATATCAATGGCGAGTAAATGGCTAACCTTTGATTTGCCTACGATGTATCACTTGTGGCATAATAGCTGGAAGACCCAAAAGCACTATGCCCAATGACCTCAATAGTACCTGCCAAGGGATAAGTCTTAAAATATATATGGACAAAGCAAAGATCATGTGTAACATCCACGTCACACCTATGTCGGTAGTTATTGAGTGCACTAAGCTCAAAGTTGATGACGAGTATGTTTACTTAGTATATATTAGATAAATCCAACTTCGACTAAGAGTTCTATCGAAGAATTCAATTCGGAAGATGTTTAGGAGATTAAGACACATCTCCTTGTTAGGTATACCTCATAACTCAAAAATAAGCTTGTAAAACCAGTGCGTGTGGCCAGTGATGACTTATGGCTCTGACACGTGGTCTTTCACTGCTGGCCATATGAAAAAGCTCAAGGTCATTCAGCGAGCTGTGGAGAGAGTTACGCTCGGGGTCTCTGTGCGTGATAAACTTGGAAAGTAGTAAGTAGTAGAAAGTTGAACACGAATAACCATTATAGCCCCAACGGATGTAAGCTGAAGTTGCAATAGGGCAGCCATATAGATCGAAGAACCGAAAAACGACCAAGAAGAAAGGTTCTAGAGTGGCAGCCTAGTACCGGAACGCAAAGTGTAGAGCTGTCCGACACTGCCTGGAGAGACGATCTTGTCAAATATACAGAAAGTCTATGGATGCAGGTAACTCAGGACAGTGCTTTGTGGAATTTTTGGGGAAGGCCTATCTGCAGCAGTGGACTTGTGAAGGGCTGTAATGATGATGGTGATAATACTATATGGTCACATTGTAATTGCGTTATATTGAATGTATAGTACGGTTCTGTTTTATTGATAATAATGAATAATTTCGTAAGCAAAACAGGCAGTTGAACATCCCACCAATCATAATATTATTATTTATATCAATTAAAATGTTTATGTATTTCTAACACCAGAATATTTTTTTTTTAATACTAACATGTATTCCCAAATAAAAGTTAATCCAAGTTTTTTTTTTATAAAGCATTAAAAAATAAATGATAATAATTTATTAAACTTTAAACTTGTAGTACATACAGAAAAAAATCTTACATGAAATACATAGGCTGCGCTAAAAGTATCGGTAATGGAGTATTTCCACTGTTCCTGTCATATTAAAATCTTTTTAATTGAAAACTCCTTGGTATCAAAAATCGAATAACATTTATTTATTTAAAAAAAGATTCTCGGTCTTGTCACAAGGTTTTGTCAAACTTGTTTAGTCGTTGAGAAAATGGAATTGACTTGAGAAAATTCAAGAGCGATGATTTATTATGACTTTCGAAGTGGTTTAACACAAAAACAGTGTGTTGCCGAATGATTTCGGCATTTGGTGATGAAGCCCCATCCAAAACCACAATTTATCGCTAGTTTGCTGAATTTCAACGTAGACGTGTCAAGCTCGGCGATGATCCCCGTCAAGGTCGTCTAAAAACTGCAGTCACCCAAGAAAACGTTGATGCTGTGCGTAAGCTGATTGAGGAAGATCGATATGTGACATACAGCGAAATTCAGACAACTTTAGACATTGGCATGAGTCATATACAAATAATCTTGCATGAACGATTAGGTGTAAAAAAGTTGTTTTCCCGATGGATACCGCATTCACTCTGTGAAGAGCAAAAAGCGGCTTGCATTACTTGGTGCGTCAGAATTCTCAAAAAATTCCACGCAGGACCCTCAAATGCTGTATACAACATTGTATCAGGTGACGAATCCTGGATATACGCGTATGAACCCGAAACAAAAAGCCAGTCACGAGTTTAGGTGTTCGAAAGTGAGTTAAAGCCAACAAAAATTGATCGTTCACGGAGTGTTGCAAAAAAAATTGTGGCCACGTTTATCTCCAAAACCGGACATGTTACGACTATTCCTCTTGAGGGACAAAGAACGGTTAATTCAGAATGGTATGCTAGCATTTGTTTGCCACAGGTAGTTTCTGAACTCCGTAAAGAGAACTGCCACCGCCGCATCATCCTCCATCACGACAATGCGAGTTTTCACACCGCACACAGAACAAAAGAGTTTTTAGAGCAAGAAAACATAGAATTATTAGACTATCCGCCGTACAGCCCCGAGCTAAGCCCTAATGATTTCTATACTTTCCCTAAAATAAAGAATAAATTGCGTGGACAGAGATTTTCATCATCTGAAGAAGCTGTGGACGCCTACAAAACGGCCGTTTTGGAGACCCCAACTTCCGAATGGAATGGTTGCTTCAATGATTAATTCCATCGTACGAAAAAATGTGTCAAATTTCGCGGAGAATACTTCGAAAAGCAACAAATACATTTTTAAATAGTAATGTTGTGTCACTTCGTTGATTCCCGAAATTTTCAGTACCGCTCGTAGTGCAATAAAGTTAGGTAAAAACACTAGTGAGAAATAAACTAATAGTAACATATTCAAAACGCATATATTATGCTAGCAATTGACTAAAACCAATCTTTTCAGATTCGGTCACATGCGTAATACAGGATATATTATCAAAAATCTGCGCGCTAGTTATGACTTTTTCCTCCTTCTTCCATACACAACTATCAACGCTCGCCTCTTTTCCTTTGCTGTCCACATACCCAACAAACCCAACAAAAAAAAATTGATTCGTTATTCGTAATGCATTTAAAAAAAAATATAATAACTTGCCAATTTGCATTCGATAACATTGTACTTAAGCTTAGCCTAAGTAATAAGTAAGTAATTAAGCTAACTTTTGATGGGACAGATGTCAAGTCTGGCATTTACTATTATGAGTAATTGCTATAATCTATTTAAAATGTTACTGAAGGAAAACTGTCTTCAGAATACTTGCACTGTTTATCGCTGTACTCAGTAAACTTTATTTACTATCAACATAATATGACAGTATATCGCTATTTATTGTTCTGTATCCAAGGGTACTTATTAGCTTCCTGTATGTAATACAACTCTGCCTCAGACCAGTCTTCGGCTTTGTACTCCCATAGAAGATACTCCGCAAACGAGAGTCCAAAGTCACATTAATACAGAAGATGGATTTCAGCAGTTTAATCTTTCATAAAACACGTGAAAAATATTTAGGTTATTTTACCTGTCTATCAGCCAACCAGACATTAACATTGCAAACAGCATCCCAACATTGTGAATGGTCCCAATTAAATTAGACTTCCACGGCTGACAGGCGAGATTGAGCTGCGAAAACAATTATGTGATAATTAATATTTTGCGATTGGTTTGCTGTTTCTATAAACTAACCATTAAAGTAACAAAGGGCAGACTTAACGCCAGTTAACATTATCTGCCAGCCAACTCATGGCGAGCTGAGAAATTAGTGGTAGGTGACTTGAATAACTGACTATAATTAACATAAATAGTTTTTTTAATTAATAGCACATATTATTAAAACAAGGGCTATTAACAACACAAATATGTACATATGAATACAAACAAATACAAAATAATCTATATGTACCAATTATCTTCAACACACATACCTACGTATACATATATACATATACATACATTATAAGCCTGGATTAAGATGGCAGTGCTAATTCATGTTATGTTGACATTGTTTTCATAGAATTCCCGAACCAATCTTTTAAAGGCTACCTTATTTGGTGTTTTTCTAAAGTATTTAGGCAAGGACTTTCAGAGTACCTGTAGCCTGAACAGTAAGATAATTGCGGATAAAGCCAGTAAAATGGAATGGAACAGAAAACTTCAGATTATCTGGAGAGCGATGTACCCTGTGTTGGTTGGAGGAGAGGTATTGAAATTTGTTTCTAAGGTAGGAAGGGGAGGACAAATCATTTAAAATATTGTAGCGAACCGACAATGTTCTAGAAGTGCGGCTTTATCAGATAGTTGGCCATTTAAGGCGAATATACGAAGTTTGGAGATATGGTCATATTTTCAAAAAACTAAAATAAAGCTGATGCATTTATTAAGAAGCTTCCCGTGGCCCTGCCAATATGCGGAGAAGGTGGAACACCATGGTGTTTTAGTCGGTGTGAGTCCGACAAAACCCGTCCTTGCCGCCGAGAGGCGGGCGTGCATAGGCATTTCTCCATGTAAAAAAAGGTTCGGTTCCCCCCTTGAACGAGTTGCCGTTGTCGTGGCGGGGGGGGGGGGGCTTAGTAACCGTGGGTTGGTCACCGGTGGTGAACTAAGACTTACATTCATACAGTTTTGATACCGAAAATAAAAGGATACATAAAAAATCAAAGATAAAAATAAATAATTAGAGAACAGACATAAAATAATCCGATTGTATGAGTGATGTGATGCTGAAACAGGCACTGACTCAATATAATGTTCAATATAATTTTGCGGTAGCATTAGTTTTCAGTAATGCCCATTGAGGTTGGACTCGCCCGCGAGGATGTGTACGCTATAATAGAAATATATTCGAGAGAGATGTTATCAAAATAATAATAAAATACAATAATGGGTATGCAATAGGAACTTCAGATATGTACTATTAAGTGTATATAATAAATTGTATATTAAGTATGTTTAATGAAACAGATATAATAACTATATATAATAACGAAATTTTTGTTATACTATAAATATTTAATACAGCCATTTTATCCTTTTACCTTATATTTACTTTTACCTTAAAAATCTGATTATATTAAGTTGACGGAACAGAAGAGAAACCCACATAGTTGGCCCAACAATAGAAGAATCTTCGTTTGCGGCGGAGCCCTAGACCAGATCCACCGCTGTTATCAGGAAAACAGGTGCTTCAGAGGGCTGCTTTTTTCCTGACCTCATGGCGTCTGCGTAACGGACTTGGGGAGTTCCGTTACGCAGGTGAAGTTAGAAGCCGAGGAGGAAGACGCGCCACAAGCAAAACGGGGAGAAGTAGTTCATCCCCTAGGAGGGCCTGCCATGGAGCGGCCGGCGCTGGTGGGGACGCGGCCGTGTGCGGCATGTGCGATGTGTGTGTTTATGATGATGTGGAACACCATGGTGTTTTAGTCGGTGCGAGGCCGACATAATCCACCCTTGCCCCCCCCCCCCCGCGAGGTGGGTTTGCGTCCCCATGTGAAAAAAAGTGAGGTTAGGTTTAGTCATGTCTTGATTGGGGACGTCATTTTCATAAATTAGTAGGTATCTTAAGACAAACCGTGCACTGCACTCCCGCTATACCGTTACCTCTTATTCTATATATTGCGGGTTAAACATTCGGTGTTGTATAGAATGCCTAGGTAAAGTATGAAATAAATAATATTTTATACATTGCCTGAAAGTTTTAGGTATTATATAGAATACCTTGGTATTCTATACTATACTATGGTTGATGTCTGTGTTGTATTACGAACCCGCAGCTCTTTAATTGATAATATATTAAAATTTAGTCAAATTAAGTTAATTTTATATTACGGGTAGGTGAAGTTTACGAACATTTAATTAGTAAAAGTGTAAACACGTTTGTTATTGTGTGCTTGCTGTTAATAATAATGCAATCAAGGGATGCGACTTTTCTTCAAAATATATCTCACCAAAAACATTCTGTAAAAAACTAGCCAAGTCTCGATGGAGCTGCTTGTTTATCTCTAAAAAGTAATGAGATCTAGACAAAGTCGTGCCAAGTCTCAGGTTCCTTACCGCGATTTCTTTATTATTATAGTTAATGTTGTGTGACTTGGCCGTTGAAGGGTACACAAGGGTACAAAACCAGGGTGTTACATGACACCATTGCACCATTCTATCGCCATAACCGCTACCCATTGACGATGGAAAATTGCCACTTGGAAAACGCTGATTGAACAACCAGTCAATTGTAAGCTTGATAAAGTTGCGTTTACACGTAATGTTGCACGTAATTGTGTTTACACGTAATGTTATATCTGTTGCAACTACCTATGTTTGTTAAACGAGATAATAGCCCATAGTGGTATTGGTAATTGGACGCCAGGATCTCATTTTAGGCGGTTATTGATTGTGCAACACATGCATTCAGCATTGACAATGCTGGCTTCTGCTCTCTTCTTTTTGGAGCGTCAAATCGCCTACCAATCTAACATAAAATAGACGTACAGACGGACTTCTATCAATGATTACAAGTCCGCCTGTACTGGAAATAATTTTTTATACTGTTTCTTTCAGGCTCGCCTATACAAAAGTATTATTGAAATACGCAGCTTTATCAAGTCTACAATTGACTGGTTATTCAATCAACGTTTTCCAAGTGGCAATTTTCCATCGTCAATGGGTAGCGGTTCTGGCGACAGATTGGTGCAATGGTGTGTATGCAATGTAGCACCTGGTATTGTACCCTTGCTTACCTTCAACGGCCAAGACACACAACATTAACTATAATAATAAAGAAATCGCAGTAAGGAAGCTTAGACTTGGCACGACTTTGTCTAGATTTCATTACTTTTCAGAGATAAACAAGCAACTCCATCGAGACTTGGCTAGTTTTTTACAGAATGTTTTTGATGGGATTTCACTGCTTTTTGTAGAAACGTGGGCATATTGATTGATTTTATTAGATTTTCTTATTTGACACCTTTTTTTTCTTTTTAGTAGTAGTTTTTTTATTATTACAAATCTTTCTTTTCTTTTTTTCCGGTTCTGATTCTTGTATAGTAACAACAGTTTTTCGTATTGCCCATTCGCGTTCATTATTTGTTCTTTTAGACGGTTTAGACGGTTTAATTTTTGTTTGGCCACAAGAGAATATGGAGGTGCCAATGTCCATTTTAGACTTAGACCTTGGCTCTTGTGAATTGTTAGGGCATACACCACACAGATTGGGAATCGTTCTCTGTACACGTATTTTTTTTATGTACCAATAGTAGAAAGGGGCATTACCATATCTCTAATATAGCTGAGACCAGCTGAGGGTTCTTCATCAGATACTTCAGACCTTCGATTTTTGATATCAAATGAAGCGGCCCACCAAGTTGAATATTTTTTGTAAAGGCGGTATGTCGACCTCTTCTAATAGTTTGGTTGGGCTCTTGTGTTTTCTAACCAGGGTCACCAGGTACTCCAGATCTTCGATTATTCTGGTTTTTATAGTTTTCTCTTTATGTGGCCATTAAACCCTAACTCCATACCAATTTTCAGCTCTCTGTGTTTATGGGAAGTACTAGTTCTATTCTGATGATCATAAGTGAGTGAGTGAGTGTCATAAATGCGAAACTTTGCTTTCGCTTAACTTCGGAACTAAATGACCTACAGACTTGAAATTTTGGATTTTAAGTATGTAATTATAGCTTACTGGATGACGAAAATTTCTGCGTTCTGGTCTTATCCGGAGGTTCACAAATAGGGTCCTGAAAATGCGGCGAAATGTTTCCAGTAAAGGATGGTACGGCAGTGTTTGCTTAGCGCTCGAATTGGCAGGGGCACTGCCGTGCCCCCAGATATACATATATAACTTACCGTAGCTATGACGGTGTTGTTAGTTTCGTACACCCAATCACTGCATTCTTCGACCGCATCTGTGAAACTTTCGTTGGTGCACGTTTGTCCAATTACAAAGTCCTCTTTCAGTTTTGGTCTTGTGCATCTGTCAATAGTGCTGTTGGGCCACCACGTGGCGTTATAAGCTGCGTATAGGTTTTCACATTCAGGGACACGGCATCTAAAATCATTTAACTAGGTCAGACCAACAAAAAATATCAAGTAAATATAACGTAAAAATTATCAAGTAATAGTACATTTGGTACTTTTTTAGTGACGCGGAAGACAAGCTAGACTCACACACATACGCACCATAAACTAATTTGTTGGTTGCAAATACTATTTGATAACACAGTGTTAGTTTTATGATCAAAACTGATTGCCGCGAATTGGAGGCCTATTTAACTGCGGCGAATCCACTACCAATCATCCTATGAATGACAACGAGGTTATTTTTCTGGCTCTAGCACCACTTCACTTGACCTCAAGCATTTAATAAATCAACGTATAAAATCGCGTGTTATTAAAAAATTGGATTAGATTTATATAGTAGAAAGTTATTAATGTTGTAACGACAATAAACAAAATAATTTTATTTATTTTCGATCATGCTATAAAATTAATTACATTTAATAATTATTTCTTATATTGGGTTGAAAAATAACTTCTTGTAACCTTCAATTAGCAACAACAATAAAAACAAATAACAATAAAGAAAAATTATAAATTGTAAACATTTTACAATATAAACAATCTGAAAGTGAACTGCGCCTGAAATTAAAATTTCAACCACGAAACATTTTTCCTTATGGTACAGGATGAAACAGAGCTTTAAATCATGTACGAGTGAGATGATCGGCCAACATTTATGTTTCCTTATTGGCATATTTCAAATTTCAGCGGCACCGTGGTGTAGCAAAATGACGTCATACTGTCTGAGTCCTTCAGAACAATAAATAGACCTTTCTGTCACGACAATAAACAGAGACTAGGCATTTGGGCTAGACACAATAGCAGTAGAGATTGTATGTACTGTATGACTGTATTATATTGTACAAATATACTCTCTATTTTCTCACTCTAAAGCCAGTTGGGTGGCAATCCGACATAACCGGAGAGAGACTGTCCGGGATACGGAGATGGGTCAACGTGTTAGTGAGAATTTCTTCACAGAAAAACCGAATTGCCGATTACAACACACAAACAACAACTTTTGCAGTTTTTTACAACCACTGGTGTGAAATGGTACAGTGACATTAATCGTTTATTAAGTGAAAAGAATCGTTGTAATAGCCTGCTTATTGGCAGAGGAAGGAGAAAATAAAACTCTTTTATTTTTTTTATAGTATAAGGATGACAAACGAGCACACAGTCCACCGATGGTAAGTGGTTTCTGTGGCCCATAGACATCTACATCTATCTTCCTTTGCAAATTAAAATGCAAATGCGTTGTCAGCCGTGAGGACTCAGATGGAACGCCTTTTCCAGTAAAAAGGGTCTCCGGTTCTCTACACTCACCATACGAAACACAGCTGCATTAAGCTGCTATTTTACGCTGGTATTCTGTGAGAGTGTGGTCCTTCCCCGGTCGAGCCGACCATTCGTGCTACAACTATACTATTAATAGAGCTGCAGCATGGCTCTACCACGTATAAAATTCGAAGAAAAAGAATATTCTGGATTCACAAAATTAATTTAAAAGCCGTACAATTTTAGTTTAATCTTAGTAAAAAGATGTTATTTTGATATTACAATCAGACGCTTCAAAATTATAGACACATAAACTTTTCTCTGGGAAAATCTTTACAATTTCAGTTATGAATAGATTTTATGACACCCTTGCGCAAAACAAATATAATATTATAATTATTCTCGTACATACCGATAGTTGAGGTCCCCAGCAACGAATACATAGTTGATGTGAATCATTGTGATTAAAAACGCCGCGAGACAAGCGTAAAAATACTGGAGCTTTTGATATTTTCCAAATTTCTTCATTATTTCAATAATTTCTATTTCATCCTCTTGATTAGATCCAAAGCTTTCAGCATCCATTTTAATGATCTTTTGTAAAATAAAAATGAAATCACAATATTTTAAATTGCCAAGTTAATTGAGGCAATCACTTTCTCTTGTTTTTGTAATGTTGGCACAGGTCACTTAGGAAAAAATAACACAAAAATTGTTAATCTTTTGGTTTACATACTATACATACATTGTGAAATCACAATATTTAAAAATATTAAAAATAAAATAATTTTCGTCATAAGAATTATAATTTGATAAAGTTACAAAAGTGTTACAAAATCTCACTATTAAAAAATATTTAAATAGAATTCAGAACCCTTGACGATACGCTCGTGCATAATTGATTGATGTGGCAGTAAAAAAAAATGAGAAATAGAGATGCGATGAGCAGTTTTATTCGAAACCGGTTTCAGAAACACGTTGCGTCGAAAATAAAAATAAATATCGCCTTTTTTAAATAGAATAAGGGTGGCACACATATGGGCCACAGCATTCACTTACCTGATGGTAAGTGAATGCTATGGCTTATAAACAACTACACTTATCCGCGATTAAGAATAAAAATACAAATTCGTTGTCCCCCTGAGGACAGCGGTTTTCTACACTCGCTATTCGAAACACATCAGCCTTAGGCTGCTATTTCACGTTCGTATTCTATGAAACCGTGATCCTAGATCGGTACAACCAATATAGCAGCAGCGTGGCTCTAACACGTTATAATTCATGTTATTTGAAATCAACATCAAATAATTTTATTCAAAATTGGCTTTAAAAAAATTTAAAGTGAAATATTAAGCCTTGTCTTCCCCAATTAAGTCTTAGAACTAAGCGTTAATTAGTTGAACATATATGTGTTATGTGGCAGAGACAAAACTCTTTTAAAAATAAATTTATTTAATACTTTTAAAACTAACTTAAAATACAGAAGTTGATACAGAGAACTTGGAAATAGAATTGTGTTGAGGGATCGAAAGATTTGGTTTAAAAATAGTGTAGGAAGCTAGGAGGTGGAGGTACAGATAAGGGAACAACATTACTCTTGTTTGTGTTATCGTTAACTTATTCTAAGATACAATTAGGAATGGCAAGCTTTGGAACAATAAAAATTAGCATTTAAATATTACAATTTAATTAGTTTGGCTTCTAATCAAGTAAACAATATAATTTAGCTTTTAAGTAAATAAACAATATAAACTATATAGGACTTATAACATAATATAAAGTAAATAGTATCTATAACATAACAATAGTACCTATGACATAACACCTCCCCATTTAGAACAAAATGTGAGCGGTTTTCCTCGATATTTGAGTGTAGTCAATAGCTTCGTCTTCATCTTCTGATATACAGAATGTTGTAGCAGTGGTGTTTAGTGATGATATTATGGGAATCTCGACGTGTTGTCGACGACAGGAATGGTCAAAGCAATTATTAAAACTTTGAATACAGTTACCATGTGGATTTGTGGGCATGTTATTCCATGGCAAGCATTTATAACATTTATAATAAAAATATGTTAGCATAATGATGCCAGTAATTGTACTTAATATGGGAAATTTTGTTACATGTTTTTCTAAGAATGTAGGTTTTTTTTCTGCTTTCTTCATTCTTCTTATTTGGTCTTTTACTGAGTTAAGAGAGTCGAGTAGGATGTTTTTGAGCTGGATTGGTGCAAGTTCTGGTTATTGTAGCTTAATTTAGTCTGGGACTGAAATGTGTTCAATATCCACAGAGATAAAAGCATGGCTGATATTAATCATTATTGTGTCCTCAGCAAGGAGTGTAATAAACACGGTGTACATTTTACATCCTCGTTCTAGAGTGATCATACCTGCTTCAGAGATTTCACCGTGAGTCGTTTTGCTTTCGCATCCTAAAGCATATGGAGTCTTGCGTTATAGTATGTAGATCAAGTTGTTGTTTCTAAGAGCTTGGAAAATGTTGATATGTGCAGAAAACTTGGCCATATCACAAATTTCAGGAACATGTTGACTCGTCGTTGTTAAGATGACAACTTCGCATATAGGTTTGGTGTTGATGTTATAGTAGAGAAGATACTTGCAGACTTTGGATTCCGTTGCTTTGTCCAGTGAGCTCATGATAACGTATTGCTGTCTAATTATTATAAATAAATAATAACTATATTTAATATAAAGACATTTAAAATGTCTTAGAAATTATATTTTAAACAATTAAAATGCAATAATAAGCATAAAGTTCAAATATATTCATTTGGAACATTGAATATTATACTCGTAGTATAGTAAATGCATAAAATTGTCTTTAAAAATCTCTAAATTTATTAAAATTCTGTTTTAAATATGTATTCAAAATGTATACATTATATAAGTACAAGTCGAATATATTGCAATAATAAAGATAAATAAGATTTGTAATATAATTGAAAAATGGGCCAAGAAGTTGATGAAAGCATTCTTGTATTACTCGGAAAATTTCCAAGTTAATGAGGGTTTTATTCATGTAATGTTCCCTTATAAGAAGGGCGTTGCCGGAGAGACATAACTAAGGTTTTTTTTTATAGGATAAGGATGACAAACGAGCACACAGTCCACCTGATGGTAAGTGGTTGCTGCGGCCCATAGACATCTACATCTATCCTCTAGTACAAATCAAAATGCAGATGCTTTGTCACCCGTGAGGACTAAGATGGAATGCCTCATTTCCAGTAAAAAGGGCCTCCGGCCACCTGCACTCACGAAGCGAATCGTAGTCCTTTCCGGCTGATACTTCATATCTCTCCTACCCCGGGGTACAAATTAGAACACTCCCATGTGCACCGGGTTGGAGTTTGCGTATACGCCAGAGAGGACATCAGTTTTCGATGCCTCGGCAGTCTTGAAGGTACGGACCTGTCCATCCTATGGCTGCGCGTAGACAACGATGACCATCCCCGCATCTACGGGTGCTTCTATAGGTCCCATAGCGGTAGTGCCGACAAAGACCAACTCATTGACCACGTCCAAATGGCTGCAGACTCCGTGCTACAATAGGTGCCATCCTTAGAGATCGTGATACTCGGTGATTTTAACGCCCACCACGCTGAATGGCTTGGTTCTCGTTTAACCGATCATGCGGATAGATCTGTCTATGACTTTTGCTTGGCATATGGTCTAACACAACTGGTTACTTCGCCTACGCAGATCTCAGAGAAAGTCTCGGATTGGGGGCGACTAAATCTCACTCACTCCCCTTGCTGCCTCAGCTAGCATTGGAATCCTCGGCGTTGATATATCGAATAGTGTGTAGTTTCGTGGTCACATGAAAGGGAAGGCCAAATTGGCCTCTAAAAAGCTTGGCGTTCTCAACAGAGCGGGACAGTATTTCATCAAGTACATCGCTTGTAACTTTACAAAGTGCAAGTTCGGCCTTACATGGAATATTGTTCTCATCTCTGGGCCTGGGCACCCCGGTGCCAGCTCCTTCCACTTGAACGCATCCAGCGCAGAGCGGTTCAAATCGTTGACGACCGAATTCTTTCTGATCGGCTCGATACACTGGCACTGCGTAGGGATGTTGCATCTCTTTGCATCTTCTATCGAATTTACCACGGGGAGTGCTCTGAGGAATTGTTCGGATTAATTCCAGCCGCCAAATTTCATGAACGCACATTGCGTCAAAATTCACGATACCATCTTCACCATGTTGATGCTTGGCGGTCCACGACTGCACGTTTTACTAGGAGTTTTCTTCCTCTTACAACTACTCCGTGGATTTGTTTACCACCGGTTATTTTTCCGGACCGATACGACTTAAGGACCTTTAAGAAAAGAGCTTACACCTTTATAAAAGGCATAACACGCATAAAATTTACAATTAAAAATATTACACTTATTGAAATGCGTGACTTTGATCAATATTTGTGCTTACGCACTACCAAGGGGCCCAAGTCCTCTTTTACTGGTTCGCTAGTTGTTTTGCTGTGGACTACCGTCCAGTTCCCAACTTAACGTTCCCTTCGGGGGGAGCGCGATAAATATTTAGCGATCACCGCGCACGGCGAATGTGGAGCCGTGTACCTCCTCCATATTTTTTTTAAATGTGGGAGAGCGAAGCCCTATTATCTGGTATTTGGTATAAACATTGTGAGCTTTTTCCAAGCGGGAAGGGATTATTAATTAATAAGGACGTGACTGATGTGAACCTGATAAAAGTGGAATAGGGACAATTTATTGTTCTTAACTTTTTTGAGCTCTGTCTTTGTGAACGGGATTCATTAGCTTGTAAGACGCTACCAACAGCTTTGATTGCTCTCCTGAATATTCATTATTCCAAGAGACACCTTAAAGAACTAAGATACTATACAAACACAACGTAAATAAGGGTCCTAACTAAGACGATCACGCCATAAATTTATTAAACAGCCTATATTTAAACCTTTAGAAAGTTCAATATATGGTTAATAAATACTGGTCACGTAAATTAGATATATTTATATATCATGTAGATATAGACTCTAAAGAAAAACAAAAATAAGTATAGAGGGGGTAAAGGAGTGTTACAATATGTTTGTTTCGGAAGGATAGTGGAATACAATGAAGAGTCAGCATGTAGCATAAGGATAGAATATAAATTTTATAATGTAAATTTTTCGTTCTTAACTAAAGGGAATATTAAAGTACATATAATTTTATTCATATAAATACAGGAAGTAATAGAGGCAGATTCGAGATTTTGTGTATATTAAAAAATATTATTGGGACAACTAAGTTTTTATTGAGCCTAACGGGATTAGAAAACAGTAATTCTTTGTATAGGCTCCTAGTGGATATTATAGTAGGCTGTATTGCATTTGAATTAATGAAAAGTATGTTTGTAATAATATCGTCAATATCTCGTTCTAAAGAAACTATTGCTTCTAGAATTTAGATTGAATCGGTGGATATTTCTTCAAGAACAGTTTACCTCAACAAACAAGTAAAATATGAATTTGTTTGTTGAAGTGAAGTATGAATTTGTTTGCTAATATCTTCGTTAATAACGTTTTCATCATAAGAGATTTTATGTAATGTTTCATTTAAATTCGTGATCGTTGAAGAAGTTATTTGTAATTGTTATTTTAGGACATCAATAGTAGATATGTGTTGCTTTTCTAACTGTTCGATACATTCTTTATAATGTTTGGCATCTTTTGTATTTGAAACACTAATGAGCTATTTCAAAACTGTATGTATTTCGCGTTTGGATCGATTGTTTTTTGTGTAAGAATAAAGTTCACCGAGTCTAGAATCTACTCTGTCTATGTTTGTTTTAATAAATAAAGTATAAGACATTGATAGTTATTTATAAGTCGTTTGATAGAGTTGCAAGCTAGGAATAAAGGTTTAAAATTACGATATACGATGAATTTCCAGGAATTTTTAGATATTAGTATTTCGCCATTGTTTTCGAAATAGAGTCCAGAATTAGAGGGAATAGGATTTATTTTGGTATCCCTATCAACAAAAGTTCTGGAGTACCTCAAAATTAAAATAATCCAATATAATAATTCTTAGAAGATAGGTAAAGGAAGAAAGGTAAGGAAATAAAGGCGTGTTTTTTTGATAATGCCACATTGTCCTGATAAGGGATCGTCATGGAAGGTTTTAAGGATTGATGCTATCTCTTCTGGATCTAGAGTTTTAACTTAATTTTCACTTATGGTGATTTTGCATTCGTAAAGCCTCGCCACAAGAACAGTTGCGCGGGTTGGTTGCGGCGATGGATCTAAACACGCAAAAATATCTCACGGATATTCGCCGACACATCGACTTCGTTTTCTTTAAACCTAAACAATATACCGGGTAGGTTCCGTAAGAAATCAGGGCCGTCGAGCAGGTTCAAGCATTTGCCTGATGCGCGAGCTGCTGCTTCGAATACTAATCTCATCTTCCCTGGATTGTTTGGATTCTTAATAGCGAAGTGTGGCAGGTACGAACTCTTAGAATCCTCTTTTTTTGACCCGTCGGCCTCCTTAGCTTAGCCCTTTCTAGGAGGTTGTTCATCTGATTCATATACGCATCTCGAAATTCCGGCGACTGATTCATCCTCCGTTTGATGGTTCGGAGTATTCGCGCTGCCATCTCGCAACTCGGTGACATTGTGACGTCGTCGTCCTTCCCTAGCAGTCCGACTTGGTATTGATCGCCAACTCTCTTGACGGTGCACTGTAACATGTCAACAGCGCGCTCCTCTGCCCGCCTTGGCTCTTGAGCGAGATACCTATGAAGCCAATCTCGTACTACCTCTTAAGAAGATCTGTCAGCTTCTCATCTGGACTGGCGAATGTCTCTTAATATCTTTATCTAACGACCCGTTGACGTTCGATATGTGTAATACTGTTTTACCGTCTTTTTTACATATAACACGCGGTGCGGTTCCTTGTAAGACCCATTGTGATGTCGGCAGGTGTTAATGAAAGAGAAGACGTGTTGCTGAGACTAATTCTTTAATTATACTGTCTGACTTATTCTACCTTAACACTAATATATTATATAGTCGTGGGGGCTATACTACACTACACCTCCCACCGACAAAAAAAAAAATTAATGAATACATTTTTTTTAAACTTATAAAAATAAATATAAAATATGTTTATTATTAATATAAATTACAAAAATACAATGTAATTATACATTATTTGACCTAAATATTAATGACATATATAAAATATAGGTATATTCTATGGGTAATTCGGGTGGCCAGATCCCTCTACACCATAGTAATTTCACGGTCACAATAGAATTTGTATGATGTATCATGCATACATACAACATACTTATTTGACATAATTAGGTAATTCGCGAAGATCTAGTATAGTTGTACATTCATTTATATTTTAAAATACACTGCTCTTATACATATATTTTATTCATACTTTTCATCTCATTCCTTATTTTTGATTGTTAGGCCTTTTTATTATCTTTTTTTTTTCATAATTCTTGTACGTACTGTTTTTTCTTGATTTTTTGACTTTTAGCTAGCTTTATTTCTCTCTATTCACTTATAGATTTATTTATTATTTAGATACCGGGAATCGGAGTATTAATTCACTTCCTTTATGTTTTATTTCGTGATATTTATCACGCGGGTACTTTATAAATATGGGCCCCCCATTTACTTGGGTATTATATTACTTTTTCATAACATTCATTTCATTTTATTGGTACATAAACTTTTTTTTTATCATACTATATCAAGGTAGAATTGTACCTTGGGTTGTGCGCACAACATTGAGGTCCACGTTTAAGTCATTTTAAAAGACTCCAACAATTGTCACGGAGGAAACTAAGTTCACACTATGATCCAATGAAGGATGTGACCTCTATCCATTATTAAGGGTAACAAATTTAAGACTTCTCTGGTCCCCAACAGTACTAATATGAGTAAACTTGTTCACATCTCACTTGTACTGAAGGTATTGTTCCCTAGTACCCGTTACTTCCGATTTTATCATCCAATCATGGAAACATACCCTGCTCGAGGACTATATGCTTTACCAGTGATGGACGTTCCCGTATCTCTCCATTATTTATTTGTCAAGGTCAACTTTTGTTTTATTTTTATTTATTTCTTTATATTTATAGTATTTATTAACCAGTTTTTAATTGAACCATAATTTTCACGTACACGGCTCGCGTACATACATGATTAAAATTATGGATAATATTCTTATACAATTCAAAATAAATTCTCATTTACCTTATTAACAATACATTAAAACTTATTCCGTATTTAATAGTGTCAGAACCCCTTAAAAATTAATCGCTTATTAGGTTTTCCAAACTCTCAGCTGATCAAGCTGATTGTATGTGGATATGCTAACCTCCGATAATTTTTCTTTACCTTACTCTCACACTTAGGTACACACTATTAATATTTTTTATTCATTATTACGTATTCCGTAACTTAGCCAAACATTTACTCACATCTTTTACAAATTTATATCATAAAATAGTCTCGTATAATATTTAGTTACATCATTGTCAGTAAGGGATTGAGGCTCACAATATGGGTACAATAAAATTTAAATTAATTAATTATATACATAATATAAAGAGTTTCAAAATTGAATTAAACGAAGTAATTACTTTCATAATCCACACAAATAGGTTAAATATTCAAGCTATTATCCCAAAAATAATGAACTATAATAGTTAAAACCTTATGATAGTTTAATCAATATTAAATCAAAAATAAATTATTGCATTTCATATTAAGATATAGAACAAAGAAGTCAAAGTAACGTAATAGTTTTCAATAACAATAACATAATCGCATAACGACAGACAGATCAAAATACAAATTGTAATCCCACTCTTAGCAGCGCAAGCGATTTGAGACACCTTTGTTTTAATTAACAAAGTACGTATATGGCAACGTTTGCTATTACATCGTATTATGATCACCTAATTTAAACGTAACTTATACAATCTTATTATTACATACATAATATTATGTGGATGCAAGTAAAATGATAGTTTTAAATTCCTTATTTACACCGAATTTTAGACACATTACTTTTGCTTAGATCGAAAAAGATTTCTAGAAGTATTATACTATATCGTTTACAGAAAATAATTGAATAAATACTGTAACACATATCAATTTTACACCACAAACATTAATTTATTTAAGCATTCATATAGACCAATTTAAATTTTAAGTAGGTTTATGTATATAAGTAAAACTTTAAGGTTCACTGCCTTTATAAAAGAAAAGAAAAACTAATATTTATTAACAATACTGAATCGTTTTTAAATAAAATTTACTACAGAAAAAAAACAATGAAATATATCATATTTAACAATATATCAGTATTATTTTAATTATACGAAAAATTACTTTATGGTAAACTATGATACATTTAAGTACGTAAAAATGTAATCTACTATATTATTGCATTCTTTTGTGTATTGTATCCTGCACAGTTATAAAAATAATATGAAACAATTAACAATAACTAAATAAAATTTAATATAAAATTGTCTTGTGCCTTAATACAAATGCCATAAGTGTATAAAATGTAATGTGCTTTTTTGACAATGTATTATGATTACATTTTTTATGTATATAAATAGTGATAAAAATATTGAAAAATCAATTGTATCGTGAGTTATCTGATAAATAAGTTCAATTTAAACATACGTGTAGTAAATATAGGATATTAAATAATTAACTTCAACAAATATTATAGCAAAAAGAATATAAAACTATGTCGGCGCCGTTACGACAGCACCGACGGTGTTTGCGGGGAGTATGTGAAGTGCGTGGGGGTTTCTCACCACCGCGCCTAAGACCGGCACTCGCCGATAGCTCGCGACCCGATCGCCACCAAATTATTTTGTATTTTTATTATTATTTAAATATACAATTTTGCCTATCGTGTGAGTCGCCTATTTTATTCATGTTCCCAAATTGAACATAGTGGCGACCGTGATAAATTAAAACGAAATTCCGATTCCGCCGCGTAATACGGTCCAAAGTTCGTAGCACTTACCCCGCGTTTACAACGTCGTGAACGCAAGTACTACGAGCTACGAGTACAAAGGAAGCCACATCCCGATTCCTAAGAACAACGACGCGGTCAAGGAGCATTCATCTGGAGCGGAGAAAGGTCAAAGGGCAGCTATCAAGAACCGGCCAAGCTGAGGTCCAGCGGAGTCTACGCGCCACAGCAGCGGTTTTGCCAGCTAAAAGTGAGCCCGTTCCTATTATTTTACCTCTTCGTGTCCCACTATTCCTAAAAATTCTATTTGTGTGAACAGGGAAACAAAAAATCTAGTCCTATTTTTTGTTGCCTTACCCTACCTACCTATTCTTAAGCAACATCCTTTATATTCCTTGTCTATCTTATACCCTTTCGTATATAAAACTGCTAATCTAAATAAACTATTCCTACTCAATAACCCTACCAAATAAAATACCTATTAAAACAATCCTAAAAGAATTACCTAGATAAACCTACCGACAATTTACATACCTAACGAGTTAAAATCACCTATTTACACCTATTTGCTTACCTATCAGCTAATTGTCTATTATTTCTTACTATTATTTAGCCGTATCATTTGCTAGGCAATCAGTGCTATTTTTCAAGCCGCCTATAATTTGCATTCATTGCGTCTATTTTACGACTTGAAAGTCTTCACTAGCATTTAATTAGTTAGTAGCCACTGTTAAATAGTTAGAATTTAAATAGCTGAACCTATTTCTTTAAACGTAAGCATACATATGTACATAGCTACGCAAAAATTTGAGCTTAACTTCTCAATGCAAGTAAATTCACTTCTCGCTATTCACTGTTAGCTGTTTATGCACGCAAATAAATTAGTCATCACTATAGCATAATCATTCGCTAAGCCCTATATTACGCTAATTAAACCATTATTTGCACAAATCAATTAAATTTACGATCAACCTTGCTTCCCGTTATTATGTTATGTACGTAGATATCTGCAAAGCATTCCAACAATCAATTTCAGCTACGGTGCAGCGGTCGCTCGAGACTATCGTCGCATCCCGTGTCACTGCCAGCACTGCGGGCTCACGTCGTGGTACTGGACCGCGGGCGTCGCGCGTCATCAATCCCACCTTTCACCGCGCTTCTGCTGATTTTGAACCGGTTTCCGTCACAGCTCAAATTGATAAATAAAGTTTTAAATGGAATTAAAATCACACAGGTACGAAGTTACCTCTTAATTTTCTTCTTTGTTCTTCTGGACGAAGCTTGCAAGAGTACAACCGCTGCTTTCCTTTTCAAATAAACCTGCCTTTTCTTGAATTTTGTTCTTTTGTAATTATATTTAAAAAAAACACTTTTTATTTTCCTCATTTTTTCTTAGTTGCTTTCATAGTAGGTACTATTATACATTTAAATTATATTACTTCATGTTCATTATACTTTTTATATTTCAGTCAGCTTCTGTAAAATGATTATTGTGGCCTCTTGTTGTATTCATGTTTATTTTTTTTTTCGTCACATCTGGGTATATATTCCGTGTAGTCCGGGAAATATTTATATTCTTTTCAACAATTTTTGCAGGCCGTGGCGGTGCGCTTGCATTGTAGCAGCGCACCGCCTGGCAGGGTCGCCATGTGATGTCGGCAGGTGTTAATGAAAGAGAAGACGTGTTGCTGAGACTAATTCTTTAATTATACTGTCTGACTTATTCTACCATAACACTAATATATATAGTCGTGGGGGCTATACTACACTACACCATCCTAGCAACGTCCTAGCGGCAATGGGGTGCTTACGAAGTCCTACTCGTAAATTACACGGTATGATCAGATGCCAATTATCTGAACCTATTAACACTTTAAGTTTCGCGTCATTATAACATACCTCATTCGGTAAGCCACGTACATGTTTTAAACGTAGACAGACACTCCTTAGAGACGGACTGCGAACCTACTTTCAAATTGCTTATCGTTCGAGCACTCACTGTGTATGTATTGTTTCTCGTTTTTCCGCGTATCGCTATTCTAACTACACGGCTATTAGCCTCATGTTGGCTATTCGATACGCCTCGGATGTTCAGCGGCTTCTTCGATCCTTAGGCTCCTAATTCACGGGCTAATTCGTCGTCTATCAGCATAATTGTGAACCCTTCATCGAGCAGCGCGTAGGTCTCGATTTCTTTAACACGCGGTCCGCGCACTGTAGTAAGGCACAGTTTTTATAACATTGACACACTTTTAGCTGTATTTGACGAAACGAACACTGTTTCGTCTGGCTTGGATGATGATGATTAGATGCTTCCGTTTTCTCCGTTTTCATTTTCCGGGCGTGAAGTAACGCACGATGAGGGGCGTTACAACCGTCGATGCCGCACTTCTTGGCTTTGCACCTCAGGCGTCGGTGCTTGCTACTTAGACACTTAAAGCACGCTCCCTCTTCCTTCACCCAAACTGGTCGAACATCAATTAATTCAAAATACATTTTGTCATTGGGCTACGAACGCACCCTGGTTCGTCCGTAACGCCGACCTTCACCGAGACTTAGAGCACCCCACAATTCAACAGTTTTTAAAATCACTACCTTCTTGTTCCTTACCGCGTTTACGCGGCCAGTTGATTACCACCAACGGTGCCAAACGGTAATCTATTGGTAACGCCATTTGTGGCAGGATCGGCAACCCATACGTGCGTCTTTTTGAAGACGATCGGAAGCCGCAACTTGGGACTGCATGCGTAAAACTAGATGCGAGAAGCCCAAAAACTACGACGAAACGCCGGTGGGAATGCGTATCTTCGAAGAAGCCCCCGCATCCCCTTCAGACTACTTATCGTTGACACACGCGTCCTCCGCCGCGCCCTCGCCAACGCCCGTATCTATGCCCGCACCCGCGCTTGCGCCGCCACGCCCCGCTATGTCCGTGTCTACGACCGAGCGAATGTTAGAAACCAGTACATCCGCGCTGCGTACAGATACACTCGCCGCGATTATTGAAGATCTTTCGGTCACCGAAATGAGTTCGATAGTACATACCGTTGCACCCGTAGCTACCGACGTTGTACTTAGGCCCACGCCGTGCGCCCCGTCAGTTCGTTCATCCCGGTCAACAATAAACACGATTGCGAGTATTATACGGCTGAAGAACTCGCCGCGATTAGAAGGAAACAGCTGCAAATCGAAGAAGCTGCAGCATGGCTCTACCGTTATTTAAAGCTATCACATCCTCCCTCATATATTGAATTAATCCTTTTTACATTTGAGTGAATGTAACTATTTTTGTAGACATCCAGTTAAGTCTTCCCGTGGCTATTATTCATAATTTTTTTTTGTTCGGATTCCAGTAAAACTGCAATAATGGTTTACGTAAATAAAATTTATCGTATTTTAAAGAAGTACCAATAGCAGTAAGTAATACAGTATTGGTAAACCAACACCAGGCAAGAGCAAAATTAGAAGAAAGTAGAAAAATACATATTATGAAATATATTTTTTTTTACTTTTCACACAAATTAGTTCAACCGACACTTTTTGCGTGATTAGGTGTGAAGTGAATATACAGTATATAGTAATGATACGTAACTAGAAGATTAAATCTAAAATCTTTATTGAAAAGGAGAACGGCAGGTTTGTATGGGAATTTCAAACAGCTAAAAAAAATTCGTGTTTTGGGATATTGTTTGTTTTAATTGGCAGTTAGTAGGATAGACAAGCCCTACTTAAATTCTTAGATTTTAAAAACTTGGGACGTAAAAGTTATAAACAGTTTTATTTTTTAAGGTTATATACTAGTGTACCAATGTACATAGTTACATATATGCACATAAACATTGTTTTGGTGATAAAATAAATGTTCTAGATTGCTTGTCGCTATCTTTGTAGTGTTTTACTTACCATTTCTAAGGTACATTGAGATGAGGATCATACCTACTAAGCGGGGTGCATTAGGAAATACCTATATCCAGCTGTGGACTGCAACAGTTGTGATGGGGTGTTGACTGTAGGTAAATAAAACAATACTTTGATTTTGTAAAAACATTTATTTTATTGTACTTATAATTATTCCATTCTTAATATAGTTCATCTAAGAAGGGGACAGGTTAAGTACCAAATAATGCTCATCACATGAGAGCAGCATCCTACTGTTTTTAAACCTACAATGCAGTTGCAGCAATAACTTCTGATTGCGTACCGAACATTCATGTTTGTTTCTGCAACTATAAATACAAAATAAGTTTTAGCAGAAGAATGGCGGGACTATATTTTAGCACGAAGCAACATTGCGTTTATTCCCTCTAAATCATGTATTCTCTCTCGGGATACCTCTAATTGATGAATATATTCCATGAAAGCGGCAATCCTCACCCACATTTTTTTTATAGGATAAGGGTGACAAACGAGCACACAGTCCACCTGATGGTAAGTGGTTCCTGCGGCCCATAGACATCTACATATCAATCAATCACTCATAATGCAGATGTGTTGTCACCCGTGAGGACTAAGATGGAATGCCTCATTTCCAGTAAAAAGGGCCTCCGGCCACCTGCACTCACCAAACGAAACGCAGAGGTAAACCTTCACGCTGGTATTCTGTAAGGTCGTGGTACCACCCCGGTTCGAGCCGGCCCATCCGTGCGACAGCAAAAGATGCCGCGAGGCTCTACCACTGTTCATATATATGAATGTATGTTCATATCATATGAATGGAACTGGCGAATCTGATATACACCACATGCAAATAGTATCAATTCCTTCATGGATAGCCGCGGAAAAGATATGTTTGACGCATCTATGAGTACAAACCAGGAACCGCACCTGTTTAAATTATCTTCCCTAACTAACTCGGCTATAGTGTTGGATAAAATCAGGCGCTCATATATAATTGAATTAAACTGCTCTGCATGTATATTTTCTGTGAATGGCGGAGTAAACGCATTCAGCAGAGCAGCTGCTATTTTGAAATCTGTCATAAGATTTCGACAACCACATTAAAAATATTCATGGCGGAATAATGTGAAGTCTCTCTTAAAACGGCCATTCATAGCTTCTACTACCCACCTGTTTATACTTCACAGCGTGATCTTTTGGCTTCAAAAGTGGGTAGCTGTGATTGGCCATCTTCTTAGTTTCAAGTATATGTATTCTCATGCAAACTATCCACACAGTTATAACAGTGGTAGAGCCACGCGGCAGCTTTTGCTGTCGCACGGATGGGCCGGCTCGAACCGGGGTGGTACCACGACCTCACAGAATACCAGCGTGAAGTAGAGGTTTACCTCTGCGTTTCGCTTGGTGAGTGCAGGTGGCCGGAGGCCCTTTTTACTGGAAATGAGGCATTTCATCTTAGTCCTCACGGGTGACAACGCATCTGCATTTTCGCAAACGAGGATAGATGTAGATGTCTGTGGGCCGCAGCAACCACTTACCATCGGGTGGACTGTGTGCTCGTTTGTCACCCTTATCCTATAAAAAAAAAAGTCACGAAAACATCTATCTAGAAAAAAATATTTTTTTCTCTATAAAAATTATTGAATTACGTTTCATTTAATAAGTCATTCATTATGGCCGCATCATTTGTAGTGGTACTATATGGTCCGCGTCCTTTCGCGAAACTACTATCAAGATATAGAGAATGGAGGATAATTTCAAACACAAATGCTCAACTCAACGTAAAAACGGCCAGACGATTCGCTAAATTGCTTAAATGCAGTCACAAACTACAATCCAAAACAACAGTAAAGTACTGAAAACTGAAATGAAAGACAGATAATCTTTACCTGTCATATAAAATAAATAATTGCCATATGAACAAATAATATTAATAACGAACATCATTTCTATCATTAAATTGTAAACCATTATGATTTTATGCAACAATTATGCATTCTTAGGTATAATATATAAGTGTTTAATTATATATAGTATTATTTCTATTTCTAAATAAATAATTATCATTTCCATTTGTGTTATTTTACATATGACAACTTCCAAAAACATAAATGCGTTTAGTTTACGCTTATATTACGTTTATTTATTAAAAAAAAATATTGATATTATAAATTAATCCGGAGTTCTAAAAATAGAACACTAACATAAAAAGAAGTGGCTTAGTTGCCTTAATATGTGGTACAAATTCTATAACAAAACAACAAAAAAAATATGCGGTACAAAATCTGCCGTTCTCCTTTTCAGAGGGAACAAAATTACAATTTAATAAAAAATGTTAAAACAATTTATTCGTAGGTCATTAAATTATAATTTTTTCACCGTATTTAATCGCATTTATTTAGGTTGTCAGTATACGAAGTACAACTTTAAAAGCAATAATATTTCTCGGTTTACCGGTATCAAAAAAAATTTGTTACATCCCTAGTACTGTTGTTTTATTCAATGTTATTTTTTTATTTTTGTTTCTAATATGCACAAAATATAAATAGTTTCGACTTACTGATGAAAGGATACACCGCTTTTATTCAAATTCTACATCCGGAAGTTTTTCCGACATGTAATAGTCGCAAAATTCGGCATTTTTAAAATAAATTGCACCCAGCAATGCTTCACACAAAAATTGGACAAAGACTTTGACGTCAAAAGAGATGTGAGAATTCGTGACATTTATGGGTATGAATTGACATGTTACCCGGGTACAGCCCACTCCCCCGTTTTATTGTGTATGCTTTATAGTATTCTATGTATGGGGTAGTGAATATTCTTACATCGCCGCTATGCGGTATTCTCTATACTTAATTTAATTGGAATTATAGATTTTTTCTATAAATACATATAATATGTATGTACATAATCTAAGTTTATTACTTGATACACCCAAGACAGTAAATTTTATAAAATTTAATAATAAATAAGCAATTTTTCTTAATACACCACGTTTTGAATACCTCAGAATCGGGTGACAATATAAGATTAAGAGTGTGTAGGAACACACTCTTAATCTTATATTGTCACCCGATTCTGAGGTATGCTCAAAATGTCAAGTCTTAAAGCGTCTCCCACACAGAAGCGGCTTGCGGTGGCGGCCGCGGTGGCGGCCAGTTGTATTCGCTTGCAATGTAAGTGATTCTGCAAACCCGTGCGGCCATGGCGCGGTCTGCGAGCGGCTGGCCGCGGCCGCATGCTCCGCCCCTTTTGCCAACACGTGTGTGTTAGCGAGTACGCGGTCAGTCGGTAGCCGCAGCGCGGTCCGTTGCAAATTTTTAAAACAGACCGCGTGTACCGCGTGAAAAATGGTGCCAAATTCAGAGATTTTTATAGAAACAGTGTAAAATTATCCAGTTCCTTATGATAATTCGCATCGTGATTACAAAAGCATTAGGATTAAAAACAAAAATATATGATAATATTGCTGAATATAATAAGATTTCGTTACGGTTACTCATGTAACTGACGTCCAATCGTAGCACAGACACATCAGCGAATGGCGCTTCAGGCCGCCACTGCGACCGCGGTGGTGTGTTGTCGCAGCGGCTGGAGTCGCGGCTCGCGGTTAGCCGCCACCGCAAGCCGCTTGTGTGTGGGAGACGCTTTACTCGTAGCTCATCGGGAAGTTAATTTATACCAATTACTAAATTCGAACCGAACAGCTGTAAGCGAGTTAATAAAATATATAATATAATCCGAAAATCAGGTTTAATAATATTTTTACTGCTACTTTACAGGTTTATCGGCATATTTCATTATTTTAATCAAAATATAAACTTCACTGTTGTCCATATTTTCTTAACAAATGTCCCCATTTTATGCTACATCAAATCGTTACTTTCTTCGCCTTTCGTATTTATGTCTCTTCTTCTTGTTTCCCGTAGTTTTGCGCTTCTCTCTATTTGTTCTACCGTATCCATCAGCGGCAAGTCTTTTGTTTCAGGCATTGGAGTCAGGAGAGCTCCAGCGATAATGGCGAAGCCGCCGAAAAACATCGATGAAAGTATAGGGGAGACTGTGTTCTGAAAAAAATAAATATATATTTAGTAAAGAATTAATATTAAGTGGTCGTTGAAGAGCACAAAGTACACCGAATGGTTAGTAAATGTGGGTGTGTGTGCAATAGATATCTTCATATATAACCCTTCTTTAGAATTAAAATGAATGCGCCGTCGCCTTTGAGGTATAAGGTGGAATGCCACTTTACCGGAGAAAAGGCTGTCTAGTTCTAGTATTGCTGCGTTTTGTATATTCAATATGTGCTGCAGCTATAATACACTGCAGCATACTTGTACCGTATTAAAATATATGGTCCCATTTTTATACTAATGCAGTATAATATAAGAAACTTTTCCTACAAAACATCCGGCTCTGGCGAGTAGTCTGGTAATAAATAGTATTAGGTCCAGTGCTAGGGCCACTTGGGCACCGAGAAGGATAACATCTTTGAAAAAGGCTTGCCAATGGCATGCACGTGGCTGAGTCCTACACCGTTAATATACAGGCAATTTGTGATTATTCTCCATACTCTAAAAGATTTGAGTTTGACATGGGCTTCGCCTATAATAGCAGGGATTATCTAATTACCACGCATTGACGATCACAGTACTAGACGTTTCACACCTTTGATGTAGCTTCCCTTCGCTAGTTTTGGACATATGAAATAGTTTTACCGCCATGTATCAAATGCCATATGACCTTTCTAGCATTTCCCTCTGACACCCTCAGGACGAAATGGCGTGATGAATTCTCCTACCGGTGAGAGGTGTGTACCGGTTAACGAAACACCGCTGTAAACTCGATTAATGTGAAAACCAATTATTATTTGTAAGTACCAAGCTATGGGCGGCATAAAATTACGTTTGACTATGTTGAGCACACTAAGCTTTTTAGAGCCCAATTTAGTATTTCCTTCCATGTGGCGGCGGAACTGTATGTCATTTGATATATCAACGTTGTGGATTCCTATACTGACTAAAGCAAAGACGCACACCAACGCGTGTGCGTGTGCGTGTGCGACTTTGCTTTAGTCAGTATAGGAATCCACAACGTTGATATATCAAATGATATACAGTTCGCACACGCTCACGCACACACACACTTTGTTATCATGTATAAAAACCATGTATACTGACCAGAATTGGTGTTAAAGGTGCAAGGATGCTCCCTGTCCTGGTAGCCACCGCGCACACTCCGATTAAGGTACCCCGGACGCTGGTAGGGAATAGCTCCATTGTGTACGTGACAACTCCAGTGAAGCATACGGACACTACGAGCTTGCCGAATAGAAAGAGGGATATTTTAAGCCACATGTATCCTACAAATGAAACATTTACGGCTTAAGACACTATTTTTAAATGCGAAGGGAAAGAGAGAGAAAGAGAGAGAGAGACCGCGCAAGGGGGAAAGAAGACTTAGAATTAAATATTTGTTAACCTTTAGCTAACGACACTTATTTTTGTAACACTAGCATGGACATGGGGTCTGACATCTCTGACTTCTACATTGTTTAGGGTCATTTGATATTAATTCTGCAAGGAAATATATAAAAAGGAATTTAGGGTGGATGCTTGGATTATAAGTAATAGAATTTTAAGTAAATATAAGGAACATTTATAACAAAACAAATAATTACAAAAAGATCAAGAAAAGGCACTTTTCAGTCTTAATTGGCACTGAGATCATTTAAAGTTTCAAAAACTAACTATTTCTCTCAAAAATCAACGTAATTATATTTTTTTCTTAAAATATAATAAATTTTCAATTAAAAAAACGAAAATCTTCATTCTGAACTGCAAACGAAATGAATCTGACAGAGGGTCAATTACACTATAATTATTGGCATGCCTTACACAGGAGGTTTGAAAGTTGCAGACATTTTGGAATTTTGCATGCTACACATTTGAAGGTAGTCCTATGGAGTCTTGGTGGACATAGGTTACAAGATTTTATCAACCCTTTTTCTTCTTGTTCAGCTGGGGTATCATTTAGGGGCGCATCACTGCCTAAAGCGCGTTTTATGGTGATTCTCAATTTTTTTGGAAATACTTTGGTCTTTGCATATGCGGGACTACTAGGAAACTATTTCTTTATAAAGATATCTCCATCTATTTTCTTATTTTGATGTGAAATATATAATATGCTAACATTGATAAACTATTTATTTAATATTACTCAATATTTTTGTCGGTTTTTTAATGCATTATTATGTTCTAATAGTCGTTTTGACCCAGAAGAACTTGGTCGGCTACTTTCGGTCACTTTAAACAACAAAAATCTTAAACAAAAGTAAAGTTGGTATAATATTGTTTCTTGAGAAAATATGGACATGAGGTTTCACAAACCATGTATAAACTTTAAATACGTGTAACTTACGTATATGCGACTGTACAACACAACTTCCTTCTTCATCAAGCGTTTGGTAACTAAACTAGAAACTACTGAGACGCCCACCCGCGATGGGTAAATATGTTATTCTAAGAAACCAGTTTGTGCCAAAGGTCTGTGAGGTCCCATGTCCACAGTTAAAAGTTAACAAAGATACAAGTTTGTACATCATTTACCTATTCCTAAAATAACTTTTTCTAACAGTCAATTGAAAGCGTCAGTAGTCTAATGGCAGGGCATGGACCGCAAACTGGAAAGGTCGTGGGTTCAAATCCACCATTCGACTACTGTTGTGAACCACTACTAACACAAGCATTTTAAGCTTACCAGAAGTGGTTAAAGAGAATATCAGTAATGTTTAATAGCATTACTAGTATTTTATTTAAAAAAAGCACTAACAAGAAAAGCTAATAGAAATAAGATTTTATGACTGGTGCTGAAACAGATTTCTCGTAGCATTTAAAACTAAGTCTTTAGCTTCTGAGTTTAAAAGTCATCTGGCCTTTAGTCTATAAATTAACAAAATTCTTACCCTCAGGAACCCATGCAGATGCCACGCAGAGTAATCCACAAATAAAATAACTGTATATCATTGGAATCTTTCTTCCTATTCTGTTCATCAAATACATACATATTAGCTCGCCAGGGAACGACATTACTGTAGATAGCATGAAATTAGTGTACTTATTCCCGGGCAAATACACCGAATTCAACATTAACCCATAATAAATAAAGCAGGCAGAAAATCTACAGAAGGCTCCAACTAATACACGTTTCATAATCTCTTTTGATTTCAGTACATCCCTATAACTTTCCTTTTGTTCATAATTCTCTATTTTGAACTGTTTTTTGAGGTCTTCTTCGTTCATATTTGCTAATTTTTGTTTGTTTATATTGATATTGTTAACGTTCGATATACGTAGAAGTATACTCTTCGCGTCTTCGGTCCGTCCATTTAGTATTTGCCATCGTGGACTCTCGTGCAGGAGGAACATGTAAGAAATGAATATGATAGGAGGAATGTAAATGATTCGGATCAAGTCCTTCCAGTAAGGCACGAACATTGCTATACAAGCGAAAGTTGATTCTCCCATGTAAATAGCGTACGCGTAGATTACTCCAGATAGAACTCTATTTTTACCGGCAATTTCGATCACTAAAATTAAAAATATTGCAAAATTAAAATATAAAAAAAACTGTCTTTATTGATGTAAAGTAACACTTTAAGGTTTTCTTTTTACAGTTATGAAATTGGATAAATCTTATCTAATAAGCAAAATTTATAAAACGAATTCATTTTAATAAACTGTACACAATAAAAAAACTGTTAGAGTGTTTAACGAACTGCTTCGATCCGAATTTGATTCGAATGCGAGTAAACTTAAAGTTAGCAAACTCTAAATTATTTTGGAGGTCGATTATGCACGTTATCTGATGAAAAAGCGAAATTGTTGCTTGCACACTTAGATTAAATAGTTTTCCTGTGATCTTTGGCATACAGTGCTTTAGTATCTCATTATATCTTTTCAATCGCCGTCAAATTTTGTCACTGTTAATGGACACGCCAGTAACTTAAGTTCGTCCGTAGTGTTTTTTAGACTGTTATTGGTACAAACAACAAACAGAGCAAGGAAAATGGATAAGTGTGGAATGCACGCACTAACCTTGTGAGGGACTGCCTCGCCTTCTCCTGACGTCTCAGCTAGCAGCAGGACACCACGTGGTCGGCGCACGCACACTTAGACCAGTTCCAGGATATCACATACTCCTTATCTCTTAATTTATTGTAATCGCGGAAAGCGCGTCACATTTTTTAAATTACAAGGACGCAATGTCCGGTAATAATTAATATTAAAGCGGCGAATCAAAGGACGCAATGTCCTCGTGTAGTGGTCGCGGGTATTATTCAATTGCAACTGGACTACCGCCGCGTGGCAACTGTGTCACCTTCAACGGTTATGCGTGCACAGAAAGGGTTGAGGAAAGGAGGGGTCAAAGTTATGTACCAAATATTCTCTTAGATTTAAAAATTAAATTGTTAACTGGCGTTACCATTTCCTCCCGCCCTTAAAGGGTCACCTTTAAAAGACAACTGTAAGATAAATAAAAAAAAAAGAAATACTTTTACCGTATATAGAGTGAGTATTTATAGTAAGAAAATAGAGCGGTATTTAGATTGAGAGAATGCGCTCAATGCGCATATTTGATTTACTAAGCTTGATTGGCAAGCGAGGGAATGTGTACATAGATTTAATATAGCGGTTTAACATTTTATAAAATGAAATATAAACTTAATTGCTAATTTAAATAAATAATGCGGTTTTCGAGAGGCCTACGCGGATCAATCCGTTGTCAACGACAGGCCTTAAATGAATAAAAGCGGGTGAGCAAGGTTTGTTACCTTTAATATTTAAATATTCCACTGCAGTGTTGCTTTTGCAGGGTGCGGGTAATTATAACCTCAGAGAAACTGAGATCATCAGCAGTCACTACATTAGTGCTGCGGCGGACTAATAATTTAACAATCGAAATTAAGTCGCCAAAGTTGCTTTGTTAACAACTTGGCAAACGCGACTGTGGGAGCAACGAAACTTATTATGTCCCACAGGCAGGCGGTAATGGATAAGGTGTAGTACTTAGTGCACGTCACACCAGCGGGAATATTGTCGGTGATTTGAACAACGCGGTTTGCAACAAATGTCTGCCATATCTTAACAATGGGCGGCGGCGGTATCTCGTCCTAATCTAAATTAAGTTGCCAAAGCTGTTGTATTAACAACTTGGCGCACGCGACTGTGGGGGCAACGAAACCCATTATGTCCCACAGGCCGGCGATAGTAGGTAAGATGGAGCGCTTAGTGCACGTCACATCAGCGGGAGCAGATATCTTAAAATAAAAGGCATCACTATCAGTAGACCAATACAAGCCCAATATTTTATGTTGCGTTAATTTATCGAACTCTACTTCTCCTGTAATCTTATGAGAAGCGCTCATCTTAACAGGTCGACGGTTGCTATTCCGTTTTATTAAGTCTCATTGTGCACCCTTGAATAAGCCTATCAGCTGCTGAGAGGCGTCACTGGCTTCAGATTCACTGGGCAAAAAAAAATGCGATATCGTCCATATATAGCGAAGTAGATACGATATGACTCGCAAGTGGATACTTTGCGCCGTCGTCATCGATAAGCTGTCTTACCGTACGCAATGCATGGTATGGACGCATACGTATGGAGCATACGTGATTGAAGTGGTACAACACAAGCGGCTCGTGTAGAATAGAATAGAATAGAATAGAATAATTTTTATTCAATATACATTACATGTGTAATTGTTATTGAAAGTCATTTTTTACTTTACCACTGGTTCGAAAAAAAACCCTCTGTCCTGGGAAGAACCAGCAAGAAACCCAGCGGGACAATTTTTTTAAAATAAATTTTACAATATAAATGATTACGAACTATTTACAAAATTTATTTTAGAAACTGCTTGGAAGCGACCACCTCATTCCCAGGGGTTATTATCAACCATGTATTCATTTATACTATAATAACCCTTTTTATACAGTTTCAGCTTAATAAAACATTTAAACTTGGTAATAGAGAGAACCTGTACACTTTCCGGGACCTTGTTGTAATAGCGTATACATTGCCCCAAGAATGAATTACTGACTCTGTGGAGTCGAGAAACTGGCATCACTAGCTTGTGTTTGTTTCTAGTGTTTACAGAATGTATATCACTTTTTTTACTAAAACTATCTTTGTTTTTGTGAACATACATTAAATTTTCGTAAATATACTGAGAGGCCAAAGTTAATATATTAATTTCTTTAAATTTATCTCTAAGAGACTCTCTCGGTTTTAGATTGTAAATAGCTCTAATGGCCCTCTTCTGTAAAACAAAAATAGTTTCTGAATCAGCCGCATTTCCCCATAGCAAAATCCCATAAGACATTATGCTATGGAAATAACTAAAATAAACTAATCTAGCTGTCTCGACACTAGTGAGACCTCTAATCTTTTTTACAGCATAGGCTGCAGAACTTAGTCTGCTTGCTAATTTGGATATATGGGGGCCCCACTGAAGCTTTGCGTCAAGAGTGATGCCAAGAAAAACAGTAGATACAACAGGGCTCAATTCCTCCCCATTTAAAAACACATTGGTATTCAGATTTTTAACATTCGTTGTTGTAAATTTAACACAATTAGTTTTATTTCCGTTCAAATGCAGATTATTAACGTTAAACCAATGCACTAATTTTGATATAGCATTATTCACTTCGTCACATTTAAATGATTGACGTTTAAGTTTAAAAATCAAGAAAGTATCATCAGCAAATAATACTATATCATGACTATCCCCTACAAGGTGAGGTAAGTCATTAATATACACCAGAAACAGGAATGGGCCGAGAATCGAGCCCTGAGGAACACCCATTAGTACAGGTGACCCGGAAGAACTTTTACCATTGATAATAACCTTCTGCTTTCTATTACTTAAATATGAAATAATAAGTTTAAGCGCTGTGTTCTTGACACCATAGTACTGTAGCTTTCTGATTAATGTCTCATGGTGAACACAGTCGAAGGCCTTGGAAAGGTCACAAAATATACCCAAAGCATCCTCTGAATTCTCCCATGCACAAAAAATATGTTTAATAAGCTCAACTCCAGCGTCAGTTGTCGAGCGACCCCTTGTAAAACCGAATTGATTTTTATGTAGCAATTTATTAATATTAAAAAAACTTAACATCTGATCTAAAATAATTTTTTCAAAAATTTTACTTAATGTTGGTAGTACAGAAATTGGTCTAAAATTGGCGGGGTCTATTGTACTACCAGATTTAAATATAGGTATGACTTTACTATGTTTCATTAAATCAGGAAACACACCAGATTCGACGCTTATATTAAATATAGTGGCTAGATAAGGTGCTAATATATCTATTATAGATAAAATAACTTTAACGGAAATCCCCCATGTGGACGAAAGCGGTATAGGAAGTGTGGACGAAAGCGGTATAGGAAGCATTGATAACGAAGATCAGAATCGCGAATCATTATCTGCAAGAATTGATGGCGACAGTTGGCTGTCATAGCGACTGGATGTAGGCGGAAATTTAGAATTATATTGAACAAATCGCCTTGCAAATTTGACCCTGAGTGTAGAATATCATTTAATGCTCGACCGGTTCTAGTCTTACTGCTAGCATCTAGGACTATACGTAAACGTGTCGACTTCTTGTCTTCGCGTAAGACTCCATGATGCGGGATTACATAGATTGGAGCGGGCTCATGAGAGTCGTACGGTTGTTCGGGAGAGATATAATTTTTGGCTAAATATTCCTTTATGACGTCGTCAACCTTATTAAAGGTGATGCTTGAAGTTTTCTTTCTAAGCACATGAATCGTCGTAGAGCAGTCTCGTAAGAATCTCCGAGAGAATAAATGTCATCTTTAAATGGTAGGCCAACAACGTATATGTACGTACGTAAGTATATGTATGTACGTATACGCGGGATGTCGTTGACTTATAAAACTCTTCATAGTCAATGTTTGAAGGACACTGAATGGGCGATGCAGAGGGCGGCTGTTCAAGCTCCCAAAATCGTTGCACTATTTTATCAATGGCAGGAGGCTTCAGGATTGTACAACAAGTTAATGACTGATTAGTTTGAAGAGTCGGTACTGAACCCATTATAATGTAACCAAACACCGTGTTCAAAGCTGTGGGCCCAGACAAGTCTTTAGAGGAGTGAACTACGTCAGGACACAATAAGTGCGGGAAAAGGCATGCGCCTATCAATACGTCAATTTTATTAGGCACACCGTAACATTCATCAGCGAGCTTTATGTCATCAAATTGTGCTAAGACTGATTTGTCTACCACAGGGGTGGGCATACGATCGGTGATTTCATCAACAATGAGCGGTGAAATAAGAGTTGAAACGTGAGAAAATTTTAATATTGATCGATTTTGATTTAATGGTTTTTTCTACGCCACTGAATCCCTTTACTACAGTACATTTGGAATCGTGTTGTTGGACGCCTAAGCGATGACAGCATTCCTTAGCTATAAAATGGCTTTGAGACGCGGATTCTAATAATATGCGAATTAATTGTTTCTCTCCCTTAGCATCGTGTGCACAGACTTGTGCGGTTGATGATAAAACAATCTTCTGCGAACGACTTGCGCGCGCGGGGGGCGGTGAATGTTGGGAAACATTCGTGAACAAAGTACACAGAGCGACGTCCGAACGCGCACCTGAGGTGAGAGGCGCCGAGCATATGGGCGCCGTGGGCGCGGGAGCTGCAGCCTTAAATACAGCTTCCTGAAGCTGAGGCGGAGGCAGCGCAGTGGAAGAATTATCGCTTCGACGCTGGAAGTGCAACAATGTATGATGCTTAAACTTACAAACTCGACAACTAAAGTTTGAAGACCAATTAGATACTCGATGACTTAATCTGAGACAATTCACACATGCATTGTTACTCTTCACGCATTTAAAACGTTTGAGCGGTGTCATTTTATTAAAGTCTGCACACTTAAATAAGTGCTGCTGCACAATATTATCACACAGGCACTTCTTTGAACGACTAGTTGTCGTACTTACTTATGCCTGACACTTCGGCGACGAAATATTATTATAGCGACGATTATTATCATTACCTCGTCAACTATTTGATGGACTACTAGAGTTTGTACTAGAATCGGCGCGTTGCAAAACTTTAGAGCGGGTTTTAATAAAGTTTACTAAATCATCAAAAGTAGGTATTATCGAGCTATGATTGTATTCGAAAGATCGAATGGTATCCGAGTCGAGCTTCTTTAGTGCGATATGCAGAACAATTAAGTCCGCGAGATTATCTAACTTTAAGTTTTTAAAGCGTGCACTGCACTTATAAAGTTATTAGTAAATAAATCAAAGTTATTTGCTGTGGACGATTGCAATGGCTTAAACCCGAACATCTGATTTATATTCGCGGAGGCTAGCATACGCTTATCTTCGTATTTATCAATGAGTGTTTGCAATAAAGTTTTATAATTTTCAGCTCATGGAGTTATACCTGAGCACACAGACAGAGCCTTGCCCGTCAGTTTACCTAGCAGATAGTATAACTTTTCAGCGTCAGTGAGTGATGGGTTGTCATGGACGGTTGATTTAAAGCTGGCATAAAATAAAGGCCATGAGCGAATGTCACCCGAAAACGTCATAAGTTCGATAGGCGGAAGTGTAAGCCTAGCCTTAGTTGGGGCACTAGTATTTTGTAAAGTAGTAGACTGCGAATATTGTAAATAAAGCCGATTTATTCTACCGTAAAGAGACTCAAGCGCAATAAGACTGTTATAGTCAGGCTTAGCGATAGGGTTTATTTTTAATAAATGCGAATTATAGTTATCTACGATCTGTTTAAATTCAATACGCAACTCATTAATATTAGAACTCTCGTCGAGAAAACGTTCCATGATAGAAGCGTTTGTATGGATGTTCGAAGACATATCATATATTTTTTGCACTATTTGAAATATAGCATCGCGTTTAGCTAACAATAAAACAAATTCGGCGTCAGGTGTACCCTCGTTATCCGAAGAATCAATTTGTTTCTTAGGCTGCATTATACCTAAAGTTATATGGCAAAATATAACTGTAAGTGAGCAAAACGTAATTTATAATAAAATATGTGACTTCCCTACGACATCGGGTTACGTATCGTTAATAGTTAGTTTCATTAATGATGAACTTTAAAAAGTCTGAAATGTCTGAAAGAAATCAATTTTATTTTTATTTATTTTTTTATTTTTATATTTAAAATGTTAATTTCAATAGGAAATTATGTATATATTAATAACGAATATAAGGCTTAAATATATATGTAAATAATGTAAATAAGGGAAGTAATTTATCAGTATTGTCTATAATTGTAATTAGAAGTTGATGACGTAATGTCATACAACAAAAGGTATTAAAATATAGAAAAATATTCTGTAATTATAGTTTTATAATAAGTATATATTGATGTTACTTATTAGAGCCTGTTGTACTATTCTAATAAGTGCGGAAGGTCAATACAAGGTCGAGTGACGACGCACTGTCACGTAACAAAAAATGTTGAAATAGATATTAATCTACAATTAAAGTTTTCTAGTGAATATTGTTGTTGCTTAATAGAACCTATTTTAGTGTTCTAATAAGGGCGGGAGATCAATAAATGTGAATAGGCTCAAAGTGGCCAAACAAAATGCGGTCTATAATTATGATTACTGATGTCACATATAAGGGCCTATTTATCACCCCAACAAGGGCGGAACGTCAATCCAAAGTCGAGATGGACCAGTAAAATGGTCAATCCGGCCGAAAGACCAGTATAATGGATGCACCAGTAACGTGACTTCTTCGATAAAATTTTGTGGACTATAATTGGTACATATAACAAACAGAACAAGGAAAGTGGATGAGTGTAGAATGCACGCACTAACCTTGTGAGGAACTGCCTCTCCTTCTCCCGACGTCTCAGCTAGCAGCAAGACACCACGTGGTCAGCGCACGCACTCTTAGACCAGTACCAGGATATCCCACACTCCTTATCTCTTGACTTATTGTAATCGCGAAAAGCGCGTCACATTTGTGAAATTACAAGGACGCAATGTCCGCTGATAATTAATATTAAAGCGGGGAATCGAAAAACGCAAAGTCCTCGTGTAGTGACTGGTGCCGCGTGGCGACTGTGACACCTTCAACGATTATGCGTGCATAGAAAGGGTTGAGGAAGGAAAGGGTCAAAGTTGTGTATCAAGTATTCTCTTAGATTTATAAATTAAATTGTTAAGTGGCGTTACCTGTTATTATACTGTGGCTACTTCGTCTCGCGATTATGATCCAAAATAGAGATATTTTCGACTACGTAAAACGGAATTCAAATATAATGCGCAACGCCTAATACAAATAGCTACGAATACCTTGGGTTAATATTTATCGAATTCAACCGGGTTCGGATCGAAAGCAGTGCTCAAACGCTCTTAAGCATTATATTAATTCGTATCTATGAATATTTTATTTCATTCTTATCATTGTCATTCCTTTAGCCCACCATTCTCGAAAATTTGAGCCGACTAACTGTGGGTGGGAAAAGGTTAACGAGTAAAGGTAAAGGCAGTCTCGTATCGGTAAGTGAAGTAAACTGCGGCCTTCTACTAGAAGAAGCAATCTAGAAAGGCATGAAGACGTTGGGTGCAGAGGGCCCAGGATCGTGATTTGTGGTGTTCCTTGAGGGGGGCCTATGTTTGGCAGTGCACTTGTAGGAATTTTAGGAGGGCTGTAATTTGAATGATAATGGAGCAATCCAGTGCTTCATCATCATTCACATTACAGCCCTCAGGCGTACAGTTACCGCTTCAGAATTTTTGCTCGAATCAAATATAATAAATATACGGTAAAAACCGTTTCAATTAATTTAAATAATATTTTTGTTACCTACTTAAAATCATGGCTGCCGGATACGTGCCTCCAATTATCGCTGCTTCAATCATTTCAATAAATACGTACACATAGTACGATGACGTAAAAGCCTTTAGATTTCCAATGCAACTTCCTACAGAGGAGATAACTAATATCGGTTTACGGCCGAACCTGCACACACATATATCAGGTCTTGTTCACGTCAAGAAAAAAAAATATTATATATTATGTCAAGAAAGGGAATACACTTTGTGTTTAACTAATACATACCAGGACAAACTGACCTTAAGTGGTCAACCACCGCAGAGTCTACTTCACTTAACGATTCCTGGTTTAGGGGTGAAACAACTGTGGTATTATCCATCGACATTGATGTGTCTTTCTTAGTGTAGTAGTGTTGGGAAGAGTGGTGCTGGGATTATTTGTGACGGGGACAGTGCACGCAATTGAGTCTGATGAAGTCAACTCTCCGTCTTTACTCGTGCTCTAATCCAAAGCCCCTAAATGTTTCAGCTCGAGTTTCGTTTTCAGTGCCTAGAAGACTGCAGTGCAGTACGCGATATCATTGACAAGCTCGTGGAAACTGTTCATGCGCTGGGAGCTAAGTACTGCAAGACCCGTCACAGTAAAACACAAAACTCTTCGATCACACTCTTAATCTCATGGCTATTAGAGGAAAAATAAAATTGCAATCTTCAGCAGATTTCACACAATACATGCAACTGAAGAGACAGATCAATAAATGCATGCGCCGGGACTTCGCAACTTCAATACAGCTCGTATTAAAGAAGCGATCGAGCGGAGATCTATCTGTCTGAAAGAGCTGACTATCGAAACTGAAGACCGAATGTGGTAGCACCGTTTCCGGGTCACCTGAGATTTTAAGTGAGTTTGAGACGTGCAATAAGGCCTATCCTTATTGCAGAATAGCTGAAAGACCTTAATATTGCCTCCTAACGGATAGCTCATAAAATAAACATGGAAAAAGCAAAGATCATGTGTGATGCAATAAGGGCTATCCTTATTGCAGAATAGCTGGAAGACCTTAATATTGCCTCCCAACGGATAGCTCATAAAATAAACATGGAAAAAGCAAAGATCATGTGTGATGTCCATGTCACACCTATGTCAGTAGTTATTGGAAGTACTAAGCTCAAAATTGTTGACGAGTATGTTTACTTGGTACAAATATTCCGACTAGATAAGTCCAACTTCGACTAAGCAGTCAATCGAAGTATTGAATTCGGAAGAAGTTTAGGGGATTAAGATATCTTCTTGTCAGGTATACCTTAAGACTTAAAAACAAGGTTCTACAACCAGTGCGTATGACCAGTGATTACTTATGGATCTGACACGTGTTTCTTTAATGCTGGCCATATGAAAAAGCTCAAGGTCACTCAGCGAGCTGTGGAGAGGGCTACGCTAGGGGTCTCTGTGCGTGATAAACTTAGAAAGTAGTAAGTAGTAAAAAGTAGAACACAAATAACCGACATAGCCCCAACGGATTAGTAAGCTGAAGCTGCAATAGGGCGGCCATATGGTTCGAAGAACCGAAAAGCAATCAAGAAGAAAGGTTCTCGAGTGGCAGTCTTGTACCGGTACGCGAAGTGTAGAGCTGCCCCACACTGCTTGGCGAGACAACCTTGTAAAAAATGCCGAAAATCTATGGATGCAGGTAACTTAACAGTGGTAGAGCCACGAGCAGCTTTTGCTGTCGCACGGATCGGCCGGCTCGAACCGGGGTGGTACCACGACCTCACAGAAAACCAGCGTGAAGTAGAGGTTTACTTCTGCGTTTTGCTTGGTGAGTGCAGGTAGCCGGAGGCCCTTTTTATTGGAAATGAGGCATTCCATCTTAGTCCTCACGGGTGACAACGCATCTACACTTTGATTAGTAATAGAGGATAGATGTAGATGTCTATGGGCCGCAGCAACCACTTACCATCAGGTGGACTGTGTGCTCGTTTGTCACCCGATCCTATAAAAAAAAAACTCGGGACAGTGCTTTGTGGCATTATTTTGGGGAGGCCTATGTTCAGCAGTGAACTTGTGAAGGGCTTGTGATGATGATAACACTGTATGGTCAAATTGTAATTCTGTTATATTGAATGTATAGTGCGGTTCTCTGTTTTATTGCTAATAATGAATAATTGCGTAAACAAAACAGGCAGTTGAACATACCACCACTCACAATATTATTATTTATCTGGTATCAATAAAAATTTATGTATTTCTAACACCAGAAGTGGAATAATTTCTAATACTTACTGGTATTAGCAAATAAAGGTAAATACAACAAATATTTTTTATAAAGTATTAAAAATAAATAATAATAATATGTTTCGGTGACCTCTTCGGGGAAACCGAGGGTTTTGTCTGTGCAATACAGGATCAGGTTATTTAGACCACCAACAATCGGAGATACATCCTAAGTGATGGCACCGTCGTCATCTGCCGAGCTTGTCGTCATCCCGATGAGTCACTTAGATATGTCATTTTCGGTTGCTTCTTTCCCTTTCCCCCTAACCCTCGGTCATTTAGTCTTTTGGTCTCCCCTGCCGAGGGCTTCCATCTGGTTGGGTTTTTATTTATTTATATATTTTTACACTTAACACCACAATCACTCACTGAACAAGTAAGCATTTTGGAAAAGTTACTTAATAAAAATAACTACTATTACGCTTTAAAAAATTACAAAATATCTAGGAGATATTTCTTGCGGGCCGAATTGCGCCGATCTGTCATTCAAAGTCGGTTACAGAGTCATGAGATTTGGTATCCTTTTCTATCTTGCATTTTTGTCATAAGGAATTTTCTTCTCCCTTGCACACTATGTTGGTCTATACGCCAGTATATTCTAAGTCTATGGCTGTAACCAAGGGTACTTATTAACTTTCTGTAAGTAATACAAGTCTACCTCAGGCCAACCTTCGGCTTTATTTTCCCATAGAAGGTACTCCTCAAACACGAGTCCATAGTCACATTGATAAAAAAGATGGATCTCAGCAGTTTTATCTTTCAGAAAACACGTGAAAAATATTTGGGTTCTTACCTGTCTATCAGCCAACCAGACATTAACATTGCAAACAGTATCCCAACATTGTGAATGGTCCCAATTAAATTAGACTTCCACGGCTGACAGGCGAGATTGAGCTGCGATAACAATTATGAGATGTTTTACATTTTGCGATTGGCTTGCTGTTTCTATAAACTAACCAAAAAAGTTACAAAGGGCGGACTTAATGCCAGTTAGCATTATCTACCAGCCAACTCACGGCTAGGTGAGAAATTAGTGGCAGGTTACTTGAATAACTAAATATAAAAACATAAATAGTTTTTAATTAATAGCACATATTAAAATAAGGTCTATTAACCACACAAATATGTACATATAAATACAAACAAATATAAAATAGTCTATATATACCAATCATATTTAACACTTACATATACATATATACAGATATACATACATTATATGTCTGGATAAAGGTAGCAGCGCTAATTCATGTTATATCGACATTGTTTTCGTGTTATTTGGTGTTTTTATAAAGTATTTAGGCAAAGAGCTTAAGAGTACCTGTAGCCTGAACATTAAGATAATTGCGGATAAAGCCAGTAAAATGGAATGGAATAGTCTTCAGATTATTTGAAGAGCGATGTACCCTGTGGTGGTTGGAGGAAAGGTATTGAAATTTGTTTTCAAGAAAGGAAGGGGAGGAAAATCGTTTAAAATGTATTCAAAATTGTTTCACTAATAGTGAAAATAGTTGGCAAAAATTATTTAATTTCGCGTATTCCCATTTTCATTTTGATAAAACAATAAATAAATCAATTACGTCTCAACTAAAAGAGACATCCTTTCAAAATTTAGATTACCCAATTAATACTCATTTATCTCGTCCACGTCCTAAATTTGATTTAAAAAAAGTAGCTGAGTCGAAAGTAATGGATGGCGACTTAAAAAATGCATCCCGTATTTTATTCTCAGAGGACATCCTGGCTCCTCGTAATGTCGAAACTCTTGAAAGCCTTCGTCTATCCTTCGGTCAAACCTTCTCAGGGTTTACCGCTACCTCCCAAGACTTCTATGCAACCTTTACAATTTTCGGAAAAAGAGACTTTAGAAGCAATTATGTCATTTTCGAATGGCTCTGTTGGCGGCATTGACGGAATTACGCCTCAACATCTTAAAGATCTTGTAAGCGCTTCTGCCGGTGACGCCGGCGGAGTACTTCTTAAAGACATTACAAAATTATGTAACTTTATGCTTTCTGGTAATGTTTATCCAAACTTCATTCCATTCTTATATGGGGCAAGATTATGTGCCTTCAAAAAAAAGGATAACGGTATCCGTCCTATTGCCGTTGGCTCCACATTTCGACGCGTAACTTCAAAATTAGCTTGCAAGCACATAATCTCTAACCTTAAGACCAAATTTCAGCCTACTCAACTAGGTTTTGGCACAAGAGGTGGCTGTGAGGCGGCGGTACATTCAGTGCGTACATTTTTAAGAAACTCTGATGCAGATATTCTCGTGAAGGTTGACCTAAGGAATGCTTTTAACTCTGTCGATAGGGTAACCTTGCTGAAAGAAGTAGCTAATAATACCCCCGAAATTTATCATTACGTTTGGCAATGTTATAGTCAAAATACTAACTTATTTTACGAAAACCATGTTATCGATTCTGCTGTCGGTGTTCAGCAGGATGACCCACTGGGCCAAGCACTTTTCAGTTTGGGAATTCAACCAATTATTTCAAATTTGGAATTCAAGCTGAATGTCTAGTACCTAGACGACGGTACACTGGGAGGTAGAGCAGATGACGTCCTCAGTGATCTTACTCATATTTTTCAAAATTTTACAAATATTGGTCTTGAACCAAATAGCAATAAATGTGAAATATTTTTTTCCAATAATTTATCTACTTCTCATAGAGACACTTTAATTCAAAATTTTAATCATATTTGTCCAGGAATAAAAACTGTCTGTACGGAATCACTATACCTGCTAGGTGCCCCGTTGTTTTTCGATAGTATAAAACCTGTTTTAAAAACAAAATTTGATCAGTTTTTAAACCACGTTGATATATTGTATAAATTAAACCCCCACATAGCTCTTACTATTTTAAAATATTGTCTTCTTGTGCCTAGATTTACGTACTTACTGCGCTCGAGTTCAGTCTGGAAATTTGCGGATATTTTACAAGATATTGATAATAGTCTTAAAATAGCTATAGAAAAAATTCTAAATTTAACTTTAAATACAACAGCCTGGACTCAAGCTACTTTACCTATAAAATTTGATGGCATTGGTGTGAGAAATCTTTCTAGCGTTGCATTGCCTGCTTTCCTTGCTTCCGTACATAGTGTAAGTGACTTATGTAATATAATTTTAAATAATAAAGTAGACCTATGCTTTGCTACGGAGGCAGAGCAGACATGGCAAACCCTTTGTCTGGTGAAAATGTTCCACTGGAAGTTAACCAACAAAAACAGTGGGATATTCCGTTAGTACAGGGCGTGCAGAAGGATTTGTTTCATAATTTCCATAGTGAACAAGATAAGGCACGCCTTCTAGCTGTTTCGACTAAGGAATCTAGTCACTGGTTACACGCTTTACCATCAAGTAATCTCGGCACATTACTTGATGCGGAAAGCTTACGCATTGCCGTAGGAATCCGACTAGGAGCGGCGATTTGTCAACCCCATGAGTGTCCCTGTGGTAGCAGCGTCGACAAGTTTGGGCTCCACGGACTTTCATGTAAGAAAAGCGCTGGTAGGTTTTCACGACACAGTTCTTTGAACGATGTCATCCGAAGGGCTTTTGTCTCTATAAATGTTCCCTCGGTTTTAGAGCCTTATGGAATATTTAGAGACGATGGCAGGAGACCCGACGGTATGACATTGGTCCCTTGGGAGAAAGGTAAAGCCCTAATGTGGGATGCTACTTGCGTAGGCACTCTGGCGGTCTCTCATCTCAGGGGTACCTCGTTTAGAGCCGAGGCGGCATCAGAGGCAGCTGAACTGAGTAAGTGGCGCAAATATGAGTCTCTGAGAGATGACTATATATTTGTGCCATTTGCTGTAGAGACTATCGGTCCGTGGGGTCCACGTGTGGTGAAGTTCCTAAAGGAACTTCATCCGCGGCTGGTCGTTGCTGCTGGTAATAAGAGGGCTGGTTCTTTCCTCGCTCAAAGGCTAAGTATAGCCATTCAGCGAGGAAACGCAGCCAGCGTTCTTAGTACGATACCGCGGGGAGTAGGACTGTTACGGCCAACAGCTGCCTATCCCAGGAGTAGAATCCCCCGCGGGCCCATAGACGGAGAACCTACAAGCAGATGCTGGTCGGGCGTCCTACAGGCCAAGGTTTAAGTTTCTAATTACAATAAACAATCAGGGGGGAGCGCTGTTTTCTATAAGGGGAGCTTACTTACCTCTATCCAAAGCGACTGGTCCCTCAGGATTCGGTCAGGTCGCGTGTGGATGTATAGTGCTAGAAAAGTAAGGGTCAGTGATGTGTATCTGGGTGTAGCTGGTAGTGTTATTGACCTTATTAGACCGTTATGCTCTGCTCTGCAGCAGTTCGGCCCTCAGCACCTCTCCAAACTACGGTCTCCTTCCGCAGTCACTTTCTTCGTTTTCTACGATGACATTTCTTTAACTCTGTCGTACGATTAACTACCTTACAGAAGCCACTAACTCTCGTTTGTTATAACGCTTGACTCGCGAAATGAACACAGAACGTACGGATCAAAGGTCACCGTTATTTTTAGAATATCAAATACCGCACTAGTAACTAATACGGTCGAATCCACTTATACAGATTCTGAATTAGACACTAAGTCCTGGGGTGAAGCTAACAAAACAGGAATGCGCGTTACAATTCCCAGTGGAACATTTACTATACGCGCCTATCATATTCCGCTTCCGACTTCCCGACAAAGAACGCGTGTTTATCTTTCGACGCGATGAATTGGACTCCCATTTTTCCTCGCGCGTCCTCGAGACGGTGGGACGTCAAACGGGTATTGCCGAGGCGCGCGCGCCCTCTGACGTCCATTATTGACATTAGCGCTTTTGCGCGAACAAGGACTATATGATATTTAAGTTTCTAGTTTTAGTTTTTTTTAATTATTATTATAATTTTTAATATTGTAGATAAAAATAAGTATTATGTACATAAATATATGTAATACAGTTAAAATGTTGTAACGATCATACAATGTACTTCAAGTGCGATTTTTATGGCGAATACGAAGTTGGGACATATGGTCATATTTCCAAAGAACTAAAATAAAGCCAATGCAGTTATTAAGAAGCTTTCCGTGGCCCTGCCAATATGCGGCGAAGGTGGAACACTATGGGGTTTTATCGGTGCGAGTCCGACATAATCCGTCCTTGACCCCGCGAGGCGGGTATGCATAGGCATTTTCCCATGTAAAAGAAAGGTTAAGTTCCCCCCTCGAACGGGTTACCGTTGTGTCGTGGCGGAGGGCTTAGCAGCCGTGGGTTCATCACCTGCGGTGAACTAAGACTTACACTCATGAAGTTTTGATACCGAAAATAAAATGATACATAAAAACATCAAAGATAAAAATAAATAATTAGAGAACAGACATAAAATAATGCCGGGGCTGCGGGCTGTTCGAAAGAGATACCGCGGCTCCGGAACGTAAGGGCACTGAAGGAACACGGATGGTTTTTAGTCAGTAAAAGTCTGACAGTCCCTTCCGCTCCACCCAGAGCGAAAGGCGTCATTTGATGATTTTCCATCCGCAAAAAAAAAAGACATAAAATAATCCGATTGTATGAGTGATGTGATGCTGAAAAGGGCACTGACTCAATATGATGTTCAATATATTGTTGTGGTAGCGTTGGTTTTCAGCAGACCATTGAGGTTGGACACGCCCGCGAGGGGGTGTACGCTGTAACAGAAATATGTTCGAGAGAGATGATATCAAAATAATAATAAAATAAAGTAATGTAAATGCAAAAGGATGGGATCTTTAGGTATGTAATGTAATATATGAGTGTATATAATAAATAATATAATAAGTATGTTCAATAAAACAGATATAATAACGAAATTTTTATTATACTATGAATATGTAATGCAACTATTTTATCCTCCCAAAACTTTACGCCGAAAAAAGAATGCTTTTATTTTTATCTTAAAAAAGCTGATGCTATTAAGTTGACGGAACGGAAGAGGAACCCACATGGTCAACAGCACAAGAATCTTGGTTTGCGGCGGAGCCTTAGACCAGATCAGCCGCTGTTATCAGAAAAACAGGTGCTTCTGAGGGCTGCTTTTTTCCTCACCTCGTGGCATCTGCGTAACTGACTCGGGGAGGTCCGTTACGCAGGTGAAGTTAGAAGCTGAGGAGCAAGATGCGTCATGAGTTCTTGATGCGCCTTACTTAAGAAGCAAAACGGAGAGAAGTAGTCCTTCCCCTAGGAGGAGTTGCCATGGGGCGGCCGGCTCTGGTGAGGACGCGGATGTGTGCGGCATCTGCGATGTGTGTGTTTATGATGATGTGGAATACTATGGTGTTTTAGTCGGTGCGAGGCCGACTTAACCCGCCCTTGCCCCCGCGAGGTAGATATACATCCCCATGTAAAGAAAAGGTTAGGTTTAGTCATGTCGTACTTGCTTCGGCAGTACATATACTAAAATTGGAACGCTACAGAGAAGTTTAGCATGGCCCCTGCGCAAGGATGACACGCAAAATTGTGAAGCGTTCCATATTTTTTGGTGACGCAAGTGCTGTCGGGGCACGGCTGCTCCGGCAAGTACCTGTGCCGCATAGACAGGGAGCCGGACGCTCGGTGCCACCACTGTGTCCATTGCGGGGAGGACAGAATAGAATAGAATAGAATAATTTTTTATTCAATATAGATCACATTTGTAATACTTATTGAAAGTCATTTTTTACTTTACCACTGGTTCGAAAAAAAAACCTCTGTCCTGGGAAGAACCAGCAAGAAACCCAGCGGGACTTTTTTTTTAAAGCAAATTTTACGATAATGGTTGTACTAACTATATAAGTACAAAATTTATTTTAGAAACAGCTTGGAAGCGATCACCTCATTCCCAGGGGTTATTATCAACCATGTATTCATTTATACTATAATAACCCTTTTTATACAGTTTCAACTTAACAAAACATTTAAACTTGCTAATGGAGAGAGCCTGTACACTTTCCGGGACCTTGTTGTAATAGCGTATACATTGCCCCAAGAATGAATTACTGACTCTGTGGAGTCGAGAAACTGGTATCACTAGCTTGTGTTTGTTCCTAGTGTTTACAGAATGCACATCACTTTTTTTACTAAAACTATCTTTGTTTTTGTAAACATACATTAAATTTTCTTAAATATACTGAGAGGCCAAAGTTAATATATTTATTTCTTTCTCTAAGAGACTCTCTCAGTTTTAGGTTGTAAATAGCTCTAATGGCCCTCTTCTGTAAAACAAAAATAGTTTCTGAATCAGCCGCATGTCCCCATAGCAAAATCCCATAAGACATTATGCTATGGAAATAACTGAAATAAACTAATCTAGCTGTCTCGACACTAGTGAGACCTCTAATCTTTTTTACAGCATAGGCTGCAGAACTTAGTCTGCTTGCTAGTTTGGATATATGGGGGCCCCACTGAAGCTTTGCGTCGAGAGTGATGCCAAGAAAAACAGTGCAACACATGCTCGCCGAGTGTGTAGCTTGGGAGGAGCAGCGCCGTGTCCTCACAAATGAAGTAGGAGGCGATCTGTCGCTGCTGGCCTTAGTGCGGAAGATGGTCGGTAGCGCAGAGTCATGGGACACGGTGGTGTCTTTCTACGAGGACGTGATGTCGCAGAAGAAAATTGCGGAATGGAACAGGGAGATCTCAACTCCCTTCCCCGGCGGCAGAAGGCCCACCGGGCGCAGGGGAAGGGCGTACAACGCCCTTTTCCGGACCCCATGAATAGGTCCAGGGGCGATGGACTTGGGGAAGCCCCCGCGCCCCCTATTCGATGGATCCAAGGCGAAGGCGCGCGCGAGTGTCGGCGCTTGCCTCTGAAGCGATGCACGGGGTAGTCCCCGTGCATCGCCCCGCATCACGGCGTAGTGAGGTGTTCAACTATGAACACCTCACTACCCCGTGCAGGAGTTGAGGCCCGGACAGACCGGGCCAGCACTAGTGTGGGGCTGCGGAAGAATTTGGATTCCCGCGGCCAAGCGCGCACGTGCAAGGAGACACCGGGGTGGTTTTAGCCGGTAAGAGTCCGGCACGCCCCTCCGCCTTTCCACAGGCGGAGGCAGTCCATGAGGATTTCACCCCGTAAAAAATGTCGAAATGTTAATCATGTCTCGATTGGGGATTCTCTTTGTACACTACCGCTATACCGTTACCTCTTATTCTATATATTGCGGGTTAAACATTCGGTGTTGTATAGAATGCCTAAGTAAAGTATGAAATAAATAATATTTTATACATTGCCTAAAAGTTTTAGGCATTGTATAGAATACCAAGGTATTCTATACTATACTATGGTGTATGTCTGTGTTGTATTACGAACCCGCTGCTCTTTAATTGAATTTATATTAAAATTTAGTCAAATTTAGTTAATGTTATATTACGGGTAGGTGAAGTTTACGAAAATGTAATTAGTAAAAGTGTAAACACGTTTGTTATTGTGTGCTTGCTGTTAATAATAATGGTATCAATGGATGCGACTTTTCTTCAACATATATATATATGTTACTGTAAAAGCCCGAATTTTGGTGAATCTTAGGTTTTACTTTTAAATCCTAGGATTTACCAACATGAGCTGGTAAATGTAAGGATTGATATAAAATGCGACGATTTTTCGCGCTTTTACCGTTAGAGTTTGGTACATCCTAGGTTTAACCAAAGACTATCGTAAGTTTTGGTTCTGGAAATGAAACAATATATTTATATAAGTAGAAAGTGTTTATTAAACACTGAATCATACCTGCATAATTTTAAAACATTTTTATGGTGATTTCTGAAAGTAGAATATAGAAAAATAAAGAAGCTTGTTTTTTGAAAGTAGAATATAGAAATAAAGAGATGATGTATCGATTCACAACAAATCGATTTCTAAATTATATTTCTTTTTCACAGACTGGCTCATTGAATATTCTTGGCGAAGAAAAATAAAAATAGTGCATAACGATGTTTTCGAAGAATTAATTAAAGCAATACAATATGTGTATAAAATTGATTAATAAATTATGTCAAAGAACCGAATTGATTGACCCCGACTCCACCTGGTACGAGTCTGTCCTACCCCTAGAGTGTTTTTATAGAGCCGAAGGCGCGTAAGGGGAGCAGCCTCCGCCTGCTGTAACAAATCGTAGGCATCGGACGAGCCGGAGCAGCTGAGGCTGGTCACCGAAGGCGACGAACAAGTCGAAGCTGCGGATGCGAGGAGGAATGCCTGCGATTTGTTACGCAAAGGCGTAGAGGCTGCTCTTCTAGCAGCGCCGGAGATGTTGCAGTCTCAAAATAAAAACAGATGGTGACACAGGTAGCGGGGAGGGCTGCACACTGTCCGCCAGTACGATAAAGCGCCGAACACGTCTAGACATGACTAGTTTTCAACATGTATTGTGTCTTAGCGGTAAAACCTAAGATTTACTGCGTGAATGCTTGTAAAAGTCCGAAATAAACGATTATCATAGAACACTTTGGACTTTTACCTGATGGACTTGGTAAATCTTAGGTTTTACTGCAAAATCTTAGAATTTACCGCTTAATCTTAGCTTTTACAGTAGCATATACATATATCACTTACCGTAGCTATGACGGTGTTGTTAGTTTCGTACACCCAATCAGTGCATTCTTCGACCGCATCTGTGAAACTTTCGTTGGTGCACGTTTGTCCAATTACAAAGTCCTCTTTTAGTTTTGGTCTTGTGCATCTGTCAATAGTGCTGTTGGGCCACCACGTAGCGTTATAAGCTGCGTATTGGTTTTCACATTCAGGAACACGGCATCTACAATAATTTAACTAGCTCAGACTAACAAAAAATATCAAGTAAATATAACGTAAAAATTATCAAGTGATAGTTCATTTGATACTTTTTTAGTGACGCGGAAGACAAGCTAGGCTCACACACACATACGCGCCTAAAACTAATTTTTTGGATGCAAATAGTTTTAGGTAACACAAGGTTAGATTTAAGATCAAAACTGATTGCCGAGTATTGGAGGCCTATTGTACTGCGGTGAATCCAATACCCATCATATAATCCCGTGAATGTCGAAAGAGGCGACGGAGGAATCTAAAACAGAAGATGGGCATCAGAATTTGCTTGATAAAAGCTCAATTAAAAAAAACTGCAGTTGCCAACCCTTCTGTCAAGCCTGGCAATTACGGCAACTATTCCAATATTGTTGTGGAGTAATAAACACAGTATTTCTTCATGCACATTGCATGTTCTGAGTTAGAAAGTAGAAATCGTTTTTGGGCCCACTAGAAATTTTAGCGTAACTTAATTTTATTACACATAAAAAAGATACCAATTTATTTTAGTAAACGGCCTAAACATGTTATAAAAATCTAACCGTTATCATGAAATTCGGAAAAATAATAGTTATTTTGATATTCGTGTTTTGGATAATATAATGAAAAAAAATGCATGTAATGAAGAACGACCTACTAAAAGGATTTCTCATCAATCTTAAAGTCTTTTAACAGTGGTAGAGCCACGCGGCAGCTTTTGCTGTCGCACGGATGGGCCGGCTCGAGCCGGGGTGGTACCACGACCTCACAGAATACCAGCGTGAAGTAGAGGTTTACCTCTGCGTGTCGCTTGGTGAGTGCAGGTGGCCGGAGGCCCTTTTTGCTGAAAATGAGGGATACTGTCTTAGTTCTCACGGGTGACAACGCATCTACATTTTAATTTGTAATAGAGGATAGATGTAGATGTCTATGGGCCGCAGCAACCACTTACCATCGGGTGACCTGTGTGCTCGTTTGTCACCTTTATCCTATAAAAAAAGTACCTATATATGCCGAATGTACCTAAATCTTTGTTTTATACTATTAATTATTGACCAGTGCACTATGTTAACTTTTAATGCCGGTGAAAACTAATAGAAAGTCGCTTTTAGTTTGTTTTGAGGCTATTGTGATATACATACTTTAATTTTTAATTTCTCAGTATTCTCGTTAGATACGGTAAAACTTATATTACTATTTTAATTTTTACATTATAAGAAATAAATCGACATGTATTTCATTACTACGCCACAATTTGTGGTGGGCCCATTCTCCATAAAAAAAGAAATCGCTTTCTTTATTTAAGTTCTCAAACATCTCGCATGTTTTATTCACAATTTATTTTTCTTGCTCGAGCATCACTTCACTTCACCTCAAGCATTTAATAAATCAACATATAAAATAACGTGCCATTACCCATCGGATAAGACTTATATGACAGAAAGAAGGTACTTAATGTTGTATGGACAATAAACAAAATGATTTTATTTATTTTCGATTATAATATAAAATCAATTACGAATAATTAATTTTTAATTACAGCAACACCGAAACCAGCAAAATAATTTCATATATATATTTTTGCTTTTTCGGTGTTAAAGTGTGTTGAAAAATAACTTCTTATAAACTTCAATTAGGAACAACAATTAAAATAAATAACAATTAAGAAAAATAGCAAATTGTAAACATTTAACAATATACGAGTAATCAATCCGAAATTGAACTGTGCCTGCAAATTAAAATTTGAACCACGAAACATTTTTTCTTATGGTACAGGATGAAACAAAGCTGCAAATAATGTACGAGTGATATGATCGGCCAACATTTAAGTTTATTTATTGGTATATTTAAAATTTCAGTGGCACCGTGGTGTAGCAAAATGACGTCGTACTGTCCGAGTCCTTCAGAACTTTCTGTCACGACAATAAACAGAGACTAGGCATCTGGACTAGACACAATAGCAATACCGATAGTATGTACTGTATGATTGTATTATATTGTACAAATATACTCTCTATTTTCTTACTCTAAAGCCAGTTGAGTAGCAATCCGACATAACCGGAGGGAGACCGTCCGGGATACGGAGATGGTTCAACACCCGTTGACCCATCTCCGTAGGGAGTGTCAAGTGAGAATTTCTTCACAGAAAAACCCAATTGCCGATTATGGCCCAACTAAGGATTTAAATGATCAGCAGCCGCGCTTTCTACCACTAAATCTAAAATTATTATAGATATGCTATCAGTCCCTATAATACAGCGATACTTTAAAGCTGAACGCACATTTGTCAGCACCGTACGCGCCGCATTTACTGATGGCCTCGCACATTGGCGCGTACGGGCCAACGTGCGAGGCCAACAACAACTTTTGCAGTTTTTTACAACCACTAGTGTGAATATAACATTAATCGCTCGGAATTGCTTAGATCGCTATGAAAAATAATTGTTGTAATAGCCTGCTTATAGGCTGAAGAAGAAGAAAATAAAATTCGAAGAAAAAGATGATTCTGGATTCACAATATTAATTCAAAAAGGCAATTGTATAAAGAATATTATGCTTTATTTAAACAGTGGTTATAATGGATGAAAAGTGGACTGTATATTTATTTATGATTGATTACTTATTGACTGATCTGAGGTTAGCTATACTAGGGGACTGCTTGAAGAAAAGATGGTACTTTTTACTATACTGTATTACACTATTTACAATATTCGGCACTACTAAAATAAACTATCTAATATGTACAGAGAGAGGTCTTCAGTTGTGGAGTCTTGATCTGTTGTCTTGAGTCTTCTTTGGAGTCTTCTCGAGTGCCGCTTCCGAAGTGAAATGAACAGCTCACAGACCGAGACGCCCTTCTTATATCTCGCAAGAAGGTGTCTCAGTCTGTGAGTAGTGCCGTGCGACGATAAATGAAGCCACACGCGCGCTGATTGGTCGCCGACATCACTGGACCGGCGCCGGTGTGCGGGGTGCGCGGGGGGTAGCGGGGTACGAAGGGGCGACGGGGCGGCGGGTCTCTAGCTGTCCTCAACATCCTCCCCCCGGCGTAGCTCGCGAGCCTCATCTTCTTTCGGGAGGACGGCGATCTTCCTGACCGGCCGCCGCAGCAATCCGCCCCTGGTCCGCACCTCCACGTTGCGCACCACGCCGTCTGGTCCGGGAAAGGTCCGCGTTACAATTCCACGCGGCCACACGTTCCTTGGCAGGCTACCGTCTGCCACCACGACGAGGTCCCCTTCTTGTAGCTGTCGCTGCTGCACATCCCGTGAGTCCCCGCGCGCAACCAGCGTCGGCAGGTACTCCTTCATCCAGCGCTTCCAGTACTCGTCGGCAAGTCCTTGCGCCGCTCTCCACACCCGACGATCACTAGGCGTGCACGGCGCGGTTACTGGAAGGCTCGATGGTCCCAGCAGCAGGAAGTGGTTGGGTGTCAGCGCCTCTTCCTCGTCGATGTCGACCGGTACGTGTGTCAACGGTCGAGAGTTCACCGTGTTCTCGGCTTCTGTGAGGAGCGTCACCAACGTCTCCTCCCGCGGGCTCTTCTGGTGTAGAGTGGCTTCGAGCGCGGTCTTCACTGAGCGCACGAGACGCTCCCATGCGCCTCCCTGGTTCGGCGCGCCCGGCGCGATGAACTTCCAGTCTGTCCGCCGAGTCAACGCGTAGTCCTTCAGCAGGGGTGCCCACTCCTCCATTGCCCGTCGTAGTTCGGTGTCCGCCCCATGGAAATTTGTTCCGTTGTCAGAGTAGATGACCCGTGGCCACCCACGCCTAGCCGCCATGCGCCGCAATGCCGATATCGCCGAGTCCGTCGTTAGGGAATAAACTATCTCTAGATGTACCGCGCGCGTCGTCAAACAAGTGAATAACGCTATCCACCGCTTTTCATGCCTACGTCCTATTGTTACCGTTATAGGCCCGAAATAGTCGATTCCGGTGTAGGTGAATGGTCGCGCAAATGCCCCTAACCGTTCAGGTGGTAGATCTCCGATAACCGCTGGCCGTGGTGTCGCCTTGCGTACCCGGCACCGCAGATATCTCCGCTCCACTTCTCTTACGGTCGGTCGTAGTCGAAGTATATGATATCTCATGCGTAGGTCGTTCACTACCCGTTCCCTGTTGGCGTGGCTTGCTTCCTTATGCGCCTTCTCCACAAGCAGCTTTACAAATTGGTGGCGTCCGTTCAGTATGATGGGCCTCTTCATTTGGCTGTCCACATCGGCTGCGTCGATCCGTCCTCTAGCTCGCAGTATGCCATCTTCGAATATGGGGTCGAGCTTCCTTAACGCGCTGCCGGTTGCCAAGTTCTTTCCCCGCTGCAGTCGACTGATGTGTTCAGCAAAGCTCTCTTGTTGACTGCGCTCTATCCACATCCGCTCTGCTCTCTGGATGTGGTCCAATGTTAGTCCGTGCGCCTTTCCTCTCATGGCATCGACGAACTGTAATATCCGAGCGGTGGCCCTGACCAATCTCTCGTAAGAAGAGAACCTCTCGATGTCTGGCAGGTGTGGAGCGTCCCTGGTGTCGCTCTGGTGCGCCACGACTTCCTCCAACTCGTCATCTTCATCCCCTGCCTTCTCTTCCCGGCGTCGAGGCCATCGATCTTCATCTTCGTACAGGAATGGCGGTCCCGTAAACCATTTGTCGCTCTCTTCCTTGTACGTATAATTTATGCGCGTTGCCTGATCCGCGATGTTGTCTGCGGTCGGTATCCACCTCCATTGCTCGGGTGACGTCTTCTCCGATATCTCCCCTAATCTATGAGCCACGTAGGGGGTGTAACGCGCCGTATCGTTCTGTATCCAGTGGAGCGCTGTAGTGGAGTCTGTCCAATACACTACCCTATCGGCTACCACTCTGTGCTCGCCTTGCACGAATTCCGCGAGTCGCGCGCCTATCAGATTCACCTGCAACTCTAACCGCGGTATGCTTTGCGCCTTTATCGGGGCGACTTTCGCCTTTGCCGCCACTAACCGTACCTTAACCGTTCCGTCGCGGTATCGTATTCGCCAATACGCCGCGGATGCGTACCCACGTTCGCTTGCGTCATTAAACACGTGAAGCTGACGCTCTACCACTCCCCCCGTAGGAGCATAGCACCTAGGCAGCCGCAGTCGTGATACTTCCTCGACGACTCGCAGCCACCTCTGAAATTCCTCAGCTGCCTCCTCAGGTAGTTCGTCGTCCCATCCGACCTTCTTCATCCGCCACAGGTCTTGCAGCAGGATCTTGGCGGTGATGGTGAGGTAGCTCAGCAGTCCCAGCGGGTCGAAGACCGACATGACTGCACTTAACGCCTCTCTCTTGGTCGGTGGCCTCTGCAGCGTCTTCACTTCGTTCGGTACCCTGTTCATGGATGTGTTGAACGTTAAGGCATCTTCATCGGCCATCCATAATAGCCCTAGGGTTCTGCCTGGGCTGTCTTGTCTCAAGCCTACCTCCTTAGGCTTGCTTGCTAGTAATTCCTCCGGCTTGTCTTCTAGTAGGGCTGCGTGGTTCGAATTCCAGCCTGCTAAGGTGAAGCCGGCCTGCTGGTGTACTTCCATAACCTGCCTCGCAGTGTTTACCGCTTCCTCTACCGTAGCATAACTGTCTAGGTAGTCATCCATGTAGTGACTACGTACGATAGCGTTAAGTGCCAACGGATGTGTCTCTGCGTGTGCGCGCGCGTTATGATCCCTAACACTATGTGTGAGAAACGGCGAGCTCCTCGCACCGAAAATCATTGAAGTCATAACGTATTCCCGCGGTGGGATGGATCGCTCGTTACCTCGCCACAGAAACAATTGCGCGGGTTGGTCGCGACGGTCTATCTTCACGCGTAAAAACATTTCCCTAATATCCGCGGACACAGCTATTTCGTTCTCCCTAAATCTAAACAGTATGCCCGGTAGGTTCCGTAACAAGTCGGGGCCGTCAAGTAAATAATCGTTCAAACATTTACCGGACGCACGCGCTGCTGCGTCGAAAACCACTCTTGTTTTCCCGGGCTTGTTCGGATTCCGTACTGCGAAGTGAGGCAGGTACCAGCTCTTGGGGTCCTCCCTCTCTGTCCCCTCGGCTTCCCTTGCGTATCCTTTTGCCAGGAGGTTGTCTATTTGTGCTGTATAGGCGTCTCGAAACTCCGGCGATTTGTCCATCTTCTTCTCGATCGTCCGCAGTCTTCGAGCAGCCATCTCGTAGCTGAGAGGCATCCGCACGTCGTCGTCCTTCCATGGCAGTGCCACCTGGTATTGCTCGCCGACCTTCTTGACGGTGCGCTGGAATATCTCGACAGCGCGCTCCTCTTCCCGTCGCGGCCTACTCTTTAGCGAGATACCGATGGAATCGATCTCGTACTGCCGTTTAAGGAGTTCCGTTAACTCCTCGTCCTGACTGGCGAACGTTCGAATGTCCCTATCTAACCGTCCGCTACTGCTTACGACGTGTAATACGGTTTCACCGTCCTCCCTACACGTGAATCGCGGCACGGTTCCCTGTATCACCCATCTTATAACGTACGTGCAGCTATAGGCTGCCTTCGACGTCCTATCCTTAAATTACGGGTGATTATTAAATGCCAGTTGTCGGCGCCTAATAATAATCTCAGTTTGGCGTCCTCGTAGCAAACCGAGCTCGGTAGGTCGCGTAAGTGTTTCAACCGTAAACACTCTTTATTTATCGACTGCGAACCTATCTGTAAATTTGTTACTGTACGCGCATTTATTCTATACATTTCGCTGCGCGTCTTGCTACGTATGCCTATGTTAACTAGCCTGCTATCGGCCTCGCGCTGACTATTGTTTACTCCTCTAATATTCAGCGGCTTTACAGGTCCATCCGCTCCTAACTCGCGCGCTAAGTCGTCGTCGATCAACGAAATAGTCGAGCCTTCGTCAAGCAACGCATACGTATCTATTTCCCTACCGCGTGGTCCACGTAACGTAATGGGACACACTTTCAATAATACGGACGCATTACTACCAACGTTAGACGCGACGAGCACGATCTCATCCGGTTTTGCCGATGTCTCAGGTGCGCGGGTCTTGCGGGTGTGAAGGAGGGCATGGTGGGGGGCGTTGCAGCCGTCGACGCCGCATTTCTTGGCTTTACATCTAAACCGTCGGTGTTTACTATTCAAACAGAGAAAACACACCCCCTCTTCCTTTACCCAATTCCACCGGTCGTCCACACCCATTTGCGCTAACTTTCTACACTTAGCGATCACGTGTTCACCCCCGCAACACATACAGGAGGCACTACCGGTGTCCTCCTGGGCGGTGAACGTTTTTACGTCGCGGGCCCTATTCTCTACGCGGCGTGTTAATACAACTCGTTTCGACGGCGGCGCCTCTCGTCCAACGGGCGATTCCTTAGTCGGCGCTACGGACGTATAGGCATGACTCAACGCACGGTCAGCCTCTCTCATCATGAACCTAGACAGTGTAACGATGTCCGGTTCGTCTGCACTTCCGTAGTGCTCCGCATAATCGCACCAACGCGACCGTAAGTGAGGGCTTAGTTTACTAGTTACTTCCCTAGTCAGCATTGGATTTTGTAAATACCCTTTGCCGTCGACGTTCTGTAAAATACATACTATATTTTGTAATTTAATCGCGAACGAATTCAATTCCTGAGCGGTTTGACCCGGGCGCGGAAGGCGTTTCAGTTCTTCTAACGCTCGATCGATAATTACTTCCGGGCGGCCGAAACACTGCTCTAATGTTCGCATAATATCTGCTGGATCCTTCGCGGTAAACAGCAGTGCCGATACTACCTCCCTAGCTTCACCGCGTAGACAGTTTCTTAACCTTGCCATATTTTCCGTATTTGTGAATCCATATAAACGCGTGGATTCCTTCATCGCGGCTTTGAAGGCTAACCATTCCGCGGCCGAACCGTTAAAAATAGGCAAGTCCTGCGTCTGCTTCGCGGCAGCGGGCCTGACTCTAATCATATTCTCTAGAGCTTCCGCTAGTCGCTCTATACCCCTCTCTTTCCCTCGCGGAGTAAGCGACCTCTCTCTATCCCTATCTCCCTCTAGCCTACGCTGTGGCGCTGGCGTCCTATGTACACCTACATCCCTATGACACGGCGACGATAATCTACGATCCGCGTGGCGATGTGGCGATGGCGATCTATGTACACCTACATCCCTATACGGCGACGGTGATCTACGATCCGCGTGGCGATGTGGCGATCTATGTGTAGGCGATAGAGTGCGGCGTTGGACGCGCGACGGCGACGTAACCCGTACACGACGATCCACCTGGTTCATTTCTACGGCGACTCCACTATCCCTCTGTATCGTTTCTACGCGACGTGGTTGAACCTCATTCGCTACCGTCCTCCCCTGGGCATCTTCACTGTGGTCGTAACCGGTTACCATGTTCGGTAGGGTCTGCTCTAACTCGATGCGGGGCGCGGGCTGAGACGGGCGGCAAGGCGACTCCCCCCGCACAGTCTCTACGTTCTCTAACCACCTATCAACGCGTACCCTATTTTCAACTAACTCGTCTTCGTTAATACTTTCCCTATCTGTTTCTTCTTGTAGTTGCGCGACGTCCCTAGCGTACTTCTTCTTAATAAGATCTTCTTCCAGTTGCAATTGCTTCCTCCTAATTGAAGCTAGTTCCTCCGCGGCGTTATATTCAATTTGTTTTAACCTAGCTATCGCGCTAGCTGTCGACCGGGCTGAACGAACGGAGCGGACCGACGGAGCTCGAGGTGCGGGCCAATGTACGACGTCTGTTACAGACGCGACGGTACGTACTATCGAACTAGTTTCTGTACACGGAAGATCTTCAATAATCGCGGCGAGTGTCTCTGTGCGCGGCGCGGATGTGCTAACCTCTCCCAAGCGATCGGTCGTAGACACGGACATAGCGGGGCGCGGCGGCGGAGGCGCGGGCGCGGGCGTAGATGCGGGCGCGAGCGGGGCCTGGGGCGCGGGCGCGGTGGAGGGCGCTTGTGCCATCGCGAGATAATCGGACGGGGACGCGGGTGCTTCTTCGAATATACGCATTCCTACCGGCGTGTCGTCCTCGTTCCGTGCCTTCTGGCTTCGTGTCTTCCTCATTGTCCCACGTTGCAACCTCCGGTCGTCTTCAAAAAGACGTACGTATCGTCTTCAAAAAGACGCACGTATTGGATGTCGTTCCCGCCACAAGGGCGTTACCAGATGGTCACAGTTTGACACCGTTAGGGAGCAACCACCTGGCCGCGTAAACGCGGTTAAAGAAACAAGAAATTGTCTGGAAACAGACAATAGACGTATGTGACGTAGTCGTAACAAGAAACAGGGAAGAAATTAGTACCGACGATCTTCTCTCTTCGTCGACGAACTTCTTTCTTCCTTGAAGATCTTCTATAATGATCTTCTCTCTTCTATAATTATGTTCTTTCTTCTATAATTATGTTCTTTCTTCTGTAATTGGCTTCTTTCTTGTTTCTTCTTACTTCTTACTTCTTTCTTCTGGCTTGAATCCGGCGGCGATGGACCAAGAATATAATGGATGAAAAGTGGACTGTATATTTATTTATGATTGATTACTTATTGACTGATCTGAGGTTAGCTATACTAGGGGACTGCTTGAAGAAAAGATGGTACTTTTTACTATACTGTATTACACTATTTACAATATTCGGCACTACTAAAATAAACTATCTAATATGTACAGAGAGAGGTCTTCAGTTGTGGAGTCTTGATCTGTTGTCTTGAGTCTTCTTTGGAGTCTTCTCGAGTGCCGCTTCCGAAGTGAAATGAACAGCTCACAGACCGAGACGCCCTTCTTATATCTCGCAAGAAGGTGTCTCAGTCTGTGAGTAGTGCCGTGCGACGATAAATGAAGCCACACGCGCGCTGATTGGTCGCCGACATCACTGGATCGGCGCCGGTGTGCGGGGTGCGCGGGGGGTAGCGGGGTACGAAGGGGCGACGGGGCGGCGGGTCTCTAGCTGTCCTCAACAGTGGTAGAGCCACGCGGCAGCTTTTGCTGTCGCACGGATGGGCCGGCTCGAACCGGGGTGGTACCACGACCTCACAGAATACCAGCGTGAAGTAGAGACTTACCTCTGCGTTTCGCTTGGTGAGTGCAGGTGGCCGGAGGCCCTTTTTGCTGGAAATGAGGCATTCCATCTTAGTCCTCACGGGTGACAACGCATCTACATTTTGATTTGTAATAGAGGATAGATGTAGATGTCTATGGGCCGCAGCAACCACTAACCATCAGGTGGACTGTGTGTTCGTTTGTCACCCTTAGCCTATAAAAAAAAGCCTTGTTAGATGGTGATGAACAATGGGTCACACCAACATGTGCTAATTTGACAATAAAACCTATATAGCTTTAAAGCCATGTTTATGAAAATAACAAAGTTTTTGTTTCATCCAAATTGGTGCAGAAATACGAAAGTTATAATTTTTTTAATTTTTTACCCGCTTGTTCTCTGTGGCGTGACGTCACAATTCCACAGAGCGAACGCGCGGTAGGTACTTGTTAATAAACGTAGTGATTATATTCTCTTTGCTTGGTAAGTTAAGTACTAACCGCGCGCTCGGAAGTATACGGTATATACGGTAAGTATATAGTATAAGTATCGTTTACCTACATATTATATCCAATGTCAGTGTTAATGTCCGGTTGACGGTATTACATGACATAATACTTATAATAAACCCAAACGACTATATAATAATTTTGAACTAATAATCTAATCTATTATTATTAATAATGTAATTAATAAACTATTAATAATATTTGACATTTGTATGCCCATGAGGCTGATCGCAGACTGAACTTTATTTGTGTTTAAATAAGACCATTTTGTAACCTGTGAATCACGAATAAACAATTTGATTTGATTTATAAACTAACGTATTAAACATTGAGCGTTTATGTATATGTATAGTCACGGTGAGTAGTGCTGTATAAAAAAGAAAATGGAAGTGGGCTTTGAAAAGTCAGCTAATCTAATCTGCCAAAAGTGGATATTTTTATGTATGCGTAGTATTTTTCAAAAAATTATGATTTTTTATCATCAGAAATGCGTAGAATAAAGCTCCAAAGGTAAGTTACTAATAAAAGATTACGAAAAGTATACAGCGTTTCCATTGATTAGTAATTAGGCAGTAATACATAGGTAGGTATTAACTGAACGAACCACGAAGTTGCACATGATTTACAACGACATAAAATGAAAAAACTTACTTAAACTTACTAATGCAGTGAGTATTAATCAACTCGTATTTATTGCCTAGTGACACTTGAAGAAATTTTGTTAGTTACGTAGTTCGTCAGCCGCGTCTACGTGCTGTTTTCGAGAGTTATTACGAATCGTCTCGCGCGCAGACTTAACAACTTCCAGCCTCCCGAACAAGCCGGTTTCCGAAAAGGCTTTAGCACCATAGACCACATACATACCCTTAAGCAAATTGTACAGAAGTCCGAGGAGTACAATTTGCCACTATGTCTGTCGTATGTGGACTATGAAAAAGCCTTTGATTCCGCCGAAATTCGGGCGGTGCTGAAGTCCCTACAGCGGTGCCAAGTTGACTGTCGGTATATCGAAGTGTTGAAATGCTTGTACAGTAGGGCTACGACGGCTATTCGAGTACAGAACCAGAGTACGAAACCTATCCAATTGCAGGGAGGTGTAAGACAGGGTGACGTCATATTTCCGAAACTCTTCACCGCTGCATTGGAAGACTTTTTCAAGCTTCTGGACTGGAAAGGATACGGTATCAACATCAATGGCGAGTACATCACTCACCTTCAATTTGCCGACGATATAGTTCTTATGGCAGAATCGCTGGAGGACCTAAGCACTATGCTCAATGACCTCAATAGTGTTTCCCAACGGATAGGTCTTAAGATGAACATGGACAAAACAAAGATCATGTTTAATGTCCATGTCACACCTATGCCGGTAGTTGTAGGGAACACTTAGATCGAAGTTGTTGACGAGTATGTTTACCTGGGACAAATAGTCCGACTAGGTAAGTCCAACTTCGACCGAGAGGTCAATCGACGGATTCAACTCGGTTGGGCAGCGTTCGGGAAATTACGGCACATCTTCTCGTCAGGTATACCTCAAAACTTAAAAACGAGACTGAACACCCAGTGCGTGTTGCCAGTGATGACATACGGAACTGAGATGTGGTGCTTCACTGCTGGCGCGGGCGCGGGCGTAGATGCGGGCGCGAGCGGGGCCTGGGGCGCGGGCGCGGTGGAGGGCGCTTGTGCCATCGCGAGATAATCGGACGGGGACGCGGGTGCTTCTTCGAATATACGCATTCCTACCGGCGTGTCGTCCTCGTTCCGTGCCTTCTGGCTTCGTGTCTTCCTCATTGTCCCACGTTGCAACCTCCGGTCGTCTTCAAAAAGACGTACGTATCGTCTTCAAAAAGACGCACGTATTGGATGTCGTTCCCGCCACAAGGGCGTTACCAGATGGTCACAGTTTGACACCGTTAGGGAGCAACCACCTGGCCGCGTAAACGCGGTTAAAGAAACAAGAAATTGTCTGGAAACAGACAATAGACGTATGTGACGTAGTCGTAACAAGAAACAGGGAAGAAATTAGTACCGACGATCTTCTCTCTTCGTCGACGAACTTCTTTCTTCCTTGAAGATCTTCTATAATGATCTTCTCTCTTCTATAATTATGTTCTTTCTTCTATAATTATGTTCTTTCTTCTGTAATTGGCTTCTTTCTTGTTTCTTCTTACTTCTTGCTTCTTTCTTCTGGCTTGAATCCGGCGGCGATGGACCAAGAATATAATGGATGAAAAGTGGACTGTATATTTATTTATGATTGATTACTTATTGACTGATCTGAGGTTAGCTATACTAGGGGACTGCTTGAAGAAAAGATGGTACTTTTTACTATACTGTATTACACTATTTACAATATTCGGCACTACTAAAATAAACTATCTAATATGTACAGAGAGAGGTCTTCAGTTGTGGAGTCTTGATCTGTTGTCTTGAGTCTTCTTTGGAGTCTTCTCGAGTGCCGCTTCCGAAGTGAAATGAACAGCTCACAGACCGAGACGCCCTTCTTATATCTCGCAAGAAGGTGTCTCAGTCTGTGAGTAGTGCCGTGCGACGATAAATGAAGCCACACGCGCGCTGATTGGTCGCCGACATCACTGGATCGGCGCCGGTGTGCGGGGTGCGCGGGGGGTAGCGGGGTACGAAGGGGCGACGGGGCGGCGGGTCTCTAGCTGTCCTCAACAGTGGTAGAGCCACGCGGCAGCTTTTGCTGTCGCACGGATGGGCCGGCTCGAACCGGGGTGGTACCACGACCTCACAGAATACCAGCGTGAAGTAGAGACTTACCTCTGCGTTTCGCTTGGTGAGTGCAGGTGGCCGGAGGCCCTTTTTGCTGGAAATGAGGCATTCCATCTTAGTCCTCACGGGTGACAACGCATCTACATTTTGATTTGTAATAGAGGATAGATGTAGATGTCTATGGGCCGCAGCAACCACTAACCATCAGGTGGACTGTGTGTTCGTTTGTCACCCTTAGCCTATAAAAAAAAGCCTTGTTAGATGGTGATGAACAATGGGTCACACCAACATGTGCTAATTTGACAATAAAACCTATATAGCTTTAAAGCCATGTTTATGAAAATAACAAAGTTTTTGTTTCATCCAAATTGGTGCAGAAATACGAAAGTTATAATTTTTTTAATTTTTTACCCGCTTGTTCTCTGTGGCGTGACGTCACAATTCCACAGAGCGAACGCGCGGTAGGTACTTGTTAATAAACGTAGTGATTATATTCTCTTTGCTTGGTAAGTTAAGTACTAACCGCGCGCTCGGAAGTATACGGTATATACGGTAAGTATATAGTATAAGTATCGTTTACCTACATATTATATCCAATGTCAGTGTTAATGTCCGGTTGACGGTATTACATGACATAATACTTATAATAAACCCAAACGACTATATAATAATTTTGAACTAATAATCTAATCTATTATTATTAATAATGTAATTAATAAACTATTAATAATATTTGACATTTGTATGCCCATGAGGCTGATCGCAGACTGAACTTTATTTGTGTTTAAATAAGACCATTTTGTAACCTGTGAATCACGAATAAACAATTTGATTTGATTTATAAACTAACGTATTAAACATTGAGCGTTTATGTATATGTATAGTCACGGTGAGTAGTGCTGTATAAAAAAGAAAATGGAAGTGGGCTTTGAAAAGTCAGCTAATCTAATCTGCCAAAAGTGGATATTTTTATGTATGCGTAGTATTTTTCAAAAAATTATGATTTTTTATCATCAGAAATGCGTAGAATAAAGCTCCAAAGGTAAGTTACTAATAAAAGATTACGAAAAGTATACAGCGTTTCCATTGATTAGTAATTAGGCAGTAATACATAGGTAGGTATTAACTGAACGAACCACGAAGTTGCACATGATTTACAACGACATAAAATGAAAAAACTTACTTAAACTTACTAATGCAGTGAGTATTAATCAACTCGTATTTATTGCCTAGTGACACTTGAAGAAATTTTGTTAGTTACGTAGTTCGTCAGCCGCGTCTACGTGCTGTTTTCGAGAGTTATTACGAATCGTCTCGCGCGCAGACTTAACAACTTCCAGCCTCCCGAACAAGCCGGTTTCCGAAAAGGCTTTAGCACCATAGACCACATACATACCCTTAAGCAAATTGTACAGAAGTCCGAGGAGTACAATTTGCCACTATGTCTGTCGTATGTGGACTATGAAAAAGCCTTTGATTCCGCCGAAATTCGGGCGGTGCTGAAGTCCCTACAGCGGTGCCAAGTTGACTGTCGGTATATCGAAGTGTTGAAATGCTTGTACAGTAGGGCTACGACGGCTATTCGAGTACAGAACCAGAGTACGAAACCTATCCAATTGCAGGGAGGTGTAAGACAGGGTGACGTCATATTTCCGAAACTCTTCACCGCTGCATTGGAAGACTTTTTCAAGCTTCTGGACTGGAAAGGATACGGTATCAACATCAATGGCGAGTACATCACTCACCTTCAATTTGCCGACGATATAGTTCTTATGGCAGAATCGCTGGAGGACCTAAGCACTATGCTCAATGACCTCAATAGTGTTTCCCAACGGATAGGTCTTAAGATGAACATGGACAAAACAAAGATCATGTTTAATGTCCATGTCACACCTATGCCGGTAGTTGTAGGGAACACTTAGATCGAAGTTGTTGACGAGTATGTTTACCTGGGACAAATAGTCCGACTAGGTAAGTCCAACTTCGACCGAGAGGTCAATCGACGGATTCAACTCGGTTGGGCAGCGTTCGGGAAATTACGGCACATCTTCTCGTCAGGTATACCTCAAAACTTAAAAACGAGACTGAACACCCAGTGCGTGTTGCCAGTGATGACATACGGAACTGAGATGTGGTGCTTCACTGCTGGCCGGATGAGGAAGCTCGAGGTCGCTCAGCGAGCTATGGAGAGGGCTATGCTCGGAGTTTCTCTGCGTGATAAACTCAGAAATGAGGATATCCGCAGTAGAACCAGAGTGACCGACATAGCCCAACGGGTTAGTAAGCTGAAGTGGCAATGGGCCGGCCATATAGCTCGAAGAACCGACAACCGATGGGGAAGAAAGGTTCTCGATTGGCAGCCTCGTACCAGCAGGCAAAGTGTAGGGCAGCCTCCCACTAGATGGAGTGACGACCTGGTAAGATAAGTCGATGGATGCAGTTGGTTCAGGACCGTGCTTTGTGGCATTCTTTTGGGGAGGCCTATGTTCAGCAGTGGATTTGTGAAAGGCTGTAATGATGATGATGACGTAGTTCGTCAATGGTTGCAAACATATGGTCCTAGTTTAACTTTGACTTACTTTTGAATAAACTGATTGCGGTATTACGTTGGTAGTTGTCACCTATTCTATTTTGAAAATGCGATGGTCGCAAACATTCAATGCCTGTAATACTAAACTGATTTTGATGAAATTTTGCATAAAGGTATAATATGATCAACAGGATTTTTTCTTATCATATCGGACTTATATTCCCAAGGAGCATGATATACCAGAAATTAAAAAAACAACAGAAAATAAAAATTAATGATAAATAACATGACAAGAAAAATATGGTAAGTGGCACTCGAATCCACGATCTTGACGATTTTTATGGCTGTTTGACTCGAAAACCCTGTTGGGTTTATAGTGTGTCGTCCGGCAAGTAAATACATATTATTGTTACTTAATTTTAACGTATTGCTATTGTATGTAGGTTAAAAGAGCCGAAGGTTCGCTATCCCTCATTTCACTATCGATTTTATTATTGGATTTATTTTAACACATACTGTCACAACGGTTTATCCCTGATCAAACGCACTCCTCTTATCAACGCACATACCACACGCACACAGGCGCACCACGCTGTGTAGTGCATTGCATATCGATCTTCTAGCAGTATAAAGTATTGCACATTTGACTAAGAGATATCAGTCTGTAAAACCACGTATCTCACTGTCGTTATTTTGCCCGTTAGGCTAAAACATTACCTCTATACAGATATTCTGCCTAAGTAAGACAAGTATCTCATTCCTGATAATGATTAGATGCGTAAGCAAGAGAGCAAGTTGAACAGCGGCTATCACACTGTTATTATTTTTAACAATTAACCTTCAGAGTAATTTCTAATACGAGTAAGAATATGTTATTTTAATATTACAAACAGACGTTTCAAGTTTTTAGATACATAATTTTTCTTTGGGAAAATCTATACAAATTCGGTTATGAATAGCTTTTATGACTACCTGTTGCAAATCAAATATAATATTATAATTATTTCCGTACATACCGATAGTTGAGGTCTCCAGCAACAAATACATAGTTTAGGTGAATCATTGCGATGAAAAACGCCGCGAGACAAACGTAAAAATACTGGACCTTTTGATATTTTCCAAATTTTTTCATAATTGCAATAATTTCCATTTCATCCTCTTGATTAGATCCAAACTTTTCAGCATCCATTTTAATTATCGTTTGTAAATAAAAATGAAATCACAATATTTTAACTTGCCAAGTCAATTGAGGCAATCACTTTCCCTTGTTTTTTGTAATGTTGGCACTGGTCACATAGGAAAACCGACACAAAAATTGTTAAACTTTTGGTCTGGTACGTATAGTAACGTACAATGTGAAATCACAATATTTAAAAATATTAAATAATATAAAATTATTTTCGTCATAAGAGTTATAATTCTAAAAAGTTTAGTTTGTTACAAAATGTCACAATTTAATAAAAATATTTAAATAAATGAATTTAAAGAAATGAATTCAGTACCCATGACGATACGCTCGTACGTATTTGATTGATGTGGCAGTAAGAAAAATGAGAACTAGAGATGTGACGAGCAGTTTTATTCGAAACCGGTTTCAGTAGTAACACGTTGCGTCGTTGTTTGTATATTCAACTAAATACTTAAAAGAAAACAAATGTATTGCAAACTTTAAATAATAAAATCTGAAATACCTTGTCGTGAAGCGACAATTAAAAGAGAAGGAAAACCTAACCTACGATCAGCAAAACAACCAAATAGACCAAGACAATAATATATTTAAGTTTTTAAAAGAGTATTTACAATTTTATAAAAAAAATGAAATATGAAGATGATGGATGATGTGATTTACAAACTATATTTAAAAAAAAAAGGTAATAAAAAAAAGAGATTTATGTCGAAGCTGAGTCCGAAGATCCCAAGCGTGCTCTCAGCGCCTGGAACGAGCACGCACGGCGTAGGTGGGAAGGCGTGGGCGTCTCTAGGCGACGACCTCAGGTGAATGCGGCGATTGCAGGATCGGCGATTTCAGCCCAGACAGGAGCTTGCAGGATCCTCAGCGACTTCAGACAGCGCAGTGGCCTGCAGGATCCGGTGACTGCAGGCGGAACAGAGGTTTGTAGGTTCCGGTGATTTCGGGCGGAACAGAGGTTTGCAGGTTCCGGCGACTCCAGGTAGAACAGAGTCTTGTGGGATCTCGGCGACTTCAGGCAGAGCAACGGTTTGTAGGATCCGGCGACTACAGGTAGAGCAGAGGTTCGTAGAGTCCAGTGGCTTCTGGCAGGACAGAGGCTTGCAGGATCCCGGGGCTGAGCGGCCCCGGGATAAGGCCTTTAGAAGATGCTTCCGATACGAGAACTGAAGCAAGACTCCTTTTCTTCACCGATTGTTCGGCTTTTATATCTTTCTAGAGAGAACGGAAAAATTATTTAAATTAAAAGGAAATTTATTGTAAATGACCTAGAGCAAAAGAGTATTTATGTGAAAATATCGAGATCAAACATTATATCGGTAACGAATTTGAATAAAAATTGCCATGACAACGGTATAAATAGTAGTTGTCATAAAAACCAATTTTTGGTTTTTGGACTTTTATTAAGAAATTATTACATTTAAGTATGAATTGAGATATGATTCACATAGGAAAAACTTATGCACGGCTGCGTGCATGAAGCCTGAAATTGTAGAGTTACAGAGAATTCAATAAAATACCATAAAAGGTAAGACTTCATTGACAGCTATTTTAAAAGTGATAAATAGTGTGAAAATACGAAGTAAAATGATATGTTATTGTGTAAAAACGTTACAGGATCCTATAGAAATAAAGGTGATGCAAAATATAAATGCAGAAAATCAAAAACAGAATGAAAAAAATAGTATAAAGTGATGCAAAACATGAATGCAGAATATCAAAACAGAATGAAGAATTAGTGTACAATGAAATGTAAGTAGTATAACACTACAACCTTTTTTAATAGTTACGGCTTGAGCTCACTATCACTAAACTCAATCTGTGTTGGCGGAGCCACTCCTGAATTTCACTCTTTTTGTTAGCTGATGTCGGTGCCCGATTTATTTGCTGGGAGTGGTAGAGTGCGTTGTCCATTATAATGACTGATGGTTCTTCAAGACTCTACAACAGCTTTGTAAACCAATCTGTGAAGCCTTCGGCATTTATTTCTGAATGGTATCCCTCGTTCTGAAACTTCACAACACGGAATACCCATCTGGCTTCGGGTATAAAACCATATTTTGCGCAGCCTGCATGACAAACTGAAACAACATAATTAAATGAATATCATATTTTGTATTAAATTATTCTTAAGTCGTATTTCTTACATAAAAGATGAAAGAATATTTACCAATTAGTCTTTCCATCCTTGTCTAGCCAAATTTGCTTGCAGCTGTGATTTTGGTTCACCCAAGTCTTATCTAAATAAATTTTTGTTCGAGTGTCTTCACTATCTCAGGGTCTTGAGTTTTCTCAGGAATTGTAGCCGCGCACAAACGATGTCAGTCGCTTCCAATTCCAATCTTTTACGACCATCTGGAGCTTGTGTGTACTTGTACCCAAGTTCTATGAGTATTTTATGCATAGAAGAAATAGAACACTGGAATCCGTCGATTCTTTCTTTTGCTGTACTCAAAATTTTAGCCGTGGAAAGATATTCACCGTCGCGATAAAACGATGACACTTTTTGTTTAATTACACTTTTGTCAAAGTCGTCTAACGCAGTTACTGTACAAGGCCGATAGACGCTTTATCGCGGAGAGCTAACTTCTCCCTTTATACTCTTTTTTTTAATTTTTTCAATCGCTCTAACACTCACACTACATATCGCCGCAGCAAGTTCAACTTTGTAACATTTCGGGATCTATTTTCATTTCAGTGAAAAATGTTAAAACATTGTTGTTGAACAACACGTGCATGTGCTGGTATATTGGCGTCAACAGGCAAAATATTATTTTGAATAAATTCAGACGTTTTGGTAAAAAACAAAGGAGTAGCCATTGTGTCACTAAAGAAATTCAGAGAGCGAATGTGCAAAAACAAATTTCTCTTCGATATATATACTAAATTATCATTGCACTAATTTGCAGGTATAAGGCGGGGGTAATAATGTAAAACAAATGACTCATAACATAACAATGTCGCAACAGCCTTTGTATACCACACCGTCGCCATGTTGGTTAGCAATTGCTGTAAATTTTACAGTAAGCGAGCAATCCTAGTTCTATCCCCGCCGGTACCAATAAAATTGTTAATTGCAATTTTAAGTGCTGATTTACCACGTGCTCGGCGGCGTCAAGGAAAATATCGTGAGGAAACCTGCATATCTGAGAAATAACTATATAAAGTCCGAAGACATGTGAAGTTCCCCAACACGCATTGGGGCAACTTAGCGAACACTTCCTTGCTCGAAAACCCTATCAGAAATGAGGGGAGGCCTGTGCCAGCAGTAGGACGTATATGAGGCTGTAGCTTTAACTTTTCAAAGTTTTTCATGCTCATGCCAAACGGTGTTTGTAGAAAATGTATAACTCTCAACCTGTATATAGTCATTGGAAAGATGAAATTTTTTTAAAGTTACGTTCAGGCTGACAGATTGCTTAATATAAGGTAACTTCATTATACACATAGTATTCGATGACTACAACACTACTTTTCAGTGTTATCAGTTTGTAAATATCACATTAAACCTGTAATTTATTAAAGGTGAGCGTTATCGCAGCATTATTTTCTTATTTATCAATGACGTTTATTTTCTAGCTAAGTGATAACTCGTGATTAAAACACTTGTCTTATTATGAATTATCACTTAGCTTCTGCGTGAAATGTATATTTCAAACTTTCTTCATTCATATTGCAAATATCATTTTTAAAAGTGTTCAGAACAGACACTCTGATTTGATTTTATTTTATGATTTTATTTCATGAAATAAAAAAATAATTATAGACTCCGCTGCGGTTATAATTTGATTATAAGGTAATGCCATCTTTTAAAACTTTGGCAGATCTTTTTTGCAGAAAAAAACTGAACAATTCAGCATTTTTGTAGAATGTCTATTCAGCTGTGCAACTAGATTTAGTGTAGTGAGCAGTGTGGCTGCATTTAGTTATACTGTATGCACAGGACTGTCTCAACTAATACTTAGACAGAGGGGGGCGTCTGCGTATGGCTAATCCCTTCGGTCCGTCGGTGGTCTGTGTTTTTCTTTTTAAGGTTCCGTAGCCAAATGGTAAAAAACGGAACCCTTATGGATTCGTCATGTCTGTCTTTCTGTCCGTCCGTATGTCACAGCCACTTTTTTCCGAAACCATAAGAACTATCCTGTTGAAACTTGGTAAGTAGATGTATTCTGTGAACCTCATTAAGATTTTCATACAAATATAGAAGAAAAAAGCAATAAATTTTGCGGGTTCCCGATACTTTATACTGAAACTCAATTTTTTATTCCATCAAACCCATACATGTGGGGTATCTGTGGATAGGTCTACAAAAATGATATTGAAGTTTCTTATATCATTTCTTTCTAAACTGAATAGTTTGCGCGAGAGACACATCCAAATTGGTAAAATGTGTATCCCCTGCAACTTCTAAAATAAGAGAATGATAAAACTAAAAAAATATATGATGTACATTACTATGTAAACTTCCACCGAAAATTGCTTTGAACGAGATCTAGTAAGTAGATTTTAGACCACCTTAATTCCATAAACTCTAAAATACAATTCACAATGGAGTTAGAGGCAAACAATTCTTTAGCTTTCCTAGATGTTTTAGTCATCCGAAACCCTGATAACACTATTGGTCATACTGTGTATAGAAAAAAGACCCATACTAACCGATATTTAAATGGTGAATCGCACCATCATCCATCACAGTTAGCTACCGTGGGAAAATCTTTGTTTCAGAGAGCACGAGGGATCTGTGACAGAAAACATCTGGCCGCCGAGCTTCAGTACGTCGAGCAAGTATTGCAAGACAACAAGCTTCGGGTCCCGCGCCTACGTCACAGTGACCGAGTGAAGCCAACCACAGTCGAGCGTGTGCCTGCTGTACTATCCTATGTCAGAGGAGTCACAGACAAGGTTGGCTACATCTTGAAGCAAGCTTCTATTAAAACATACTTCAAGCCGCCGAAGAAGATTAGTCAATTTTTACCATCCGTCAAGTGTAATATCCCTCTACAAGATGCAGGAGTGTACAAGCTTGACTGCTAATGTGGTCTCTCTTACATAGGACAAACAAAAAGATCCATTAAAACCCGCGTGGAAGAACATATAGCTGACGTGAAGCACCGACGCTCTGGGAAGTCTGCAGTCTGTGAACATGTTCAAGATCGTCTCCGTCATTACATCAGATTTGACAGACCACAAATCCTTGCAAAAGAACACCGATTCCTACCAAGGATGATACGCGAGGCTATTGAAATTAAAAAACACCCTAATTTCAATAGAGAAGATGGATGGGTGCTGCCATCTGCTTGGGATCCTATAATTAACAAAATTAAATCCAAACCCAAGCATAACACTGCAAGACTTCAGGATACTGTAAGTTCATTCTGCGTAAATCGAACCACAAATTAATATTAAAAACTGAAGGTAGCCGGGCTAACTGTGACATCGGGATGTCAAACATCTCAGTCCCCGTCGTGACCATGGGTTGCTGAAAAGCACTCGAAATGTCGGGAATAAAAATAATAAAATAAACGCGATAAAATCCGTAAAAAACAGTTTTATTCAATGTGTAGTGTTCGCGTAAATATAAGAAATCATTATGTAAACCAGTACGGACTGGTAATAGCAAATAAAATTCGCCGATTAGAAGATCTTAAAAAAAAGCGCGCAAGATGTATAACAGCTTTGAACTTCTTGAAGAGATGTAGAGATCACAGTCTCATTCCTACGTGTGTCAAAATATCGACTAAAAAGGACATTCGAGGAAGCGCTAAGATCTTAAATCAGGCAAGTAAAAAGTTGTTACGAACGGTGATTCAGCAAAAACGGTTCGATCTACAATTCATAAATAATACCATAGACAATTTGTCCAGTGAGTTAAAGACAGTTTTAACGACATTTGATTTTAATAATTGCATAGAAACTTTGAACAAATGTGAAAAAGCTAAATATACATACATACATAATACATAAACACTCACGCCTGTCACCCAGAGGGGTAGGCAGAGACTATGGACTTCCATTTGGCACGATTCTGACAGACCTCTCTCGCTTCCTCCACATCCATATACCTACGCATACACGCTCGTCGGTTAAAGGTACTCTTGATTTGGCCCATTTTCAATATATCGCCAATTTGGTCGATAAACTTTCGCCTAGGGCGACCCTTCCCGATTCTGCCATTCACCTCTGCAACATAAATTTGCTTTGTCACTCTTTCCTCATTCATTCTTTCTACATGACCAAACCACCGAAGCATTCCTTTCTTAATCCTGGTCACAACATCATCTTGCAAACCACACTCTTCTCTTATTAAACAATTTCTCACTCTGTCGTTCAGATTCATCCCTAACATACTCCTTAATGACCGCATTTCTACAGCATTTATTCTACTCTCGTGCTTCTTCTGCCACACCCAACTTTCACTACCATACATTAAAGTAGGCACTAACACAGCATTGTGAATTGCCATACGTGCCTTTTTGGACACATTCTGACTTTTCACAATAGAGTGTAGAGCCCCATTCACTCTATTTCCTGCATTCACTCGTCGTTCTATATCCTTATCATATCTACCATCCTTGCTAAACACACATCCCAAATACACAAACTCATCTACTTGTTCTACCAACTCCCCTTCTATTCTTATTTCACATATCGTTTTACTTTCTTCTCTTTCAAAAACCATAACTTTCGTCTTACTTGCGTTCACTTTCATTCCCTTTTCTTTTAATGTCCTGTTCATTAATGTAACCATCATTTGCAACTCGGCCGCCGAAGACGCAAGTATGACTTGATCATCGGCGTACAAAAGGCATTTGACGGTTAACTCACCCATTCTTAACCCGCATTCTTCTACTTTCAAATTTTCCAAACAACTGTCCATAAATAGGTTGAACAGCCACGGGGAAGCCACACAGCCCTGTCTGACACCTTTATGGATGCCAAACCAGTCCGAGTAAGCCCCGTTGATCCTGACACAGGCATTAGAGTCCCTATATAGAGACTTCAATGCCTGTATCAGACCAGCGCTCAACCCAAATGAGGTCAGTGTTTGCCATAACACGTTCCTGTCCACTCTGTCATAGGCCTTTTCCAAGTCCATGAACGCACAAAAAACTTTCTGGTTTTTGGCCAAAAATTTCTCCGCAATCATGCGCATGGAAAAGACTTGATCCGTACACCCCATCCCCTCTCTAAATCCAGCTTGCACATCCCAAACTTTTCCATCAGTTTCTTCCATAACTCTTTCAATTAACACCTTAGCATACAGTTTACCCACAATGCTAAGCAAGCTGATACCACGGTAGTTTTTACAGTCCCGCTGCGACCCCTTTCCCTTATATATTGGGACTATAACGGCTTTGCACCAGTCTTCCGGTACCCGCTTCAGTTCCCAACATAAATTAAACAAGGTGTACAGCAGGCCTGCAACTACACCCTCTCCAGCCCTTAGCATTTCGAGTGATATTCTATCATATCCGGCTGCCTTACCTGCTTTCATGCTTTTCATTGCTTTCACTATTTCATCTACACTTATTTCTCTACCTCTCTCTTCTTCCGGAATTTTTATTTCACTTACTTCAGACGACTCTTCACTCTTAAACACGCTTTCAAAGTATTCCTTCCATCTCTTTAAATTCGAAACTTCATCATTCAGCATGCAGCCATTCTCGTCTCGTATAGCATTCATTCTAGGCTGTTTTGAATTGCCCCTGGCAGTTCTTACGAGCTTCCAGAACATTTTAATATTTGCCTGGAAGTTATCAGATATTCTTCTATCATTCTTATCTGTCCTTTCTTGCTTTTTCCTTTCAACAACTAAAGCTAAATATAATGAATGCAAAAATAAGCAAATAGAGAAATACTAAAAATTAACGATCAAATCAAATGCCAAAAATCCATGTCAACGTAGAAACGATACACAACCGTTGATCACAGACACAAACAATAAACAACGCACGGTCTATAATCTGTCACAACAAACACTGGACGAACCTACATTAAAAGTATTATCGAAGGGCCTGAATTTCGCAATAACACCGGAAGAAATTCCGTATGAGGAAATCATCTGCAACGTAGAGGATTGTCTGTTTAAAAAACAATGTGGGAAAGGAAGATATTGAGGCAATACGTCAAGACATTTCGTCCTTATTACGTCGTAGTTCAGTGCCGAAACTAAATCTCCCCAAAGACGAGATTAAAGCGTTGTACAACTTACGCAACAGACCAGAGCTCACGATTCTCCGTGCAGATAAAGGAAATGCTACGGTAATAATGGATACGTCAGATTATAATTTGAAAATACAACAACTTTTATCGGACGAAAGTACGTACAAAAAGGTCAAAACAGACCCTACAACCAATGTGCTTAAAACAACTAGCGATCTAATAAAGAAATACTCCGAAAAATTAAATCTCGACGTAAACTCGATAATACCACCGTGTACTAAAGCACCGAGGTTATATGGGTTACTGAAAATACACAAACCAAACGCTCCACTACGTCCCATAATGAGCCAAATCGATTCACCAACTTATAAGTTGGCTCAACACCTGGCAAAAATTCTGTCACCACTGAGAGGACAAACTAGAGCACACACAAAGGATTCGTACCATTTTGTTAGTGAGATAAAAGACCTACATTTTGCTGACGATGAAACTATGGTCAGTTTTGATGTTCAGTCACTATTTACATGCTTACCTATTGAAGACTGCATCTCAATTGTAACCAGGAAGCTAGAAGAATACAACATGCCTACAGAATATGCAGTATTACTCAAACACTGCCTTACATCTCTGCCTATCATCTCTGACTATCTATTGTGGAAGGAGGAGTTTTACAAGCAAGTAGATGGAGTGGCGATGGGCTCACCTGTATCTCCCATAGTCGCCGACATATTCATGGAGGACTTTGAGGAGAAAGCCCTTCTTACTGCTCCTGTAAATCTAAGATTCTACAAGCGGTATGTAAACGACACTTTTACAATTTTACCATCTGACAAAGTAACTGCATTTTTAGACCACCTTAATTCCATAAACTCTAAAATACAATTCACAATGGAGTTAGAGGCAAACAATTCTTTAACTTTCCTAGATGTTTTAGTCATCCGAAATCCTGATAACACTATTGGTCATACTGTGTATAGAAAAGAGACCCATACTAACCGATATTTAAATGGTGAATCGCACCATCATCCATCACAGTTAGCTACCGTGGGAAAATCTTTGTTTCAGAGAGCACGAGGGATCTGTGACAGAAAACATCTGGCCGCCGAGCTTCAGTACGTCGAGCAAGTGTTGCAAGACAACAAGCTTCGGGTCCCGCGCCTACGTCACAGTGACCGAGTGAAGCCGACCACAGTCGAGCGTGTGCCTGCTGTACTATCCTATGTCAGAGGAGTCACAGACAAGGTTGGCTACATCTTGAAGCAAGCTTCTATTAAAACATACTTCAAGCCGCCGAAGAAGATTAGTCAATTTTTACCATCCGTCAAGTGTAATATCCCTCTACAAGATGCAGGAGTGTACAAGCTTGACTGCGAATGTGGTCTCTCTTACATAGGACAAACAAAAAGATCCATTAAAACCCGCGTGAAAGAACATATAGCTGACGTGAAGCACCGACGCTCTGGGAAGTCTGCAATCTGTGAACATGTCCAAGATCGTCCCCGCCATTACATCAGATTTGATAGACCACAAATCCTTGCAAAAGAACACCGATTCCTACCAAGGATGATACGCGAGGCTATTGAAATTAAAAAACATCCTAATTTCAATAGAGAAGATGGATGGGTGCTGCCATCTGCTTGGGATCCTATAATTAACCAATTTAAATCCAAACCCAAGCATAACACTGCAAGACTTCAGGATACTGTAAGTTCATTCTGCGTAAATCGAACCACAAATTAATATTAAAAAACTGAAGGTAGCCGGGCTAACTGTGACATCGGGACGTCAAACATCTCAGTCTCCACCGTGACCATGGGTTGCTGAAAAGCACTCGAAACGTCGGGAATAAAAAAAAATAAAAAAAAATAATAAAATAAACGCGATAAAATCCGTAAAAAACAGTTTTGTTCAATGTGTAGTGTTCGCGTAAATCTATATCTATCTATAATCTATAAACACTCACGCCTGTCACCCAGAGGGGTAGGCAGAGACTATGGACTTCCATTTGGCACGATCCTGACAGACCTCTCTCGCTTCCTCCACATCCATATACCTACGCATACACGCTCGTCGGTTAAAGGTACACTTGATTTGGCCCATTTTCAACATATCGCCAATTTGGTCGATAAACTTTCGCCTATGGCGACCCTTTCCGACTCTGCCGTTCACCTCTGCAACATAAATTTGCTTTGTCACTCTTTCCTCATTCATTCTTTCTACATGACCAAACCACCGAAGCATTCCTTTCTTAATCCTGGTCACAACATCATCTTGCAAACCACATTCTTCTCTTATTAAACAATTTCTCACTCTGTCATTCAGATTCATGCCTAACATACTCCTTAAGGATCGCATTTCTACAGCATTTATTCTACTCTCGTGCTTCTTCTGCCACACCCAACTTTCACTACCATACATTAAAGTAGGCACTAACACAGCATTGTGAATTGCCATACGTGCCTTTTTGGACACATTCTGACTTTTCACAATAGAGTGTAAAGCCCCATTCACTCTATTTCCTGCATTCACTCGTCGTTCTATATCCTTATCATATCTACCATCCCTGCTAAACACACATCCCAAATACACAAACTCATCTACTTGCTCTACCAACTCCCCTTCTATTCTTATTTCACATATCGTTTTACTTTCTTCTCTTTCAAAAACCATAACTTTCGTCTTACTTGCGTTCACTTTCATTCCCTTTTCTTTTAATGTCCTGTTCTTTAATGTAACCATCATTTGCAATTCGGCCGCCGAAGACGCAAGTATGACTTGATCATCGGCGTACAAAAGGCATTTGACGGTTAACTCACCCATTCTTAACCCGCATTCTTCTACTTTCAAATTTTCCAAACAACTGTCCATAAATAGGTTGAACAGCCACGGGGAAGCCACACAGCCCTGTCTGACACCTTTATGGATGCCAATCCAGTCCGAGTAGGCCCCGTCGATCCTGACACAAGCACTAGAGTCCCTATATAGAGACTTCAATGCCTGTATCAGACCAGCGCTCAACCCAAATGAGGTCAGTGTTTGCCATAACACGTTCCTGTCCACTCTGTCATAAGCCTTTTCCAAGTCCATGAACGCACAAAAAACTTTCTGGTTTTTGGCCAAAAATTTCTCAGCAATCATGCGCATGGAAAAGACTTGATCCGTACACCCCATCCCCTTTCTAAATCCAGCTTGCACATCCCAAATTTTTTCATTTGTTTCTTCCATATCTCTTTCAATTAACACCTTAGCATACAGTTTACCCACAATGCTAAGCAAGCTGATACCACGGTAGTTTTTACAGTCCTGCTGCGACCCCTTTCCCTTATATATTGGGACTATAACAGCTTTGCACCAGTCTTCCGGTACCCGCTTCAGTTCCCAACATAAATTAAACAAGGTGTACAGCAGGCCTGCAACCACACCCTCTCCAGCCCTTAGCATTTCGAGTGATACTCTATCATATCCGGCTGCCTTACCTGCTTTCATGCTTTTCATTGCTTTCACTATTTCATCTACACTTATTTCTCTACCTCTCTCCACTTCTTCCGGAATTTCCATTTCACTTACTTCAGACGACTCTTCACTCTTAAACACGCTTTCAAAGTATTCCTTCCATCTCATTAAATTCGAAACTTCATCATTCAGCATGCAGCCATTCTCGTCTCGTATAGCATTCAATCTAAGCTGTTTTGAATTTCCCCTGGCATTACTTACGAGCTTCCAGAACATTTTAATATTTGCCTGGAAGTTATCAGATATTCTTCTATCATTCTTATCTATTCTTTCTTGCTTTTTCCTTTCAACAACTTCTTTTACTCTCTTATTTATACGTCTAAAGTCTGCCTTTTTTCTTTCAATCTCATCATTCATACCGCCAGAATTACCAGCTTTGGTTGCTAGTAAATCTAGCCATGCCCTCTTCTTTGCTTCAACTTCCATCCGTACCTCATCATCCCACCACAAAGTATTACTTTTCCTTTCATTCGTTCTCTTACTTACACCACATACTTCGGTGGCTGTATCCACCAAAACTTTCTTAACATTATTCCATACATTCTTCAAGTCTAACTCATTCATACAAAATTCATTCAACACACTTATATTTTCCCTCAGTCTGCATTTATACTTCTCTTTCACACCTTCATCTTGTAATCTCTCTATTCTTATACGCTGTAACGCAGTGGTAGACACAGATGTCCGATGCCGCCAACGCTTGAATAGACCATTAATTCGGCATAAGACCAAGTAATGATCCGTCCCTACGTTGGACCCCCGGTAAACCCTTGTATCTACCACTGCGCTCCTCATTCTTCCATCCACAATTATGAAATCTATCATGCTTCTATCATCCCCTCTTTCCCATGTATACATGTGAATCCTCTTATGGCGAAAGAAAGTGTTCGCCACAAAAAGATTCTTTTCCACACATATGGTGAGGAGGTCTTCACCATTCTCATTTATTCTTTCATCGCCAAACGCTCCTAATATCCTTTCATAACCAGACCTCTTCACTCCCACCCTTCCATTAAAATCTCCTAACATAATAATATTTTCATTTTCCTTGCACTTCGTCAACACTAGCCTTACCATGTCCCAAAACTGCTCTCGGATATAAGTGGGCTTAGACATATCTGGGGCGTAAACCCCAAGCACAAACAACTTCTTTAAGCCCACTTTCATTCGTATCCACAGCAGCCTTGGGCTTACACATTCATACTCTTTCACATATTGACCCATTCTTTCTGAAAGGATGACACCGACTCCCTGGCATGCCCGCTCGGTCTCGTCTACACCAGACCAGTAAGCGGTATACATGCCATGTGCAGTGACATCTCTTCCCTTTCGTTTCGTCTCATTCACACATAATACATCTATTCCTCTATCATTCATCATTTCGCATATTTCATCCATCTTATCATTCATTGCTCCACATACATTCAGCGTAGCCAGACGGGCCTCCGCAATCCACTTTTCGCCCCTCCAGGAGACAGGACGTGACGGGTGGCGAACCTCGTCGCCGGTTTTCCTCCCGGAGATTCTTCGCACCCCTGCCCCATTAAAGGGGCGCCGGGAACTCGGGGCCATTTCTTTGAGTTGTTGGCTCATGGTGCGACAAGGGGTGGTAAATTTTACGCCGCTACCACACGGCGAGGAGCCGAGTCTGTCGTTTCGGCTTTGCCGCTCGTTTAGCACCACCCGGGGGACACGTGTAGGGTGGGCCTAGGGTTAGGTGGTCGAAGCCTACGGACGCGAGCGACTTATCCCCCTCGCGTAAATATAAGAAATCATCTAGAAAGTAGTTTTTTTAAACGTCACAAGTCGTAAATTATGTTAGTTGCTGCTACGGAACCCTTCATGGGCGAGTCTGACTCGCACTTGGCCGCTTATTTTGTTATTTATTTAAGGCAACAAACAGTCATGTATAAAGATAGTAACATGGATAAATATTAATATAACTAAAGACCTATAGTGCCTTTAACTAAACTTTTACAATATTTTAAACTTATTGAGCCACTTTTAGGACTAAAGGACGTTATAAATTTATTTATTTAGTAATACACTAAGTTCTAAGATAAGTTAACTAGTTAACATTTGGTGTCCAATTAAGGAAAATAAAGAAGAAGTTAAAACTCTGATTATTATAACACTGACAGATTCAATTCAGATTCAATTAGCGAATTGAGTGCTGCATCATTTTCAGTGATGGGTAACTAGATTATTCACAAGCCAAACATTGAAAGAGAGCGGATTTAAGCTTTGATACTGATGTTTTAAATAAATCAATATCTGTGAATTTTTTATTGTGGACGTTAGTGGAAAGATACACAAATGAGTTATGTGTATAATTTTTATGATATCGTGGAGTTACGAAAAGTGGTATTAGACGTGAGGAGCGCACTGGCAGACGGACTCTGGAAACAAATGACAATCTGCTAAGTAACAACGAATAGTCGACTACGTTATTATTAACTTTGGATAGAAATACAATGTCAAACATTTTACGCCTATTGCAAAGAGAAAGTAAATTTCACTTTTTTAATGAATCGGTGTATGACTGATTTAAAATATTTTGGCGATAATTTAGGGATTTAATAAACAATTTTTGAACTCCTTTTTATTCTCCTAATATGAACTTCATAACAAGGGCTCCAAACAGTACTGCAAAAATCAAGGAAAGATCTGACAAAAGAGAAGTATAAAATGTTTAGAATTTCGGGACGTTTAAAGGGTTTACTTATTCGTAGTATAAAACCTAGATTTCTAAAAGCCAAAGCTAATATGAGATTAATATGTGGAATAAATGATAAGGTCGAATCCATAATAATGCTTAAGTCCCTGATTGTGGTTACTCTATTCAAGGCCTTCTGATTTATGTGGTAGGCGTAAGTAACTGGATTTTTTTGCGAGTATACGATATTGTGTAGCATTTATCGCTGTTTAGGAACAGATGGTTGGACTCAAAGTATGCATGTAATCGGTGTAAGTCTTCTTGGAATTTGTGGCAGTCAATAAGTGATTTGATGATTCGATACAACTTAGTATCATCAGCATACAAGAAATGGTGACTATGTTTCAGGACATTAGCAATGTCATTTATGTAGACTGAATACAGTAAAGGTCCAATATGGGACCCTTGAGGCACACCCGAAAGCACTGGAAGAAATCGTGAGAAATAACCCTTTACAAAAACGGCTTGACTCCTATTACTTATGTAGGATTTGATCAATCTAAGGAGGGTACCATGTACATCGTCCTTCGCAAGCTTCTTTATTAGCAGATCGTGATTTATTTTATCGAAAGCTTTGGAAAAGTCGGTGTAAACGGCATCCATCTGTAGGTTATCAAGGTATCATCCATGGCACGCAACAGAAAGTCACTAAAAGTTAACATATTAGTGTGAACGCTACGGCACTTAAAGAAACTGTGTTATTCCTGGGAAATGTGATTACGAAACGAGTACGACATTTGAGCGGTTACTATTTTTTCTAGGATTTTGCCAAAGATACAAAGTTTTGATATGGGTCTGTATTCGTCTATACATTCACGTCTCTTATTTTTTGGAAGAGGAGTTACTAAAGACACTTTCCATAAACTGGGAAATATCCCAGTTTGGAGAGAGAAGCGAAATATGGTTGTAATGGGTGTTGCGAGTTCTTTGAACATTCGGATATGAGAAGAGGATGGATCCCGTCGGGCACCTGCACCTTTATGAATATTTACTTATTTCAGTTTCAGTCCTTGATAACATTATCGTGGTAGATGTTAATAGAGTGTATGTCTAGACCAGAGAAGGTCTGGTAGTCACTAGACTACCAGACCTACTCTTGTCTTACTAAACTTGTTATTTAGTTTCCATTTTTTATGATATTTAAGCTTTTCCTTTTCTAGTTTTATGAGGCAAGAAGTAAACCACGGTGGGCGTTTATTTTCTCTACAAAGATTTTGAGTAGGTACGTAGATACCTATCAAATTGTTTAAAATTTTATAAAAATAACTCGTCATTGAATCAATATCTTATGAAAGTTTTTTTTCTTAATTTTGGCGGAGGGTAATGGGGCGGGGGGTTTTAAATTCAAACTAATTTCTAGGGATTTGTGGTGCACGTCCTCGAGTACTAACAGAAATTCAGGTCGCGTTACATTACATGATGTATTACAAAAAAAAATCTAATAATCTATTATAAATATTAAACTGATTGTTGTATTGTAATAGTGAGGATATATTCATAAAATCGGTAATAAGACATTCGGGACCATTAATGTTTGTACGTATTTCCATGCAATCACTAGAAGAATTAAAATACCAGTCAGCATAAATGATGTTGAAGTCGCCCAGTATTAGATAAGTATCGTCGGGATTTGAGATTGTAAAATCGCTTACTCTAGTATAGAACGATGTCAATTGTGATTCGTGGTTACAACCGTGCGGTATATAAGTTGCTATAATATGTAAGCGGCGCTGAGCCGGCGATCGAGTAGTGTAAGGGTTCGCGTACACCTAATCCGTCATCGGCCGAAGTTTGCTCGGGCGATGAGGGCCGAACTCGGACGATCGAATCAAACACTTGTAAAAGAAAGAGAATACGTACATAAACACGACCGTCATCGTCCGATGACGCACAAAATCGGCCGATCAACCGTTGAGTCCGAACTTGTTGGGATTTCTCGCCAGATTGCCGGCATCTTTTTTTTTTTTTTTTTTTTTTCGTGGGGAAATCCTCATGGATACCTCCGGCTGCGGGGGCAACCGGAAGGTTATGCCGGACTCCTACCGGCTAAAACCCCACGGTGGTCTCCATCAGCGTGTATGAGGAGTCCCGGGATCTCCGTTCGGAACGCAACCGGGGCCCCTCTCTCGCTTCGCTTTATTGGAAGCACGTCCCAGGGGCAGAACTTACTACCCCCAGCACCCTCGCAGTGCTATCACGATGCCTCGGGACCACTTCCGAGCCATCGTCCTCCTCGGGGGTTACGTTACTAGGCATTCGAGGCCCCCGCTACGAACGCCTGCAACCCCAGAGGCCCCGTTTCTGGTAGGGGAACACCATCTTCAAAGGGAGGGCCGTGACGAACGCCTTGGTGACGTCGTCTCCGAGTGGGATCTGTCCTCCTCCGATCCCGCTCAGCAGCCTCCTTCTGGACCATTACGGATTCACAGAAGGTGGCTACGGCCCTCCACGCCGAGTCCCCGCTCAACATCGCCGACACGAGTGCTGGCAGGGAGAGGTCCCGACCGACCCGGTTGGTCAGGATCGTTCGCTCCCGTTCCCACGCTGGACATGCCGCCAGCGTATGGGACGCGGAGTCCTGATCCTGTCCACCGCAGTGGAAGCAGTTCGCCGTCGCTTCGCGTCCAATCTTACACAGATAATCACCGAAGCACCCATGCCCGGTAATTATCTGTGTAAGTCTGTAGGTGAGTCTTCCTACTCGTCGCTGCATCCAGGCTTCGAAGACCGGCAGGATTGCGCTAGTAACACGTTTGCGTGCATAGCGCTCCTCGCTAAGTCGAGTGCGCCACATCGCCAACGCGTTCTGTCGCTCCTGCCGTTTTATAGACTTGAGCGCCTCATCTGGCTCACTGCCACCTCTCTGACGGAGGATGCGGATTCGGTTGTACACCCTCGCATCCATATCCGCCAGTATGTCTAGGGGTGGGAAGCGAGCCAGGACTGTTGCCGCCTCAAAAGATATCGTGCGGTATCCCCGCACGATCCGTATAGCCATCCTCCGCTGGACACTGTAGATTTTAGATCTACAGCGCCGGATGGCTAGCCTTTTCGCCCACACAGGTGCCCCGTATAAGGCTACGGACCGTACTACCCCCGCATAGAGGCGGCGTATTTCCTCCCTCGGTCCCCCCAGGTTGGGCAGCAGTCTGTGCATAGCACCCGCCACCCTCTCAATCCGGGGGACTAGGCGCTCAAAGTGCTCTTCGAAGCCCCAGCGACTGTCCAGGTGGAGCCCTAGGTACTTCATGTACCGCCCCACTCTGACTATAGACCCACCCACGTGGACGCACGAGTCGGGTGGTTCCCTGCTCCGAGGTAATTTGTGAAACCATAAGGCCTCGGTCTTATGAGGCGCTATTTCTAGACCCAACTCGTGGATTTTGGCGACGACGACTTCTGTCCCAAGCTCAGCGAGCTCCTTGGTCCCCTCGAAGGTGACCCCGCTGGCGACCACCAGTGTGTCATCGGCATAACATACGATATTTACGCCAGCAGGAAGGTCGACACGCAGGACCGCATCGTACGCGAGGTTCCACAATAGCGGACCCAGCACTGAGCCCTGCGGAACCCCACGTTTGATCTCCCTCCGTATATTCCTACCATCTTGCCCCATGTACAGAATGTACCTGTCGCGCAAGTAGTCCCCGATTAAGCCTTGCAGGTAGGCAGGCACCTGGTGGTATGCTAATGCCCTCCGTATTGTATCCCAGGGTAGAGAGTTAAAGGCGTTGACAATATCAAGACTTATCGCCAACGCCACACCACCCTGGGATACTGCTTGTTCCGACAGGGAGCGGACGCGCATAATGGCATCTATGGTGGAACGCTCCCGTCGGAATCCAAATTGGCTTTCTGCCAAATCGGGACCGACGCGCGACAGATGTCCGTTGAGCCGAGTGGCAACTATCCTTTCGAACAATTTGCCAATCTCGTCCAACAGGCATATGGGACGGTACGCAGAGGGAGAATCGGCGGCCCTACCTTCCTTCTTCAAGAGGACCAACCTTGCTTCTTTCCATGCTGTGGGGAACTTGGCACTCCGCAGACAGCCGGTAAACAGCTGTCTTAGCCTGTCCCCCAAGGCAGCCAGACTCAGCACCAGAGCCCGACCAGGAATTCCGTCAGGCCCCGGTGCGGTGTTCCGGGCTCTCAAGCGGCTAACGGCTCGATTCAGCTCCTCCACGGTCACCTCCATCTCATCATGCCACTCCAATGACGACGGCAGGTGACCTGAGGGACTTGACCGGTCCTCTGGGAAAAGCGTGCCGATCACTCGTCCCAGCAGGTCCGGATCGAGAGTTTCCGTCAAGGGCAGCGACCATGGCCGGAGTTTTCCCAGCACCATCCTGTACGGTCGCCCCCAGGGATCTTCATTGAGTCCCTCTAGGAGCTCTTTCCAGGACCGAGACCTGGCGTTAGATATGGCAATTTGTAACGCCTTTGTAGCCGCTCGGTATGCCCCGTAGAGTCCGGCTACCTCCTCAAGTGGAGCTCGCCTTCTTCTTCGGGCTCTTGTGTACTGGCGCCGACTCCGCAAGCAAATCGCACGAAGGTGTGCAATTTCTGCGGACCACCAGTACACCGCCCTGCGCTTGGGACGGCTGGTTCTGGGCATCGAAACGTCGCATATTTGCGCCATTGTAGCCCGGAACCAGTTTGCTTCCATTTCTGGATCGAGCGGAACCTCTTCGGCTTTTTCTGGCCAGGCCGCGACGATGGCGGCGGCTTCGAGCTTGTCTCGGTCGAGCCGCTTGAGACACCAACGTCGCGGTGGGCTGCCTTCTGGACGACTGGAGTTACTGTCGAAGTGGCGAAGTGCGACATCGAACACGATGTGGCGGTGGTCTGACAGTGTCACCACCTCTGTCGCAACTCGCCATCCCGACAGCATACGCATTGCAGGAGGAGTTGCCCACGTAAGGTCTACAATGGACTCCCCCTGCCACCGCACACATGTACTCTCAGACCCCCGATTTAATAGTCGAAGGTCCAGACCAGCCGCCCATTCCATTACGGTCTCTCCCTTTGGATCGTCCCTAGAGTTGCCCCAAGCCCTGTTATGGGCGTTAAAATCTCCTAGGACGATCAATGGACGGGGTAAGCACTCGCGCACGCAATCCGCCACCTCATCCAGGTACTCCTCGTAGTCGGCGAGGGTCCTGTTGGGAGAGACATAACAGCCCACTATAGCCAGGGTGCCCCATTGCACTGCAACAAAGCCCCGCCCCCTTTGCAGAAGGACGCAGGGTGGAGCACCATCACCGCCCCCCCAGTAGATGGCTACGGAGCCCGATTCGTCGCCGAACCAGCGAGGATGGTCGGGGACGATATAGGGTTCCGCTACTACTGCAAGGGCAACCCGCCACTCCACAATGGTCTGCATAAGCAGATGTTGTGCATTGCGGCAGTGGTTCAGGTTACCCTGGAGGACTTTGAGGGCCGTGAATTCTACGTCTCAGCAACTTCCATTGCCGAGCCGGAACTCGGTGCTGCAGCAGGTACTGCTGTGCCCTTCTCGCTGGAGGGAGTGGGAGGGTGTTTACTCTTCCTAACTCCCCTTTTCGCAGGTTGAGCGCACTTTTTCCCCAACCTATGGTTGGATGGACGCCCAAGATCCGAACAGACTGGACATTTAAGGACCGACGCGGTGCACTGGTTTGCTCTGTGACCGGGTTCGCCACAGGCATAGCAGCGGGTGCTCCTGTCTGCCTCGTTAGGGCATTTACTGCCGACGTGTCCCTTCTCGAGGCACCTGTAACAGTGCATAGGCCTGGACTCCAGTAGTTCCACTCGAGTTGAGCCCCAGCCAATGCGTACACGTCCTTCAGCCATTAGTTTTCGGACCGCCGTTACCGGGCATCGCATCCAGCACGTCCCCATGCTGGTGGGGGTTCGGCGGACGTCCCCAACTTTGATGTCGTCTACCGAACAGCCACCCAACTCGGCGATCGCGGCTGCTATCTCACAGGGGCTGACAGCGTCGTCAAGGCCTTTCAGTCGAATGTCGCGCATTTTAATTGGGCGACTAATTCGGACGTTCCGATCAGAAAAAACTTCGCGCAGCTTCGCTGCCAGCTTGTCCGCCTTTGAGTTGCAATCATGTCCCGCAATCTCGAGAAGTAAGCCTCCTGTCACAGCTCGCTTTTGGCGAACGGATTCGATTCCCAACTCTGCCAATTGGATCCTGGCCTTTGCCTCCCCCATTACCTTGGTATATGTGAGTACAGAGTCCTTAGGCAACGTCACTGTAACTGCTGCTGATGCTGGCGTACGCATTTCAGTTTTCCTTCTCTTTTTTCTCCCTCTTGAAGAAGGGTTAAGATCCGCCACTTCTGTAGACCGCTTTTGCTTTGGCCTACTTGCCACGTCTGCCCAAGAGCTTACAATCGGCGGTAGCGAGTTGTGCAGCTGTGGCGGAGCAGCCACTGGAGGCAGATCCACCACCGATAGATGGGAAGGCTCCTTTTTTTTCTTTACCCTTCGCTTCTTTTTCTTTTTCAGCTGCGGTGGTGATGGCAGTGGCTGCGACTGCGGACGTCCTGCTCTCATTGACGCTAGCGGCTGTTCCCGCGGTGTCAGCTGTTGGTTGGCTGATGTCCTTTCAGGAATCAATCTGGCATGGAAGACCGCCAGCTTCCTGTCTATTAGAGCCCCTATGTCTGCCATGAGCTCCTCTTTCCCGCTCCTAGGTTTGGATGCAGCAGGTACTAGCTGAGATGGCAAGGTAGACCGTTCCTGCATCTGTTTGCGGAGGAGACTAATCTCTTGTGTGAGTCTTTCCGTCTTCGTCGAAAGACTGGCAAGCTGGGAACGCAACTCTGCGTTCTCTCTCTCCAGCCTGGCGACGTTATCATTAGAGTCGGTCCTTCGCGCTAGTTCTTCTGCCGCAGCTTTAATGTTACGCACAGCCAACCTTATACCACGAACATATTCTCCTTTGAGGTTACGGGATCGATCGGCAACTTTTTCTAAAACCTGGAGGTGAAAATCAATATCCCGACCGAGCTCCACGTCTCCGTGAGAACGCATTTCGCGGGCTAACGTTTCCGGGCCCGGAAGGTTCTTCTTTGCCCTGGTGTTAGTGGGTGTTACGGATGGATCAAATAGATCTTCTTCTGTTTCAGCCCCTGTCGCACTCTCTCCTCCAGAGGTTGCAACTGGGACCGCCGTGAATTTAGCCGCCACAACTGACGTACTCGGAGGCTTCGCTTTTCGTTTTCGCCCTCCTACCGATGTTAGCGACACGAACGAACCATCAGACCCACCATCAGCGTCGCTCTCACCGGCCTAACTGCTCGTAGTGTTGGGTCGCTTAAAACGCCCACGCTTGTCTCGTGCCGATATCGTTGGTGTTTCCGACACGACTCCTTCTTTTAGAGATTGGCCCTCTGATGTTATGGGGCCCGCGGTTAATGCTGGTGCATCACCGCAATGCAGCGGATTGCCCCCCCCAGATACGTTGGGGCTGCCACAGAGCCTAATTAGGCTACTGGGGGTGGATTCCCCGCCAACAACAGGGTTGACAGGACCACCCTGGGGAGTATTTTTCTTGTCACACTGCATGTCATAGTTTTCCTTTTTTTTACAGGGTGTGGTCCCTGAATCCCCCCTCCCATAGACTTGGGACTGGGCTCCCCCCCAGCCATTCATCCCATCGGCACCTCAGACCTTAGGATTAGGGTTATTTTTGAAGAGGTTGTCTTCCTCGTGGCCCTGCGGGGCCCCCGGGCCCTAGTGGGCTTACGGGTTGTCCGGCATAGGTGCGCTTGGCACATCGCCGCACAGAGACTGCCCGGAATCGGTGCGCTTGGCACATTACCGCGCGGGGTCACCCAGCATTGGTGCGCTTGGCACATCGCCGCGTGTGTTGCATCCCTTGTTCGCTCTAATCAAAGAGCGATACCGAGAGCAACGACAAGCCTGTGAAGGCCCATCTCTTAGGGCAATCAAGCCCCGGGCGTTTCTAGCCCTAATAGAGCCATGGGTACGCCCAAACCCGACCAGTTTTGGTCCGCGGCGGTTTCCCGCTACCACCCATATCTGGGTGGCGTTCCCCTATCCGCCACCTGGGGACGCGCCCGATGGGAGCTCTGGCAACTCCACACGGGTGCCGGCATCTACAGTACAAATTGAGTGCATTTATAATTTAATTTAATCATTATGTCTTTATTCTGTTGTTTCTGTCAGTGTTGTTATCTACCTAAACGACTATGGATATTGAAAAATAAATTAGTTGTGTTTATAATAGACAATTACAATAATCGAGTGGTTTCGAAACGGTTATGGGCTGAAGTTGGACCGGAAATGGATATAGCGGTTCCAGATATTTAAAAAAATGTGTCTTTACTGTGTTTGACTGTGTTAAGCAACACAGTCAACTACAGAATACCAGCAAAGTCCAATGTCGGCACACGTGGTACACTGTTGCAGTGTAAGCACATACACGTCTGACTTACTCGTCCGAGTAGTTCTGTCCGCCATCAGCCGACAAAATCGGTTTTGGTGTACACGTACCGTAAGACTCGTGCGATGACATCACACAGCCCGCACGCGATAATGTTTCAATTAATGGGATATATAACCAAACCTCTTCTGCCTGCGTTGGCGGGCACCTGTAGGGAAGCTGCGACGGGAATAGGTCGCGCCGCACTGCGATCAGTACGCCGCCACCCATCCCGCGACCACTAACCGTAACGTTCCGATCACACCGGTACACCTCGTATCGACTGTCAAAGTATTCACTGTCATAGAAATTACTATTAAGCCATAATTCCGTGACACATACCATATCATAATTGCTACATAGAGCATTCTTCAGAAAATTGTGCGGTTTTATGTGTAAGCCCCTCACCTTTTGGTAGTAAATAGACAAGTTATTGTTATAAACCACTGTATAGAATATACGGCAAAGTAATATCACAGAATTAAATATTATGGGTTGTACTTATATTCACAAATCGGGAAGTGAGCCAACACCGCAAAGCTCGAGTCTGGGAATTGAGTTAGGTTTCAAGTTTTGCTTTTCACCAGCAATAAACTAATGAGAACTACTCCATATTAGTTTGTACATCGCACGTACACAACCTTCGTGATCTAGTTTTGAAGTGTCTGTGAAAATATGTAAGTATGTTCATAATTTTTTTTTTAAAAAAAACGTTACCCCCACACTAGGATTTTCTCCTGTGTCGTGGAGGCAGTTTACAAACATAAATTGCACAAGGACAAACATCCAGACCCGGAACAATTATTTATAAGCCATACAAATACTTGTTCCGTGCGGGATTCGAACCCGCGGCCCCCAGCGCAACAACTGATTGCTAAGCCATTGCGCCACGGAGCCGTCAAAAATAATTATCAAATTTATACGTGGTAGAGCCAGGCTACAGCTATATTATGGTTGTAACACGAATGGTTCGGCTGAACCAGGGAAGAACCCTCATGAAAGACTGTCACAGAATACCAGCTTAAAACAGCAGCTTAATGTTGGTGTACTAAAGCTTCATCCACCAATATTAAATTTAGAACATTGTTTAAATCATATTCTCTTTTCAATTTATTTTTAGAGCCTACGCGTATTACTCAATGTAGTGCAACATTTATAGATAAGATTTTTACAAATGTTAAGCCGTTGCATAAATGTATAATTCAAAAATTGAGTTCTGATTACTATGGGCAGTTAGTTTCATTACCTATTGTTCACAAAAAGCCATTAGATGATAAAACTGTGTTTGTTTCAGTAAATGCACGTCGCTGAGAAAAGTTTAGAAGTAACATAGTGAAGAAACTTCCATCAATTTCATACCAAAATGATAACCTATGTTTTTTTTTTTTATGAAACATTGTTTAAGCTTATTTACAATGAATTTGATAATATTTTTACTTCTAAAATGTTCTGCTTGAACAGTCGGAAGGCATTCAACGAATGGACGATAGTAGGAATCCATAAGAGCAGACAAAGTTTATATGAACTTTACCATGAAATATCATATACCCCTAGCATCGAATTTAGGGAATATGTAAAAAATCTTCAAAAATATTTAAAAGCGTGTTTTCCACAGCCAAGTTTTTGTATTTGAGCAACAAAATTTGTTTGCAAACAAAAGGACATTGCTCTACGCCCATACATTGTTCGCCCTGGAACCAAGTGCATCGGAAAATTATGTATTTTATTGTTGATCATTAGTAAATTCCTATTTGATTTTATTTTTATAGCGGACTAGCTGCATAATAGATATATTTCAAAAAAGTATCAGATTTTGAGGTTATAATCAAACCACGAATATTACGGTTTTTCATAGATCTGAGTGACTTGTAACAAACTGAAAAACGATATCCTAAAACATTTAGCTATTTTTAGTACCTATCTACATAATTAGGTATGCATTTTTTGTTCTAAAGCCTAAGTTTATGTAAGTGCAACGTATAAATGCATAGAATCTACTTAACAAACCTGCTTTCTGAGCATTGGTTTTAAAATGAGAGATAATATTTGTGTGTATTAATGTAAAAATAAAAATGTATGTTTATAATGGCTGTTAGCATTTAGATATTGTCATTAGCATATACGGTACGGTAAGATACCTAGTACCTAGGTGGATTGAAAAGTACTCGGCCTAACACAGATCCATTCAATTCTAAAAATCAAATCTACCCACATTATTTAGTTCAGTTCAGACTAGTTCATTGTGTGAAGTTCGAAACGTGTGCGATAATTAGTTGTGATTTTATAAATTTATTAACAAAGTAATCGGACATAATTTCCGCGAATGGAGCAAATCGAGCAGCGTGCCGTCATTAAGTACCTCCATAAGAAGGGGCTATCATCAAAAGCCATCCATGATGACATGGTCAGTACATTAGGCGATTGTGCTCTGTCATATTCATCCGTCAAAAAATGGATAGCAGAATTTAAGCGTGGTAGAGAGAGTGTGAGAGATGAACCCCGCTCTGGAAGGCCTTCGACGTCAACTACTGACGAAAATATTAAAAAAGTACTTGATTTAATAATGGGAGACCGCAGATTAAAAATTAGAGAGATAGCCGAGATTATAGGCATCTCTTATGAACGAACTCAAAACATCATTGTCAACGAGTTGGGTTTCCAGAAGGTGTCTGCGAGGTGGGTTCCGCGACTGCTTTCAGTTGAACAAAAAAGGACGCGATTGACTATTTCACGCGACTGTTTGGAGTTATTTGAAGCCGATGCAGATGATTTTTTGAATCGTTTTGTTACTATAGACGAAACATGGGTTCATTACTGTACACCGGAAACAAAACAACAATCAAAACAGTGGAGAAGACCTGGTTCACCACCCCCTAAAAAGGCTAAGTCGATTTTGTCGGCAAATAAGGTGATGGCTTCAGTATTCTGGGACTCGAAAGGTGTGATTATGATTGATTATCTTGAAAGGGGTCAGACTATAAACTCTGATTACTACTGCACCTTACTACGTCATTTACGAGAGGAAATAAAAGAAAAACGTCGAGGAATGCTCAGAAGAAAAGTCCTGTTTCATCAAGATAACGCCCGTGTTCACACGTCAGTACAGTCAATGGCTGAAATTCACAACTGTGGCTTTGAACTGTTACCGCATCCGCCGTATTCACCTGATCTGGCACCATCAGACTTCTTTCTGTTCCCTAACCTAAAAAAGCACTTGCGAGGTCAAAGATTTTCGACAAACGACGAGGTCAAAGCAGCTGTAGACGCATATTTTGACTCTAAGGAAGAATCATTTTTTTTCAACGGTCTAAATGCTTGGAAGGGGAGGTGGCAAAAGTGTATTGAACTTGGTGGTGATTATGTAGACAAATAAAAATATAACTGATTTAGTATGTGTTTATTTTCTTGGTTAGGCCGAGTACTTTTCAATCCACCCTCGTACCTAAATGTATAAGGATTTAAGCTGTCAGTCACGCCGCTAGACATGCCGTCAAATAGCGAGCGTATCAACCACGGTTTCAACCAAGTTTCAACAGCACGCGCGTGAACCGCGTGAACATTATCGAATACTATCTAGTGCATTTGCAAGCGTGTACGTCTGGACGACGCTGTTCAAACGCATGACTATGAAACCAGCCTTACCGACTTAGTACCCAATTGGTAGTATTAGTTGTTTTTACAACTATATTAACTTATTATGTTTGAATTAGAAATAAAACACAGATTAATTTCATGTTTATTGTTCATCTTCTAAATTGGTAATTAGAATATTGTCTAAAAACTGTGCAGGGATGTCGATATTATTTTGATATCTCGTAAAGCTCAAGTACCAATTAATGGTCATAACATGGGCGCAGCAACCGATGGTTCTGCGTACAACGATGCAATTACAGCAATATTGCACGATTGCTTCTCTGTTCATCTTTCAACAATATTGTATCACCGGTAGAGACGCAATTTACACAAAATACACTTTCCATTGCGCATGCGTAAGTCCGTTTATGAATGCTAGGTTATCGTTTAAGCGGTACACAGTTCCAAAAATCACAGCAAGGTAAGTCGTTCTTGAAAGCAATCAGAGTCCGTTAAAATAGCCAAGTTGTAATGTTCAATATATAGTCCCGAAAGTCACCACAACACCGATACAATTACAAAGACACTTTTTTTATATCTATATGGCCCTTGGTATTGTGGTTATGTCACAATAATTCTGCCAATGTCCTGTCAATGAATTTGGTCTGTCATACCTTGTCTTGAGGCTTTCCGGTGGAAAAGGAGTTAGTAGTTTTTAGGTGAAAATGTGGATAAAAACAAAGCAACTAAATACATGAATTGTGGACCACACAATATAGAGTAAACATCTAGTCATAGGAGGGTATTAGCCTGGGCAGGGAATATAGAATTAGGTTAAGCTAAATTTAGTACACAATAATTATAGTTTAATATTATACATTCGAATATATTTTGAGATCGTATTGACATATATGGAATCGGGGATAGTTAAGAGGGAATTGATATTCACTGGTCGAGGGATTGTTTTGGGAAGGATGTCATATATGTCTAACAGTGGTAGAGCCACGCGGCAGCTTTTGCTGTCGCACGGATGGGCCGGCTCGAACCGGGGTAGTACCACGACCTCACAGAAAACCAGCGTGAAGTAGAGGTTTACCTCTGCGTTTCGCTTGGTGAGTGCAGGTGGCTGGAGGCCTTTTTTACTGGAAATGAGGCATTCCATCTTAGTCCTCACGGGTGACAACGCATCTACATTTTGATTTGTAATAGAGGATAGATGTAGATGTCTATGGGCCGCAGCAACCACTTACCATCAGGTGGACTGTGTGCTCGTTTGTCACCCTTATCATAAAAAAAAAAAATATAAAGAAATTGGGTGATTTTGACAACTGAAAAAAATGTGCTCTGGGGTACTTTCATCTAGACCACATTCACAGAGGGAATGAGCTTTGATTCTAATTTTAGCTAGAAATACAGGAGTGCAGACATCCTCGAGCCTTAAACGGCAGATTGTAGATGTGATTTGTTTGTTCAGAAAGCTAAATTTAAAAAACCAAGGTTTTGGAGGAATTTGGGGTTGGATTTACAAAGACAATTACAATTGCAAACGACGCCAACCAATGTAATTTTGACAGAATGATAGATGACAGTACAAAGTAGGTATGTACATTTGAAATCGTTTAAGCGTTTGTTTATAGTAAAATAATCGATTTTCCTTTTCGATATAGATCTAAAGAATTCTTGTCCGATGTCGATACAAAAACCTCTCGAATCAAACTTATTCAAGAACTAGCTATATTTCAAACGATTCAAGAAATACTTTTGCATAGTTCGAACATCTGTTCCTTGTGACAGACAGAAAAACTGTTCTGTTCTGGGTTCGATCCCAGGGTCAGACAAATTATTATTGGGTTTTAATAACTTGAACTTCCCAGTAGTTCACGGAGTCTGGATTTGTGCCCGGTGTTTGGCAATACGCGCGTCCCCTATTACATGGGACGTATAACATAATAGTAATACATACCTCTACCTACTCCTTCTGAGAAATACAGGCGTGATGTTATGTGTATTAATTTAATGATGTTTCTTTACAGTTACTTGTATTTACGGTTAATTATCGTCAAAAATGTTCTGTGTCTATATTAGACATGTTTGAAAATGTCGCAATTGATCAATAATAGATCTGTTAATGCTTGATTTAATTGAGAATCGATTCTAGTATGTTGGATTTGAATCGACTTGGAGATCGTATTTTTTTCATGAGACACTGACAAGTGACAAATGACCATTTAGTGATATCAAAAATAGAAACGCCAAGTACGGTACGATTTATGAATATATCCTAAGATTTATTATAGCCATACATACATTATAAACAGTATTAAATACATTATTTTTTGTCATACCATAATATTAATACCATAACAAGTATGACAATATCCTACTTTACTTATATTAACACGTGCGTCTCTTCTTCTTCCATACTTGTAACAATATTAATAAAACATCTATATCTAGTCTGCAATATTTCTCTTTTTAAAGAACACATTTATAATTAACATTTTTACATTAATTGTCGTAAACTCCTAAGTTATCGTTTAGTAGGACGTAAAATACACTCCATTCTAAGCGATCATTAGAAAATCCTGAATAATTATCTTTACGAATATTTTTCTTCAGAATTATTCTAACTACCTATTCAAAATCGAGTATGACCTCATTCAATAGATATAGTAGGTTTTTTAAATTATACTTTTAGGGAATAATATAAAAGAATATAAAGAAATGGTAATTTAATATTTTATTGTAGCTTCTTTTTGCAACTTTATTCGAACTAAATTCAAAATGTAATTCAGATAAAAAAATATACAACAGTTCATTAAAAATTCAAAAATCGATTACAATTGATTGGGCATCCCTAATCATTTTTCGACACCACATGATGTTTGGCGAAAATGGCGGCGATTAATGTTATTAGTCGAGTATAATACTTTTTAATGTTCATTTTTGCACGCAGCTAGTCCGTGTTATAAAAGTATTTGCAACTAATATAATAAAATAGAAAATTAATTATCGTATATGTCCGATGCTTTTATTACACAGGGCGATTCTTTACGTTGTCCTTTGTCTTAAAATTTTGAAACAAACAAAATTAAGACGGCTTCTAATAAAATTAAAATGACATGGAGTATAATTAATAGTGAAACGGGTAAGGCCAACTCTCGCAATTCAAACTACCGGTTTAGTTTTAACAACAAATTAACTGAATCAGATCAAGATTTTGCAATGGTTTTTGAGAAATATTTAACTGATATTCCGATCTTAACCACTAAGTCACTGAATTCTTCTCCTGGCGTCACCGAATCATTACTTTAGCAAAATGTAAATGTGTGTAGAAAAATTTTACATTTCATAAAATATCATCAAAACATATTTTAAAGTATTTTAAAACTATTGATATTAAGAAAACTGCAGATTTATGGGGGATTTCCGTTAAAGTTATTGTGTCTATAATAGATATAATCGCGCCTCATCTGGCTATTATTTTTAATACTAGTATCGAATATGGTATGTTTCCTGATTAATAAAACAAAGTAAAGTAATACCTTTGTTCAAATCTAGGTAGTACATTAGACCCCGCCAATTTTAGACCAATTTCTGTACTGCCAACACGTAGTAATATTTTTGAAAAAATTATTCTAGATCAAATGTTTAATTTATTAATGTAAATTAGTTTACTTCATAAAATTCAATTCGGTTCGCTCGACAACTGATGCTGAAGTTGAGCTGCTTAAATATTTCAATACATGGGAAAATTCACAGTATGCTTTGGGTATATTTTGTGACTTATCCAAAGCCTTCGTTGTGTGCACCATGAAACATTAATCAGGAAACTACAACAATATGGCGTAAGAAGTAATGCTCTTATAGTAATTGTTTCATATTTAAGTAACAGAACGCAAAAAGTTGTCATTAATAGTAAGGGCTCTTCCTGGTTGATAGTACAATTGGGCGTGCCGCAAGGCTCAATTCTCGGCCCCTTTCTGTTTGTTGTATAATTTAGCGTCTTACCGTACATAATAGGAGATAACCATAACATAGTATTATTTGCTGATGACAATTCATTAATTTTTAAATTAAAACGACAATTATTTAAATATGACGATGTAAATAATGCTATATTTAAATTAGTAAATTGGTTAAATGTCAATAACTTGCATTTAAATGGCACTAAAATGAAGTGTATGAAATTCATGACTCCAAATATCAAACAATAAAATACTAATGTAATTTTAAATGGGGAGGAACTGAGTCATGTCCATACCACCATTTTTTTTGAATGACACTAGACGCGAAGCTTCAATGGAGCCCCCATATATCAAAATTAGCAAGCAGACTTATTTCTGCAGCATATGCTGTAACAAATATTAGAAAACTTACCAGTGTAGAAACAGTTAGACTTGTTTACTTTAACTATTTCCATAACATAATGTCGTATAGTATTTTGCTGTGAGGACATGCGACCGACACTAAAATTATATTTGTTTTACAGAGGAAGACCATAAGAGCAATCTATGATTAAAAACCTAAAGAGTCGCTCCGGCAAAATTTAAGGAAATTAATATATTAACTTTGGCCTCTCAATACGTTTATAAAAATGTAATGAAAGTACGCAAAAATAAAGGTACTTGTACAAAAATAAGTGATATTCAGTCTGTAAATACTAGGAACAGACACAAGCTACTAGTACCAGTTACTCGGCTCCACCGAAGCAGTCATTCATTCTTGGGGCGCTTTTACAACAAAATCCCAGAAAATGAACAAGATTTAACCTGCTCAAAGTTCAAAACTATATTAAACGAAGCTTGTATAAAAAGGGTTATTATAATATAAAGGAATTTATGGGTAATAATATTGTTATTTAGAAAAAAAAGTTCCGCTGGGTTTCTTGCTGGTTCTTCCTAGGACAGAGGCTTTTTTCAAACCAGTGGTATTTAAAAAAAGAGTGACTTTCAATAAGTGTTATTTGAAATCTATATTACATAAAAAAGTTTCTGCTTCTGTGATAAGTGTAGAAAACCGGAGACTCTTTTTACTAAAAACGAGGCATTCCATCTTAGTCCTCAGGGGTGACAACGCATCTGAATTTTGTTTCTTAACTGATGTCTATGGGCCACAGACACCACTTACCATCAGGTGGATGGTAATTGGTTTCTGTGATTTAGAGTTTATGAATACTAACACTTAACACTGTGGGGACATTCTTCAAAAACCACTATGATGATCCCGTTATTTTCAACTCGTGTCATAATTACTCTGATAATATTTTATTTTCCAAAATCAATATTTATAATCTCATCTGGTTTTCTTTATGACCAATATTGGGAATCTTTAGATAGTAAAGAAAATTAAAGATTCAATTTTTTGAAAGACGTACAATTCTGAAGCTAGGTGCATTCGGTAAATAAATAGGAAAAAAATGTCTAAATACCATATGCATAATTAATAAAAATGTCGTGACAATGGAAACGCCTGTACATTTACAATTACAGCTACGCATCAACATTAAAAATTTGCTAGTACAAAACTAAAAGGTGTTAAAATTAATCGTAAATTTTTAGGTAAGGTTTCTAAACACTTCTTAAATGTAATTGTTGTGCAAAATTAATATCATTTGATAAAAAATAACGTACAAACAAGGATTTTATTAAGACAATAACGCGAGTCATAATAGTTGATTGATATAAAGACTTTCTGAATGAAAGATTGGCTGAAAAGATTTTCTTGAATCATAGTTAAGAACACTCTTGATCAAGTCACCTTTCAACCAAAAAAAGAACTAAATCTAAATGGGTTCTTCATAGAAAGATAAGACACACAGATCCACAGATACACAAGTACATAGGTACTCAGATACACACGTTAAACATATAACACCATAATAAATGTTAAAAAGGGTAAGTTAATAAAATGACGCTAAATCTATATGTAAACATGTACCTAATCTAAACCTAATCATTACAAGATTTCATAAGTTTCATCGTGTAAAAGTTACATAACTAGTATATTTTTTCAGTTAGGAAATGCTTATTACTTTTTAGGTCATATTGAGAACACATATTACAAATTCGTGTTTATTTTTAAAAAAAATCATGCAGTCAAGCGATCAAGCGCCCACGAATGCCCCGATCATGGCTATTGCTCGTCGCCATATTTTTCAGGTGTAGAAAAAACAACTTACATGCATTACATGCACAACTTTGTTTTTATACCTACACTGTTTGTTTTTTTTTTGATTCATTCACATCATGGTTTCATTTTTTTTTTACTTTTCAGGGATCATTATTTCTAATGTGTTGATTTCACTTGAGAAAACTATGTAAAATAAGGGCAAGATTTTCTTTGTTACGTTTCCGCAGTAGCTTCAAAAAGTTGGTACGACAATCACTCAATGTACGAAATTTTGGCCCGAGGTAATTGGCAATCAGCCAATACTTTTAAAAATGATTACGGAAGAGAAGTGATTAACTGTAGTGATCCGAGAAATGTTTACTGAACTGTAACTGTTTTGCTCCCTTAAATTAATTATAATTATAATTTTATTAATCTTGTACAATTAATGTTATTAGTATGGTATGTAAAAGTTAATACAAATATCTTAAATATAATAAATTATTGTGATTAATTATATATTATGTAATTATCAATACCTTTCAACAGTGGTAGAGCCACTCGGCAGCTTTTGCTGTCGCACGGATGGGCCGGCTCGAACCGGGGTGGTACCACGACCTCACAGTAATACCAGCGTGAAGTAGAGGTTTACCTCTGCGTTTCGCTTGGTGAGTGCAGGTGGCCGGAGGCCCTTTTTACTGGAAATGAGGCATTCCATCTTAGTCCTCACGGGTGACAACGCATCTGCATTTTGATTCGCAAACGAGGATAGATGTAGATGTCTATGGGCCACAGCAACCACTTACCATCAGGTGGACTGTGTGCTCGTTTGTCACCCTTATCCTATAAAAAAAACTATTATAACGTTGGCGTTCTTAAACAAATGGCTTCAACAGGCGACAAAAAAAATGTTTCAATGTAAAGATCCAGTAACGGTCAAATGTTTTAATAGAAGCGTTTTACCTGAAATAAAACGCATATACAAAATACTTACCTCACTGAAAACTTTATGACTGGTGAAAATCGAGCCAATGAGTAAATAATCGCTGTTACACATATTATGAACTAAAAATGGCAACCCCGACCACCAGATGACGCCACTGGATCGGATTTCACATAGATAAAGGTAAGAAAACTGAAAAACGACGGAACCGCAAAAGCTATCTCATTGTAAAGCTTCCAGTGAGGTAAGTATTTTAATATGCGTTTTATTTAACAATCATTATTAAATAATTTGTTTTTGTAACTTGATTGCTAAAATCTTGGTTGAGCTACGCTGCAGCTATATTATAGTTGCAGCATGAATGGGTCGGCTCGACCGAAGCTAAATGCTGCAGTGTTTTGTATGGTAAGTGTAGAGAACCGGATACCATTTGTACTGGAAACGAGGTATTCCATCTTAGTCCTCAGGGGTGGCAACGCACATGCGTTTTGATTCTTGATCTGGCATAAATTTAGATGTCTATGGACCACAGCATCCACTTACCATCAGGTGCACTGTGTGCTATGTGCTTTGTCTCCTAATACTATAAAAAAATTGTAAATTGTTTGTACAAAAGATAGTTATTTCTTTTAATTCTTTCAATCAAATTTTTAAAAACAGTGAATCCTCAATGTAAAGCTCTTATTTGCAAAATAAAATCTGTCTTCACGATCTGGACGTTGCTACAATAAAATAAATTGTAATACATTATGTCTGTCTAAATAACTAAACTAACCTAGCAGTAGCCAGATTTGTTAGTTGTCTAATCATTTCACCATCATCAACTGAGTTTATTAGTCGAAATTTCTATGTATAGACCCCCACTGCAATCCTATATCATAAAATCTTTTTTCATTCTACAAGATAATGGCATTCTATCATTTATAACATTAGGCAAAACAAATTCCTTGTCTCTAGTATTAAGTGCTAAATTATTCGCGTGGAACGAATAAAAACCTTATCTAGAGTACTATTTACATAAATGACATATAATACTTTGTTTATGAAGTATCATCTTTATACAATACACTGTCACTGTTAGATAAGAAACAATTACGGGCTAAGAATGAACAACTGTGTTTGTAATTTACGTAAGTATCGACAGTGGCAACAACGTACACTCCTAAACTAACTCAATGCGGCTCTTAAAACCTTGCTGTGCTTTGAAGTGAACAAAGCTAGTAGATCTGTAGGTATGCCAGTTGTTGTCAGTTGCTAACACACTTGGTTTGTCTCCTGTGTTAAGACGCATGTTTCACCGCTGATTTAGCACTAAAATCATACATCATCATAGCCTGTGCCCATAAAAGGCAGCCGTTCTAACCTCACCAATTATCAACCAATCTCAATTACCTCTATACTCAGTGTTAGGACTTTGCAAATAAACCATTAGTTATTTCTTCAAGATGCTCGTTTATTCTGTTTTAATTAGATACATCGCTGAACACAAAAAACACCAGAGATTCCAGCCATCGCAGCTTACCACAGAGTATTTCTTATGTTGCCAGTACAAAAATATTTAATTGTACTTAACACCTCCCCTCAATAAAATATTTTTAATTACATTAAGACTTCTTATTTACTAAACAATCTATCCCTTAATTTTCTGAACAAAGTTCCCCCCAAAGCTTTGGTTAATATGTCTGCGAGTTGGTCACTGGTATTTATGTACCTCAATTCTATAATATTTTTATCCAACTTTTCTTTTAAAAATGAAAGCTTTATTCCTAAGTGTTTTACTCTAGAATTACCAGAGGCCATCTGTTTCATCTTGATAGTAGACTGGTTATCTTCAAAAATTACTATATTAGTCTCGAACCCAAAAATTTACAAAATATCTTTTAGCCAACAAGCTTCACTGCTTGCTGAACACAGGGCAACAAATTCAGCCTCTGTAGAGGACAAGGAAACATACATACATACATACATATAATCACGCCTCTTTCCCGTAGGGGTAGGCAGAGACCACTTCTTTCCACTTGCTACGATCCTTACATACTTGTTTCGCTTCGTCCAAGGAAAGAGTCGGCTTTTTTTGAAAACCACATTACAGAACTTCCAAAAACATTAAAAATACACCCTGTTGTTGACTTACGATCATTACAACTACCCCAGTCACTATCAACATAGCCTAAAACCTCATCAACATTAGAATCTCTATAGTATATAAGATATAAATCAAGTGTACCCTTTAAAAATCTCAAGTGTTTAACAATAGTTTAAACAAAAGTGTGGATGCACAATTCTGATACTGACTCAGAATATTAACAACTGCACATATGTCTTGCCTAGTGTCCATTGCCGCATACATCAAGCTTCCTATCAATCTTCTACATTTATTTTCAATTAGAAGACTTTCTGAATTTTCCCTCTTTAGAATATGAAAATTAAAATTTGTATCAATATGTAATGACAATGTTTTGCAATCTGACATTATATTCTTATTATATATTATATTCTTGTATCTTATGTAGTCCTTTTGTGAAATTACAGTGACCCCTGAATCTAAATCTTGGTTTACATCAATACCCAAAAATTTACTTATAGCCCCTAATTATTTCATTTTAAATGTTTGATATAGCATGTTTCTTAGTTTACTCAGCTCAAATTTGTTGTTTCCAAAATACAGTATATCGTCCACATACAACAATAAGAATGTCTTATTTTTCCGTTCACATTTGGAATACTTACAATAGTCCTTATCAGACTGTTTATAACCCATAGATAACATTACATTATTAAATGTTTCCTTCCAATATTTGGGAGACCTTTTCAAACCATAGACTGATTTATTTAGTTTTACAAATTTTACCTCACTTTCGTCTGGCAGTGAAAAATATAACTCCTCATCAAGCTTAGCATTTAAAAAAGCCCCGCAAACATCCATTTGACTAATATTCAAATTTAGTTTTGTAGCTACAGATACAAAAATTTTAAAAGTATTAAGTTTTGCCACAGATGCATATAAATCTTCTTTACAGTTCTGTTCAAAGCCTCTAGCAACCAATCTCGCCTTGTAGTCGTTTCCTTTTCTTTTAAGGACCCACTTAGAGCTAATGACTTCTTTTCCTTCCGGTACTGTCTCTATCTCTGTCCATGTGTTATTTTACTTTAGTTGGTTGAGCTCTTTTCTCATGGCCTCTTTCCAGTGTTTAGTTTCCGGTGATGCTATTGCTTCTCTGTAGTTTCTAGGTCCTACAGTAACATACAGATAGTAGTCTTTTAATTTCCTTGGCTTTGTAACTTTTCTTTTGCTACTTTATCCTTGATTTTAAACTTCCGTTACTGAATTTTGACTTTCTATTCCTGTATTCAGATCCTCCGTCTCATTTCTATTTATCCCTTTCTCAGGCCTCTCCGGTGGTATATTTTCTGTCCTTTCCGGTATCTTATCCTGTTCTTCCCCTTGGTCTTCATCCGTATTTGTGTCATGGAACTCTTTCTCACTTTCCTCATGTTGCTCTACTACTTTGTTCTCAGATGACATGTCCAGCAAAACCATTTCCTCCATCACCTCCTTCTGGTCACATTTCGGTCCCTCCACTCTCTTGCTTTCTAAAATTACTACATCCCATCAGGTATGGACCTCTCGTCTGTTCTCATAATACACTCTGAAACCTTTTGTGTCTTCGTAGCCAACAAAGATTGCCTTTTCTCCTTTTTCGTCCCACTTCAAACTTTTTTTCTTTAGGTATGTGCACAAATATTCGTTCACCAAATGCTCCTTTTAGATCATTGATGTTTACTTTACGTTTATGGAAAGATTCATAGGGAGATAGGTCTTCCTGCTTGCTCTTCGAAGTACGGTTCAATACGTAGACGGTTGTATATACATCCTCTGCCCATAAATTATTTTGGCAATCTTTTTGCTTTCAGCATGGTCCCCGCCGCTTCAACAAGTGTACGCATGTCTCTTTCAGCCTTTCCATTTTGTTGAGGCGTGTAGGGCACTGTTGTTTGATGCTGTATGCCTTTCTCCTGCACAAAGTTATGCATTAAACTGTTATAAAATTCTAGTCCATTATCCGTGCGTATAATTTTCATATTGTTGTTAGTTTGTCTTTCGGACCAAACAACAAAACTCTTTATGCTTGATACTGCCTCACTCTTTTTCTTTAAAAAATAGATCAGCCTGTAGTTTGAGTAGTTATCTTTTATTAGCAATAAATACTTGGAGCCTCCAATACTCTCCACCTCCATAGGGCCACACAGATCAGCATTCAAGAGTTACAGAGGTGCATTAGCATAATGTTCACTTTTAGCAAAAGGTAATTTATGCATTTTACCTACCAGACACGAAACACACTTGAAACTTTCTCCTGTGTATTTGATGTTATTTTTGATAAGCACTCGTTTCACATGCTCAACATTTTGATGACAAAGTCTTTCATGCCAATTAGATAAAGTGGCATCCACCGCGACACAATTGCAGACATCGTTCAACATATTTAGTATGTAGTTTTCACCTTCGCGATTGCCTACGTCACAAAGTTTATTGTCTTTTAATAGTAAACACTGACCATACGTCATTTCAACTTTGTGACCTTTTTTGGTAACGGTCGACAAAGAAAATAAGCTCACTCGTAAGTCCAGCACGTGTAATGTGTTATGGAGTATTGATTGCACATAACTGTCACCGTTATATATATTTAATTCCACTTTTCCAATCCCTGCAACACGTAAATGCCACCCATCTCCGACAATAACAAATCGATCTGACACTGACGTATAGTCCGTAAACAGGTCTCGTTCACCGGTCATGTGCGCACTAGCGCCACTGTCCATCACCCATTTATTTTTGAACTGATTCACTGAACGATTGTCCATGCCACTTGAGTCACTCAAATATTCACATCCGGTCCCAGTTATCATTCCAATCACTGTAAAAGTGTTTCCCTTCGAATGTCCGTCGCCATATTGATCACTATTTTTACTTTGATTTCCCTTTTTGCACTGATTTTTTAAATGTCCGATTTTTCCACAAGAAAAACAACGAAGAGTCTCCACATTACTTTCACAGTCTTTAGCCAGATGACCAGGGACAGAACATCGATTGCAGCGCTTGACAAATCCGCTTTTCTTTACGAACAGCGCCGTGTTTTTACTCTCATGATTTTTAGCTTTTATTCTCTCCTCCTCTACGAGAAGCCGCGCCATCAAATCATTAAATTTTGCTTATCCGTGTCAACAGATTCCCATGCCGAAATAAAATGGCTGTATGCCTCTGGTAATGACATTAAAACTTTAGTAATTAAAAAAAATTCTGACAATGTTTCACCAGCTTGTTTTAGTTGACAAGCCATTTCTTGCAGCTTGGCTATTGGCTAGGTGTGCAGAAAGCTCTCGTTGTTCAAACTTGCACTGAAGAAAACGTTGTTGTAACATCAATGTACTGGTAGCCGACTTTGCCTCAAAGACACTTTGTAACTTTTCCCACATTTCAGCAGCCGTTTCACATGTTAGCACGTGAATCAAAGCCTCCTCATTCAGTCTAGACACGATGATACTCTGCGCCTTGACGTCTTTTTTTAACTAGGCTGTCATATCTCTAGTTTATAGTTTCACAAACGTTCCATCAACCACTGAAAACACATCAGCTCCTTTCAGTGTAACTGTCACTTGGAATTTCCACACGCTCCAGTTGCGCTGGCCCTCCAGTTTGATGACCGAGTTTGGCGCCACCACCGCCGTGATGCTAAGGTCTGTCTTCGACATTTAGCAACTACACCCCGCGCGGGAATCTGATGCCGATGATTTGCCTCGATTGCACTCCACACGACCTCCTTCAGACGGCGCTTTCAACAACAACACAGCCCTGTGTTGTTGACCAAAACATGCCGAATACCGGTTGCGCCAACTCCTATCTCGCACCAAAAACTATCTCTGCGATCTTCGCCTAAAACAAAATATGAGCACTGGGCCCATAACCTGTTAGGATTTTGCAAATAGACCATTAGTTATTTCTTCAAGATGCTTGTTTATTCTGTTTTAATTAGATACATCGCAGAACACAAAAAACACAAGAGATTCCAGACATCGCAGCTTACCACAGAGTATTTCTTATGTTGCCAGTACAAAAATATTTAATTGTACTTAACACTCTGCAAGATTATGGAGCGTCTATCGAAGGCCTACCGTATGGCATACCTAGAGCAAAATGAGTGCGTCAGTGACCAATAGTAGCTAGTCTAGTAAATGTTATACACGTATGCGCCGAGGTTTTAGAGAAAAACGGGGTAGCAATTGCCATTTCTCTTTATTTCTTGAAGGCCTTTGACATTTTCTGGCTCGATAATCTTTTAGATAAGCTTGCAGCGTCAGTCTCGTTCCCTGGTCTGATCAGTTGGGGATGTTTTATATGATATATTTTGTCGAGAGTGCGCAGAAAAGCACTTAATTTCATCAACTCCATTCTATAATAAGTAAACTAGACGGTAGGCTGGTCTCCACACCCCTGTAGTCGTCGTACTAGAACCAAACGGCTTAATTTACAATTCATAATGCGTACAGTCATTAGAAACACAATACGATATAATATATATATATAATATAATAATAACAAACAACAAAAAGAAGGCACATAATTCGCCAGCATCTGTCTTTGTATCCAATTACAATATAAGTATCGTTAAGTCAAGGATGAATAGGTTTTTGTTAAGATAAGTCAGTGCGCTTTGCTAACTTAGGATGCATCACCACTTATCATTGGTGTGATAGTTGTCAAGCATTTGCTTAAAATAGTTATAAAAGGGTAACAGAAAGAATAAATACATGCAACACTATACTATGTATTTACCGCACTCCTTCAAATGCAAATGCTGATAAATTTTAAACTCACTTTGCACTCAGCTGGACACCCTAACTACCTATAATAATATATTTATCACGGGTGATATCAATATAAACAAATCTGACGAGCTTTCTACTGAATATAACAATAGAACGAACTATTTGAATGTACTTTCTGGCTATGGTATACTTGCTGGTCATAATCTACCCACTAGAGGAAAAAATTGTCTGAATCATATTATGCTTAAGTATAATAAAAATAAATTTTCTGCATTTATTTCAGTTTTGCATAATACGATCACCTACCATTCTACTTTCTCTTTCTAAAACTAAGAGATCTAAAAGTACAATAACTAGAACGAAAACTAATATAGACTATTCGCAAGCTATTAGAAACCTTCAAAAATGAAAACTTAGTGACTTATTATTTTGTACCGACCCTAACACAGTAACAGACCGTCTAATAGCTAAACTTAGTGAGTCTATAAAAGCCAACACCACACACACAAATATTCCAAAAAGTCAAGGTGTAATAAAGCCTTGGATCACTCCAGGCATTTTACGTTAAATATATAATCGTAATATGTCACAAAACAATATCGTAATAAGTTACAAAAACTACGAAAAGAGACCCATAACGATATATTAAAAATGACGTACATTTGGTAGAGTAACTACTGCAAAAACCTCATCAAAAAGCTTAAACGTAAATATGAAAGGGAACTCCTTTCTAAATCTGTTAATAACAATAAACTTCTGTGGAAAAATATAAAATACATTACATACGGTAGCAAAACGAATGACGACAACAAATAGCTAATATACCTTAAACCTAATCTAAGTTAATGAATTCAGCAAATTTCATTAACGCCTATTTCACAAATGTAGGAAAAATACTTGCACCCAATATACAACCTAGTGCTTCTCCAAGACATAATCGTTATACGTGGTAGAGCCATGCTGCAGCTATATTAGTAGTATAGTTGTAGCATGAATGGGTCGGCTCCACCGGGGAAAGACCACGCTCTCACAGAATACCAGCGTAAAATAGCAGCTTAACGCTGCTGTATTTCGTATGGTGAGTGCAGAGAACCGGAGAACTTTTTTACTGGAAACGAGGCATTCCATCTTAGTCCTCACGGGTGACAACGCATCTGCATTTTGATTGGTAATCGAAGATAGATCTAGATGTCTATGGGCAACAGCAACCACTTACCATCAGGTAGACTGTGTGCTCGTTTATCACCCTTATCCTATAAAAAAAACCTAAAAATAGTTCAATCCAAGTTAACTCATTCGTTCTCTTAGATACTGACGAAAACGAAGTAGAAAAAAACCTGATGAATCTAAGATCTAGTATTGCTCCGGGCTGGGACTATTTTCCTATTACCTTCCTGAAACTTAAAAAGAAAGAACTTGTTCCCGGCATTACTCACCTTGTAAATCTCTGTTTTCAGCAAGGTATATTCCCAAAAACCCTAAAAAAAATATTAATTACCCCAGTGTACAAGAAAAGAAGGTTTTCAAGTGATAAACTTTACTCCATCAGTAAAGTCCTATCAGTGAGAAAACTGTACATTCTACTTACTGTATTAAAAAAAAAACATAAAACCTTTACCTATGGTAACAGCATAAAACAAAAAAGAAGAATTGCAGTTGTTGCATTAAATAAAAACAAAACTGCATTTGCTGGTAAACAATACTCAAGTCGCTCCGGTTTACTATATAACAAATTGAACAAAGAACTAGAGATCTACAGCAAAACATATAAGGAATGTAAGAAATTGATTACAATTTATTTAATTCCTTTAAATTATGAACAAACAGAGACATTTTTGTAATACAAATACTAAATGAAAATATACACATACATACACCCGTACTTAATACATGCTCACACACTACTCACACAACATGTACAAGCTTACATACAACACCGCATACTACAAATACCTAATACACTTACACACTACATATATGAAATACGACCTAATAATTATTGATTTATTGATGTATTAATGCTATGAGACTGAATGTAGGATAGAAAAGTCATATTTTTACTGTCTTTATTATTCCATATTAGCTACTTTATTTCGTTAATAATACTGTAGTTTTAAGCTATGGAAGAGCGAAGTCGTCTGTTAATGGCATTATATAGGCTTACTAGGTGACCTCGATCACAGATCATATAATGTAACTTTAATGTTTGAAGAAATAAATTATTTATTATTGTTATGTGGTATCTATAATGTTTTCTCATCTGGTTGGGCAATATAAATATATAATTGTAAATAAACATGGTAAACGTACATAAATATCAATAAAATAAAATAAATACATAAAAAATACATAAATAAATAAAAACCCAACCAGATGGAAGCCCTCGGAATGGGAGACCAAACGGCCGAGGGTTAGGGGGAAAGGGTAAGAAACCGGCGGACGATGCGGGCGGTATCGAGGAGCACCATCTTCTGCATTTGAGCTTGGAGCGGTCCGTCACGGAGTCCCAGTCGCCTCAGATGACCCGAGAGGCTGACTGGAATTAACCCATTCGCAGAGACGACTACAGGTATAATTACGGCCGGCAATCCACCCCACATGTCGGTCACCTTGTGAGCCAGGTACAAATATTTTGTCGACCAAAAATATCCTTGACTGTGCCCGGTCCATCAGCACAATATCAGGCTTATTCGCAATAATAGTCCTGTCTGTGATAATGGCCCGGTCCCAGTAGAGCCTGGCTAGGTCATTTTCGAGTACGGCTTCCGGCAAGTACTTATAATACGGCAGTTTCCGATCCACGAGACCGTATTTCAGAGCGAGCTCCTGATGTAGAATCCTGGCTACTAAGTTGTGCCTGTGCAAATACTCAGAGTTAGAAAGCGCTGAACAACCGGAAATGATATACCTAAGTGACTCACCGGGATGGCGACAAGCTCGACAGACGTCGACGGTACCATCCTTTAGGATGTATCTCCGATAATTGTTGGTCTTCATAACCTGATCCTGTATTGCACAGACAAAACCCACGGTTTCCCCAAAGACGTCACCGAAACGTAGCCAGTGGAGGGAGGCGACTGTGTCTACGGAAGGCTCATGTAGAGCCTTGTAGAACCTCCCGTGGAGCTCCTTCTCCTTCCATACGGTCTCCCAGTCGGAAATGCTCTGTACTGCCGGGTATTGCCATTGCTCGTTGGCTAAGGAGAGAGGGGTTAGCCCTTTATCACAAGAAATAACGTCCCTATAGTATGGATCATCCGCTCTCGCCAGAAAGGAATTACGGAGGCTGCACACTTCGCGATTATGCATGGTAAGCGCGCTTAAAAAGCCGCGCCTACTATGCTTCCGCGGTAAGTACAGCCTCATTACTGACGATATCGGATGATGCATCCTGTGGGACGTCATTATAGTGCGGACTTTTCTGTCCAGAGCGTTCAGTTCCGTCTGAGTCCACCTCAGTATGCCAAAGGTAAACATGAGAACAGGCATGATCCAACCGCTATATAAGTGCGTCTTATTCACACCGTACAAAAGGTTGTTAAGCACTTTGGTCAAGCGTGCATAAAACACATCGTAAACCGAGTGTTTCATACCCGCCTCATCTATACCAATGTTCTGTGACATACCCAGGTATCGGTATATTTCAGCCTCGGAAAGGGTCCTTATATTGATGAGCATAGATAAGTCTATGCCCTCAGAATTAGCAACCCTTCCCCTTTCAACATGGAGGACCGCACACTTATCCGTCTCCAGCCCCATTCTAATAGAATTGCTAAAATCACAAGTGATGTTTAGCAATTCCATAAGATAAGAGTGACTGCGGGCGAATAACTTGAGATCATCTATATAGAAAAGGTGGGTCACTTTTGTACCTCCTTCCCGAAGCTGAAATCCCCTCCCGAAACCCTCCAGTAAGGTAATAAGAGGGTTCAGAGAGAGTTAGAACCAGATTGGACTCAAACAATCGCCCTGGAAGATATCTATACCCAGGAACCACATGAACCACATAAGGATAAGAATATATATATATTCTTATCCTTATGTGGTTCTCCGCAGCAGTCATCCGCTCGCCTAGATGATAAAGGATTGTACTCCGTTGCCCCATACACTGCCCGAGGAAGTCTCGAACTGTACAGTTAATCTTATACAGCTCGAGGACCCTCTTAAGCCATGTATGAGGCACCGAGTCGAATGCCTTTTTATAGTCTATCCAGGCGTCGGAGAGGTTCCGACGGTTGCGTTTAACCACCTTGCCAATGACCGCGTCAATGAGGAGTGGTTCCTTGGTTCCACGACCACTGCCCCGACATCCATTCTGAGCCCCCGTCATCACCTGATTTGAGTTCAGGTGACGAGTAATTCTCGCGCTAAAAATGGATGTTTATTTATTTATTTATTTATTTACTAACTCACAATTGTTATTACAGGCGTGGAGCCTAATGCAACAATGTGGCCACTAATTTAAAAAAGACAAATAGTTTAATGTGACCCTCTCGAATTCCGCCAATGTACAATTAAATATGTCTAATCGTTGTGCTACGATGTTAAGCATTCTAGCGGCACGAAAAACCGGTGCGTACTTTAAGATATTTGTACGAGCAACTGGTACGTCCAGCAACCCGCCCCTCAGCCCCCGTCGCAGCCTAGAATTAGGCACGAGGAACCGCAGTGATTCCAGAATTTCCGGATTGTTTAATCTACCACGTAATATCAAGTATATGTACTTAAGTAGCGTAAAGTTCCGTCTAACCTCCAACTTATCATATCCAACCATTCCTATTACAAAAAAAGGGTTAGATACATAAGAGGATAAAAAGGATACACCCCGTATTGCTTTAAATAGAGGTACCGCGTAAACTTATTCTGTATTTTCTCCAGCATGAGGTTATACTTGGTTTCATAAGGACTCCAGATGATAGCACTGGTTTCTAGATTGCTTCTTACTAAAGCATTATATAATGACTTCACGGCGGCAGTGTTGAGGAAGTCATGCGTTTCACGCATTATGAAACCCAGGTTTTTAAAGGCCTTTTTACACATCTGTACAATATGAGTACGAAACGTCACGTCCTCGGTAAATAAGACGCCAAGATCACGTATACAGACAACGCGATTGATGACATCCCCTTCCATGAGGTAGTTGAAATGTATCGGGGTCCTCGAGCGTGTGAAAGACATCACATTGCATTTCGATATATTAAACAGCAATTTATTCTCCCGACCCCACTCCACCACCCGATCAATATCACATTGTAAGCGGTTGCAGTCCTCGTCGGAAGTAATCCTCAGGAATAATTTGAGATCATCCGCAAAGAGTAAGCAACCCGCGTCTCTCACCACCTCTGGAAGGTCATTTATCATAACGATAAATTCTAACGGACCCAAATTACTCCCTTGACCGACTCCTGTAAGGGTTAGATACGAGTTTGAGGTGTAGCCAGCGTAGTCCACAAATTGCCTTCGGTTCCCTAAATAACTAGAAAAGAACTGCAAAAGGTCTGGAGTGAAACCAGCCATTGCGAATTTTCTCAACAAGATGTCATTGTCCACACTATCGAAAGCCTTCCTATAGTCGAAATAGGCTACATCTAGCTGGGCACCGGCGTCTGAATCGAGAGCTGATGCTAAGTGATTCACGAAGCACATCAAGTTGGAATTTGTGCTGCGATCCGTCCGAAAACCATGCTGTGCATCATTAAATTGTACATTAACCTGCGAGTAAATGCATGAACACAATGCTGACTCGAAGACCTTCGCGAACGCTGACAGCACCGCTATAGGTCTGTATCCACTAACATCTGAGCTCAGAGCACCCTTCGGGACCGGAGTTACTCTAGTCAGCTTCCAACCGTCAGGATACGAGCGATCACGCAAACAAACATTGAACAAATGTAGAAGAGGGCGAGCTAGTACCATCCTACAGTCTTTAACAATATAGGGGGGGATACCGTCTGGACCTACCGATCGTTTGGGTTTAAGTTTCGCCAGGGCCGCACGCACGTCGCTAAGAGACAACTGTCCTACGTGCACCCGCGCTCCGCGTTCAGGCGCTGTTTGCGCGGCGGTGGTTGCATCCAGCTGCGGAGCTGCATCTCCATAAACTGTTTGGAAGTAATTAGCAAACTCCTGTGCGTACTCACTTTCTAACAACGGAACTCCATTTTTAACTATCCGAGTTTTACTTCGCTTCGAGCGCTTGTTATTTATGAAATTCCAAAAGGACCTCGGTTCTTTAACAAATTGCGTTTCAATACTATTTTGGTAGTTACGGTATGCGGTTTTAATTTTATTTTTTACTACTGTGCGATAGTAAGAAAAGTTTTTATAATCATGTTAGTGTCTTGCATATGGTAGGTAGACACGTTATGGGGCGGTATTTGCTCGGGTCTGTGGAATCCCGGTCTTTAGTAGAGAAGAGGCTCGAGAGCGACTTTTGGTCGAGAGCCTCTTAAAACTGTTGGGCGAGCACAGCGTGACACACCACGAACCCCTTCAGCCAGTAGTGATGCAGTCAGTCGAGTCCCGGACTTTTCCAGTTTGGGGCCTACGGACCGCCTCAGCTACGTCATCCGGCGTTACGATGACGGGGTCCATGGGCGTAACATTCGCACAATGACTCGCCACAACTTCCGTCCAAGGGCACTCGCTGTGGTTTACGGGCTCTGACCACAGGCCGCGCCAGCATGCGATAGTGTCGGCCTGATTCGGTGCTGGGCCCGTTCCACGTACCATTGGTCGCTCCAATGATTCATGGAGCCTCTTCTGATCACTCTGGAAGAGACGATTCTGGTTGAACCGTGTCGACCTCTCGGTATATCGCCGAATCCACTTCCCCCAAGCAGCGATTCTCTGCTTCAGGTCATCTATGCGCTCCGTCAGTTTTTGCGTTATATCCGGCTTATAAACATAATTTTGTCCCAGCAAACGCCATCCTGATGGTGTGCACAACTCTCGGGCTATTATTGCCCGACCTGAAGCTTATCAGTCTGCCGATAAGGGCCCTTGCCTTCGCGATACGGCCCTCAATCCTTCTTCTCCAGGCTGGGATGGCGCTACTGTGTCTAGTAGCGCGTCCAGTCGTGGGAAGTTTGGCGCCAACAGTACGGCAAACTACCAGTGCGGCGCCAAAACGAATTGAGTCCGTCTCGCAAAGGTCCCGGCTGGCTTCTAAATAGATCACCAGAATTGGGTTAAGAGCCCTCACGACAGCCCGATTCCGCTTGCTTAGGGGTATGCGCGGGAGTCGCGGTCGATTTTCGAGAGGCGTATTGCTCGTTTCCACAATCGCCTCATCCAATTTACTCCTCATCTGCTCTAGTTCTTGGGTGACCATTCCATCATCGTCTGAATCAACTACAACTGGAAAATCCGCGGCGGCATCCATTTGTGCAGATTGCTCTGCAATTTTTGGCATCACATTACCAGCTGTAGCATTTTCATCCGATGAGGGAACAGCCTCACGTCGTAGTCGTTAGAGTTCGGCGTCAAGAAATATGTTGGAGCGCAGGATACACCGAACTCGGTCTGCCAGGTTTTGCTCTGATACATGAACAGATGGCTTCAGGTCCGCGAAAAAGCGATGCATCCGAGCTCGATGCGCTAACATTCCAGTTTCTTCCGCATTTGCCCTAAAATACGCTCGCAATGCGTTTGCGTTCATTATTTTTGTCCAACGCATGCTACGTGTTCCACCAGCGGCAGGTGCCGCTTGCTGAGTCCAAGAAGACCCAGCCGACACCAAGCCCACAATGATAATGGATGCGGGCGGTTACTAGGTGGTCTTGCAGCCCCCCGCGCTTGGCTGGCGACCCGCATACTGTAACGTCCAGCGCCAGCTCCAGACGCGCCCTGGCGACCTCCAGGCAGCGGCCCTTTGCGCATTCTTTCATTGTCCATCATCAATTGAGTAGGCGTCAATTGACGGGAGACGCCCAGGCTCGGCACCGTTTTGTGGTGCGGCCATAAGCACAGATGGACCTTTGTACCCTCAATTCTGCCGAGGCTCGGCGCACACACCTCTTGGCAAGGCGCTGCGTAACTGCGCTGACGTAGCAGTTTTGTCACTTAACTGTAACATCAGCGGGCGGTGGGTGCGGTTATTATTATTATTATTATTATGCAATCGCTATCATTGGCATATAATATTTAATAGTACAAGAAATAGAAGGATTAGTCCAGTAAATGTTAAAATAAATAAAAGCGTCTTTATTTATTTATATATTACGACGTAATAAAGTGCAAACTCGCACAGACCTGAATGCCTAATGTTATACAGAGGGGCAAACTGAATTGATTGGGAATAGAATATTTCGGATTGAGTTACAATAAAACCTTTTTTAGAATTTGAATACTGGCCTCTTAGAATCTTAATGACATTCAAACAACTTAAAAAAATGTTTCAAAACAAAACTATGTTGGTTTAAAGTTGACACGTCGTTAACAGAAATGGAGCTTACCCGTGAACATTTCCGTGCCATAATTTATCACAATTTTCGTCGCGGCTTATCGCAAGATAGATGTCTCAGCAAACTGGTTTCGATTTGTGATGTTAAAGCATCGAGTCAAACGATAATATACCGCTGGTATGCCGACTTCCGACGCGGTCTTGTGTCGCTCAGCACTGTTTCTTCTGCAGATCAACCAAGAACAGTGGTCACGCCTGAAAACATTGCAGCTGGGCGAACTATTATATTAGATGACCGTCATGTGACATACGAGCAGATTCGGGCTGTTGTCAGTATCGGAATGACTGCAATTCAGTTGATATTACATAATGAGCTGTGTGTAAGAAAGCTAGTTGTGATAGTGTAGATATTTCACAATGATCTAAATGTATTTAATTTGTTAACTTAGCAGTCTTAATAACACAGCACTTTAACGCCCAGTACTCGGCGAGCAGTGCATTTCAAACATTCATATCAAGCAGTCGTTATCATTTTATCTATCATTATCAATATCATATTATTTTATCATTTTAAATAATAAAAGTGTAGACAAATCCTACATCTTTTAAACACACCGTCTTTGAATTGTTTTGTCATATCGCCTCTTATTTTTAGCAATTCATTATTAGTTACAATTACCATTAAAATGTTATGCAAATTCATAACATTTTGTAACGAATATTGCCTATTGACATTGTATCATAATCAATAAACAAAATTATTCAGACTCGAAAGGCCAAAGCCTGCAAAGTGTGATGGAAAGGTGCAATCAAATGTTTACTAAATTTAAATAAACAACTCTATGCTCGGAGTTCTGACATCTGTTAATGTTCATAGGTAGGTATTTCTTTAATGTAACCAATCGTGTATTGTTGGCTTTTTTCGGCATTAATACTTATATACATTTGTGTCCAGCGGCGGCGGCGTTAATTCGTCTCGAACGCGAGCGAATACCTACTAGACTAGCAAAACCCTCATATGACCTATACCTAGGTGTGCGACCGTGGCGTTCATGGATTTGTTCTGTGACCACTACATTCTTCCGGAATTAGTATAACTAATTTAATAAATAATCAATGCATAAACATGTTGATCATGATCATAATATGATCATAACATAATATACTAATTGGGGTGTCTGAGGATGTGCATTAATTACGTTAGATGGTATATATATATATATATATATATATATATATATATATATATATATATATATATATATAAGCCAGTTTTTGTAGCAATACGACTTGCCCGTGTACATCGCACACCCCTACCGTTTGTGGGCGGCATCTTAGCGGATAGCGTTATGATACGTCGGCTATCTTTCGGATTAAGGTGAGTGTGTTTGGTAGTACTTTTAAGTGCAGCAAGCATACTTAACTCTATGTCTGCAATAGCGCTATGTACGTTTTAGTAGCGTGCTACTATGATACGATGGTGGTATTTTTAGTTAACAACAGTATCAATTATGTTGCCAAAGTCGATAGGAATCTTATGGGTGTATTGTCAGGGGGCGCCATCTGTATGACAGTTGCATTGATGCTTACTGCTACTTACGGTATTGCGTCTTGTAATGTATCTGCTGGTGTGCTGCGCCTGATTCGACACACCTTGTGGTTCTGGTCGATTAAGGTATGGGGGTGGTGATGTCTGCTGGAATTGTATGGGGGACCTTGGAATGATGTAAGCCGGCGATTATCTTTATTATTGATGCTTGTGGCGTTCTGCAGCATTGCGTCTCTGCGATGGTTGTTTGGCGGGTCGCTATTCTTTAGGGCCAAGTTTGCCCCAGTCCCTTCATTACGGGGCTGCAGACTATCTGATGTTTTATATAACTACATAATAATAATATATCTCTGTAAATTTCCCACCTTTGAATGATTGAAGGCAACTTGTTCGTGGGTGAGACAAACAAAATCGAAAAATGCATATACTCAACGTCAGTGACGTTGGCTGGTTGGTTACCACCGGCTCCACACACACCGTGTGGCTCCCCCACACATTTTTTTAAATGTGGGTGAGCGAGGCTCTTGTATCTGGTATTTTATATAAATAATGTAAGCCTTTTCCAAGCGGGAAGAGATTAATTAATAAGGAATTGATTGATGTGAACCTGATACAAATAGAATAGGGACAATTTAATGTTCTTAACCTGTTTGAGGCCTGTCTTAGTGAATGTTTCTTTAGCTTATAAGGCACTACCAATGGCTTTTGATCGCTCGAGTGAATAGTCATTCTTCTAAAAGACACCTAAAAGAACTAAGTTCCTAAGTAAACACAACGTAAATAAAGGTCTTAATTAAGATGATCACGCCATAAATTTTATTAAACGGCCTATAACTAAACCTTTAGAAAGACCAATATATGAATGGTTATTATACTGGTCACGACATATTTATAATATTTTATATATTTTATACATATAATATGATGATAGATGGGGAGTGTCACAATATGTGTAAAAACTGTAGAAAAACGATTATATGAACAAAAATATTAGATATGCATCCGTTAAAAAGCTAGCCTAATAATTAACATGATCTCATTGACAAGGTCAGGGTTAATAGTTCTGCAATGTAAACAATAAAGAGAGTGCGTTGATAACTCTCGCAAGTATAAAAGTGTCGACAAGAATTTTGTCAGATAAATTAAAAATACCTTGTCAAATTCAGTCAAAGATGGCATCTAAAATTGGTGAGTCTTATTATTATTACTGATATTTTAGATTTGTGCTTTTTAATAAAAATCCACACTGTTGCTGCAACGTTCATGGATCTGCTTAACCAGAATAAGCTAACGACATCCTTTTTATTGGCAAGCCTTGATCGTAATTCTCAGACGTGAAAACGCATATGTATTTTGTTTTAAATCGAAAACAGATGATATACATGGGCCAAAATAAAAAAAAAAACAGAACTATTCTTTAATTTATAACCTATTTAAAAAAAATTAAGTCGAAATACAGTAATTAATAGAATCAGGCGATACTTTGCGGAAAATCATTATAAGATGTTTTAAATTAATTAGCTATAATTCACGTAATAAACTAACATGATTTGTCTTATCTATTTTGAAGAGCATCTTCAAATCTTCGGCTTCATTTTGCTTTCATTTCTATTTTTTTGAGGCCGAAGGTGACCGAAACCGAAGCCGAATCTGAAGCTTCGGTCTGACACTAGTTTTAGGGCAAGGAAATCTCCGCCACGCTGCTCTGGTGCAATGCTTATTAGCAGATGTCATGTCTTCGAAGTTTTTTTTTTATTTCTCAGACATGCTGATTTCCTTTCGATGTTTTTCGTCACCAACGAGCAAATGAATTGATGCCGGAATTGATCTCATTTTAATATTTATTATCTTCTTAGCACGACCCTCTAAAAATGTAAATAAAGCATTATTCCATTTTTAGGGTTCCGTAGCCAAATGGCAAAAAACGGAACCCTTATGGATTCGTCATATCTGTCTGTCTGTCTGTTCGTCCGTATATCACAGACACTTTTTTTCGAAACTATAAGAACTATGCTGTTGAAACTTGGTAAGTAGATGTTTTCTGTGAACTGCATTAAGATTTTCACACAAAAATATAAAAAAAAACAATAAATTTTGGGGCTTTCCCATACTTAGAATTGAATTTCAAAAACTTTTTTTCCATCAAACCCATACATGTGGGGTATCTGTGGATAGTGAGTGGATATTGAGGTTTGATAAATAAATTTTTCTAAGCTAAATAGTTTGCGCGAGAGACACTTCCAAAATGCAAAAATGTGTCCTCCCCCCCCCCCCCCCCTGTAACTTCTAAAATAAAAGAATGATAAAACTAAAAAAAATATATGATATATATTACCATGTAAACTTCCACTGAAAATTGGTTCGAACGAGATCTAGTAAGTAGTTTTTTTTTGAACGTAATAAATCGTAAGTTATGTTACTTGCTGCTACGGAACCCCTCATGGGCGAGTCCGACTAGCACTTGGCCGCTTATTTATACCAGGACCATTAATCTGTTCGTTGCTTACAAAATGGCTGAAGGTTAGAAGGTCCTAATACATATGATCTTTATCAAATCTACAAGAAATCAACAAGCGGGACTCTAATTTTAAAGAGAACTGATAATTCTAACTGACAGATACTCATATATCTTGACTGCAGAATGTTAACCGACTTTTCCGCCCTTTATTACCTAAACGGTTAAAATAAAAAAGTTTTAAATAAAAAATTTTTCAATGTAGGTACGTTACTTAAATAATTCATAAATACTTCTTTACGTGGTAGAGCCATGCTGCAGCTATATTAGAAGTATAGTTGTAGCACGAATGGGTCGGCTCGACTGGGGAAGGACCACGCTCTCACAAAATACCAGCGTAAAATAGCAACTTAATGCTGCTGTGTTTCGTATGGTGACTGTAAAGAACCATTTAACTGGAAAAGAGACATTCCATCTTAGTCCTCACGGCTGACAACGCATCTGCATTTTAATTCGCAAACGAAGATAGATTGTAGATGTCTATTGGCCACAGCAACCACTTACCATCAGGTGGACTGCGCGCTCGTTTGTCACCCTTATTCTATAAAAAATATGTGTGTATTTGGACCATTTTCTTCTACCTCGGATTGTATAGTCTGTTGTTGAACAGGTACATCCCTTCAATTGAATGAGATTTTACTTTTATCACCACCTAGTTGGCTATAGTAGCCTCATTCCCAGATAACAGTGTGCAACAAGCATGCGTGCAAGCCTGCGTGCATAATTGCATAAGTGCGTGTATCTCTGCATAAATTAATTAATTAATGTTTTTAGTAACTCAATATTTTGAAGTTATATTTTTTCCAGTATTTACAAACACAATCAAAGTTTATACCGGATTTCTTATTAACCGCCATCTATTTATTTAATATTACAGTTCTCATTTGCCTGCTGTTCTGTTTGGTGTACTTAAGTATGGTTGCTGCTGAGATCCCCTGTATATGTACTCGTAACTATTTACCAGTGTGCGGATCTGACGGAAACACCTACGGAAACGAACGGTGCATGAAGTGTGCCAACCCTGAACTGAGTGTCGCTAAGCAGGGACCTTGTTAAAAACTACGAAAGATTATGAAATACATGTTACATGTTGTTGTGATTATAATACACTCCCATATAATTTGATTTATCTACATGTAAATTATAGTAACTAAGAACTTTTCATAATTTAGTAAATATAAATAAATTATAACATGTAATTTTATGATTTCCCTACAAGCTTTGTAAAATAACACATGATATTTATAAAAATAAAAACACTTTTCGTTAAGCAAAATTCTTATGTTTATAATGTAAGAATTTTGCTTTGAAATATTTGTTTGAAAGAATTTTATTTTCTAGTGATTTATTGATATTTCGTGGCATTGGCTACCTGCGACCTCTACAGATATAGTTACAATTTGAAAATAATTTATTCAAGAACGCTGGCTGCGTTTCCTCACTGAATGACTATAGGAACCGGCCTTTCAGCGAGAGAAAAACCAGCCCTCTATCACATGGAATGCGGGTACAGCCGCTTAAATAATACATTTTCCTGCTTCTATTTTAAATAACAATGCTTGCACTGCTGTATTTCGTTCTGAAGGGTATGGAAAATCTGTATATTTATAGGCTGTGAGGCATTCCATCTTAGTCCTCAGTGCCGACAAGGCATCTGTGGTCTTCTATGTTTGAAGTTCTTTGCTACTGTCCATGGGCTGCAGATTCACTTATCATCAGGTGCACTGTTAGTTTGTTTATCAACTCAATTTTATAAAATAGCACAAACAAAAATGTTTCACTTAAAGCTTGTAATGTACGTGCATTAATGAAAAACAAGCAGTTGAATATATTCAAGCGTCAATATCCCGAAAGTAGCTTTTATTTAACAGTACACGACTGGTGCAGGCGATGTAAGAATATCCAAAACTCCATATTTTTGTACGTGGTAGAGCCATGCCGCAGCTATATTAGTAGTATAGTTGTGGCTCGAATGGTTCGGCTCGACCGGGGAAGGACCACGCTCTCACAGAATACCAGCGTAAAATAGCAGCTTAACGCTGCTGTATTTCGTATGATGAGTGCAGAGAACCGGAGACCCTTTTTACTGGAAACGAGGCATTCCATCTTAGTCCTCACGGCTGACAACGCATCTGCATTTTGATTAGCAAACATAGGATAGATGTAGATGTCTATGGGTCACAGCAACTACTTACCATCAGGTGGACTGTGTGCTCGTTTGTCATCCTTATTCTATAAAAAATATCGTCTCACGGGTGTCGTAATAGGCGACAGCCTGAAACAAACCAAGTGACGAGCAGCAACGTGTTCCTTCTTTTATATTGCATTGGCAAGCATTTTTTATTTTGCATTGCAGGGGCGAACCATGCATGCAAGCATGCGACTCACCAGATGGTACTCGTATGTGTCGACTGCCGCTCATAAATAACTGCAACACCAGTTTTTTGCAAATCCGTTTCCGGCCTTTTAAAAAGGAGTAGGCTCTTTTTTCTTTCTTTTTTTAGGTCTCTAAGTCGTATCGGTCAGGAAAAATCACTGGTGATAGTCAATTCCATAAGAAATATGTGCAAGAAAAAAAATTTCTTGTAAATCGCACAGAGCTGAACACGCCAAACTAATTTTTATAGGCCAATTCAGCATTTACTTCCAAGTGATGACGAAACTGTACGTCATTCGATATGTCAACGCCTAGGATTTCGATACAGGAATCCTAGTGTTTAGGTGTAATGGCACTGCCATGAAATGTAGGAGATGCGACAAAGGGGTTCTTTTTTTAGTTTCCAAGTTTCAGTTCGCTAATCTAAAAGATTACCAGCTGAGCGAACCCGACGGAAACCGTACTGGCATGCACTAATCAGGTAATGAACCTCAAAGTATGTCATGAGCTGGCAGTTTATAATTGTTTCCATTATTTTAGAGAACAAGGAGGTGATAGCCATAGGCCTGTTGTTGGACGGATTGGAGCGGTCGCCCGATTTAGGGATCGGATGCACCGAAGCTGTATTCCATAAGTTCGGGAGTACGTTCAGGGTGTAGAAGTACAGAAAAAAACGCGTTAAAACTGGAGCCAACTCCGAAGCACATGTCTTCAGAGTTCATCAGGCCCACTAAACTCGTTTTTAAATTATTTTGAGTTTTTAGCAAAAAGTTCTGAGGACTAGGATGGAATGCCTGGTTTCCATTTCCGAGAGTCTTTTGTCGACCCATTCGTGCTACAACTATAATATAGCTGCAGCCTAGCTCTACCACGTAAAAAATGTGATAATTATGAACATACTGAATCGCATATTTTCACAGAGGCTTCACAACTCGCTCATAGAGGTTGTGTATGATCGAAGTAAAAGTAAACATGGAGTAGATCTCGTTAGTTTATTGCTGGCGAAAAGCAAAGTAAGTACCCTTCAAACCCAGATCAATTTACAGACTAGCTGTGTGGTGCCTAGGTTTGCATTCGCTTCTATGAAAAGGTGATTAAAGTGCTGCGAGTTCAAGTATACGTAAAACTTTTTTGGACTGACTCCATGATCGTATTAGGTTAGTTAAAAATGTTGCCATTTAAATTATAGCTTTTTTACCCGACTGCCAAGGAATGTTTTTCGCGCGTATTGTTTGTAATTTTCTTTATTACCTCGTATCTTCCAAACAGCGGGATGAATTTCGACAATTAGGGTATCGCTTTATTCGTCTTAGAAACCAAAGTGTTCTAAGATATCTGTTTAAGCCAAACAATTAACATTTAAAATTTGCATTCACACTCGTTTCCGCCCGCTGACTTGTAAAGGTCACCTTGGCCCCACTCCCGTGCGTCGTCGGGTAGAGGGCGCGAAGGCAGAACGTGGGTGCAACAGAGTTGCTTGAATGCAGTGATATCGACAGCACGTACCAGTCGCTCGGGATAACCTCCATTTTTTAGAGTCGGTTTTGATAGCAAATTGTGCACGACGAGGAATTGTAGTCTGGAATTAGACGCCGGGTCGACAAATTGTTAGAAAGTTAACATTGATTGCGATCAACGTCTGAATTGTGTGTTATGCGCGCCTAATTTACCGCGAATTTGGTTATTCTAATTTGATAGCGTATATAAGTGCATTTGACAATATTAACTACTCGTGCGGCATTTGATATAGTTCGGAAACATTTTCCGTTGTCGGTTGAACGCTGAACTTTGTGACACTAGAGAAGGTCGTGTTAAGTTCTAGAAATAATTGTTGCCACGCGAACGGAAGTGACTTTTGATCCGAGCATTCTGTGTGTTGTGTTTTACGCTTTATAATAAACGAGTGTTAGTGGCGTCTGGAAGTTAGTTAATTATACGGTATAGTTAATAGACTGTCATAGTGAAGAAGGAAGAAAGTCACTGTGGGTGACGCCGCTGGAGATTACCACAATTTGGGGCGGCGCCGAAGTCCGGGCTGCTGCCGACTTCAAAGGTCCCGTCAGGTCTATCACCACCAACACTACAAAAGCACCACTACACCCAACACATACACACCTGCCGGCCTGACCGAGCCCTGAGACAGCAGTCGCCTCGTATATAGGTAATTGATATCTATTTGACTAGCCTCCGCAATTAAAATTGTAGTAGGAGAAAACATTTTCTATAGAACTTAGTATTATAGGAAATTCTTCCATATAGCCACTCGAGCTCGAACCTGCGGCTGCCCGTTGAATTCCCGCTCTTGGGCCCCGGGATATTCGAACTTTCCAGGGGCAGCTGTAAGCCGTAACAATATCTTTATTGAAAAAAATAAACAAAATGGCGAAAATTTTAACGCAAAATAGTAATACGTTAATTAAAAAAAATAACCAAATCTATCGAGTAGAGTATCAAAATAAAGGAAATTAAAAGGTGACTGCAAAAATATATATAAGTTTAGTTCATAAGAGTATGTCGGGACTCTAATAAGTCTAAAATAAAATAAATAATTTAAAAAAATCGAATTCCCGACTGCAAAAAAGACATTTTAAAAGTAATGCACTAAAACGACCGAAACAAGATTGAGAATAAAATACAGTAAACATATAAGACAATATAAGACAAAAACAGTGGGATATTCCGTTAGTACAGAGCGTGCAAAAATATTTGTTTCGTAATTTCCACAGTGACCAAGATAAGGCACGCCTACTACCTGTTTCGACTAAAGAATCTAGTAGCAGGTTACACACTTTATCATCCAGTAACATCGGCACATTAAGTGATGGGGAAAGCTTGCGCATCGCTGTAGGAATCCGACTAGGAGCGACGATTTGTCAGCCCCATCAGTGGCCCTGTGGTAGCAGCGTCGACAAGTTTGAGCTCCACGGACTTTTATGTAAAAAAAGTGCTGGTAGGTTTCCACGGCACGGTTATTTGAACGATGTCATCCGAAGGGCTCTTGTCTCTATTAATGTTCCTTCGGTTTTAGAGCCGTGTGGGATATTTCGAGACGATGGCAAGAGACTCGACGATATGATTTAGAGCCAGGGCGGCATCAGAGGCAGCTGAATTGAGTAAGTGGCGAAAATATGAGTCTCTGGGAGATGACTACATATTTGTGCCATTTGCTGTAGAGACTATCGGTCCGTGGCGTCCACGTGTGGTGAGGTTCCTAAAGGAACTCCATCTGCGGCTGGTCGTTGTTGCTAATGATAAGAGGGCTGGTTTTTTTCTCGCTCAAAGACTAAGTATAGCCATTCAGCGAGGAAATGCAGCGAGCGTTCTTGGCACGATACCACGGGAAAAAGGACTGTATGATAATTAAGTTACTAGTTTTAGTTTTTTATTATTATATTTTTTAATATTGTATATAATAAAATATTGGATATTATGTTATGTAAGTAAATAAATATCATATTTATATTTAATAATACCTAAAAAAAATACATCTCGTCGAGATAAACCTAAAAACATTTACTATTGTAAGAGTAGAGAGACAAGAACTTAACACTATACTGTTTCTGTGTATTGTATGACATAATACGTCTAATGCAGGTTTTGTACAGGTGAAGTTTATGTCAGTAAGTTGTCGTAGTAACGACAATTTACTCTTCCTGTTCACAAGGGGGTGGTGATGAACAATGACTGTCTTGACTCTGGTGCGAACTACACTTATGTGTTTCGCGAAAATCAATGCGGACGACGAACGTGACTCCCAGATATTTCACCGAGTCTTCCCAAGGGATAGGGCTGTATAGGGAAATAATATCTAGCTTTGCTTTTGTTTCTCGAATATTTTTTACGTTTAACTCCGTTGAAAATATGTTGCTACACTTTTTTCGGGATTCACTTCGATTCTCCATAGCTGGAACCATTGGCCTAAGCGATTGATAGCTTTTTGGAGTTTCAAAGTAAGACTATTCCTATTATAATCTGACACAAAGAGTGCCATATCGTAGTGAAGAGAGCGGTGTTTACCACTGAGTCCTTAGGGATATCACTCGAAGAGTGTGAAGACGAGTAGAGACAGGACGGAGCCATGTGAGACCCCAGCCTTTACAAAAGGTTTTGTGAAACGGGTTTCCTCTACTCGATAGCGAAAAGCTCGAGAGCTTATCCGGCACGTCAAGTTTATACGGCTTATGAAACAATCCGGTAAATTGGTGGTGCTGAATTTGATCAATTTGTTCACACCCAGGAGATGATCTATTTCTCAGGCTTTTTATGGTTTCTGCGACTTCGTCAAAAGTCACAGGATCTAGTGGTGCGCCCGCTGTTGGTAACGCAGACTTACGTTCGATTTCCGCTTCTATCTCTATTAGGTGAGAGGAATCTGTCGGTACGCTGGATGAGGTAGTCTGGCTCTCTAGACTGTCGGCTAGGCATTCGGCTTTTTCATGGTCGTCTAAGGCGAGATCGTAGTGGTCTACCCTGTGGCATGGGAGGAGATTTTAGAGCTCTAGTCAGCTTCCAAAAGGCATCTTGCGAAGATTTTATTCCTTCTGCGATTTCGGAAGCTTCATGTACCGATCTCTCGACACACGAACCTTAGGGGAGCATTCTTCGACCATTGAAGTGAGGTGAATCGATAGGGCGCTTCTTAATATATTATATTTTATATTGATAAATCGCCTTATTGGCTTCCTCTGGCATGTTTTATACGTGGTAGAGCCATGCTGCAGCTATATTATGGTTGTAGCACGAATGGGTCGGCTCGATCGGGGAAGGACCACGCTCTCACAGAATACCAGCGTCAAATAGCAGCTTAACGCTGCTGTGTTTCGTATGGTGAGTGTAGGGAACCGGAGACCCTTTTTACTGGACACGAGGCATTCCATCTTAGTCCTCACGGGTGACAACACATCTGCATTTTCATTCGTAATCGAAGATAAATGTAGATGTCTATGGGCCACAACAACCATTTACCATCAGGTGGACTGTGTGTTCGTTTGTCACCCTTCTCCTATAAAAAAAATGTTCATCTTGTCCGGTATGGTGCCTAAATGCTGGGAGTTCGTAGACTTGAGTTTGACCTCGAGTTTACGCCAGATTACGATAGATTTGGTCTGAAGAACCTCAACTGCCGACTGGCCCATTTGTAATATAACCGGCCTCTGGTTCGAGGTTAATTCAATGGCAGTTTCGATTGAATTAATATTAGCCCGATATCTTTTAGTAACGCTACATCAAGGACGTCCGGTAGTTTGTTTATGAGTACTTTTCAAAATAATTGTACCTGTTCGAAATAAAGTATGTCACTAACATTTAAACATTATTTTAACATGTGTAGGTACTCGTAGTGGTCTTCCATTTTTTCTTATCAATAAAAATAGCTTAGCACTTCATTCATTATCAAAATGATATTAGAATGACACTTTTATCTCACTGACAAAATGGTATGAATCCTTAGTGTGTGCTCTTGTGTGTCCTCTGAGTGGTGATAGTACTTTTGCAAGGTGTTGAGCCAATCTGTAAGTTGGCGAATCGATTTGACTCACTATTGGACGTAATGAAACGTTCGGTTTGTGTATTTTTGGTAACCCAAACAATTGTTTGGTAACTCATATATAGGGCAAATAAAACTATCAATAAAAACCCGCGTAAAAGAACACATAGCTGACGTGAAGCACCAACGTTCCGGGAAATCTGCAGTTTGTGATCATACCCTAGACGGCCTCCGCCATTACATTAGATTTGATAAACCACAAATTCTCGCGAAAGAACATCGATTCCTTCCAAGGATGATACGTGAGGCTATTGAAATTAAAAAACATCCTAATTTCAATAGAGACCACCTGCTTGGGATCCTGTAATTCGTAAAATTAAAACTAAACCTAAACATACCACTGCAAGACTTCAAAACACAGTTAGTTCAATCTGCGTAGATCGGACCAAAATTATTAATTAAAAAAGCTGTAGGTACTCCGGGTTAACTCTGACATCGGGACGTCAAGCACCTCAGTCCCCCGTGACCACGTCGGGAATATAAAATAAGTTAATTAAACGCGATGAAAATCCGTAAAAGTAGTTTCATTCAATGAATTTTTATGTTAATCATTATTTTCTTATTTTAAACTTATTGAAAATTATTTTCTACTTTTTAGTTGGGTTATCTTTAAAAGCGTGTTTTTTTTAAACCATTATTTATTTTATTAATTATCTGTGAGCTCAACATTTTTTAATATTTCAACTTTGGCCTCTGTAAGTAAGTAGTAATAAATAACTAAAAACTGTATTTATACGAGTATTTGTATTTAAATTGTTTTGAGGCGATTGCATTAGCTATTTTACCATATTTAATCCTGTGTGTACTGTGTATCGTACACACACTGTCGCTGTCTGTAAATACGCTCATTTTTTTTCTGTCATCAGTCGGTCGCTAATTTGTCGACCATATGATCTTTATTTAAGAATATCAGAAGAGAAAAGAGTGACGGAGCAAATTCATGTTGCAGAAGTGAATTAGAGTCGGCAAGAGATGCCCTATGTGGAAGTTTTTGGCGATATATTTGAGATGAGGAAAATTAAGAATACCCTTTACCGACGAACATGTATGCGTAGGTATACATATGCCTTTTTATTATTATACGTGGTAGTGCTACGCTGGAGCTATATTATGGTTGCAGCAAGGATAGTTAGTTCGGTTAGACTGAAGTAGGACCACGCTCTTGAATAATACCAGCGTAAAATAGTAGCTTAATACTGCTGTACTTCGAATGGTGAGTGTAAAGAACCAGAAACCCTTTTAACTGGAAATGAGGCTTTCCATCTCAGGGGTGACAATGTATCTGCATTTTGATTCTTAATTGAGCATAAATGTAGGTATCTATGTGCCACAGAATCCACTTACTATCAGGTGGAATGTGTGCTCCGATTGTCACCCTATTCTATAAAAAATATGGACGTAAAGAAGGCGAGAGAGGTTTGCTAGAATCGTGCCAAATAAAAGTTCGTAGTTTATGCCTACCCTTCTGGGTGACTAGGTTAAAGAAGTTTGTCGGCTCCGTAGCGCAGAGCCTTACCAATGAGTTGCGTTGCATAGTCGTCATTTGTACTAATAATACCTGAACCTTAATATTTTATACTAATAATTTCTTATATTGACGCGAACACTACACATTGAATAAAGCTACTTTTACGGATTCTATCGCGTTTAATTAACTTGTTTTTTATTGATGCCTGATGTTTCGGGTACTTTACAGCACTAATGGTCATAGGGGACTGAGGTGATTGACGTCCCGATGTCAGAGTTAACCCGGAGTACCTACCTTCACCATTTTTAATTATTAATTTTAGTCCGATCTACGCAGAATGAACTAACTGTGTCTTGAAGTCTTGCAGTGGTATGTTTAGGTTATGTAAAAGTAGTTTTATTCAATGTTTTATATTAAAATAAAGCTGCCGAAACGGGTGACTATTTCCTAAAAACAATTTAAAATGTTCAAAATATTAAATTCAACTTAAAAGAACCTAAATGGAAATAAATAATTTCCACAAATTTATAGAGATTGATGCAGAACATATTGTAAAAAAATAAGCCCCGACTTAAGAAGCTGTTATGTGATAAATTTTTTTTCCATTTAGGGAAGGTAAACTAATTAAAAATTAAACTTTTAATAAAATGCTTTTACATTTTATTAAAAGTTTAATTTTTTTAAAACTAAATTCAACAAAAATTTTACGGATTCTATACCGTTTAATTTAAATTCCGTAATTCCCGACGTTTAAGTCCCGACCCGTAATAAATAATTTAATGTAGACTTTTATATTATTAAAAGTTTAATTTTTTAACTTTTGAGTGACTAACCCAATAGGTGACGGTTCTTTCATACAACAAACGTATAGCATAGTCACTAAACACTATCGATTCTTCAAGTTAATGATCTTTAAAACATCCTCATAGTATTTCTATCTATATATCAACGATATTCTAACCCACAACACCAACATAGTTGAATTTTATTTACATAATAAATAAAATTCAACTAATTTGGTAATATACAATATGTTTTTATATACGATATTAAAAACTATAATAAAAAAAATAACTTAATTATCGTACAGGCCTACTCCCCGCGGTATTGTGCCAAGGACGCTGGCTGCTTTTACTTATATAAATAAGTAAATATTAACTGAAGAAAAACAATGACATAAGGAAAAATATTTGTTATGCATCCGCTAAAACGCTTGCCTAATAATTACAAAGATCACATTGACAAGGTCCGGGTTGATGAGTTCTGCGAAGTATAACAATAAACACAGTGCGTTGATAACCCTCGCCAAGTATAAAAGTGTCGACAAATTTTTTGGCAAATCAATTGAAATTACCTTGTCAAAATAAGTCAAACATGGCATCTAAAATTGGTGAGTCTTAATAATTTATTACTGTTATTTTAGAAATTGTACTTATTACAAAAAAATCACACTGATGCTGCAACAGAAATGGATCTGCTAAACCGGATTAAACCACAGCCATGGCCACGCTCACATACCGGACACCCTTATTATGGGCAAAGAAGCGTAGTCAAAATAGAGTCATTAATAGAATTAGTTACTTCGCGAACATTGTTATCCTCTATATTAAATATGTTAAAAATTAACTATAATCTATACAAATAAATAAAATTGCAGTGTATTTTTGTAATGTCAAAATAACAGCTATTTACTAATTGCATTTAAAAGTATATACGGTACCTAAAACAAAAACACAATTTTTAAAATTTTTGTTTATCTGTCTCTCTGTCTATTTGTTCCGGCTAATCTCCGAAACGGCTGGACCGATTTTGACGGGAATTTCAATGGTAGATAGCTGATGTTATAAGGAGTAACTTAGGCTACTTATATTTAAAAAATAATTAGGGTTCCACGCAAATAAATTAAAACCCTAAATTACAAGCAGGCGAAGTCGCGGGGAACAGCTAGTCTACGTAATAAAATGCTCCTCCAACTAGAAAAGACACCTCATTTTATTTTATTACTCGAATCTTTGCTAAATAATTTTAAACATCTTTAATCAAAATACAGTATCAGGATATTATATGTATACATTCCATGAGTTGGGCCTTCTCTTTTCTGAGATGACTTTGTGGCTAGGAAAATTTTGTCATGCTGCCTTAATGCATATTGGCAGGCTTGTTACCTATGCGAATTTTTCATTTTTATTTCTGATACATGCAGGTTTTCACTTAAATTTGCAACTAAAAATCACATTAATGCCAGGATCGACCTGTCCGACGTCTTGTTAAAAAATTATGTAAAATAAATAAAGTAAAATAAAAGCCTATCCGCTTCCCAATGCAGGGCCTCCTCTATTCTCTTTATCTATATTTATTGGATATCGCCACAACCTTTAGCCGAAGCCGGAGCCGGGGGTTAAAAACCCCAAAAAATTGGGTTCAAGGTTGGCCATAAATTAATAATAAAAGCGAATTTTAAAATTAAATCGAAAGTGACCGAAGCTGATGCGGAAGACTTTTTTTATAGGAGAGGGAGCAAACGAGCATACGGCTCACCTGATGGTAAGTGACTACCGGCCCCCATAAACAACTGCAACACCAGGGGAATTACAGATGCGTTGCTGGCCTTTTAGAAAGGAGTAAGCTCTTTTCTTGAAGGTTCCTAAGCCGTATCGGTCCAGTAATCTATTCCACAGAGAGTTTGTACACGAAAAAAAAAACACCTAGTGAAACGCACAGTGGTGGACCGCCAAGCATCCAGATGGTATGGATGGTATCGGGAATTTCGCCTCAATGTGTGTTCGTGAAATTTGACGGCGGGGATTAATCCGAACAATTCCTCAGAGCACTCTCTTGGTAGATGAATAAAATGCAAAGGGATGCAACATCTCTTCGCAGTGCCGCATCGGAAAGTATTCGGTCATTGACGATTACGCTCTGCGCTGGATGCAGTCAAGTGGAACGAGCTGGCACTAGGGAGCCCCAGCCCAGAGATGGGAACAGTATTCGATGTGAGGCCGAACCTGCGCCTAGTGAAGTCGCAGGCGGCGTGTCAGCATGAAATACTGTCTCTCTCTGCTGAGCACACCAAGCATTTTAGAGACCGAGCTTCAGTCGAACATTAGTTTTAGGACAAGGAAATATCCGCCACGCTGGCTCATTGCGTGTTAACGGATCTCATGTCAACGAAGTTTTCTCTCAGACGTGTCCGTTTCCTTCCAATGTTTTTCTTCACCAACGAATGTAGTAAATCATCACTTAAATTTCAATCAACAAGTAAATTGATGCCGAAATGGAACTCATTTTTATAACTTATTATGTTCTTAGCACGACACGCTAAAATATAAATTAAACATTTATCTCCGTTATTTACAACAGTACCTTTAACCTTTTCGTTGCTGACAAAATGGCGTAAGGTTATAAGGTCCTAATAGATTTGATAAAGAAGCGGGACTCTCATTTTAAAGAGAACTGATAATTCTAATTGGCAGATATATCTTGAGTGGAGAGTGCTAATTGGCATTAAGAAGAGGCCGCCCTTTGTAAATTTTATGGTTAAAACAATAAAGTTATTAAATAAATAAATAAAAACGTTTTCAATGTAGCCTGGCTGGCAATAGTAGCCTAATTGCCAGATAACAGCGTGCAACAAGTGTGCGTGCAAGCGTGTTTGCATACGTGCATAAATGCGTGCGTCTCTGCATAAACATTTTATTTAAATTAAATATTTAATGTTTTTAGAAATTCAAAATTTTGAAGGTACACTTTTCCAGTATTTACAAATAATTTAAAAAATATACATTACTTTTATTACCTAAACGGTTAAAATAAAAAAGTTTTAAATAAATAAATAAATAATTTTTCAATGTAAGTGCGTTAATTAAATAATTCATCAATACTTCTTTACGTGGTAGAGCCATGCTGCAGCTATATTAATAGTATAGTTGTAGCACGAATGGGTCGGCTCGACCGGGGAAGGACCACGCTCTCACAGAATACCAGCGTAAAATAGCAACTTAATGCTGCTGTGTTTCGTATGGTGACTGTAAAGAACCATTTTACTGGAAAAGAGACATTCTATCTTAGTCCTCAGGGCTGACAACGCATCTGCATTTTAATTCGCAAACGAAGATAGATGTAGATGTCTATGGGCCGCAGCAACCACTTACCATCAGGTGGACTGTGTGCTCGTTTGTCACCCTTATACTATAAAAAAATACAATCATCATCAAAAAGTCATCTCAAAAAATCATCAAAAAGTTTATACAGGATTTCTTATTAACCGCCATCTATTTATTTATCGTTACAGTTCTCTTTTGCCTGCTGTTCTGTTTGGTGTACTTAAGTATGGTTGCTGCTGAGATCCCTTGTGTATGCCCTTATAACTATCTACCAGTGTGCGGATCTGATGGCAACACCTACGGGAACGAACAGTGCATGAAGTGTGCTAACCCTGAACTGAGTGTCGCTAGGCATGGACCTTGTTGAAAAACTACGAAATATTATGAATTTCATCACGTTGTAATACACTCCAATGTAATTTAAATTATCGACATGTTAATTATAATATGTAAGAACTTTAATATTTATATATATAAATAAATTACAAAATGTAATTTTTTGATTTGCCTACAAGCTTTATCCCAACCTTTTTAGTTATAAAAGAAACATGATATTTACACAAATAAAAACAAATAAGTCTTAACAATTATATTTTCTACTGATTTATTGATATTTTGTGGCATTGGCTACCTATTGTCCCTACAGTAAGAACGTTGGCTGCATTTCCTAGCTGAATGACTAAAGGAACTTGGCTTTCAGCGAGAGAATAACCAGCCCTAATATCACCAGCGGAACACGTGTTCGTACTTCTCTTTTAAATAGCAACTCTAGCACTGTTGTATTCCGTTCTAAAGGGTATACATAATTAGTATAATTACAGGTTGTGATGCATTTTATCTTTTCTAGATCTTCTAGAAAAGATAGAATGCCTCACTGTGAATGACTATAAATTATTTTCTAGTTTTTACGCATGTCAAGCCCCGTCCATCGTTTTTTTCTTAAGTTTAGACATTTTATGGCTCCAGATATCTTCGCGTGTAATCGATATTGTTATGCCGGTATGACACGATATTTTTTTTATTTATTTATTTAACAAAGTACACAATCCACTTGACGGTAAATGGATGTCGTAGTTCATAGGCATCTTTGTCTATCCCTGATTAAGAATCCAAACGCAGATGCGTTGTCACTGCGGTGTTTCACCCCCATGCAATGGAAAACACATGAAGTTGTCGGTTCTGCGCCTGATCTTTCTCCGGTCGTGTCGGATTACCGTCCAATCGGACTATGAGAATGAGGAAATAGAGAATAGGCCAGATAGCTACTCTCCGCTGAGACTGGTCGCCGTAACTTTATTTTTGCACCCAAAGCAAGGCTACCCTCCGGAAGCGGGAGAGGGAGGTGGTGAATGCTCATAGCATACCACGCAGCCGGCTGACTCACTAAGAAATGCCTACCCACTCTTTAAAAGATCATCATAGTACTTCTATTTACATATTTATGATATTCCAAACAACCTCACCAAAATACGAGTAGTTGTTTATTCATATAACCTATGTAAATATTAACTGCAAAAAAACAAGGAAATAAGGAAAAATATTTGTTATGCATCCTCTAAAACGCTTGCCTAATAACTAAATTGACATTATCACACTAACAAGGTCCGGATTAGAGTTCTGTGAAGTATCATTACTTATGATACTTTACAAAACTCTTATATCAATTTATACAGTGCTTCGATAGCTCTTCCCAAGTATAAAAGTGTCGACGAGACTTTTGTGAAATCAATTGAAATTACCTTGTCAAATGAAGTCAAATATGGCATCTAAAATTGGTGAGTCTTATTAATTTATTACTGATATTTTGGAATTTGTACTTATTACAAAAAATCCACACTGATGCTGCAACAGAAATGGATCTCGTATAAATAAAATTATTTTGGAATTTAATTTTTACAATTACTTTCTAGAGAACCTACTACAACACACTTTGAATACGGGGATCAAAAGGGGAGTTGATAATGGAAAAATTTGGTAAACTTAAATTAAAATGTTGCAAGTAAAATACACAGATAATAGTTAATTATTACATGCAGACTACAAATAAATATTAATATCTGATAATAATTTATTAAACATAGTTCGGGGCCACAAGTTCACAGAATATTAATAATATGTAATAGTAGGCTAATATAATATAGTCATAATAAGAAATACAAAATTTTTAACAAGAACTAAATCTAGAAAATTTTAAACAGATATCGAAATGCAATATAAATAAGTTTTAATTAATAGCTTAATTAATTTAATTCGTTTAATGCTTTTGAAGTTCTTAAATACATAATATTTTATTCAATGGGTAAGGGACTTAACTTTTTTTTTATAGGGGTAAACGAGCATGCGGCTCACCTGATGGTAAGTGACTACCGCCGCCCATGAACAATTGCAACACCAGGGAAACCAGAGGAATTGCAGATGCGTTGCCGGCCTTTTAAAAAGGAGTAAGCTCTTTTATTGAAGTTCCCTAAGTCGTATCGGTCCGGAAAAATCGCTGGTGGTAATCGATTCCACAGGGAGGTTGTGTGAGGAAGAAAAAATCTTCTAAATCGCATAGTGGTGGACCGCCAATCATCCAGATGGTGTGGATGGTATCGGGAGTTCTGCCGCGATGTGAGTTAATGAAATTTAGCGGCTGAGATTAATTTGAACAATTCCTCAGAGCACTCCCCGTAGTAAATGCGAAAGAAAATGCAAAGGGATGCAACATCTCTTCGCAGCACCATTTAATCGAGCCGATCGCATAAGATTCCGTCGGCGACGATTCGAGCCGCTCTGCTGTGGATGGAGTCAAGTGGAAGGAGTTGGCGCTGGGGAGCCCCAGCCCAGAGATGAGAACAGTATTTTGTATCATGTGGGGGCGAACCTGCGCCTTATAAAGTTGCAAACGTTGTGCTGGCATGAAATACTGTCCCGCTCTGCTGAGTACGCCAAGCTTTTAGAGGCCAATTGGCCTTCTCTTCCAAGTAACCACGAAACTGCTCGTCACTCGATATGTCAACGACGAGGATTCCAATACTGGCTGAGGCAACAAGGGGAGTGCCTTGATACTGAGAATATAAGACAAAGGGGTATTTTAGCGGTAAAAGCGCAAACTTGTGTCTTCTGAGGATTAAACTGGACTACATTTAGTCCCCCAAATCCGAGATTTTGTTCAGCAAAGACTCGACTTCAGACACAAGTTTGTTCCGGTACTCGGTGACGTTTCTCCGAGACATATTGGCACGGCCAGTGTATAGAGCATCACCAGCATGGTGGTATATGGCATGAAATACATGACTGTAAGCTGTTTTAAAAAAAAGTACCGCTGGGTTTCTTGCTGGTTTTTCCCAGGACAGAGACTTTTTTCGAACCAGTGGTAATTAAATAAAAGAGTGACTTTTAATAAGTATTATTTATAATCTATATTAAATAAAAAAGTTTCTGTTTCTGTTTCTGTTTCAGTGCTGTCATCCGCATAGCAATGAATGTTACCGGTTTGCAACATGTCATTAATATGCAGAAGAAACAGCGTTGGTGATAGCACGCAGCCTTGTGGAACACCAGCGTTAAAATGCTTGTAGTCGAAGCATGCACCGTCTACAACGACCTTGATGCTCCGATCTGCAAGAAAGCTGGTGATTCAATTGAACAATTTCTCGGGAAGCCCATAGGATGGGAGCTTCGAAAGAAGCGCTTTGTTTCAAACCCGATCGAAGGCCTTCGCAATGTCCAAGCTAACGGCCAATGCTTCCATCTTGGACTCTACTACCTCCACTCATCAATAAGTCAGGTAGACCAAAAATCACCAGCTAATCGACCCCAACGAAAACCGTATTTGCGGTCACTAATCAGCTGGTGATCCTCAATGAAAAATGACTCCATTATTTTGGAGAACAAGGAGGTGATGCCGATCGGCCTATAGTTGGACGGGTCTGAGCGGTTGCCTGTTTTAGGAATCCGGTGGACAATAGCCGTCTTCGATGTTTTCGGGACTACGGCTAGGGAGTAGGAGTACCGAAAAAGACTTGTTAGAATAGATACCGTCAGGCCCACTCGACTTGTGGATATCCAGGGGAAGGAGTGAAATTCCCTCGGACAGCCTTGGCGAAAGACCAGAATGCACGGATTCCCGAAGGAAGACGAAATAGTTTCTTGCCGATTCTGTCTATGTGCTTATCTACCTACTACTTGCTTTGCCTTGGCATTATCTATATTGAAGGACCTGAAGGCGAAGTTATACTTCTTTTTAAGCATGCTGGTGTTTACATCCCGAGCTGCCGAAGCCTCAGCCCGGGCCTGATAACACTCCTGCTTACTGCGTAATGCAGTCTTACAGGAGCGATCAATTCAAGGCTGAGATCTGCCTCCGATGGGTACCACAGATGATGGAATAAACAGTTCTATTCCCTACAGCATCACATGAGTGACAGAATCAGCAACAGCGCTGGAATCATCCGGCGAGAAGCAAAGCCGCCCCCAAGGGTGTGATGCAAAGAAATACCGCATTCCGTCCAAATCCGCCGACCTGTAATTCCAAACACGGCGGCAACCTGCTGAAGGCAACCGCGAGGGGAGCGTGAGTGGCACCATACTCCGGATCAGACAATGGCCCGAAGTGCCGAGAGGGGCGTCAACGGAATGAAATGAAATCGAACATAATGTTCTTAGAAATATAATATTTTGAAGAAAAATGTTTACACTATTTACAACTACAATCAAAATTTATACAGGATTTCTTATTAACATCCATCTATTTATTTATCATTACAGTTCTCATTTGCCTGCTGTTCTGTTTGGTGTTCTTAAGTATGGTTCCTGCTGAGATCCCCTGTGCATGCCCTGATAACTATCTACCAGTGTGCGGATCTGATGGCAATACCTACGGAAACGAACTGTGCATGAAGTGTGCCAACCCTGAACTGAATGTCGCTAAGCAGGGACCTTGTTAAAAAACTACGAAATATTGTTAATTACATGTTGTTGTGATTATAATAAACTCCCATATTATTTAAATAATCTACATGTTAATTTTAATATGTAAGAACTTTGATATTTGTATATATAAATAAATTACAAGATGTAATTTTATGATTAACCTACTGTCTCACCCTATTTAGTTATAAAAAAAAAAGATATTTACAAAAATAAAAAATCTTTTCTGTCATCAAAAACCGTACGAAATTAAAATGTCTGTTTTAAAAAATTATGTTTTCTACTGATTTATTGATATTTTGTAGCATTGGCTATATGTGGCCTTTACAAATATAGTAACAATTTGTACATAATTTGGCCAAGTTTCGGCCGAAGGCAATTTATCGGCTATCGGCACAACATTCGGCCGAAGCCGAAGCATAAAATCCTTTAGTTTAAGGATTGACCAAAAATAATAATATAAAAAATAATTATAAGATTTCTTATCTTTGAAGATTTTTTTTAAATTTCTCTGACATGCCGGTTTCCTTATGATAATTTCCTTCGCCAACGAACACGAGGTAAATTATCACTTAAAAATCTCTATGTTAAAAATGCAATCAACAGGTAAATTGATGCCGGAATCGAACTCGTTTGTATTATCTTCTTAGCACGGCTCGCTAAAATATTATTGTAACATTTATCTCTAATTTTATACCAATGCCAGTACATTTAACCTTTTCGTTGCTTACAAAATGAAGGAAGGTCAGAAGGTGCTAACAGATATGATAAAGAATCGGAGTTGGGGCAAAAATCTTAAAGAGAAATGATAATTTTTCAATGTATACCTAATTTAAATGTTTCATAAATATTATAATATAATTAGACATTTAAACGGATTTTTTTTCTTTATCAGACTATATTGTCTGTTCCTGGACAGGTATATCTGTTCATTGAAGACTAATATAATCTTTCGTTCACCAGATGTCGCTAATAGGGACTGAGGTAAAGTTTTTGTTACATAATGTCATGTAATTGAAAAATTGCCTTTTAAATAAAAATAAAACAACGCTTCAGTGATTTGTTGTAACTATTTTATTTTTATTTTTGTACTGGGAATATCTGTAGTTTGGTTTATTAACTTCTAATCAAGTTATTATAATATAGATCCATCATCATCATCATCATTACAGCCCTTCACAAGTCCACTGCTGAACATAGGCCTCCCCCAAAGAATGCCACAAAGCACGGTCCTGAGCCACCTGCATCCATCGACTTCCTGCATATCTTACCAGGTCGTCACTCCATCTAGTGGGGGGACGCCCTGCACTTCGACTGCCGGTACGAGGCTGCCACTCGAGAACCTTTCTTCCCCATCGGTTGTCGGTTCTGCGAGCTATATGGCCAGCCCATTGCCACTTCAGCTTACTAATCCGTTGGGCTATGTCGGTCACTCTGGTTCTACTGCGGATATCCTCATTTCTGAGTTTATCACGCAGAGAAACTCCGAGCATAGCCCTCTCCATAGCTCGCTGAGCGATCTTGAGCTTCCTTATCCGGCCAGCAGTGAAGGACCACGTTTCAGTTCCGTATGTCATCACTGGCAACACGCACTGGGTGTACAGTCTCGTTTTCAAGTTTTGAGGTATACCTGACGAGAAGATGTGCCGTAATTTCCCGAATGCTGCCCAACCGAGTTGAATCCGTCGATTGACCTCTCGGTCGAAGTTGGACTTACCTAGTCGGACTATTTTTCCCAGGTAAACATACTCGTCAACAACTTCGAGCTTAGTGTTCCCAACAACTACCGGCATAGGTGTGACATGGACATTAAACATGATCTTTGTTTTGTCCATGTTCATCTTAAGACCTATCCGTTGGGAAACACTATTGAGGTCATTGAGCATAGTGCTTAGGTCCTCCAGCGATTCTGCCATTAGGACTATATCGTCGGCAAATCGAAGGTGAGTGATGTACTCGCCATTGATGTTGATACCTTATCCTTTCCAGTCCAGAAGCTTGAAAACGTCTTCCAATGCAGCGGTGAAGAGTTTCGGGGATATGACGTCACCCTGTCTTACACCTCTCTGCAATTGGATAGGTTTCGTACTCTGGTTCTGTACTCGGATAGCCATCGTAGCCCTACTGTACAAGCACTTCAACACTTCGATATACCGACAGTCAACTTGGCACCGCTGAAGGGACTGCAGCACCGCCCAAATTTCGACGGAATCAAAGGCTTTCTCATAGTCCACATACGCCAGACATAGTGGCAAATTGTACTCCTCGGACTTCTGTACAATTTGCCGTAGGGTATGTATGTGGTCTATGGTGCTAAAGCCTTTTCGGAAACCGGCTTGTTCGAGAGGCTGGAAGTCGTCAAGTCTGCGCGCGAGACGATTCGTAATGACTCTCGAAAACAGCACATAGACGCGGCTCAGAAGGGAAATCGGTCTGTAGTTCTTCAAGAGAGCGTTGTCGCCTTTCTGGAAGAACAAGACCACCGCACTTCTGTTCCACGCCTCCGGTGTAATGCCACCATGGAGGACGGAATTAAAGAGCTTCTGAAGGATTTCAAGTACCGGTTTTCCACCCGCTTTCAGAAGCTCCGCTGTAATTCCATCCTCGCCTGGGGCCTTGCCGTTATGAAGGTGCTGGAGAGCCATTCTAATCTCGCTCAGACTGACGTCCGGGATATCATCGGAATAATGTCGGATAAGACTCGCTCTTGGATCGTTACTCACACTTGCGTGTGGCTCCAACGATGACGTGTACAGCTGCCCATAGAACCTCTCAATCGCACTCAAAATCTCAGGTGCCCCGGAACCGATGCTGCCACATTCGGTCTTCAGCTTTGACAGTTGGCTCTTTCTGGCAGACAGATCTCTGGCAAAGACTTTGGAGCCTTGTTTCCGCTTGATCGCTTCTTCAATACGAGCTGTATTGAAGTTGCGTAAGTCCCGCCACATGCATTTGGAGATCTGTCTGTTCAGTTGCCTGTATGCTGCCAAATCTGTTGAAGAATGTAGCTTCATCTCCCGTCTAACAGCCATGAGATTAAGAGTGTGATCGGAGAGTTTTTGTGTTCTTCTGCGGCGGGTCTTGCAGAACTTAGCTCCGACCGCATGGACAGTTTCCACGAGCTTGTCATTCAAATCGTCCACTTCATTGCAGTCTTCTAGGCACTGAAAACGGTTTTGTAACTCGAGTTAAAAGGTTTCGGGACTTTGGATTAGAGCACGAGGGGGACGGAGCGTTGACTTCATTAGACGAGACCTCTCCAACTTAACGTTTAGGTTCAGTGTGCCTCTAACCATTCGGTGATCGCTGCCGGTTTTCACCCTCGCGATCACTGAGACATCACTGAACAGTTGTAGTCTGGTCGTCATAATGAAGTCAATCTCATTTTTTGTCGAACCGTCGGGGCTCGATCAGGTCCACTTGCTATGGGGCCGCTTTTGGAAGAAAGAGTTCATCATAAAGAGTCCCCCTTTCTCCATCAAGTCGGCCAGCTGCTGGCCCCTTGGGTTCCGTTGCCCTATTCCAAATGTCCCTACTTTCAGCTCACCCTTCTCTCTTGTACCTAGTATTGCGTTGAAGTCTCCCATTAACGCCGTATTTTTTTTATAGGATAAGGGTGACAAACGAGCACACAGTCTACCTGATGGTAAGTGGTTGCTGCGGCCCATAGACATCTACATTTATCATTGTTTGCGAATCAAAATGCAGATGCGTTATCACCCGTGAGGACTAAGATGGAATGTCTCATTTCCAGTTAAAAGGAAGTGGACCTGGTCGAGCCCCGATGGCTCGAAAAGGTCCACTTCCTGTGGGGCCGCTTCTGGAAGAAAGAGTTCATCATAAAGAGTCCCTCTTTCTCCATTAAGTTGGCCAGCTGCTGGCCCCTTGGGTTCCGTTGCCCTATTCCAAATTTCCCCACTTTCAGCTCACCGTTCTCTCTTGTGCCTAGTTTTGCATTGAAGTCTCCCATTAACACCGTATATTGGGTTTTGGAGAAATGCATGGCTCTAGAGATATCCTCATACATTTCCTCCACCTCCTCATCGGGGTGTGCCGAGGTTGGTGCGTAAACCTGTATGACCTTCGGCGAATACCGTTTGGTGATTCTGAGTATAAGGTACGCAACCCTCCTCGACCCACTCTCAATCTTTACAACGTTGTTAACGAGAGACTTGTGGACGATAAATCCGACACCTCCTTGGGACAGATGGTCGCCCTCCTGGTAATAGAGCAAGTTGCCGGATTCGAGGATTACCGTGTCCTCCCCCTCTCTTCGGACTTCGGATAATCCTGTAATATGCCAGCGTAACTTGTCTATCTCTTCTTCCAGCTCCACAATCTTCTCGTCAGTCCTCAGGGTGCGAGCGTTGTATGTTGCCAGGTCGAGTCGTTGTAGGTGGCAACCGAACCTTCACCGGAGATTCTTAGCACCCCCTGCACCGCCGTTACCATGGTCGCCACCGTAGCCAGGAATAGCGGGGCCGCCGGGGACTATATAATATAAAATATATATAAAACGGAATATTTACAAAAGTAAAACTACTTTTCGTTAACCCACCACATGATATCAAGCAAACACCTCAAGAAATTATATTACAAAAATACCTACCTTATAAAATTATATTTTTATATGTCCTACTCGCGGCCTGTGGCTACCTGCGGCGCAGATTAAGCAAAATGTCGCGCTAGTCGTTATTTGTGCGGTTTTTAGGAGCTATCTACTTTTTATTTAAAAGATATATCAACTAATAACAAACACATTATATTTCTACATAATCTTGATTCTATAAGAGTCATATCCAATTTTTTTTAAAGGAATAAATATTAAAATAATCTTCTTACAACGAAACCATATAAATGTGAAATATTTTTTGTGACAAACGAGCACACAGTCCACCTGATTGTAAGTGGTTGCTGCGGCCCATAGACATCTACATCTATCCTCTATTACAAATCAAAATGTAGATGCGTTGTCACCCGTGAGGACTAAGATGGAATACCTCATTTCCAGTAAAAAGGGCCCCCGGCCACCTGCACTCACCAAGCGAAACGAAGAGGTAAACCTCTACTTGACGCTGGTTTTCTGTGAGGTCGTGGTACCACCCCGGTTCGAGCCGGCCCATCCGTGTGACAGCAAAAGCTGCCGTGTGGCTCTACCACTGTTTATTATATTATATTATAATTATTGATAACATGCATCTCCTCGTTAAGTAAGTATTATTTTATTTTGCGATTTACACCAATAGATAGGCAATTTATTAATGAACATTTCTATCATAATTTTTTTTTTCAAAAGACCAAAATTTGATTTTATTAAGAAATTATTTTAAAAGCTGGGCGTATTTACTGCCCACGGGCTAATTGGAGTCAGTGAGCGCTAAGCTCTTGAAGATGAAACACTGACACGCTCGCTGACGTCATCTTATCAATCGATAATATTATTATTACTTATTAGGTTATTTAAAGGTAGTATTATTTATTTGTTTTGGGTATAATTTTTCGTATTAGTTATATATCCTAGGCGGTCCCATAATGAACTGGCCTGATATAGTTCAACGCGACATGTCGCTACATGTTGTGTTGCATTAAATAGTACGTTTATCGTCCACTTAATATAAGAAACATGCATCGACATGAAATGCTTAGTCTTAGTTTAACAGGCATTTGAATAACGAGAGTCGCGTATTTTTTCAAAATGTCGAAAACTGAGTATCGAAGTGTCATAAAGTTCTGTTTAAAGAAGGTTTATCCCCTGCCAAAATAAAAGAACGATTGGATGGCGTGTATAAGGAGTCTGCCCCCTCCTATAGCACAGTGAAAAATTGGGTGAAAGAGGTTCGCCTCGGGAGAGAAACCGTCGAACACTTTGGCCACGACGGTCGACCTGTGGAAGTGCTCACTCCTGAAACGATTGCTCTTATCGAAGAGGAGGTTATGAGTGACCGCCGTTTGAAGATTAGAGAAATTGCAGCAAGGCTAGGGCTCTCTAAGAGTACCGTTCATCGCGCGATCCATGAACATCTTCACATGAAAAAAGTGAGTGCAAGATGGGTACCGAAACTTCTTTCAGCGGTACAGAGACAGGAAAGATTGCGCTGCGCTTCGGAGTTTTTGGATCTTTGTGGCGAAAATCCAAAGACTGTGATCGAGCCGCTAGTGACTGGTGATGAAACTATGATCTTGTATTATGATCCACAAAGCAAGCGCGAGTCAATGGAATGGCGTTATAAGGGTGAAAAGCCCCATAGAAAGGCCAAGGTGCAACAATCGACTAAAAACTGACGTGCACAATATTTTGGGATTTTCAAGGCATTTTGATGGTGGATTTTAAAGAACGTAATACAGTCGTGAACGGCGAATATTATGCTTCTTTAATATATAAATTACGAGACAAGATAAAGGAAAAACGAAAAGGCAAGCTGTCTAAAGGTGTCCTGTTGCGCCATGACAACGCCCCTGTTCATACCGCTGGTGTTTCGAAGGATGCAGTTCGTCAATGCGGGTTCACAGGAGTTCAACATCCACCTTACAGTCCAGAAATGGCCCCGTCCGACTATTATTTATTTCCAAATTTAAAGCGGGACTTAAGAGGAAGAAAATTTTCAAGAGATGAAGAGTTGCAGGCGGCCGTCTTCAGTCATTTTGAGGATAAAAAATGTGATTAGTTTTATAAAGGTTTAGAGATGTTGATTCACAGAAGTCAGAAGTGTGTTAGTACGTATTCATGGTGATTATATTGAAAAATAAAATTGGTTTCGTTTCATTTCCTTCATTGGTTCATAGTTAGGCCAATTCATTATGGGACCGCCTACGTATATTTGTTGTGTTTTTTTACTGCGCGATGAAGCTTTTTACGTGTATTTTCTTTGAAGTAAATGCAAATAAAAAATGAAGCACTATTAGCATGTAAGATTCGAATCCATAATTAACATTTCGACAAATATTATAATTTACGCTATAAAAGGCTAATTCAATATTATCAGTATAGTATACAGTTAAAAATAATCCTAATACCCAACCACAATATCTTAGTAGGTATAATACTGCCTCGTTGGTCTAGTGCGACTGCTGATCATGAGGTCCCGGGTTCAAATCCCGTGTCGGGTCAAAAAGTCAGTTATGAGTTTTTCATTTATGTTCTAAGTTATAATTAGTATTACTAAGTTATAGTTATTTTCCAAAATATACTATATTATTTATTGCTTGTTTTTTTCTTCTTTTTCAAAAAATAATTGAGTACATAAAGTGTTCTTAATATACGCCGAATGTCAGAGAGTAAAGCTAGTACATCTTTTGCTAAACTTTAAAATCTAAAACCAATTTTAAAACAGACGAATTGATAATAACTCCCTTAGCTATAAAATAAGTTATGATCTAATTAATGGTATTTATTCCAGTTTATGGCAGCCCTGATTTATATTACGTGGCTGAAATTAGGTACTTTTTATAAGGTACGTCAAACCAAATAACAGCCGGGCGGCTGACATTATGCACTCCATACATTTCTTATATCTAATTACAGCCCCATTAATTTCCACTAAAAGAAAATAAATAACTTGTAAATTGAAACAAAAATAACTGCATTACTATGTCTATAGTCATATTCATACAAATCAAAATGCCTATTTTATATGAGATAATGTAAAGTAAGCATAATTTTACCGGGATCACAACTTTTCAAATAATTAGGAAAATGATCGTTTTTCGTTGCGTACGTGTTTTGACTTTTAATTTAACACTGTTAGGTTTAAAACTGCGAGGTAATATTTGAATAAATATACTTTCCTCTAGGTACAAAGAATTTTTAGATGACAATATTTTGTAGTTAAGACTACTAGAAATCTTATTTATGCAGTAAAAACGCGAAAAGACTGGAATTAGGGGCATGACTGGTATTACCACCCTAATTCGGTAAAAAGTATCTAAGTAGGTATTAATATACCTACCCAGTATAACTAATCGCAATAGGTACCTATGTAGGTATTACGATTAGATAAAAGGTACTTATCTAAGTAGTTACCTACTTTTACTAAGTAAGAACTAATACCTACCCGAGCATCATTTAATTACAACCCAAAAACCCCTATAAACTAAAATTTTTTAAAACTAAATCTAACTAAAAAAACTAAACTGACCATTTATTTTTAACTCAAAACAGGACATGGGTTTATTTATACTCTAAAAACTATAACTTTATACAATTAGTGTTCACTATACAATTATATTCGGTATAGACAGTAATTATTAAATGCAACATATTTTTTTATTATTAATTACATTTGTCAGTGGATTAAATTTGCTTTAATAAAGTTGGTGACGATTTTAAATAATAATAAAATTCTGGTCAAGTTTTTTATTGTTACCTTTGTTAACAACATCGCATTTAGAACTGGAACCGTAAGTGTTTATTTCAGACGTGTACAATTTATTCAAAATAGAAAAATACTCTTTCTGCTGGAGTATTCGTACCAGGTAGACAAAATATATTCGATTAAAAAAATTATGTTGCAGATTGTTGACTTTGAATACTTCCATCCAACGAGTTACGGGATAATTTTGTGTCTCGGAGCTTTGTTTGAGGACAATGGGACAGGTGACCGAGAAAACGGATAGTCCCGTTCAAAACGGGACGTATGGTCACTTTAGCTATAACCCGGCGACGGCTCCGTGGCGCAGTGGCTTAACAATCAGTTGTTGCGTTGGGGGCCGCGGGTTCGAATCCCGCACGGAACAAGTATTTGTATGGCCTACAAATAATTGTTCCGGGTCTGGATGTTTGTCCTTGTGCAATTTATGTTTGTAAACTGCCTCCACGACACAGGAGAAAATCCTAGTGTGGGGGTAACGTTTTTTTAAAATTGAAATTGAAAGATTGAACCCTTATACTTCTTGTTGATTTTTGTATTACCTTTTTTAAAGTTACCCTTATGTATAAATAAATATAATTACGTATGTAGAAATAAAATTGAATAATATAAAAACAAACATGTTTTTTTTTCATCCTCATCAATCATTGAGACGAGGATAATGTCAGCCAGCATAAGTAATAAGCGGGCTAAGTTACAAGGTGCTCAGTTCAAAAATTAGTACGTAGGTATGTTACTTTTCAATACGTGACACGTAAAAATTAACAATAATCAAAAACACATCTGCGAAACATCCTATTTATTTATTTATTCATTATTGCACCAAATATTTGTACAAAAGGCGCGTTGTACGCTGTGTGTATTTCCATAAAATAGTTTATTGATGTTGAAAAAATAATACTACGTTCGTACAGTAGGTGACGTCTTACATATTTCTTACGCGATACATTGTAGCGAGTCGGGACAGCGGACCAAATGCTCAAGGTCGTTCGCATGGAGTAGCCCCTTAAGGCGGCTACTCACAGGCCTGCCGCAGGGGCAATCTAGGGTAATATCGGAGCTGTCTCTACAGACACGCCTGCCGCTGCCGTTCAGTTTCAGTATGAGAGTGTACGTCTCGTTGGACGCACGCGTTGAGAATGACGCGTGCGTCCAACGAGAGTCCAGTTATATCGAAATATCAATGAATCGGTATATATATATATATATATATATATATATATATATATATATATATATATATATAGCCTTGGCTCTTTTTTATATAGAATAAGGCTGACAAATGAGCATAGTCCACCTGATGGTAAGTGGACACTGTAGCCCATTGACACCCACATTTATTAATACAACAACTAATTAATAATTACAACCACAATATAGTGCTTATAAGCTGCAGCATCGCTCTGCCAGGCTATTTATAGGCTATCAAAGACAATTAAATGTGACTAACTTCACTCGTCATAATTTGATTCAACCAATTTATTCTGTGATATAACTTAAGTAACTAGTGCTTAATTACTATAATTTAACTAGTGTTACAAATAGCCAGGATAGTTTTCTAATGATGAGTTTTAATAAATTTAATTAGTGAAATTTGATTATTATTTAATTATTTAGTTAATGACATTTTATTTATATTCCATTTTATTAATATTTGATCAAAAAATGCTAAACATCGTTTTGATTCATACAAATAAAAAACTTGCGGAATTTCAAACGAAAAACGTAAAAGATTTTGCCTTTAGACAGACTGGCCTTATCAAATTGAAAGGGTTTTTGGTTTGCTTATTTATTCCGCTATTTTCAAATCTAACAGAGAAAGCGTTCTGTCATTATTCGCAACTGACGTCTCTGGGCGTGAAATATTCAGAGCATCTATGTCCAAAAACATATTTTTGGCATTGCTATAGGCGCTTCGCTTTGATGATGCTTCTGGTCGTAACATCCGGAGGCAATTTGATCCTGTTTGTCTTATCACTGACATATTACAGACATTTGTTGAAAACAGTTAGGACAATAATTCGATGGGCGGATGGGAGGACGATCAAGATTCAAAATGTACATGACCAACAAGCCGGGGAAATATGGTTTAAAGATGCAGTGCTTAGTAGATTCTGAAAAATTTTATGTTTACAACATCTATTTATACACCGGTAAAGGTTCCGATGGATTTGGTTTGACTGAAGAAGAGAAAAAGAAATCGGTGCCAACACAGGCTACACTCCACTTGTGTCAACCTATTTTCAACACAAACATCAATGCTACCACAGACAACTGGTATTCTTCAATGGAATTACTTCGAGAATTGAAGAAAAGAGGCCTGACAACAGTAGGTACGCTAAAAAAACAAAAGAGTCATTCCGAAAGAATTTCTCCCGCACAAAGACAGGCCTGTTGAATATTCCGTGTTTGTACCAAAGAGTGTACTCTTGTAAGCTTTGCCCCAAAAAAATAAGCTGTTGTACTATACTCCTCCATGCACCATGACCACACAATTGACAGCAATACTGGAAAACCTGAAGTAGTTATATATTGCAATTCAACCAAATTAGGTGTTTATAGGGTTAACCAAAAATGTTCGGTGTACTCGTGCAGTAGAAGGACGACGCGTTAGCCTATGGTTGTGTTCTTCAGGATTGTTGATATGGCATGTTGCAATGCCCAAGTTATCTATGGAAGCCAAAATGATGTACCAAAGCTGAAAAGATTGGATTTTTTCAAAAGCATCGCAAAAAACCTAAATCAAAGTAATTTGATTACACGTTTGCACAGTACACGATTGCCACGCCAAATTCGTAGTTCGATTTCATATATCTTGAAAAAAGATATTCCTGAAGATGCAAGCCACTCTGAAACCGACGACAAGTTACCCAGGACAGAAAGAAAATATTGTTACCTATCTCACTACAAAAAGAGAACAAAGACTGCACATTTATACACCAAATGTCTGAAGCGTGTATGTTTGAGTTGCTAAAAAAAGGTATGCCGTCGTTGCCTGTAAGCGGTGGCAAGACCCATTGCATTTCTTTTATTTTTGTATAGAAGCATATGACGGGACCAGGACCATAGCACGTGCGGCGCGGTAGCCGTCGGTGCAGTTAGACAGAATTCTTGTAAATAATACGTGTTCCGCACACCTGCACCATTGCACCTGCAGTGGCGCTCGTTTTGCTTGTATAAAAGGGACGGCGCGGCCGCCGTTAGGACATTCCGCCTCTGGCACCGCTCTCGTGCGGTCGTCTCAGGTAATCCGCGCAGCCGTCCCCGTACGGTAGTGCTCTCTCGCTCTCGCGCCTCCGCTGTCCTGCTCGCGCTGTACAGCGTCGACGCCTTGGTGAGTCATTTTTGCTATCAGTTCTTGCCCCCCTGTCTTCGGGCGGGGAGGTTTGACTGACCTCCGCTTGTTACCTGTTATATTTTTTGTTATTTTTTGTTAACTATTTCTATTTTGTTTTCGTTATTTATTTTTATAACGTGTACGTGTATACTGTTTCTAGGGAGTTACTTGCTCTTTTCAGAGCAAGGCCCTGCTCTTTTAAGAGTAAGGGCATTACTCCTGGAATAAAGAACGTCCCGTTCTTCTGAGAACGGTGATCCCGCCCTTACTGTATAGGTTCAGAACGTCTCTGTTCTTTTCAGAACAGCATCTCCCCAGCCCCATTCGTTTCTTAGCATCATGTCTAAACAAGACCTTATAGGGTCCATCGTATCAGGCCTTAATAGGCTAGACAATTCGGCTCTCGCCGCAATCGTGGCAACCATTGCCTCATATGCCCCTCAGCAAATCAACCGCCGCCCGTTATAGCGGCCTACCTAGAGTCCAAGAACTCTTTCGCCCCTCTAGAAATGGAGTACGCATGCTCCGAGTCTGAGTCCACTGCGTCGGCCCCCCGGAAGAGGCCCGCCACCTATTCTGGCACCGATTCATCGGAGTCCTGTGACTCCGACGGAACCGGTGAATCGTCCTTCACGACTGTCTCGTCAAAACGCGGCGGTAAACGCACCGCGAAAAACCGCACACCTCCCGTCTCAGCGGCCCCTGCCGCTCCTTCAACCTCCGCAGCCCCCGTTGCTGCCTCAAACCCCGCAGCTCCCGCTGCCGTCCCTGCCCCCGCAGCCCTCGCTGCTGCTACGGCTCCCCTAATGTCAATGGACATCGCCCCACCATCCAAGCCAGCTTCCCGCTGTGCCCCAGTCCTTGCAAAGAAGCAAGTCCCGCCCCCTGTCTTCCTAAGAGACAAGGCAAGATTTACCAAGCTGTCTAAATCCTTATACGACGCAGGCATTAAATATGACCATGCGATTAACCTCGGGGAGACTATTAAAATCATTCCCAACTCTATCGATGCCTTCCGTAGTATCACCAAGCTATTCACAGCTGAACAAGTCTCCTACCATACATACGCTCTTCCGGAAGAGCGTAAAGTCAGGGCCGTCATCCGCGGCATTCCATTCGAATTTTCCAACGAGGAAATCCTTGAGGACCTTAAGTCCCAAGGTTTCCCTGTAGAAGCCGTGCACAAAATGCACAATAGAACGGGCCAGAGGTTCAATCTTGCCCTAGTCATTCTAACCAACGTGCCGGAGGCAAAAGCCATCTTCCGGCAGGTACGCACAGTGTGTGGCCTGTCGAGAGTGAGGGTTGAGCCCCCACATAGGCGCGGGTTCCCGGCGCAGTGCCACCGCTGCCAGCTATATGGTCATGCGGCGGCCAACTGCTCCGTCCCACCCAGGTGCGTTAAGTGCCTTGAACTCCACAACACTAAAGAGTGTCCTCGGCCCAAAGACGCCGAATCCCCACCCGCATGTGTCCTGTGTAAACAAACAGGCCACCCGGCAAACTACAGAGGCTGCCCCTGCGCACCTCATCCTCGCCCCAGTAGGCAAGCTCCACCGCCGGTCAATGATCGCTCATTCCCGGCTCTTTACCAACGGCCCCGTCAGGGCCTTTCTCAGCCCATCCCGGGTTTCTCTCGACCCTCACAGGGTCCCCTTAGGCCCCCTCAGGGCATTATTCGGCCCCCTCCGGGCTTCGCTAAGCCTATGCAGCCTCCAGTCTTTCCCTGGAGCTCCAAAAAGGCAGACCCACCGCGGACAACAACCTCCGCCCCACAACAATCACAGCCCTCAATGGCTGATGACCTAAAAGCGGTGTATTCCGCTATTAGGAACATCGACGTTGGGGAAATCGCTGTGTTAGCACGCAAATTGCGCGCTGCAAGATCCCCTCAGGACCGTCTCCTCGCTCTTGCAGAGCATCATAATCTTTTGTGCTCGTTGTAAGTTAAGTTAACTTAATTAACTTAACTTACAATGACAGAGCAGGTTGCTCTACCAAAGTCTCACGGTCCTATCAAACCTAAGGGTTTATCGCTTGTATCCTTTAATATTCGCGGTTTGCGAAATAACCTCCCAGAACTTAAGCTCTTTCTTCAAAATCGTGAAGCCGATTTCCTCCTCCTACAGGAAACTAATCTCAAAACTAAGGACACTAAAGGCCTTTCTATTAAAAACTTTTCTCTTCTTCGTAATGACAGGCACGACCGCCGAGGTGGCGGTACGGCCATTTATTACAAGAAGTCACTCCACTGCTCTCCCATTTCTACTCCGCAGCTTACCAATATGGAAGCCACGGTATGCAGGCTAGCTATGACTGGACATCAGTCCATCTTCATAGCCTCCTGTTACATCCCTTCAGGAACCCATCCCCTCAAAAAAGATTTTTATTCTATTTTATCTTTAGGCAATTCAGTCATTATGTTTGGAGATTTTAACTCCAAGCATTCTGAATGGACATGCCGTACTACCTCCCCTAGTGGCAAGATACTGCTCGATATCACGCAGTCTCTTGACCTCACCGTTCACAGTCCCCTAGGTGCTACTCACTCTCCCGATGTCACCGACCACGCTCCCGACGTGCTAGATTTTGCACTACTCAAAAGTGTTTCCCTCAACCTCAGGGCAACCGAGACACTAGACGATCTAGGATCCGACCACCGACCGGTCTCCCTCATTCTCGGCCATCAGCCACCCCCCTCAACACCGTCGACTAAAACCTTCACAAATTGGAAGGGCTTCAAGGAGTCCCTAGCGAATGCTCTGGACTCACAGGACTCTCCCATCTCCCTATCGTCGGACTTAGACAGTCCCGAAAAAATCGACACCGCGGTCGATTCACTCTCCACCCTTATTAAAACCTCCCTTAAGGAGAATGAAAGGGTAGTCCCGGTTGCTAATAATAGTGGGCTTCCCCTACATATTAGCAACCTATTAAAAGCCAAGAAAGCTGCTTTCCGGAGAGCAGCAAAATACCCCACGCCCGAATATAGGCACACGGCTAATCGTCTTCAACGAGAACTCCGTTTCCGCCTCTCTGAATTTCGAGACCTCAAAAAGAGTAAACTCATGGAGAATATCTCTCCCTCTCATACAGCGTACTATCGGATGGCAAGAGCCCTCCGTATAGACGCTATCACCCACACTCCCCCTCTCTCCCGTCCCGACGGTACGGTAGCCTTCGAGGACGAGGAAAAGGCTGAGTGCTTTGCAGACAGCATTGCCGCTCAATGCTCTCCTAGCTCTAAACCCGTTGACCCTTCACACGTCCAGGCAGTGGAAGATGAGGTCCGACGCCGGAACTCACCCCCTACAGCCTCCGAACCTATCTCTGTGTCCAATGATGAGATTTCATCCCTCATCAAAGGACTTAAGCCCAAAAAGGCTCCGGGCGCGGATGGCATCTCCAACCAAGCCCTTAAACACTTTCCTGAGCAGGTGTTAACCTTTTTATCTATTATCTTCAACGCCTGCTTCAACCTTAGTTACTTTCCCACTACGTGGAAAGAGGCAACTGTGATTGGTATTCCCAACCCAGGCAAGCCTCTCAACCTCCCCTCCAGTCATCGCCCCATTAGCCTCCTCAAGGCCATGGGCAAGCTCTTTGAAAGAGTCATCCAAAATCGCATGAGGCGCCATCTGTTTCCCACAGACGGTGACCCTCTTATCATTCCCCATCAATTCGGTTTCCGAGCGAAACACTCCTGCCCCCAACAAGTTCACCGTATTGTGGAATGTATCCTCAGCGGTTTTTATCCCCGTCGTCATAAGACTATCGCGGTCTTTTTCGACATCGCCAAAGCCTTTGATAGAGTCTGGCATACAGGCCTTATCTACAAACTATACAAAATAGGTCTCCCCGATCGTCTAGTACGTCTCGTGGCCTCTTATCTAAATCATCGTACCTTTCGTTTTAGACACGAAGGCACGCTATCTTCACAGCGCCCCATCAAAGCTGGTGTTCCTCAGGGCTCAGTACTTGCTCCTCTGCTGTACATCCTGTTCACCAACGATATTCCCATTCCGCCGAAAGGTGTTCAGCTCTCCCTCTTCGCAGACGACACTTCTCTCTACTGTAAAGGTATCTCGCTACCTTTCATACGGAACAAGGTCCAAAAGTCAGTTGATGACCTAGGAGCTTGGTTCAAAAAATGGCGCATCGATGTGAACCCGGAGAAGAGCTCCGCCGTTCACTTCGATTATAAACGACGCCGTATCAAAAACACTCCACCAATACGTATGCTAGGGACCCCTGTCCCCTGGCATACGTCTGCCAAATATTTAGGTGTCACTCTAGACACAGGGCTAACTTTCAGGCCCCACGTCAAAAGAGTAACCCGTCACGCACGTTTTTACCTGAATAGGCTCAACAGTATGTTGGGCCGACACAGTAAAATGTCCCTCAGAAACAAGCGTACCCTTTATAAGGTCTGTATACGACCAGTCATGTCCTACGCGGGCCCCATTTTTGCCCACGCTAACCCTAAAATTATTAATGAACTCCAAGTAGTTCAAAACCTTTTCTGTCGTCGAGCTGCGAACGCACCTTGGTACGTCCGTAATGCCGACCTTCATCGGGACCTAGAGCTCCCTACAATTCAACAATTTCTTAAAAAACTCTCTGAGAACTTCTTCAAAGCCTCAGAGTCGCACTCCAATCATCTTATTCGTGAGGCAGCCACTTATGCAGCCCCACTCTCCTCTCGCTATCGATTAAATTACTCATAATTAATTTGCCTTCGTAGGCACTCCCTCAGCGGCTCGTAGCCGCCTGCGCCCTCTTTTCCCAAAAGAGGGTCGCTTCCGATACGGCATAAGAAGCTTTAAACAGCTAGTTGCCACTCCCCAAAGGCGGTTTTTAGCGGGTATCACTTAGGTCCCCCGGTAGGCAGTGAGTCCCGCATAACCAGGACAGACCGGCTGTCGTGGTATGCGTAATGCATTTTCCGCCTCCCTCTGTGGTAGCCCATTTCCAATTGCTTCGGGCGCAAAAAAAAAAAAAACGCCGTTAGGACAGTCTTGGCTCTGACGTGGAACGGTGCGCTTGTCGTATTCCGTTACTAGTTTATCCTTGACTCGTTGAATAATTCATTCGTGTAAATGAATTAATTATTATTTCTAACTACAAAATTAGTGTCTGTACTATACTCAATTACCCTTTCTACACATACATTTTTGTTGTATTATTTTTGTTTTGTATACCTATGAAAGGCTTATAAAGATAAAAAGATATATTTGTTAACGATATTTGTTATTTTTGTAGAGGTCTAAAAATACCTTTGTTTTTGAGACTGTTAGAAAAAAATTTCTTTAATTTTTAAGAGGATTTGAGAACTTTATTCAGTTTTATTACTTTTTTCTAGTGCCTTATTTATTATTTAAGAATAATAATATTTTTTTTATAAAAAAAGTGTTTTCATTGAGAAAACCACGCTAAGAAAATATATGATTCCAGTGGATTCAGAAGGTGTTACGTTAGCAAATTTCACCTAGTGGATTGAGGGTTAAAGTCGTATTTTTAATTAAACGAAACTGCCTGTCCTTTACTGGGTCGTCAGGTTTTCATGAATCAAAAATAGTGTTGTGACTAAATGACTGAATGGAAAAGAAAATGACTGACTGATAAAGAAAACGACTGAATGAAAAAAAAATATTTTTTTAACTGAAGCTTTTAAAAATTACCTCAAGATTTATTGAAGGTTATCCATATTGTCAGTTCATCAGGCGAAAATTATCCATAGTGTAAGTCGTCATAAGAATTTAATTTAAAAAAAACTACACTTAAGTATTATATTTTTTTTATTCATCGTCATCAGATATAATATCATCACTGTCACTGTCACTGTCAGTAACATTTATTATAAACTTGTCTGAGACACTATCGATCATGTGGTTGAGATTAAACATTTTGTTTTCTTTTTTTATTGTCAGCCACGCAGCTACTCCATTGTTCGGCAGTCACTTCATTTAGTCCTTCTTCGAAAAGTCTTTTTACATCTTTCATTTTGAAGGTCTTGTTGTTTCTTGCAACATACCCTTTGGCCTGCGCCCAAATCAGCTCAATGGGATTGAGCTCACAATGGTAAGGGGGCAAAAGTAAAACAGTGACTCCACGCTCCGCTGCCATCTCGTCCACAGCATACTTGTCGCAGTGTTCATGTTTGTGCTGCCGTAATTGTACGGCAGCACAAACATAGTCATTGGTCTATAACAGTAGCTTTTACCATTTGTGCCTCGAATGGGATATTTTTGCTCGCCACTCACTCACACACTCTTGTATTCTTAGTTTATTCCAAGACATTGTAGGCAGCGATTCTAACTTTCTGGAGTGATAGGGGGCATTATCCATCACCATTACGGAATTAGGCTTTAATTTGGGCAAAACCCTACTAAACCACTCCTCAAAACACTCAGCATTCATCTCTTGATGGTAATCTTCTTTTCCTTTTTTAGCCTCAAACACAAGTAAGCTATCTTCTACAAATCCTTCTTTCCCGCCTATATGGCTAATAATTAGCCGTTTGCCTTTTCCTGAAGGCCCTTTCAAGCCGGTAGTCAACCCTTCTACGTTAAGTACTTTATTATCATTTGTTTACGTCAATTCTGCGGTAATATTAATTTACCAAATCGAGCACAAAACATGTTTTTGTTTTTATGTCTAACGATACTAATCTGATAATTAACAACCTTGTAAATTTCTTTACTATAAAAGTGTTAGTTATTATATCTCCTTAAATATACAAAAACAAACAGAAAAAGAATTCCGAAACAGTAGTAAATTAAACATAAGAATGACTTTCATTCATTATTTATAATATTTAATAAATAAAAAAGTTTATATTTGTATTTCTTGCCATGGGAATGGGCAAATATGAAAAATACATTATATTGTTTTATTTTATTATTTGCGATTTTTATTTTTAAGATACCTATTGAAAGGGTTCAACAGACGGGGTATATAAGGGGTTCATAGACGTTCTACCCTGAATCTACCCCATTTCGACATATCTTAACATTGATTTTCACCATTCCACCCTTGTATTTTACTCCACATCTTTATTTTTATAAAACATATGGTTACATAATATTATTTATATAAATTACATCGTTGCCACATAAAAACATATTAAGATATTCAACAAAATACACCTATCGTACAGAACATTTTCAAAGATAGAAATCTTAAATATCTAACACACATGGTTAAAATAACAATCTTTATTAATAATCATGAATATCTTAACTAATAAAACAATTTAATTCACAATTTGAAGGTATTTTACACTTTAATTCGACTTTAATTTTCTTATATAAATCTATACACTTTTAACATTACACTATTCTTTTTAACACATACAGTAAACCTGAAACATTTAATTACTTATTCCTACATACATTAATGAAATTTTCATAAATTAATAAAATTTATTTTTCATTCTTATTTTACATTCTTTGGACCCTGTTTAGATCCCATACAACATGAACAACCAATTCCTACACGAACTTTGTCATATCGGTAGGAGGCTAGTGCTTTCCTTGTCATTTCCTTTTCATTATGAAACAATATTTGTTTACATATGATATCCATACCAGCCATAATGAATCATATCTCTTATCACAAGAGCCAAAATATACACATATTTTCATCTAAACTAAGCCTAGCAAGCTAACAGCATAGCAAAGTGGCGAAGCAATCAGCTTTGTAGCGGTTTCTAACGGAAAAACAAATTCAAAATAGGAGGTTCAGATGCCTGGGTGATCAGTAATCGATTGCTGAAAACAGAATTTGAAAATTCGAAACCGTTCTCGAGATAATCGTGGGACAGACGGACAGACGGACGGACAGACGGACAGACGGACAGACGGACAGACATCGTGAAATCAATAAGTGGCTTCGCAAGCTTCGCCACTTAATAAGAATCTAATTTAATATAAGACTTTTATTCGTATTCTATAGCTGATTACTATATTACACATGACTCTAAATTAATCTAAAAACAAACTTTTATGAAATTAACTCTCGCCCGGGGAATTGAACCCCAAACTTTCGTTCGACGTTATATTGATAATATTTTTTTATAGGATAGGGTGACAAACGAGCACACATTCCACCTGATCGTAAGTGCTTGCTGTGACCTATAGACATCTACAACCATCCTCAATCAAGAATCAAAGTGCAGATGCATTGTCACCCATGAGGACTTAGATAGAATGCCTCTTTTCCAGTAAAAAGGGTCTCCGGTTCTCTATTTTTTATAGCCTTATACAATTTAATAGCAATATCTTCAAAACATGAAAGTGTTTATTTTTAGTGAAACGAAAAATGATAAACTATATTTTAAGCGCGTTGTCAACACCTACTATAAAAATAAGTTTTTACCTTTTTTTAACATTAAAAACTTCGTTCCCTATTAGGCCATCTTTAAGGGCGGAATTATTTATCCAAATTTATATGGGACCACTACAACCTATTTACATAGGTACATACAAAAAAAACATTTTATTTATAGGATAAGGGTGACAAGCGAGCACACAGTCCACCTGATGGTAAGTGGTTGCTGTGGCCCATAGACATCTGCATCTACCCTTGATTACGAATCAAAATGCAGATGCGCTGTCACCCGTGAGGACTAAGATGGAATGCCTCTTTTCCAGTAAAAAGGGTCTCCGGTTCTCTACACTCACTATACGAAACACAGCAGCATTAAGCTGCTATTTTACGCTGGTATTCTGTAAGAGCGTGGTCCTTCCCCGGTCGAGCCGACCCATTCGTGCTACAACTATACTAGTAATATAGCTGCAGCATGGCTCTACCACGTAAACAAACATAATATATAACATCAAATTGAAAGCCTTTTCTGAAGTTGGCTAAAAAGTAATAGAGTTATGACAGCGTAAACAAGTGTTCAAGTCTGTAATGATAATGTACTATTAAGAGATTTACGTTTTATTACTTAATTGCGGTTATACAGAACGATAATTTGTTTATTTTGTAGTTAATATCTCGACTTTACCATTACTGATATGAAGTAACAAATGGGTAATATTTGTTTAAAGATTATTAGTTTGCAGTGTTGATTCAAAATTAAAATAATTTACAACTCTCAACAAACTGCATGGTGGAGAAATATGTTTTTGTTGTGTATGTCTGTTTTATCTGTTAAGAAATGATGATGATATGGTTGATAATAATAATAATAATAATAATGATTTGGTTTGTAACCAATCGTCAAATCACCTCTAAGGCGTTTACGAGTTATCTAACCGCCGTGCGAGTCTGAGCAGAGAAATGTTTCTTTTAATTGGTTAACTGATAAACTTTTTAAGATACTTTCATTATAGTCCGTTCGCGTTAAAAAAATAGTGAGTCATCAGTGCAACTACAGGGTAAAGGTGTATTCACAGTGGAGTAAAAATTCTTTTTTTTTTTCAACATTTCATTAAGTTTAATGAAAACAAATTTTCTTAAAATTACTTAATTCACTAATCAGTATCGCTAGATTCTGCAGTTCATTAATTATGAAAGAATTTTGTTCTGCAAGTTCCATGATGTCATCCAAATTCCACATGGTATTTTCTTCGCGTATCACGTGGTCGTAGCACTTCTTCCAAGGATTAGCGTCTATTAATGCTATTGCGTCATCTAATAATTTTTTTATGTCACTCATTTTGAACGTTGAGTTATTGGCACCAACATAATTTTTTATTTGGGCCCAAACCAATTCAATTGGATTAGGTTTGCAATGGTAAGGCGGTAGGCGAAGAATTGTAATGCCATTACTTTTGGCAGTCTCATATATTAAATGTTTATTATATTGTGGGGCGATTTCGGCAACTTTCATTAATAATTCTTTTTTAAATAAGTCATGTCCATGGATTTGCCTTTGCTTTGCTGCCACGGGTGATTTTAATGTGTTAGTATCCTTTTGTTCTTTAATAATTTTATAAACAGTATTTTCGGACACACCACATGCACTTGCTGTTTTTATTAGTGTGCTCTCCACAGTCGCATTTAAATCACACAGTTTAAAGTACCTATAAACATTGTAAATTACGCGTCTCTCTCCGCTATGGATTATTGATCCACTTTTATTCTTTCGAATAGGTGAGGTATTAAATTTCAAAATTGAATGTTGATCAAGTAACACGCAAAATACACAACCGTTTTGTTCGAAGGCCTGACTTCAACTGGTCACTGTGAACTCGACTTTCTAATTCCTTGCATTTTAATTGGCTGCGGGGCGTGGCCAGGCCAGCGGACAACGATGACTCACTATTTTCTTAACGCGAACGGACTATAGTTATTTCCATTGTTACACAATTTAGAATATAAAAAATAATATTAAAAAAATATTTCCTCGAAAATAGGTGTCCTTGCTAAGGTGCTACGGCACTTCACGCCGAGACAGCTTTACATAAAACGCAAGTCTTGTTGAGCGCAGTGTAAGCTGTCACATGAGTTGGTGCTGAAAAATACTAAATTAGCTCAGGACTCAAAAGCAAGGCAATCTGTGAGGATTATTTGTAACCTCGATTATAGTTTAAACCGAATTAATTCGAGTACAGGTACAAAACAGCCAACACGGTTTCGAACCAATCTGTTTGCGGCATGGTTCGTAATTCATACAGAAATGGAATGGCCTGCATCTATCTTTACATCTGATTACAGTGTGATAAACGGTAATCTTTAAAGGCAGAGAGTTTCTACCGGAGACGGTACTCGATTCGACTGTATGTTTTTTTATGTGTGTTACCTCATAAGTATTTTCTGGGTGAACCGATTTCGATGATTCTTTTATATTTGAAATATGGTTCTTCTCATGTGGTCCCATATAAATCAATGTCTGTCTAATAGTTTTTGAGTTGTTCTTATGAATTTATATTGAAGTCTGTTGCACAAAATTTTTAATTTCAAATTAGTTATTGTTACTAAATAAGTAGAATAAGTTTTTTGTAAATAAGTCAGGGCGCTTCGAAACTCAGTAAATCAAGGTAGATACATAATAACAGAAATTATGACATTTAAAAAACGAGGCTGTGAGCATTTGCGGAAATCTAATACATCAAGGATGTTAATAAATCTAAAATCTTGTAAGTCGAGCTCAATCTTCCACTCCAGTTTAAGAATAATATAATATTACAAATAATTTTAAGCATAATGATTTCTTATATTTACGCGAACACTACACATTTAAATAAAACTAATTTTACGGATTTTATCGCGTATATTAACTTATTTTATATTCCCGACGTTTCGAGCACTTTACAGCACCCATGGTCACGGGGGAGACTGAGGTGTATGACGTCCCAATGTCATAGTTAACCACGGCTACCTCCAGATTAAAATTATTAATTTTTGTTCCGATCCACGCAGTATGAACTTACAGTATCATGAAGTCTTGCAGTTGTATGCTTGGGTTGGGATTTAATTTTATTAATTATGGGATCCCAAGCAGATGGTAGCACCCAGCCATCTTCTCTATTGAAATTAGGATGTTTCTTGATTTCAATAGCCTCGCGAATCATCCTTGGAAGGAATCGGTGTTCTTTAGCGAGGATTTGTGGTCTATCAAATCTAATGTAGTGACGGGGGCGATCCTGTACGTGTTCACAGACTGCAGACTTCCCGGAGCGTCTATTCTTCACATCAGCTATGTGTTCTTTAACACGGGTTTTTATAGATCTTTTAGTTTGTCCTATATAAGAGAGACCACATTCACAATCAAGCTTGTACACTCCTGCATCTTGCAGAGGAATATTACACTTGACTGATGGTAAAATAAAATTCGCCGATTAGAAGATCTCATGACTAAGCGCGCAAGATATCTAACAGCATTAAACTTTTTTTTTTTTTTTTTTATAGTAGAGGGGGCAAACGAGCATGCGGCTCACCTGATGGTAAGTGACTACCGCCGCCCATTAACAACTGCAACACCAGGGAGGGAATTGCAGATGCGTTGCCGGCCTTTTAAAAAGGAGTACGCTCTTTTCTTGAAGGTCCCTAAGTCGTATCGGTCCGGAAAAATCGCTGATGGTAATCGATTCCACAAGGAAGTCGTTCGAGGAAGAAAACATCTTCTAAATCGCACAGTGGTGGACCGCCAATCATCCAGATGGTGTGGATGGTATCGGGAGTTCTGCCGCGATGTGCGTTCGTGAAATTTGGCGGCTGGGATTAATCCGAACAATTCCTCAGAGCACTCCCCATGGTAGATGCGAAAGAAAATGCAAAGAGATGCAACATCTCTTCGCAGCGCCAATGAGTCGAGCCGATCGGAAAGAACTCGGTCGTCGACGATTCGAGCCGCTCTGCGCTGGATGCGGTCAAGTGGAAGGAGCTGGCACTGGGGAGCCCCTGCCCAGAGATGGGAACAGTATTCCATGTGAGGCCGAACCTGCGCCTTGTAAAGTTGCAGGCGGTGTGCCGGCATGAAATACTGTCCCGCTCTGCTGAGCACGCCAAGCTTTTTAGAGGCCAATTTGGCCTTCTCTTCCAAATGACCACGAAACTGCACGTCACTCGATATGTCGACGCCGAGGATTCCGATACTGGCTGAGGCAACCAGGGGAGTGCCTTGAAACTGAGGAGATACGACAAAGGGGTTCTTTTTAGCGGTAAACGCGCAAACTTGTGTCTTCTGAGGATTAAACTGGACTAGATTTAGTCGCCCCCAGTTCGAGACTTTGTCCAGCAAAGACTCGACTTCAGACACAAGTTTGTTCCGGTACTCGGAGACGTTTTCCCGAGAAATATTAGCACGGCCGGTGTATAGAGCATCACCAGTGCTGTCATCCGCATAGCAATGAATGTTACCAGTTAGCAACATATCATTGATATGCAGAAGAAACAGCGTTGGTGATAGCACACAGCCTTGTGGAACACCAGCGTTAATAGGCTTGTAGTCAGAACATGCACCGTCTACAACAACCTTGATGCTCCGATCTGCAAGGAAGCTGGTGATCCAATTGCACAATTTCTCGGGAAGCCCATAGGAAGGGAGCTTCGAGAGAAGCGCTTTGTGCCAAACCCGATCGAAGGCCTTCGCAATGTCCAGACTAACGGCCAACGCCTCCCCCTTGGACTCTACTGCCTCCGCCCATCTATGGGTCAGGTAGACCAGAAGATCACCAGCTGATCGACCCCCACGAAAACCGTATTGGCGGTCACTAATCAGCTGGTGATCCTCAAGGTACCGGATGAGCTGGCAGTTGATAATGGATTCCATTATTTTGGAGAACAAGGAGGTGATCGCGATAGGCCTATAGTTGGACGGGTTTACTTTTTGAAGAGATGTCGCGATAATAATATCATTCCTACGTGTGTCAAAATATCCACTAAAAAGGACATTCGAGGAAGCGCTAAGATCTTAAATCAGGCAAGTAAAAAGTTGTTACGAACGGTAATCCAACAAAAACGCTCCGATCTACATACCATAAACAAATCCATAGACACATCATTCAGTGAGTTAAAGGCAGTTTTAACGACATTTGATTATAATGTTTGCATCGAAACGTTAAATAAACGAGAAATTAATAAATATAACGAATGCAAAAACAAACATATAGTAAAATATCAAAAATTAACGACCAAATTAAATGTCAAACATCTGAGTCAACGTAAGAACGAAACGCAACCATTGACTACGAACGCGGATCATAGATTAAGCGCGGTCTATAATCTGTCAAAACAAACTCTGGATGATGCAACAATTAGAGTATTATCGAAAGGCCTTAATTTTGCTTTAACACCTAAAAAATTACCGTACGAAGAAATTATTTGCAGCGTCGAGGACTGTTTATATAAAAACAATATGCGAAAGGAAGATTTGGAAGCGATACGTCAAGACATTTCGTCTATGTTACGTCGAAGCTCAGCACCAAAACCGAATCTACCTAAAGACGAATTTAAAGCGTTGAATAACCTACGCAATAAACGAGAACTCACGATTCTCCGCGCAGATAAAGGAAACGCCACGGTAGTCATGGATACGTCGGATTATAATTCTAAAATACAAGAACTTTTGTCGGATGCAAGTACTTATAAAAAGGTTAAAAATGACCCAACAAATAACACACTCAAAACAACTAGTGATCTCATAAAGAAACACTCCGAAAGATTAAATCTAGACGTAAAATCGATAATACCTACGTGTGCCAAACCACCGAAATTGTATGGGTTACCAAAAATACACAAGCCCAATGCTCCACTACGTCCTATAGTGAGCCAAATCGATTCACCAACTTACAAATTGGCTCAACACTTAGCGAATATACTCTCACCGCTCAGGGGACATACAAGAGCACACACAAAGGATTCCTACCATTTTGTCAGCGAGATTAAAGACCTACATCTGGCAGACAATGAAACTATGGTCAGTTTTGATGTGCAGTCTCTGTTCACATGCTTACCTGTTGAAGACTGCATCTCGATTGTTACTAGAAGGCTAGAGCAAAACAACATGTCCGTAGAATATGCAGTATTACTTAGACACTGCCTTACATCTGGCTACCTATTGTGGAAGGAGGAGTTCTACAAGCAAGTAGATGGAGTGGCGATGGGCTCACCTGTATCTCCCATTGTTGCCGATATATTCATGGAGGACTTTGAGGAGAAAGCCCTGCGTACTTCTCCCGTAAACCCAAGATTCTACAAGCGGTACGTAGACGACACTTTCACAATTCTCCCTTTAGATAAAGTAACTGCATTTCTAGACCATCTTAACTCCTTAAATTCTAAAATTCAGTTCACAATGGAGTTAGAGGCAAACAATTCTTTAGCTTTTCTAGATGTGTTAGTAATTCGGAATCCTGATAACACCTTGAGCCACACTGTGTATAGAAAAAAGACCCATACAGATAGATATTTAAACGGTGATTCTCACCACCATCCTTCACAGTTAGCTACCGTGGGTAAATCTTTGTTTCAGAGAGCACGAGGGATCTGTGACAGTAAACACCTGGCCGCCGAGCTCCAATACGTCAAGCAAGTTTTGCACGACAATAAGCTTCGGGTCCCGCGCCTACGTCACAGTGAACGAGTGAAGCTGGCCACAGTCGAGCGAGTGCCTGCTGTACTGACATATGTCAGAGGTGTCACTGACAAGATTGGCTACATCTTGAAGCGGGCTTCCATTAAAACATATTTCAAGCCGCCGAAGAAGATTAGTCAGTTTTTACCATCAGTCAAGTGTAATATTCCTCTGCAAGATGCAGGAGTGTACAAGCTTGATTGTGAATGTGGTCTCTCTTATATAGGACAAACTAAAAGATCTATAAAAACCCGTGTTAAAGAACACATAGCTGATGTGAAGAATAGACGCTCCGGGAAGTCTGCAGTCTGTGAACACGTACAGGATCGCCCCCGTCACTACATTAGATTTGATAGACCACAAATCCTCGCTAAAGAACACCGATTCCTTCCAAGGATGATTCGCGAGGAAATTGAAATCAAGAAACATCCTAATTTCAATAGAGAAGATGGCTGGGTGCTACCATCTGCTTGGGATCCCATAATTAATAAAATTAAATCCCAACCCAAGCATACAACTGCAAGACTTCATGATACTGTAAGTTCATACTGCGTGGATCGGAACAAAAATTAATAATTTTAATCTGGAGGTAGCCGTGGTTAACTATGACATTGGGACGTCATACATCTCAGTCCCCCCCGTGACCATGGGTGCTGTAAAGTGCTCGAAACGTCGGGAATATAAAATAAGTTAATATACGCGATAAAATCCGTAAAATTAGTTTTATTTAATTTTAAGCACTCTGCATTTAGGTACCTTTTTTTGTTTAGCTTAACTTTCGTTTCTATAATCAATATCTATGGTGGTTTTAAACTGTGTTGATGGTCAAAAAATAAATAATAAAAAGAATAAAAATATTTTTTAATGTATTGAATTTAGAATGGAAGTTAAAATACGTAATTTTCATTCAGTACCTATTATAATAATTATCTTCTTTAATTTTCCTTGCACCCCATGCATATATTGGAGTGTGGAATTTTTGCTGGTCCTGTGTCATTGTCGGCCATATTTTTCATCTCACTCATATACAATAAACACAAGATAATGCAGAAAAGCACTGAAAATATATAAAATAAAAAGTAAAATTTGTTTTAGAAAAATTGAAATATGAGAAATTGTATTTGAAAAAATCAAGATGCATCATTAAAAATACTATCAACCGGGAATACAGAAATTCTCATAGTGTGGTGGGTACTGAAAAATCCATCTATAAAATCATCCATGTAATTAAAGAAGGCAACTATTGCAAAGGCCAGATAGATCTTACCGCTTGATCGATGGCGGTATGGCGGCATAACCATATCCTTACGCTAAACATAAAATGCTCATATCGGTGATGGGAAGCAGCGTCAAATGTGTGAGACATCTGGCACTACGATCGTGATCCGCCTACCAATCCTCACGATTCAGGCCAATCCTCTCTTCAACAGTAGAGGCCCTATTTCCAGTAGTGAGCTTTTACAGATTCATGATGAAGACGAAGAATGAAATCAAAAATATGCGGAAAATCACAATAAAGCCAAATATTGTGCACAAATGTTCGCTCAGTCGTGTTCTGTGATTCAGAACATACGTCGCAAAAATTGGGGGACATAGAACTATTTTGAAATAAAATGTCTTAAAACGCGAATTTTTATAACGATAACATTCGGTATTTTAAAATTATTTTATAAGTAAAACTTCTATACGTACCCAACGTAAGCGACATAGCCAATACTGTCGGGTGGAGTATACACTTGCGTATCTATTCTATGAGAGGTATAAATGAGCAATTATCAACATATTGATACGCTTAGATCAATGCATCATACAATAATTAAGCTTGACCTGAATCTACTATAAATAACAAATACACAAATGCAACATAATTAACCATTTTATAAATTATAATCATTTCATAATTATCGTCATCGTCATCATCATCATCGTAATGATTATAGCCCTTCCACTGCTTAATATAAACCGTGTTATAGCATATAGGCGTGCTTTGTGGCATTCCAAGGAACCTAAGGAATGCCACAAAGCACGTCCTGAACCACATGCATCCATCAAGTTCCTGCATGTCTTACCAGGTCGTTAGTCCATCTAGTACAGGGCCTCAGCTATACCGCAAAACTTGAAAACAAGATTTAACAACCAGCACGTATTGCCAGTGATGACTTATGGATCTGAGACGTGGTACTTCACTCCTGGCTGAGTTTATACGTAAGTTTATGCACTTTGGGCGTTTTCTTCTTATCAGCACAGGTAACTTTATGCTAATATAAGAACTGTCGATGACTTTAGGAAAGAACAGAAACATTACATGGCCTCCGATAGACGGCGGAATAATATCTCATATAATATGACAGATGTAGAAGCACCGTTACGAGGTAGAACCATGCTGCAGCTATATTAGTAGTATTAGTTGTAGCACGAATGGGTCGGCTCGACTGGGGACGGACCACGCTCTCACAGAATACCAGCGTAAAATGGCAGCTTGATACTGTTGTGTTTCGTATGGTGAATGTAGAGAACCGGAGACCCATTTTACTGGAAAAGAGGCATTCCGTCTTAGTCCTCAGGGGTGACGACGCATCTGCTTTATTGAGGATAAATGTAGATGTCTGTGGGTCACAGCAACTACTTACCATCAGGTGGACTGTATGCTCGTTTGTCACCCTATCCTATAAAAAAACCTATGACCCCTTTTGGACGATACATCTGGTATTGCGATCGATAAGCCGCTTGCAAAGCGTGGCAATAAATGCAGATCCCTGCTATATTGGAAGAGGTACATGTCCATGGGGTTGTACAGGCTGATAAGGCAAGAAAGAGAAAACCAGCCAACCGCATATAAATAAAAATGTTACAACATTACCGTGTCTTGACGATATGAGAATATCCACTACCCCATATCACTCCGTTAGGGTCGTAAGAGGCGACAGAGGGAAACTGATACAGAAGGTGAGCAGTAGCATCTTCCCGATAACAACTTAAAAACCCACCTACCAAGCATAACTACTGTTGCGAAATTCTCCTTATGAGTCAATCTATGGATAGGCTTGTGTTCGGCGGTGAACGTTTATTGGCTGTAATGAATGGATGTAATGAAATCTAACAGTTTTGCTTCCCTATCTCTCTAAAGTAAACTTCCATACGATTTTCTCATCAAGCTATTTTTATATATTTAAGCAAACAGATAAAAGTCTTAGCAATTTCCAGTACATATTATAATATTCTATGAGTTGATTTAACATTTATTGTGGTATTTACAAGATAAAAGTGAAACAATCTACTAGGTTTATGTTTTTATTGTCATATCCGTGACACAAGCGTGTTGTTGTGTACTTCTACTTAATATGTTTGCGAAATTTATATTTTGCAACAAAACAACATGTAGGTAAATCAGTGTAATGCAAAAAGAATATAAGCTTTTTTTTATTGTGTTATACATATGTGACCAGTACTAAAATTTGGAAAGACAAAAAAGAAAGCGATTGCCTCACTTAACTTGGCAATATAAAAGGAAGGTGATTTCTTTTTTATTTTACAAATAATATTAAAAATGGGTGCTGATAACTTTGAAATTAATAAAAAGGATGAAACAAAAATTATTGAAACAATGGAGAAATTTGGTAAATATCAAAAGATCCAATATATTTACGCTTGTCTCTCGGCGATTTTCATCACAATGATTCACATAAATTATGTGTTTGTTGCTGGAGACCTCAACTATCGGTAAGTAGAAATATCTTCGACAATGCCAAAAAAATTGTGAAAACAAAGAGAGGATTGATTTTTATTTCTCTTGGCACAAATAGTTTTACTCAATTTAAATTTTCTTTTCAACAAAGCAAACATAATGATCAAATATATTTACAAAAACATATGTACACGTATTCAAAGAGCACATTAAATTCGCCTTTTTACTCACAACTGTGAAACATTTCGCGGAAAACCCAAAGCATTTTTAATTAAGTGCTCGACCAAAACCAAATCTAATACTCCTTGACAGCGTGATTCAACGCTCCAGGGGAGCCCTAGCCTTCCCACCAACCAAGTGGAGGCCACACCGCGGTGTGAACCCGAATCCAATAGAGCGCGAACAGCTAACAGTCGCCACTCGGGTTGTACGCCTTCACTGAGACCGTCGGCAATAGAACAGTTTGACAAGTGGACTGTTGACGGCTCAAAGGCTCAGTGGAGGCGGCCGTGGTGGGAGCTAGGGTGGCAGCTAGCTAGGGCTGCCTCTATCAATGGGGGGACGGTGGTACCCCAGTCGCGGCCACTCAGCTAACGGGGGGGAGAAGGGTCTAGCTGACTGCTGAATGGCTGTGAAGCTCCTCTCCACACGCTGAGGGGGGGCGACGACACCCCCGCCCCTGGGGGAACGACCCCCCGACTGGTCGGGGGAGGGACCCCTTTCAAACCTAGGGGCTCGGTGGCTGGCAGGCGAGCGCCGAGCGTCGCCCGACAGAGGGCGCGGCTGAGCACCCCCGCCCGTGGGGGGTCGAGGGCCCGTTCGCACCCAGGCAGAAAACGGCATGGTGATTGCCCTGCCAAGGCGGACCGGGCTGCTGGTGCAGGCAGTCTCGCTGGAGGTGCCTTTCCAAACAAGAGTAGCACCAGCGGCGCTCCTTGGCGATAGTTCGCCTCGCCGGAACCGGCTTACTTAATAATTTCGGGCACGACGTCACCCGGTGATCGGATGCTCGACAATAGGAGCAGGGGGGCGCCTTCCTAGCCGCTAGGCCACTGTAAGATGGTAGGGAGCGACGCCCTCCCGCGGGAGCTCCGGTCGGCCTCGGGGGGGTTGCCGATGACTTGCCCGGCGGATTCCGCCTCTCACTGGGCACGACTCGTAAGTCGTCAACGGTGCCCGCCGCGTTCTCAATCTGCCGGCACTGCTCCTCCAAGAACATAGGAATTTAGGAGGCGTCGTCCCCGCCGTACCTCTCCTCAAAATGTATCCGAAGGTCGAGAAGCAGGCGGGACAGCACGATGTGGAGCAACCAAAAGGACCATTCGTCCACCGGTAAATCCAGCCGCCTCAACGCATTACAGGCCACCAAGACTGGATTCACGAGGTCCGGACGTAGTCTGGCCCGGTCACTAAGCTGCGGGAGGCTTAGAAGCTGCCTAACATATTTGTCCGCAATTCGCTGGGCGTTGGCGTATCTTCCGGCGAGGAGGTCCTGAGCAGTCTGGTAGGCGTCGTCGTACAAACTCAAATGGCCGACGACGCCCAGGGCCTCCCCCTCCAGTGAGGCCAGGAGGTACCCCATCTTCTGGCTCGGTGTCAAGTCCTTCCGGGCGTCCACTAGGTTGTCAAAAAGACCAACGAAGGTCAGCCATTCGAAAAGGACCCCGGAGAACCTTGGCAGGTCCAGAGTTGGGAGTCATCCCAACAGCTCCGGCTGAGTAGGCTGCTTCCGAGGGGACTCGGACAGGCCACTCATCCGAGCTTCACGCGCCTCTTCAGCATACCTGGCCACAGCCTCGATCAAGTCGTCCGTGAGCGAAAAGAACTGCTCGTAGTCCGCGAGGCAGGAGTCCAGGACTCCCTTTTACGCATCCGAGGCCTCTAGCTCAGCGTAAGCCTCCTCCACTACGGCCCCCTGGGCCGCGACCTGCTCGAGCAGCTTCTCCAAACTATAGACCCTATCCGGTCGACCTATCAAAGCATGGGCTCTAGCGGCCCAGCGCAGCTCCGCCTTCAGGCGACGAATCGGTAGCTTGTGCGATGGCATCACTACTATACAAATTAATACGCGGCACAAATACAAATCAAATTAACAAATGACAAATACAACTACTATCAAATCAAGTTGAATACAAATTACTACAAATACAAATCACTATTTATTAAATTAAATACAAATTACACTACAAATACAAGTACACACTACAGTCAATCAGCAAAGATGCCTCGCTCGGACGACCGACCCTTCGGTAATTAATCTGCTATAATTATACGATAACGACAATTATACGATTATATGATAACAATAATTATTTACCTACCCGACGCGTGACGGTACCTAACCCTAAACTACACTCTCGGTTGCGCAGCCTAACGGGCGTGGTTTCTCATTCTACCCGCTAACAAACAAAAAAAAATTAAATTTTATTACGTACTTACGTATTTATTAACTACTATTTTTATTAACATTACGGCCGGGCGTGATTGGAAATCAATCAACCACGCTCTGCTACCAAAAATGTACACGCCCCTAGCTGCCCCGACAAAGGTCAAATATCCCGAGGCCTATCAGCGGTAGATTTGACGGACAACTAAGGGTGGAGCTCGAAATGCCTATAGATGAATGTCCTACACAATAAGGTATAAGGTGTAAGGCTAGGTAATTAATACGAACTTTTCTGGTTCCGGATCGAGAACCGACCCCAAGGCGCTTTACGGCGTTAAGTTTGTGCATGTAAGTAGTGTGCACATGGAGTCAAACCGCAGACCCGCAGGCGCTACGTTTCTTCAAATGTGCGATCCTCCCGGGCGTTCACCAATGGAAAACTTCTGTCCTCCTTTCACTATTTCAGTTTATCAACTTTATTGTACATATAATTAACTTCAAAGTCAACCAATTCAACATTCATCGAAATCAAACACGTGACACCCGACACAAGTAACAAACAGTCGTTCAAAGTTCAATATTCAAGGTTCCGGGTTCATTTAGCACAAAATTACGAATACACACGTACGAACGCGATCTCTTCTCGAGTCACAAAGTTCAGCGTTCCACACAACAAACTAAATTATTTCGTACGATATTAACTATCACACAAGCAAAATAAATATTGCAAATGAGCTTCAAAATGCAATCACTATACAAATTGACGTAAATTAACACAAGCTACTACTCGTCGGCGCAAATTATGCCATTATTATTATTATTTATTATTATATTATTATTTTAAAGGGCTAAGGGCTGGAGAGGGTGTGGTTGCAGGCCTGCTGTACACATTGTTTAATTTATGTTGGGAACTGAAGCGAGTACCGGAAGACTGGTGCAAAGCCGTTATAGTCCCAATATATAAGGGAAAGGGGTCGCAGCAGGACTGTAAAAACTACCGTGGTATCAGCTTGCTTAGCATTGTGGGTAAACTGTATGCTAAGTTGTTAATTGAAAGAGTTATGGAAGAAACTGATGGAAAAATTTGGGATGTGCAAGCTGGATTTAGAAAGGGGATGGGGTGTACGGATCAAGTCTTTTCCATGCGCATGATTGCGGAGAAATTTTTGGCCAAAAACCAGAAAGTTTTTTGTGCGTTCATGGACTTGGAAAAGGCTTATGACAGAGTGGACAGGAACGTGTTATGGCAAACACTGACCTCATTTGGGTTGAGCGCTGGTCTGATACAGGCATTGAAGTCTCTGTATAGGGACTCTAGTGCCTGTGTCAGGATCAACGGGGCTTACTCGGACTGGTTTGGCATCCATAAAGGTGTCAGACAGGGCTGTGTGGCTTCCCCGTGGCTGTTCAACCTATTTATGGACAGTTGTTTGGAAAATTTGAAAGTAGAAGAATGCGGGTTAAGAATGGGTGAGTTAACCGTCAAATGCCTTTTATACGCCGATGATCAAGTCATACTTGCGTCTTCGGCGGCCGAGTTGCAAATGATGGTTACATTAATGAACAGGACATTAAAAGAAAAGGGAATGAAAGTGAACGCAAGTAAGACGAAAGTTATGGTTTTTGAAAGAGAAGAAAGTAAAACGATATGTGAAATAAGAATAGAAGGGGAGTTGGTAGAACAAGTAGATGAGTTTGTGTATTTGGGATGTGTGTTTAGCAAGGATGGTAGATATGATAAGGATATAGAACGACGAGTGAATGCAGGAAATAGAGTGAATGGGGCTCTACACTCTATTGTGAAAAGTCAGAATGTGTCCAAAAAGGCACGTATGGCAATTCACAATGCTGTGTTAGTGCCTACTTTAATGTATGGTAGTGAAAGTTGGGTGTGGCAGAAGACGCACGAGAGTAGAATAAATGCTGTAGAAATGCGGTCATTAAGGAGTATGTTAGGGATGAATCTGAGTAGATTCATCCCTAACTTTATTAGAGTGAGAAATTGTTTAATAAGAGAAGAGTGTGGTTTGCAAGATGATGTTGTGACCAGGATTAAGAAAGGAATGCTTCGGTGGTTTGGTCATGTAGAAAGAATGAATGAGGAAAGAGTGACAAAGCAAATTTATGTTGCAGAGGTGAACGGCAAAATCGGGAAGGGTCGCCCTAGGCGAAAGTTTATCGACCAAATTGGCGATATATTGAAAATGGGCCAAATCAAGAGTACCTTTAACCGACGAGCGTGTATGCGTAGGTATATGGATGTGGAGGAAGCGAGAGAGGTCTGTCAGGATCGTGCCAAATGGAAGTCCATAGTCTCTGCCTACCCCTCTGGGTGACAGGCGTGAGTGTTTATGTATTTATGTATTATTATTTTCCAACAGTGGTAGAGCCAGGCGGCAGCTTTTGCTGTCGCACGGATGGGCCGGCTCGAACCGGGGTGGTACCACGACCTCACAGAATACCAGCGTGAAGTAGAGGTTTACCTCTGCGTTTCGCTTGGTGAGTGCAGGTGGTCGGAGACCCATTTTACTGGAAATGAGGCATTCCATCTTAGTCCTCACGGGTGACAACGCATCTGCATTTTGATTTGCAAACGAGGATAGATGTAGATGTCTATAGGCCGCAGCAACCACTTACCATCAGGTGGACTGTGTGCTCGTTTGTCACCCTTATCCTATAAAAAAAATTAATCAGTTCATTTAATCACTCAATACTCAAATTAGGCCTCGTGTCACGTAATGCTCAAAACCGACACTCCATTCGAGGCGGTATCAAAGATACCCAAATCTTCGATCGTAATTTAGGCGCGCACCAGACAATTCGGACGTTGATCACAATCAATGTTAACTTCCAAAACAATTAACCGATCCGCGCCGTCAATCTATTTTTCTAGACTCAACAAACTCCTCGTCGGTGCATAAAAATCTTGCTAACAAAAACCGACACTATATAGAGGTTATACGGGACACGACCACGCCATCCTAGTCACGGCACTGCAATTTGTCGACTTTCGACGCGCCACACCCAAAACCAACTCGATCTCGCACGAACGTCAAAACCGGTAGGAAATCACCGCGCTGAACACCCTCTGGCGTCGATTCTTGAAATTAGCATTTGGCGCGAACAGACATTGTTGGCAAATTATTTATTTGCTTGACTACACGCTGCAAAAAATTATTTATTTAGGTTTTATTTGCACAGCAAATACAAAAAGGCGAACTTAATTCAACTATGTAATTTCTACCAGTCTACCTCCAATTAAGTCAAGATATTATGGGTGCGAAGTGAAAATTAATACGTTAAAAATATCTATATTGACACAATATATTCATAATAATAACACTACATATTACAAGATGTAGCTATATACATAATATATTAACATGAAACTACATAAACATACAAGTACATAAATAAATAATTAAATCAGTTTCTAACTCAAACGCGTATAAAATAAATAAATAAAAACAGGAAAGAAAACAGCGGGAATTTGAAGGCTATATTAAAATAGAAACACCACAAACTAATCCTGAAATGTAAGAAAGTGAACGAAGCTTGGAAGATTTTTTTACTATACTGGCGAGACGGGTTGACAAGCGCAGTGTCAACATCCTAGCATCCTAACATCTGTGAAATCTGGGTTAATGTTCAAACATAAATTTCCGCCACCAGTAAATTGTCAGTAAATTGATAATCAAAATGTTGTCTGTTGTTTAACTTACACCAACAAAAATAGATAGACAGAACATTACATAGATTTAAGTGACGTGTAAATCATGTTCAGCTTGTTGTTAATATATGTTTTATGTGGTAGAGCTACAAATCAGCTATGTTATAGTTGTAGCACGAATGGATCGACTCGTCCCTAATACCAGCGTAAATAGCAAATTAATTCTGCTATGTTTCGTATGGTGAAATGTACAAGTAAAATGGGTCTCCTGTCCTCTACAAAGGATCGGAAACCCATTTTACTGGTAACAAGGCATTACATCTTAGGCCTTAGGGGCGACAACACATCAGCACGTGGATTATTTACTTACTTTCAGGTGAACTTGTTGCTCTTTTGTCACCCTTATTCTATAAAAAAACACGATTCATACTCACGAATACATATTATGTACCTTAAACAACCAATAACATGGTTTTAAGTGTCTAGTACTGCGTGAGTGTATAATCTTACAAAAGTACATAAACTAAGAATAGTTTTCACGTCACTTGACATGTACGACTACATAATGTTATGTCTACCGTTTTTTGAAAGAATGACAAAGCAAATCTGTATTACAGAAGTGAACAGCAGAGTCGGAAAAGGATGCCCTAGGCGAAAGCTTATCGACCAAATTGACTATGTATTATTACGTTGCAGGAGGCTGCTGTGGTCAGCTATGTTGGTCGTTTGGGAAGTGGCAAACCACATCGCGGTCGTCCTATTGTAGGTTGGAACAAGTATGTCCGTGACGCTCACAGGAACGCTAGGCAAAAGTATTTAACCTGGGTATGTAATGGTCGGCCTAATAGTGGTACCATTTATAATGAAATGTATGATTCGAGAAAAATTTTCAAAAGCAAATTAAAGTATTGTCAGAATAATCAGGAGCAAATAAAAATGAATATTTTAGCTTCAAAACACAGGAATAAATATATTAGGAGATTTTGGCAACAAACAAAACAACTAAGTCCAAAGCCTAGCGTCCCTGTGAGTGTTAACGACAACAGTGAACCACGGGATATAGCAAACATGTTCAGATGTCATTTTCAAGTGGAGTCTCCGCTAAAAAGTGCGCAGGTAGTAGATGAGGAGATCGTGGTATCGGGGGTGCCGGACCGCGTCACAGCTAAGCAAGTTGCTCTAATGATAAAAAGAATGACGCGAGGGAAGTCTCCTGGACACGACGGCCTTAGCATTGAACATTTTCACAATGCTGGGCCACACCTGCCGAGACTCTTAGGGCTGCTGTTCACGCTATGCATTAGGCATTCCTATCTGCTAAATGAGCTAATGAAGACGGTGATAGTGCCTATTATTAAAAATAAAACTAGTGATACTTCCGACAAGTGCAACTACCGTCCGATATCATTAGCTACAACCACATCTAAAGTGCTTGATGGCCTGCTTGAGAGACAACTTAAAGATTATCTCCACCTACATGACGCTCAGTTCGGCTTCAGACCAGGACTTTCGACTGAATACGCAATTATGTCTCTCAAGCAGACTGTTAGGTACTACACGGATAGGAACACGCCTGTGTATGCAGCCTTTCTTGATCTCACTAAGACATTTGACCTGGTTAGATATGATATTCTTTGGCGTAAATTAAAAGACACAGGTATGCCGGGTGGGTTGATCAATATTATTAATTATTGGTATGAACACCAAACTAACCGGGTTAGATGGCTTGGGGAGCTTTCTGACGAGTACGGGTTGGAGTGTGGAGTGAGACAGGGAGGGCTAATTTCTCCCTCTCTCTTCAACTTGTATGTGAATAGGTTGATTGTTGAGCTGAGCGATACAGTGGTCGGCTGCTCGATTGATGGTCACTGCATCAACAGTATCAGTTATGCAGATGACATGGTGTTGCTAAGCCCATCAATCGCCGGTCTCAGAAAACTAATAGGTGTATGTGAGAGGTACGCTTTGTCACATGGTCTCCTGTACAATGTTAAAAAGAGCGAGCTCTTGATCTTTCAAGCTAGGGGTTGTAAGCTGGGAGATCTGCCACGTGTGCTGCTAAATGGCGTCGCTCTAGACACGGTAAATGCGTTTAAATATCTTGGCCATATGGTTACCGAGGATTTAAAAGACGATGCTGACATCGAAAGGGAAAGGAGGGCGATGGCGGTCCGCTGTAATATGCTGGCACGAAGATTCGCGCGGTGTAGTTTTGGAGTAAAGATAACTCTCTTTAAAGCCTTTTGCCAAACACTTGCAATCTGTGGGTCAACTACACGCAGCGGACCATCAACGCTCTCCGAGTACAATATAATAACGCATTCAGGGTGCTGGTGGCGCTCCCGCGCTGCTGTAGTGCGTCTGCAATGTTTGCACACGCACACACGGATGGCTTCAACGCCGTGCTGCGACGCCGCATCGCCTCGCTGATGCTCCGTACGCGGGGGAGCGCCAATACCATCCTGAACGTGCTCAGCGACAAGCTTGACTTGAATGTATGTGCCCGGTGCCCCAGAGGGTGGCAGATACATGAATTAAACTATAGATTAATTTTATTCAAGTAATTGTAATGTTAAACAATCGAATTAAGTTATATTGAATTGATTTATTAATTATAATTTTATTAAATTAATAATAATTATAATAATATAATAATAATAGCCTTTTATTCCTAAACATAGGGTTACAAGAGGTCCCTAAGTTCGGTGTGCCTTTTGGCATAGGCCTCCTCCAATTCCTTCCAATGGTTCCTGTCCCTTGCTACTCTCAACCAGAATGGTCCCGCTGTTTGTTTCAAGTCGTCTTCCCATCTCCTGACTTGACGACCCCTGCCTCTTTTGCCGTCTCTTGGTTGCCAGAGAGTGACTTGCTTGCTCCATTTGTTAATGGGGTGGCGTAGCAAATGTCCAGCCCATCTCCATTTTTGGACGTCTATCCGGGTAAGAATGTCTGTGAGTTTTGTTCTTGTTCTAATATCTACGTTCCTGACTCTGTCTTTGATTTTTAACCCTAGCATGCTTCTTTCCATGGCACGTTGGCATTTTGTTAGCCTTTCCCTATGGTGAAGTGTTGTTGACCAAGTTTCACAGCCATAAGTAAGAACTGGTAGAATACAGGTCTCGAATGCTTTCTTTTTTATGTGATTGCCTAGATCCTTACTTTTCATTATTTCCTTCAGTGACCAATATTTTCTCCATCCTTGGGCTATTCGCCTGTTTATTTCCTTTGTCATTTCATCTGAAGGGGATATTATCTGTCCTAAGTAAATATATTCTTTGACATATTCGATCTTGTTGCCATCTACCATAACGTCTATTTCCCTTGAGTTTGACATTAATTTTGTTTTTCTGGCATTGATTTCCAGACCAACTTCTCTACTTATATTTGCTAGGCGCTGCATCATTTGTTCTATTGCTGCTGGATTCTCTTCAAGAAGCACCAGATCATCGACAAATCTTAGATGGTTTAGGCGAGCTCCATTAATGTTCAGACCTAAGTGGTCCCAGTTTAGCTGTCTAAAGATGTGCTCGAGTACGGCGTTAAATAGTGCAGGGGAGAGAGGATCGCCTTGGCGTACGCCCTTTTTGATAGGAAATGGTTCTCCTGTTGATTCTAGTTTAATACTGGCCTTGCTAGATTTGTATATACTCTTAAGTATTTCTATATAGTTGCTCTGGACCCCTTGTTGTTCAAGGCTCCGCCATATGTATTGGTGCCTGAGGCTGTCGAATGCCTTTGAGTAATCTATAAACGCCAAGTAGATTTGTTTATTGTATTCATTATACTTCTGTATCAACTGTTTTATTGTGTGAATGTGATCTATTGTGCTGAAGTCTTTTCTGAATCCTGCCTGCTCTACGGGTTGGCTTTCGTTGAGTGTTAATGATATTCTTTCTAGGATCACTTTAGCAAATACTTTATATATACACTTTATATATACGTATTTGATATAAGAGAAATCGGCCTATAGTTCCCAATCTCTTCTCTATGGCCTTTTTTATGTAGTAGAACTATGTGACACTCGGTCCATTCTTCTGGAATTTGCCTTGTTTGTAAGATTTCATTGAAAAGTTTTGCCAGCACGGGACTGTATTCCTCTAAGGATCCCTTGAGTATTTCATTAGGTATCTTGTCCGGCCCTGGGGCTTTCTCGAGTTTTTGAGATTTTATTGCCTTGATTACCTCTGATGTAAGGATTTCTGGCACTTCATCTACTTTGTTTTCTTTTACTTCGTTTACTTCCGGAATTGTGGCCATCCCTGAATCGAATTTATCAGAGTACAATAGGCGGTAATAGTCCGTAGCTAGTTTCTGTATTGAGAGTCGATTAGTTGAATAAGATTCGCGTTGCTTTAGTTTCGCTATCCATTCTTTCCCATGTTCGCTTAGTTGTTTCATAGCCTTTTTTGTTCCTCCTGTTCTTTTTATATTTTCTTCCAAAACTCTATTTCTTTTCTCTTTACGGTCTTTCCTCATATTCTCCTTAATTTCCTTGCTAAGGGTTGCAATTTTTTGCCGTCTTTCTTTGTCTTCTTTATTTGATATTAGTGTTCTTCTTTCATCTAATAGTTCTAGTGTCTTTTTACTTAAATAGCTTTCTTTGCTTCTGGGTTTGCTGACTAGCATCTCTTTCAATTTGTTTTGTAATCTCCTGTATTTAATCCCAGTTTCTGCGTCGGAGGTAATAATTTCATTGAGTGATTCTGTTGTGCGGGAATTTGTGGAATGATTGCATTCTGATATTTGATACAGCTTATTATTGTTTACTAGGTTTTTCCTGGATATTTTGGGTTGGTTTAGGTTTAGGCAGCTTCTTACCATACGGTGGTCAGTGTTAAAGTTGAGGTTTTCAACTATGTTGGTATCTGTGAACGCTTTTGCTTTGTTAGTTATAATAAAGTCAATTTCAGTTTTGAATTTCGCACCTGGGGAGGACCACGTCCATTTGCTTTTAGTTTTTTTGTTAAAACATGAGTTCATTAAAATAAGGTTATTTTCCATCATGAATTCTACTAATTTCTGTCCATTTTGGCTTCTTTTGCCATGCCCAAACTTCCCAATTGAGGATTCTTCTCCAGTTTGCCTTTCTCCAACCTGTGCGTTAAAGTCGCCCATGATTATTATGTTGTTGTTGTAATGCGGTTTTATTGCTTCTGAGATACTCTCATAGAAATATTCTATTTCTGATTTCCCCGCTTGTTCTGTTGGGGCATATATTTGAAAGATGGCCCAGTTTTTCTTGTACCCCGGAAATTTTAAATGAACTACAGCAATTCTGTCAGAAACTCCTTCAAATCCCATAATGTTCTTCTTCAGTTTAGACTTGATGAGGAAACCTACTCCTTTTTGTCCGGTGTGTTCTCCTTTGTGAAACATGATAGAGTCGTTCCTCTCTTCTATCCCTTCTCCTGGCCTTCTCATCTCGCTGATGCCAATTATGTCCCATTTTATGTTAGATATGGCTATTTCTAGTTCTTTTAGGCTCTCTTCTGTTCTTAGTGTCCGAGTATTCAGTGTGCAGACATTTATATGTTCAGTGATCTTTTTACCTTGTTCTATCTGTATTGTTTTCTTATTTTTTAGAATAGAATAGAATAATTTTTTATTCAATATAGATCACATGTGTAATACTAAATATGTTTGCTTTAGGGTGTTTTGAAATATAATGTTTTGATTTAGATGGAGGGTGTTTGTCTTCTTCCCCCACGGTGACAAGCCGGCTTGGGGTGCAATTTATGAATGTTGTATTTGGTAATGTGGTTGTTAGGGTTGTTTGGATCCGGGTATCGCTTATTAGTTTTTTGAGAGATTTGATAATGAAGCTGATCTCCCACGCTCTACATAGTTCAGTATATTTGGTCTGATAATATCCTTTGTCGCAGTTTTAGAGGGGGCGTTGTTCAAGGTGGTCAATGTACTTTCGGTACTACCTGCATTGACTTTCTTTTGTGATGGTATTTTCGGTGATCTTGAAGTCTCTCTTTTCCTTTTTTCTCTGTTGCTTTCGTGTGTTTTCCTTATTATCAGTTTGTCGTATTTTATGAAGGCTATATTCCCTTTTTTCTTTTCCTCTTCAACTTGCAGCTGCAGTTGTTTACGTTTTTCTATTATTTCTTTAGGGTAATCCTCTTTGATATTTACACCTTTTTGCAGGTTAGATCTCTTTCGCAGAATCATATGTTTTTTCCATGTAGTTGTGAGTGAGACTACAACAGGGCGATTTTTATCTAGCTCTTTTTTACCGATTCTGTAAACATTATTAATTTCGAAGACTTCAAAATGTACTCCCATTTCTATTATATTAATAAATAAAATTTTATTAAATTAATAAATAATAAATAAATTAATTTTAATAAATTATATTGATAAATTAAAAAGATTAGATAAAATTATATAAAACTAAATTAGATGAAATTAAATTTATTATAATGTAAATGTTACTTGTATGGACTCAGTCTGAAATAAATTGATTTTATTTTTATTTTTTTTTTATATTGAAAATGGGCCAGATTAAAGCCAAACGTCCACCGCAAACTAAACTAACTTATTTTATCTTAGTTCGCATATGTAAGATCGTTTTTCATACATGTGCGTCCACTGCAAACTATGTCTGCTAAGCTAGATAAAATAGCTAAACTAAGTCAAACTAACTAAGTTAAGCGCCTCTCACCCTCTTACCATACCCCTCTGTCGCCTTTTCATAAGTGTTTTTTGTTTTAGCTTAGTTTTCGGTGGACGTGCAATGGTTTTCCAGGTTAGCTTAGCTTAGTTCACTGAACCTAGTTTTCACATAATTTATTTCGCAGTGGATGTCCGGCGAGAAAGGTGTGTCAGGATCGTACCAAATGGAAGTCCGTAGTCTTTACCTACCTCTCTGGATGACAGACGTGAGTGTTCCTATACCTTTTTTGTTGGTCTAAGTTTCTTAAACGATTTTAGATGCCGTATACCTGAGTGTGAAAACCAATACGCAGTTTATAACGCCACGTGGTTGCCCAACAGCACTGTTGACAGATGCACAAGACCAAAACTAAATGAGGATTTTGTCGTTGGACACTCATGCACCAACGAAACTTTCACAGATACGGTCGAAGAATGCACTGACTGGGTGTACGAAACTAACAACACTGTCATAGCTACGGTAAGTTAATTTCAACATATTCAATATAAACATCAAACACAATAATCATGGGTACTTAAATAGACCATTGATTAATGGTCTATTTAAGTACCCATGATTATAAATCATTCTAAAAATGAGCCAACCAACATACGTTATTTAGATTTGTCCATACGTACCAGGCTGAGCAGGTAGGTTAGTGAGCGCAAAATCGATACCGTCCCATTAGAATCAAAATGCAGATGCGTTGTCACCCTTGAACATAAAGATGGAATACGAGTATACTAGTGTAAAAGGTCTCCGGTCCCCTTCAATCACTATACGAAATACAGTAATCCGTGCAAGTGTGGTCCTTTCCCGATCAAAACTCATTGTGCTACAGCCATAAAGCGCTGATCAAAGTCGAAAAATACTTTTGCCACTGATTCATAACGAAAGATAAAGAATTTCCGTTTTTGTTACTGCAAGTGAACATCAAATAACTGAGAATTGTAAAAAGTAAAGCACAACATAATTGTTCTTCCAGCTCAATCTCGCCTGTCAACCGTGGAAATATAATTTAATTGGGACCATTCACAATGTCGGGATGCTGTTAGCCATGATAACATCCGGTTGGCTGACAGATAGGTAAGTATCATTTAGTTTCATTGAATTTACTGAAAGCTCTAACAACTGACATCCATCTTCTGTAGTGTGATAATGGACTCATGCTTGCAACGTATTTTCTGCGGGAAACGTTTTCTACCAACTTCAAAAAGGAGGAGGTACTCAATTCGATTGAAGGTTTTTTTTTTATGTATGTTACCTCATAACTTTTTTCTCAGTGAACCGATAATTTTCTTTTTAATTTGAAAGTTGATGCTTCTCATGTGATCCATTATTAATTTCATTAAGGTCAGACCAGTTTTTGAGTTTTTCTTAATAATTTTTATTGTAGTCGGTTGTACAAAATTTTTAATTTTATAGTATGTTAGGCAGTATACTTGATGCACAAAGCCGAAGATGTGTATAAGCGCATAGAGAGTAGAAGTACATATCTTTTAGTAGAATAAGTGTGGCCAACGAGCACACATTCCACTTGATGCTAAGTGGATGCTGTAGCACATAGACATCTACATCATTACTCGATTAAGAGTAAAATTCTGATGCGAACTAAGATGGAAGATGGAATGCCTCGTTTGCAGTAAAATCGGTCTCCGGTTTTCTACGTTCACCATAAGAAACGTGGCTATTTTGCTTAATTATTAATCTGTGATAGCCTGGTCCTTTTTTGGTCGTGCTGATCCATTTGTGCTACAACCATAATATAGCTATAGCATGGTTCTGCTACGTAAATAAACACCGCCACCACATACATAAGGTTAGCTAAGAAGTAAACTTTGGGACATACCAATAAAAAGTAATGACCATTATACCTAGTTTTTTTCTTCTATTTTTAGGTTTTCCCTTAGGGACATTTTTACATAGGTAATAAAGAAGCGTAGAGGCCAGTGGGCTTATAATATTAAAAATGAGTACATGAATTTTATAATATCGTAAGTGGTTAAAAATATCCAAAGAAGGTAAAGCGCTTTGGTTTAGCTTCACAAAAACCTTTTTATTAAGGCAGATGCTGGCATATGCATGGTATCACATAGAAACTATCGCAATATAAATTAAATAAATTAAAGGCATTGTGAATTTCTTTGTGCCTTACGGACATACTATCTTTTTTACGGAAGAGGAGGCAAACGAGCAAATGGCTCACCTGATTATGAGTAATTACCGTAGTCCATGAACATCTGCAACACCAGGGAAATTGTTGCCGACCTTTTAGAAAGGCTCTTTACTTGAAGATCTCTAATTAGTATCACTCCGAAACCTAACCGAACAGCTGACGTCAGCAAATTCCACAGTATGGTCGTATAAGGCCGTATAAGGAAATTCCGCGAATATTAAACGGTACTAGATCGCCGACCATCGAGATGATGAGAATGGAGTTTTGAGTTCTGTCGTATGGTGAAGTTCAACAGCTGGAATTAATCCGAATAATTTTTCTGGGAATTCCCCGTATTATATGCGATGGAATATGCACATAACCATTTCGTGGAAATTCCAATATCACACCAATAATATATTACTTAGAAATTGCTCGTCCGTAAAAAAAATCACCTTATCTGTGTGCAGATTCGGCCGTAAGCCAACTTTAATTATCTGCTCCGTGGGAAGTTGCATTGGAAATCTAAAGGCTTTTACTTCGTCTTACTATGTGTACGTATTCATTGAAATGCTTGAAGCAGCGGTAGCTGGAGGCTCGTATACAGCAGCCATGGTTTTAAGTAAGTAACAACATTACTTAATTGCAATTCGATCTTGCTATACGTTTATACGTGGTAGCGCCATTCTGCAGATATATTAGAAGTATAGTTGTAGCACGAATGAGTCGGTTCGACCGGGGAAGGACCACGCTCTCACAGAATACCAGCGTAAAATAGCAGCTTAATACTGCTATGTTTCGTATGGTGAGTGTAGAGAACCGGAGACCCTTTTTACTGGAAAAGAGGCATTCACTCTTAGTCCTCACGGGTGACAACGCATCTGCAGTTTGATTCTTTATTGAGGATAAATGTAGATGTCTATGGGTCACAGCAACCACTTGCCCTCAGATGGGCTGTGTGCTCGTTTGTCATCCTATCGTGTAATATATATATATATAAGTTTAATCATAGTCTCTGTACTGAGAATTTTCATACATAGATTTTCAGTTTTATTCATAATACTGAAGTGACAAACAAACGTACAGTATACATGATGGTAAGTGGCTTTTGTAGTCTATGGACACCCGCAGCCAACATCATACACAAAAGGCTACAAATGCCTTGTCACCTCTGAGGACTAAGGTAGAAAGCCTTATAGCCTGTTATACTGGCTCTCTAAATTTTCAAACCAGAACACAGTAGTGCAAGCAAGTTATTTGTTGGCAGGCACTGTACCTAACTAGGCTGGTACGTATCTGGATGGCCCTAGGATCCTAGGAAATGCTTATAGCGGTTTTTTGGAACGAAGTTTTTTATCGGACTGCACGAATTTGGCGGATGGGGACTAGGCTAAAAAAAGTGCAAGATTTTTCAGTCACGACCCCTTCTGACGTATTGTAAACGGCCTAGTGGAATAATATCCATCTCCGTCGCACTTTTTCTTATCTTGCCATGAAAGAAATATTATTTTATTTTAAATGACGCTTCATTTTAATAGACTATAGTAATTCATTTATTTGTATTTGTTAATCAATAATATAATACGTTTATCAATAATAATATACTAAGAAAGGAACTTATTTCATGTTATGTCATGTTAGTTTAGTGTATTCAAGTAGCAGTACAAAACCGAGTAGTGGTGGTGTAAGAGTATCAACTATCCCATAATATTTAGTCCTTTGGGTGTCGTAAGTAGTAACAGAGAGAAGCTGAAACAGAAGATGATCAGTAGCGTTTTACTAATAATAACTAGAAATAATTAAAAGCTATATTGGAGGCCTATGTTCAGCAATGGACTTTTATAGCCTGTATAGACGAGGAGATGGTCATGTAAGATAGGTTCATACATGCTTTAAATGTTATCATGTACATAATTTAATTGAATGGTTTTAAAGTATAATTTTTGTTTTATACCTATATTTATAATTATTGTTCACGCCCTGAGTTGCCCCGACAAAGGTTGACTGGACTAGGGCCCATGAGTAATCCAACCGACGGGCAACAGAGGACGAGGCCCAAATGGCCTATGGATAAATGTTCTAAAGCGGTTGACAAATAAGCGAGCACAACTTACCGATCTCCGGGGGTAGGTTGACCACATGGTACCAGTCAGGTGATAAGTGAGGTGCAAGTAAGTAGTGTGTAGTAGTGTGTACAATGTGTAACCTGACTTAACCGTTGAAGTCGGACCGCAGATCCAGCGCTGCTTCTCTCCAAAAGTGGAAGTTCACTTTCTCTGAACTTAAGTCTGACGTCACTTCACTATTTCAGTCTATCAACTTTATTGTACATATAATTTACTTCAAAGTCCACCAATTCAACGTTCATCGAAATTAAAACAAGTGACACACGACACAAGTAATGATCAGTCGTTCAAAGTTTAATATTCAATGTTCCGGGTTCATTCAGCACAAAATTACAAACAGGGAACGAACGCGGCCTCTTCTCGAGTCTCAAAGTTCAGCGTTCCACACAACAAGCTAAAATTCTTTCGTACGATATTAAAATACCATGCCCGCAATCAGAACTCAAAATCCGCCTCGTTGACACGTAAAACGAACAAAATAGTCAACACACAAAAAGGCACTTAACGCGACGTTACAATTCAACATTAACTTCCAAAAACAATTAACCGGGCCACGTCCTCGAAATGGAATGCGAGCGTCAAACTCCAGGCCGTCTTTAGACTCGGCGTGCGTGCACGAGACCACGTCACACAAGCAAATTAAATATTGTAAAATGCACTTCAAGATGCAATCATTATACAAATTGACGTAAATTACTTGCAAACGAAGTTAGCCGGAGGGTCGAACATCCACCTGGATGCCCTTCCTGTACATCGCAGCACCTATATAAGTCCTGTTACTGGACAGAAGTCTGACGACCTCCTTCAAATATCTATCCGTGCCCCCACAATTCGTTCCGCAATCAAATCGGACCAGGTCCGCAAACCGCGACGCGATACGAAGCGGCCCAGCGTGGCCACAAAGGCTTCAGTGCTGAGGGCACCCACAAGTTCCAAGTGAACGGCCTTAGTGGCGTGGCACACGAAAACGCACAGATAGGCCTTAGTATGATTTTGTTGATGTTTTGAGGCACTTAACGCGACGTTACAATTCAACATTAACTTCCAAAAACAATTAACCGGGCTACGCCCTCGAAATGGAATGCGAGCGTCAAACTCCAGGCCGTCTTTCGACTCGGCGTGCGCGCACGAGACCGCGTCACACAAGCAAATTAAATATTGCAAAATGCACTTCAAGATGTAATCACTATACAAATTGACGTAAATTACTTGCAAAGAAAGTTACTTTAATCACTCAAATTCAATACAAGCCTCTTGTCACGAAACGTACAAATTAGACAAACCAATTCGAGGCGGTCTACACGAGACCCAAATATTCAATAGTCAATTAGGCGCGCACAATTTACCCTATATCCAACACGAAGCGATCTCCTCTCAGGTCACACATTCTTAGCGTTTCAAAACTCAAAAGGGCCTCTTGTCACTTAAACCACGAAATACAATTAATAAGAGGCGATTGTCACGCAGCCGACCGCCTCGCACCTAACCGTCAAACTTTAAGACTAGCCTCGTTATCACGAAAACAAATTGAGATAACTCCGAAGGAGGCGCGCGATCAACCGTCTCGCCACGAAGCTTTTTCATACTAACTGGCAGCCACGTCCTCGAATGGAATGCGAACGAAAGCGGGGGGGCGACGGTGACCTTTACAAAGTCAGCGGAAGGACACGCGTGTTAAATGTAAATTTCAAATGTTAATTATTTGGCCTAAACAATTATAATACACCTTTTTCATAGTATAAAACAATTAGATTTTTTAATGTTAAGAGAAAAACCTTAATGTCATATTTTATATCAATCATCACTAAAATACTTTATTTTTTAACCTTGCAAAATTTTATTAATTTCAGTGATAGAAATTGGCGGTAAAAAGAACAGAATCCTATCTGGAGTGCTCTTTGCGTACGCTGTTTACATGGGAGAATCAATATTCGCTTGTATAGCAATGTTCGTGCCTTACTGGAAGAATCTGATTCGAATCATTTACAGTCCTCCGATCATCTTCATTTCCTACATATTCCTTGTCAAAGAGAGTCCACGATGGCAAATACTAAATGGTCGGGCCAAGGACGCAAAAATTACACTTCTACATATAGCGAAAGTTAACAATATCAATATAAACAAACAAAAATTAGCAAATATGAACGAAGAAGGCCTAAAGAAAGAATTCAAAATAGAGAATTATGAACATAAGGAGAGTTATAAGGATGTATGGAAATCAAAACAGATTTTGAAACGTGTATTAATTGGAGCCTTCTGTAGATTTACTGCCAGTTTTGTTTATTATGGGTTAATGGTGAATTCGGTGTATTTGCCCGGGAATAAATACACGAATTTCATGCTATCGACGGTAATGTCGTACCCTGGTGAGCTAATATCAATGTATTTGATGAACAGAATTGGAAGAAAGCTTCCAATGATGTACGGTTATTTTATTTGTGGATTACTCTGCGTGGCGTCTGCATGGATTCCTGAGGGTAAGAATTTTGTTGGTTTCTTGATTGTATCTCTGTGCAACTCCTTTCGAGGTTGGGCAAATTATCATATTTGTCCAAGGTTTCAAGCAAGATTTCAAGCTTGGACTTTCCAGGTTTCACCACGTAGTGACTAAATACTCTTTGGTTTCACTAATATACTTGAATAAATGTATCTCAGAAAAACACCAGTATGCTTGTCTTTTAAGCCATTCTTTTATCATCCCCATTTCCATCCTTTATAGTAGTCTGCTTCACAATATGTTGATGCGTCACACTACTCAGCCCTTGGGAAATTTTGACGGCAACTTGAGTCAGCAGATGACGATAGTATCTCAAGGTACATAGAAAGCATACAGACACCTTATCTTGAGATTTACATCACTATCAGAGCACTTGTTTCACCATTTCCACTAATAGTTCACATATGCAGACATTTAAAACACAAAATTGGACTAAGGAGCAGCAATCTGGTCAAGTTCCTGCCAAAACTCCTTCTTAGGAATATATATATACATATACTGGCGAACCACAGAATATTAAGTGTTTGACCTTATTATTTCAAAATAGAAACTTAAAATAAAAAAAATGTTTTAAACCGTAAATATTTCAATTTCAGAATACACAGGGCTCAAAATATCCTCATTTCTCTTCGGCAAGCTCTTAGTGTCCGTATGCTACACCGGAATTGTCACATACACAATGGAGTTGTTCCCTACTAGCGTTCGGGGTACCTTACTTGGAGTATGCGCGCTGGCTTCCAGTATTGGGACTATGTTCGCCCCTTTAACACCAATTCTGGTTAGACTACCTACATTCAGTTATTACCTTATCACACATTGCCACATTTAATAAGAGCGTAATTAGATCCATAACTTTACGGAAACGCAATGAAATTCTAGGATAAGTATATATAAATTTTATTTATTTTTCAACGTAATCGCCTTTTAAGCTAACACAACTTGAATAGGGTTTTGCAAGTTGGTTAGTTCCCTTAAAAAAATGCTTAAACCTGGGACTCGAAAATGCCTCTACAGGACACATCACTTCATCGTCGCCGTCGTATTTTATACCACGCAAGTGTTTTTTCAGGTAGGTAAAAAGGTGAAATCACTCGAAGCTAAGTCCGGAGAATATGGTGCGTGCTGCATCAACTGAAACTCAGCAATTTCGATGGCAGCACCTACAACTTCAGATCAATGGAGGCATTAGCATGGTGAAAAAAGATCCCGCATGCAATTATCCTCGACGTTTATTCTTTAGTTGTTCTTTTTTTTATAGGATAGGGTGACAAACGAGCGCACAGTCTACCTAATGGTAAGTGGTTGCTGTGGCCCATAGACATCTACATTTATCCTCGTTTGCAAATCAAAACGCAATGCTCTTTTCAAGTAAAAAGGATCTCCGGTTCTCTACACACACCATACGAATCACAGCAGTGTTAAGCTGCTATTTGACGCTGGTATTCTGTGAGAACGTGGTCGTTCCCCGGTCGAGCCGACCCATTCGTGCTACACCTATACTACTAATATAGCTGCAGCATGGCTCTACCACGTTATATATATATATATATATATATATATATATATATATATATATATATATATATATGTGTGTGTGTGTATATATATGTACACCTTCCGCATCTCAGAAGATAGAGGCCATTATTTTTTCAGCGGACGCAGATACCTTTAATCTCTTGGCTGGTGGAGAAGGTATTTTCCACACCTTGCTTTGGTTTTTCGTTTCCGAGTCAAAATAGTGTACCCACGTTTCACCTACGGTTACGAAACGAGTGCAAAAAGAATCTGGATCTTCTTAAATTATTTCTAAATTTAGCTTTGAAATGTCCACTCTTGCTTTATTTTGGGCGTCTGTTAACATTCGAGGAACCCAGCCCAACCCATGAGTTCAAATAAACTGAATTGTCTCAAACGAAAGCTTAAGAATCTAAGTAACGGATGGTCATACAGCAATCTTATGGCAGCAATATTATTATTAAGGCCGGCAACGCATCTGCAATTTCCTCCCTGGTGTTGCAGTTATTCATGGGCGGCGGTAGTCACTTACCATCAGGTGAGCCGCATGCTCGTTTGCCCCCCACTCCTATAAAAAAAAAAAATCTACTTAAACAATTTCTTCGATTTGTTCAAAGTTTTCTAGCTTAGCGGCCGTTGTTGGCCACCCGGAGCGAGTGACGTCATTGCGGGCGGTTCTGCCGCGTTTAAATTCAGCTCATCGGTATACCACTATAGGATAAGTCGGAGTATTGTCTGCCAAAGTAGACTGCAATTCTTCAAAACCATTTTTGTGAAAAACAACTTTATGCAGAAATATTTAATAACCGTACAAAGATCGAGTTTCTCCATTTCGGGTACGAATTGGGTATAGTTTTTGATAAAGTTTTATCTGGCCTTAGCTACTAACGAATTTCAGATTTGAATATAAAATAGAACGCATTTCTAAAACACATTGATAAGTGTCCTATTCCAAAACTTATTGATCAATCCAGTGTATGTAATACTCATTTTATTTCAGAACACAGTATCCGTCATCCTTCCATCGGTGTTCTTCGGAGGTTTTGCCATTATCTCTGGAGCTCTCTTGACTCAAACGCCTGAAACAAAAGATTTGCCACTGATGGATACCATAGAACAAGTAGAGAAAGGCACAAAACTACAAGAAATACGAAGAAGGAACATGAGAACGAAAGGAGAAGAAAATTACGGTTTTGATAATAATATCATAGCATAAAATGGGGACGTTTGTTAAGAAAATATTGACAACAGTCAAGTGTTCAAAATTTAAGTATGTTATTATTCTAAGTTCAACTTCAATAAAATCGATCTTTGGATTATATATATATATATATATATATATATTTTTTTTTTAAAGTAAACAAATTCACTCTCATATTATTACGCATTATATTAATATCTGTTGCATAGAACTGCCAGTTATTAATTATTTTGTATACTGTTACTGTTACAACCTATCAAAAAGTGCACTGCTGAACATAGGCCTCCTTCATAGATTGCTTCATATAGCTCATTGCCATAATTGTCACGCCTGGCAGGCGAATTGGCAACCGCAGTTTTTGTTTTGTTTTAAGTTGTTATTAGGAAAACGCTGATTTCTATCTCCAGGTTGAAAGATGTTAGAAATCAATTTGATAAGTTCTTAAAGTTCAGCCACCGCAGAGTCTACTCCACTGGAGGAGACGAAACACGTATCGTATTATCGATGGTGGTGTGCTTTTCCTATTGTAGTGGTATTGGGAATAGTGGCACTGGGATTAGTGGTGATGAAGGTAAGTGCACGTATCAATTATATGGACTATTCCCATCCCCATTAGCGCGGGAAGTGTTCTGCAACTAAGTAACAGTGACCGAGTGAAGCCACCACAGTCGAGCGTATTTCTGCTGTACTACCATATGTCAGACAAGATTAACCACATCTTGATGCGAACTTCAATTAGAACATACTTTAAGGCGCCGAAGAAAATTAGACAATTTTTACCATCCGTCAAGTGTATCCCTCTTCAATATCCAGGAGTATACAGATTGCAGCTTGATTGTGAATGTGGTCTCTCTTTCATAGGACAAACAAAAAGATCTAAAAAAAAACCCGCGTGAAAGAACATATAGCTGACGCTCCGGGAAATCTGCAGTCTGTGAACATCTTCAAGATCCTCCCCGCCGTTACATCAGATTTGATAGACCACAAACCCTCGCAAAAGAACACCCATTCCTACCAAGGATAATACGCGAGACTATTTAAATTTAAAAAAAACGTCCTTATTTCAATGGAGAAGATGAATGGGTGCTGACATCTGCTGGGATCTTTTAATTATCTATATACAAAGTTAAATCCAAACCCAAGTATACCACTGCAAGACATTAAGATACAGTAAGCTCGTTCTGCGTAGATCGAACCAAAAACTAATATTCAAAAACTGAAGTAAGCCTATGACTAACTATGACATCGGGATGTCAAACATCTCATTATGAGCCATTATACGAGTATGTACCTATTAAAAATGTTTCCCAATAATGGACAGTTTCACCTAATGATGCCAAAGCTCTCAAGTTTTTATTTATTTGATCAACTAGAGATTTTAATGTATTGGACTACTGTTTTGTAATTGTTAAACTATTGAACAAAGATGTGACATGGTTTTGAATAATAGATTATTGTATATATATTAGATATTTTCAATCACTAAACATTAATTGTTAAAATTGTTGACAAAGAAGGAATTTTTTGCAGAAAAGTCTATCGATTGTATGAGAATAGTCGCGGTACCCACTAAACAAGCCCAAATATAATGAAACATTTATTTCATCAATGTTTTCATTCGAGGTTGTGAGGCTGGTAAAAGTATTACTAAATTTATATATACTAAATATAGGTAACTTTATAGTTGTCATATTTATAGTTTACTTTGTCACCATTATTTTTACAATTTTTTTAACCTACTGTTGTTGGGACTTGGATATAAAATGAAATGTGTTGTCTTTCACACGCTCAAGGACCATCGGGGGCATTTCAACTGCCTTATGGAATGGGATGTCATCAGTTGCGTTGTCTGTGTACGTGATCTTGGTGTCTTATTAACCGAGGGCGTAACGCTTCGACTCATATTGTACGGGTGTGTAAAAAAGCCTGGGATTCATAATGCGTGAAACGCATGACTTCCTTAACACAGCCGCCGTGAAGTTTTATAATGCTTTAGTAAGAAGCAATCTAGAAACCAGTGCTATAATCTGGAATCCTTATCAAACCAAGTATAGCCTCATGCTGGAGAATAGAATAGAATAGAATAGAATAGAATAGAATAGAATAGAATAGAATAGAATAGAATAATTTTTTATTCAATATCGATTATTACATAATTCTTATTGAAAGTAATTTTTTATTTACCACTGGTTCGGAAAATACCTCTGTCCTGGGAAGAACCAGCAAGAAACCCAGCGGGACTTTTTTTTTCAAACATATTTCACTTAACAATAATTTCATTTATACAATTTTTAAATGATTTTTAATAGAACCAGCATGGTGGCGATCACCTTATTCCCAGGGGTTATTTTCATTCATGTATTCCTTGATATTATAATAACCCTTTTTGTACAGTTTTTCTTTAATAAAACTTTTAAACTTGTTTATTGATAATCTTTGAATATGTTCTGGGATTTTGTTGTAAAAGCGTATACATTGCCCCATAAATGAATTACTGATTCTGTGGAGTCTAGTAACTGGTATTACAAGCTTATGTTTGTTCCTAGTGTTTAAAGTATGCACATCCTTATTCTTTTTAAAGCTATTTATGTTTTTTTGAAGAAAATACAAGTTTACCCGGTCCCTGTATTTAAAGCAACACGGAGTGTACCCTTTTTTCCAACACTTTTTGTAATAGGAATGGTTGGAAGGTTAGACGGAACTTTGCGCTACTTAAGTACATATTCTTGATCTTACGTGGTATTAAACAATCCGGAAATTCTGGAATCTGAAGAGTAAGATGAAATGCCTCGTTCCCAGTAAAAAGGGTGTCCGTTTCTCTACTCTCACGATACGAAACACAGCAGCATTAAGCTGCTATTTTACGCTGTGGATGTGTATATTCTATGAAAGCGTGGTCCCGCACCGGTTGAGCCGACATATTCGTGCTACAACCATAATATAGCTGCAGCATGGCTCGTTAAAAATAAATATATAATAATAATAATAATTAAAAAAAACGGTTAAACATCTTTTATAACGTGCCCGTCTTTAGTTATTCTTTTTCCTCTCTATCGGTGATTCTGGGAAGCGTTTGAGTTGCCTTGAATGTGATATAATACAACAATTAATATTACTGCTTAAAAAGACTACAAGAGCTAAGTGACCGCGAATGATGCACGCACACACAATTTTGTATAGCAGCAAACCTCTATCGGCACTGTCGGTACATAATCGTCTACGCACACATGCGTACGTATTATATGCAGAAATTAAAATTACGATTTAAAAATCTACTGTTTGGACTAAACAATTATACAAAATTAATTAAAAATACGGAGGGGCACACTGAAATTATAGAGTTACAATAAAACCTTTTTTAGAATTTAAATACTGGCCTCTTAGAATCTTAATGACATTCAAATAATTAAAAAAATGTTTAAAAACAAAAAAATATGTTGGTTTAAAGTTGACACGTCGTTAACAGAAATGGAGCTCACGCGTGAACATTTCCGTGCCATAATTTATCACAATTTTCGTCGCGACTTATATCAAGATTAATGTCTCAGCAAACTTGTTTCGATTTATGATGTTGAAGTACCGAGTCAAACGACAATATACCGCTGATATGCCGAGTTCCGACGCGGTCGGTTGTCGCTCAGCACTGTTTCTTCTGCAGGTCGACCAAGAACAGCGGTCACGCCTGAAAATATCGCACCTGTGCGTACTATTATATTAGATGACCGTCATGTCACATACGAGCAGATTCAGGCTGTTATCAGTATCGGAATGACTGCAATTCAGTCGATATTACATAATGAGATGTGTGTAAGAAAGCTAGTTTCCCGCTGGGTTCCCCACAGATTTGTCCGAAGAGCAAAAGGCGGCTCGTTTAGTTTGGTGTCGGAATACTCTGCAATGCTTCAACAGAGGGAAGTCAAATGCCGTTTATAATATCGTCTCAGGTGACAAATCATGAATTTATTCATACAAACTTGAAAGAAAACATCAGTCAGCAGTTTGAGTCTTTGAAGACGAGGTCAAACCAACGAAAGTGGTTTGTCTCGAAAAAGGGGCATGTTGCTACAATTCCTTTACAGAAATGCAGAACGGTTACCGCTGAGTGGTATCACAGTTTGTTTGCCAGAAATGATAGCCGAACTCCGAAAAAATAACCCGAAACGTCGCATCATCTTACATCACGATAATACGGTTCGGAAGACAAATGATTCTTTGAAGCAGGAAAACGTTGAGCTGATGAGCCATCCTCCGTACAGTCCTGACCTGAGCCCAAACGATTTCTTTACATTACCTGGAATGAAAGATTTATTACGCGGTCTGTTTGTAGACCCCGCAGCAGCTGTGGAAGCGTACAAATCAGCCATTTTGTCAACATCAACTTTAGACTGGAATTACTGTTTTAATGATTGGTTTGCACGAATGGAAAGTGCATTAAGTTGAACGGAGAATACTTCGAAAAACAATGAAATACAATTTTGCTATACCGTGCAGGTGGTTTTTCTTATTCCCTATCATTTCAGCGTGTCCCACGTATGTTGCTTGTAGAACAATCTGACAAAAATGAGATTGATGTATGTTAGTACATGTTTTAATTGTCAAAATAAATTTTTAGAGGTATCTTTGTGATTTTTTTTCTATCGTATCAAATTAGTAGTATTATGTTTTCTGCACACTTTCTAACTAGCTTATATTCTGAAAAACATAATATATACTCCCCCCCCCCCTTAAATAACATTAAGTTACACCTAATATAGAAAAAAATACTTATGTCAGTAATTTTTCAGTGAAATAAACCTACCTAACAATTCTAAATTATTTAAAATTTACCCGTTTAATTAGAAACTATTTTTTTTTTAAACTATTAATAATAGTAGCTCTTTTAATATTTAAATTCTTATTTACACTTACAGTTTAGTACTCACTTTACAAAATATTTAACTAGACAAAGACTAAAGAAACGCATCAAATAATTAGATATTTACTTATGTAAACTATACCTGGGTATTCAGATAATTAACGAGTCTACATAGGAATAATAGTAAAACCTTGTTTCAGCTTACTACATTACAAAATGAAATCAAATTACACAAAAATATAAAAGTAAAAAATACAATAACGTAAAAACATGTAGTACTAACCTTTTCACAAATATTAATTTAAACCTAAATACTACCTAAATCTAGTACTGGGCCTATAAATACTAATGGTTCCATAAAATATCCGCTTAACACTGTGGGGACATTCTTCAAAAACTGCAATGATGATCCCGTTATTTCCAACTCGTGGTGTAATATTTATTCTGATAGTATTTTATTTTCCGAAATCGATATATAATATAATGCTGGCTGGTTTTCTTTATATGCGGCTCAAAGGACCGATGTCGGGAATCTTCAGATAGTAAAAAAATTAAAGATTTAATTTTGTTGGGTGACGTAAAAATTCTGAAGCTAAATGCAATGGTGAATTAGTAGGAAAGAACCTGTCTAAATACCGTACACATAATTAATAAAAATATCGTCAAAGTACCTGTACAATTATAGCTACACATAAACATTAAACATTTGCTAGTACAAAACGAAAAGGTGACAGAACTAGTCTTGAATTAATAAGACAGGCTTACCAAGTGTTGTATAATACCTATTTCTTATAAATAAACAAAATTAATTAATTAATATGTAAAATCAAACCGAAAATTGTTGATGTCACACATAAAGCTACTACGCTAAAATGGGATTGGGCTGGACACATCTGCCGAATGCCAAATGAACAATGGGCAAAAGTGACACCTCAATGGGCTCCTATAAACGTCAGCGGGGCAGACCCAGGCGGAGATGGTGGGATGAACTAGACTCCTTTATGAAACACTGGTTTATTGTGGCTCTGGAGAGAGAGAAGTGGAAAGAGAGTAGGGAGGCCTTTGCCCTGCATTGGGACATTTTAGGCTAGTAATAATAATAATTAATATGTAAATTAACTGAACACTACTAACATGTAATTATTGCGCAAAAACAATGTAATTTGATAAAAAATTTACCTACAAATATGTTTTTTGTGAATACAAAAACGCGAATCATAATAAGTAAACAGGACACCTTGTAAAGATTTCGTAGTGAAACCGTATAAAAGTTACAGAATAGATTTTTTTCAAGTAGAAAATGCTTATTATTTTTTAGATCACATTTAAAAAACATTTTACGTATTTATTTATATCTTATGCAAAAAAAAGGACAAAAAATTATGCATGAAGTTGTTATAATTTAATTTGCTTAATTAAAACAACTGAGCGTTTTATGTGTCTTAGAAATATCAACAAAAAACGAAGTTAATATTAAGAATTTAGAAAACCTTGTTAAGAGTGTAGTAAGCATTTCCTCATACGTGAGAATTTGCTTGCCTATTACGCGAAATAAAAGGTTTTTTACAACCTTAATATTGGACTCCTATAACGCCCCGAAATGTGGAGCGTATGGAGGGTTGATTTTCCAAACAATGCGATCACTGAATGCCTTATAATATTCTTCATATTGTAAAAAGCAATATAATTCATGTAAATACGAGTATGAACGCGAGAATCTTCCTTCCTCTTCGGTTGTCAGTTCTTCGAGCTATATGGCCGGCGTATTGTCAAGTTTATCATGCAGAGAAAACCCGAGCATAGCCCTCTCCATAGCTCGCTAAGCGACCTTGAGAACCTTTTTTAAGGCCAGCTGTAGAAGACAATGTCTCAGATCTATAAGTCATCACTGGCAATTGCCAAATCGCACTGGTTGTACAATCTAGTTTTCAAGTTTTGAGATATGCCTGACTGCCCAGCCGAGCTGAATCCGTCGGATGACCTCTCGGTCGAAGTTGGACTTACCTAGTTGGACTATTTGTCCCAGGTAAACGTACTCGTCGACAAATTTGAGAGTAGTGCTCCCAGCAACTACCGACATATGTATGGCTTGGATGTTACATATGATCTTTGTTTTGTCAATGTTCATCTTAAGACCTGTCCATTAGGAGACTTTATTGAAGTCATTGAACTTATGTCCTCTAACGATTCTGCCATAAAGACTATATCTTCTACAAATCGAATGTGAGTGATGTACTCGCCATTGACGTTAACACCGTATCCTTTCCCATCCAGTAGCTTGAAAACATCTTCCAATACAGTGATGAAGACTTTCGGCGATAAAAAATCATCCTGTCTTACACCTCTCTGCAGTTGGGTAGTTTTCATACTCTGATTCTGTACTTGGATGACCATTGTAGCCCTACTATACTAAAACGTATAAACGTACTGTAATAAACGTATGTATGTACTTATGTGTTAAAGTGTTTCAGCACTACGATATACCGACAGTTAACACCGCACAAATTTCAACGAAATCAAAGTGTTGTGTCTCGCCAGTAACGCAAAGTCAGGAATTTTAATTTAAAAAAGCCAAAACTAGAAATGAACTACTGAAATTTGCGTTGCTGACACAACGTATCGCTAGCAACGCAATGGAGTTATTAGATATACGATAAATAGTAATAGAAAGGAATTATGCTAATTAAGTGCTGCAAGTATAGGCAACGACAAGGCGGCCCTGATAAAAATAAAATCGTTATTCAGAACAAAGCAAACGCAAAAAACAGGTCTTCTGAAAATAAGAATAGAATCAAAATTGCACTTAGAAGAAGCCAAAATTAGGGGCTTTTTAGATGTTAATTAGGTGATAAGTTTAAAAATTTGGTACTTTAAAATTTTCACCGCTACGAACGATTAAAATTTGAAAAAAGTAAAAAAAATATAAGGAATTACAAGACGCCCCTAATGAAAATAAAGTAGTTGTTCAGAACATAGCAAATGCAAAAATCAGGTCTTCTGAAAATAAGAATAGAATCAAAATTGAATTTAGAAGAAGCCAAATTTAGGGGCTTTTCGCATTTCTAATCTAACTTAGACTGACGTCCGGGTTATCACCGGAATATTGTCGAATAAGACTTAATCTTGGATCGTTACTCACACTTGCGTGTGGCTCCAACCATGACGTGTACAGCAGCCCATAACTCTTAATCTCACTCAAAATCTCAAGTGTCTCGGAAACGATGCTGCAACGTTCAGTCTTCAGCTTCCATAGTTTGCTCTTTCAAGCAGATAGATCTGTTGGATATGGGCAATTTTGAAACCTGTTTGACGTGCTGAGTTTCAGCACGTCAAACAGGTTCTGCATGATAAAACCCGGTCCCGCGCCTACGTCACCGTGACTGGATGTACTTCTTCTAACAGTGGTAGAGCCACGCGGCAGCTTTTGCTGTCGCACGGATGGGCCGGCTCGAACCGGGGAGGTACCACGACCTCACAGAAAACCAGCGTGAAGTAGAGGTTTACCTCTGCGTTTCGCTTGGTGAGTGCAGGTGGCCGGAGGCCCTTTTTACTGGAAATGAAACATTCCATCTTAGTCCTCACGGGTGACAACGCATTTGCATTTTGAATTGTAATAGAGGATAGATGTAGATGTCTATGAGCCGCAGCAACCACTTACCATCAGGTGGACTGTGTGCTCGTTTATCACCCTTATCCTATAAAAAAAAACCTTGATCGTCATACTGGCCAGACAGACTGACGATAACAATATCAGACATCTCCTACGTTTGCCGATGCTGCCCTTCACCGATTTGGATATTTTGCATCTGACGAAAGCGAAATGATTTTACCGCTATTTATTGGAAGCCATAAGATCTTCCTGGCATTTTCAATAGTTGACTTTTACGACACCTATGAGACAAAAGGGTGATCGATTACTTACACTGGTACTATAAAGCAACGGCGATATATATTTACTTGATCTAAAACCCTCCATGTTGTTTGTAGATTTGGCTGTAAATCAGCATTAATATTCTACTCCGCAGGAAGCTGCAGAGGGTTTTCATATCGTCGTACTACATCTGCGTATTCATTGAACTGCTAGAAGCGATAATATCAGAGGACACGTACACAGCGGTACGTGCCCCCTGCAACACCCTACGTACTAAGTATGTATAATGATTTCTTATATTTACGCGAACACTACACATTCAATAAAACAAATTTTACTGATTCTATCTCATTTATCTAACTTACTGACTAAGGTGACTGATGTTCCGATGTCAGAGTTAACCGAATCAGAGTTTCGGCGGCTTGAAGAATGTTCTAATAGCAGCTCGCTTTAAGATGTAGCCAATCTTATCTGTGACACTTCTGACATATGGCAATACAACAGTCACACGCTCGACTGTGGCCGGCTTCACTCGTTCACCGTTAGCTACCGTGGGCCAATCTTTGTTACAAAGAGCACGAGGGATCAATGACAGTAAATACCTGGCCGCTGAGCTTCAGCACGTCAAACAGGTTCTGCATGATAAAACCCGTTTCCGCGCCTACGTCACCGTGACTGGATGTACTTCATTAATAAAGTGGGACAAAAAATTTCATTGTTTTACGGCTTCTCAATCTGTGGAGTGCTTTACATGGCGTCTGCATTTGTGCCCGAGGGTGAGAGATATCTCCTGATCTTAATAAATTGAATTTATATGTATCTTACGATTTTATCATAAAAAATAAAAGTACCGTCTGCATTTTCAACCACTTACTTTTTTATCAACCCGGAATAGACTATTACTATTACTACGAGTTTTACCGGAGATGGACCACTATCGCAAACAATATCATCGCAAATATGGGATCGTATGGTGAGTGACAAGAGCCAGATACCCTTTTTGTCAGTTGGGAATTCAATTTTAGTCCTCAAGAATAACAACGCATTTATGGTTTTTTTTTATAGGAGAGGGGGCAAATGAGCATGCGGCTCACCTGATGGTAAGTGACTACCGCCGCCCATGAACAACCGCTACACCAGGGGAATTGCAGATGCGTTGCCGGCCTTTTAAAAAGGAGTAGGCTCTTTACTTGAAGGTCCCTAAGTCGTATCGGTCCGGAAAAATCGCTTATGGTAATCGATTCCACAAGGAAGTCGTGCGAGGAAGAAAACATCTTCTAAATCGCACAGCGGTGGACCGCCAATCATCCAGATGGTGTCGATGGTATCGGGAGTTCTGCCACGATGTGCGTTCGTGACTGGCTGGGATTAATCCGAACAATTCCTCAGTGCACTCCCCGTGGTAAATGCGAAAGAAAATGCAAAGAGATGCAACATCTCTTCGCAGCGCCAATGAGTCGAGCCGATCGGAAAGGACTCGGTCGTCGACGATTCGAGCCGCTCTGCGCTGGATGCGGTCAAGTGGAAGGAGCTGGCACTGGGGAGCCCCTGCCCAGAGATGGGAACAGTATTCCGTGTGAGGCCGAACCTGCGCCTTGTAAAGTTGCAGCCGGTGTGCCGGCATGAAATACTGTCCCGCTCTGCTGAGCATGCCGAGCTTTTTAGAGGCCAATTTGGCCTACTCTTCCAAGTGACCACGAAACTGCACGTCACTCGATATGTCGACGCCGAGGATTCCTATACTGGCTGAGGCAACAAGGGGAGTACCTTGAAACTGAGGAGATACGACAAAGGGGTTCTTTTTAGCGGTAAACGCGCAAACTTGTGTCTTCTGGGGATTAAACTGGACTAGATTTAGTCACCCCCAATCTGAAACTTTGTCCAGCAAAGACTCGACTTCAGACACAAGTTTGTTTCGGTACTCGGCGACGTTTTTCGGTTACGGTTTTCTATGGAATACAGAAACCTCTTATTATCAGGAATACTTTTCACTTATTTCTCATTATACATTAAAAAGAATGTTTTCTTTGCTCAAAATTATCATAATTTACAGATGTCACGTGGCTCTTTTTCATGTGGTCTTTTTCATGATCGGTAAAACGATCGTGCCAGGATGTTTCACCGGAGTGGTTATGTACACGATTGAACAAATTAAAACCCACAATCGCAAGAGTCACGTAGCTTAGAGCATGTGCGCTGACCTCTAGCACAAGCACCACGTTAGTTTAATTTTTTTTTTGTTAAAGAATACCGAATAATGAAAAAAGATGTATTGATACCTTCAGAACAAATGAAACAATTAAAAGGAACAATGAAATTCCGTCAAATACTATGGCAGAAAAAAAGAACCACCTGATATTCAACGAAACTAGTATACGAGTAGTAGTAGTAGTAGTAGTAAACTACTATATGCTTGGACATGGACTGTGCTATGAAGAGAAAAAATGGATTCGAATTCAAGTTTAAATATTTTATAGCTTTTGTGACTCATCTCATTACATTTAGGAAATATTTTAGATGAAACCGGTATAGTGCTGAGTTCTATTTACAAAGAGTATTAAACCAGTGTTCTAGTTGTTTTTATTTAGGTTACTAGAAAGATAATTATTATTATTCTTGTTTTAAAAACCTGTTTATGTTATTGCTATTTCCTTAATTTTTAAAAATAAGTCTAAGTAACCCTCTCAGAAATGAGAGGAGGCCTGTGCCCAGCAGTGGGGCGTATACCATTACTTTAAGTCTAGGTTGATATTTACCAAAGTGAAAAAAAAACAACAAATCATTTGTATTTTGCTACTTATCATTTCAATGTCATGGTCTTGCAGATCTATGTACATAAGACTTTATGATTAAGTATATGCTCGGTTTCTAGTCATAAATTGAGATTGATTCGGATTTGAATATAAATCTTTTTTTAAGTTTTTGTACAAGATCTCATCGAGTTTAAGAAATATCTTAGATGGAACTTGTATAGCTGAGTTCTGCACTATAAACTTTACGTTAAATCCATAAAAAATTAGAGCATTATTTGCACTGAATTTACAAACCTGGGTGAATATTTAAAGATAGATATATTCAGATATATCTATATTTAAATATTGACCCAGGAACAATGATAGATTTTTTTTATAGGATAGGGTGACAAACGAGCACACAGTCCACCTGATGGTAAGTGGTTGCTGTGACCCATAGACATCTACGTTTATCCTCAATAAATAATCAAAATGCAAATGCGTCGTCAACCGTGAGGACTAAGATGGAATGCCTCTTTTCCAGTAAAATGGGTCTCCGATTCTCTACACTCACCATACGAAACACAGCAGTGTCAAGCTGCGATTTTACGCTGGTATTCTGTGAGAGCGTGGTCCTTCCCCGGTCGAGCCGATCCATTCGTGCTACAACTATACTACTAATATAGCTGCAGCATGGCTCTACCACGTATAAAATAATTCTAAGGGAAATATATATTTTCACTTCTAAATTTTAAACAAGTTATTTTGTATTGACCTTGGTCTTTGTCTTTGACTAACATTTTTATATCTACATACCTCAGCCACTTCAGCTATATATGCCTAGACACGTTGAAGTAACCACTTCACCTATTTTCGCGGACAGTCTTACATTATGACACATCACTGTTAAAGGTTTTATCCGACTGTTACGGTAGGAAGGTAATATTTTATGAGGTATGTTTGTATGTATCTATTTATTTGACACACTCTGTAGCTAAAACGGCTTGATAGATTTTAACATATTATTATGAGATGTCATTAGGTTCGTCTTAGTTGTGTAAGTGACAAATGGTATAAAAGTTAAATATATATATTATAATAATATGGGTATTAAACAAAAGCTTTTACCCATATTATCATAATATCAAATTAAATATTAAGTGATAAGGCGATATCGAACAGAAGTTATTACTACTAACTACTATAATATTAAAGTATTGAAAGTAACTATATACACTGCGAGTACATAGTTAATTACTGACATTATATCCTAAATTACCACAATTACAACAATCATAAGAAATCGTGAGTGATAAACTATCAAAAACTACATAATAGATGTATAAAAAACATATTTGGATGATAGTATATATGTACACACCTTAGAAGTTGCACTTCCCTGATTAATTTGTTTTATGGTAAAAAATATTTTAAACAATACTGATGGGGTGGGGTGGTCAAGCCGAGTAGGGACCTTGTAAGTATATGTATGCATTGCCCCAAATCATTCCGTGGGTCATAAGAGATGGACAGCAGCATCCTTCTAATCATAGTTTAGAATATTAAAACTGCGGTTGCTAACTATTGCAAATATTTCTCTTATAAGGCAAACCAAGGGAAGGCCTATGGTCAGTAGTGGACTTTGATAGGTTGTGATGAATGAATGAATGAAGGGTGACAAACTTTAAAATCGATTTTAAATGTTTATGACCAACTTAATCATTATCATGTATTATATAAATTGAAAATCGAGCTTAGACACGTTTAGTTCTCTTTGACAGCCATTGTTCAATTATTATTATACTATGGGTGCGAAGCTTTACATGTATATTAAAATTACTTCTAGCAATCATCATCTCAAAAATTAACGACAAGCTGCGATCTATAACATGTTTTTTTTGTATTGTATGTAATATTGACGTATTGTCATTTTAAATATGACAATAGAAAGAGACAGATATATTAATAATTAATACTTAGTTGAAGTAAGCAATAATCAACGATTATGAGGCTGTATCGTTTTCATGGTTACCCTAATTAAAGATGGCTAGGTATTTTATATCAAGAACGACGACTTTATTTACGATATCTGCGTATTACGTGTGTGTAGATGATGATAAGTATGTGTTAATTTTAAAATAAATGTTGTAGTTTCTTTAATGTGTCTATCCATCTATCCAAGTCCCCTGCTGAATATAGGCCTCCTCATAAATTGCGGGTTGGCAACTGCAGTTTTTATTATTTATTTTAATTATTATTATTATTTTGATTTGTTATCAGGAAGACGCTGCTGCCCATCTCCTGTTTAATTTTCTCTCTGCCTCCACTTAAGATACCCTCGGGATATTCTAACTCCGCCGCTACACGCTTTGACACTGAACTGAATAAACCATATTTATTCACGCAGCAACAAGATAGTACATACATACATTTTACACATTTATTTTTTCACATACCTTACATACATATTACACAGAATACCAGCATGAAATAGCAAATATAATAGAAAAACACCAAGCTCTTTATTTCGCAAAGGCATCACGATAAATGGCCGAATAATTACTTAATATTTTTTTTGTCAAAAATATAGCGCTTAAACTTATTATTTCATAATGATTTCTTATATTTACGCGAACACTTCACATTGAAAAAGCAATGCGTTTTTACGGAGTTTATCGCGTTAAATTTACTTATATTAATTCCCGACGTTTCGGGTGCTTTACAGCAACCCATGGTCACGGGAGGAACTGAGATGTTTGACGTTCCGATGTTACCTTCAGTTTTTGAATAATAATTTTTGGTTCGATTTACCCAGAATGCGCTTACAGTATCTTGAAGTCTTGCAGTGGTATGCTTGGGTTTGAATTTAATTCTGTTAATTATAGGATCCCAAGCAGATAGCGGCACCCACCCATCTTCTCTATTGAATTTAGGATGTTTTTTAATTTCAATAGCCTCACGTATCATCCTTGTTAGGAATCGGTGTTCTTTTGCGAGGATTTGTGGTCTATTAAATCTGATGTAATGGCGGGGACGATCTTGAACATGTTCACAGACTGTAGACTGCCCTGAGCGTCGGTGCCTCACGTCAGCTATATGTTCTTATACGCGGAATAGATTTTAATATATCTTAACTTATGTAACATACTTAAGTTGTTATCAACGGTAAAACTTGTTCCGGATCATCTAATGGGTGTTTCTTTGGGCTAAAGTTTCGGTCCATTCCTATTTATCTTATCTATATTAATGACCTACCTTCCCTTGTAGGGGTTAATTATGATATAGTATTATTTGCTAAAGATATTTAATTGATTTTTAAACTAAAATAGCAATAATTTAAATATGACAAAGTAAGTAATGCTATGTTGAATTGTCTTTTATTTATCTTATTTATTGTATCCTTATAGTTATATTTTCATTTTGTTTTTAACATTTAACATTTATTGATATTTGTAATGGGTGTAAAAAAAGCCTGAAATAAATTACTATTATTATTATTATTATTATTATGTCAAGGTCGGTTCGTTGGTTTAACGTTAATAATCTACATTTGAACGGCAATAAAACTAAATGTATAAAATTGAAAACATTAGATGTTAAAGATTTGAATACCAATGTCTTTTTAAAAGGGGGATAACTGAGCCCCGTTGATTACATTGTTTTTCTTGGCATGACTCTAGAAGCAAAGCTTCAATGGGTAAAAACAAAGTATTAATTTGTTGTGTATACGAAAATTCCAAAGTTAGTTGTAGTGTAAGTAGGGTGTAAGGTATTTACTGAACAATTAATGTATTATTAATTATGTTGGTCCGTAAAACTAGCAATTTACATATTCAACTAAATAGAAAATGATGCTAGATATTAATGACCATTCCGGTCATTCATCAAAAACGGGTCAGAAAGAAAATTCTTTAAATATACAGAAATGTAGGAAATGCATATATTATACAAGTTTATTAGACATTAAGGTTGATAATTGCAGCAAATATTTAAAACACCCAACAAAAAATAAAATTAGCTTTCCTAAAATAAGTAAATCCGAATTTTGGAATATTATTAATAGTTTAAAATGTAAAATATCAAGAGACATATACGATATGTCAACTAAAACTATTAGAGAACTAATCATCCACAACAAAGACATGTTTGATATAATTTTGGAAGTCTTGAATGATTGCATCACAGATGGGATATTCCCAGATAGCTTAAAAATAGGAAAAATCGTGCCACTGTTCAAAAAAGGAGAAACTACTGAAATTGGGAACTACTCACCGGTGTGTATATTACCAGTTATATCAAAGATTTTAGAAACTGCCATAAAATCTAGGATATTAGACTAATTTGAAAAAAATAATCTATTTACAGACTGTCAATTTGGTTTTTGCAAAAGTAGATCAACCGAAATGGCTATTAGAAAAACAGTATACTTTGTATTGGACGCTTTGGATGGATCACAGAAGGTATCTAGCATTTTTTGTGATTTATCTAAGGCTTTCGATTGTTTGCGGCATGATATCTTAATTCATAAACTAAAATTTTACGGATTTGAAGGAAAAGAGTTGAGTATAATGCAGTCTTATCTTAATAATCGAATTCAAATAGTTAATCTAAATAATACTAAGTCCGATCCACAACATAGTTACATTGGCGTACTGCAGGGCTCCATCCTGGGACCATTGCTGTTTTTAGTATATGTGAATGACTTTGCAAAAAATTTACCTGACTGGGCGATGGTTACACTATTTGCGGATGATACACAAGTTGGTATTAAAGATAAAAACGCATTTCAAGTAGCCAAGAAGACAGATGAAATTTTAAGTATACTTAAAAAATGGTTTGAAGAAAACGGAACAATTTCGAATGCAGAAAAAAGTACCATAATTAATTATGCAAGCAAAAAACCAAATAAAGTCACAAATAGTGAAGTCACATTTTTAGGGTGTACTCTCGATTCCACTTTAAATTATGAAACCCATATAGATAATGTTCGTAAAAAGTTATCCAGTGCAAATTACGCCTTATTTAAGCTTAAGTCCATTATTGACAGGAAAACTCTAATATCCGTCTATTTTGCATATTGTCACTCAATTATTAGCTACGCGATTACGATATTCACAAATTGAAAGAGTACTGATTTGTCAAAAAAGGTCGATTAGAATTATACATGGATTGCAAAGATTGACATCAGCAAGAGCCTATTTCCAAAAAGCGAAAATCATGACTGTCGTGTCGTTGTATATTTATAGTTCGCTTCTAGAAGTGCACCAGCAAAAAAGTGAACTATCAATGAAGATGCACGTACACAACTACAATTCAAGAAATCGCGAAAGATTAGTTGTTCCAAGAACCAGATTAGTCAAAGCGTCCAAGCAAGGTTTTCCATTAAAAATCAAATTGTACAATAAATTGCATTTAGAAATAACGAGAATTCCATTAAACGCGTTTCGACAATTGACAAAAACATTCTTTTTGAATCACGCTTTCTATAATATAGAAGAATATATGAAATGTTCATTTTCTGACTTTTGTGACATGTAAAATAATGTAAATGTAGATATATATTAATTTGTGATTTTAATAATTTAGTGTAATCTTATATCTTGTATTGTATATGTATGAATTGTAATTTTGACGTACCAATGTTATGTAATGTAACGAAATGGCCAATAAATAAATAATAAAAAATAATTAGTTAGCCTTCCAATCCTAAGCCTGGAAAATATGAAGAGCATTTCATTTCGATTCTCAACTAAAATTTTTTGATCGGTCAATTAGTAATCGACAAAACTAAGTAATCTATAAAAATAGCTTAATCTGGTCGTTTGCCGATTCGTGGATGAACTACAACGACTCAACACTGATTGGTTAGCGATATACAGTGTGAGTCTTCATCATCATCATCATTATCATCATTACAGCCCTTTACAAGTCCACTGCTGAACATATGCCTCCCCCAAGGAATGCCACAAAGCACGGTCCTGAGCCACCTGCATCCAACGATTTCCTGCATGTCTCACCAGGTCGTCACTCCATCTAGTGGGGTGTTGCCCTACACTTCGCCTACCGGTACGAGGCTGCCACTCGAGAACCTTTCTTCCACATCGGTTATCTGTTCTTCGATCTATATGGCCGGCCCACTGCCACTTCAGCTTACTAATCCGTTGGGCTATGTCGGTTAGTCTTCATAATGTGCACAAATATAAACGAGGGAAACCTTGCTTAATTTTATCAACGGAAAAAATAAAAAATACGATTTGATTTATTTTTTATTTTTATGACGTTTTTTTAAATTATTGTTCCCTACAGTGACCCCCTTAAAAACTAAACTAAACTAAACTAAAAAAAACCAAACGATATAACTATTAAACTAAACTATCTATTACGATGAAACAAACTCACTTATGGATTGGAAATAACAGGGGCCAGTAGGAGTAGGAGAAGTAAGTTAAGCAAAGAATATTGGAATTTATTCTTAAGGTATGAAGGCAAAGCTAGATATTTCAATATTGAGAAAACTACAAGTAAATTCTAGATTGATGCCTTTGACGTTTAATAAATTACTTCAGCTGTAAACGACATTAGGAAATATGATTATACTTTTGTAAACTCAGACATACCTCAAAACCTTAAAACGAAATTGTACAACCAGTGCGTGTTGCCAGTGATGACTTACGGAACTGAGACGTGGTCCTTCACTGCTGGCCGTATGAGGAAGCTCAAGGTCGCTCAGCGAGCTATGGAGAGGGCTATGCTCGGAGTTTCTCTGCGTGATAAACTTAGGAATAAGGATATCCACAGTAGAACCAGAGTAACCGACATAGCCCAACGGATTAGTAAGCTGAAGTGGCAGTGGGCCGGCCATATAGCTCGAAGAACCGACAACCGATGGGGAAGAAAGGTTCTCGAGTGGCAGCCTCGTACCGGTAGGCGAAGTGTAGGGCGTCCCCCCACGAGATGGAGTGAAGACCTGGTAAGACATGCAGGAAGTCGATGGATGCAGGTGGCTCAGGACCGTGCTTTGTGGCATTCTTTGGGGGAGGCCTATGTTCTGCAGTGGACTTGTGAAGGGCTGTAATAATAATAAAAATAATAATTTTGTAAACTAAAAATGAATCTAATACAGTTATTAAGCAGAATTTCCAGCTTGTTTAGGAGTTCTAGAAATTGGTCTGAAAATCACACATCTGCCTAATCGATAATGGATAATACGAGGGTCTGCATCAACATTTAAGTTGAATTTAAAATGGAGAAAGTAGTTTAAATGAGAACGGAACCATAAGTTGGCAAAAACCTTAAGGCAGATATCTGTGATTTTCTCTCTCCAGTTCATAGTTTTGTCTATGTCCAAACCAAGATGTTATGACTACGTTATCAAACGGTTTCAATATATTCTTATAGTAGAGCGGAGGTAAAATGACAGTGTAATTTTAGCCAGCATCCACGAACTATCAATTAATATTACTCGGCATTTTAAGGCATTAACAGTAACTTCATAGCCCAAAGACCATTGAACTCAAATTCATAAGACTTATAAAATTTTTATATCGAATCGTGGTGACTCTCCATATCACATTGTACAAATAACAATTAAATTGTATTTGTTATTTGTTATTTTTTTGTATTTGTTATTTGTTAATTTGTAATTTGTATTCGAGCCGCGTAGTAATTTGTATTTAGAAGTGATGCCATCGCGCTGGCAGAGCTGTCACCATGCCGTTTTGTGTCTGGGTGCGAACGGCGTTTCCTCTCAGGGCTCTCCCGAGCTCTCGACTCCCACGGGCGAGGGCGCTCAGCTGCGCCCCCTGTCGGGGTTTGTTCCCCCAGGGGTCGTCACCCTCTCCCTCAGTATGTTGAGAAGGACTTCACTGCCACTCAGCGGTCAGCTAGACCCTTCTCACCCTCGTCAGCTGAGTGGCCGCGGCTCGGGGTACTACTGTTCCTCCTTTGATGTAGGAGGCCCCAGCTAGGTAGCTGCCGTCCTAGCTCCCACCACGGCCGTCTCCACTAATTCTGTGAGCCGTCAACAGCTCACATGTCAATCTGTTCTATTGTCGACGGCCTCAGTGAGGGTGTACAACCCGAGCGTCGATTGTTTAACGGTACGTGCTTTATTTGTTCCAGGTTCACACCCGGGTTGACCTCTGCTTAGTTGTTGGGAAGACTAGGGCTCCACGGGAGATTTGATTTGGTTTTGGTCGAGTACTTAATTAACGACGCTTTAAATTAAAAATAAAAATGCTTTTGGGTTTTCCGCGAAAATTTTCATATTTGTGGCGGTTGTGATTAAAAAGGGTGAATATAATATACACCTTAAATACGTGTGCATATGTTTTTGTACAAACACAGTGATCAAATATATTTAATATTTGATCACTGTGTTTGTTTGTTGCAAGGAAAATTGAAATTGAATTATGTGCCCTTTGAATGCTTGTGTGTTTTGTAATTGTATTTGATCATTCTGTCTGTTTTGCTTAAAGGAAAATTTGAATTCATTTGAAATTGAAGGACGCGCTATTTGGAAATTTGTATATAATATGATTTTGTGGATGTGTTTTATCACTGTTTTGTTGACAAGAAGGCTGAAATTGGATAACCTTATTTGTGCCGAAAGGAGTAAAGAGTCATTTCTCTTTTGGTTTTCACATTTGTTGGCACTGTCTAAGATATTTATTTGAAATGAGAAATAGGGCTGTCTCTTACCTTTATTGTTTTGTTTAATTTGTCAGTTTGACCTATGTGCATCGGTGATTAATTTGTTTGAATTAATTCTGTAGTTGAACATTGATGCTTTTGAAAATTCGTTGAAATATGAGCATAGGACTACTTGTCTAAAAGGCTAGCTAGTTTGCAGATTATGAGATTGAAATCAGCTGCCGCACTGTTTGAGCAAATGATTGTATGGTGGATGGCTTGGTTATGCCTACTTGTTTGAAAATCCATACAAAGGACTATCCGTGCGTTTCGTTTGGCTCTCCACAGACGACGTTCATGTAGAATTTGTGGGTGCTCTTTGCACGGAAGCTTAGAAGGCCACACTGGGCCGCTTCGTATCGCGTCGCTGTTTGCAGTCCTGATCCGGTCGGATTGCGAAACGAATCATAGGGGCACAGATAGGTGTTTGAAGGAGGTCGTCGGACTTCTGTCCAGCAATAGGACTTATTGAGGTGCTGCGATGCCCAGGAAGGGCATCCAGTGGAGGTTAACCCTCCGGCTTGCCCACATTGGGGCTGTATTTTGAGTCGGTGGTTAGAGTTGCAAGATCTGATGGGGTGCCTAAGGTGGCCTAGGTTTGGTTGTAGAGTCGGTCTTGCGACGTGCCGTCGCGACCCTGTCCCGCTTGTCGGTTTGCTCGCGGACATAAATCCTTATGTCCGGGACGGGGGTTTGTTTAAGCCAAAAATGGTCATGTTAGGACGGCACTCAATCATGTTCGACTTTGCCAATCGCCCGATCATACCAGGTGTCATACGTGTGTCGGGGAAGGGGCAGCGGAAGAGAGCTTCCCAGCGTCTTGGCGCTGTCGGGCGAGACAGTATGTGAGAGTAGCTTGCTAGCAGCGACCCGGTTAAGCCGCGTGTCTCGGCTATCGCTGCAGAAGCACCCGCGAGACCGGTTTTTGTTTGATTAGGGTCTAGAATTTTGGATTTGGGCGCGGGCATCGCTACGTAATTGGGTTTCGTGAAAACCGCCTCGGATTTGGTGGGATAGGGTTAAGTTCCTGGACAAGAGGCCTTTATGGGGTTTTATGGTTTAAGTAACTTCTTGAAGGTAATTGTGCGTATTATATAGTGCTAGATGTAGCTAGATGAAGAGTGTGTTTTTTCGTCACGTAGATATGTGAATTGTGCGATAGTTAACTCGTGCGAAAGTGCGGAATAGTGTACGCGCGTCGAGGAGATATACGATCTAGGATTCGAGACGACATTCCTTGTTTGAGAGCTTCTCCCGGTTAATTGTCAGGATATCGTTATAATTTGTGATAAGTGAATCCGGGACATTGAATGTCGAATTTTGTGCTACTGTCCTTGCCGTGTCGGGTATCACGTGTTCCATTCTGCGATGAGTGTGGAATTAGTTAAATGTACAATGAAGCTAAGAGACTGAATTAGTGACAGTAAAGAAAGAAGTGGTCCGGTGATGGAGCAATCTGGAGCGATGTAGCATTTTGGAGCAGCCTGGAACTCGACTGCTGCTGGTCGCCTACACCTGCCCAGGCCTCACACATTCACACCTCACTGTACACTGTTCACCAAACACCATTACACACACTCACGGCCTGCCCAAGCCTTGGAGTGAAGTTAGCTCCTGATGCTGGTAAGTACTTTTGGTTTCTAGCTTTCTCCCATATAGTTTATTGTAACTAGAGGTTCCATGTGGCCACTTTGGAGGCCCGACCTGCGTCTGCTCGTTGGATTCCCGCTCAATGGGCCCCGGGGTATTCGATCTTTGTAGGGGCAGCCGTAGGCCGTAACAGAAGTGCTGAAGGGTTTTACAGCAGGGCTACGATGGCTATCCGAGTACAGAATCAGAGTACGAAACCTATCCAACTGCAGGGAGGTGTAAGACAGGGTGATGTCATATCCCTGAAACTCTTCACCGCTGCATTGGAAGACGTTTTCAAGCTACTGGACTGGAAAGGATACGGTATTAACATCAATGGTGAGTACATCGTTCACCTTCAATTTGCTGACGATATAGTCCTTATGGCAGAATCGCTGGAGGACTTAAGAAAGGTTCCAGCTTGTAAAGGAGAAATGTGGAATTTTAGGAGTCCAAAAGTTCCACTTCTAAGGGTGGCAAAATACGAGATGATTTTTTTAATAGCCTAGTAGCTTTATTTGTTTTACTAAGCAAGGCAAGGCGTAGTCAAACAATCACCACCTAGGTGTTTTTTATTTGAAAACCACTTTAAATTTTCGAACTGGAAAAGATCGAAGACAGGTTTATCACCAATTTTAACCCAGGAGAGACCGAATCTCAGTTTAGAATCGTCTTAACGTTTAAAATTCCATGTATACTATTGTACGAACAATATTTTTTAGATATTTTTGTTATCGTGTTCTCAAAACTGCTCTAACGATTTCGATTCAATCGAAAATATAGGAATTTACGATCTCTTAAACCTTTTTATTGTCAATTACATCAAACACTAGCTAGACAGATAGGTTACATTTCTGGGAATATACTTTTTCTCTATGTTTTCACTCACAAAGCAACAAAGTTGACTTGGCCGCGCAACATATTAGCATATTCTTTATTAGCTATCAGTACAAAATGGTTGAGACGATATAGATAACGCAGAGTGTAACCTTTTATGCTCACTTCTACTCATAGATATGCAATTGCTAAGTGAGTGTTTTGTCTATAACTAAGCTAGTATCTTTGACAGTTGTTGAGTAAGAAATGATAACAATAAAATTATACGGGGTAGCCTCTTATAACTCTTCACGTTATTTTTCTCTTCTTTATATTTTAATACATAAAGGGAAAACTTGAGGTATAAAGTTTTATGAATTCTAAGAATAAATTATAAAGATATTTTGATTTGAATTTTAACAATGAGCTTAACTTAATAGCATCAAAAAACTTACTAGATCCAATTGTGAATCTAAACCATCCTCGAATCCACTTAATCACACACACAAAACTTCATCAAAATCAGTTTAGACGTTTAGGAGGAGTTCAGTCACATACACACGGACAGAAGAATTATTATGATACGGACGGCGTGAAGGGAACCGCTGCCCTGTCGACCTCGCATGCCCCGTTATGCCCCGCACACCGCCACGAACATCACGTGATGCTCGGGCCCAACGAACGCGCAGTGACCCCGTGGAAGCCCACCTACAGAAAGATTTTTTAACGTGGTAGAGCCATGCTGCAGCTATATTAGTAATATAGTTGTAGCACGAATGGATCGGCTCGACCGGGGAAGGACCACGCTCTCACAGAATACCAGCGTAAAATAGCAGCTTAACACTGCTGAGTTTCGTATGTTGAGTGTAGAGAACCGGGACCCTTTTTACTGGAAAAGAGGCATTCCATCTTAGTCCTCACGGGTGACAACGCATCTGCATTTTGATTCGCAAACGAGGACAAATGTAGATGTCTACGGGCCACAGCAACCACTTACCATCAGATGGACTGTGTGCTCGTTTGTCACCCTATCCTATAAAAAAAAGAAGGGCATTTGGTCGCATGGAGTCATTCGATTCTCAAGCGGCAGAGAAGAAAGAAGACCTCAAGATATCAAGAAAAATCCTTCTAATGTTCCCTATTTTACAGTAATTAGTAGTACTGCCGCTATTGTAAATAGTAAATAAATTGTATATTAATTCACCCACCTTTTCTTTGTATTGAACCGTCAAAATTTATGTACAGTCCATTTAGTCTCTGTCTCAGCTATCAAAGTAATTAAATTAATAAGTCATTTTAGAAATTCATACTATGAAAATTGACAGAAGGGACTCCTCTCCGAACCGCCGATGGCCGTTGTTGCTCTATGCACTTGCTCACTCTCCGCTGTCCCTTTCATATTATAAAGAAGATAACACATCTTTTCACTTGTTTACCCACCCTTCCGTAATGAAAATTAATTCTGCTGCAAAACCTTTAGTCAATCCAATGAGATTTGTTCGTTGTCACGGCCTAGGACTTTAGTTTTTGCAATATTCAGTATTGAATTCGCAATAAAAATTATAAATATTCTTATGTCATAGATACATTTTACTTTATATTATAAGTCCTGTATACTTTATATTGTTTATTTACTTAAAAGCTAAATCACTTTCTTAGAAGCCACACATGGAATACTGTTCCCATCTCTGGGCAGGGGCTCCCCAGTGCCAGCTCCTTCCACTTGACCGCATCCAGCGCAGAGCGGCTCGAATCGTCAACGACCGAGCCCTTTCCGATCGGCTCGATTCATTGGCACTGCGAAGAGATGTTGCATCTCTTTGCATTTTCTTTCGCATCTACCATGGGGAGTGCTCTGAGGAATTGTTCGGATTAATCCCAGCCGCCAAATTTCACGAACGCACATCGCGGCAGAACTCCCGATACCATCCACACCATCTGGATGATTGGCGGTCCACCACTGTGTGATTTAGAAGATGTTTTCTTCCTCGCACGACCTCCTTGTGGAATCGATTACCATCAGCGATTTTTCCGGACCGATACGACTTAGGGACCTTCAAGAAAAGAGCGTACTCCTTTTTAAAAGGCCGGCAACGCATCTGCAATTCCCTCCCTGGTGTTGCAGTTGCTCATGGGCGGCGGTAGTCACTTACCATCAGGTGAGCCGCATGCTCGTTTGCCCCCTCTCCTATAAAAAAAAAAAAAGCCAAACTAATGTTATGTCATAAGATACTATTTACTTTATGTTATAAGACCTGTATACTTTATACTGTTTATTTACTTCAAATCTAAATCATATTGTTTACTTTCATAGAAGCCAAACTAATTAAATTGTAAAATTATATGCTAATGTTTATAGTTTATCATTCCTAATTGTATCTAAGAATAAGTTAACGATAACACCAAGAACAATGTTGTTCCCTTATCTTTACCCCCACCTTCTAGTACAATAAGAATTAACCTATTAACCAAAATCAAGCCAATCAGAGTTAAGTATATTCAAAGTTTCTAAAGCAACCAGTGTTTTCGCAAAACTCCTTTTTTCATTAAAATTGAGAAATGTCAGAGCCATTGTCTAATTATCCATATTTTCGCGATATTCCTAGATTCTTGCGCTAAATTCGGTTTATCAAATTATCCTACGACATTTATATATATATATATATATATATATATATATATATATATATATATATATATATATATATATATATACATATATATATATATATATATATATATATATATATAAATATACATATATATATATATACATATTTGAGAGTTAATTCAATACATATCATCATAGAACCAACACGGGCCACCGGCGGACAGGAGGGGAGTAGCCATAGCGTTTTCCCGGATTCATTTCAGTGTCTATCATTTTTGCGCTCACCAAAATTAAAGTCTGTCACTACGAAGCTTACACTTACAATAAACTAACAGTTTCACACACACATAAATACATTATAGTAGAATCGCTCTTTCAGAGTAACTACTCATATACAAACTCGGATATCGCTCGACCGATCTATTAGCATATTCTATGAGGTTGAGCGGCCTGGGTTGGTTGGACAACAAGACCGTTATTATTGTTATTTTTAAATTTAAAAAGAAGTAAATAGCAATAATCTTTTTCAATAATTTTGCTGAGGCTCGCATAAAGAGTTTCCAAGTTATCTTTCTATCTATCTAGATTCTGTTGGTGATGTGGTACTTCAGGGTATGGAACTTTTTATTCGATCCTCTGTGGTGCCCATCGGAGGCAGATCCCAGCCATGGTTTGGTCGCTCCTGTAAAATAGCATCACGCTATAAGCAGGAGTGCTACCAGGCCTAGGCTGACGCATCAACATCTCGGGATGTAAACACCAGCGCACTTAAAAAGAAGTATAATTCCGCCTCCAGGTCCTGCAAGTGTCATTGCCAAGGCAAGGTCTGAGCACATCGGCAGAATTGGTGAGAAGCTAGTTCGCCTTCCTTCGGGAACCCGCGCATTCTGGTCTCTCGCCAAGGCTGTCCAAGGGAACTTCTGTCAGCCATCTCTTCCATCTCTGCACAGAGAGGACGACTCACTGGCCCATGCTGCAAAGGAGAAAGCCGATCTGTTGAGCTCTCTTTTTGCGTCCAACTCGACTCTAGATGACAGGGGGAACACACCGCCGACCATCCCGCGATGTGAGTGCTCCATGCCGGATGTGCGATTTACACAGCGCTCGGTCCGCAAAGCACTCTTCTCCCTGGACGTCAGCAAGTCGAGTGGGCCCGATGGAGTCCCTCCCATTGTGCTGAAGACGTGTGCTCCGGAGTTGGCAACGGTTTTAACGCGTCTTTTCCGGTACTCCTACTCCCAAGGCGTAGTCCCCAACTCATGGAAGACAGCTTTGGTGCACCCGATCCCTAAAAAAGGCTACCGCTCAGACCCGTCCAACTACAGGCCTATCGCCATCACCTCCTTGTTCTCCAAAATAATGGAAGCCGTTATAAACTGCCAGCTCATGAGGTACCTTGAGGATCACCAGCTGATTAGTGACCGCCAGTACGGTTTTCGTCGAGGTCGATCAGCTGGTGATCTTCTAGTCTACTTAACTCATAGATGGGCGGAGGCAGTAGAGTCCAAGGGGGAGGCATTAGCCGTTAGTTTGGACGTAGTGAAGGCCTTTGATCGGGTCTGGCACAAAGCGCTTCTTTCGAAGCTTCCTGCCTATGGGCTTCCCGAGAAATTGTGCAAATGGATCACCAGTTTCCTTGCTGATCGGAGCATCAAGGTCGTAGTAGACGGTGCATGCTCTGATCTCAAGCCTATCAACGCTGGTGTTCCACAAGGCTGCGTGCTATCACCAACGCTGTTTCTCCTGCATATCAATGATATGTTGCTAACTGGTAGCATTCATTGCTATGCGGACGACAGCAGTGGTGATGCCTTATATACCGGCCGTGCCAATATTTCTCGGGAAAACGTCGCCGAGTACCGGAACAAACTTGTGTCTGAAGTCGAGTCTTTGCTTGACAAAGTCTCGGATTGGGGCCGACTAAATCTAGTCCAGTTCAATCCCCAGAAGACACAAGTTTGCGCGTTTACCGCTAAAAAGAACCCCTTTGTCGTATCTCCTCAGTTTCAAGGCACTCCTCTTACTGCCTCAGCCAGCATCGGAATCCTTGGCGTCGACATATCGAATAGTGTGCAGTTTCGTGGTCACTTAGAAGGGAAGGCCAAATTAGCCTCTAAAAAGCTTGGCGTGCTCAGCAGAGCGAGACAGTATTTCATGCCGGCACACCGCCTGCAACTTTACAAGGCGCAGGTTTGGCCTCACATGGAATACCGTTCCCATCTCTGGGCAGGGGCTCCCCAGTGCCAGCTCCTTCCACTTGACCGCATCCAGCGCAGAACGGCTCGAATCGTCGACGACCGAGCCCTTTTCGATCGACTCGATTCATTGGCACTGCGAAGAAATGATGCATCCCTTTGCATTTTCTTTCGCATGTACCATGGGGAGTGCTCTGAGGAATTGTTCGGATTAATCCCAGCCGCCAAATTTCAAGAACGCACATCGCAGCAGAACTCCCGATACCATCCACACCATCTGGATGTTTGGCGGTCCACCACTGTACAATTTAGAAGATGTTTTCTTCCTCGCACGACTTCCTTGTGGAATCGATTACCATCAGCGATTTTTCCGGACCGATACGACTTAGGGACCTTCAAGAAAAGAGCGTACTCCTTTTTAAAAGGCCGGCAACGCATCTGCAATTCCCTCCCTGGTGTTGCAGTTGTTCATGGGCGGCGGTAGTCACTTACCATCAGGTGAGCCGCATGCTCGTTTGCCCCCTATTCCATAAAAAAAAATCATGCGCAAACGGGGTGCCTCCGCATGGCGGCGCATTCGGGACAGCTCTAACAGCCTCCTGGCGGCGATAGGGAGTCGCTATTGCTATCCTATCTTGAAGCACTGGAACAGCGTCCATATTGGCTCGAGACCTGCTCTGGTTAATATAAAGTAGATAGAGTAGTTAATATATGTAACTTTTTAATTTTATTTATTTACTTACTCTAACTTATAAGTACTTTTTGTAATTACTAACCCACTCTATGGAAATAAATTTCTAAAATGAAGAATAATAATAATATTGTGATTAGAAACTAATTTTATACGAAAGATTGGCGTTATCCTTTTGTAAATTTGATGTGGAATGTCTCTTTTTTCAGCAAAAAACTAAACAATTCGGCATTCTTGTAGGACATCGATTCAGCCGCGCAATTAGATTTAGTCGAGTGAGCAGTCCGACTGCAACTAGTTTCATTGTACGCACAGGATCGCGTGGACTTATACTTTGACAGAAGGGAATCCTCTCCGATCTGCCGATGGCCGGTGTTGCTCTATGCATAACATTGAGACAATGTTTTTAATACAAAAAGTATTTTGTTATAACAAAACTATAGTGTTATAATTAAAAGGGAGAGTTCAGATAGGTAACACCAGTGAACTTAAAGTATTATTTGTGTTGACTGAATTAACTCTGTTTCAAATGCGTCTAAATCTAAACACTTGATAAATTTTTAAGGACTCATATAATATACCTATACTACCGTACTACTATTTAATATGTATATTAGTTATACTTTATTCAATCAAATTATTACTGAAGCGATGTCTAATATTATTGTTTTATTTTATAAAATACGATATCGCGAAAAAAACTACGATCAACTTAGTCTGAGATCCGAACTAATATCACACTTCACTAAGAAAATCATTTTTATCAAATATTGTTTTACAAAAAGTAAATATTTTAAACAAAATGTTTATTTTGTTATATTTTTTATAATTACTTTTAATTAAGTTTTTAATAACAATTTATGAAGTACAGAAATGTTTAAAACTATTATCATATTAAAATGTCTTTTAGGCGTTTCATTAGATGGATTACCATTGCGATATAACAGTTAACATTTTGCTTGATAAAATAATAAATTACAGCCAGTAATCAGGCATGAATCGAGAGACTCGCTCGGTTCGAAATCTCGTCCGAGCCGATATTTGTGTTTTGCATTATTTATCTAATACGGATTAGTAAGCTGAAGTGGCAGTAGGCCGGCCATATAGCTCGAAGAACCGACAACCGATGGGGAAGAAAGGTTCTCGAGTGGCAGCCTCGTACCGGTAGGCGAAGTGTAGGGCGTCCCCCCACGAGATGGAGTGACGACCTGGTAAGACATGCAGGAAGTCGATGGATGCAGGTGGCTCAGGACCGTGCTTTGTGGCATTCTTTGGGGGAGGCCTATGTTCAGCAGTGGACTTGTGAAGGGCTGTAATGATGATGATGATGATGATTATTTATCTATAGTGTTCGGTAAGTACCGTGTTAATTCTTGATTAATCATAAGTTATCATTTAGCAACCACCAAAGAGGAATCTACTGCAAAAGAAAGAAGCGTGGTCACATTTGTTCTTCGAAAGTATGCAGAGTTTCTATACAGTGTTGCGACGGATGAAATCTGAATGTCTGTTCTAATTACTTTTAAAAATGATATTTGCAATTAAATAAGTAAGTTGGAAAAGTTAAAATATATAATACGACAGGTCACGTAGCAGCTAAGTAATAACTCATGATAAGGCGCGGGATCTAATCACAAGTTATCACTTAGCAATCATTCAAGAAGTACTTGATGCAAAAGAAAATAAAGCAGCGATAACGCCCATCTTTAGTGGTGTAATATGTTTTTAACAAACTGATAACACAGGAAATTAGTGCCATGGCTATCGAATATTACGTGTATAATGGAGTTACTGTATAATTGAACAATTAATCTGTCTCAACGTAACTTTTTAAAAACTTTTCGACTTTCCAGTGATTTTATAAAGGTTGAGAGTTATACATTTTCTACAAACATCGTTTGGCACGATTATCGTACAAATAAGACAAAACTTATGATTCTGAATAGTTATAAATTGTGCGGTTGTTTATTCTATTAGAGCCGTGTCGGATATTAATCCCCCTGTCATCTAAAAAGAAAACAGAATAAAGAAAATAAATCCAAATTTTGTCTTGAAGAAATTGCTTTGGCGATAAGATCGCTTACTATTTTATTCCTTATTCTTTTGTTCATGGATTGTTTTGATGTCCAATAAAAAGTAATCCGTCTATCTTTAAATCACCTAGGCAAAACAACAGACGAGAAACAAAGAAAAAACAAATCTTTCGACAATTAAATATCATATCTTGTATATTTGTGGAATACGTTACAACATCAATATCGATCGTTGATATAGAAATATACGGCATATATCAGAGACAAGGTAATCGTAAAACAATTCGCCTTATCACTTTTGAACGACCTTGAAAAAGCACCACGTGAGTTCTCTAGACAGTTTATGCTATACACAGACAAGCTAAGTTGAAGGTTCACAGAGGTGAATATTGCTTGTGCTCACATTGAATTTTTAACATTAATTTATAATTGGACGTAAATATGTAAAAAGGATCCAACCCGCGATAACTTAATTTGAGTTTATGATATTTGAATTATCCAAACTTTTATTGAAATCTGTTTGTAATTTTTCTTCTTATTTGTGTTACGTTTGCTAAAATTGTTTCATCACATAATAGTATAGGCCACAAACATTATTCTTCAAGTCAACATTTTTGACACAAACTCAGGTTGGATCCTTTTTGCATAACCACGTACAATTTATAACTTTGAAATATCCACTAACCCATATCGTCCCGCGGGTGGAGGATGGGCAGCAGCATCTTCTTGATAACAACTCCTCAAAATAATAAAAAACTGCCGTTGCCAACCCGCCAGCTAAGCGTGGTAACTATGGCAAAATCCCCACCTATGAGGTAATCTAAAATTCTTAAAATTTATTTGAAAGTTAACAATGCTTCTGACTGTCAACGTTTGCAAAGGGACATTGACAGAGTGGCACGGTGGGGTATAGAAAACAAATTGAGCTTAAATGTGAATAAATGTTGTGTCCTGAGTTATGGTCGTGCAAAAGCCCCTCATAATTATGCTTATCAAATGAACGGCCTGGTAATCCCTCGAGTTACACATATTAGAGACTTAGGCGTCGAAATGGTCCCGGAACATAATTTTCGTAATCACATTTTAAATATTTGTAAAAAAGATTTTAGGAATCTCGGCTTTATATTAAGGCAGTGCAGGGATTTTAGTAATGTACTTACTATTAGAATTTTATTTAATGCTCTCGTAAGAAGTCAACTTGAAAGCAAATATAGTGTCATGATCGAAAAACTTCAAATAAATTTACACACATTTTTTTATATTTCAAGCAGTACAGAATCTATCCTAGTTTTGCACTCATGTATCCGAGCCTATTTGTACTGGGTATGGTCGTAAAATTGTAATTTTTTTAATTAGTATTTTATTTTATAATAATGTTATGATTATTCTTTATTCATTATTTTACAGTTATTATTTATAAGTCAGTAGTTTTCTTATATTTAGGTTAGTTATAGCATCGCATTGGTTAATAAACTGTAATGATGTTATAATTATGTAATAAATAAATAAAAATAAATTAATCTATGGGAGAGGCTTATGTTCAGCACTGAACTTTTATGGGCTGTAATGGATGAATGAATGGAATTTATAATAGAGTCCAAAAAAATTTTGAATGTTCAATATTGACGACAATTACTTTGTGATTTAATTTACACATATTTATGTAGCGTCAATTGTGATACTTACATCTACACGATATATATATATATATATATACCTAGTCAGGTCATAAACTCTGTCACATGTTAAATATAAAATAATTGAAACAAGTTTATTCATTATGTAACCATTCATATACCAAAATGAACTTAACAAAACATAGATTCTTATGACACTAAAGTTTATTCAAAATGACCTCCGTGATTTTAAATACAGTCCTTCAATCTGCGCGGCCAGTCGTCTATCGCAGCACGAACGAGGTCCATGTCAATATCGGCAGCTGCCTTAATCAAGGATGTCTTGAGTGACTCCAAATTGGGATGAGGCTTCGAGCACGCCTTTTCCTCCAAGTGTAGCCATATCTTGTAATCTAACGGATTCAAATCTGGACTGGAGGAGGGCCAGTCTTCGTGCCGAATGAGTCGATTTCACGCGCCGCCAGCCAGTCTTGTGTTATCTTCGCTCTATGAGCTGGCGCCAAATCTTGTTGGAATACCCAGTGCCTGTTATTGAATATGGTATGAGAAACAGGTTCCACAAGGTTCGTTAGGACTATATTTTGATACACAACTGCATTCGTTTTTACACCTTTCTCACAAAAATGTACCTTTGTTAAGCCCCAATAAGAAACAACCAACCATACCATGAGCTAGGATGGGAAATTACCTCGTTGGACACGCGGAATACGGTTGCTCGCTTCTTCACTACTGTGTGCGTACACCTTATCATTTTGCTTGTTGTAGCTCTCTTTTACGGTAAAAAATTTTTCATCCGAAAAAAGAATTTCCCGATATTTTTTTCCCGCGTACCGCTTCAACAAAGTGCGGCATCTCTTCAGTCTCAGGTCCATTAGACGAGCATTCAAACAATGTCCTGTTTTTCTTCGATATGCCCGAAGCCTTCATTTAACACCCATTTCACCGTGGTTCTGCTTAACCCCATCTGAAGGGTCAATAGTTTCTGCTTACGTTTGGGATTTCTTTGAATTCGCGCCTTCACAGCTGTTATCACTGCTGGAGTCCTAACAGACCGAGGGCGACCACTTCTTGACCATGTCATCTATACTAGAGTCTACATTGTATCGTTTGATGGTACGATAAACGATAAACGAATCTTTTGGTTATATTCAAATTTTTCAGTATGTCAAAAATTTGAATTGGCGCGTAATCGCAACGATGCAACGCAATAACTGCAACACGGTCTTCTTTAAGTGTCCACTCCATATTTAAAAATGAGTAAAATTCTAAAAAGTATACAGTTTTATTTTTATGAACAATTCGAAATTCGAATTCAATAAACTTTTTTGTGGCCAGCATTCTATAAGAAAAGTTTTTACTGTGTGACAATACTTATGACCTGACTGTGTATATATATATATATATATATATATATATATATATATATATATATATATATATATATATATATATATATATATATATATATATATATATAATTATATTTGTGTATATTTTTCCAAATCTGGGCATTGTTAGATACATCTGTTTTATCGTAGCTGGCATAAGTTTATTACGGGAAATATCAGAAAAATTTCGCATTTGGTTAAAGCAAACTTTTACGCTTAACAGTCCAGATTTAAGTTTTGCCATGCATTTGAATCCTGCTCTTTCTACACTGTCAAACGACTTATCTCAAAAATTACAAGAGCCTAAATATCCAGACCGCGATTCCATTATTGAAATACTATTCTCGTAATATGGTCTACATCTTATTACAAGTAACACACACGTACTAACACTATTATTATCTATACGTGGCAGACCGGCGAAGGACCACGCTCTCAAAGAACACCAATATTAAATAGCAGCTTAATTCTATTTGGATTTTACCTATTCGAAAAGCCAAGAATGATGATGTGATTATCACCGACAAATATTGGAATCATTGTCTCTAATATATACCATCAATATTTTTTTTCACACTTGTGAAAATTTATGAGAGAAAAACGGAAAACTATGCTTGTAATATAATTAATTTATATAAGTAATGAATACCACATCTTCTAAATAGAAGTTTCAAAGTAGCATTAAATAGATGTGCATATTGATTGCCAAGAAATAATAAATAGTGTTTATTAAACACACAGTAACCCGATAAATCCAGTTCCATATTTTATGAGACGTGTTGCGACAATATGTTTGTTCTAGATTCCAAATATAATGCTCGACACACACGGTCAGTTAAACTAATCAGTTGAACTAACGCACATACAAAAACTGACTGATGATTTCTCCTTCGTTATGGTAGAATCCGAAGTTAGATATAGGATCTTAGTGACGGCACTACATAGAACCACTGTGTTTGGACTCATTTGAAAGAACTCATAAAGACCCAGGTAACTGTGATAATTTCACATTCCTGATGGTGGACTCAATAACTATGTAAAGGATCTCAGTTATGCCACTACGTAGAACCATCGTATTTAGACTCATTTAAATACCAAGATGCCTGTGATGATCTCACCTACCTGATGGTGGGCTCCGAAGGTGGGTATAAGATTTTAGTGACGGCACTCCCCAGAATCATCGTGTTTGAACTCATTTGAAAGGGCTCATACAGACCTTAGTAACTGTTATGATTTCACCTTTCTGATGGTGCAATCCGAAGGTGGGTATAGGATCGCAGTGACTGCACTAGATAGAACGATAGTGTTTGGGCTCATTTGAAAGTACTTACGTAGATTAACATGATTGAGTAAATATGACATGATTTTATGAAGTAGCTAATGATTTTTTCTATTTACGTGAATACTACACATTAAAATAAAACTAGTTTTTACGGATCTTATCGCGTATATTAACTTATTTTGTATTTCCGACGTGTCGAGCACTTTACATACACGTCCACATAGAACAAACTAAGAAACCAATAAAAACCCACGTTAAAGGACACATAGCTGATGCGAAGAACTGACGCTCCGGGAAGTCTGCAGTCTATGAACACAAACAGGATCACCCCCGTAACTACATCAGATTTGATAGACCACAAATCCTCGCTAAAGAGCACCGATTCATTCCAAGTATTATTCGCGATGCTATTGAAATAAAAAATAAGCTGGATTCTACCATCTGCTTGGGATTCTATAATTAATAAAATTAAATCCCAATCCACGTATACAACTGCAAGACTTCAAGATACTATAAGTTCATACTGCGTAAATCTGAACAAAACTTAATAATTTTAATCTGGAGGTAGGCGTGGTTAACTATGACATTGGGACGTCGAATACCTCAGTCCCCCCTTGGCCATGGGCCATGTAAAGTGCTCAAAATGTTGGTAATATAAAATAATATAATTAATAGAATCAGGCGTTACTTTGCGGAAATCCATTATATAAAATCTTTTAAAAAATTTACTTCGCAAATCGATACCTCCAATTTACACCACGCCAACTAGGAGAAGCTCTTAAATAAAACGTTCATATTTTATTTATTACCACACCTATATTAATGATATTTTCAGAATAATTAAACAATTTATTGTTGCTTCCAACTACATAATTGGATTTTAAATTATTTTGAAAGTTTTAAAATTAGCTCTAGTTAGCGGAGTTTAAGACGGAAAAATGTCATTTGATATTCCGCTACACTCCGCCAACTCACAGTTAGCGGAGCATATCTCGGAATATGAGAGAACACAAAAATCTTAATTAAACCCATACTAGGATATAATTACGTATTAATTTTAAAGTACGTCCAATAATAGAATTATTTTAGTGTTTCAACTAACATACCTTCATAAAATGTTCTCTTATTTCTAAATTTAAAAACTTAGCGTTTGGTAATCGGGAAAGTAATAAAATCAACTACCATGTTACATGCCACTAACACAAACATAGCGTAGAAAAACACGACCAGTGGTTACAGTTAACGTTTTCTTGACACAAGATTTTTTTTATAGGAGAGGGCAAAGGAGCTTGCGGCTCACTGGATGGTAAGTGACTAACGCCGCCCATGAACAACTGCAACACCAAGGATGCAGCAGATGCGTTACCGGCCTTTTAAAAAGGAGTACGCTCTTTTCTTGAAGGTCCCAAAGTCGTATCGGTCCGGAAAAATCGCTGATAGTAATCGATTCCACAAGGAAGTCGTGCGAGGAAGAAAACATCTTCTAAATCGCACAGTGGTGGACCGCCAATCATCCAGAGGTGTGGATGGTATCGGGAGTTCTGCCGCGATGTGCGTTCGTGAAATTTGGCGGCTGGGATTAATCCGAACAATTCCTCAGAGCACTCCCCGTGGTAGATGCGAAAGAAAATGCAAAGGGATGCAACATCTCTTCGCAGTGCCAATGAATCGAGCCGATCGGAAAGGACTCGGTCGTCGACGATTCGAGCCGCTCTGCGCTGGATGCGGTCAAGTGGAAGGAGCTGGCACTGGGGAGCCCCTGTCTAGAAATGGGAACAGTATTCCATGTGAGGCCGAACCTGCGCCTTGTAAAGTTGCAGGCAGTGTGCCGGCATGAAATACTGTCCCGCTCTGCTGAGCACGCCAAGCTTTTTAGAGGCCAATTTGGCCTTCTCTTCCAAGTGACCACGAAACTGCACGTCACTCGATATGTCGACTCCGAGGATTCCGATACTGGCTGAGGCAAAAAGGGGAGTGCCTTGAAACTGAGGAGAAACGACAAAGGGGTTCTTTTTAGCGGTAAACGCGCAAACTTGTGTCTTCTGAGGATTAAATTGGACTAGATTTAGTCGCCCCCAATCCGAGACTTTGTTCAGCAAAGACTCGACTTCAGACACAAGTTTGTTCCGGTACTCGGCGACGTTTTCCCGAGAAATATTGGCACGGCCGGTGTATAGAGCATCACCAGTGCTGTCATCCGCATAGCAATGATAGATATCAATAAAATCGTATGGTTTTCCAATATGTTATATTAAAATTTACAAAATTAGTCAAAATAATATTATTGTTAATAATAATATGTTAAAAATACACTGAATTATCAAAATTATTTTTAATTAATCTTTTTTTTTTTGGTAGTGGGTAATATATTTAAGTTGGAAATGAAACAAAATATGTTTTTATAGTTTAATAGTAAATATAAAATTTTAACCTTATGTACTAATCACTGTATAAACGTAATTGATTAATAATAAAGAGATCAATTAGCACAATTGTTGTGAACTAAACTAATAAACATTATTTTTAACAAGTTTTCATATTTTTAATTAATACAAAAGAATTAGAACAATCTCAGTACCCATAAAATTAACATCAACATTTTTATGAAATAGTATACACGTGACTAAAACATTTTAAATTATAATAATCGCTTAAATTACTGAAAGTATTTACGAGATCAATGTTTCACTACATAACTATGAACTTACAAAACAATTATTCTGAATAAAAAAAACTGAAACAGTTACGAAATAAGGAAGCAAGACACTGATTCAGACGACATCAATCCTCTTCTTCGCTTCCATCAAGTTCGTGATCGACCTCTGCCACTGGTAAATTCTTATAAAAATTATGATATTTTTGAGGTACGATATTATTATCCCAGAAATAAACTAAATCTTTGTAATTAGCCCTATTTATTTTCAGTAAATGGTCATATGCTTTGTCTGGAAAAGATTCTGAGCGAGACTGTCTTCCTACTCGATTGTTTAAAGCATTGTATCTGCTGACTTTCTACATCACCTAAGCTGTATTTATAACGTAACATTCCTATATTTTCTGGAGATGCCTCGATCTCTTTGACTTAATTCCAAGAAACCTTATCATTAGAAAAACTTTATGTCCTATTTTTTTATAATGATTTCTTATATTTACGCGAACACTACACATTGAATAAAACTACTTTTACGGAATTTATATTCCCAACGTTTCGGTTGCTGGAAAGCAACCGAAACGTTGGGAATACAAAATAATCTAATTAAACGCGATAAAATCCGTAAAAGTAGTTCTATTCAACCCTTTTTTTTTGTTGTAAATACCCTTTTTAAAATCTAAGATTATATTTTGCTTTACTTCTATGACACTATACTGCTTATCATCTTCTGCCCATCGTACTAAGGAGTACCATTCATCTGGCGAATAAATTTATCTTCCTTTGGCTGATTTTTCGATCAGGGTATGCACCGAATCGCCTTCGTTTTGTGTATGTCCCTTCTCCATGAAAGGATGATAAATTTTAATTTTCAGATTAATTGCCACTAACAAGTACTTGTAGTAAAATGTCCGGTTACAGTATTGTCAATTATTTGACCATAAATATATTTCAGTAACTCCCTTTGAAGCTAGTTTAGTCAAGAAATCATAAAGACAACTAGAGACGTCTTCCCGCCAATCCTGGTTGGCGGCGTATAGTCGCGCGGTTAGCGCCCGCGCATCCCGAATACACACCGCTAAAAGGAGTAGTCGAGGTGTATGTCGTGTCTTTGTCAAAAGTACATTTACTTGGCGTTATGTAATTTCCAAACTTTTTTATTTCTCAAAATTTTTTTAAGAAATTTAGGGAGCATAATATTATTACTTTAATGAGTCATTATACATTAAAACCTGAAAATTAGTAAAAATTGAGTTGGCGTAATGTCCATTGGAGGTATCGAAATATCCGCATTATAAAATAAAATGATGTGGCTTACCTAGTATGAAGAGCACCTCCCGCCCTCCTTCAATTGCGTGCATTATCCCCGTCACCACTAATCCCAGCACCGCAGCAGCTCACTTAGCGGTTAGCCACCGTAGAGTCTATATCACCTGAGGATGCCTCGTGTAGAGGCGAAACACGTGTCTTATTGTCGTCAGTGGTGTGTCATGCCTAGTGTAGTGGTGTTGGTAGTAGCGATGCTGGGATTATTGGTGACGGGGATAGTGCACGCAATAGAGGGAGGGCGGGAGGTGCTCTTCATACTAGGTAAGACACATCATTTTATTTTATAACGCGGATATATGCGAAGTAAATTATTTAAAAAGCTTTAATATTAAATAAGTTAAAATACGCAATAGAATCCGTAAAAAAGGTTTTATTTAAAAGAAGTAGTTGAAATACCCCTTAAGATTTATTGTTGAGTGCTTCGATCAACAATACCAACTAGATATCGGGTCGGCGCAAAAAATACGGCGAAGTAAATAACAGCGCACTGGAGACGTGTGATCTTATTTCGTTTAGTTGACTTGAAACACAGCCAGTATAAACACTTTTCACAATGCCGCAATGTACTTCTATTATACATATCATAAAGATATATATATATATATATATATATATATATATAATATATATGTACTACAAACATATATACATCATCATTACAGCCATTCATAAGTCCACTGCTGAACATATGCCTCCCACAAGGAATGCCACAAAGCACGGTCCTGAGCCACCTGCATCCATCTTCCGACTTCCTGCATGTCTTACCAGGTCGTCACTCCATCTCCTGGGGGGTCGCCCTACACTTCGCCTACAGGTACGAGGCTGCCACTCAAGAACCTTTCTTCCCCATCGGTTGTCGGTTCTTCGAGCTATATGGCCGGCCCACTGCCACTTCAGATTACTAATCCGTGGGCTATGTCAGTCTCTCTGGTTCTACTGCGGATATCCTCATTTCTAATTTTATCTCGCAGAGAAACTCCGACATAGCTCGCTGAGCGACCTTGCGCTTCCTCATACGGCCAGCAGTGAAGGACCACGTCTCAGATCCGTAAGTCATCACTGGCAACACGCACTGGTTGAACAATCTAGTTTTGAGGTTTTTAAGTATGTCTAACGAGAAGATGTATCGTAATCTCCCGGACGCTGCCCAGCCGAGTTGAATCCATCGATTGACCTCTCGGTCGAAGTTAGACTTACCTAGTCGGACTATTTGTCCCTGGTAAACATACTCGTCGGCAAATCGAAGGTGAGTGATGTACTCGACATTGACGTTAATACCGAATCCTTTCCAGTCCAGTGACTTAAAAACGTTTTCCAATGCAGCGGTGAAGAGTGTTGGGGATATTACGTCACGCTGTCTTACACCTCTCTGCAGTTGGATAGGTTTCGTACTCTGGTTTTGTACTCGGATAGCCATCGTAGCCCTACTGTACCAGCACTTCAGCCCTTCGATATACTGACAGTCAACTTGGCACCGCTGAAGGGACTGCAGCACCACCCAAATTTCGACGGAATCAAAGGCTTTCTCATAGTCCACATACGCCAGGCATAGTGGCAAATTGTACTCCTCGGACTTCTGTAGAACTTGCCGAAAGGTATGTATGTGGTCTATGGTACTAAAGCCCTTTCGGAAACCGGCTTGTTCGGGGAGCTGGAAGTCGTCAAATCTGCGCGCGAGACGATTCGTAATGACTATCGAAAACAGCACGTAGACGCGGCTCGGAAGGGAAATCGGTCTGTAGTTCCTCAAGAGAGCGTTGTCACCTTTACTGAAGAACAAGACCACCGCACTTCTGCTCCACGCCTCCGTTGTAATGCCACCATGGAGGACGTAATTAAAGAGCCTCTGAAGGACTTCAAGTACCGGTTATCCACCCACTTTCAGAAGCTCCGCTGTAATTTCATCCTCGCCTGGGGCCTTGCCGTTTTTAAGATGCTGGAGAGCCATTCTAATCTCGCTCAGACTGACGTCCGGGATATCTTCAGAATAATGTCGGATAAGACTCGCTCTTGGATCATTACTTACACTTGCGTGTGGCTCCAACGATGACGTGTACAGCTGCCCATAGAACCTCTCAATCTCACTCAAAATCTCAGGTTTCCCGGAAACAATGCTGCCACACTCGGTCTACAGCTTTGAATGTTGGCTATTTCTGGCAGACAGATCTCTGGCAAAGACTTTGGAGCCTTGGTTTCGCTCGATCACTTCTTCAATACAAGCTGTATTGAAGTTGCGTAAGTCCCGCCGCATGTATTTGGAGATCTTTCTGTTCAGTTGCCTGTATGTTGTCAAAGCTGTTGAAGAATGTAGCTTCATCTCCCGTCTAACAGCCATGAGATTAAGAGTGTGATCGGAGAGTTTTTGTGTTCTTCTGCGGCGGGTCTTGCAGAACTTAGTTCCGACCGTATGGACAGTTTCCACGAGCTTGTCATTCATATCGTCCATTTTATAGCAGTCTTCTAGGTACTGAAAACGGTTTTGTAACTCGAGCTGAAAGGTTTTGGGACTTTGGACCAGAGCACGAGGGGGATGGAGCGTTGACTTCATTAGAGGAGACCTCTCCAACTTAATGTTTAGGTTCAGTGTGCCTCTAACCAGTCAGTGATCGCTACCAGTTTTCACCCTCGCGATCACGGAGACATCACTGAACAGTTGTCGTCTGGTCATCATTATGAAGTCAATCTCATTTTTTGTCGAACCGTCGGGGCTCGACCAGGTCCACTTCCTATGGGGCCGCTTCTGGAAGAAAGAGTTCATCATAAAGAGTCCCTCTTTCTCCATGAAGTCGGCCAGCTGCTGGCCCCTTGGGTTCCGTTGCCCTATTCCAAATTTCCCTACTTTCAGCTCACCGTTCTCTCTTGTACCTAGCTTTGCATTGATGTCTCCCATACATACATACATACATATAATCACGCCTCTTTCCCGTAGGGGTAGGCAGAGATCACTTCTTTCCACTTGCTACGTTCCTTACATACTTGTTTCGCTTCGTCCACTTTCATTATTCCCTTCATACATGCTCTACGTTTTAGGGATGTCTCCCATTAACACCGTGTATTGGGTTTTGGAGGAATGCATGGCTCTAGATATATCCTCATACATTTCCTCCACCTCCTCATCAGGGTGTGCCGAGGTTGGTGCGTAAACCTGTATGACCTTCAGCGAATTCCGTTTGGTGATTCTGAGTATAAGGTACGCAACCCTCGTCGACACACTCTCGATCTTTACAACGTTGTTAACGAGAGACTTGTGGACGATAAATCCGACACTTCCTTGGGACAGATTGTCGCCCTCCCGGTGATAGAGCAAGTTGCCGGATTCGAGGATTACCATGTCCTCCCCCTCTTTTCAAACCTCGGATAATCCTATATAATGCCATGCTTTTCTATCTATTTATGCTTGTCTATCTCTTCTTTCAGCTCCACGATCTTCTCGTCAGTCCTCAGGGTGCGTGCGTTGTACGTTGCCAGGTTAAGTCGTCTAAAGTGGCAACTGAACCTCCACCGGAGATTCTTAGCGCCCCCTGCCCCGCCGTTACCATGGTCGCGACCGTAGCCAGGAATAGCGGGGCCACCGGAGACTGAGGGCCGTCTCTTTGTTACTCTCTTCATAGTGGGGTATTTGCCATAGTTGCCACGCTTGGCGAGCGGGTTGGCAACCGCAGTTTTTTTATTGTATTTTCGGCTACTATCAGGAAGATGCTGCTGCCCATCTCCTGCCTGTTTCCCTTTGTCGCCTTTTACGACACTCACGGGAAGCTATGGGGTAGTGGATATTTTTGACCGCCACTACATGGCAATATACATACATATAGGCATATATACATACAAAAACTAAAATAAATATATAATGAATTATCTAATCAAATGCAATCATTATACTACATACTATATTATATTTAATAGCTAGTGTGGAAAGTATGTATACTAAGAAACATAAATGCCCAAAATGTAAATAATTTTAACGAAACTTATGATAATATTATAAATTATTTTAGTGTTCACCGCGACTCCATAACTTTTTTAGCTAAATTCGAAGAAGCAAACAGAAACGACACAAAACGACGTAACTTGCAAAGCAATAACGGGAAAAAATACTTTAATTTGTTTTTACTTAAGATTGGTTTCACACTAAATGTTATTTAACCTATGTCTTTTCATATAAAAGTGACAGTTGTCATGCATTGAATTGCTCTTTTTGTAACTAATGATCGTAAGCTTTGTGACTTTATTACTAGATGCCATGGTTGTAATTGGGTTGAAGATAAAACTGTTTTATTTCTTTTTCTCAGTTCTTTAGTAATCAAATGTAGCTCTATAAGTATATATTCACGCGGACAGCATTTAGCTATGATTTTGTACGTGACCCGTTATCTAGTTGGTATTGTTGATCGAAGGTTGAGTGTGTCTTATTACCAGACTGTCTAATAGTAAAAACAGTATTATTACTCTCTAATTTATTATGTCTTCAGGTTATTAACTAATCAGCAAAACTCCCAATAACAAAATTAAAAATTTTTCAGGCATTAAAAAACAAGGCAGACCGGAAAAAGCTGCATAGTCAACCACAACCAGAAGACGAAAATATCTGCGTACTTAGAGAAAGCCTACAAGCACCATCAACACCAATTCCTAAAAATGACCAGTATTTAGAATTCAATTATTTTTGACTGATAGAAAGATTTTAGATTATGTAAATCAAACAATGTTTATTAATAACCCAATGATTTATTACACGAATACCAGACATTTAATAAAACTAAATTATCTGATTTGTTGTGTCTAATTTTTACTTAATTCCCGGCGTTTCGGGTGCTTTAACTTTATTTCAGAATGTATCTTGTAGCGTGCTCAATTAGATAAACATAGAAATCACCTATCTGGTCATCATAAGACCTTCAAAATGTATCATGTAATAGCACCCGCGCTCGATTAGATAAACATAGAAACCAGGACATCCTTACTATTTCTATTATTTATATTAGGCCTTCAGTGCTCAGTTAGGTAAATATCGTTAGCTAGGTTATCCTAACTGCTACAGTTACTGAGAACCGATAAGCACTTAACTAGTCATCACCAGACCTTGTAGCACCCGTACTCAAATAGATAACTGATGAAACCTAGGCAACCCTTACCATTTTCATTACTAAGGTCTTATAGCAAGAAGTAGGCAAGGTGCTTTATTAAGGTATTTCAAAATAAATAGGAATTATTGTAATAGAAAAATTGTATCCTACAAGACTGAAAGGAACAACATGTATTCTTCAGGTCTTTCAGAAAGCGAATAAAATAGGCAAAAACGATGATAACACTGCGACATCTGTACTCATGCCTTATCTTCAGTTCCTTTTTATGTAGTATGATCGTCTGTCGGTAGATGATGCCGAAGTAACAATTTTTAGTTGCGGTTCCAAATTTTCAATTAAATCAATTACTCATCAGTTCAACTGATCAGTTTAACTGACCGTGTGTGTTAGCCAATAAGAAACTGTACGTTATTTAGCGTCGTTAGTCGTTACTAGCTAGTTGTTGGTAAATAAGTTAAAGCAATAATTTGAAACTGTGGGTAATGAAAGTTAAATATAAAATTATTTATACCTATATTTTTATTTTTTATTGACATCAAAAATGCAAATTGGCTAATCTTTTCTGTTGTAAAACGAGTCCTTCTGTACTACTAATACTCTTATTTCGAAATTATCTGTGCAACGTTTAGTTCTTGGACTTAACTGGTAAATAAATGACGTAGTATTTCACTTTTAAAAAAAGTTTTATAAAAGCCAGTTTTTAATAAAAATATTTTAATTTGACTTTGACTAAAATTAACAGGTTAAATTAATTTTGGAACGAAATTCCTTATCGCACGGTATGGATTTGGCGGACTAGGAGACCTTAGGAGCTATAAGGAAGCGAGATAGAATAATATGTGGTATGTTTTATATGTGGTAGAGCCATTCTACAGCTATATTAATAGTATAGTTGTTGCATGAATGGGTCGGCTCGACCGGGTAAGGACCACGCTATCACAGAATAGCAGCTTAATGCTGCTGTGTTTTGTTAGGTGAGTGTAGAAAACCGGAGATCCTTTTTACTGGAAAAGGAGCATTCCATCTTAGTCCTCGCGAGTGACAACGCATCTGCATTTTGATTCGCAAACGAGGATAGATGCAGGTAGACTGTATGCTCGCTTGTCACCCTTATCCGATAAAAAAATATCCATATCCGTCGCAATTTTTCTTATCTTGCCATGAAAGAAATATTATTTAAAATGAAGCTAATACGTTTATCAATAATAATATACTTCGAAAGGAACTTCGTTCCAACTGAGTGTTCCACGATACACACATGTTTTTTTTATTTTCAGCGCAACGTGTTGCTGAAACCGGTTAAAAAAACTGCTCATCACATCTCTAGTTTCCAATTTGTACTGCCATACCAATCTTACATACGTGCGTATCGTCAAGTGTTGTGAATTCTATTCAAATATTTAAATCGTGTGTTTTTGTAATGAATTAAACTTTATCAAATCATAATTCTTATGACAAAAATAACTGATGTATTTTAAAATATTGTGAATAAATGATATATTTTTAAATCCAAGTGACAATTAATAAAAAGAAAAACAGTTAAACGAAAGTATCAAGGATTTTTTTTGTTGTAACCAGTGTCAAGATTTCATGAAAAAAGGAAGTGATTACCTCAGTTAACTCGGCAAGTTAAAAAGATTGTGATTTCATTTCATTTTACAAAAGAATTAAAAATGGATGCTGAAAACTCTGGAGCCAATCAAAAGGATGAAATAGAAATTATTGAAATAATGAAGAATTTTGGCAAATATCAAAAGGTCCAGTATTTTTACGCTTGTCTCGCGGTGTTTTTCATCACAATGATTCACATAAACTTTGTATTTGTTGCTGGGGACCTCAACTATCGGTATGTATGAGAATAATAATAATTATAATATTATATTAGTTTTGCAGTAGGGGCTCATAAAATCTATTCATAACTGAAATTTCAAAGGTTTTCCCAGCGAAAATTTTATTTACATAGATAATTATTACCCCTGGTAATAAGATAATATTGGTTACCAAAATATGTTATACGATCTTAATAAAATAATAATAATCATCATCATAATTACAACCCTACACAAGTCTACTGCTGAACATAGGCCTACCCCAAGGAATGCCACAAAGCGCGGTCCCGAGCCGCATGCATCCATTGACTTCCTGCATGTCTTAACAGGTCGTCACTCCATCTAGCGGGGGGACGCCCTACACTTCGCCTGCCGGTACGAGGCTGCCACTCGAGAACCTTTCTTCCTCATTGGTTGTCGGTTCTTCGAGCTATATGGCCGGCCCATTGCCACTTCAGCATACTAATTTTTTGGCTATGTTGGTTACTCTGGTTCTACTGCGGATATCCTCGTTTTTAAGTCTATCAGAGTAACGCCGAGCATAGCCCTCTCCATAGCTCGCTAAGCGACTTTGAGCTCCCTCATATGGCCAGCAGTGAAGGACCACTCAGATCTCAGTTCCATAAGTCATCACTGGCAACCCGCACTGGTTGAACAATCTAGTTTTGAGGTTTTGAAGTATGTCTTACGAGAAGATGTGTCGTAATCTCCCGAACACTGTCCAGCCGAGTTGAATCCGTTGATTGACTTCTCGGTCGAAGTTGGACTTACCTAGTCGGACTATTTGTCCCAGGTAAACATATTCATCAACAACTTCGAGCTTAGTGCTCCCAACAACTACCGGCATAGGCGTGACATGGACGTTAAACATGATTTTTGTATTGTCCATGTTCATCTTAAGACCTATCCGTTGGGGGACACTATTGAGGTCATTGAGCATAGTGCTTAGGTCCTCCAGCGATTCTGCCATAAGGACTATATCATCGGCAAACTGAAGGTGAGTGATGTACTCGACATTGACGTAAATACCGAATCCTTTCCAGTCCAGTAGCTTAAAAACGTTTTCCAATGCAGCGGTGAAAAGTTTTGAGGATATTACGTCACACTGTCTTACATCTCTCTGCAGTTGGATAGGTTTCGTACTTTGGTTCTGTACTCGGATAGCCATCGTAGCCCTACTATACAAACACTTCAGTACTTCGATATACCGACAGTCCACTTGGTACCGCTGGAGGGACTGCAGCACCGCCCAAATTTCGACGGAATTAAAGGCTTTCTTATAGTCCACATACGCAAGATAAAGTAGCAAATTGTACTCTTCGGTCTTCTGTACAATTTGCCGAAGAGTATGTGTGTAATTTATGGTGCTAAAGCCTTTTCGGAAACCGGCTTATTCGGGAGGCTGGAAGTCGTCGAGTCTGCAAGCGAGACGATTCGTAATGACTCGCGAATAAAATAATATATGGGCATATATTATATAAATATTTGCACTATAATATTGTAAAATTTTATATTTAAAAATCCCACTGAGTCTTTTCTAAGGCAGAGGTATTTTTTGAACCATATTTCTCTTGAATTATTAAAATTTACTCATTATATATGTAAGAATCAATGTTGAAATAATAATGTTATTCTATTTTATCCTACCTATTTTATAGAACATTTTAATGAAATAGGTAAAACTTTACTGACAAGGCACCCTGATTTCATAGAATGCGGGCAATAATTTTAGGTTTAGTGGTAGAAAGCGCTACTGCTGTTTGTTTAAATCCCGAGTTGTGGCTTATCCAGCGTTTGAGTTGTTCTGTCAAAAAAATTTCACTAACGATTGTTTCACCTCCGTACCTCGGACAGCACGTTGGTCTAGTGCCTGCTTTCTCTCCGGTCATCGGATTGGCCATCCGATTCTAAAGTGGGGAAATAAAAAGTACACCTTTGCTTGTGCACACAATCTGTAGTATGAGCCTGTCCAGCCCAGACGGTTAGTCTCCGATGAGCTTAGTGTTGTTGCTAAATTTGGAGGACGTGGATGCGACCTCATTTTACTAAGTCACGGCGCCACTATGAGATTTGTTTATACTCTTTTATTGCACACAAAATACTATACAACCTACTATTTATGCACACTTCTATATACTTAAATATATAGAAGTGTATATAAATAGTAGGTAAACAAGTATATTAATAGTACAAAGTATATATAGTATATAAGACAATGCAATAATACGTAATATTATATATACATACACACATACATACATACACACACACACATATATATATATATATATATATATATGTGTGTGTGTGTGTGTGTATGTATGTGTGTATGTATATATAATATTATATATATAATATTTTATATATATATATATATATATATATCCCGTCTCCGTTTACGACTAATTTTTGAACATAGCGTTGTTGTTCATGATGGCAAATTGTATTGCAGCGATTCTGTATGCTCCTGACGTGTCCCTATTGTGGTCCGATTTATCACTGTTATAAATAAGCCTAGCTTTATGTCTCTTATTTAATAGTGATTTAATATCGTCTGTAAGCCATGGCGCAGGAGTGTGTTTAATTTTGACTGGTCTGACTGGTGCATGGGTGTCATAAAGGTCAAGTAAGATGTAATTAAATATTTTCACATTTATGTCTATAGAGTCTGCAGAGTATACAGCAGACCAGTCAGCATTCCGAGCATCTTCTCGTAGACGTTCAATATCAACCCCTCTAAAATTTCGCAGCATCAGTATATATTTATCAGTTAATATTATTATTTATTTTTATGCTGTCCATACAACATTAAGTACTTTCCGTCATTTATGATTATATTATTTAATGGCACATGTGTTTAAATGTTGATTTATTAAATGTTTGAGATCAAGTGAAGTGATGCTCGATCCAAAAGAAAAACATCCCGAACAAAACAAAACATGCTGGATTTTTGAGAACTTTATTACATTTCTAACTTAGGGCGCATGATTTTTTTTTATTTGCTTAGGAAAAAGGAGCTGAAATACTGCGTTCTTTGCTCAACAACCATCCTCGAATGTGTTTTTTTTTTGTTATAAAAAAATTAAAAATTCGGTGAAAAACAAGCACACAGTGCTCCTAGTAAGTGGATGTTGTGGCCTTTAGACGTCTACATGTATCCAGATGCTTTGTCACTCCTAAGACTGGAATGACTCGTTTCCAGTAAAATGGGTATCCGGTTCTCTACACTCACCATACGAATTACAGCAGCATTAAGCTGCCATTTAGCGCTGGTATTCTATGAGAGCGTGATCCTGCCCTGGTCAAGCTACAACCATAGTATATAGGCAGCGTGTTTCTACCGAAAACTGAGAATGGGACGTTAGATGATGGTTCACAAAAACTTATAAGACCATTGTAATATATAATATAATTAAATTTTTCACCTAAAATAAGCCAGTGCTTTGCTACCATTCTACCGGATTATAAGCAGTAACGAAGCCAAACATAGTAAAGCGTGTCGGTATAATTATTTCGACACGCTTTACCATGTTTGAAGAATTGAAAGTTGTAAAATTAGTTTCATTTAACAAGAAACCCTTTGATAAATTTATATATATTTTTCTTGTTAAATGAAATTCATTTTTCTTTATTAATTTATAGTGTTCGCGTAAATATAAAAAATCATTGACGATTTTCTTGTCTAGAAGACACCCACATTGTAATCATATTATAAAAATAAAAATGGCTATGCATATTTAGAATTTTTTTGTACTTACTACTCTGGGCAGTCGGTTTGGCAAGCGCTGAGTCGATGTCTTCGCACTGTACTCCGTGACTTAACGGATTGAAGGCCAGGGATGGATTTTCCGCCGTCAGTTAATCTCTGACGATTATTATTACGGCCTAATTCTTCAACCAAAATGTATTTATTTATTCATTCATTCATTAGACCCCATCAAACATATCTCATAGACGACTCCATTGATGCATTTGACGGCTCCGTGGCGCAAAGGCTTAGCAATGAGTTGAAGCGCTGTGTGCCTCGGCTTCTAATCCCGCACGGGACAAGTACTTGTATGGCCTACAAACAATTGTTCCAGGTCTGGATGTTTGTCCTTGTGAAATTTATGTATGTAAACTACCTCCACGATACAGGTGAAAATCCTAGTGTGGACGTTTACATAAATGTTCGTCTTAAAAAAGAAACAAAAACTAAGAAATAGTTTGCCTCATTGGGGGAATAGTTGTCATAATTGCTAGTTTTGACAAGCGCGTTGGCCAACCACAGTCTTTTATTGAGCTTTTGCCAGAAAGATGTCGCCGCCTATCTCCTGTTTTAGTTTCCTTTGTTACCTCTTACGATATGGGGTAGCGGATTCGCCTAAGCTGCCAATTCACGGCAATTTCGAAAGTAAAACTAACCATGTGTTCCCTAAAACCATTTGCAACTAACAAAATTGTTTTGTCGCGCATGTGTGCCTGAGCTGTGCATGGATTTCGCGTCATTATCAAATGTACAAACAAACGTTTTTATCGCTCCTTGTACGTTATCTTTCTGTAGTATCACTTGATAATATTATGTTATGTTCTGTCTATCTTTCTTTATTTGTCTGAGCTAGTTAAATGATTTTAGATGCCGTGTTCCTGAATGTGAAAACCAATATGCAGTTTATAACGTCACGTGGTGGCCTAACAGCACAATTGACAGATGCACAAGACCAAAACTAAAACAGGGCTTTGTAATTGGACAAACGTGCACCAACGATACTTTCACAAATGCAGTCGAAGAATGCACTGATTGGGTGTACGAAACTAACTCCACCGTTATAGCTACGGTAAGTTCTTTCACCACAAGCAACATAAATACAGGGTATTTTTGGAACGCTCCCGAAAACTAAGACAGGCGATAGCACCAGGTATACCTTTGATCATGGGTCACAAATAAATCCGATCCTGATGAAAAAAAAATCATCTTTTTACAACGTTTTATTAGCTTTATTCACGCGCCATCATGTTAGTACAGCTAAATGAAACGATAATTTCATTAAAAAAAAATCATGAAAATACTGAAACGTAAAACCAGCAGTGGAATAACTCAATTCATATCAGCTGATTAAAGGTCAATGTACGCGCGAACGCAAATTCGCGCGGTCCGCAACTAGCGGGCCATACCACAATACCTAATAATTTACAACACTTGTCTAAATACCTAACTTATCTACTTAACCTACTATTTTGCCACTGTACTTGTCTCCACGTAGCCATTTTAATCCGAATTTACAGGTTAAATAACCCAAATAAGTGGTTCGATTTCCCGCTAATGAAAAACTACTTAAATGAAATGTAACCAAGGTTAGAGTCATGCGTTTTTATGCATCGTGTAGGTATGTTTATTATTCTCATGTATTCAGTTATGTATGTATTCAGATTAGTTCAGTACTAAGTTATTTAAAAAAAATTGTTATGAAACAGCTTACCGCTCTAAATCCTCCGTGGTCTTATGAGATGCGGCTCAAATTGTGCTTCATTCATTTCAAGGCAGATTTGGGCTCGGTGTTGCATCTCCTCATGGAGGCGGGGCATCATCGTGTGGTCTTCGACACAGTCCGTACGTAGTTTGTCGAAAACATCCACGATCCTTTTGTAGTTTCGTCAGCACTATCACACTCACGATTAAAAACCCTTTCTTTCACATACCCCACAGAAAGAAGTCTAACGGGGTCATATCTGGTGAGCGAGGTGGCCAAGCGTGTGGTCCTAGTCCGCCAAATCCAGCGATCATCAAATAGCTCATTGAGGCGCTTACGGCGAACCTCACGACATGTGGAGGGGCACCATCATGCTGGAACCATGTGCGGCGATATTCAGCCAACGATAGGTCGTCTAAAATGTCTGTCAACTGTTAATTTATAAAGTTTAGGTATCGCTGTCCGTTCAGACGCTGTGGCAGAAACACTGGTCCCAGTATGCGATCCTTAAATAAACCTGCCCATACGTTAACCGACCATCGGGTTTGGTGCCCGGTTTGTCGAACAGCGTGCGGGTTAACTTCTGAATACACGTGTGTATTTCTTCGGTTCCACAGGCCGTTTCTGGTAAATGTCGACTCATCCGTGCAGATAATGTGCTCAATGGAACCAGGCACACGTTGTTGCTGGTATAATAATCAACGGCAGAAAACTCGTCGGCGGTCTTGATCGCCGGGAACTAAAGCTTGCACTTTGTGCAATTTGTTTGGGCGCGTTCGGTTACGCTTCATTCGAATTTTCCTTTTCATCTTAGCTTAAAAAATACATCTAACAACACAAAAACATCGAAGGAAAGACGCATATAGTTATTTGCGTCTTTCCAACCTTATAAATAAAAAAAAACTGCCATTCATTTAACATTTTTACATATTTTGGAAAGGTCATTTGAATTTGAAAGGACGCTAATAGTAATTTATTACTTTTTTCTTAGTAAATATTAGAGAAACATTGGTAGTGAGACACAAAAAATAACAACCCGCAACTCTTGAGTAATGATTTTAAAGGGGATATCATACAAGACTTACTACGATAATAATTAAAAATTAAAAATTTTGTACAACCGACTTCAATATAAATAATTAGGTATAACTCAAAAACTATTGGCCTGACCTCGATCAAATTTATATGGGAGCACATGTGAAACACCAGCTCTTAATAATAAGATATAGAATAATAAGACAAGAATAATTGAAATTTAAGTAATCGATGCAAATATTGTTAAAGATGACGTAGCAAATGGTTAAATAAGTCTTGTCTTTTATGTTGAATTTGTATAAGTCTTTTCTACTAAAAAAATGTCATCTGTGATCAACAGTTACGTCTAAAATTCTTACGATAATTTCTAAAATATTGATATTTGTGAATATTAAAAAAAATTAGTAGATGCGCCTTCTTATCATGAGTCGAATGGTATATTTAACTCATTTATTCAAAAATTGTTAGATGCGCCCTTTTTTCTTATGACCGTAACATTGTTTCGTACCGAACTAGATACAGGTTGACAGCGAAGGGAGTGTGGGTACAGCCGCGTTCTAAAGTACTACATGGTATTGGGCTATTGTTTTATAATATTATAGTATTTAATTGTTTTATTGTAGAATCATAATAGGTGTTTTACTAGCTACTTAGAACTTTGGAAGTGGTTGGAATTAAAAATGGATAATGTTTACTTGAGCATTATTTGTTATTTCTATCGTAAAATATTTTTAAGTTTGTAACAAGAAAACTTAAGCTAAGTGTGACACGCCGTCCATTATGTCGTTTTGGGTTACATGGAAGCCAGATGTTGATGGTGTGTTGGTGTTACTGGATGCTACTTCATCATCACTTTCATCTTCGCTTGAGCTTCCGTCATCAGGTTGATCACATGGTAATTTTTTCGGTATTCTTCCTCAACACTTTTAAATTTACTGCACAATTTTCCCCATTCACCTTCTCCTATCATATTTACCTTTTCGTTCACTAGTTTAGTCATAAAACAATAGATATAAATAATTTTTCTTTCCTTCCTTTTTAAAACATCGTCGCGAGTCGCAAAGTAAGCTGTGTATGCGACTGTATTTTTGGAGCGAATAAAGCGCGGGAACCAATAGCATGCAGGCACAGTTATACTGGCGGATTATTCCCCCGTCGCGCCCCCTTCGTACCAATATGTGATAAATCGCTCAGTGCCCAAGTTCAAGGCCAGCGTTCTTTTTTCACCGTTCGCGAGTACATTAACCTCGATTAGTCAGGTGATATCAATTCAGTTTTCACTGCTGGTTTTATGTTTCAGTATTTTCATGATTTTTTTTATGAAATTATCGTTTCATTTAGCTGTACTAACATGATGGCGCGTGAATAAAGCTAATAAAACGTTGTAAAAATATGATTTTTTTTCATCAGGATCAAATTTATTTGTGACCCATGATCAAAGGTATACTTGGTGCTGTCGCCTGTCTTAGTTTTCGGGAGCGTTCCAAAAATACCCTGTATAATCAAAGATCCCTTTAAGTATGAACATAGGCTATCGTTAGAATGAGCCAGCTGACATAAGTTATTTAGATTTACCCATAAACCAAATCATCTAATTAACGCCAGGCGTGAAATATTCAGACTGGCGACGGACAGCGGTATCATACTCGTAGTTGCAAGACGTCTGTTATTGCGATCGTAAATTCGGCTACCAAGCGTGACGATTAGGGCAAATGGTCCCTACATCAGACTACATTCTCTATTTATCCTTGGTTAAGTACCAAAATATAGATGTGTTTTGCACTCCTGATGCGGAATATAGGCTTATATAAGCAGCATAACTGGTTGCCATATCCGTGTTTATCACGTATTTAAAAAAAACGACAACTTTAAGCAGAATAGCATTATAAAGATTTGGAGAATATTAATCAAAAGTTAACAGTGATACCTATCAGTACCTATGTTAAAAACAAATGAACAAAAAGAGACTAAGGCCCGTATTAATAAACGTTACTCAGCTCAAGTACACGCACTTGAGTACAATCTTGAGGTTATGATCTTATTAATAAACATATCCGAAGTTGCGGTTTAGGTTTACGATATCAGCTGAGTGCCACCCTGATTAATAAACGAAACTCGACTCTCAAGTGTGTGTACTTGAGTGCAAGTCACAGAACAGTATTCCTAAGTACAGCGTTTTGAAATACTATTTTTATGTGTTTATTAAGTAGCAACGATCTTGAGATGCCGATATCGTAATGAGGGCGTATCAAATGATTACGCACTTGAGTTCGTCGTTGAGTAACGTTTATTAATACGGACCTAAATCTACAGTTATCAAACTGTGTATATGTAAATCACACATAATTAGTATAAAGACTATCTCACTATATGTGACAGAGACGTGAAATATGGGGCAAGCATGGAATATAAAATAAATTAATATACGCTATAAAATCCGAAAAATCTAGTTTTTATTAAAAACATGTTTATACTTATGGATTGGATATTTTTATCATTTGAACTAAATGGTGTTATTCGTCATTCGTATACGCCAGAGCAATAACCAAACGTACCGCGGATAGGTGAGGTAGGCACTTCTAAAGGAATTTGGTATATTCCACATATTTTCTTACTATTGTCTACCATACAGTACTTGTCTACCATTTATTTATTTATTTATTTATTTAACTTTTTTGAACCTTATAAAATATATAAGTACAAAAGGCGTAAATGGTGATGCAACCGAAGATGGCAAAGAGCACTGACTTAGTTTAACAAAGCCTATTCAATCGTGCCTTGAAAATATCCACATTGTAATCAGATAGAAAGATAGGTATATGCTGATAAATTTTAATTATTCCACTGTTGTGTGGTGTGGCAACAACAAAGGAATGAAGACCAGCCGAACGCCTGATTGTCCGATAATGGAACGGAGAAAAGGGAACTAAGTCATGCAATCCCTGCGCACAACCTCCGAAATGTACCCTGTAAACACCGAAAGGCTGGCTACTTTGCGCTTCTGCTTGAGACTGGTAAGATTGGCTTTAACCATATCGAGGTCATTAATTAGCCTTTTACCGAGCCTTTCTATTGACTCCAAAGCTGCTAGGTGGCATTTTGCAGCAATAGCGTATATATTGCAGCAATACTCCATGTTTGATCGGACTTGAAATTTACATAGTGTACGTAGATACTGTTGCCAGGACGCCTAACTTCCTTGCAGCTGCTTTTACCCATTTTAGAAGTAAAAGTGACAAAAACACACATTACACCCAATTTCAAATAGATGCTGTGACCCACAAATACTTAAATCTATTCTTCACTACTACACTACTTAATTATATTCATATACAGATGCATTGTCACCATGAGGACGACGGATCTGTAACCAGTAAAAAGGTTTCCGGTTCTCATCAAACGCTGTACAAAACATAGGAGCATTATGCTCATATTCAATGTTGGTATTCCCTGGTAGCATGGTCGTTCTCCATTCGAGCCGTCCGTTTGTGCTGCAGCTATAATACGCTGACCAATTTCGGAAAATACTTTAGATACGAAACTGACGTAGAAGAAAGAAATCGATTTAATGTCACGGCGAGGGATAAATAATTTCCGGTTTTTGGTATAAAAATAGCAAACCGACATGTTTTCCAGCTCAATCTCGCCTGTCAGCCGTGGAAATCTAATTTAATTGGGACCATCCACAATGTTGGTATGATGTTTGCAATGATAACCTCGGGTTGGCTAGCAGATAGGTAAGTTCCTAAATACTCGTAGTTTATAACGATTATTTTTAATGCAAAATAATAATATAATTAATAATAAACTAATAATATAATATCTACTAAATTATTTTTAAAAATCATAGAAACTGTAGAAATAACACAGCATTTAATATCAGGTGCAAATAATGTTAATTAAGATAAGTTAGTTCTTAAGAAGTGCCTAATATGTGTGCAGATTCGGCCGTAAGCCAACGTTAATTATCTGCTCCGTGGGAAGTTGCATTGGACATCTAAAAATTTTCACGTCATCGTACTATGTATACATGTTCATTGAAATGCTTGAAGCAGTGGTAGCTGGAGGCACGTACACGGCAGCTTCGGTTTTAAGTATGTAACACAAATATTATTAAATTATAAAAAATAAAATATTTACTTTAGATAATAATACTTATTAAATAATTTCGCTTAATATATTATTTGACTTTTTGATAGGTCATGCATGTTTTAATGAAAAGAAAAATAGTTAAATACGCTTAAATGATTTTTTTACAATATAAGTACATGGTTTTGAAGAATGAGTTCTTTCTACCTTGCTCATTAGTTTAGAACAAATTCATTTCTTAATCTTGACAGCAAGGTGCAAAGTGTCATTTCAATAATAAATAAACACATAAACCTTTTTTTAACCATGGATCTTTTTTAATTTTAGTGATCGAAATTGGCGGTAAAAACAGAATTCTAGCTGGAGTACTCTTTGCGTACGCTATTTACATGGGAGAATCAATATTTGCTTGTATAGCAATGTTCGTGCCTTACTGGAAGGACTTGATCCGAATCATTTATATTCCTCCTATTATATTCATTTCCTACATATTCCTCCTGAAAGAGAGTCCACGATGGCAAATACTAAATGGACGGATCGAAGACGCGAAAAGTATACTTCTACGTATATCGAAAGTTAACAATATCAATATAAACAAACAAAAATTAGCAAATATAAACGAAGAAGACCTTAAGAAACAGTTCAAAATAGAGAATTATGAATATAAGGAAACTTATGGGGATGTACTCAAATCGAAAGAGATTGTCAAACGTGTATTAGTTGGAGCCTTCTGCAGATTTACTGCCAGCTTTGTTTATTATGGGTTAATGATGAATTCGGTATATTTGCCCGGGAATAAGTACACGAACTTCATGCTATCTACAGTAATGTCGTTCCCAGGCGAGCTAATATCAATGTATTTGATGAACAGAATAGGAAGAAAGCTTCCAATAATGTACGGTTATTTTATTTGTGGATTACTCTGCGTGGCGTCTGCATGGACTCCTGAGGGTAAGAACTTTGTTGCTTTTTAGGCTATAGGCTAGACGACTTGTAAATTCAGAAGCTAGTATGATATCTGAAATCTAAAACTTGTGAGATTTAGGTTTGAATACTACAGAAAATCTGTTTCTGTACCAATCATAAAATCTTTCATCTAATAGCTATTCTTTTAAGCGCTTTCAATACCCTGTTGGAGAAAAGTTATTTCAGAAATAGGTAAATTACGTATATCCTGTAAGATTTTGCCTGAACACCCTGACTGTTTGCCTGATATGAACAAACCCGTTTCATTGTTAATAAATATTTAATTCTAAGGTCTTGTACTTCTTTCATTCCCTCATTCTTTCTTTCTTTTTAATAATAATAATAATAATAATAATAATTTATTTTATTTTCTCACCACAATACAGAATTATTGTACATAATATTATAGTATAGCCTCAATAATATACTGTGGGAGACTGGTGCCTAAGCTAGGCTTTTCGCCTGTATTTCAGGACGCCAGGTCTCCGCCCTATGGTTGTAGTTACAATACTTTTATTATGCACTCGTACATGTACCATATTATAATTTACATAATATCTCCTTTCTTTTTATTAGGATTCTAGATATATTAAAAAGTGTGTGTGTGTGTGTGCGCGTGCGTGTGTGCGTGCGTGTGTGTGCGCGTGCGTGTGTGCGTGCGTGTGTGTGTGTGTGTGTGTGTGTGTGTGTGTGTGTGTGCGTGCTTTTGTTTGTTAGTTTGTACTGGGTTAGTAATTAACTTTGATTCGATTAGTAATTAGATAGAATTAGTAAGTAGTTGTTCGGTGTCATAATAATTTAGTTCTTGGAGCCAGATAGTTATTTTCTTTTTGCATATAGTTTTGTTAACGTTAAATATAGGGATAATTTTATTGACTTTATTGTATAAGAAACCTCCAAGGTGACAAAAGAAACGTTTAGATAATTTGGTGGATAGAGTTATATGACAGCGGTCCACGGGGTTAAAACGCCTTTTATCTCGGGAGAGTGAAGAGTTGTATTTTAATAAAGCATGCTGTTTTAGTAAGGTACTTTGTATAAACAGTTGCCGCACAGTTAAAATTTTCAATTCTTTATATAGGAGCTCTGTAGGATAGCGATACGGCAATGAAAAAGAGACCTTTAAGATGGCTCTCTGCGTTCTCTCCAATTGAAGCATTTTAGATTTTGGAGCACCGCCCCAGGAGGTAATACCATATGTTAACAGAGATTGGGCCAAGGCGAAGTAGACGGATTTTTTTAGTTTCTCATCAGCCACATCTCTCAGAGTTTTAAAAACATATATAAGTTTACGCAACCTGCTATTAAGGGTATTAATGTGTTCACGAAAACGTAGAGTGCTATCAATTATAACTCCTAGATATTTTACTTTTTCGGCTTGACATAGTTTGATGCAGGTATCTGCGTTATTAAGTGAGTTGGAATATGAGTGACTTACGATGGAATATGGTGGTGATAATGTTGTTAATGTGTTATTTTTTAATCTAAATGTGACATAACATGTTTTGTCTATGTTGAGTGTCAGCACATTACTTCGGAGCCAGTTAGAGACTGTGTTGTAGCCCAACTGAGCGTACGTATAGACATCTTGCCATGAACCTGCGCTAAATAGGAGGACGGTATCATCTGCAAAACTTATAATCCGCCCTTTAGGAAGAGTGAGCATACTCATTTCATTTATATATATAAGAAATAAGGGTGGAGAGAGTACACTGCCCTGAGGCGTACCATAGGTAATTGTGCGTTCAGCACTGATGAATTTATCCACCCGAACGCACTGAGTACGTCCACTCAAGTAGTCTTCAAAAAGTTGCAGTTGTATACCTCTAATTCCCAAACTCCCCATCCTACGTAAAAGTATGGGTACAGGAACCGTGTCGAAAGCTTTGGCGAGATCTAGAAATATGCCAAGAACCTTCTGCCCATTGTCCAAGTTTGTAACAATATAATTAGTAAGGTCATGAATCGCATCGGACGTAGATTTACCTGACCTAAAACCATATTGTGAGGGCGAAAGAAAGTTATTTTATTCTAAGTAGTTTACGAGCCTGTTGTTTATTATGCGTTCAAGTATTTTGGACAAGGCAGGCAGCACAGCTATAGGTCTATAATTATTGACACGGTCTCTGTCCCCACCCTTATAAATCGGGTGTATGATCGATTTTTTAAAAGCTTTAGGAAATTTTCCGGTTGTGAGAGCCAGATTGCAGATATATGTCAGGGGTGGGACAACTACATTAATATGCCTTTTAAGGAGATTAGAGGATATTCCATCCCAACCCACAGCACAGTCATTACGGAGAGATAATATTAATCTTGCAACCTCGTCCTCATCCGTTGGTAACAATACCATGGACTGCGAGTTGTTGTTAAAAGCTTTTTTTGTTGACTCTGTAAGTCCATCCGATATCTTTTCCGCGAGATTTTTACCTATATTAGCGAAAAATTCATTAACTGAATTAACAGATAGCTCCGGAGTGGATGATGTGGTTAATAAGTGATAGGATGAATTTTCTTTCTTTTTTGCCCTGTTTGTTATGTTATTTATTGCTCCCCAGAGTTGTTTAGGATTATTACTAGCCTTTTTTAATTCATTTTTTTCATATTCCAATTTAATTTTTTTTAACAACTTATTACAATAGTTTCTGTACCTAGTAAAAGATGTTTTTAAGACTTCATTGTCTGGCGACTTTTTAAATTTTTTGTGCAATTTGTCTCTGTGTCGGATACAGCGTAAGAGACCTGGAGTGATCCATGGCTTAATGATTTTTTTACGGTTTGGTACTTTCACGGTTTTTGTGTTTTTTTGGACCGCTTGTTTGATAAGATTTATCATTAAATCTGCTGCTACGTGAGGATCATGGGTATTATATACTTCACCAAAGTCGATTAAGTTTATGTCGTCAGTCAACTGATCATAGTTAATGCGCGTCGTTGTTTTTTTAACCGCGATTTTGGGCATTTTGCTTGCGAGAAATAATAACACGGTTTCATGATCAGTTAGTGCTGAGTGGGCTACTAATGTTGAAGCAGGCAATAGAGTTTTAAGGACAAAATGATCAAGACATGCATTTTGTCTAGTGGGCAAAAAATGTGCAGGCAGCAGGCCGTGTGATGCTAATAAATTTAAATAATTAAGTTTGTTTGTGTCATGGCATTGTTCCTGGATGTTAATATTTATGTCCCCGGTTATTATTATATTGTTGTAATGTGTGATATTAGTCAGGATTATGTCAAGCGAATGCAGGAAGTTAGTGATATCTCTATAACTTGGTGGTCGATATATTGCTAACAAAATGGTATTATGGTTTATTTTTATTTGGAGACAATTTGCATCTAAAAATGACGGTTCCTCTACAAAAACCTGTAGGTTTTCATGTATGTATACAACTACTCCCTCGTTTTGTGTTAGATTGTTAGCAGTCTTAAAGTATTTATAACCTGTTAGATCAGGTATATTATGTGTATTGGGAAGCCAACATTCGGTTAATGTGATGATGTCCCAATCGACCTTAGTCCTAGCGAGTATGGTATAGAAACCTATCATATTTTTTGAAATACTTCTAATATTTTGATTAAGTATTTTGAGCGATTGCTTGGGGTTGAAATTAAATGGGATACAGTTGTCTAAATCACAGGTAGATGAATCCGACACTGAGACAGAATCTATGTTGTTTGTGTTATTTAGTATATTATCGAATTGTATAGTGTTTGTTTTTAATAGTTACATTTTGTAAGTGACATTTAATAGAACTAAGTTGATAATGACAATTAATTGGTCGCCAGAAGTGGTACAGAGAGGAAACTGATAGTATATAGTATACATCCCCGTATTGCACACAGCATGTGTATTCTTAGTTAATAATATTAGTTGTATATAATGTGTATATGTATTTGTTAGTGTAGTATTTGTGTGTTTTGTAGGATATCGTATGTATATTAAATAATGTTGGTTATTAATACAGTTTTTTAAATTAATGCTATAAACATGCAATAAGAATAATATAATACTTTTGAACAATATTGAAGATAAGATAACGCAATCTAGTCACTTGTATTTAAAAATAGTGTTTAAATCTTTGATGTTTCATTTCTAGGATACACGTGGCTTAAAATAGCCCTCTTTCTATTCGGCAAGCTTCTAGTGTCCATGTGCTTTACTGGAGTTATCACGTACACAATGGAGCTGTTTCCTACCAGTGTCAGGGGTACCTTACTCGGAATATGCTCGCTGGCTTCCAGGACTGGGAGTATGTTTGCACCTTTAACACCAATTCTGGTGAGTCTACCTATTTTTTGTTATTCATAGTAACAAACTGTGTGTGTGATTTTGCCTCAGTATCGGAATCCTCAGCGTTGACATATCGAAAGACATACAGTTCCACCGTCACATCGAAGGAAATACTAAATTTCCCCCTAAAAGTTTGGTGTGCTAGTGCAGTAGAGCAAGACGTAATTACATGCCGCTCCACCACTTGCAACTTTACAAGGCACATGTTCGATCTCATATAAAAAGACTGTCCCTATCTCTGGGCCAAGACATCCCAGTACCAGCTCCTTCTACTGGAGCGTATTCAACGGAGAAGTTCTAATCGTCGACGTCCAAGCTCTTTAGGATTGGCTTGATCCACTAGCGAAGAGATGCTGAATCTATCTTACAGTAGTCGTATACTCGTATGATGTGTAATATCTGACATCTCACCGTGGTAATAAGCAACATTAACATTATATTCTGAAAAAGTTTTATGTTTTTTTTAATCACAATTAAAATTATCAATGGAATAGCGACAAAAATAAACCTCAAAATTAAAAAAGTTAAATACTGAAATATTTATTCGAATTATTTTAAAATTATTTATTATATTATAATTATTTATTCATTATTAGACATTACTCACTTGCATTTTTTAATATACTTTTGCACTTTCTTCAGACACTTATTATCAACAGTAAATGCATTTATTTGGAGTTTACACATATAAAATATTATAATATTATACGCCCCAGATATGTCTAAGCCCACTTATATCCAAAAGCAGTTTGGACAGTTGATAAGGATGGTGCTAATGAAATGCAAGTTAAATGAAAATATTGTGATATTAGGAGAATTTAATGGAAGGGTTGGGGTGAGGAGGCTTGGTTATGAAAGGATATTGGGAACGTTTGGTGATGAAAGTATAAATAAGAATGTTGAAAGCCTCCTCACCGTATGTGTGGAAAAGAATATTTTTGTGACGAACACTTTCTTTCGTCATCAGAAGATTCACACGTATACATGGGAAAGAGGTGATGATAGAAGTATGATTAATTTCATAATTGTTGATGAAAGAATGAGGAGCGCGGTGGTAGATACAAGGGTTTACCGGGGCTCTAACGTAGGGACGGACCATTACTTGGTCTTATGCCGAATTAATGGTATTTTCAGACGTTGGAGGCATCGGACATCTGTTTCTACCACTGCGTTACAGCGTATAAGAACAGAGAGGTTACAAGATGAAGGTGTGAAAGAAAAGTTCAAATGTAGATTGAAAGAAAATATAAGTCGTATGGCTGAATTGTGCATGAATGATTTAGACTTGAGAGACTGTGGTATAATAAAAAAAATATAAAAAGGAAAGGTTTAGTTGATGCAGCTACCGAAGTATGTGGTGTAAGTAAGAGAACGAATGAAAGGAAAAGTAACACGTTATGGAGGGCTGTTGAGGTTCGGGTGGAAGTTGAAGCAAAGAAGAAAGCATGGCTAGATTTACTAGCAACCAAGGCTAGTAATTCTAGCAGTATGAATGATGATATTGAAATGAAAAAGGTAGTCTTTAGACATCTAAATAAACCTAGCAAGCTAACAGCATAGCAAAGTGGCGAAGCAATCAGCTTTGTAGCGGTTTCTAATGGTTGCCGTTGAGCAATCAGTTTCAAAATAGGAGGTTCAGATGCTTGGATGATCAGTAATCGATTGCTGAAAACAGAATTTGAAAACTCAAAACCGTTCTTGAGATAATCGTGGGACAGACGGACAGACGGACAGACGGACAGACGAACAGGCGGACAGACATCGTGAAATCAATAAACCTAGCAAGCTAACAGCATAGCAAAGTGGCGAAGCAATCAGCTTTGTAGCGGTTTCTAACGGTTGCCGTTGAGCAATCAGTATCAAAATAGGAGGTTCAGATGCCTGGGTGATCAGTAATCGATTGCTGAAAACAGCATTTGAAAATTCGAAACCCTTCTCGAGATAATTGTGGGACAGACGGACAGACATCGTGAAATCAATAAGTGTCTTCGCAAGCTTTGGCACTTAATAAGTAGTTGAAAGGAAAAAGCAAGAAAGAACGGATAAGAAAGATAGAAGAATATCGGATAACTTCCAGGCAAACATTAATATGTTCTTGTTTCAAAACAGCCTAAAATGAATACTATACGAGACCAGAATGGCTGTATTCTGAATGACGAAGTTTTGAGTTTAAGAAGATGGAAGGAATACTTTGAAAGCGTGTTTATGAGTGATGAGACGTTTGAATTAAATGAAATAGAAATTCCGAAAGAAAAGGAAATAGATAGAGATATAAGTATAGATGAAATAATGTAAGCAATGAAAAGTATGAAAGCAGGTAAGGCAGCCGGATATGATAGAGTATCTCTCGAAATGCTAAGGGCTGGAGAAGGAGTGGTGGCAGACCTCCTGTACACCTTGTTTAATTTATGTTGGGAACTTAAGCGGGTTTTTTTATAGGATAAGGGTGACAAACGACCACACAGTCCACCTGATGGTAAGTGGTTGCTGCGGCCCATAGACATCTACATCTATCCTAGTTTACGAATCAAAATGCAGATGCGTTGTCACCCGTGAGGACTAAGATGGAATGCCTCATTTCCAGTAAAAAGAGCCTCCGGCCACCTGCACTCACCAAGCGAAACGCAGAGGTAAACCTCTACTTGACGTTGGTATTCTGTGAGGTCGTGGTACCACCCCGGTTCGAGCCGGCCCATCCGTGCGATAGCAAAAGCTGCCTCGTGGCTCTACCACTGTTAAATACCGGGAGACTGGTGCAAAGCCGTGATTGTCCCAATATATAAAGGGAAAGGATCACAGCAGGACTGTAAAAACTACCGTGGTATCAGCCTTCTTAGCATTGTGGGAAAACTGTAATGCTAAGGTACTAATTGAAAGAGTTATAAAAGAAACGGATGGAAAAATTTGGGATGTGCGAGCGGGATTTAGAAAGGGAATGGAATGTACGGATCGGGTATTTCAGATCAGACTACCGGCAAAACTTCATACAACTGCGCTAAGACAGGTACATTACTACAAGCTTAAGAGCCCTCTTACATTTCGGCGTTTCGCAAATTTAGGTATTTTACGCACCGAGCGAGTGGCGAGCTACGCGACCGATACTTTCTTTCATATCTATTCACTCGCTCCCACTATAATACTGTGAGTATGGTGATTAAACGATCTTGATCTTCCATAATACAAAGTTTTCTTAGGATGGACTTCAGTGGATGGAATATTTTTTTGGTGTGTCATTTTAATGTTATCTTATTAATTTATTATTATATAATTTATTATTTATTATTATATACCATGTTGATAACATTATTTTGATTTAATGTTACACTTGAATCATTGAATTTATAACCTTTAACTTTTTTTTGTCGAAATGCCGTGTCAAAATCTATTCAGAAAGCTGAAATAGGACAATTAACTTCAATAAGACCGTCGCTGTATAAACCATTAGGTGAAGTCCTCAAATAACAATGATCTAGTTCCATTAATAGACCACATTTTACTATAATAATATTTTCTTGTTTGCTCAATTGTGCTAATGCTACAGACTCGTTGTCCCTACCATGTTTAATGGCAGAGACGTGATCTAAATTATAACTATATAAAATAGTTTTAAACTGATCGATCAAAAATTGCGGTCGTAGTTGACGATGCTCTAGCATACAGGCAATCGACGCACACTACGATAGCAATCGACGCACACTACGGTAGTATCGAAACGATGCAGCGCCGGCAACGGCAAGCGCTCGCGCGTTAATGATCGCAGATAGCCGGCGCAGTGAAATATATAGTACTTTTATTTAATTAATTAAAATATAATAGTAACGATTTAAAAAGTAAAAATAATAGTATAGTTTAAGCAAATGTTGATGATTATTTTGGTATAATTTTTCCGTCTAAATGATGTAGAACTTCGGAAATATAGAGGCTTGTATCGAAGCTTTTTTGGTAGTTTTTTGAATTATGTCGATTTTTTTTCCTAGCGTAAAAAGCATATAACGAAAATGTATTCTATTATTATTAAAGTGTAGGATATTTGGGAGATAAAATTTTTTTTTTTTGATGGTCGATATTCAATAGAATCTACAAATTAGAGCTCCCAAATCATGTCTTCGAGAGTTTTTGTCTAAACATGCATCGGGAGAATAATTATTACTGATTAAATAAATAAGTTATCTAAAATCCGCTCTGAGCTTATTTGAGGAGAGAAAACGAACTATTTTTACCAAGTAATTGTTATTTCAAGCAACAAACGATAAGAATACAATTTCAACGAGGAAACCTTGTAATTTCGCGTTTTATTGCAATACCCCTCTTAAGGCTCTAACAGTGGTAGAGCCACGCGGCAGCTTTTGCTGTCGCACGGATGGGCCGGCTCGAACCGGGGTGGTACCACGACCTCACAGAAAACCAGCGTGAAGTAGAGGTTTACCTCTGCGTTTCGCTTGGTGAGTGCAGGTGGCCGGAGGCCCTTTTTACTGGAAATGAGGCATTCCATCTTAGTCCTCACGGGTGACAACGCATCTACTTTTTAATTTGTAATAGAGGATAGATGTAGATGTCTATGGGCCGCAGCAACCACTTACCATTAGGTGGACTGTGTGCTCGTTTGTCACCGATATCCTATAAAAAAAAAGGCGTGTGTGTCCGTGAATACAGGCAGTCGGGTAGAATTTACTAGTTAGTCTGTGACTGGCAACTCGTCACGTACCGGGAGAAACTGCTTTATGTCGGTTCAGCGATTGCTCAAACTCAGGGCACTTATTTATTATTTATGTTACTTATTTATATGTCAACTTTATCGCATTAGTTGAATTGCTTGAGCAAAAATTTCGCGAGTATTTTTTTGTATTAATAGTTTTTTGTGTCACTGTGAAGCATTCATTGCGCGTGCACTTCTACACGCAAATATAAATATCCTTTTCAAGTCTCGTATCTATCAATTAAGCTTTTACATATTTAACACCTGCCATATTTTACATAATAAAAGTTTGAAAAACGTTTTGTTTATTCAATATTATCTTCCTGTGTCAACCATGCCAAAATATGCAAAAAGTTTCGTATTGGTGTGGATTTCCTTACTCATGTGGTATTACTTCGATTAATTCCATCTGCTAAATTCTAACACCGCATCGTATATTGCAACGGAACTTATAATTCCATTCACATCATTTCGCTGTTTGGCAGTCCACTGTCTAGCATTTTAGCAGGAATTTACTTCCACGCTCAATCACATTGTGGAATTTTGAAAAAAAAACCTAACTTCGATGGAGGCGATGAATACTCACCGTTAGGTGAGCCGTATTTTCGTTTTCCTCCTTTTCAATAAAAAATTTGGTATGTCCTTACTGAAGTGGCAGGAACGCATGGACTTTTAAATTCCAACTTCTTCTAAGTAATAAAATGCTTATTTTCTTACAAAATATTACCCAAGATGTTTGTTGGGCTATCCAGAGCATATTCACTTTTGTAACTTATTTATAGAATATTGATGGCCGAAGCCGTCATTTTTCATCATCATCAAGTACCGGTATTTTAAATAAACGGTGAATAATCGGTTCCCACATTAACCGTTTTCTTTACTACACAGCATTCACTAACCATCAGGAAGACTATGTGCTCTTCAATGACAACTTACTATTGTTCCTTTACTATATATATGTATTTTTTTTTTCAGAACACAGTCTCCGTCATCCTTCCATCGATGTTTTTCGGTGGTTTCGCTATTGTCGCTGGATCTCTCCTGACTCTAACGCCTGAAACAAAAGACCTGCCACTGATGGATACGGTAGAACAAATAGAAAGAAGCATAAAACTACGAGAAATACGAAGAAAAGACATAAGTACCAAAGGCGAAGAAAGTAATGGTTTGATGTAGCATAGAACTTCGATGTTTGTTAAGGAAATTTCCACAACAATGAAGTGCTTAAAGTTTGAACTTCGATAAAATTGATGAAGTATGTCAATAAACCATAACATGTCAATAAAGTAACAATAAAAATATTATTGAACCTGATTCTTTTGGATTATGTAATAAAAATCATAATAATAAGCTTTATTGATAATTATACAATGTATATGTGAAGTCTCTGATTGCTGAACTAGGAATTATACATGTATCTCAGCAATCAGCGCCCTAATAAATTAACTTATGACTATGAATATTTCAAACAGTACATAATTTACCACTTAATTTATGTACTAAGTGTGTGTTGAGTCTGTTAGAGTTCGTGTGTGTGTGTGTGTGTGCGTGTGTGTGTGTGTGTGTGTGTGTGTGTGCGTGTGCGTGTGTGCGCGTGTGTCTGTGTGTGTGTATGCGCGTGTGAGTGTGTGTGTCAGCAAGCGTATGTCTGCGTTTGTATGTTCGTGTGTTTTATATGTACTTATAAATATATGAAAATAACGGATTCATCTAGCGGAGTACATTATAACATTAAACAAGTCTTCCGTTTCTTCATAATCCATTAAAAAAAACAATAAATCCATTTTTCTACCTTGTTTTTAAATTTGCAAAGTGGAAGAGGCAAACGGTGCTTAGGATTAATGTGAGTAAAAATGATCGACAAATACTCCATTGTATGAATTCGTGTTTGGTTATTGTATAGTATGGTTAGTGCGTATCTCGACCTTCTTGACATCGCATGTGCTCTGTTATTTCTGACTTTTGGATACAAAACTCTATTTCGCATCAATCAAAATCCAATCAAAATGCACAAGTCAAGAGGCCAGTAGAATGCGAAATATAATTTTGTAGCCAAAGGTCAGAAATAATAGAGCACATGCGATGTCGAGAAGTTCGAGATACGCACTAACCATATTTTACAATAACCAAACACAAATTCCAAGCACGAATTCCTACAATGGAGTATTTGTCGATCATTTTTACTCACATTAATCCTAAACACCGTTTGTCTCGCTCACACAGCTTAGAATTGGTTCAAACAAGGCGAGCAGGTAGTAAAGTAAAATTTTCAAGGGCGACAAATGTACTTACCTAATAAAGACATGCAATGTTAAAAAAAAACTATCTGCCAATAATTTTGTAGTTTTGTAATGAAATGCCTACTTTTACACATTAACGGCTATAGCTCAGTAAGTAATGAAATTAAGTACATAGTATGCTGATGTTTTAGAATCCTTATGATATCGGCAAGCTTTTTAAATAGTTAGCCACACAGATCCTGTACGTTTTTTTTCTCACCACAGGTACTCAAACTTAGCAGTTAAATAAAGTAAAAAATTTAAACTTATGTTTAGTGCAGTCCTGTAAAATACTACCCATAGTAGTTGAAAACTTTTAAGGGTAATTTAGAAACACCATTATTAGGGAACACATTAAAAGAAAAAAATCCGATCTAGCCATTAAACTGCGGACGTGATGACCACAAATGTGAGCAGAAGTACGAATTTTCAGAATTTTATAAAACATGGCGTAGACCCCGAACCGTTCGGGATAGAATTTTTTTTAGGGAACCGAGGCCACCTCCCCCCTGCCCGAACACGTACGTACCAGATTATCCATCATTACTGGGACATCCTGTATAATGGTCATAATTACACATTAGCGTTATGTATTTATTTTTTTAATTTGTACCCTTTAAACTACAAAAGCTCAAGATCTTCTACCAAAAGTTAATGTAAATAATAGTTTAATGATGCGCAAAAGGATAAACAGAAAATTGTTTATATTAGAGATTCTAAAACTCCTAATAATTTTGTTGCTCGGAATCCATGCTGATTCGAGATAAATTTAATAAATTATGGCTCTATTGTGAGATAATTAGATTTTCGATCTTAACCATTTATATAAATGGGATCTTAACAATTGATGGATACAAGAGATGTTATCGGTTCATTAGGAAAATTAAGATACCACTAATGTCTGATTCAAATTTAAATAGAGATAATACAGATTTTAAAACTCAGCTGAAACAAATTATATTGATGATGATTTCAAATATTACAAAACTTGTTATGAAAAACTTAATGAAGATCAGGAAGCAGTAGTAAGGATAGTAGTAATATTTCTGTTAATAACCCTGAAGATTACGAAACTTGAGATTGACCTAATTAGTATCATTCTAAGATTTTAATTGTATTTGTTTACATAGAGCTGTTTTCATATTGTATGCTTTAATCTATTTTACTTGAAAAGAGGCATTCCATCTTAGTCCTCATGGGTGACGACGCATCTGCATTTTGATTCTTTGTTGAGGGTAAATGTAGATGTCTATCGGCCGCAGCAACCACTTACAATCAGGTGGATTTGTGCTCGTTTGTCACCCTATCCCATTAAAAAATCCTTCCGGTCTGATTCTTGGGGGATATTGTTTAAGTTTATCGGTAGACTCACCTCTTCAGAGATTATTAGTACTTTGTGAATGTAAGGTGCAGCTCATTCCCGGGAACATGTTATTTGAATATTTTTTAATTATTTTGGTACTACCAAGGTAAAAATTCAGTAAATTTTTGATGTTATTCAGTTTCGTGCACTAAACCAATTTTTTTTAATCTTTAACCGCTTCCTTTAGAATAATTTTTCAGCCTTATATAAGTAAAAATATACTGGCAATATATATATATATATATATATATATATATATATACAGGCTGGGTTTTTTTGTTTTTTGGCGGGAACTCCAAACGAGGCGGTCGATTTATTTTTTATATTTATCGTTAAAATATCCTGTTCAGTGTAAATAATTTTACATTTTGTTAATTGTTAAAATGAATGACCCGGAGGATCCAGGTGGAACCCCGAAACGATCCAAAATTGTTCGTAAAAGAGGTACAAAGGAAAGTGGACCTAAAGTAGGCGGAGGTGAGGATGACATTATTCCGTTTTTTAAGCCAGGTTATCTGAGACTTTATCCTGAACATTGTACAAATACGGACTTCAAAGTTTTTGTTGAAAGCCAGGACAAACAGGTTAAACTTGAAAATAAAAACCCAGTTTACTTAAATCATATTTTTACTTCGGAGGTGAAAGGTGTGGTAGCTTTACATAGAGTCAATGCCAACAAAATTGCGGTTGTTTTTAAACAATACAACACTGCAAATAATTTCATCACAAATACAGACTTTTTAACAAAGCACAACCTGAAGGCGCATATTCCTGCAGCGCAGATAGAAAAAACTGGAATCATCCGATATGTGCCTACCAACATTTCGAACAAGGAATTATATACGAAACTGTCTTCGATTTATGAAATTATTTCAGTGAGAAGATTCACGAAAAAAGTCGGTCAAAGTACTGTAGGTCTCGAGACGGTCAGTATAACTTTCCTATCGAATGTTCTGCCCGACAACATCCAATATGACCTATTTTCGTTCAGGGTGTTTGAATATGTCCCACCGTTGCAACAATGCTTCCGGTGCTTCAAGTTCAACCACCCTGCGAAAATTTGTAATGGTAAACAACGTTGCTCGAAATGTGCTGGGGAACATAATTTCAGAGACTGTGATAAAAAAGAAAACCTGTGTTGTTTCAATTGCAGTGGTCCCCGCCTGGCCATTTCCAAATCTTGCCCAATAAAAATGAAAAAAATACTTGAAAAAAAGGGTAAAATTACCTATGCCTCTGTAGCTAATACAATTAAGTCATCTGATTTTCCGTCTTTACCTGCACAGTCGAGCAGCATTGTTAAGACCCAACCATTAATAAGCCAAAAGGTACATAAATTAAATAAAAATGTAAAAATTGTAAATAATGTAAATAAAACAGTGCCTGAACCCAACTAGAACCAAACTCAACTTAAGGCTCAAATTGCAAACAATAAGAATATTTTGATGGCAATGGTCCAAACTTTAGTCGAATTGGGTAATAAAACAGATAATGAACCTGTGACTACACTGTTCATTAAAGACTTACTTTAAAAAAATCTGTCACAATAATGGACAGTACAGTACAGAACGTACAGCAGTTATGTATAGCTCAGTACAATATTCAATGTATACATAGGAAAAAACCCTAATTGTCTAAATTTTTAGATGAGCAAAATGTTGATATCTGTCTACTCAATGAAACTTGGCTGAAAGATACTCAGCATTTTAACATTTCGGGATATAATTTCCACTATCATAATGCCCAAAATGAGCACGGTGGCGTAGCAATTTTGATCAAACCGTACTTTAAATATAATATTATTCAAACCAGATTTTACCAAGACATTCAGACTGTGGCATTATTGTTATATGTAAGTGGTAAACAATTAACGATTTTATGTGTATACTGCCCTCCATCGAATGGTAACTTCAGAATAAGTAAACTGCGTGATATAATTAGAGATTTGGCTAAGCCAATATATGTGGCTGGAGATTTCAACGCTCACCATGTGGCATTTGGGTGTATGACCACAAAAAGTCGGGGTCATCAGTTATACGATTTAATTGATGAATTTGATCTATGTGTCCTCAACAAAAGTAGCTTCACTTAATTATCCTAACCGAAATCCATCGGCTATTGATGTCAGCTTTTGTAGTGCTTCAATCACTCCACTATGCGAATGGTGGGTGCATGATGATTGTATGGGGAGCTATCATTTTCCTACGCTTACTCGTGTTTTATTGTCAGTTGATAGATACCAAATTAATCCTCCCATTGAAAAATTCTTATACAACAAGACAGACTGGACAAAATACAATGAGCTGTCTATAACTGCTTTTTCTAATTTTGAAGTTAATAATGAGAATCCATTACAGTCATATGATGAATTTATTGAAAGGCTTGATACACTTAGGAGAGATACTGTGCCAAAGTTTGTCAAAGCAAACAACTATCGTTGCAAACCTCCAGCACCTTGGTGGAGTGACACATGTGAACAGAGTGTTATTAAAACTTATGAAGCTTTAAAACTGTACAGAAGAGATCCAACCATTGATAATTACATTAATTACAAAAGACTTAATGCTGTTAAGAAAAAGATTATTTCAGAACATAAACTCAATGGTTGGGCTAACATCTGTAATACTTTTAACAGAACTACACCTGTTAGTATTATTTGGAAATACATCAAGTTATTTAAACGAATAAAATACAATAATAGAACATATAAAGACGAATTTGTAGTCCCTATTTTAGACAAATTATCTCAAAATAGATGTAGGGTTATTGATAATCTAGAAAGTTATTTTCAAATTAATAATAGTCTTCAGAAGTCCAGTTTCCTCATAGAACCCTTTACTTGGAGTGAGTTTTGTACAAGTTTACAATCCAGATGAAACACAACCCCTGGTTTAGATAATTGTCCATACATTTTGATCAAAAACCTAAATCAGTCCGTACAAAAGAAACTATTAGCTAATCTTAATGCTCTTTGGCACTTAAAAAAAATTCCTGAATCTTGGAAAACACAGTGTTTAATCCCTCTACTTAAGCTTGACAATTCACCTGAAGATCCTAATTCATATCGTCCTATATCTTTGTCATCTTGTGTTGGAAAGCTTAATGAAAACATGATAAAGATGCGTCTTGAGTGTTATGTAGAGGCGAACAACATCATTCCACATGTTCAATATGGCTTCCGGAGAGGCAGAAGTTGTGCTGACAGCTTCATCTCTCTCTTGTCAGATCTGAAATATGCCAATAATAATAATAAGTCCAGTGTTTGTGTTTTTCTGGATGTTGAAGGTGCGTTTGATAATGTAGATCCTGGCATTTTGGTTCAAGTTCTTTCTGACATTGGTATACCAGGCATACTTTGCCATTGGTTATTTAATTTTTTAATAGATAGAACTTTGTATATAAGGCATAATAATATTCTCCATGGTCCCAGAAGGGTCTCCAAAGGTACAATGCAGGGGGCTACATTATCTCCATTGTTGTACAACATATACACTAGTCAAATTCTTAATTTTGTAAATATAGAAGGTGTAAATATTTTACAATTTGCGGATGATCTTGTAATATATTGTACAGACCATAATGTAGATAGAGCTGTAAATAGTATAAATAATGCTTTAGATCAATTGTACATATATTATAATGACAAGTTGGCTCTACAGATTAACCCCAACAAAAGCAAGGCCATGATTTTTAGTAAAGATTTTCCCTCTAATGGCATACTCTACAATAGTCATCCAATTTCAGTTGTATCTAACCACAAATTCCTGGGTGTTGTCATAGATAACAAACTTTGTTTTAATTTACACATCAATCACATTATAACTAACTCTCTTAAGGGCTTAAATATTATAAGATGTTTAGCTGGTGTGACTTGGGGTGCAGATCCCAAAGTTTTAAGTATGCTATACAAATCTATAGTCAGAAGCCATTTCGACTACAGTTGTTTAGCCTACTCAAATAGTAGTTGTGTAAAAAAACTAGACATAATTCAAAACAAAGCTCTGCGGATTATTTCTGGGGCTATGTGTTCAACTCCCATACGAGCTATGGAAGTTGAAACCAAAATAATGCCACTGTCTTAAAAGACTTCTGCTAATAGAGAGATATTTACTAAAGCTGGTATCTGGTAATGATAATGTTCTCAAAAAAATATTACCTTTTCCTTTACAATGCTCGGTCCAGCAGACTTCGGGAGGTGAGCTTTTACAAGGTTATTTTCCAGTTTTGCCTCTCATTGTACAGCAAATGAATGAAGATTTTAAAAATGTAATTACACAATCAAAGTGGGCATGCTACACATACCCATATTCCTGTATTATATTTGAGACCAATATTGTTACCAAAAATTTTTTTAATAATTGAGAATTATTAAGTTTTCTTTCCGACAATAACTACTATACTTTGTATACAGATGGTAGCAAAAGTAAGCTCTTTGTGCGCAGTGCCGTTTATGATCCACAATGCAAGTTTGGTCAAAGTTTTCTTCTGGACCCTAAATGCAGTGTTTTCACTGCAGAGGTATATGCGGCCCTCGAGACCCTGAAGAGGATTGCACATATAAATAGTTTTAATAATTTTTTAATTTTATCAGACAGTTTAAGTATGGTCCAAAGTTTAACCAATCTCAGATTTGACTTAAAAAAAACTATATTTTGTATAATATTAAAAAATTGTTATTTAGTTATGCACAAAAGGGTATACAGGTCTCTTTCATGTGGATTCCATCACATAGGGGCATAACAGGAAATGAGATAGTAGATAAAATTGCACGTGATGGAACCAACATGTTGGATCTTAGCTCCATAGTAAAAGTAAAAAAAAAAGTATAGCTTATGGGTCGAATTTTGGAAACAAGATCAAGAACAGAAGGGTAAATGGTATGGAACTGTTCAAGGAAAACTACCTGTAGCACCATGGTATAACAAACTGAAAATGGCTAGTCGGGACTTTATTACCACTATAAATAGACTGCGCTTTGGTCACTCCACCGTCCCGGCCCACCTGGCTCGATTGGGCATAGTGGAGAGCAGCTACTGCACCTTCTGCAATAATTCTGTTGGTGATATCGAACATTTCATACTTACATGTGAGTGCTTTTCGTTTGACAGATTGAATCTTGTCAGTGAAATTAGTGACATAGTGCAAAATCAAGTGACAGTGCAAGATCCCTCCCGCCGCCTGAGTGATATGTTAAAAAATAGATCTTATTACGTGCCTCTATATAAATTCATCAAAAATACAGTGGGGAAATTATAATAAACCGAATAAAAATACTCAAGACTTGGCCTAAAGGTCTAGATACCAGGCCATAAACTCCAAAAATATATATATATATACAGGGTATTTTTGGAACGCTCCCGAAAACTAAGACAGGCGACAGCACCAAGTATACCTTTGATCATGGGTCACAAATAAATTCGATCCTGATAAAAAAAAATCATCTTTTTACAACGTTTTATTAGCTTTATTCACGCGTCATCATGTTAGTACAGCTAAATGAAACGATAATTTCATAAAAAATATCATGAAAATACTGAAACATAAAACCAGCAGTGGAATGACTGAATTTATATCAGCTGATTAAAGGTCAATGTACGGGCGAACGCAAATTCGCGCGGCCCGCAACTAGCGGGCCATACCGCAATACCTAATAATTTACAACACTTGTCTAAATACCTAACTTATCTACTTAACCTACTATTTTGCCACTGTACTTGTCTCCACGTAGCTACTTTAACCCGAATTTACAGGTTAAATAAACCCAAATAACTGGTTCGATTCCCCGCTAATGAAAAAAATACTTAAATGAAATGTAACGAAGGTTGGAGTCATGCGTTTTTATTCATCGTGTAGGTATGTTTATTATTCTCATGTATTCAGTTATGTACCTATTCAGATTAGTCCAGTACTAAGTTATTTAAAAAAAATAGTTATGAAACAGCTTACCGCTCTAATCCTCCGTGGTCTTATGAGATGCGGCTCAAATTGTGCTCCATTCATTTCAAGGTAGATTTGGGTGCAGGCGGGGCATTATCGTGTGGTGTTCGACACAGTCCGTACGTAGTTTCTCGAAAGCATCCACGATCCTTTGGTGTATTTCATCAGCACTATCACACTCACGATTAAAAACCCTTTCTTTCACATACCCCACAGAAAGAAGTCTAACGGGGTCAGATCTGGGGAGCGAGGTGGCCAAGCGTGTGGTCCTAATCTGCCGATCTAGAGATCATCAAATAGATCATTGAGGCGCTCACGGACGAACCTCACAACATGTGGAGGAACACCATCATGCTGGAACCATGTGCGGCGATATTCAGCCAACGATAGGTCGTCTAAAATGTCAACCAACTGTTCATTTATAAAGTTTAGGTATCGCTGTCCGTTCAGTCGCTGTGGCAGAAACACTGGTCCCAGTATGCCATCCTTAAATAAACTTGCCCTACGTTATCCGACCCGGATCCAGGTTTGGTGCCCGGTTTGTCGAACAACGTGCGGGTTAGCCTCTGAATACACGTGTGTATTTCTTCGTTCCACAGGCCGTTTCTGGTAAATGTCGACTCATCCGTCCAGATAATGTGCTCAATGGAACCAGGCACACGTTGTTGCTGGTATAATAACCAACGGCAGAAAACTCGTCGGTGGTCGTGATTGCCGGAACTAAAGCTTGCACTTTGTGCAATTTGTATGGGCGCATCCGATTACGCTTCAACACTTTGTGCACTACACAGTATGACACACTTGTTCCATCCCGACGTCTTAACAATTTATTTAGCGATACTTCGTGTACCTAGGTTCGGATACATAACATGTTGCCGTATTTACAATCACTATAAACGTACGCGTTAAGCATTATTAAAACAAAAAACGTAACAACAAGAATAATAACAACACGTAATCACAAGTAATATCAATTTAATAAATAAAACGATTGAGCTGTCGCTCGCGCACGCGTGTAGAAAATCAACACGGAACTGTTTCAAAAACTAAGATTAATAACGAACCCCGACAAAATTAAAACCTACTGCGTCACAGCGTGAGGCGACTCGAGCCGGCCGGGTTACATATTTGTTTCGCACCGAGCTAGATACAGGTCGAGTGGAGGGAGTATGGTTACAGTCGCGTTCTAAAGTACTACACGATATTGGGATATTGTTTTATAATATTATAGTAAGTAATTAATTGTTTTATTGTAGAATCATAATAGGTGCTTTACTAGCTAGAACTTTGGAAAAGGTTGGAATTAAAAATGGATAATGTTTACTTGAGCATTATTTGTTATTTCTATCGTAAAATATAAAGTAGTTTGTAACAAGAAAACTTAAGCTAAGGGTGGCACGCCGTCCATTATGTCGTCTTGGGTCACATGGAAGCCAGATGTTGATGGTGTGTTAGTATTACTGGATGCTACTTCATCATCACTTTCATCTTCGCTTGAGCTTCCGTCATCAGGTCGATCACATGGTAAGTTTTTCGGTATTCTTCCTCAACACTTTTAACTTTACTGCACAATTTTCCCCATTCACCTTCCCCTATCATATTTACCTTTTCGTTCACTAGTTCAGTCATAAAACAATAGATATAAATAATTTTTCTTTCATTCCTTTTTAAAACATCGTCGCGAGTCGCAAAGTAAGCTGTGTATGCGACTGTATTTTTGGAGCGAACAAAGCGCGGGAACCAATAGCATGCAGGCACAGTAATACTGGCGGATTGTTCCCTCGTCGCGCCCTCTTCGTACCAATATGTGATAAATCGCTCAGTGCCCAAGTTCAAGGCCAGCGTTTTTGTCACGCGCGTACATTAACCTCCATTAGTCAGGTGATATCCATTCAGTTTCCACTGCTGGTTTTATGTTTCAGTATTTTCATGATATTTTGTTTCATTTAGCGGTACTAACATGATGGCGCGTGAATAAAGCTAATAAAACGTTGTAAAAAGATGATTTTTTTTTGATCAGGATCGAATTTATTTGTGACCCATGATCAAAGGTATACTTGGTGCTGTCGCCTGTCTTAGTTTTCGAGAGCGTTCCAAAAACACTGTATATGACGGCACCTGCACCGTTGCAGGTGCGGCGGCGTCGGTTTAGCTAGACAGAATTCTTGTAAACGACACGTGTACCGCACACCTGCGGCATTGCACCTGCGGTGCCGCCCGTTCTTTAAGGCAGTCTTGGCTCTGACGTGGAACGGTGCGTTTGTCGTATTCCGTTACTAGTTTATCCTTGACTCGTTGGATAATTAGTTCGTGCAAACGAATTAATTATCCATATATATATATATATATATATATATATATATATATATATATATATATCATCATCATTACAGCCTTTCACAAGTCCAGTGCTGAACATAGGCATCCCCCAAGGAATGCCACAAAGCACGGTCCTGAGCCACATGCATCCATCGACTTCCTGCATGCCTTACCAGGTCGTCACTCCATCTCGTGGGGGGTCGCCCTACACTTCGCCTACCGGTACGAGGCTGCCACTCGAGAACCTTTCTTCCCCATCGGTTGTCGGTTCTTTGAGCTATATGGCTAGCCCACTGCCACTTCAGCTTACTAATCCGTTGGGCTATGTCTATTACTCTAGTTCTACTGCGTATATCCTCATTTCTAAGTTTATCACGCAGAGAAACTCCGAGCATAGCCCTCTCCATAGCTCGCTGAGCGACCTTGAGCTTCCTCATACGGCCAGCTGAGAAGGACCACGTCTCAGTTCCGTAAGTCATCACTGGCAACACGCAATGGTTGTACAATTTCGTTTTAAGATTTTGAGGTATGTCTGACGAGAAGACGTGTCGTAGCTTCCCGAACGCTGCCCAGCCGAGTTGAATCCGTCGATTGACCTCTCGGTCGAAGTTGGACTTACCTAGTCGGACTATTTGTCCCAGGTAAACATACTCGACAACAACTTCGAGCTTAGTGCTCCCAACAACTACCGGCATAGGTGTGACATGGACATTAAACATGATCTTTGTTTTGTCCATGTTCATCTTAAGACCTATCCGTTGGGAGACACTATTAAGGTCATTGAGCATAGTGCTTAGATCCTCCAGCGATTCTGCCATAAGGACTATATCGTCGGCAAATCAATGGTGAGTGATGTACTCGCCATTGATGTTGATACCGTATCCTTTCCAGTCCAGAAGCTTGAAAACGTCTTCCAATGCAGCGGTGAAGAGTTTCGGGGATATGACGTCACCCTGTCTTACACCTCTCTGCAATTGGATAGGTTTCGTAGTCTGGTTCTGTACTCGGATAGCCATTGTAGCTCTACTGTACAAACACTTCAGCACTTCGATATACCGACAGTCAACTTGGCACCGCTGAAGGGACTGCAGCACTGCCCAAATTTCGACGGAATCAAAGGCTTTCTCATAATCCAAATATGCCAGACATAGTGGCAAATTGTACTCTTCGGACTTCTGTACAATTTGCCGAAGGGTATGTATGTGGTCTATGATGCTAAAGCCCTTTCGGAAACAGGCAAATTCGGGAGGCTGGAAGTCGTAAATCTGCGCGCGAGACGATTCGTAACGACTCTCGAAAACAGCACGTAGACGCGGCTCAGGAGGGAAAGTGGTCTGTAGTTCTTCAAAAGAGCGTTGTCACCTTTCTTGAAGAACAAGGCCACCGCATTTCTGCTCCACGCCTCCGGTGTAATGCCACCATGGAGGACGGAATTAAAGAGCTTCTGAAGGACTTCAAGTGTCGGTCTTCCACCCGCTTTCAGAAGCTCCGCTGTAATTCCATCCTCGCCTGGGGCCTCACCGCTTTTAAGGTGCTGGAGAGCCATTCTAATCTCGCTCAGACTGACGTCCTGGATATCTTCGGAATAGTGTCGGATGAGACTCGCTCTTGGATGGTTACTCACACTTGCGTGTGGCCCCAACGATGACGTATACAGCTGCCCATAGAAACTCTCAATCTCACTCAAAATCTCAGGTGTCCCGAAAACGATGCTACCACATTCGATCTTCAGCTTTAACAGTTGGTTCTTTCTGGCAGACAGATCTCTGGCAGCCTTTGGAGCCTTGGTTCCGCTCGATCGCTTCTTCAATACGAGCTGTATTGAAGTTGCGTAAGTCCCGCCGCATGCATTTAAGGATCTGTCTGTTCAGATGCCTGTATGCTGTCAAGTCTGTTGAAGAATGCAGCTTCATCTCCCGTCTAACAGCCATGAGATTAAGAGTGTGATCAGAGAGTTTTTGTGTTCTTCTGCGGCGGGTCTTGCAGAACTTAGCTCCGACCGCATGGACAGTTTCCACGAGCTTGTCATTCATATCGTCCACTTCATTGCAGTCTCCTAGGCACTGAAAACAGTTTTGTAACTCGAGCTGAAAGGTTTCGGGACTTTGGAACAGAGCACGAGGGGGACGGAGCGTTGACTTCATTAGACGAGACCTCTCCAACTTAACGTTTATGTTTAGTGTGCTTCTAAACATTCGGTGATCGCTACCAGTTTTCACCCTCGCGATCACGGAGACATCACTGAACAGTTGTCGTCTGGTCGTCATAATGAAGTCAATCTCGTTTTTTGTCGAACCGTCGGGGCTCGACCAGGTCCACTTCCTGTGGGGCCGCTTCTGGCAGAAAGAGTTCATCATAAAGAGTCCCTCTTTCTCCATGAAGTCGGCCAGCTGCTGGCCCCTTGGGTTCCGTTGCCCTGTTCCAAATTTCCCTACTTTCAGCTTACCGTTCTCTCTTGTGCCTAGTTTTGCAATGAAGTCTCCCATTAACACCGTATATTGGGTTTTGGAGGAATTCATGGCTCTATTCATTTCTTGAATTTCATTTAATGAATGGGCGAAAGTAGGAGTCCATAAGAGCAGACATAAGTTATATGATCTTTACCATGAAAGATCATGTAATCATAGCGTCGAATTTAGGGAAAATGTAAAAAAATATTCAAAAATATTTAAAAGAGTGTGCTCCACAGCCAAGTCTTTGCATTTGAGCAACAAAATTAAGACGGCTTCTAATAAAATTAAAATGACATGGAGTATAATTAATAGTGAAACTTATAAGATCAAATTTCGCAATTCAAACTACCAGTTAAGTGTTAATAACAAATTAACCGAATCAGATCAGGACGTTGCAATGGTTTTTGAGAAATATTTTACTGATATTCCGATATTAACCACTAAGTCACTGAATTCTTCTCCTGCGGTCGCCGAATCATTACTTAAACAAAATGTAAATGCGTGTACAAAGAATTTTACATTTCATAAAGTATCATCAAAAGATATTGTAAAATATTTTAAAACTATTGATGTTAAGAAAACTGCGGATCTGTGGGGGATTTCCGTTAAAGTTATTGCGTCTATAATAGATACAATCGCGCCTCATTTATCTATTATTTTTAATACTAGTATCGAATCTGGTGTGTTTCCTGATTTAATGAAGTATAGTAAAGTAATACCTTTATTTAAATCTGGTAGTACATTAAACCTCGCCAATTTTAGACCTATTACTGTACTACCAACACTTAGTAAGATTTTTGAAAAAATTATTCTTGATCAAATGTTAAATTTATTTAATATAAATAATTTACTTCATAAAAATCAATTTGGTTTCACAAGGAGTCGCTCGACAACTGATGCCGGTGTTGAGCAGATTAAATATATATTTAATGCATGGAAGAATTCAGAGGATGCTTTGGGTATATTTTGTGACCTATCCAAAGCCTTCGATTGTCTTCACCATGAAACATTAATCAGGAAACTTCAACACTACGGTGTAAGAAGTGATGCTCTTAAATATTTAAGATATTTAATTATTTCATATTTAAGTAAGAGAACGCAAAAAGTTGTCATTAACAGTATGAGTTCTTCCGGGTCGATGGTACAGATGGGTGTGCCTCAAGGCTCAATTCTTGGCCCCTTTCTGTTTCTTGTATACTTGTATATACTTGTATTAATGACTTACCTTACATAGTAGGAGATAACCATGATATAGTATTATTTGCAGATGACACTTCTTTAATTTTCAAATTAAGTCGGCAATTGCTAAAATATGACGAAGTAATTAATGCTCTATCTAAATTAGTAAAATGGTTCAATGTTAATAATTTGCATTTAAATAGCACTAAAACGAAATGTATGAAATTTATGACTCCAAATATCAAACAATTAAATACTAATGTAATTTTAAATGGGGAGAAACTGAGTCTTGTAGATACCATCATTTTTCTTGGAACCACACTAGACGCGAAGATTCAATGGAGCCCCCATATATCAAAACTAGCAAGCAGACTTAGTTCTGCAGCATATGCCGTAAAAAAGATTAGAAGTCTAACTAGTGTTGAAAAAGCTAGACTAGTTTACTTTAGGTATTTCCATAGCATAATGTCGTATGGTATTTTGCTATGGGGACACGCAGCTGACACTGACATTATATTTGTCTTACAGAAGAGGGCCATAAGAGCAATTTATGATTTAAAGCCTAATGAGTCGCTGCGACAAAAATTTAAGGAAATTAATATATTAACTTTGGCCTCTCAATACATTTATGAAAATGTAATCTACGTACACAAAAATAAAAGAAGTTTTACAAAAATAAGTGATATTCATTCTGTAAATACTAGGAACAGACACAAGCTAGTAGTACCAGTTACTCGACTCCATCGAGTCAGTAATTCATTCTTGGGGCGATGTATACGCTTTTACAACAAAATTTCAGAAAATATACAAAATTTGACCCGCTCAAAGTTCAAAAACTTTATTAAACTAAGTTTGTATAAAAAGGGTTATTATAGTATTAAAGAATTTATAGATGATAATAACCCCTGGAAATGAGGTGATCGCTACCAAGCTATTTCTAATTTGTTGTGTTGTTAATTTGTGTAACATACATGATTGTAAGCTGTTATTTAAAAAAAAAGTCCTGCTGGGTTTCTTGCTGGTTCTTCCCAGGACAAGCGTTTTTTTTCGAACCAGTGGTAATTATACAAAAGAGTGACTTTCAATAAGTATTATTTATAATCTACATTGAATAAAATAGTTTCTGTTTCTGTTTCTAGAGATATCCTCATACATTTCCTCCACCTCCTCATCGGGGTGTGCCGAGGTTGGTGCGTAAACCTGTATGACCTTCAGCGAATACCGTTTGGTGATTCTGAGTATAAGGTACGCAACCCTCGTCGACACATTCTCAATTTTTACAACGTTGTTAACGAAAGACGTGTGGACGATAAATCCGACACCTCCTTGAGACAGATGGTCGCCCTCCCGGTGATAGAGCAAGTTGCTGGATTCGAGGATTACCGTGTCCTCCCCCTCTCTTCGGACTTCGGATAATCCTACAATATGCCAGCGCAACTTGTCTATCTCTTCTTCCAGCTCCACGATCTTCTCGTCAGTCCTCAGGGTGCGTGCGTTGTACGTTGTCAGGTCGAGTCGTCTAAGGTGGCAACCGAACCTCCACCGGAGATTCTTAGCACCCCCTGCCCCGCCGTTACCATGGTCACCACCGTAGCCAGGAATAGCGGGGCCGCCGGGGACTGAGGGCCGTCTGTTTTTTGCTTTAATCATTGGGGGGTATTTGCCATAGTTGCCACGCTTGGCGAGCGGATTGGCAACCGCAGTTTTTTTTTATTGTAGTTTGGCTATTATCAGGAAGATGCTGCTGCCCATCTCCTGCCTGTCTCCCTTTGTCGCCTTTTACGACGCCCACGGGAGGATATGGGGTAGTGGATATTCTTGACCGCCACTACACGGCATATATATATATATATATATATATATATATATATATATATAAACATAACATAACATAAACACTCACGCCTGTCACCCAGAGGGGTAGGCAGAGACTATGGAATTCCATTTGGCACGATCCTGACACAACTCTCTCGCTTCCTCCACATCCATGTACCTACGCATACACGCTTGTCGGTTAAAGGTACTCTTAATTTGGCCCATTTTCAATATTTCGCCAATTTGGTCGATAAACTTTCGCCTAGGGCAACCCTTCCCGACTCTGCCATTCACCTCTGCAACATAAATTTGCTTTGTCACTCTTTCCTCATTCATTCTTTCTACATGACCAAACCACCGAAGCACTCCTTTCTTAATCCTAGTCACAACATCATCTTGCAAACCACACATTTCTCTTATCACACTATTTCTCACCCTGTCATTCAGATTCAGCCCTAGCATACTACGTAATGACCGCATTTCTACAGCATTTATTCTACTCTCGTGCTTCTTCTGCCACACCCAACTTTCACTACCATACATTAAAGTAGGCACTAACACAGCATTGTGAATTGCCAAACGTGCCTTTTTGGACACATTCTGACTTTTCACAATAGAGTGTAGAGCTCCATTCAATCTATTTCCTGTATTCACTCGTCGTTCTATATCCTTATCATACCTACCATCCCTGCTAAACACACATCCCAAATACACAAACTCATCTACTTGCCCTACCAACTCCCCTTCTATTCTTATTTCACACATCGTTTTACTTTCTTCTCTTTCAAAAACCATAACTTTCGTCTTACTTGCGTTCACTTTCATTCCCTTTTCTTTGAATGTCCTGTTCATTAATGTAACCATCATTTGCAACTCGGCCGCCGACGGCGCAAGAATGACTTGATCATCGGCGTACAAAAGGCATTTGACGGTTAACTCACCCATTCTTAACCCGCATTCTTCTGCTTTCAAATTTTCCAAACAACTGTCCATAAATAGGTTGAACAGCCACGGGGAAGCCACACAGCCCTGTCTGACACCTTTATGGATGCCAAACCAGTCCGAGTAGGCCCCGTTGATCCTGACACAAGCACTAGAGCCCCTATATAGAGACTTCAATGCCTGTATCAAGCCAGCGCTCAACCCAAATGAGTTCAGTGTTTGCCATAACACATCCCTGTCCACTCTGTCATAAGCCTTCTCCAAGTCTATGAACGCACAAAAAACTCTTTGGTTTTTGGCCAAAAACTTCTCCGCGATCATGCGCATGGAAAAGACCTGATCCGTACATCCCATTCCCTTTCTAAATCCCGCTTGCACATCCCAAATTTTTCCATCAGTTTCTTTCATAACTCTTTCAATTAGTACCTTAGCATACAGTTTTCCCACAATGCTAAGAAGGCTGATACCACGGTAGTTTTTACAGTCCTGTTGTGATCCTTTTCCTTTATATATTGGGACTATCACGGCTTTGCACCAGTCTCCCGGTACACACTTAAGTTCCCAACATAAGTTAAACAAGGTGTACAGCAGGTCTGCCACCACTCCTTCTCCAGCCCTTAGCATTTCGAGAGATACTCTATCATAACCGGCTGCCTTACCTGCTTTTATACTTTTCATTGCTTTCATTATTTCTTCTATACTTATATCTCTATCTATTTCCTCTTCTTCCGGAATTTCTATTTCATTTAATTCAAACGTCTCATCACTCATAAACACGCTTTCAAAGTATTCCTTCCATCTCCTTAAACTCAAAACTTCGTCATTCAGAATACAGCCATTCTGGTCTCGTATAGCATTCATTCTAGGCTGTTCTGAATGTACCCTGGTAGTTCTTACGAGTTTCCAGATTATTTTAATGTTTGCCTAGAAGTTATCCGATATTCTTCTATCATTCTTATCCGTTCTTTCTTGCTTTTTCCTTTCAACTACTTCTTTTACTCTCCTATTTAGGTGTCTAAAGACTGCCTTTTTCCTTTCTATATCATCATTCATACTGCTAGAATTACTAGTCTTGGTTGCTAGTAAATCTAGCCATGATTTCTTCTTTGCTTCAACTTCCATCCGTACCTCATCATCCCACCATAACGTGTTGATTTTCCTTTCATTTGTTCTCTTACTGACACCACATACTTCGGTAGCTGCATCCACTAAACCTTTCTTGACATTATACCACACAGTCTCCAAGTATAAATCATTCATACACAATTCAGCCATACTACTTATATTTTCTCTCAATCTATATTTGAACTTCTCTCTCACACCTTCATCTTGTAACCTCTCTGTTCTTATACGCTGTAACGCAGTGGTAGACACAGATGTCCGATGCCTCCAACGTCTGAAAAGACCATTAATTCGGCATAAGACCAAGTATTGATCCGTCCCTACGTTAGAGCCCCGGTAAACCCTTGTATCTGCCACCGCGCTCTTCATTCTTTCATCAACAATTATGAAATAATGGCAAGATATATATATATATATATATATATATATATATATATATATATATATATTGCCAGTATATTTTTAGTCTATGGTATGTTATTACCCAGCCATTTTGGGCTTTATATGCTTGCGGCAGACTACCAACCTTCCGTCTTCATATTGCCGAATCGTCTTCATATTGTGTGCCTCAGTTCTAAAAGCGGAAGTTTCCATCTTTACATGTTTAATGGCCTGAGTAGTGATATGCAATACAAAATAAGGAATGCAAAATAGCTCACTCTCCCTTTACGACAAACATAAAATACCTTGGTAGTCCGGTGCCGTGTAACAGCGCCAAGGGTGCGAGTCGTCTGGTACTGCGATCGATAATCTGCTTTTCACGCGTGCCAAATAAGCTTGAATTTCCTCTTATAACGGAACAAAACCATGCTCAAACTTTTGTGAGCTAAATAATAAGTGAAAATAACATAATTGGAGCTAACAGTGAAAATGTATTTATCGATCACCTATTTCTAGTTGTCAACAAGACAAGTGGTTATGATAACCCAGGATAAGCCTGTAAGTCGGGTAACACATAAGTGTGTTATATGTAACAAGGAACATTCTATAGTGAGTTGTTACAAATTTAAGGATAATATGAATAATCGCAAAAAATGGGTAGCGGTTAAAATGGCGAAAATATGTTTCCAATGTTTGTCACCTGACCACAGGAGGTTAGAGTGCAGGGCGAAAAAATGTGGTGTAGAAGGATGTAGAATGGCACATCACCGAATACTACATCGATACCCCTATAAAAATACCTCGCCGCAAGGGGACGAGGGGGGTAAAGAGGCTCAAATTACAACTGTTAGTACAATAAATGCACTGGCATGTGCATATTTAAAAATTATACCGATCGAGTTGTATGGACCTAAAGGAAAGGTCAAGACCACAGCTCTTCTGGATGAAGGATCGACCATGACACTCATAGAGGAGGGGATGGCTCAGAAGTTAGCGCCTGGTGGACGTAAAGATTAATTACTTATTGAAGCCGTAGGAGGTAAGCGAATTAACGACAATAGTTCGTATCGCTTAAACGTTAAAATAAAAGGCATTTTTTCGAAAAGCTTAGAGGAGATAAGTGTACAAACAATTAAGTCACTTAACCTTTCTCCGCAGTCGGTAAGCCGAGAATTATTGCAACGGTGTTCTTTTTTGACGCCGATTAAGGACGAGTTAATTTATGAGAGGTTCAGACCTACCATATTAATTGACCAGGACCATTGCCATCTCATAGTTACTCGTGAATTAATTTCAGGAGGTAAGAACCTACCTGTAGCATCACTTACCAAACTTGGATGGGTTTTACATGGTCACATATCGGGTGGCATTAAGCCAATCAAGATTGTTAACCACATTTCCACCAAGAAGGAGGAGGACATGGAGAAGTTGATTTCCCCACGCACGTGGTATCTTCGTCACTTCGCAGTGACTCACCCACAAAAAAAGAAAATAAGGATAGTTTTCGACGCCGCCGCAAGGACGGGCGGACGTTGTCTCAACGATGCATTGTTAACCGGACCGGACTTATTGCAGTCGTTATTTGGCGTTCTGCTACGATTCAGAGAAGAGAGCGTGGCAGTGATGGCAGACATTAAAGAAATGTTCCTGCAGGTGAAAATTCGTGAAGAAGACAGGGACAGTCTTCGATTCCTATGGCGGCACAATCGTGACGCGCCACCGGAAGAGTATAGAATGACGACACTCATATTTGGAGCGGCATCATCACCATGCATCGCTATATATGTGAAGAATAGAAATGCGCAGGATAATGCACATCTCTATCCAGAAGCAGCTTCCGCGGCCGAAAGCAATTTCTGTATGGATGACTATCTACAGGCATTTCCCGACGTGACGACGGCCGAAAAGATAGTAAACGATATGTATGAATTACATAAACGTGCTTCTTTCCAACTAAGGGGATGGGCCAGTAACCGACCCGAGGTTTTATGTAAAATGGAAAATAAATATAAGAGCGACAGTGCTTCGCTGGGAGATAAGGAGCACACAGAACGCACTTTAGGCTTAATCTGGAATATCAAACGAGATGTAATAAGTTTCTCCATAAGTCTTCGTAACACACCGGAAAAGGTGATGGAAGGTTTACGATCGCCTACCAAGAGGGAGATAACTAGCGCTGTGATGTCAGTCTTCGATCCTTTAGGACTTGCATCACCCATAACGATTCAAGGGAAGTCGCTAATCCAGCAAGTATGGAGGACAGGCATCTCTTGGGATGTAGAAGTTCCACACGAATTACACGTGTTATTTTGTAAATGGATATCGGAAGTGAAGAAATTAGGTCATTTAGAAGTACCTAGACCCGTTGCTGAAGGCGTCGGCAAGGGAGAGTTACACACTTTCACGGATGCTAGTGAGAAACCAATTTCCATTCCAAGGCTTGAATTGCAAACAGCTCTTATGGGCAGCCGATTAGCTGCATCAGTTAAAGAAGAGAGCAAGTACGAGATATCTTAACGAATATTTTGGACGGACTCACGTACAGTGTTAGCGTGGATTAAGTCAGATCCTCGCGCTTTTAAACCATTCGTTGCTCATCGATTGGCTGAGATCGAAGATCACAGTAAACCATGTGAATGGCGATGGGTACCGACGTCACAAAACATGGCAGACGACGCCACTAGAAGCTTTCCTTCCACCTTCGATGAAAGTCATCGCTGGTTTCAAGGACCTGAATTCCTCAGGACAAGTCCTGATTTATGGCCCAAACAAGTGGACACCATAAATAGCTTAGAAACGAGTGAAGAAAAATCGCCGAAAGGCATAAATATGCTAAGAAAGCAAGAGCCGTTAAGTCTACCCGACTACGGACGATTTAGCAGCTTTAAGAAATTCCTTGGGGCAACTACACGCACCTTACAAGCGGTAGAAAAATTCAAGAGTTTAAGAAAGTCCCGAGAAAAGGACCAGAAAATGCAGCCGAAAAGTCGGTTATGTGTTCCAACGAAATTTTAGCAAAGTCGGTTAAAGGACCCGATGGCGCGTTGGGCATAACGCTCTTAAAAATAGCTGAATTATTAATTTTGAAGTTCGTTCAAGACGAGTGTTTCCATTCGGAAATAAAATGCTAGAAAGCAGGCAAAAGCGTTGAAAGAAGTTCACGCTTAAGTAAATTATCTATGGAAATAGGAGAAGATAACTAACTTCGTTTAAACGGGCGTTTACCTTTCAAGTCTAATTTGACTGAGGAAAGTAGAAAACCTGTCATATTAGACGGTAAACACGAAATCTTTAAAATGATGATTAGAGAAGTTCATCATCATTTTGGACATGCCAATCACCAGACGGTGATGAATGAGGTGAACCAAAAATTTTATGTCTTGAACTTACGTAACGTAGTACGAAGTGTGTCACATCACTGTCAGTGGTGCAGGACATACAGGTCAAAGCCGCAGAACGTGCCACAAGGAAACCTTCCTCTGGAGAGAATAGCTCATCATGAACCACCTTTTACATGCTCAGCCGTAGATTATTTCGGACCTATGAGTGGACTATAGGAAGGCGACACGAAAAACGTTGGGGTGTTTTATTCACGTGTCTGACCACCAGAGCAGTACATTTGGAGTTAGCAGCCTCATTGACACCAGCGTCAATGATAATGGCGTTAAGGCGATTTATCGCCGGAAGAGGAAAACCATCCGTTATATACAGCGATAACTGGACGAATTTCAAAGCTGCAAGTAAAGAATTATTGCAAGCATGCGAAGAGTGCTATGAGGGCATGGAAAACGAGTCATTTAGAAAATATATTAAATGGAAATTCATACCTCCCGGAGCACCGCGCATGGGTGGCGCTTGGGAGAGGAGGTTCTGTACTATACTGTAAATTCCAGACCTCTGGTAACATTCAGTATGGATAGTCCTGAAGAGGGTTTGACACCCAATCATTTTCTTCTCGGACGCTCATGTGGTGATCGACCACCTGGATTATTTATAGAGCGACATCTGACTGGTCAGCTCAATTGGAAAGCCGCTCAGAGGTTAGCCGACCATTTTTCGACGAGATGGCTGAAAGAGTACATGCCTACTTTAATGCCTCGAACGGGTGATAACGGAGAGTTCATGGAACCTAAAGAGGGTGATATTGTCTTGATAATAGGTCATTCGTTGCCACGAAATACGTGGCCGAAAGGCAAGATTAATAGGACGCTACCGGGACCAGACGGTCACACCAGAGTGGTTGACGTCATTACTAGCACAGGTATCTTGAGGAGACCTACATCCAGAATAATAGTCCTGGTACCCGCGACGCCTCCCAAATGATGGTGCTGATGCACGGGGGGGAGATTGTTGGCGACGCGTCTATAAAAACATTTCAATTTATTAGTTAACCGATTACGAATAGCTCCTAAAACAGCTTATCGAGCAATAATAATCTTATAAGAAAACGCTTAGTTGAATCTTAAAGAAATGTCGAATTAATAATTTGAAAGTCTTGGGTTCGATTCCCAGGTCGGAATAGTTCGTCGTTTTCTTAGTAATATTTTCTTAATAAATTCATAAAGGGAATTTTTGAGATATAAATTATGTTTCCGGGTTCAATTCCCCAGTTGAGATCACCTTGCAAATAGTAGGGAAAATTTAAAGAAATATTAAAATAAAGTTAGAGACCAGGATTTGTTCCCCGGTTGAAATGATCACTTTGTGTATAAGTGGAATTAATGTAAATTAATTACATAAGCATTGTCTTATATAAGTTTGATACGTTTTGTATGAAAATAAAATGTTTATTTTCAAAGTTTAGATTATAAAATATTTCCTTTGTTTTGGTCTGATAACACGGTGACTGATAACAGCTTTGATGTCTGATAAGATATTCTTATTGGAAGTCACCTTATCCCAACAGGGGTCGTATAGGAATTAGTTACTCATTTTGTGGTGATGGACCGCCGAGAAACAGACTAAAATTGCCACCTGTTTCACCGATAACGGGTGTAAGATAAAAGTTAGTTGTTCATTTAGTCGCAGATGACAACAGCACGCTAATTTGTAAAATCAAAGTTTGAATAAGTGGAAATTTAAATGTTTGTAAATTTCAGCAATTTATGTAAAAATTGACTTGTAAAATGTTTCAGACTGACTGTATGAGCGAAATAAGTGAATTCTGTGTTATTTCAACTTTAAATTCCTATGAAATAGGGAAATATTAATAGTATTGTATAAGAAATTTAAGTGTTTTAAATAGTAAAATATATAGGAAAAATGTAAATTAAACTATTGTATTAGTAAAGATATTTGTATTTCCAAATAAAGAACATTCTTTCAAACTTATATGTTAGATATTTAAAAATTCTAACTTGGTGCATATGTTGTAAAATAGGCATATTTTGTTGAATAAATAAAAGGTTTTTTGTGATATAAAAATGTAATGTATATGGTAGTATAGATATTTTTTTGTGTTATCTTTATAAATAAAATGTATAAATGTATGTCTTATACAAATAAAGATATTGGGCAAACCGTGAGGGAGTGATAGTACAAATTTAATGTAATTGAGTTGTAAATCGCACAGAGGGCGCGGCTCTCTTTCGAATATAGCTTTTTTGATACCCCGTTAGACTGATTTTCATGTAAATTGTTCGGAACCAGCTACCAGTACATAATATAATCAAGAAAGAAAAGCATATAGGGAAGTGATAGGGAAAGTAATTACTCTCTCACGGAACGGTTTGAAGATAATTACTGTTTTATTCCCAAGGGATCCTTCACCTTTAAATATAAGAACAGTTCTACTGGTGTCGCAGGAGCGGCACATATTGAAGAATTAAGGCGTTGGGACCGAGACGACCTCGGAAGACCCGTAATCCCCGCCTGAACCTATTTGAAGAAAAGGAAGAGGTTGACGCCCTTGTGTGTTACTCCGTTGCGGGGTTCACATACGTAGTTCCCGAACCCAACGTAGGCGTCTTAGGGGGTTGTGAAGTCCGCTGCTGAATGAGCCGTGACCACAAACCATTTCCCTGGTTCCTTTTTAAGGATAGATGTAGATATTAATGGGCCACAGCAACTACATACCATCTGGACTGTGTGCTCCTTTGTCACCCTTATCATATACAAAAAAAAATAAAAAAATATTTTATTACAATTAGAAATTTTCATACATATTATTATTTACCTGTGATTTTTTTATATACTATTTTGGATTATACTGGAAGATTTGAGGAGCAAATAATTGGAATACAGTTTCATTTTCAAAAGTAGATATTTTATGTTTTATAATAAAATTAAATTTTCTATAATATTTTTTTTAAATATTAATTTTAAATTAACTAATAACGATAGAGATGGAGCAATTTCGGATTCTGCTAGATCATTTAGAGAGCAATAAATTGGCATTAATTTTAGTTTTAAAAAGGTGATATTTTATAGCAAAGTTAAATTTTCAATAATTAAATTTACAAAAAAATAATTATGAACTAACTAATATCTAGCAATAGAGATGGAGCAATTTCAATTTCTGCTGAAGTATTTAAGTAGCAATTAATTGGCATACAGTTTAATTTCAAAAAGTAGGTACTTTATGTTCTGTAGCAAAAATTTTTTTAATGTTAGTTATAAATTAATAGAAAAAGAGCTGGAGCAACTTCAAAATAATTGGATTACAGTTTAATTTTAATAAGTAGATATTTTATGTTTTATAGCAAAATTAAATTTTCGATAATTAAATTTACAAAAAATTAATTATGAAGTAACTAATAGCACTAGAGATGGAGCAATTTCAAATTCTGCTGGAGCATTTAAGTAGCAATTATTTGGCATACAGTTTAACTTTAAAAAGTAGATACTTTATGTTCTATGGCAAAATTAAATTTTCGATAGTTAAAGTTTTTTAAATTTATTATAAATTAACTAATAGCAATAGAGATGGAGCAATTAATTGGCATACAGCTAAATTAAAAAAATATATAGTTCTACGCTACTTCTTCCTGGTGTGGTAAATACTTTATTTTATTTGTCTTTTTCTTTTACTTTTTTATATTTTGTGATGCATAGAATAAACTACTAGACTAGAATAAACGTGTTTTGTTTTTTCTTTCTATGTATGATAACCAATGTAAAGTATGATGATGTTAAGGCTTTAACAAGCCTGAATGACCTTGACGAAACGGCTATCGCAGAGAATTTAGCCAACGTCAACACCGTCTAGCGACTACGTTCTGTATTACTTATAAAAGTACAAAGATTAATAGACTGCAGAGATGACAATTATAAAAGTGACATACTGCCTGTTATGCTTGCGCATCACTGAGAATTATGTCGTAGTTACGCATCTTCAATTACATTGTGCTGTAGCTTTGTCCGGTAGGCGTCACGAGCTATCAAGTGTTCAAGTTTCAAGTACGTAAGAGTTTTTTATTATATATGTTAAATCGTATTTATTTGTATCGTATTAGTAGATTTCGGTCAAAGCGTTCGCTGTAAATTTTTCCCGGGTTTGATCCCCGACAGCACGAATGCTATTTGTAATTGCAATTTTCGTCAACATGCATTGGGGCAGTTCGGCGGGCATTTCCTTGCCCTAAAACCCTCTCAGAAATAAAAAAAAGAGTTCTGTGCCCAGTAGAGGGACTTGTATAGCCTTTTACTTTACTTTGTAGCAATATTTATATTATGTTATATTAGATACAGAAGGGTACCTTATGCTGACAAAAATATCACGTGAAGGCGACGAAATCGTAAAACATCTTTGTACCTAGATAAAACGTTCGAAAGATTGTCAATCATGTTATACGCCACATTTTCTATAGAGCGTAGAACATTGCAGATAGGGCAAAATAAAAAATAATCCAAAATATTATGGGAACTATTTATTAATAATATTTAGGTATTTATAATAAAAACAATGAACAAGCTGCAAGGTTCAACTAATAATGTTTCTTGTAAACACAATTGTAAAATTCCTGTTTTAATTTTTACCAATGGTTAATTGATGAAACGTAGTCAAGATCACTTCATATAAAATATATTTAATTAAAATTGACACATGACCTATTTGGCTTTCTACTTACAACTCGGCGGAAATTTGAAAAGAAGATTTTGTCTTTTCACACAAGTATTGTTTACAACTGGCGTGGTTTCGAAAAGCGTGATTAAGTGTCAGCGGTATATAATCAATTAAATACTGAACTTTTTTGAAATTTTTCTTTGTTTATTTTTGTTATATCTTCTTAAAAACTGACGCCATCTCACTATTTTATTATTTGTTTTTTTTGTAACGCATAAGGATAAGTTAGACTAAGTTAGATTAACTTGGATAAGTGTGTAAGTTTTTTTTAATTTTATCACAAATTTTACCGCAATAAATTATTACCTTTTCTACAGTGATTCTCTCCTCTTAGTTTCGGCGTGACTGTAGGATGTTATACTGAGTCACCGTCAGTTACTAAGCGGCCATAAATCATTATATGTATGTATAGACATAGATAATATATACATTTTTTTATTTTAATATTTATGTTTTTTTGAATTTTGATTGATTTTTTGAAACCTGGTAAAATTATTTTTTTCCATACCAATTGATGGGCCTGAGTATAACGCTAGTTATGCTCTTTGGCTGAAGTTATTTTTTATTTTATGCTCAATTGCAAACAAAACAATATTGATTGCGCATTTCTCAAACAAAATTTTAGTTTCATCGCACTTAAGATACGGGATTATCTTCTGGGGCAATTCCACTAACAAAGAATTACCTTTCAAAGCACAAAAGCGATGTATTAGGACCATGTTTAAACTAAGGCCAACTGATAGCTGCAAACCCTATTTTATAAAATATAAAATACTGACATTACCATGTCTATACATTTTAGAAATTGCCATGTTTGTTAAATATATTCGGCACTTATTTCCACGTTTATCAGATGTAGTTAGTCGCAACAGACGCGATGATACTATTCTATGTTTGCATAGCTCAAAAACTGCATTGATGCGAAAAAGTGTTTTTTACATGGCCCTTTTAATATATAATAAGCTTCCGAAATGTTGGAAAGAACAGAATGCCCGTATATTTAAAAATAAGTTGAAATTATATTTAGAAGGCAAAGCATACTATAGCATATTAGAATTTTTGAATAATAAAATTTAAATCTTATGTAACAAGCAATTCTATTATTGGCACTGTATAAAGCAAATAAAATATATTGTATCTTCATAGTAAATAATATTAACAGACATTTAATTTATTCTTTTGATTTAGATTTATTGATAAAATTGTTAAAAATAGTTTAATAATTGTTTAATTAGATAATATTTTAATAATATTTCATTTTCAATTATTGTAATATTTTCATTGATTTATACATTTGTACGCCACAAAGGCCAAACATGACTGATCCTTTTAATATATCTGAACAACCTGCATGCTTTGTATCTATACTCATATCTCTACAAATAAATATCTTATCTTATCTTATCTAAAATTTTACCTCTTTTCCTTCTAATGGAGCTATTATTAGCACCTAACATGGCGGAATAGTTATTATTATCTATAAGACCATTTGCAGAAACAGTTTTTGTTAACAGTTATGAGTATAACATTTTATCAGCTGCTTTGTTTATAGTGCCTTGAGCAACACTTTGCCGGTTTCTGTACAGAAAATGATGCTGGCTTTGCAAATATGGATGGCCGCTACCATTAAATATAATACCCACCATGTTACACTTATTTACATAGAAACTTTAATTATCATTTATATGCATAAAATTCTAAATAGCACTTTTTACACAAGAAAGTAAACTTTTAGATCAGTCCATCTTGTTTTTCACTAATTAAGTGAAAAGTAAAACAAACCAATAGGTGCCGTGATTTAAAATTTCTTGCAACTTTTTATAGAAAAGCATGACCTTATCATAATATAATAGTCAATCATTTAGCCATGTGATAAAACTTTTAAGTGTGCCAGTCAAACATTAATGATGATATTCGGGTCATTATACTGGAAATAGTCTTTTAAATATTTTGTAGTACAATTGATAGTCTTCAGTATGATTGACCGTGTATATGACTTTTATAAGTCTATGTTATTTTTGATGTAAATTATTATTGCAGATAAAAGCCCTTTCACATTTATTGTATTCTCGAATTAAATTAATCGAAATGAAAATAAGAATTTTGGCTCTTTATAACTGATCTTTAAATGTAAAACACTGACTTGAAATTATATAATTATCAGCATTTTTTTAATTCATTGAACTTTTTTAAGATTGTGTTGAAACTCTACTGGTAAAAAAAACAAATATATATATATAATAGTTCTTGATGAAAATAAAGTATGCGCGTTACATCGCATCCCATCAAGAATTTCTAATGTAATTCTTGGTGTAAAGCTAAGACGTGATAAAAACTGTAAACAATAGAATAACAAAACAATGAAAATATTTTTAAATACTTGCTTTATAATCTAATAAATATTATTTGACCGTAATAAAATAAAACAAGTTGATCTTCGGCAGTAAAGTAAAAATAAATATTTTTGATTAGTTTGCAATACCTAACAGCCGGATCAGCGGGCGATTCTGATCCATCTAAAGACGCTAAATTTCAGCAAGCACTGTCAAACTCAATAGGAGTGACTGAAAAACGGTTCTTGATATAGAAGGGTAAATAAATTATTTAACCTATAAAGTGAAATCACTTTATTAAAAATCAAAATAGCCCAATAGCTTGTAGTGTTATGCTACTTACTTATCATTTTACATTAATTTAAATCCATTTTTCCATTCTGTTTCGATTTTCTGCATTCACTTCAAAACTGGATATTTTACATCACCTTTATTTCCGTAGGATCCTGTAACGATTTTAAACCATAAGAACACAATCACAAATCATTTCTACTTCGTATTTTCACATTATCAGCACTTTTAAATTGGTGTCAATGAAGTCTACCTTTTTTCGATCTTTTAGTTAGTTTTCCTTAACTCTACAATTTCGGGCTTTGTATGAGTAGTTGCGCTACCTTTTTTTCTATATCAATAATATCTCCTTTTCCACTTAAATCTTGCCGTTTTCTTATTGCAAGCCTAAAACTAAAATTTGACATGTTTTGTTATTGTTGTTTATTTGGTCTCCATGGAAATTATATTCAAATTTGCTACCGGTCTGTTGTTTCTATTTCGATAATTCCACATTAATACTCTTTCCTCTTGACCATTTACAAAAAATTTGCGTTTAATTTAAATAATTTTTCCGTTCTCTCTAGAAAGATATAAAAGCCGAACAATCGGTGAAGAAAGGCAGTCTTGCTTCAGTTCTCGAATTGGAAGCATCTTCTAAAGGCCTTATCCCGGGGCTGCTCTGCCCCGGGATCCTGCAAGCCTCTGTCCTACATGAAGCCACTGGACTCTACGAACCTCTGCTCTATCTGAAGTCGCTGGACTCTACAAACCGTTGCTCTGCCTGAAGTCGCCGGGTTCCTACAAGTCTCTGTTCTACCTGGAGTCGCCGGAACCTGCAAACCTCGGTTCCGCCTGAAGTCACCGGAACCTGCAAACCTCTGTCCCGCCTGCAGTCACCGGATCCTACACGCCAGTCGTCGACTCTGTCTGTGAAGATCCTCAACTCTGTCGGTGTTGAGGCAAACTCCGAGAAACTAAAGAAGGTCATCTCGGAACTCAATGGCAAGAGTGAAGAACTGTTCGCGCAGGGTCGTGAGAAGTTGTCGACCATGCCCGTCGGTGAAGCAGCGCCCGTGGCCGTGGCCGCGGTCGCCGCTGCTACAGCGCCGGCAGCTGAGAAGAAGGAAGAGAGAGTCCAAGAAGGAAGAATCTGAGTCTGACGATGAAGTTATGGGCTTCGGTCTCTTCGACTAAAGCTTGCTTAATTTAATTTTTAATTCTTCACCTTTACTGCGCCTTGTCTATTCCCTTTTGATTTAATTGCTTTCCCTTTCGTTCTTAACTCATTATTCATCATTCATTTATTCATCCTTTTCATATCTTCAAAATTCTAAAACAAAACTTCTTCTAGTTTTTCAACTTATCTGGATTGTATTTAGGCCTTCATATAACACTTCATTTACATTCATCACTCTAAGTTACATTCATCACTCTAATATTTTTTATTCTAGATAACTTAGAGGTACGATTTTTAATAATATTTTTATTTCTTAAACTTAACTTTACACTTTGCACTTTATATAAAATTGTTTTTGAAAGCTGAAGCGAAACAAACCATAACTTTTCTAAACATTTATTAACTGTTAAATACTTTTCTAAACATTTATTAACTGTTATTATATATGTATAAATATAACTGTTAATTTGTATATATGTATAAATATCACCATTTTCACCTTATTATTTTCTTTTAATTTGTTTGTTTGTTTGATGATCCAGTGTTCTTCAACACATCTTGCTTTAGGACCTCGAACTTTCGTTGGTTAATCGTCACTTTTTATTTTTATTTCAGACACATCTCGTTGGTGATGTTGCTGATCTCTGGCTTTGAGCCCTACCGCTCTGGCCGTTCTTAATCTTTACTTAAGTCATAGCGACTAAAGCTTACTTGAGGTATTTCTTTATCTTTATCTTCACTTGG